>OX451738.1:1028381771-1029824481 GCA_948472305.1 Vicia faba
TTTGAAGTTAGCCCGAGTGTTGTAGTGATGAGTCAGCTTGCTGAGTGAAGTAAAAAAGCTGAGTAAGACACCTGGATATGCATAACAAATGCAAGAAATATGTACAATATGATGCATTATATGCAATGTTTTGTACCCTAAAATTTGCCCTCTCATTTTATCAACATTTCTCATCACAAGGCTCTTTGGACCCAAGATCAAGCTAGGGTTTGCTCTGCTCAAGACATCTCCTAGCACTGATGACCTAAATTAGGGTTTAAGTTTGCACAAGTATTTTTGGACCTTCAGTGCTCAAATTGACTTTCATACTTCATGTTGGACTCATAAGTTTGCCCATACCAAATTTCAAGCCATGAATCAAATTTTTGCCCAATCAATTAGACAGTTGACCTAGAAATCAGTTGTATTGGGGAAAAGTCAATTGTGGCCAATTTACAGTCAAACCTCATGAATTTTGACCCACATCAATATTATGAACTCACATGAACCATTTGATCAAGTTTGGACCACAACTCCACAAGAAATTTAATCAGATCACCAAAAGGGCAAAATGGTCATTTTTAGGGTTTTGACTGTACAAAGGCAATTTCTGATTTTTGACCTAGCCAATGGAAAATTAGGTTCAACCATGGACTCAAGGACTCAATGACATCATCTTGACTTATTCATCAAGTTCAAAAGGTCTCAAATGCATGGGATTGACAGATGAATTTTTCAGTCAACTGATCAAAATTTGATTGTACACTGAAAAGTCAAACTTTGCATTTTTGGTCAAAACCAAGTGCCAATGGTCATTTTTCATCAAGATGTGTCAAAATTTGAAACTTGTTCATCAAGAAACCCAAAATTGCACATTAGGGTTTAAAGTTGAAAATTTTCATAACTTAGAATTTTTCTAAGTTATGAAATTTTCTTAATTTTTCCTAACATTGCCCAACATTTTCACCATGATGCAAATGGATTCAAACAAAACCTCCAACATGAAAGTTGTAGTCCTCTAAAAAGTATACAACTTTTATTCACAAAGTTTTCTTAAAAGAAGCTTGTATCTCAAGTTATGATTTTTGGAACAAGGGTCCCTAAAACTTTTAACTTAGTGAAATTTTGCCCTAGTTTAGGCAGGATTTTAACCTATCTTCTTGGCCATTTTTCACATAGTTCCACTTGGAATCTCAAGTTGAATTTCAAAGATGGATTATATATCATGTTTCAAGCTTTCCAAATTGTCCAAGAACTCCTCAAACACATTTGTGGTTAGGAAGAATCGAAGGCTTGAAGTTGGAAAAAACTCATTTTTCATCCATGGCATATTCATGTTCACACAAGTTGCATTTTCAAGTCAGCATGCCTTACACTAGTTTACTGGCCTCTAAACCACATCACACTCCATAATTAAATGCAAATCCATCAGCCTAAGCTTTTGTTTTGGTCATTTGGACATTGTACACAAAATTAAGCCCTAAGTAGAAAAAGGCAAATTTCCATTTTTGCTTAAATCATGCTTTATGTCAAAACTGATTTCTTGAGCATTGATCCAAATCTTTTGCAGCTAATCAAATCCACAAGTTAGAGGGGCCAAGGGCAAGAGATGCAAGCATAAGGATAGCCTGTACAGGCTTGTTCCAATCACTTCCACATTTTGACTTCAAAAACAAGAAACTTGTCCAAAACCTTAGAACTTGAAAACCAGCCAAGACCAACTTATGCAAACAGTTTGAACATCTTTCTCACACCCCTTTGAGCTAGAAACACGATTTCTTGAGCCTCTAAACACCCCATATCCAGAAATCACATTCCTTTGGCAAAACAGGGCAGGTTTTGCAACTTGAGTTCCATAGCTCATTTGGCTCGTGTGTTTTTCCCCAAGTTTCTTCAAACACCTTCCATTCAACTCACCCAAGTTATCCCAAACCTCAAATACCAACTGTAACTCCATTTACAGTGTTTACCATTTTCACTTTGAGCTTGTGCAGGTTGAGTTCTACAGGTTGATTCAAGGACATTCAAGGCAAGCTAGCTATTGGAGAAGATCAAGTGAAGTCCAAGCAAGCTCCCAGACATCTCAAGCCTTGTTGAAAAGCTCTACATTACCCTACACGAAGTCAACTGAAACAGGTTTTTGTCCACTTCCTATCTCTCTATTTAGGAACATTTAGCTTTAGGTTTGTGAATAAAAAATGTAGTGTTCATTGCCATGAAGCTGTACATATGCTCAGTTTTCATTTATATTAAGTGTGCTGAGAGAATTTCATCCATGAATATGCTGAAAAAACTAGGTCAGATGTTAGGGCCAGAGAAATTCTCTCTGGTCTTTGAGAGTTAGGATTAGTTTTTATATGGTTGGAACCGTCTTGAAATTCTCTACAAGTTTGGTGTTATGTGTTTTTGCAATAGAGTTCGTATGCAGGATGTCCAAGTTTGTACAGGGGACGCGCGTGTTTTTTCAAAAGCCAGAGGTTGAAGATGAAGTTTTGGGCTGGGCTTGGCCTGGCTGCTTTTGACACCCCCCTTTTTCCTTTTTGCACCCCCTGGCCCAATTTCTTGTAATTTTATATTTTTGCATTTTTGTTTTCATTTATGATTTTGTTTATTTATTTCCAAATATAAAAAATGCTCAAAAATATTTTCATAATTTTTTCACATTTATTTTGCATTTTATTTTTATTTTTCTAACATAGAAAACATTTTAAAAACTTTTATCTTATTTATACAAAACTTAAAAAATATATAAATTATACTTTTATTTTTTATTTCTTTATTTTTATTCATACTAAAAATATTCCTCTAAATATATTTTATTTTTGTATATATATTTTATTTATTATACATATATAATTAATATACATATTTATATATATATACTTTTATTTTATTAAACATTTTAGAATAAAAAATATAAAATATTACACTTTTATTATTAAATATACTTAATAATTACCTTTTTTACTTTTTTTACATATAACATTTTATTTTTTTATAAATAAAATAATTAACATATTTATTTTCTTAAAGACAATTAGGGTTTTACCCCTTAACCAAATAAAATAAATCTTTTATTTATTTCTTTGTTTTTTTACATTAAATATTTTTACATGCATAAAGAAACAAAAAAACCTTTTTTGCATAATTCATATTATTTGATACATTTATTTATTTTGTTTATTTAAATATTGTCCATTTATTATTTATGCATTTGAATTCAATTTGGATGTAATAGTAAATTAGGGTTTATATTTCTTGTCAAATACCCCTCATTCAAAGATTGTACCCCTATCCCCATAATCATGTTGTAATAGCTTAGACTTTTAAATTCTCGCACTTTACGCTTTCAATTATGCCATGATTAGAGAATTAGGGTTTGTATGCAAAAATCAAAATCAACAAAATAGCTTGACCTAATCAAAGACAAATATGCATGAAAATCAAGCACAATACACACTTGCACCCCTAGGGTTACAATCCACTTGTTGCCTTCAAAAATGGACCATGATATTCATGTTGGGTACTTTGGTAAAACAAAAACAAAACAAAAGATCATAGTCCCTCGATGACGCTATCTTGGTTGCCTAAACAAAATGATCAAGTCCCTCGGAAAATTGCCAAAGATACCTAACACAATTGCTATCATGGTCTATACAATGACCCGCGCCTGTCCCGTTTAACATCCTAACACAAGGTTGTTCACCAAATGTAATGGTGAAATAACATTTTCAAAAGGGTTAAAAACATTAGGAAAGATCTTTGAGTAAATTGGGGTAGATAGCTCTTAGTTACTTGATCAAAAGCTTGCAAAGACATCCTTGCTATTTTCAAACACACTTCACAACACAATTTCAAAACATTTCCCAAATCAAACTTTCAAACATTAAAATCTTTTCAAAAGACAAACACACCTTTGTATACATTCAAACAAGAATCATTACAAAGGTTGCCACAACGATGGCCTCTTTTCAAAACATCTTTCAAAACCACACACAAAGCACCATTTCAAACAATTGAAAAGCAAAAGCAAGTGATCTAAACAAGTAACTAAGAGTCCATGGATAACCATGGATGAAAAGGGTGCTTGCACCTTCCCTTTTCATAATCTACTCCCCGAACCCAAGAAAACATCTCAAAGGTCTTTCCTGTGCTTTTTGACCTTTCCTTAGGATAAAATAAAAAGTCGGTGGCGACTCTTGCTAAACCGAAACATTTGCGAAAATGAACGCAAAACCTCAAGTCAGTTCTCCCACCGTATCACACAATGCATATGAATATTTTTATTTTACTATTTAATGTTTCAAGGGATTTAAGATTTATAGACATATTGCAAACATCCAAATAATAAAGCTTTTGAAATACTGAAAACTTTCATTATAATCACTTCAAAATGGATTACAAGTTTCAATGATCCCAAGTACAAGATGAAAATACAATCTAAAATCCTGAGAAGAGGAACTAATGGAGATCAATCTATACGCTGGCGCTTACCTGTGAGCTTGGCAATCTGAGCTCTCAACCTCTGGTTTTCTTCCACATGTCTGATGGCAATCTCCTTCCAATCATCTGAAGCAGGAAGTGAGTAATCAACACCTGTTTGAGGCTGAGGAGAAAATAAATCCCCTTGCCTCTACATAGACTCCACTGCTCGACTCTCAAGGATCTCGATCAAATCATCTTTCTCCTTCAGGTCTGCTCTGTAGGAACTCTCTAAAGTATGGAACTTGTTCTTCCAAGCATCCCTTTCTTGTTACATCCTAACCAAAGCAAGCTGCAACTCTTCCAGATCATCTAATAAGGGAGGAGTGGTCTTCACAAACAAATCAGGCATGGGTGTCTCCCAAGTATACGACATCTTTAATTGAATGGCTCTCGATCGGACCCACTGAAGATATGGCTCCAAAGAAACAGCACCTCTAGGTCCCAAATCCTTCCTACTCTTCTTATGAATGTGACGCCAGGCCTTCGCAATCTGCTCCCTAGCTTCCCTGTGGTCTTCTCCTTCCTTCAGAAAGAAACTACTCAAATGAATACTATTTGGTTTATCCCTCATCGGGTAACCAAGTTGTCGCCGTGCAAGAACAGGGTTATAGTTAATTCCTCCCTTTGTACCAAGAAGAGGAACATTGGGGAAACTACCACAACTGTCATTAATATCCACATCCTAGTAAGCTCGATGATACCAATCAATATCAGAGTGAGTAAGTGCCATAATCTTAGGAGCCCAACGAGGTTCCTTCTTGACATCCCAAAAAGCATCAGACTGAGGCATATGAGAGATAAACCAACGGTACAACAAAGGCGTGCAACAGATAATCATCCCCCCATGATAGGAACTCCGAAGAAGAACAGAGTAATAAGCATCACCCAACAGTGTAGGAACCGGGTATCCAATTATGAAAATCCTGATAGCGTTAATATCGACAAACTTGTCCACATTAGGGAATAAGAATAATCCTTAGGCAAGTAAAGCAAAGATGGCTTCAAAAGCAACCATACTCTTCATCCTGGAAAAGTAACGAGATTTCTCCAATAAGAACTGAGTTGTCAATCCTCTAATCCCACCTTTGGTAGTCATATGGGCTTCCACCTCAGACTTCCCCAGATGAATCAAAGCAGCAATCTCATGTGGTTTTGGCTCACCCTCCAAACCAGTAAAAGGAGCACGATTAGTAACAGGCAAATCCAATAGATAGGAATACTCTTCCAGTGTTGGCACCAGCTGATAATCGGTAAAAGTAAAGCAGTGATATACCGGATCATAGAACTGGACCAAGGTTTAGAGAATACCCTCCTTCATCTTCAGCTTCATGAGAGGAATAATGGATCCATACTTCTTCCGAAAGTCTGCAGAACACTCGATCTCTGGAATTAGACTGATCAACTCATCTATCTTAGGATCCTTGAAACTGTATTTCCCGGTCTTTCTCTTTCCAGAATCCATGGTTTACAAGTACCTGAGACATTCACAAATAGTCAACCTTAAAATTCCTTAAAATATTGTTTTCTTCAAAAGATGCTTATGAGTGCATGGATGCATGATACAACAATCACACACAAGATCACACATATAGGGTTCATAGGTTCAACCTCACGAGCATGAAGTCTAAGGTACTACCCATAAGGTGTTGGTCTAAAAAGTTATCACCTGCCGAACAAGGTTCGAAGAGGTTCCCAGAGTCTACATCCTTCCTTCGGATATTACCAACTTCCCGATTAACTCGGTAATTAGTAATATTCTCAAGAAAGACTCGTCCGAGTGTAGTATCGCGTGACAACTACTTCCGGATTACTCTGTCATAGCTTCCTCACTACACCTAAAAGGCCAAGATGGGTTAGGTAATATACGGTCCTCAGCTTCAGTAGGCTCCCAGGTCGAAAGCAGTACGTCTTCCCGATTACTCGGTAAACGACACTACAGTCAAAGGGGCCTCCACTGAGTGGGGGATCTCATGTCTCCTTTTTTGGGATTACTCCCTCAAAGTTAACATGACTATACCGCCCGTCCTATCTTAAAGTTTTCCCAGGTCCGGGTATAGGACTTATGAGTAATCACCAAGCACCCTGTAAACCAGGAAAATCTAGACAAACATATATACAAAATATAACACATAAACACAATAACCCATATACAGATATAAACAAAGATAGGTTTAACCCACTTAGGGATGGACCAGCAAGAGGTCAATCTTTCCCCAGTGAAGTCTCCATTTTTCTGTAGCGGTAGAAATGTTCAAGACTAAGCCATTGGATTGACTAGACTTTATACAAATCAAAAATAAAAATCGCCCCCGCGCTTTATTGTTTCTAAAGGAATGGGAAAAGAGCGAATAACCCAAAAAAGGGGGAAAGATTCAAGGTAAGGGGGTTGGTTATGCAAAGGGATGGTATTAGCACCCTAAACATCTACGGTACTCCGCAGGAACCTCTTTGAAAAAACTGTATATTTTGGTTATAAAAATGTGTTATATGAAGAAAAAAATGGATGGTGGAGGTGAGAAAAGAAATATATTTTTTATGATTTTTGCACCCGCCGCGGTTGTGAACCTTTAGTGCCTACATACCACCTTTCATGCAATAGAGGATCAGGGTACACGTAGTTCCTCTTTTAAAAAATTTTGAAACACAAGTGTATTGGTTAATTTTATGAGACAAGACATCATCGTCATTCTCCGTGTGGAAAACATACTTACTACCCACAATCATGAGAAAGGAGAATTTGCATCATCTCAAAGTGGAGGATACGGCTTGGATTTTAAAATCAACAATGCCTCACTCAACACCCGAGTGGAAAATATCTCACTTCACTACATATTGTAGAATTGTAGTTGTTTGCATCACTACAAGGATTGACAAGAGTCTAATCTTTTGAGAAAATTTTAAAGATAAAAGCCAAAATGGCAAAAATGGTTTGAAATGAGATTGATTGGCTTTTAGTCTTCTCACAAAAAATGTCAAGGTATTATTAAATTGATTGAAATTTATTCATGAAATTTTTTTTAAAAATGCATGGACCTAAGTCCAAGTTTATTATGAAAATATTTCAAGTTTAGAAATAAGAAGAGTTTTTTAAAAGGAGGGAGAAGATTTTTGAAATTAAAGAAGATGGGAGGAGAAGAAGAGATTATCCTAAAGCATAAGGTAAAAGCTAGGGATAAGGACCATCTAACCAACAAGAAGCCAAAGTTTGACATTATGAGTTAATATAGAATTCACATTCTTTGGATTAAAACCAAGCAAAGCAAAGATATTAGACCTCTTGAGAGAAACAAACTTCAAGTGTTTTAAGTCTTCGCAAAAATTGGGCAGAGTAACGGCTGTATACGGGTGAATTCCAAATTACAAACAAAGTATGTAATCACAAAAACCTGCACACAAAACAAACAAACAACCCAATGTCTCGAGGTAAACCTCAAGAACTCCAGACAAAATAATTAATTAAGGTCACAAGGTCTCCAAGATAGGCCAAGGTCTCTAATCCTAAGTCCAAGAAGTCCAATGCTCCATAATGCCAAGGATAGTAACCAAATAGTCCAAATATTATTAAAGATTTTTATGGTTCATGTTGATTATTAGGTGTCTTTAAAAGGAAAAGAAAAGCTCAAGTGAGCAAAAATAAAAATGACATAAAAATAAATGCTCAAGTGAGGAAAAATATAAAATGGCATGAAATGTAAATGCTCAAATTAAATGGTACATAAAGCATAAAAAATAAAAGCATGAAGTAAAGTCAATTGTTAGAAATTAGTGGTTAGTTGGTTGACCATCTCGAAACTTGCATTTGGAACTCATTAGAGGATTGGTAGAACCAAAGCCTCCACACAACAAGTTGCATTTGCTTTTTGTCAAGTATATCATCCATTTTGGAATTCTCAAAAGTAACATGTAATGATCAACGATGTTTAAGTGATCTGTGTTGACCAAAGGTGTTGTAGATCCATTAGAGGATTGGTAGAACCAAAGCCTCCACACAATGAATCTCAAGGTTATTGGATCAAAGAGATCAAATTAACATACTTTGGCTTGCAATCATAAGTTTTGGCCACGAATAATCATTTATTCGAATCGGGACAAAATTTAGCGCTATGTTAAGCAATCGTAAGTGGACTTATATAGAAGTCGCACCTATTTTGATGCCGGTCAATAGCAATCTATGTACTTCATGTTTGGATAAATGATATAGAGATCACTATCCATTAACATGTAGCACAATTAAAAAAAGAAAGGGCCAAGATGAAGAGGGAGGGGAATGATAAGCTAATTTGGATTACCATTTCAAAATTCTTTCATCTTTAAATTCAACCACTCCTCTAGATGGATTAAAGTACTAAAACATATCATTAATCCAAAGCACCAAAAATGAATTAAATAATTCATTCTTAGGTAGATTTGAATTGATGAACATATATCCAACTTCATCTACATCACAAAGTTCATTGACTTTAAAAACAAATTGGACATTTAAAATTGCAATCCAAACCAACAATCAAAGGAGTGAGCAGAAAAATATTTGAGTCAAAACAGCCCCAAAATAAGGCAGCAAAAGCATTTTTGGCACTGTTACAATCAATTGTGCTTAGACAACAACCTATTGCATCAGTGAAGTTTTTTATCAAATCAATTTTCTATGAAAATCAATTGCAATGTTACCACAATTGATTGCAACCCGTTAAAAATAATCAGTAGAAAACAGCATTTTAAAGATCAAATTCTTATTCCAACTTTTTATCAAACACCTTATGATCATGGATCCAATTGAGCATGAAAATTCCAGCAAATTTTGAGAAAATAGCACTCATGGAGTTATAAAATAATGCTCAATGAATCAAAACCAGAAATCCACAAGAGATCACATTGTTAAAGATGATGATCCAACTTACCAAAGGTAGAATTTGAGAATTATCAAACAACTTCAGAATTTACTTCAATTCAACAACAAGAATGAATCACCAAAGCTTGGATGTAGAGAATTAATGGAGAAACAGTGTTTGGATGAAGGTTTAGCTCAAAGATTAGTAAGCTTCAATGCAAAGCTTACTAACTTTTTTGAAAATGTAGCTTTGAGTGAATTTGGTAGAATGGAGAGAATTGAGAGATTTTTTAGCAAGATGATTTTGGCTATCAAAAGCTTCTGATTTGAATGAAATGAGGTCTCTATTTATAGAGTTTTAGGATTGGGATTAGTGGTAATTTGGTAATTGATTCTTGGAGCCAAATTTGAATTAATGATATAATTTCAAATTATGCAGAAAAAATTGGAGCCAAAATGATAACAATTTGAATTTGCTGGCTTTTTTCAAAAAAACACGTGCATTTTGCCATTATGAGTCGATACATAGGGGGTATGTGTCGATACATCCTAGCTGCATAACACAGCATGTGTCGATACATGCCTCTATGTGTCGATACATACTGTTGTTTCAACACATTACAGAACCACACAAACTGCATGAGTCGATACATAACACGTATGTGTCGACACATGCTAGTTTTACAAACAGGATGAGTCGATACATACATGCATGTATCGACACATGCAAGTTTTTTCAAGAAGGATGAGTCGATACATACATGCATGTGTCGACACATGCAAGTTATTCACAACAAAATGAGTCGATGCATACCTTTATGGGTCGATGCATGCTGGATTTTTTCACCACAATATAGGATCAAAGCAACTTGGAAAGCCTTATTTGTTGGATGCTTCAACTTGGTACCTACAAAACACAAATTGTGCAAAGACAAACACAAATATTTTTTGTATTTTGGTTAAAGATTAGTCAACAACACATATACAAGATACACAACCAAGGTGCTTGGAAATTCCTCAAGAGCAAACTTAAAGATAGGAGATAGAGCAAGATGAAGAACCAACCCTAATGTGATCTTCTTATGATTGAGTTGATATGATATGATAGAGGAATCTTAGGGGCAAAATTTGGGGTACAACACAAAGCAATGGTGTTGGTACAAGAAGGTGGTTCAAAATTGTCAAGGTTCCTCCAAGCATTTTCTTGATCTAGGAGCTAGGGTTTTGAACTTCAAAGAAGTATATATTGCTTATATTTTGGTATTTTTGAGTGATTCCAAAGACATCCTTCCCTTCAAAGGGTTATTAACAAATCACTTCAAAAGTTCCAAGGAGTTTTCATGTGGAAGAAACTTGATGAGGAAGAAAGATTACAAGTCCTCCAGATGAATCCACAATTTTCCATGTGTGACTTCAAATGGTCATAACTTGGTAAATTTTTATCACCTTGAGTCCATTATTTTTCCATAATGATCTTGAAGATGTGTACTTTATGCCTTCTTTCATGTGCAAAGTGGTAAAATGGATGGAAGTTGCCTTAAATATGCAAAAGATTGTAGGTCATTTCATGATTTTTGGCCAACTTCAACAAGTCATAACTTGCTAAATTTTTGGAGATTTTGAGTGGTTCAAGTTTCAAAATGTCACTCAAGAGATCTACTTCATGCCATATTTTTTGGTCAAGTGAAAATTCCAAGTGGAAGGCCATGTTTGGATGCAAGACATTATAGGTCATTTTTGAAGAAGAATTTGAAATATTTCTAAGTATGGAAAGTCAACCCTTTTTCTCCAACTTTGACTCATTGCAACTTTCATCTCAAGCATTCGTTTAACTCTATTATTTTTCTATTGCAAAGCTTGTAACATTATCTTTCTAAAGCATCAAGAGTCATGCCCTAATACCCCTTGAGTTGAAAATGTCATTGTTTTCAAATTGGCAACTTGGAACTGAATTTCTCACCAAGTCAAAGTTTTGAAATCCATAATGTGGCCTCTAATCACAAGATTTATACGCGTTTTTTATTTAAACTTAATTAACAAACTTTCCAGAAGTGTTTAGTACCTCAAAACGCAAGGATTGGATGAGTTTTGGTGAAAATAAGATCACACTTCACTCGTGCATCAGGTTTGCACGAATTCCCTCCAAAATGCATCATTCACTCTTCCTTTTGATCACATTTGCTTCTCCTATAAATACATGAACTATCCCATTTATTTTGGTAAGCTTGGATAGCCATAATCACCCTGCCAAACTTGTTCCATAACTCAGAATTCAGTACCTTCGAAATCCATATACAAGCCTTTTTCAATCCAATTTTTTCATCAATTCACCTTCCTTGATCTTCCGTGAAGCTTACCATACAATTACATTCAAGAATCGTGCCCTATATTGCTCCATAGAAGTCCAGTTTCAGAGCTCTGCAACTCAATTTCAATAGGTAGATTCCTTCATCAATTCTTCAAAACTTTGATATCATTGTGACGCTCTCATTGCCCTGGTTCTAGTTGCAACACTTACTTTTTACTGGAAACATGTTTTGACCATGAAATTTCAAATCTCTTTTCAAAACTTTCCTTCCAAATTGCTTGAGTTATAGTTTATATAAATTTGGCGCGAGGGTGTGGTTGTCTTCGTCTTGAAGAGACGAAGCGAATGGCATAGGTCTGTGCTTCTGATTTTACAGTTTGAGAGACCTGCAATTCACGTTGGCTGGAGGTTGAAGATGACCAATGTGTCATCTTCCAACCAATGATGGCACGCCACTTGTTATTTTTGAATTTTGATTTAATAATTGATTCAGTGCTTTATTCACTAATAACCATGATATGCACAGCGTGCCAGATCCCTTGGATTTGATTACTAACGCGTTTTGACTCTCATCCAATGGTCCACATATTTTTTTACTTTTATTTTCTTTTCTGATTTTTTATATTTAATTGTTTTAAACTTCAAAAAATCATAGAAAATTCATTTTAAGTCCAAAAAGTCTAAAAAAATTATAAAAAAATATTTTTGATTATTCTCTTTCTGATTTTTATTTTTTCACAATTTAATTTTGTGTTTTGGTCTTTTTTATAAATTTACACTTTATTTGAATTGTTTTAAATGTTTAAAAATACTTTTATGCATTTTTAAATTCTGAAAAAATTATGGAGTGATCCAATGATATTGTGACAAATATTGGTGACCTTATTTTATTTTTGTTTGACTTTGTTATTTTTTATCATTTTTTGTTTATTTTACCCCTTTCTTTTAATTTTAAAAATAGTTTTTGACTTTAAAAAATTACCAAAAAATTTATAAAATCATTTGAGCCCTTTTCTGATTTTTATATGGTCTTACTTTTTATTTCTTGATTAATTTGAACATGGTTTATATTTTTCTCTTTTATTGCTATTTTAAAACATTATTTTTTTTAAACCTTTTTTGTATATATTAAATGTAATATTATTTTGTGACTATTTTCTG
Source organism: Vicia faba (assembly GCA_948472305.1). Classification (NCBI taxonomy): domain Eukaryota; kingdom Viridiplantae; phylum Streptophyta; class Magnoliopsida; order Fabales; family Fabaceae; genus Vicia; species Vicia faba. The sequence continues at coordinate 1,028,394,533 of OX451738.1, forward strand.
GCTGATCTTGGGTTAAATTTTTGATCATGAACTTTGTTAACATCATTGGATCTATGGTGTTGAGTCTAACTCCACAAAAATGGATGAATGATTTTAATAATAGTTTGATTAAATTTAATCCAAAAGTGGTTTGTATATTTTCTCCCACCCCTCTTCATCTCATCCCCTTCTTATTGCACTAAATGTTGTTGGAGCATGATCTCTATATTATGTCTCAAAACAAATGGTGCATAGATTGCTATTGACCGGCCTCAAAATAGGTGTGACTTATATATAAGTCCACTTACGATTGCTTAACATAGTGCTAAATTTTGTCCTGATTCGAATAAATGATCATTTGTGGCCCAAACTTATGTTTGCAAGCCCAGGTATGTTAATTTGATCTCTTTGATCCAATAACCTTGAGATTCATTGTGTGGAGACTTTGGTTCTACCAATCCTCTAATGGATCTACAACACCTTTGGTCAACGCGGATCACTTAAACATCGTTGATCATTAAATGGTACTTTTAAGGATTCCAAATGGATGATATACTTGACAAAAATGAAATGCAAATTGTTGTGTGGAGGCTTTGGTTCTATCAATCCTCTAATGATTTCCAAATGCAAGTTTCAAGATGGTCATCCAACTAACCACTAATCACTAATAATTGAATTTATCCCTTATTCTTTTATTGTATGCCCCTTTTATTTTTATGCACTATTTACTTTTAGCATTTACATTTCATGCCATTTTCATCTTTGCTCATTTGAGTATTTACTTTCTTGTCATTTTTATTTTTGCTCACTTGAGTTTTACTTCTCTTTTTTAAAAACACCTAATAATCAACACAAACCCTAAAAATCATTAATGATACATGGACTATTTGGTTACTATCCTTGGAATTATGGAGCATTAGACTTTTTTGGACTTAGGATTAGAAATCTTGGCCTATGATTGGAGATCTTGTGATCTTATCTGATTATTTTGTCTGGAGCTCTTGAGGTTTACCTCAAGACATTGGGTTGTTTGTTTGTTTCGTATGCAGGTTATTATGATTACACCTTTTGTTTGTAATCTGGAATTCACTCGTATACACTCGTTACTCTGCCCAATTTTTATGAGGACTTAATACACTTGAAGTTTGGTTTTCTCAAGAGGTCTAGTATCATTGCTTGTTTGGTTTCAATCCAAAGAATGGGAATTCTATCTTGGCTCATAGTGTCAAGTATTGGCTTCTTGTTGGTTAGATGGTTCTTATCCCTAGATTTTACCTTATGCTTTAGGATAGGCTCTTCTTCTCCTCCCATCTTCTTTAATTTCAGAAATCTTCTCCCTCCTTTTGAAAACTCTTCTTGTTTTAAACTTGAACCACTTTCGTAATAAACTTGGACTTAGGTCCATGCATTTTCAAACATTTTCATAAATAAACTTCAATAAACTTAATAATACTTTGACATTTTTTTGAGAAGACTAAAAGTCAATCAATCTCATTTCAAACCATTTTGCCACTTTGGCTTTTATATTTAAACTTTTCTCAAAAGATTGAACTCTTGTCAATCCTTGTAGTGATGCAAACAACTATACTTCTACAATATGTAGTGAAGAGAGATATTTTCCACTTGGGTGTTGAGTGAGACATTATTGATTTTAAAATCCAAGCCATATCCTCCACTTTGAGATGATGCAAATTCTCCTTTCTCATGATTGTGGGTAGTAGGTATGTTTTCCACACGGACAATGATGATGATGTTTTATCTCATAAAATTAACCAACACATTTGTGTTTTAGAATTTTAAAAAGAGGAACTACGTGTACCCTGATCCCCTATTGCACGAAAATGTGGTACGCAAGTACTAAAGGTTCGCAACCGCGGCGGGTGCAAAAATCATAAAAAATATATTTCTTTTCTCACCTCCACCATCCATTTTTTTATATACAACATTTTTTTATATATCCAAAATATACATATTTTAGAAAGAGGTTCTTATGGAGTACCGTAGATGTTTAGGGTGCTAATACCTTCCCTTTGCATAACCAACCCCCTTACCTAGAATATTTCCCCCTCTTTTTGGGTTATTCGCTGTTTTCTCATTCCTTTGGAAACAATAAAGCGCATTGGCGATTTTTATTTTGATTTGTATAAGTCTAGTCAATCCAATGGCTTAGTCTTAAAACATTTCTACCGCTACAACAACACTTTCAATTGAAACATTTTCAAAAGACAAACCTCTTTGTACGCATTCCTATAGAGACGAGAATCATTACAAAGGCACTTTTTAAAATCACTTTCAAAAACATCTCCCACAACAAACACCTCTTTGAACTATTTTCAAAACCAACACTTTGTACGCATTCTTATAGAGACGAGAATCATTACAAAGACATTTTCAAAATATTTTAAAACCCACACCACAAACACATTTTCAAACAAAAGCAAGTGATCTAGCAAGAAAATAAGAGCCCGTAGATAACTATGGATAAAAAGGGTGCTAACACCTTCCCTTTTCATAACCTACCCCCTGAACTCAAGAAATAATCTCAATGGTCTTTCATGTTCTTTTCAACCTTTCCTTTGTTGGATAAAAGAAAAGTCGGTGGTGACTCTTGCTATCCGCAACAATTGCAATCAAACGCAAAACAACCAAGTCAGTTCTCCCACCGTATTACAGAACTGGCGACTCTACTGGGGAAATAACTTAAAAGTGGGGTTACCTTAGGGTTAGATCACCTTTACTTGCTTTCCTTGTTTTACTTGCTTGCTTTACATTATGGTTCCTTGTTTGATATTTGTATTGATCCTCCACCCAGATCTGGGGCACCTTCTAGGTAAGTAGCAATAGGTTGTGGAAACTGTATGGTGTAGACCGATATGGTTGAAACAATGGCTACGTTAGTGTGACACATTTATTGGTACCGGTATCCCTTGTGTTTAACCGAGGAGAATACGGGGCCGCTGAGCAGCGTCATGAAGCACTAACTAACCTTACAACCTTAATTGAACAACTTGGCTATTAGGAAGTAGTGAGATAGCCGGTTTCGGTGGAAAGCTCAAAATTGGTTGATACTCGATACTACACTCATTGAGACCGGACTTTTGGGATATCTCAGCCACAAGAAAAGATTGATTATGCTGAGACAATGCCTAAAATAAAGGTCAGTGATATTGAGATCCCTTAAAACCCGGTTACTATTACTAGGACAGGTTAAGCCAACTAAACTTCAAGAGGGTACTTACCTGCAAACTCCATGCAAGCCTAAACCTAAGGACTTGTCTGCTTTGTGTGTGTATGATTATTTGTACATAACAACTTGCTTGCTTTGCATACTTGTACATAACATCATGACATCATAACATCATAAGCATTCTCACTAACCATTTCAAGGATTTAGGATTTTATCTTTGTTTTGTTTTGTAGGCCATGACTCCCATTCGAAGGAATACCATCTGAATCAACTTCGTGAAAGCACATCTTCAACTCCAAGAATTAGCATCAAGGGTTCCTGGAGATTCTCCCTTCACCAAGAAATATGGTCGACTCCTCAGCTTGGCTACCTCAAATTTCCAAGAAGAAATGATGTGTGTGCTCTTCCAATTCTTTGATCCCATGCATTATTGCTTCACCTTTCTTAACTATCAGTTGGTGCCTACATTAGAAGATTTCTCTCAACTGTTAGGAGTGCCCGTGCTCGATCAAGTACCATTCACCGGTTTATAGGGGACTCCAAAGCCTAAAGTCATTTCCGAAACCTTGAATTTGAAGAGAGCCGACATTATAAAAAGTTGGGAGATAAGAAGCAGAGATAAGGGTTTCCTAGCCAAGTTTATATTGGAGAAGGCTCGTTCTTTCTAGGAGGATATGGATTTTCAAGCTTTTGAAGACGTCTTGGCCCTCCTAATTTATGGTTTGGTTCTATTTCCCAATTCGGACCAATTCATAGATGTGAAGGCCATCAAGGTTTTCCTCTCCCGTAATCCTATACCTATTTTGCTTGGAGACATCTTACATTGTTTCCACACTCGCACCATGAAGAAAAGAGGTACTCTCTTGTGTTGCATTCCCTTACTCTCTAGGTGGTTTACTTCGCACCTACCTCGATCAATGATAAGGAATGAGTAAGGCTTGACATGGCCTCAAAGGATGATGTCACTCACGCACTCTAACATTTATTGGTGTTCTCGATCCTTGGAGGACATTACCATCATAGACCGTTGTGTGGAATTCCCTAATGTCCCACTCTTAGGCATTAGGGGAGGTATCACCTATAACCCTTCTCTTGCATTACGACAATTTGGGTATGCATGAAGAGATGGTCCTCGCGATGCACTCATCCAAAGTTTGGTATTTGACTATGAGGGCGACAACCAAGGCTATCGTCAAAGGTTCATACGAGCTTGGAGAATGGTAAATAAGGTGTATAGCAAGACATTAGGGCGTAAGAACTCAAATCCTTTGGAGCCTTATCTTAATTTTGTACGAACTCGTTCTCAAAGTCTTGTTATGCCATACCCTGCCATTTTACCTATCATCTTGGAGCCAGTTGTTGAAGGAAATGTCCCGTATACTATCCTTCATCCTACCATGCCTACTTCTCTTGAAGATTTGCAAAGAACTTAGATCCAGCTGAAGGAAGAGCGAGACACCTTCGAAACCCAGTTTTACACAAGTGAAAAGAAGGTTTTGGAGCTTACGAGATAGCTTCATGAAGAGCGAAATTTGAACCCCTACATAGCGCCAAAGAGGATGTGTTCGACCTTTTTGTCTTAGGAGTTTATTTTATTTTATTTCCTCTATTGTAAGCCCAAGGTGCATGGTTGTAATCAATTTAAACTTATTAATACAATTGATGTTTGCTCCCTTTTTGTCTAAAACAAATTAAAATCTTCTAAGTCCTTGAAAACATCGCATTCACATATCGTACATGTCATCATAACAGGTTTTCCCCATACAGGTTTCGCATCTGCTTATTGTTTATTTCAGTAGATATGGCTCTAGAACAGACTATCAAGGACATTTAGACTCAAAATGCTCAACTTCAAGAAATGTTATTGAACCTATCCAAAGGGCAAGAAGAAGTGAAAGCTCTCCTCACTAGGGGCATGACCATGAAGAATCCTGAGGACAACAAGGATGACCAGTTGGAGCGGCTACAAACTGAGATAGACACAATGAAAATCCAAATGATGGGACAGATGGTAGGCCAAATGGATCTTGTTCAAAATTTGGCTCAGGGACAAGAAGAGCTAAGGGCCCTCGTCAACAAACTTCATCAAGACGGATGCAACCATATGAAATAAACAGTCCATATTGGGGATCAGATCATCATTCAACCTCCCATGAAACAAGAAGCCAGTTTGATGGAGAGTGGACCTTTCCAAATTACTGCCACATCGCGAGCCCAACAACGACAGGGGAATTAGTGCAAGGAGGTTGCACCTAAGAGATAATTCACCAGGATCGACATGTCGCTGGCTCAGGCGTTATAACACATGTTAAAGGTAGAGCTAATTTCATTAAAGGCTCCTCCCTGAATCCTAACACTTTTGCTCCTAGTTACCATCCCAATGAGAGGTATGCATACCATTTTGATAGTCCGGGGCATGATACGAATGGTTGCAAGGCTCTGAAGAACAAAATTCAAGACCTAATCGACGAAGGAGTGTTGGAGTTTACACAAGACGATCAAATGGAACTCTTCTATCACCCCTCAACGGCATCCATATGAAGTGATGGTCTAGGCGGAGGAATTTTCTGTTTATTTGAATTTTCAGTTGTAATTTCTTTGTTTGCTTAAACACTTATCTTTATGTCAGACTTTGGTTATTCTCATTAATGCATTAAATATGTTTGTCTTGAATTAGTCCATTCATTTTTAAACTATGCTTTTTACTCCCTTTATGATATTCAACTCTTTTTTCAAAAAAGTTGCAAGCCTTTAGAGGGAGGATGACGAAAACAATGCCATGATCTCATACAGTATGCTTTTGGACAGACCTTGCTAATGATGTACAGGCGTTTCTTTCAATCCCTAAACACTAGTGTTATAAGGAAGATAATCCCTAGTTAACCCATTTGAGCCAAAGAAGTAGGAGTTTTCTTTTTCAACATAAATTGAAACCTTTAAATCAAAACCTGGGGCAGGGTAGTCTCTCAGTTAATTCAAATACGCGTTAAGTCGCAAGCTTTCACTTCATACACAATGAATGACAATGAAAACATCCTTCTGAATCAAAAGACAGCGAGGGCTTCCTATCAAATAGGCAGTCATTATATCTCAAAAGAAAATTCCTCTAAGTCAAAACCTACGAAGGAGACTTAAGAAAAACCGAGGCATCCCGTTGACTGTAATCTCAAAGCAACTAGGCAAAAATTAGGGACAGTAAATCAAAAAGAGGATGCTACAAATCCTCAACAACATGACAAATATTGCAAAAATAATTGCCTTCCAACAAACTTAACTTGTCTGAACCATCACCAAAACATCATTTCAGACTCAATTGGAGTTCAAACATACAATTAACTGAGTTTAGGACTGAAGAACATCACGAAGAATGGGCGGGTACGAATAAACTTTGAGCCTTATCCTTTGTTTCTTAAACCGTGAACCAGACCATGATACAACCCTTCAAAAGTCCTAATTGAAGCATGGGTTAGTTTGAAAGCATATTGTTACCAAAGGTATCCTGACTCCTGTAAGGCTTTACTATAAATCCTGAATTGAATTCATATTCCTACAAAACTCTTTACTTGCTAAAACTGCATTCTCAAAACTTCAAGACAAGCATAAACTTTGCATTATTTGAATATCACTATTTTCATATGGCTAATTGTTTGACAGTGGAGAAATTCACACGATGAATATCCAACGAACAAAAACTCTCTCAGTGAACAAAATCACTTTAAATAGGATGACACTTCCAATGATAAATCTCTTATAAGCAAGGGGGCATGAGATGTCATTGTCTAACTCGTATGGGGAAGTCAAGTCAAGATTCCAAGAAATGATGAATAACCAGGGACAGGTCTGCATTTGAATCACCTGGGGAATTGAACATGAACCCCAATAAAGGGTTACATATGATCAAGCAAACATTTTTCTAGAAATGCTACAACAATTTCTACTAGGGGCAGTGACAAATCTCCCCAAAGTCATTTTCATAAAATGATCCCCAGTCAAGTCTCCATAGAGTCATCTCTATAAGATTAGCCCCACAGAATAATCTTCACAGATAAGGGTACAAACCCCTCCAGGCCAAATTCATGTATATCCCCACAAAGTTGGATCCAGGCAATCCTCAGTCAGAGTTTCAATCTCTGGAAAACCTTTTTCCCAGCTAATTTGGTCTCAAGAAGAATCCTCGAGGAGTTATTCCAAAGGAAAACACCACTCCCGCAGATTGGCAATAGGGTTTATTTCCCCAACAAACTACAGATTCCCCAGCTTGGATTTTCCCCTCAGGCTATCACAAATCAAGGGACCACAACCCCTCTTCCCCAGTAGACTTTTCTACAACCCCCAGTAAGTTGTTACAAAGCCTGGGAGACAACCAGATAACAGTTAACTTCTTTATCCCCAACAAGTTGTTAACTTCCTTCCTCTTCCATCAAGAGATAACTCCCCAATAGAGCAACGGACAACTAAAACTCCTGAATTCCTTTCCCCAAGCAGGAATCAACACTCCCCACAGAGTTTTCTTCTCAAGCAAAATCAACATTCCCCGGCGGAGTACTCCTCAAACAACAAGACGGGAATCCCCAGCGGAAACATTCTAAAACAAGGTCTGGAGAGGGGCATACTCTTCATCCCCAACAGCAGTCCGAGATTTAACTCCCCAAAAGCTCCCCAACATTTGTCAAGGATTTATTTTCCAAGACAAAGTTAAATTTCAACGACATTCATAGCATATGCATACGAAACGCATATAGCACAATCTCATTTGTTTTGAGAAACATCATTACACCATGCATTTCATATATCATGACATTGCATGCAGCTAACTCTTTACCTTTTCAGGAAAGACCAATCAACAGATAGTTATCATCAACAATTTTCAAAGAGGTCAGAGATTAATACCTGAAACCAGACAGGACAACTATCTCAACGACCAACAAAAAAAAACAAGTTCTAGATTAATACTTGTAACAAGCCATGACAACTATTTATGGATAACCGATTTTAGATTAATACCTGTAACAAGCCAGGAAAGCTATCTACATGAGAAGATTAAAGATTAATACCTTTAACAAGCCAGGAAAACTATCTTTCTTTTTAAGGTCAGAGATTAATACCTGAAACCATCCATTGCAATTATCTCTACGACCAACAAAAATAAGTTCCAGATTAATACCTGAAACAAGACAGGAAAATTATCTGTGAACGACTGATTATAGATTAATTCCTGAAACAAGTCAGGGAAACTATCTACACGACCATCATGAAGAAACCATACCCAGGTTCCTTCTCATTTTCCAGATGAAGTTTTACACGGACTCATCCTGAAGCAAACCTACCCAGGTTCTTTCTCATGCATTTCCAGATGAAGTTTTACACTGACTCATCATGAAGCAACCCTATCCAAGCTCCTTCTCATACATTTCCAGATGAAGTTTTACATTGACTCATCCTGAAGCAACCCTACCCAGGTTCCTTCTCATGCATTTCCAGATGAAGTTTTACACGAACTCATCATGAAGAAACCCTACCTAGGTTCCTTCTCATTTCCAGATGAAGTTTTACATTGACTCATCCTAAAGCAACCCTACCCAGGTTCCTTCTCATTTTCATATGAAGTTTTACACATACTCATCATGAAGCAACCCTACCCAGGTTCCTTCTCGTTTTCCAGATGAAGTTTTACATTGACTCATCCTGAAGCAACCCTACCCAGGTTCCTTCTCATGCATTTCCAGATGAAGTTTTCCACTGACTCATCATGAAGCAACCCTACCCAGGTTCCTTCTCATACATTTCCAGATGAAGCTTTACACTGACTCATCATGAAGCAGCCCTACCTATGTTCCTTCTCATACATTTCCAGATGAAGTTTTACACTGACTCATCCAGAAGCAACCCTACCCAGGTTCCTTCTCAGACATTTCCAGATGCAGTCTTACTCGGACTCATCATGAAGCAACCCTACCCAGGTTCCTTCTCATTTTCAGATGCAGTTTCACACAGACTCAGCCTGAAGCAACCCTACCCAGGTTCCTTCTTATTTCCATATGAAGTTTCACATGGATTCATCCTGAAGCAGCCCTACCTAGGCTTCCCTCTCATATATCTTCTAATGCAGCCCTACATAGGCTCATCATAAAGTAATATTACACAGATTCTTTCTAATACATTTCCAGACGCGGCTTAACACGGGTCCATTCCAGCATATCATTCAGAGTTAAATCAACCATAGATTTATTCTGACACTCCTCTCAGTTACAGTCAAACTTAGACAGTCTAATTTCTGTCAACAATCACCTTTGGATAGCATCTATAAGCCCATCTCCGATAACTCTCCATCATCTCTCCAAATGGCATCTTTAAGCCCATTCCCTATACAATTAACCACCACATCATCAAGTTCAAATTTCTAGGCACTCTAGTGTTCAATCATCTTCCACCATCAAGTCATGAATGGCGGACTCGCCAATCTAACTCTTCATGTTTAAGAAGATTGAACAGGGGCAGCTGTTGTACCCCAAAATTTGCTCTCTCAATTCTTCAAGAAATTCCACACAAGATTTCTACTGGGCCAAAACTGCACAAGGTTTGATCAGCTCAAGTTGCCATGGATCATATTGGACTTCAAAGCATCGGGTCAAGGAGAAAACTATTGAAAGAGCAAAGCAGATAAATTTGACTTTTCTTACAAAATTGAAGAAAAATAAGCTTGCTTCGTTTGGTGCTTAACTTCGACTGAATCTTCTCCTCCATGTAAGCTTCGACTGGGTTTGGTTTCCCCTTGAAATAGTTTCCTTTGATTCACCAAGTAGGGACTTCCTGCATGCAAGCTTCATTTGGCCATTTAGGTTTCCTGCATACATCCTTCAATTTCACCATTAGCCTTACATATTTGCTTGATTCACAAGTGCAATGGTTACCTGCATGCAAGCTTCGATTGGGAATTTAGTCCCCTGCATACATCCTTCGATTGAGTGTTGGTCCCTGACATGTTTTGTTTTGATTCACAAAGTAATGGCCATCTGCATGTAGCCTTCAATTGAGCAATGGCCTCTTTCTTGCATACTTCGACCCATAAAGCCAAGAGCTCCCACCATGCCAGCGTACACAAGGAAAAGGCTTCCATGTGCATTCATGTTAGCATCTTCAGGGCTTTGGCTATCTTCATGCTAGCTCTGACTGGGCAAAGTCTCCCTTTGAAACAACTTGCTTTCGATCCCCAAGGGGAAAAGCCTCTTGTAGCCTCCTTCGATTCAAAAGGGAAAAAGCCTCCTATGGCCTCCTTCAATTCAAAGGGGAAAAGCCTCTTGTTGATGCCCTTCGATTCAGAAGTTGGTGGCTTCCTACTAGCCTCCTTTGATTTAGAAGACAAGTGCCTTCATTACGCTTTCCCCCAATTCACAAGGCAAGGGCCTTCTTCAAGCCAGTAGGCACAAGGCAATGGCCTCCTGCAACTATCCTTCGACTCAGAAGCCAATGGTATTGCATGTCTGCCAAATTCACAAGGCAGAAATTTCCCTTCATGCTAGCGGTCATAAAGCAAAAGACCTCTTGTATATAAGCTTCGATTCCTTCTTGAAAACCTTCAACACGCATAGAATTTACACTATGACATATCTGGGTGTCCCAATCGAATATTATACCTTGGTGGCCCATCTGAAGAATTGCAAGTAATGCATGTGGTCCCTTCAAAAGGACACATACATGTTTCAAATTGAAGAACACCATTTGGCCCCCTTCGAAGGATGCATAAAAAGGGTCCATTCGAAAGACACATGCTATTTGGAAACAAATATTATTGTCTAAGGAAAGGACTTGATCGAAGGCTAGACTTATGAAGTCAAAACAAAAGGTTGAAATATCAAAAGATGCTTGTTGGCCAGAGTCCTATGTTCTTCCAAGTACAAGCCTATTGCACTGGCCACAACACTCCAAAACTGCTACAAAGAAGTCATGTAATGCTGCCCCTATTCTTGCACCAAAATTGCATACAAGACTGCACCTCGAAAGCTACAAGAACAGCATACCCAATTTGTTCAAATCTCTTTTGTTTTCCCTCCCAAACATCAGCCAAACTCTTCTATAAATAAGAGCCTCCATTACACATCTAAGGGGTTGGACAACACATCCATAGGTTCTTGATAGTTGGAAACTTTGATTGTGTGAAAATCATCAAACACTTAACATATTTTCAAACCCAGAATCAAAATACCATACCTTTGTTTCTGTCCCTTTCGAATCCAACACTAGAAACACAACACTTGTTTCTTTTCCCTTTCGAATCCAGGAGCAACCCCGCGCTTTGTTCTTTCTTTCGAATCCAATAGAAGGAACACTACACATGTTCATTCTCCTTCAAATCCAGAAACAACAAACACAACCCCACACTTCTTAACCTTCAAATCCAGTCAAAGAAACACCACGCTTGTTTCTTCCTTTCAAATCCAGGAACATCCAGTCCAATCACTCAAGGTATATAAGCACTAGCTTCAGAAGCAAGATAAGTCCCCTGACCTTAACCCTTTCGTTTCAAGCATGCACATGACATTTGTTTACTTTTCATTTCTGCCTTTTTCTTTTGTTTTTCTTGTCCAAATGTATGGTAGAACTAACCTGTGTAGACACCAAACGAAAGAAGAAGTTGTGTGTGAAACGAAGCCTCAGGCTTCGCCCCTCCCCCCCCCCCCCCCCCCCTCCCCGTTACTGCTTCACAGTCCAAACGAAGGGGCAAGAAGGGAGAATGAAGGGTATCCACACTGATTGTCAGGCCCCAATCGAAAGAAGCAGCCAGAAGGGTGAATCGAAGGCTGCCTCTCACATTGACTTTCAGGCCCCAATCGAAAGAAGCACCCAGAAGGATGAATCGAAGGTTGCATCTCACGCTTCATGCTAGGACCAAATCGAAAGAATCCAGGAAGAGCAGAATCGAAGGGTGCATTCTTCCTGGATCGAAAAAACTTATTTTTCCTTCTTTTATTTTGTTTTGTCTTTACATTTAATATGGTTGTAATAGTGTAGGATATTTATTTTCTGCATTTACATTGCTTTATAAAAATGTTAGTAATTAGGATGTATGGCAAGATAAAACCAACAAGTAGATCACCCTAATCAAAGACTAAATGCATGCAAATCAAACATATTATTCACACACATGCACCTCTAGGGTAATCCCACTTGTTGCCTCGGAAAAAAGTCATGTCCCACGAATATGGGAATTTTAGCAAAGACCCTCGACAAAAGATCGTAGTCCCTTGATGACCCTCGATGTTGCCTTCGGTAAAACGATCTAGTCCTTAACGAAATTGCTAAAACATTCCATAGGTTGCCTTCGATGACTATACAAACGACCCACGCTCGTCCCTTCACATCCAACGATGGGGCTTCTTACCAAATCAATGGTAAGATAGCAATATCTAAAGGAGGAGGAAAAGAACAAAGACCTTTGAGTAGGTAGGATGCTCATAGTTGCTCGCTTGCTCACAATAAAAACTTTTTTCCACACCAACACTTTCAATGAAACATTTTCAAAAGACAAATCTCTTTGTACGCATTCTTATAGAGACGAGAATCATTGCAAAGGCACTTTTCAAAATCATTTTCAAAAACATCTCCCACAACAAACACCTCTTTGAACTATTTTCAAAACCAACACTTTGTACACATTCTTATAGAGACGAGAATCATTACAAAGACGTTTTCAAAATATTTTTAAACCCACACCACAAACACATTTTCAAACAAAAGCAAGTGATCTAGCAAGCAACTAAGAGCCCGTAGATAACTACGGATGAAAAAGGTGCTAACACATTTCCTTTTCATAACCTACCCACCGAACTCAAGAAATAATATCAAAGGTCTTTCTTGTTCTTTTCAACCTTTCCTTTGTTGGATAAAAGAAAAGTCGGTGATGACTCTTGCTATCCGCAACAATTGCAATCAAACATAAAACAACTAAGTTAGTTCTCCCACCGTATTACACACTCCAAAGGGCTTGCCACACACAATCAAAATAGGCATCGGACCTTCCCTAATGGGCTTGGAATTGTTTGTTCTTTTCACCCCCTATATTTCTCATACCAGTAGCCCAATTCCATTTTTTGTTTATCTTTCTGACTCCAACAAAAAAACCTGATTTGGGACTTTTTCCTATTCTTAACCCCCATCCTACTTTTAAAACCCCGTCACAAAACTTTTTATATTCTTTATATTTTTCCATATTTTATTTATTTATTTATTTTATTTAACAAAAAATACCAAAATATATTTTCTTAAATAATTAAATTATTAAATATTTTAATTTAAACACTTCATTTATTTTTGTTAATATTTAGAACTAGATTTTATTTATTGTCCATGCTTCAAATATTTTTAAGTTAACCTTCAAATTATTTTCTAAATAATTATTTTAGACTTAGGTTTCATTTTTCTTCTTAATTTAATTAACTTAGATTATAGGTTTTATTTAAGATAATTAATTAATTTCTTTTGTGATAAAAATTAATTAGTATGATTAGGTTAAACCATTAAACTTTTCTCCATCAAAAAGCCCTAACAAAAACATTTTCTTTTTGCTTCTTCGTCTTTACATTTTTGTATTATTATTGTAATTCATATTCAATGGTTTTTAATAGTAATTAGGGATTTATTGCTTTCCTCCCCTCATTTACAAACTTGTACCCCCCATTTCCAAGGTGTTGTAAACAGTCGTGTCCCTCGAATGTGAGATGTTTTAGCAAAGACCCTCGATTAAGAGATCATAGTTCCTCGATGACCCTTTAATGCTGCCTTTGGTAAATGATCTTAGTCCCTTATGACAATTGCTAAAACATCTTACAAGTTGCCTTCTATGATTATACGATGACTCACGCATGTCCCTCACATCCAATGATAAGGCTCTCTACCAATCAATGGTAAAGCAGCACTATGTAAAGGAGGAAGAAAAGAACAAAGACTTTTTGAGTAGGTAGATTGCTCGTAATTGCTTGCTCACAAACTAAAACCATTTCCACACCTCACACTTTTAAAAACAAACATCTTTTCAAACATTCTCTTTCCAAACAAATGTTTTTAAAACAAACGCTTTGTATACATTATCAACGATACGAGAGTTATTACAAAGTTTTCCATACTAAGGCGTTTTCAAAATATTTCCAAACAAACATTTTGTATACATTCTCAACGATACGAGAATCATTACAAAATTACCATTTTCAAAATACCTTCAAACATTTACAAACACACACAAACATAAAGCATTTTTAAGTGATCAAGCAATTAAGAGCTCGTAGATAACTACGGATGAAAAGGGTGCTAACACCTTCCCTTTTCATAATCTACCCCCTGAACTCAAGAAAATTCTCAAAAGGTCTTTCCTGTTCTTTTCACCTTTTCCTTTATTGGATAAAAGAAAAGTCGGTGGCGACTCTTGCTATCCGCAACATTTGCGATCAAACACAAAACACCCAAGTCAATTCTCCCATCGTATCACAGAACTAACGACTCTGCTGGAGAAAAGATAAAATAAAAGTGGGGTTACCTTAAGAGTTAGATCACCTTTATTTGCTTTATTTGTTTGCCTTGTCTGCTTTACATTTATGGGTAATGCTTAGGTTTATTACTTGTAAAGATCCTATACCTGGATATAGGGCATATTAGGTAAGTAGCAATAGATCGTCGAAATTATATCGCATAGACCGATATGGTTGAAGCGATGGTTATGTTAGTGTGACACATTTTTTGGTACCAGTGTCCCTTGAGTTAAATCAAGGAGAATACGGGGCCGATGTGTGGTGTCATGAAGCACTAACTGACCATAGAATCTTAGTTGAACAACTTGACCATTAGAAAGTATTGAGATAGCTGGATTTGGTGCAAGACTAAAGTTGGTTGATACTCGATACTACACTCATTAAGATCGGACTTTCAGTATATTTTGGCTGCAAGAACTGATTGTTTATGCTGAAACAATGCCCGATGAAGAAAGATTAATGATATTGAGATTACTTAAAACCCGATTAATTCTTTTAGAACAGGTTGAACCAACTAAACCTTCAAGGGGGTACTTACCTATAAACCTCATGCAAGCCTAAAACTAAGGCCTTGTGTGCTTTGTGTGTATATGATTATCTGTTCATAACACCATAAACATCATAACGTCATGGCATAGCATTTTTACTAACCATTTCAAAGACCTAGGGATTTATATTTGTCCTGTTTTGTAGGTGTAATACGGTGGCAGAACTGACAGTTTTTTAGTTACTACTGGTTTTGCGTTTGTGTTTACAAATGTCGTGGTAAGCAAGAGTCGCCACCGTCTTTTATTTTATCCAACAAAGGAAAAGGGAAAAAGAACATAAAAAACCTTTTTAGAGATGTTTCTGAGTACGGGGGGTAGATTATAGAAAGGGAATGTGTTAGCACCCTTTCTATCTGTGGTTTTCCACGGGCTCTTAGGTACTTGCTCATTTTTAAATTGCTTTTGTGTGTTTGTGTGCTTTTAAAAAGTTTTGAAATTGCCTTAGTGCGGCGATTCACTTCATGGTAACCCTTGTATCAGTCCTCGAGAGTGTGATAAAGTGTTTTTGAAAACTTTTGTTTGAAAAGTTTGTTTGAAAGTGTATGGTGTAAAAGATTATTTTGAGCAAGTACTTAAGAGTTTCTACCTACTCGAAAAAGACTGTTCGTTTTTATTATTTCCTTTAGACAGCGCTATGCTACTATTAAGGAGTAGGTAGCTCCATCGTTGGAGTTTGAGGGACAATCGAAAGGGACAATTACGGTCACTTAAGGCAACAGGGCAAGATCTCTTAGTAATTGTCCTAAAACTCTAAGATCACTTTTTTACCGAGGCAACGTCGAAAGGGTCATCGAGGGACTAGTTATCTTTTGAATTAGAGGACAGCCACTAAAAATTCTCACGTTCCGAGAATAGCGACCGTTTTCCGAAGGCAACCGAAGTGAGAGATACCCTAGGGGTGAATATGTGCAAGTGTTTGATTTCAGTTTATTTAATCTTTGCACATTTAGGGTTTTCTACTGTTTTAAATTATTGATCTTTTGCATACAATCATACACATACATCTAACAGCTTATAATTACAGAAATTAAAAGCGGAAAAGAAAAACCTAATTATTACAGGGCTTCGGGGAATGGGGATTACATAACCAAAAACTTGGGGGAAAAGCGGTAAATATCCTAACTTTAACTATTACAAACCTCTGAGCAATTACATTAATTGGAAAAAATAATGAAAGGAATACGCGAGATGAAATTAAATACGACGAATTAAAGTTTAACGAATCTAATTGATTTAGAAGAAAAATATTTTTGCATTTTTTATTTGAGAAAATAATTAATTTTTGCAAATTAAAACTAATCTCTAATTGATTTTAATTATGAAAATGGAATCAAATTATCCTAATTTAAACTAATCTAATCAATTAATGAAATTAATTATTTTAAGAAAAAGAAAACCTAATTCTAATGTTTTGTGATTTTGTGATTTTAAAAAAACAATGATTTTTGTAAAGTAATTAAAAAACCAATAATTAAATAAAGAAATTAAAAAGAATTAAAATGGGCATGGTATGAAATAGCAAACTGGGGGTGTCTTACTGAATTTATGTTAGGCCCGGAATAGCTGACCCATCTGCCTTACGCGTGATTCAGTGAGGCTCTCATCTGGGGGTTCACCATGTGCTGCTTTTGCTAGACGTTTAGATCTGATCACATGATGGATCTGATGGTTGAGATCAGGGGCGCATGTTGGGCATTTGATGGTGAGGCACGTGGGATCTGCAAGAAATAACTCAGAAAATAGGAAAATGTTGAGACCTGGGATCGAACCCAGGTCTTTCCGCTCAAAGGGCAATGCCTGGACCAACTGTGCTGGAAAGCTTATTTGTTAATATAATAAACGAATAAAACATAAGCCAAACAAAGTAGCATGCCCAGAAAAATATGAGTGGATTCAAACCTTCTAATGGGATGTTGCCACCTGATCTTCTTCTTCATGGGGTTGTCGTTTTTGATACTAAACCTTTACCTACGGAAAAAATTGTCACTAAAAGCTATAGTGACAGTTTTTATCCATAGTTATAACCCTGCAACATTTTAAAACAAAATACAAGTAATATTATTCAGAACCAAAGGCATGAATCAATTTCTCATGACCTCCTGAATACAATACCCCCTCTAATTTTATCCAATTTTGCCTCTAATTAGGGTTCTCCAATTTGGAGCTTCGGAACCCTAACAATGGTGAATGGTTGTACCTGCGCTTAAACTCTGATTAAACCATTAAAAAACATTGCAAATGTGACAGCAAGCATGGATATATGATCAAAATAGATTCATGATGGACAAATCATTGGAATCGAGTTTGGAAAAAAACACAAACTGTGACTGTTGGAGAGCACGATTCTTTACGTTTCAGGCTTGGGGAATGAGTGTGGTAGCTTCCTAGAGGTCCAAGGATATTTGCTTAGTCCTTGAAATGATTTCAACTCGCCTGTGGAAAGGAATCCGATCTGCACTTTTTGACAAAAAAATTAACACTTTGTTCTTGCTCTTAGAGGCAGTTGTGCATCTGGAACCTTTGTTTTAGGGTTGCAATCCATTGGCATATGTAGTGAATCAGATTAGGGAAATATTTGTGGCAAGAAGCCAAAGATATCAATGCCTTTCAATTTTTCTTCAAATCTTTCCAATTTTGAATATCCTTGACCATTCATAGCTTGCACGATTTCTTTGGCTATTGACAGCACCTGAGATCTCCATTCAATGCAAAAACCATTCCTAAACAAATTATGTGATTTATTTGGATTTATTTGATTTTATTTGATTTTTAAATGAATAAAAATCAAAATAAATTAAATTAACAAATAAATAAGGCATGGAGGGTCCCATAGGTCGTGGACCATGCTAGGACTGAGATTTAATCTTGAAAAGATGGGCCCATGTGGAAAAAATGCAATTTTGGGCATTGTTGACTTTGTGGAAATTTCCAAAAAAAATGGCCAACTTTGACAATGCATATCCCTCTCAATTTTTATCCTAAGAGGGTGTTCTTGGAATTTTTAGAAATCTTAGGATGTCCTCTAAACAAAGCTTTTGGTTTCATCTACATTGGATCTTCCATGATCATGTAAGAAGCTTTGACCTAAAAGGTGTTTTTGTTGACATTTTGGAAGGACCTATAATGTCTGAGCTTGTATCTTTCAAATGGTGCATTTCTTGGACTTGAGGGCTGAAGAGAAGTTGTAGGAAATTGATTCTCTTTAAAATGAGCCTTGGATGAGAAATTTCTGATAAAGTATGAAAAAGTTATGCCTGGTCAAAGTTTGGTTGACTTTTCCTATAGGAACCATAATTTAGTAACTTTTGAGTTTTGATGAATTAAGAGCATTCCTTGAGTAATAATAATCAACCCTTGATCAAATGATGGATATCACTTCAAAATATTGATGCTGACCAAAAATCTTGAAGTTTGCCTGTATGTGGGTCACAGTTGACTTTTGACCTAGTATAGTTGATTTTCAGGCATTTGAGCAGTTGATTGAGCAAACTTCTTGTGCAAGGCAGAAAGCTTGGCATGGATGATCTTGAGGACATATTAGGGCAATGGAAACCATTTAGGACCCTTGGAACTCAAACATCTTGATGAGGAGTGAAACCCTAGTTTGAGGCTCATTGTCTTAGGAGGAGGATTTGCCTGGTCAATCCTTAGTCAACTTGAGCAATTGAGGACCTCTAGGAGTATGTTTTGAGTAAAATGAGAGGGAAAATTTTGGGGTGCAACAGCTGCCCCTGTTCAATCTTCTTATACCTGAGGATGTAGATTGACTTGTCTGCCTTTCGTGATCTGAAGTTGGAAGATGATTGAACACTAGATTGCCCAGAAATTTGCACTCGCGTGAAGTGAATGTCGATCTATAACATCGGGAATAGGCTTACCGATGCCATTTGGAAGGCGAAGGAGAATCGTCAGAGATGGGCTTAAAGATGCCATCCATAAAAGATATCGGTTGCATAAGAGATTCCTTTGCGAGAATTCCTGTACCTTCCGTTGGGGAGGACTTCGCTAGGGAATATTGATTTATGTCTTGGAAAATAGAGTCTAGGAGCTTAGGTTGTACATTACTCTACTGGGGAATTAACTCTTGATTGATGAGATAAAAGTGAGTTGTTATCTGGTCGAGTCCAGGCTTTAGTGACTAGTTGAGGATGATAAGGTTGACTGCTATCTGGTCGTATTCTATGCTTCAAAGCGACTTACTGGGGAAATGTGAAATCGACCATATCTGGTCGGGTCCAGGTTTTACAGTGTTGTAAACTGTTGTCCGAAGATAAAAGAGAAGGAACCTGTATAGAGCTTTCTTGGGATAAGTCCATGTAAAACTGCGTCAGGTAATTCATGAAAAGGAGCCTGGATAGTAGGGCTATGAGAAGGAACTTGGGTAGTAGGGTTACTTCGAAATAAAGCCTGGGTGGTATGGCTAAGAAGGAACCTGGGTGGTAGGGTTACTTCGAAATAAAATCCAGGGTGGTAGGGCTTTAAGGAGGAACCTGGGTAGTAGGGTTGCTTCGAAATAAAAGCATGGGTAGTAGGGCTATGAGAAGGAACCTGGGTAGTAGGGTTACTTTGACATAAAAGCCTAGGTAGTAGGGCTATGAGAAGGAACCTGGATAGTAGGGTTACTTTGAAATAAATCCTGGGTAGTAAGGCTATGAGGAGGAACCTGGGTAGTAGGGTTACTTCGGAATAGAGCCTGGGTAGTAGGGCTGTAAGAAGGAACCTGGGTAGTAGGGTTACTTTGAAATAAAGTCTGGGTAGTAGGGCTATGAGAAGGAACCTGGGTAGTAGGGTTACTTCGAAATAAAATCCTGGGTAGTAGGGCTATGAGAAGGAACCTGGGTAGTAGGTTTACTTCGAAATAAAGCCTGGGTAGTAGGGCTATGAGAAGGAACCTGGGTAGTAGGTGTGATACGGTGGGAGAACTGACTTGAAGTTTTGCGTTTTGATCGCATTTGTGCGGATAGCAAGAGTCGCCACCAACTTTTCTTTTATCCAAAAGGAAAGGTAAAAAAGCATAGGAAAGACCTTTCGAGATTGTTTCTCGGGTTCGGGGGGTAGATTATGAAAAGGGAAGGTGTTAGCACCCTTTTCATCCATGGTTTTCCATAGGCTCTTAGTTATTCGCTAGATCACTTACTTTTGTTTTGACAATGTGCTTGTGGTGTGGGCTTTTAAAATATTTTGAAAATATCTTTGTAATGGTTCTCGTTTCTATAAGAACGCGTACAAAGTTTTTGTTTCAAAAAAAAAGTTCAAAGATGTGTTAGTGGAATGTGTTTTTGAATGTGGTTTTGAAAAGATGTTTTTGCAATGGTTCTCATCTCTATAAGAACGTATACAAAATGTTTTGTCTTTTTGAAAATGTTTTGAGATGAAAATGTCGGTGTAAAAATGTTTTTTTCGTGAGCAAGCGAGTAACTAGGAGCCAATCTACCTACTCAAAAGATCTTAAGTGTTCTTTTCTTCCTCCTTTAGATGTTGCTATCTTACCATATATTTGGTAAGAAGCCCCATCGTTGGATGTGAAGGGACAGTCGTGGGTCAATTTATAGTCATTGAAAGCAACTTATGAGACGCCTTAGCAATATTTTTTAAGGGACTAGATTGTTTTACCGGAGGCGACATCGAGGGTCATCGAGGGACTACGATCTTTTTTTATCGAAGGGTCTTTGCTAAGGCGTCCCATATTCGAGGGACATGACTGTATTTCCGAGGCAACAAGCGGGGTTACCCTAGAGGTGCGCGTGTGAAAAAGTATCTTTGATTCAAGTTAATTTTGTCTTTGAAATTAGGTTATCTAGCGATTGAGTTTAAATCTTGCCATACACGCCTAATTATTATACAGTATAAAGAAAACAGTAAATTGCGGAAATGGAAATTCTAAGCTATTACAACGCTTTCGGGAATGGGGGTACAAATTTACAAATGGGTATGGATTAGTACAATTAAATGTTCAAATAGGCAAACAATACAACCAAATCGAATCGAGAGGCTAATCGAAATTATAACAGTTTATTGAAATACAATTGATTGACAAAGTATAGAAATTTTTGGTATTTTTGTTTATGAGAAAATTTGAAAAGAAAATAAAAACCTATTCTATTAAAGAAAAGAAAATAATTGATTAAAAGAAATTAAATTATTCGTATGTATTGTTGGTGAGGAAAATTTGGAAAACAAAAATAAAAATATATTCTATATATTTTTTCACAATTTTGTTTATCATGAAGAGGTTAAATAATTTAAAAGAAAATTAACTAAAAAAAGTTATTTTAACTAAAATTATTCACAAAGTCCTGAATAAACAAGCAATACAACTCAACCGAAATGATTAAATGATTAGATAAACTAACAATCTATCTATTTAAATAATTATCAAAATAATTAATAATTATAAACGATATTTCTAGTTTACTTGTTTATATAAAAAAAAAGTAATTATATTATTGTGCCATAGTTTTTAATATGATAAAAAATGGAAAGAAAAAAATGATTAGACAAAACAATACAATAATAAAATAAAAATGCAAAAAGAAAAGAGAATGGGCCTGAATTGTAGTAAACAGGGGGTGTAAAATGAAGAATCAGCAAGGGCCCAAAGGGGAGTGAAGCCCAAACATATTTTTTTGTTTAATTTTCTGCCTAACAAAAAATGGAGAAAGAAAAGAGGAAATGGGCAAGATTCTGGAAATGGGCCGGGCCAAATGAAATAGGCCCAAACCCGATTTTGCTAAATGGGAATGTAGGGTTTGGAATCCCTAAACCAGAAGTTGCGCTTCTTCTCTACAACTCTCACTTTTCTCTGTTCATTACCGTGAATTCAGACAAACCCTAACTCCCTCTAATCTCTCACACTTTCAATCGCCTGTGATGAACTTACTCAACATCTTTGTCCCCAAATCACAAATTCGGCCTCAAATAACATAATCCATGGATATCTAACGACGATTCAACAAGATAAAACCACAAGAATCATGCACAAATTCGAAAGTTTAAAACAAATCAAACATATACAAAGGCGAGTATAACAGATGGAAGATTTCGAAAAGAATATACCAATTATGAATGCTCTTTGGAGGTTTGGCCCTTCACAGGTAAATCGCTACTCCTTCCTTTGCTTGCGTTTCGCTGGATTGAGTATAAGTGTGCTTTTGTGTTACTACCTTAGTGAAGTAGTTTGTATGAGAACTGTTTGTTGCCTTGAAAGGGAGGCTATGCCGAGTTAGTGGAGGTCTGTTGTAAATCGGTTTTGGAATTTGGCAGAGTTTTTGGGTTTTTGTTATGAGATTCGTTGGTGTATGGAGGTGAAGCTACGAATAGTAAATGGAAAGGGTGATGAAGTGTTATTAGTCTGAGGTGGAGATTTGATGAGGAGGAAGAAGGGATTTAGTTCAGAGATGGGGTTGGAATTTCTGGTATGGTTTTTGTACTTGTCATGTTGACTGTTGATTTGGTTTTCTGGTATAGTTTGTTTTTTTTTTTTGGTTTACAGTGAAGTTGTCACAAGGGTTTGGTGAGTGCCTTTTTGAGGAGAAAGTCCTTGAGGTTTTTGTTGTTGTCCCTATTGTCCTCTTTGCTGGTTAGTTCTATGTTGGTTTTTTTGTATATTCTCTTGCTGGCTGTTTGGTTGGTACTTGCTGGCTTTGCTGTTTGGTTGGTATTTTTGGTGTATTCTCGCCCTTGTCCTTTGATATGCTGCTTGTTCTTTGTAATATAATAGCTGATAAGTAAGAATTGGAGGGAAAGTTTTGAGGATTTTGAACAATTATGGTATGCTGACCTTGAACACTTTGAGTGTGGTTTTCATATTGCTATTTGTGTGCAAATGCTGGGCTACAGGTTTTGATGCAGGTTATTTGGATAGAGATTTTGGCATATAGCAGGATTTTGGATTGCATTGGTTTGTGGTGATATCTCTTTCATATTTCCTCTTTCTATGAAACAAAAGCAGTTTTTGTATATTTTTGAACTTCTGAAGTGTTTGTGTGACTAGGAAAATGATGGCATAATGAGCAAGTTAGCTTGCTACTGCTATGCTTATGATGTATTTGTTCTGCTTTGTGGGCTTGCTTGTTGCAGGTTGTGTTTGTTGCAGGCCTTTGTTTGGGCTACTGTATTTGCTTGTTGGTTTGTGTTTGCATCATGCTTTTGCTGTTGTATTTACAGCAGCTGCTGCATATATTTGTTGGTTTTGGACAGCCTGCCCTTTGCTCGGATCCTGCTGTGATATTTTGTTGCATCTGATGTAGGCTTGCCCCTTTTTTTGTATTTGACTGCTGCTGTTTGCAGCATGTTGCTTTTGTTGCAGTTTTGGGAAGTTTGTATGCTATGCAGCCTGTTTGTATTTGCCTGCCTTGTATATTTATTTCCTTTTTTGTGAACCAAGAAAGGCAGTTATTTTTTATGATTTGCAATTGGGGAAAATGATTGTGATAAAACAAACAAATATTCTGATTCCAAATCGCAAACCCTAATGATGAATTAATTCTTCTTCGCATATTACCTTTGATTGAATGTTTGCTGACTTTCTTTCTTTTTCTTGTTTCATGAATGGCGAGCGAGGCTTGGATGCAAACGAAGGTTGGATGTCTTACTTGAAGATGAAGATGAAGACTTGAAGAAAAAACTTCTCTTTGTAAACAAGAATTTGAGATTTTTTTGTAAACAAGACAAACAAATTGTAATCTCATTTGTAATTTAATGATATCAAGCATTTGAATAAAATTTAGTGTGATAGAATTTATTGTACAAAACTTGCAATCCTCAGTTGAATATTTTGGATAAAAAATCTTGGTTTGGTAACTTGCGTTTCAAGCAATCACAAAATAATCAGATAAATCATGTACTTTGTATTTTTAAACAAAATAAATGTTTAAGTGCTCAGATCTTTTTGACTAATGGACTCCACAATCATGGTTGTTTAAATGACAGCCTTAACCTTCACATCTTGTCCCAGTCAAGTTTGCGTTTACAATGAACTCGCGTGCCATGCTTGATAATAATTAAAAAAATAGAATTTCATTGCCAAACAAACATGCTTCGGGAATATCTGTCAATCTTTAAATAAACTGTGATTAAGAACATTCAAAGTCAACAAATGCCTTGCGATGATTTGATAATTTTAAAGTCTTCCAAAACACAATTTTCCTTCGATTCTTTGAAGATAAACCCGTGAGCAACATCACATATGACCATGAACAGAAATAATTGTCTCAAGGTCTTGTTATTTGAAGAAATCACAATTCTTAGAAGTCAGACGACTATTATTTGAAATTAGGTCAACATTCATGATGCGACTTCCAACGCATTTGAATTTTTGGTGATCTTCTTCGTGTAATCAGTTCTTGATTTGTGAAGAGAAATTTGAGATGGCATCAAGGAGAATCATACGCAAGAAAAAACCGCTCAAAAAATGAATAATGAAGAAGTTATGATCGTTTGAATTTGTTCTCGCAAAAGGGTGATTTTCAAGTCAATGTAGTCGTTTTCAGTTATTTGGACCATTGATTGAGCAAACTTGCAATGCGAGGTTTGAAAACTGACTTAAACAACCTTGAGGAGACATGAAGACCTATGAAGACCATTTGAAACCTTGAAGACTCAAATTATTTTGAGAAATGCAAAACCCTAATTGCTGACTTACTGCTTAGGAAGAGAATCTATCTGATCAATTTCTGAGCAAAACTAAGTATTCAAGAAACCCTAGGATAGTATCCTGTATGAAAAATGGGAGGGAAAATTTTAGGGTACAACAGATGCCCCTGTTCAATCTTCTTAAACTTGAAAAGGGAGATCTACATGTCCGTTGTTCGTAGCTTGAAAGTGGAAGATGATTGAACACTAGAGTGCCCGGAAATTTGCACTCGATGATGTGTTGGTTGATTGTGTAGGGAATTGGCTTAAAGATGCCATTTGGAGAGATGATGGAGAGTTGTCGGAGATGGGCTTATAGATGCCATCCAAAGGTGATTGTTGACAGAAGTGGATGAAGTTTGAACTTGACTTCAACAGAAAAGAAATCTGAATAAACATTTGGTCGATTTAAATTGGAGCTAGCAGAAGTATTGAATATTGTTGGAAAGAATCAAGATATCTTTTGGATCGATTTAAACCGAACCAAAAGATATCTTGGATTAATCTTGACTAGAAAGCATCAGAATAAATCTGGGTGCAATTTATCTGAACCAGAGAAAATTGTCGGTGGGGAAGAATCAGAATAAACCGTTGAGAGGTTTAAACTGAAACAGCATAAGTCCGGAAAAGAATCAGAACAAATTGTTGAGAGATTTATCTGAACTAGCAAAATATGGATAAGAATCAGAATAAATCGTTGAGAGATTTATCTGAACCAGCAAAAATATGGAGAAGAATCAGAATAAATTGTTGAGAGATATATCTGAACCAGCAAAAATCTGGAGAAGAATCAGAATAAATCATTGAGAGATTTATCTGAACCAGCAAAAATATGGATAAGAATCTGAATAAATCGTTGAGATATTTATCTGAACCAGCAAAAATCTGGATAAGAATCAGAATAAATCATTGAGAGATTTATATGAACAGACAAAAATCTGGATAAGAATCAGAATAAATTGTTGAGAGATTTATCTGAACCAGCAAAAATCTAGATAAGAATCAGAATAAATCGTTGAGAGATTTATCTGAACCAGCAAAAATCTGGAGAAGAATCAGAATAAATTGTTGAGAGATTTATCTGAACCAACAAAAATCTGGATAAGAATCAGAATAAATCATTGAGAGATTTATCTGAACCAGCAAAAATCTGGATAAGAATCAGAATAAATCGTTGAGAGATTTATCTGAACCAGCAAAAATCTGGATAAGAATCAGAATAAATTGTTGAGAGATTTATCTGAACCAGCAAAAATTTGGATAAGAATCATAATAAATTGTTGAGAGATTTATCTGAACCAGCAAAAATCTGGATAAGAATTAGAATAAATCATTGAGAGATTTATCTGAACCAGCAAAAATCTAGAGAAGAATCAGAATTAATCATTGATAGATTTATCTGAACCAGTAAGAATCTGGAGAAGAATCAGAATAACCCGTTGAGAGATTTATCTGAACCAATAGAAGTCGGCCATTTCTCGGGAACTGATTTGTATTTGACTTGTTGAAAATATTTGTTTGTCGGAAATTTGTTGATGATAATTTCCTGTCGATTGATTTTTTCCTGAAAAGGTGAAGAGTTAGTTGTATGCAATGCCATGATGTATGCAATGCATGGTATAATGTTGTTTCTCAAAATAAATGAGATTGCACTGTATGTATTTGTGTTGTCAATGCAATGACGTATGAATGTAATGTATGGACATAATAATTGTTCGTGTTGTAGTGTTGCTGGAAACGGGGAACATAAATCCCTGAGTACTGCTGGGAAAGAGGAGTGTAAGTCTCTATACTTTGTTGAAGTTTGAAGCATTTATGGGTGAGTTTCCATTTATTAGAGAAATAAACTATGTTGCAGAAGGGAGACATCGGGCATTGCTTGTGGACTTCGTGAAATCCTGTTGGGGAATCCTGAGAAGTTTGGCAACTTTCACTGGGGAACCTTTGCAGCGGTAGTTGGAGGTTTTGCTCTGTCAGGGATGTGAGAGCGCTTGATACCACTAGGCTGCATACTGGGGATACGTTAGCGATCCTGTAAAAGGATGTCTTTGTTTCCGCTCTTGCTGGGGAAAAATACTTGCGGGGATTTTATGGAATAGCCTAAAGATATTATCTTGTTTCTTAAAGCCATTAGTGATTGTCTTTCTATTTTCTGTTCATTTGTAAATAGTAATCACGTTCAAATGCATATGTTCAAAAATAAATCATTGGACATTTTTGTAAACAAAACACAGAAATAAAGAAAAATAAATAGTTTTGCACTTTCAAAAGGGATATCTTTGTATTAACTTGAATAATTCTTTTTGTACAACGAGACGAGCATTCTAGTAGGAGAATGTCGTCGTAGAAAATGAAAATTGATACAAAGAAAAGATAGCTATGTGAAATAATCCCATGGGGTTCCCATTCTGCTATAGTCTTCATGTCTCTGAGTGTCTTGTCTACTTGTCACCTTGGCAAAGCTGATTGGATTGATTAGAACCATTTGAGCTGGTTGGTCGACGTTGAAGATTGTCTGCCAGATGATCCAATGGGACATAGTCATACGCTTTAATTCCCTAACTTTTTCCTGGACCGCCCTTTTGGGTTTTCGATCCAACGGGATACCCTTTTTTGCCCAAGCCGCCCTTTCAGGTTTTCAGCTTGCCGGGTATACAGATTTTTTGTATTTTATCCTTAATTTTTCCCGAACCTTTTGGTTCGCCGGGATGCCCTAATTGTTTCCTAGGTCAGTCGACCTAGCGGGTCCTTGTTCATGCGTAGTATCTTTTAACTATGTCCGCGTTTATAGGGTGTGGAAGGTCGCCACCATCCATAGTGGTCAAGATCATTGCTCCACCAGAGAATATGTTTTTGATTACAAATGGTCCTTCGTACGTAGGAGTCCATTTTCCCCTAGGATCACCTTGCGGTAGTATGATACGTTTGATCACCAGATTCCCAACTTGATACACTTGGCGACTGACCTTTTTGTTGAAAGCCTTAATCATTCTTTTCTGATACATTTGACTGTAGCAAACAGCAGTAAGCCTTTTCTCATTAATTAAGTTCAGTTGATCAAGTCGAGTATGGATCCAATCTTCTTCGTTCAGCCCAGCATCCTTCATAATCCTCAGAGAGGGGATCTGGACCTCAATAGGTAAGACAGCCTCCATGTCGTATACCAGAGAATAGGGTGTTGCCCCGGTTGATGTGCAAGCTATGGTACGGTACCCGTGGAGAGCGAATGGTAGCATCTCATGCCAGTATTTGTATGTGACTGTCATTTTCTGTATGATCTTCTTAATGTTTTTGTTAGAGGCTTCTACAGTGCCATTCATCTTTGGCCGGTAAGGGGAAGAATTATGATGCTGGATCTTGAATTGCTCGCACAAGGCGGTGATCATAGTGTTATTTAGATTCGTACATTGTCAGTGAGGATTCTCTCTGGGATACCATACTGATAGATGAGATTCTGTCTGATGAATCGGGCGACAACATTCTTGGTAACGGAAGCGAAAGAGGCCGCCTCCACCCATTTTGTAAAATAGTCAATGGCCACTAAGATGAAGCAGTGTCTATTGGAGGTTGTTGGCTTGATTTCCCCAATCATATCAATTCCCTACATAGCAAAGGGCCAAGGAGCCGTCAAGAATTCAGAGGAACCGGAGGTACGTGCACTTTATCAGCATAAATTTGACACTTATGGCAAGTCCGAGAGTGTTGATAGCAATCTGCTTCCATGGTAGACCAATAATAGCCTGCCAGTAGGATTTTCTTTGCCATCGTATGCCCACTAGAATGGGTACTAAAAGTGCCTTCGTGCAATTCAGCCATGATCCTTTCAGCTTCAACTTTGTCTACGCATCGAAGTAATACAGAGTCATGATTGCGTTTGTACAAAATGTCGTTACTAAGGAAGAACTTAGCCGAGAATCTTCTTAAGAATTTCTTGTCATTAACTGAAGCTCCTTCTGGATATTCTTGAGACTCGAGATACCTCTTGACTTCGTGAAACCAGGGTTGGTCCACTACTTCTTCAGTATTAATCTCGTGACAGTGTGTTGGTTCATCCATTTGTCTGATGGTGATCCAGGGAGCCTCGTTATCCCAATTAAGTTTAAACATAGATGACATTGTAGCTAGTGCGTCTACTAGTTGATTTTCTTCTCGCGAGAAATGTTCGAAGGTAATCTTCTCAAAATGTGGCAGCAATGTCAAAACATATTCTTTGTAAGGGATAAGGTTAGGGTGTTTGGTGTCCCATTCCCCTTTGATCTGACTGATGACCAAAGCTGAATCTCCAAACACACTCAAAGATTTGATCCCCAAACCTATGGCAGCTCTGAGACCAAAGATGCACGCTTCATATTCTGCCATATTGTTTGTACAATTGAAGAAGAGTCTTGCGGTAAAGGGAGTATGACACCCTTCAGGAGATACGAGTACAGCACCAATACCATTGCCAAGTGCGTTGGATGCCCCATCGAAAAACAGGATCCATCGGGATCCTTGTTCAGGTCTGTCATATGGTCTGATCTCTTCACAATTGTTTACCGTCATGATGTACTCATCTGGGAATTCAAACTTCATGGATTGGTAGTCTTCCACAGCTTGGTGATCAAGGTGATCAGCTAGTACACTGCCCTTTATTGCTTTCTGGGTAGTATAATGTATGTCATATTCCGTCAGGATCATCTGCCATCTTGCTATTCTCCCAGAGAGAGCAGGCTTCTCGAAGATGTATTTTATTGTATCCATTTTAGATATCAATAAAGTAGTATGGGTCAGCATATACTATCTTAGCCGGCGAGTAGCCCATGCCAGAGCGCAACAAGTTTTCTCGAGCAGTGAATATCTTGTTTCACAGTCGGTAAACTTTTTTCTCAGGTAATAAATAGCATGCTCTTTTCGGCCAGACCCGTCATGCTACCCCGGCACACACCCCATTGAGTTTTCTAAAGTAGTCAGATACAAGATCAATGGCCTTCCCTCGACGGGTGGAAACAACACAGGAGGCTCTTGTAAGTATTCTTTGATTTTGTCAAAAGCAACTTGGCATTCGTTATTCCATTTGACTACTTGA
This sequence comes from Vicia faba, assembly GCA_948472305.1. Lineage (NCBI taxonomy): Eukaryota > Viridiplantae > Streptophyta > Magnoliopsida > Fabales > Fabaceae > Vicia > Vicia faba. The sequence continues at coordinate 1,028,424,464 of OX451738.1, forward strand.
TCTTTCTTCAATAATTTGAAGATCGGTTCACAAGTAGCTGTCAGGTGAGAAATGAATCTGGTAATGTAATTCAAACGTCCCAAAAATCCTTTGACTTCCTTCTCGGTACGAGGAGAAGGCATCTCTTGTATTGCTTTAACCTTGGCAGGATCAACCTCGATACCTTTGTTGCTGATGACCAAGCCTAGGAGTTTACCAGACCGTACCCCGAACGTGCATTTATTTGGGTTCAACCTCAGCTTGTATTTCTTCAGCCTCTCAAATAGCTTCTGTAAATGATCGAGATGCTCTTCTTCCGTTTGAGATCTGGCTATCATATCGTCCATGTAGACCTCTATTTCATGATGTATCATGTCATGAAATAGAGCTACCATGGCACGTTGATAGGTTTCCCCAGCATTCTTCAGTCCGAATGGAATGACCTTATAGCATAATGTGCCCCACTATGTAACAAAGGTTGTTTTCTCCATATCCTCAGGCAGAATTTTGATTTGGTTGTAGCCTGAGAAACTGTCCATGAAGGAAAACACTTTGTGTTGTGTCATATTGTCAACCAGAATATCAATGTGGGGGAGCGGGAAGTCATCCTTGGGGCTTGCCCTATTCAAATATCTGTAGTCCATACACATTCGCACTTTGTCGTCTTTCTTGGGCACGGGAATAACATTGGCAACCCATTGGGGATAAGAGGTGACAGCCAAGAATCCAGCATTGAATTGCTTCATGACTTCTGCTTTAATCTTTTCCGACATATCAGGCCTCATGTGGCGAACTTTTTGCTTTACTGGAGGACTATCTTCTCTTGTAGGCAGACGATGTACCACAATGTTTGTATCAAGTCCCGACATGTCTTCATACGACCAGGCAAAGACCTCAACATAATCGTGCAGCAACTGAATCAGACGCTCTTTGACACTGGGTTCCAGATTGGTACCCACCTTGACTTCTTTCTTGTCCTCCTCAGTACCTAAGTTAACTGTTTCAACCGGCTCTTTGTGAGGCTGAATGGTCCTTTCTTCCTGTTGCAACAACCTGGCCAATTCCCCTGGCACCTCACAATCTTCCTCACCTTCGTCTTCGGCTTGGTAGATTGGATTTTCAAAGTCACAATAGGCCATAGCAGAATCGTTACCCATGAGATCCTGAGTGGATGTAGATCTGCATTTTAATATATCAGTGTGTGTAAGAGCGTAGCTACCATTGAAAGAAATAAAATGTAAGAAAGAAAGACAAAGAGCACAAAATTTGTATGCAAAAACGTCCATGATTCATTGATGACATATGAGAATGAAGTGACAACCCTTACAAATGGACCGTTGTGCCTCGGGTAAGACACAAGGTTTTAAAAAGTCTGAATTGTTTAAATATTACAAGCCTGAAAACATTAAAAGACAATTACTCTTGAATAAAAGTAATAGGAATGAAATCTTTGGCCTCCCAATTGTTGAGTCCTCCGCTAATGGTTGGAAAAATCCACTCGTCCATATCACAGTTGTCATATATGTTTTCTATTGCATTAACTCCCTGATTGCTGATACGCAAAGGTGGTCCCCCGGCGCGAGAATGTCGAACAGCTCTTTGGGCCTCTGTAGTGAATCCCAAACCAAATTTGTCGGACTTGTAGGGGATATACGGAAGTTGACCCCAGTTGGTACACCCGCCTTCTTCAACTACTTCTCTAGCATCTTTCAAAGAGGCCATCTTCAGTGGAGGTCTGGTAATCTTCGGGACTTTAGGAGTAGACTTGGTTGCCGCGACTGTTTCTGGAACCTCCTCAAAGTTCTGACACGGAGTCTCAATGAATTCACCGTCCATTTCAACATACCTGAAAGAGTTCAGGTGGCTAACCATGTACTCCTCCTCCCCGTGAATTGTGACAATTTTTCCTTTGATTGGGTATTTTAGCATCTGATGCAGAGTATAAGTGACGGCACCAGCACCATGGATCCAGGGTCGACCCAATAAACAGGAGTAAGACGGGAGGATGTCCATTACATAGAAAGTTGAATCAAAAGTCTGAGTTCCAACTTTTATGGGGATATTAACTTCTTCGAGCACTGTCCTCTTAGAACCATCAAAGGCCCTCACTATGATGTTGCTGGGCTTTAAAGTGAGTCACTCGCAGTCCATTCGGTCGAGAGCGTTTTTGGGCAAGACATTCAATGATGAGTCGGTATGCACCAGAACGTGGGCAAGTGTGGTGCCCCTGCATTCAATGGAAACATGTAGGGCATCGTTGTGCTTCTTTCCTTTGGAAGTTAAATCAGCATCGGAAAAGCCCAATCCGTTATCAGTAGTTAGACTGGCCACACAATTCTCAAATTGGTCGATGGAGGTCTCTTGTGGCACGTGGGCGGTCTTGAGAAACTTTACCAAGGCTTTGGCATGGGCCTCAGAACACAAAAGTAAGGACAACAATGATATCTTCGAGGGGGTCTACCCCAACTGTTCTACAATGTTGTAGTCACTTTTCTTGATTATCTTCAATATCTCTTCTATTTCCTTTCTAGAAGCTTCAAGGATGATCTCGGGACGCTCTCTCGCCTGGACAGGCTCATTCAAGACCTCTTTTCCCCTTGTCTCGGTAGCAGGGATAACAGTAGGATTATCACTGGGAGTGTTGGTAGGAGTGGCAGTGGGAATGATCACAGGACTAGTAACGGTCTTTGGAGAAATCTCTGGTGAGAAGACTCTTCCACTTCTTGTTATCTTACTGGTCCCAGTGATATTACCGATGTCAGGATCAATATCTCTTGCAACTTCATCTTTGACAGCCAACTGATCTTGCTTGACGCCATAGTAATAAACGTCAGCCCCATAGTTCCAAGGAACAGCTTTCTCCAAAGAGTATGATATTGGTCTTGGCATAGTGATGATTAGAGGTGCAGACCTTGGAACTGATGTAACCCTAACGGGTCTTTTGGTGGAGACCCCAGGAGGATTGTTGGAAATGGTGATTATCTATACATCTTGATAAGAAATTCTGATAAGAGGAATCTTTTCAAATAAGATTTCTTTGCTAGTCATCAGGCGTTGAACTCCTATCTTCAGTAACAAACAGCCATTTGGTAGAGACTTGCATAAGTGATAATTCTTATCACAGCCCGGGAACAGACCGACTTGCAACAGATTTTGTTTAATGGTCAATAGAGGAGTAGTTAAGTCATTCACGGAGGAGACGAAATGATCATCATCAATGGCGTTGACACCTTGACCATGTCTGGGCATTAGCTCCGTTATTACATTAGGCGTTTTTGGGGGGTCAAACTCAATCTCTTTCACATCGATAAGATCTTGTACCTTATTCTTCAAGGCCCAACAGTCGTTTGTATCATACCCTGGGCTTTCAGAATGATAGGCACATCGAGCGTTCGGGTTGTAGCAAGGAGAAGAAGTGTTGGGGTTCTTGGGAGCTTCTTTTAAAGTTGCCAGGTTAGTCTTCAAAAGGTGTGGCAAAACTTGAGACATGGTCATGTTGATCCAAGTAAGTCGTCTCATGGGCGCTTCTGGCTTGCGCTGATAATTTCGCTGTTGATTTGGAACGGGATTATAAATCATAACGGCCCCTATCTTCGGGAGACGTTCAGTTTTGTTTTGATTCCTGTGGTCATATTGAAACTACGCGGCCGGAACCTGTCATCTAGATGTTAATGAAACATCAATGAAGTCGCCACCGGACGTCTTTTATCCCGCCGAAAGGGAAAGGTAAACATCGAGAAAACCTGGAAAGGGAGAAATCACGGTCTTTCGATCGAGAGATCGGGTAAGGGAGTCTATTACGCGAGGGGAAGGTGTTAGCACCCCACACGCCCGTAGTACTCTACGGTATCCACTCTTGTTGTCTAATCTAAATGGGTGTGGTCAAATCCTATGTCTATGGTTTAGCACTGAAAAGGGAATGCATGCGAAAGAAAAAAACAATGTAGGGAAAATAAAAGTTATGCTCGGTTGGGCCCTACCCCTTTGCCTATGTATCCCTTTTAAGGAATCAGAGCAGCCGTAGTTCGGCTTAAGTGTTTTGGTTGGTTTGTGTTTTTTAATTAAGACAAACAAAGATAGTCAAGATGGCAAAACATCAAGTAAAACAACAAACAAAAGAGATGGTAAAACATTGACTAAATGATAACAAGGTAACATGTCAAAGATGGCGAAACATCAATAAAACGGATGGTAAAACATCACACCTAACAATGATATTGAGAATCAAAGTAGGACAACACACATGTGCGATGGCGAAACATCGGCTTTAAACAAATGTGTGATGGCGAAACATCGGCTAAGAGATAACATGGCAGAGATGGCAACACATCAATGAAACAGATGACGAAACATCACACCTAACAATGATATTGAGAATCAATGTAGGATAACAAACATGTGCGATGGCGAAACATCAGCTTTAAACAAATGTGCGATGGCGAAACATCGGCTAAGAGATAACATGGAAGAGATAGCAACACATCAATGAAACAGATGATGAAACATCACACCTAACAATGATATTGAGAATTAATGTAGGATAACAAACATGTGTGATGGCGAAACATCGGCTTTAAACAAATGTATGATGACGAAACATCGGATAAAAGATAACAAAGGCAAAGTAAAATTGGTTTGTATCTTTTACTTTGAAGATGGATTTGAGCTCATTAGAGGTGTCTTATGATTTGCCAAGAAAACAAATGTTGTTTTAAGATGCGGAATGCAAAGAAAGGAAAAACAACTAAGGGAAACTAGTCTAGCACTATCCCTAATGTAATCATACAATAGTTGACCCTAAGGTTGAGGTTAAAGGAAAATCCTATCCTATGTTAGCATACATGGATTTCTACTTTAATCAACATGCCAAAGGAAGCTCCACAAAACTATCCTATAGGGAACATGCAATGAGAGCGAAGTCGTGATCTCAATTTCTAAATTGAGTGACTCATTGATCAACAATTAAAGAAGAAAAGCAAAAAAAGTCCTATAGGGAACATGAAATGAGAGCGAAGTCGTGATCTCAATTTCTAAATTGAGTGACTCATCGATCAACAATTAAAGAAGAAAAGCAATAAACATCCTATAGGGAACATGCAATGAGAGAGAAGTCGTGATCTCAATTTCTAAATTGAGTGACTCATCAATTAACAACAAACACAACACATGCAATCAGACAAAAACCAGAGGGCCTCCTGACATATATCAGCAACAGAGGTCCCATCATGCAGTCAGAGAATTATGCAAAATGAAAATGAGAGAAAGGAGGTAGTATAATACCAAACAGATAACTATATGTAGCAACCAAGCAAGAATAAAAGAAACCCAGAGAAACTTCAAGCAAGCTGGCATCAGTAGACAAATCAAGTCAGAAATTACACCATCAGGATGCAAGTAGTTTATCAGATATGATCAAATCCCATGGGCAATGTATGGCATTCACAATCATAGATATGTGTATCCTGCATAAACCATCAAGCATGCCAAACACAAAAATAATGCCAATATAATAAACTGTGTTCCACAAATAAAGTGGAACACAAAAAGCCTCAAGCCAAAAGTGGAAACTTTCTCATAGTACCCTGCATATTTAACAACCAATTTAGTATTCCAACAGGTGAAGGATTGAGAATAACATGGTGGAAATTACCAAATATTAGACATTATAAATAAGAGGAGACAAGCATATGCACAGATTAGGTCAAAAGAATAAGAGGAATGTTGCTCCTTCCTATCACCATGTTGAATTGACAATTGAGTATCAATCAAGGATCATAAGAGCTTGAGTATAATATGAACAAAAACCATGAAGGTCAGTAGCAAACATATTTTAATCATGTATAGCTAATTCAATCACAACTTCATGAACACAATAGGAAATGAAACCTACATAATGCATTAGATGGTTCAAAATATTCAAACATGAAGCTTATAAGTGAAATGGCTTGAGCTAATATGGACAATTAAAATCACATGATCATTAGGTTCCCAATTATAGGCCTCACTCAAGTTCATTAGCCATCAAACAAATTGCAACATGACATGCAAACATGATTGGGTACCTTCACTTCAAAATTATATCAAAAATAGAAACAAGGACCCATAATTCAAACCAAAAATATCTTAACATCTTGGAAGTGTTTAGAAGTCAGAATGCAAGCCCTAAGTTCATGAATGATTGGGGAGGAGGCCAAATGAAGTTCAAAGTTCAAGACTAGTTGGCAAAACTACCAAACTAGACAAGTTTTCAAAATTATTTGTGGAAAAATGTCAAACCTGGTCAAATAATTCAAGAAAAATGGTTTTCAAATCCCCAACACATTCATGAACCATAAACAAGACCTAAATTCCAAATAAAGTCCAAGGCACAAGGGTTTGGAACATGAAACTTGCACCATAAGCAATAAAACCCTAGATTTTGACTTTTAACCCTAAAAATTGATTAAATAGGATCAAAACTCAAACAAATCAAACCAAGGTCATAACAATCACCAAGAACCCTTAAATGTCGGAATATATATTTTTCCATATTTTTTCATTAGGAAAATACGAAAAATGGAATTAAATCCAAACAATTATGCCATTAACAAATATTCACATATCAAAATGATATTTAAATCAAAAAGTCAGGAAAATGGCCAACCAAAATTACATTCAAATATTAGAGCCAAAAATAGACACCCCTGAATTTTTGTGAATTTTTTGGATAAAAGGAAAATGTTAAAAATAAGAAAACAAACAATTAATAATTGAATTATTATTTAAGGGCAAGAAAAATGCAAACCATAACCAAAAATCATGAAAAAGGTCAAAGTAAAAATATATTCAGATTCTATGATTAAAAACAAGATTACATGATTTTTTTGGGAATTTTTGAATTAATAGAAGTATTAAAAATTTAAAAAAAAAAACAAATATACAAATAACCTTTTGAAATTAAATTTTAAATCAAAAATAAGAAAAATGATTAACCAAAATCAGAATAAACTTTTACATTATTTTGTGAGTCTCAAATAATTTTTGTGGATTTTTTAGATCACTAGGACTATTAAAATAAAAATAAACTTTGAACAATTAATTAATTAAAACTATGAATTTTTTAAACCAATCAAATTATTTTTAAAAAAATCCAAAAAAATATGACAAATACTAGAAAATAATATTGACCTATGGTAATTTTTTTGTGATTTTTGAATGTGTTTTGATCAGAAAACCAAATTAAACAAAATGTCAAATAAAACAAAAATTCAAATAAACCAAAAATTCAAACAGACCAATCATAATGTGTCACCACATCATCTTCAACCTCTGGACTGTTCAAAAGCGCGCGCAACATCCATATTTAGGGCTCACTCTCATATCAACATATCATACTCAATTTTGCATCATTTTTTATGAAATCAAAGGCAAATCAAAGCTAGCATGGCAAGGAATCCATAGCAATTCGAATCAAATCATCAACCGCATTGTCCATAAATAAGTCATGAATATGAACAAAAACATTCTGAATCGCGAGTTTCAGAGCATCCAATCATGCATAATTCATCAAATTAAACGCTATAAAGCTTCAGAAACATTCCATTAACATCATTGAACATGAATCCAAGCTCAAACATCTCAATAAACAAGTGCATCTTAGAAATCGAAGTTTGGAATCATTACCTCAAGGCGAAAAGTGATCTACTGTCTCCTTCACTCTAGATGCAAACAAATGGTGCTAGCTTGATCTACTTGCTTTACTGAAGCAGAATCCACAAGAATTTTGAAGAAAATACCAAGGAATTGAGAGAATCGAATCAAGTTGCATAAGAAGAAGGAAAATCTCAGATCTGGAATTCTTGCAAATGGCGCGTCCTCTCCCTCTCTCTTTGCTTGCTTCCTCTTATATAGAGTTTGTAGAAAAGGTTAGAAGTGGAAATCAGACTTTAAAACCGTTGGAGGGCAGGATTGAGAATTTTGGCCAAAAATGAGGTGCATATTGAATCATCCCTTTTGCCCGTTCGTTCTCTTGCTTCTTATGCGCTTTTTGATCCAAATAACTTCAAAAGATTGTACTTAAAACCTTGGCCCTTAATTCCACATGATCAAAGAATGTTGGAGTTTTTGCAAGTTTGGACCATTTTTGCATTTTTCCATTCAAACAAAAAAACAAGGTCCATAGAACACGATATGGCTGATATTATGGGCTTTAGCAAATCACAAATAGGTCATGGGTTGGGTCAGGGACAAAGAGAATGGTTGAAACCTGAGTTTTCATGAATTGGCCATTTTTTTCATATTTGCCAAATTTCAATAAAATGCCTCAAATTTCTAAAGCTCATAACTTGCTCATGCTTTTGAATTTTGACACAAATGAGCATAATTTGGAAATGTATTGAAAAGATCTACAAACCCTTAGTTTATAGTTTTTGCAAATTAATCCATTAAGGCTCTCAAAATTTAGCTTGAAATTCACTAATTTTGAAAAATGACCTATAATTTTGTAACTTCAAAACTCCATAACTCTTGATTCCTTGCCAATTTGGACATGAAACAAAAAGGAGGTGAAATATCATTCTCTTATATTTCCAAGCATATTTCATTTGCATCTTTTTCATCAAGGGTGAATAAAATATGAATTTTTTGAAATTAGGTCCTTATTTTCCAAAATTAGTAACTTTTAGGGTTTCTTCAAGAACAAGTTTCAACCCAAACTTCAATCCCTTTAATCCCATGACCAAAATGGACTTGAAATATGAAAAGTACATCCTTGAATTGATGGTTGTCCAAAAATTCACTTGGTCAACCTTGACCTTGACTGATTTTAACCAAAATGACCATTTTGCCCCTCTGAATCAATTGATCCACTTCCCTTCAAAATTGATGATCAAAACCTCAAACATATGATCTTCCAAACATATAGAGGCCATGTGCAAAGTTTCACTTCAAAATTCTCAAGAAATCTTGATGAAAACCCAAACCCTAGTTGTGTTCAACACACTAGGAGACTGATGAATTATCTTCAAAACTTCAAATCCTCTGGGCATCTTGACCAATTTCTTGTACAAAGATCTTTCAAATATAAAAGAAATGTAGTAACTCCCTAAATCAAGACTTGTACATTGGAAGGACCAATATCCTTACTTCAAACAAAACCCTAATTTGACTGATGAATCCAAAGAGTGATTTCACTTGTGATCAAACACAAGCTCCAATCTCCTGGGGGTCCTGAGAGATGAATAAAGAATCTTGAGATATGCAAAAACTTTTAAGCTTGAAAGATTCAGAGGTTTAGATGATAAGATTCTTCTTGAGCAAATTGTTAATTCCATCAACCTTCAAAGCTTGAGGAAAACCTGGTCACCAAAGTACTTTGATCCTATCACAATGTATGAATGCAATGCACTATGATGTTCATGATAAAACATAAGCTTAAATTAAGAGTGTAAATTTTTGGGTACAACAGCTTCCCCTATTCAAATATCTTCTTCATGATAAGTGAGAAAAGTGATAACTTTCGAGAGTTCAGGTTTGAAGATGTTTGAATACGAAAGAACCCGAAAATTTACACTCTTAAAAGAAATGGAAACAAAACTCCCAAGACATGCGTCAGAATGAAATTGCAACGCAGGTTGAGACAGAACGAAAACAAGAGAAGGATAGGCGTAACTAAACTTTCGGATAAACGTGCCAGGGTAAAACTGGGCTTCAAAAAGTGAGATAAAACTCAAACCACAGAGTATAGGTGAAACTAAACTGTGGAAAAGAAAATGTACACGGGTGAGGAGACGAAACTCTGAGATCGGCCCTAAGCACAGTGACTAGAGTGCGTGATTCTAGGAACACTTGCCAATCTCAACTAGGACAGACAATATGAAGGAACTGAAAGAATCCTGGAAATAAGGAACAAAAGCAAGACAAAACTCGACTCAATAACTAGTTAGGTGAAACTAGACTAGATGAGTACCAGGACGAAACCGGATTTCACGCACGGGTAATAAGGCGAAACTCGACCCAAAGCAAAGTGATGAGACTGCATGTTTCTCAGAGCACCTGCTAGTCTCAGATCAAAGGATGAATAGTGACGAAAACTGATAGAAGAATCCAAGGAAAAGGAGACTGATTTCAAACCAGGGACGCAACACAAACATTGCACTCGATAAACGAACGCCGTCAAAGAGTCCAAGGTAGGAAAGCAAAAACGAGACGAACTCGACTCAAATAACTAGTTAGGCGAAACTAAACTATATGAGTACCAGGACGAAACCGGATTTCATGCACAAGGTGATGAGATAAAACTCTGAGCTCAACCCAAAGCGAGGAGACTAGGGCGTACACCTAAAAACCTGCTAAAAGCGAATATCAGGACGAAACTGGTATTCGAAAGGTGCATCAATAGACATTGGAATGAACTGGAGAGGGTAGTAAGGACTAAACCCGAGAAGACCGAGCCAGGGCGAAACTGAACTATAGTCAATAGTAGACACTCAAACAAACAAAAGAATTGGCGTCAAAAGGATATTAGTACGGGGTGGATTAATGAGGACGAAGACCTCGCTGGGGATTAAATCCGAAGTATTAGAAAATCACTGGGGATGATGGAAATAATAATGGCTTATGTTCCGATGCATGTTTGAATTCTTTTTATATAGCGCAATGCTCAATATAATGGAAATGCTACGCGTTTTGGTGGATGCAATGTAAAGATGCATGTTTAAAAGTTCCACTAGGGAATGGCCAATTGAGAAGTCAATAACCAAAGAGTTAGGATTTGACATGACTTGCAAAAATAAATTGCAAAAATCAAAAGGAGAGGAGAAAATACGGGAAACCACTAGAGAGGGAACCTTGAAGAGTTGAAGTTTTGTGGAGAACAATAACAACCGAGCAACCAGTGGAAACGGGCCACGAACACTTGAGAGGAACTGCAAAAATAAATTGCAAATTCCTAGGGAAGATCAGGTCGACATTGCAGCTTCCGGAGAGGGACTCCTATCTGAAGATTAGACATTTGAGAGAGTAGATCATGGTAAGACTGTAATCTCTGGAAAAGACAGCACACGGCCGTGTTGAGGATGACACCAAGACAACAAACCCGGCGTGAAGGGTGAACACCCTTGCTGGGGGAACAAAGCTTTGCTGAAGAGGTGGGACTTCACCGGGGAGATAGAACTTTGTTGAAGATTTTTGTTGAAGAGATGTTCTCTTGGAACGCAACCATTGGATGAATCCTGCAGATAGCCGCACAGTAACAAACCTTACTGAGGAAAAAGAGAAGATCCTTAACATAAGGATGCCTCGGTCAACAGACCGGATGGGAAATGAGAGGTCAAAACAAGGGATCTCTATTGGCAATTTGATTGGGGAATTGAAACTTCTTCAGAATGTGGGTTCCTAGTTAACAACTCCACTGGGGATGGGCGACATATCCAAACCTGAAGTCCTAGAATTAAGCTTTTGAAAGAAAATCTCTAGAGCAACAAACCTTTGCTGCAGAAGTGAAACTTCACTGGGGATAGGCAGAGTCCTAAACATATATGGACTCTGTCCAAAATAGAAGAAAAACCAAACATTCCCCTCTTGACCATCATTAAGCTCTTTACAGGTGTTCAATGTGTAAATTCCTTTTTGATGTCAAACAGCTATTTTGCATACAGAAAAATGTTTATTTTGGGAATAACAGACCTGATGCGATAATTATTTAAGCCTTGAATTTGAAAACTTTAACAAAATGTCACATCTCTGTTGTGAACAAATCACTGGCTAGAGTGCAAAAAGATTTTAAAACTTTTCTTTCCCCTTTTTGAAAAACGAGTCAAGATGCGGGTGATAAGATACCAACACAGTTATGCAACACATATTTGGGGAGTTTGGGAACTGTTATCCTGTTGCAGTATGCTTTTGAGTTAAACCCTTGTTTCAGTTAGTACTTTTAAAGGTTGTAATGTGGCCTGGTTCGAGGTTCTTTTGAAAAAAAGTTTTCAAGGCTCAAGTTATTTGGTGCCCACCCCCTTCGTGATATTCTCCTATCCTAAGTTCAGTTGACTTTTCACAAGTGTTCATCTTTCAAAAGGATTTATAATGGTTGAGTGATCATGACAAATCCTCCAACACGATCGTCGAAATTTTTGTTGTTTTTGTTTTTGCTATTATTATTCCTCTTCTTTTGATAAAAAATTTATTGAATAATCTTTCTCTCTTCTTCTTTTGTTTTTTTGGCCTTTTAGGCTCTCTTTTCCCTAACTTTTGCCTGGACAAAATCTCTTGAATTTCCATTTTTTGGGAGTCCAGCGAGATGCCCTAACTTTTGCCTAAGCGACTTGTTTTCAAGTTTCGACTTAGCGGGGCTTTTTGTTTCTTTCTTATTCATGCTTTCCACCTCGAACAAGTCAATGTGACTTTAGATCTTTGAAATTTTTCTTTCTTTCTCTTTTTTTTTTGAAGAAAACAAATGCCTCATTCCTTGGTCAGCGAGGGATAGCCATTATTGTATCGATTCGATCTCGACCTCGGGATTTCGTGAGGACATGAAAATCATGGCTTAGACATTTTTCATGTTCTCATGATACGAAAGATAAAATGCAGTGATCCTCAGAGGGGGCACTCCTTCTAAAATTTGAATGCTTGGGCAAATCAGCTGAATATCTACCCTGTCCCTGGTTACAAAAGGTTTATTTTTATTTTTCGAACAGAAAGAAAACTCCTACTTCAAAGGCTCAGAGGGGTTAATGATGGTCTAACTCCCTTATATCTCCAGTGTTTGGGGATTGAAACAATGCTTGTACATCGTCAACAGGGTTCTACTCGAAAGCATACCACTACAGTCACTGTTTTTTTTAGCCAAACTCCTTTCTCCAAACTCTTGGCTAAGCAAAAGATTGGCACAGTTGGTATCAGAATGCCCGAAAAAACGATTAAAGAGTGATACTGGATGGATTAAGTAAAATGAAACAATTTCTTCAAGGCAAAAATATTCAACGCATCAAGACTGGCATTCGGCTATAAACAAAATCCTATATGCAGACAATGCTAAAACCATCAATCAAGATAACACATGAAAGTGCGGCAAAGAAACGTAATAAAAGCCATTATGGGGAAGAAGTGCCTCCAACCAGGTTCTTCGATCCTGCCGACCTTCCGTAATTTTGACATTATTTTGTTCCCTGACCATTACCAATAGCCCGGAGCTGTGAAAAAAACTGCCAGGCAAAAGCCAACAGAGTGAAAGAGGAGTCCATCAGACATAAAAACAACGTGCCCCTTGTGTAGTAGTAGTGGTGTTTGTTATCCGTATTTCAAGCGATCAACCAACCGTGACTTAGATTACCATTTTTGTGTAAGGCCCACGAAGTTTATATGCTCATGCTTATCAAAAATATTGGACGTTTTTGCAAGCAAAATAAAAAGAGAAACACATACGCATACTTGAAAGAAGATATTTTATTGTTTTTGAGAAATCAGCCAGTGAAAAAGGCGTTTACATTTGGAAGCAAGAAATTACAAAATCAAAGCAAACAAGTGTTTACAAATGGCAATGTGAATGTGAATATCCATCAAGTCCCGACTCTTCTATGACTCTTATGACTCTCACGCTTTCATCTTCCTGCTTTCAGACAGATCATTCTTGGATTAGCCTCGAGCTTATGTCGGGTGACAGAATAAAGGAAAGAAACAAAGGATCTCATGTTGAACGTAGTCATTTGCTTTAACTCCCTAACTTTTGCCTGAATCGCCCTTTCGGGTTTTCGATTCACCAGGACACCCTCTTTTTGCCTAAACCGCCCTTTCGGGTTTTCAGTTTTAGCGGGTTTTTATTTTTTTTTATGCAAAGTATTTTTTAACTACGTCAGCATTTACAGGGAGAGGGAAGTACTCTCCATCCATAGTCGGGAGCATCATCGCCCCTCCAGAGAAAACTTTTCTGACCACAAAAGGACCTTCATAAGTTGGAACCCACTTGCCTCTGGGATCTCCCTGGGGAAGAATTATCCTTTTGAGCACAAGGTCACCTGGCTTGTAATACTGAGGTCGTACCCTCTTATCAAAAGCTTTTCTCATCGTTTGCTGATATACCTGACCATGACATACAGCCGTCAATCTCTTTTCATCAATAAGTTCCAGCTGATCCAGCCGATTCTGTACCTATTCACTTTCATCCAGCTCAACATCTCTCATGACCCTAAGAGAGGGAATCTCGACTTCTACCGACAATACTGCTTCCATGCCATAAACCAATGAAAATGGGGTTTCCCCAGTCGAAGTACACATTGTGGTGCGATAACCATGCAAAGCGAAAGGCAGCATCTCATGCCAATCTTTATAGGTTACCACCATCTTCTGCATAATTTTTTTGATATTCTTATTGGCCGCTTCGACAGCTCCGTTCATCTTTGGTCGATATGGGGAAGAGTTATGATGCTTGATTTTAAAGGACTCACAAAGCTCCTTCATCATTTTGTTGTTCAAATTAGACCCATTATCGGTAATGATCTTTTTAGGAACTCCGTAACGACAGATAATGTTGTGCTTAAGAAACCGAGTTACCACTTGCTTGGTGACATTGGCATAGGATGCAGCTTCGACCCATTTTGTAAAATAATCGATGGCAAACAGAATGAAACGGTGCCCGTTAGACGCAGTCGGTTCAATCTTGCCGATCATATCAATTCCCCACATCATAAACGGCCAAGGGGAGGTCAAGACATTCAAAGGTATTGGCGGCACATGCACCTTGTCAGCATAGACTTGACATTTGTGGCAAACCCGCGCATGATTGTAACAGTCAGTATCCATGGTGGACCAATAATAACCTACTCGCAAGATCTTTTTAGCCATGGTATGCCCGTTGGAATGGGTCCCGAAATCACCTTCATGTATCTCCTCAATGATTCTAGCTGCTTCTTTCTTGTCAACACATCTGAGCAGTAAACCGTCATGATGCCTTCTATACAACACACCACCACTGAGAAAGAACTTGACTTAAAATCTTCTCAAGAACTTCTTATCCGTGACGGATGCCCCTTCCGGGTACTCTTGTGTTTCGAGATATCGTTTAACATCATAAAACTAAGGGTTACCATCTGGTTCCAAACTAGCCTCAAAACAGAAAGCTGGCTCACTCAAACTTCTGATGGTAATGGAAGGTGCCTCATTAGCCCACTTAACCTTGAACATGGAGGACAAAGTTGCCAGTGCATCAGCTAGATTGTTTTCTTCTCTGAGAATTTGCTCGAACGTGATCTCTTCGAAGTACGGAATCAACTTCATGACATGCTCACGATAGGGAATTAGGTTCTGATGGCGAGTCTCCCAATCTCCATTAATCTGGATGATAACAAGATTGGAATCCCCGTAAACTTTCAAAAATTTGATGCGCAGGTCGATCGCCGCTTCAATGCCATAAATGCAAGCTTCATACTCGACCATGTTGTTAGTGCAATCAAAACAGATACGAGCCGTGAAAGGAATATGGTATCCCTCAGGGGAAGTGATAATAGCTCTGACACCATTACCCATGGCGTTGGAGGCACCATCAAAAACAAGCGTCCAACGTGATCTCGGCTCGGGTCCTTCGTCTGGGTCTGGTATATTACAATCCTGAACATACACAATTTCCTCATCCGGGAAATCAAACTTCATTGGTTCATAATCATTCATGGGCTGATGAGCAAGATGGTTGGCCAGTATACTACCCTTAATTGCCTTTTGGGTAGTGTATTGGATATCATATTCAGTGAGTATCATCTGCCAACGGGCTACCCTGCCTGTAAGAGCTGGTTTCTCAAAAACGTACTTGATTGGATCCATTTTGGATATCAAGTATGTGGTGTAAGTTAACATGTATTGCCTTAGAGGTTTGGCGGCCCAGGCAAGCGCACAACAGGTCTTTTCCAGCAATGAGTACCTTGACTCGCATTCCGTAAACTTCTTACTCAAGTAGTAAATAGCCTGCTCTTTCTTCCATGTATCATTGTGCTGACCGAGGACACAACCTATTGAGCTCTCCAACACGGTTAGATACATGATTAGTGGCCTTCCTTCCACTGGAGGCATGAGTATCCGAGGTTCCTACAAATACTCCTTTATTTTATCAAAGGCCTTCTGACAATCCTCATTCCACTTCACCGTCTAACTTTTCTTCAACAACTTGAACATAGGTTCACAGGTGGCTGTGAGATGAGAAATAAATCTGGAAATATAGTTTAACCTTCCCAATAAGCCACGTACTTCCTTATCTGTCTTTGGCTCAGGAATTTCCTGTATCGCTTTGACTTTGGCCGGGTCCACCTCGATACCCTTTTCACTTACGATAAAGCCCAAAAGCTTACCGGATCTCACCCCGAAGGTGCACTTATTCGGATTCAACCTTAGCAAGAACTGCCTCAGTCTCCCGAACAACTTCTCCAGATGAACAAGATGTTCCTCTTCCGTGTCATACTTAGCAATCATATCGTCTACATATACCTCAATCTCTTTGTGAATCAAGTCATGAAAGAGAGTAACCATGGCGCGCTGATATGTTGCCCCGACATTTTTCAAACCAAACGGCATCACTTTATAACAGAAGGTTCCCCAAGGCGTGATGAATGTTGTCTTCTCCATATCCTCCGAAGCCATCTTAATTTGATTGTAACCTGAAAATCCATCCATGAATGAGAACACCTTGGAATGAGCAGTATTATCGACCAGCACATGAATATGCGGAAGATGGAAATCATATTTGGGGCTAGCCCTGTTCAAATCCTTATAATCCACGCACATCCTGACTTTACCATCCTTCTTGGGCACAGGCACAATATTTGCAATCCATGGCGAATAATTGACAACCTTTAAGAAATTTGCGTCCAACTGCTTCTGAACCTCTTCTTTGATCTTCTTGGACATCTCAGGATGAGTTCTTCAGAGCTTTTGCTTGACAGGAGAACAACCTTCTTTGAGCGGTAGTCAATGCACCACTATATTTGTATCCAACCCAGGCATGTCTTCATAAGACCAAGCAAAGATATCAGAATACTCACGGAGTAGCTCAATCAATCTGACCTTTATACTTTCTTCGAGATCTGCCCCTATCTTGACTTCTCTTCTTACCTCTTATGTGCCAATATTCACCATCTCAATCGAATCCTGATTCGGCTGGATAACCTTCTCCTCTTATTTTAACAATCTTGCTAATTCCTCAAGAAGACCACAATCCTCATATGCTTCTTCTTCAGCTTGATAAATAGGAGTATCAAAGTCATAATGAGCCATAGCAGAGTCGTTATCAATATGATCAGTGGTGGAAGTGCAACTGCATGAATGACATTTTGGCGTTTTTTAGTGACAGTGTGTGGAAAGAGAAACATTTCCATTTAAAAAGAAAAAGAAGTGAAATTTTGAATGCAAAAACGTCCTTTATTTCATGATAAAGTTGAAAAATTAACATGGTGGCCCTACACGAATGATCCACTACGCCTTGAGCAGAGCGTAGGAATTATGATATGATAATAAAAGAAAACAAGAAAATTACTCCTCAACGCTTGAAACTTGGATGACATCCACAGAAGTCCAATTGTTGAGTGTCTGGCCTAGAATACTCGGACAAATCTAATCTTCGATATTGTAGCCATCAATTCTATTGTTGCCAACTGCATTGACGTGCCTTCTTGAGTAGCACAAGGACGAGAAAACTTCACAGGAGTAGATAAACTAGATGCTCTGGGTGTTGCACTCTGCTGACCTGGGCTAAAACCAAGACCAAATTTATCAAACTTCGGAGTAACGTCCAGCACCTGACCCCAACCTTCAGGGTTACCGCCTTCCACCACAGCTTTTGCATCTTTGAGAGAAGACATAACAGTTCCCGATTTCCTTTTCTGCTCTGGAGGAGGAAGATTGACAGCATGAACTGTCTCAAATGCCTGGAATGGTGTTTCATGTATCTCACCTTCAACTTCAACATAGCGGAATGATGTCAAATGACTCACGATGTACTCTTCCTCACCGCATACAGTTATCACCTTTCCCTCTGCAGGATACTTGAGTTTTTGATGAAGAGTAGAAGTGACCGCTCTTGCTTTATGAATCCACGGCCTCCCTAACAAGCAACAGTATGCTGGCTGTATATCCATCACAAAAAATGTAGCTGTGAAGGTGCGAGGACCAACCTTGATTGGTAACTCCACTTCCCCAAATACTGACCTTTGAGACCCATCAAACGCCTTCACCATCAAATCGCTAGGGCGCAACTCTAGTCCAGAATAATCAATCTTCATCAATGTTGACTTAGGCAGCACATTTAAAGACGATCTTGTGTCTACCAAAACCCGGGATAAAGTAGTGCCCCTGCACTCCATTGAAATATGTAACACTTTGTTATGGTCTGGTCCCTCTGGAGGAAGATCAAAATCGGTGAAGCCCAAACCATTCCCGGCAGATATATTAGCACAGACATTTTCGAACTGATTGACCGTTATTTCATGTGGCACGAACGCATTCTTTAACAACTTCATCAAAGCATTTCTGTGAGGTTCTGAATAAATCAACAGAGACAAAATAGACATCTTAGAAGGAGTATGGCTCAGATGATCAATTATTCTATAATCACTCTTTCTGATAATTCGCATTAACTCTTCAACCTCATCGGGAACTAAAGAAGCTTCTGGTATAGGAATTGGTTGAGTCACATTGACTGGCGTAACCCTTGGATTGCCAATCATTACCTGTTGTTTTCCTTTTTCTCTTGCAGAAGCATCTGCCGCATCTTGCACATTGGAAGGACCAAATACTCTCCCACTTCTAGTCATTCGACCCACACCAGAAAAGTTATGGACTTCCTCTTCATCACCTTCAGCATGTCCTTCCTCAGACAAACGAGCATTAACCTCCTGCTTTATCCCATGGTAATAAACATCGGCACCGTAATGCCATGGTATAGCCCTCTCACTGGTGTACGGCATGGGACCAGGTACTATAATCAACATAGGGGGTGCCCTTGATGGGGAAGGAATGCGTGCAGGGGTGTAAGGAATAGATATTACAGCAACATCCTCTTCAGTAACCTTACGGCATCTCGGTTTTATATCGAACTGCAGGGAACCCTCTTTTATCAACAACTGGATACCTGCTTTCAAATCATCACAGCCCTTCGGTTGCCCTCTACACTTGGCACACTCTGAAGTACAACCCGAGAAAATAGAATTGTCAAGCAAATACATCTTAACATACCATAACGGAGTAGTTACTTGTTCCACATCCATGATTAAATTTAACATTTCACCATTATCATCAATCATGTTAACAACGCCCCCTTCATGCCTAGGCATTGGGTTCTGAGTAACATTCGGACCAGTTACCGGAGTAAACTCAATTGCCTTAGCGTCCAATAAGTCTTGTACCTTGCACTTCAATGCAAAACAATTGTCAGTAGAATGACCAACTCCGCCTGAATGGAATTCACATCTTGCGTTAGCATCATAGTTAGGAGGAAGTCTTGCGGGTGGTGGCGGCATATTCCTCAAACTGATCAACTTCAAATCAAGCAGATGGTGGAGCACTTTAGTAAGAGATATCGGCAAGGGATCAAATTTTATGGGTTGTCTCTACTGTTGATTATTATACTGACGGGGAGCATCTTGCTGTCTTTGTTGTTGAGGCACTGTATTCGGTCTCTGTTGCGGAGGAGCATTAACAGGAATAGAAACAACATTGATTTGTTGGTGCTGACGATCCTCTCTTCGTCCTCTATGAGAGTAAACTGCACTCGCGTCGCCTTCCTTTTTCTTAGGGTAAGCGTTGAATGGTTTCTTACTTCCCCCGGATATGCCACTAGAACCTCCAATCTGAATCTTTCCCAATTTCAAACCCACTTCAATTCTTTCACCAGCCATAACCAAGTCTGCAAATCATGCCGACGTACTTCCTATCATGTGCTCATAGAATGGCCCTTGTAGGGTACTCATAAACATATCAATGAGTTCTCTCTCCATGAGTGGAGGTTGAACCTTCGCAGCCAACTCACGCCACTTCTGAGCGTATTCCTTGAAAGACTCTTTCGGTCCTTGTGACATATTCTGCAACTGAGTGTGATTAGGCGCCATATCCATATTGTATTGGTAATGTTTGACAAAATCCCGAGCAAGATGATTCCAGCAACGAATATGAGTTTTATCCAACTTCATATACCACTCCAGGGATGCCCCAGATAGGTTATCCTGGAAAAAGTGAATCAAAAGCCCTTGATCCTCAGTATGTACTGACATCTTCCGGGAATAAGCAGTTGCATGAGTAATAGGACACGATGTTTTGTTGTACTTCTCAAATGTAGGAGGCTTGAACTTTAGAGGAACTTTCACTCCAGACACCAACCCGAGATCATTAGCATCCATACTGAGGACTCTCTGCCCTTCCACAACCTTCAAACGCTCTTCCAATAAACGATACTTCATATCCTCAATCTGAACCCCTGGCTCTGAATGATGAATAGAAAACTGATCTTCATCTTGGTCAAAGTCAAAATCCTGCTCCTGATAATTCCTTACATCGCCCTGATTAACTCTTTTGTTCCCCACAAGACGAGGTCCAGGAGACGGAGGAAACTGCCCTACATTGCGCACAAAAGGGTTTCCCGGCATCCCATGAAAATTTACAGCAGGCTGATCTTGCACATCCCCCATTCCTACAGTAATGTCATGATAGAGCCCTTGATTTCCACCATCCCATAGATGGCGGTACTGGTTGTTGACAATGGCAGCTAGTTCCTCCTGTCGGCGATTCACATTGGTGATGACCTCTATGAACTGAGTCATCTGAGTAGCCATTTGAGACCTCATTTCAGCGAGTTCAGCTTGAACATGTTCCATCTGTCTTGGCAAGTTGTTTCTGGTGGAATACCGATGAGTAGTCGTCTTGAATTCTGGATAAGAAAAGCAGCAGAATAAGAAAACCGTCTTGAGATAACCTGTAATGTTATGAAATGCATGATGTGCATGATATGTTTGTCATTTCTAGGTATCCAAGAGTCCTTTTATTCATCAGTCATGGCGTGCAACCATACAATCAAAAGAGAAAAGATAATAGGATGAACACTTCAAATTATTTACAAACAGAAGAAACGATGTCCAAGTGACTTCGGACAATTAAGAGTAAAATGATAAACAACTAAATACATGTCTTAACAATAAAGCAAAAAGAACTGAATAATATCAACAATCAATTGGTCCCTTCCAACAATTCTGGGGGTGACCAAATATACCAAAAGTAAATAACAGAACTAAATCTCCGGAACTAGACATGCTTCAAGATTTTGACAGTACTCTTTAAGTCTGGCTTTCTCCTTCAAAAGTTGAGATGCGACTCTTTTACTTTCTTGGGACCGATCTTCTGCGACATGCTTCTGGGCCACTTCCTTCTCAAGCTGAGCATCTTTATCTTTGAGTTGTTTCTCCAAGTTTTGAATCTTCTTCCGGTAGCTATTCTCAAATATCTGAAGCTTCCGACACTCCTGCTGAGTCTTACTCAATTCTTCTTCCATTTCAGCATGAGATCTCTTCCTAAAACCAATTGCATCAGAAGTTTCCCCTTGAGCTTCCTTGAGTTTGCGAGCTAAGTCAGCCCTTTCTTGATCTGCCCAATAAAGTTTCATCGCCGCCTCACGGTCTTTTGCATGAAGCTAAATGTTCTCAACATGAATCTGGGTGAACATCTTGGTAGGCACTGTGTTACTCGGAACAGCAGGAGGTTGTTCGTATAGAGGAGCCGACCTTGCAAATGGTAATCGTAAGATCTTAACCCTGGCTTTAACCCACTCCAGATAAGGAACCCTAGCAATAGGAACCTTTTTGCCCAAAGTAGTTCTATCCTTCTTGTGAATTCCCTTCCAAGCACTTGTCACTCTTTTTAACATCACAGGATCACTTCCTCTAGCGAAATACACTGATTCAGACACCTCCTCAATCTTTTTCGGTCCATCCATTGCATATCCCAATTGACGATAAGCAAGCACAGGATTATAGTTGATACACCCCTTAGTCCCTATGAGGGGAACATTAGGGAAATCTCCGCAACTAGTGACAACACTTCGTATTTCCCCCATGTCATAATTCCACCGGATATCAAATAAAGTAAGGTTGACAAGCCTTGATGACCATCGGAGAGAATGTCTGGTATCCATAAAAAGGCCACTTACTGGTAGATGTAACTTAAGCCATTGATACAACACCGAATGACATAAACTTACATTACCACCTTTTCCATGCCTGGAATGAATGGTATAAAGAGTATATGCCAAGAGTGTCGGTATCGGGTTCTTGTTTCTAAAAACACAAATAGCCGCCAAATCCATAAAATTTCTCTTGTGAGGGAAGAGGACAATCCTGTATATTATGAGAGCAAACAGAGAGCTGAAGTCATTCCAATTCCCTTTCTTTTCCCAGTCTTTAGCTTTCTTCACTAGAAAGTCCAAATAAAACCCTGTAGTACCCTCACTGGACTTCCAATTTTCTTTCACCTCTTTCTAACTCAAATGAAGAATTTCGGCAATAACTTTGAACTTCGGCTTTTCCGGCACTTGGACAAAAGGAACTTCATCGGACAACTTGATATTAAGTAGGTACGCGTACTCTTCTAAGGTGGGAACCAGTTGATAATCTTGAAAAGTAAAACACCGTAATTCTTTGTCATAGAACTGGAGGAGAGTAATCAAAGCCATTGGGTCAACTGGAGTGTTAAGGACTAGCAACAAGTTGCCATAATTTTTGTTGAAATTATTCAGAACATCACCCTTCAAATAAGAACTCAACCTCTTCAACTCGGCCACATCAATGATGGGAATCTGATAAGAGAAAGTATGCTTGGTGAGCTCTTTATCATGAACTAAATCAAACTCAACTGGAGGGAGACCAGCAATTTCTGTTGGGAAGAAGACTCTTGAATGTCCCTGGAAAATGACATGCGCATGCTAGTTTTTTTTTTATATCATTTTTTTTAGAAATAAATATGCTATGATGCAACATGACAGGATCAAAGTTTCACACTGGATCATGGCTGGACCATTACAGAATAACACCACTCAAGATCAAAAGAAAATCTCGAAGCTTCAAAGCTATCATGGGAACCTGAGTCACCTTCGCAACACAAAGTCACCAACAGTACCTGTACCTATAAGAAAAGTTTTCCCGCCCCTCTCACGGGTGTAGTCTAGGTCAAGGTAAGATTAAAAGCCAAATCAGAGTACGAGAGCTCGAATGTTGGTATCATCATACGATAACACCTATCTGAACTACCTCCGAAGTCATGGCTCTCATGGTCAGGTCTACAAAGCATCCGCCTCATAGCTGTCATGGCCACTCTATTCCTAGTTCCTATGGAATTCACTCATAGCCTGGGTATGAGGCCTTTTACCTCATGGAACAATCCACCCATCAAGAAAATCCAGAAACCAAATAGTCCAGCCAAATCCAGTATGCAGAAAGTAAAGCGCACATAGGATACAATGCAAACAGATAAACATGCAAAGCGGTAAAATAAACACCCAAAAAGAAAACAAACAAGAGCTAGGATTAACCCCGGGATAGACCAGCAAAAGGTCAATCTATCCCCAGTGAAGTCGCAAGCTAAAACTACGCGGCCGGAACCTGTCATCTGGATGTTAATGAAACATCAATGAAGTCGCCACCGAACGTCTTTTATCCCGTCGAAAGGGAAAGGTAAACAACGAGAAAACCTGGAAAGGGAGAAATCACGGTCTTTCGACCGAGAGATCGGGTAAGGGAGTCTGTTACGCGAGGAGAAGGTGTTAGCACCCCACACGCCCATAGTACTCTACGGTATCCACTCTTGTTGTCTAATCTAAATGGGTGTGGTCAAATCCTATGTCTATGGTTTAGCACTGAAAAGGGAATGCATGTGAAAGAAAAAAAAACAATGTAGGAAAAATAAAATTTATGCTCGGTTGGGCCTTACCCCTTTGCCTACGTATCCCTTTTAAGGAATCAGAGCAGCCGTAGTTCGGCTTAAGTGTTTTGGTTGGTTTGTGTTTTTTAATTAAGACAAACAAAGATAGTCAAGATGGCAAAACATCAAGTAAAACAACAAACAAAAGAGATGGTAAAACATTGACTAAATGATAACAAGGTAACATGTCAAAGATGGCGAAACATCAATAAAATGGATGGTAAAACATCACACCTGACAATCATATTGAGAATCAAAGTAGGACAACACACATGTGCGATGGCGAAACATCGGCTTTAAACAAATGTGTGATGGCGAAACATCGGCTAAGAGATAACATGGCAGAGATGGCAACACATCAATGAAACAGATGACGAAACATCACACCTGATAATGATATTGAGAATCAATGTAGGATAACAAACATGTGCGATGGCGAAACATCGGCTTTAAACAAATGTGTGATGGCGAAACATCGGCTAAGAGATAACATGGCAGAGATGGCAACACATCAATGAAACATATGACGAAACATCACACCTAACAATGATATTGAGAATCAATGTAGGATAACAAACATGTGTGGTGGCGAAACATCGGCTTTAAACAAATGTATGATGATGAAACATCGGATAAAAGATAACAAAGACAAAGTAAAATTGGTTTGTATCTTTTACTTTGAAGATGGATTTGAGCTCATTAGAGGTGTCTTATGATTTGCCAAGAAAACAAATGTTGTTTTAAGATGCGGAATGCAAAGAAAGGAAAAACAACTAAGGGAAACTAGCCTAGCACTATCCCTAATGTAATCATACAATAGTTGACCCTAAGGTTGAGGTTAAAGGAAAATCCTATCCTATGTTAGCATACGTGGATTCCTACCTTAATAAACATGCCAAAGGAAGCTCCACAAAACTATCCTATAGGGAACATGCAATGAGAGCGAAGTAGTGATCTCAATTTCTAAATTGAGTGACTCATCGATCAACAATTAAAGAAGAAAAGCAAAAAAAGTCCTATAGGGAACATGCAATGAGAGTGAAGTCGTAATCTCAATTTCTAAATTGAGTGACTCATCGATCAACAATTAAAGAAGAAAAGCAATAAACATCCTATAGGGAACATGCAATGAGAGAGAAGTCGTGATCTCAATTTCTAAATTGAGTGACTCATCAATCAACAACAAACACAACACATGCAATCAGACAAAAACCAAAGGGCCTCCTGACATATATCAGCAACAGAGGTCCCATCATGCAGTCAGAGAATTATGCAAAATGAAAATGAGAGAAAGGAGGTAGTATAATACCAAACAGATAACTATATGTAGCAACCAAGCAAGAATAAAAGAAACCCAGAGAAACTTCAAGCAAGCTGGCATTAGTAGACAAATCAAGTCAGAAATTACACCATCAGGATGCAAGTAGTTTATCAGATATGATCAAATCCCA
This sequence comes from Vicia faba, assembly GCA_948472305.1. Taxonomy (NCBI): domain Eukaryota; kingdom Viridiplantae; phylum Streptophyta; class Magnoliopsida; order Fabales; family Fabaceae; genus Vicia; species Vicia faba. The sequence goes on from OX451738.1 coordinate 1,028,449,804, forward strand.
TGGGCAATGTATGGCATTCACAATCATAGATATGTGTATCCTGCATAAACCATCAAGCATGCCAAACACAAAAATAATGCCAATATAATAAACTGTGTTCCACAAATAAAGTGGAACACAAACAGCCTCAATCCAAAAGTGGCAACTTTCTCAGAGTACCTTGCATATTTAACAACCAAGTTAGTATTCCAACAGGTGAAGGAGTGAGAATAACATGGTGGCAATAACCAAATATTAGACATTATAAACAAGAGGAGACAAGCATATGCACAGATTAGGTCAAAAGAATTAGAGGAATGTTGCTCCTTCCTATCACCATGTTGAATTGACAATTAAGTATCAATCAAGGATCATAAGAGCTTGAGTATAATATGAACAAAAACCATGAATGTCATTAGCAAACATATTTTAAACATGCATAGCTAATTCAATCACAACTTCATGAACACAATAGGAAATGAAACCTGCATAATGCATTAGATGGTTCAAAATATTCAAACATGAAGCTTATAAGTGAAATGGCTTGAGCTAATATGGACAATCAAAATCACATGATCATTAGGTTCCCAATTATAGGCCTCACTCAAGTTCATTGGCCATCAAACAAATTGCAACAGGACATGCAAACATGATTGGGTACCTTCACTTCAAAATTATATCAAAAATAGAAACAAGGACCCATAATTCAAACCAAAAATATCTTAACATCTTGGAAGTGTTTAGAAGTCATAATGAAAGCCCTAAGTTCATGAATGATTGGGGAGGAGGCCAAATGAAGTTCAAAGTTCAAGACTAGTTAGCAAAACTACCAAACTAGACATGTTTTCAAAATTATTTGTGGAAAAAAATTAAACCAAGTCAAATAATTCAAGAAAAATGGTTTTCAAATCCCCAACACATTCATGAACCATAAACAAGACCTAAATTCCAAATAAAGTCCAAGGCACAAGGGTTTGGAACATGAAACTTGCACCATAAGCAATAAAACCCTAGATTTTGACTTTTAACCCTAAAAATTGATTAAATATGATCAAAACTCAAACAAATCAAACCAAGGTCATAAAAATCACCAAGAACCCTTAAATGTCAGAATATATATTTTTTCATTAGGAAAATACAAAAAATGGAATTAAATCCAAACAATTATGCCATTAACAAATATTCACATATCAAAATGATATTTAAATCAAAAAGTCAGGAAAATGGCCAACCAAAATTATATTCAAATATTAGAGCCAAAAATAGACACCCCTGAATTTTTGTGAATTTTTTGGATAAAAGGAAAATGTTAAAAATAAGAAAACAAACAATTAATAATTGAATTATCATTTAAGGGAAAGAAAAATGAAAACCATAACCAAAAATCATGAAAAAGGTCAAAGTAAAAATATATTCAGATTCTATGATTAAAAACAAGATTACATGATTTTTTTGGGAATTTTTGAATTAATAGAAGTATTAAAAATTTAAAAAAAAAACAAATATACAAATAACCTTTTGAAATTAAATTTTAAATCAAAAATAAGAAAAATGATGAACCAAAATCAGAATAAACTTTTACATTATTTTGTGAGTCTCAAATAATTTTTGTGAATTTTTTAGATCACTAGGACTATTAAAATAAAAATAGACTTTGAACAATTAATTAATTAAAACTATGAATTTTTTAAACCAATCAAATTATTTTAAAAAAAATCCAAAAAAATATGACAAATACTAGAAAATAATATTGACCTATGGTAATTTTTTTGTGATTTTTGAATGTGTTTTGATCAGAAAACAAAATTAAATAAAATGTCAAATAAAACAAAAATTCAAATAAACCAAAAATTCAAACAGACCAATCATAATGTGTCACCACATCATCTTCAACCTCTGAACTGTTCAAAAGCGCGCGCAACATCCATATTTAGGGCTCACTCTCATATCAACACATCATACTCAATTTTGCATCATTTTTTATGAAATCAAAGGCAAATCAAAGCTAGCATGGCAAGGAATCCATAGCAATTCGAATCAAATCATCAACCACATTGTCCACAAACAAGTCATGAATATGAACAAAAACATTCTGAATCGCGAGTTTCAGAGCATCCAATCATGCATAATTCATCAAATTAAACGCTATAAAGCTTCAGAAACATTCCATTAACATCATTGAACATGAATCCAAGCTCAAACATCTCAATAAACAAGTGCATCTCAGAAATCGAAGTTTGGAATCATTACCTCAAGGCGAAAAGTGATCTACTGTCTCCTTCACTCTAGATGCAAACAAATGGTGCTAGCTTGATCTACTTGCTTTGCTGAAGCAGAATCCACAAGAATTTTGAAGAAAATACCAAGGAATTGAGAGAATCGAATCAAGTTGCATAAGAAGAAGGAAAATCTCATATCTGGAATTCTTGCAAATGGCGCGTCCTCTCCCTCTCTCTTTGCTTGCTTCCTCTTATATAGAGTTTGTACAAAAGGTTAGAAGTGGAAATCAGACTTTAAAACCGTTGGAGGGCAGGATTGGGAATTTTGGCCAAAAATGAGGTGCATACTGAATCATCCCTTTTGCCTATTTGTTCTCTTGCTTCTTATGCGCTTTTTGATCCAAATAACTTCAGAAGATTGTACTTAAAACCTTGGCCCTTAATTCCACATGATCAAAGAATGTTGGAGTTTTTGCAAGTTTGGACCATTTTTGCATTTTTCCATTCAAATAAAAAAACAAGGTCCATAGAACACGAAATGGCTGATATTATGGGCCTTAGCTAATCACAAATAGGTCATGGGTTGGGTCAGGAACAAAGAGAATAGTTGAAACATGAGTTTTCATGAATTGGCCATTTTGCATATTTGCCAAATTTCAATAAAATGCCTCAAATTTCCAAAGCTCATAACTTTCTCATGCTTTTGAATTTTGACACAAATGAGCTTAATTTGGAAAGGTATTGAAAAGATCTACAAACCCTTAGTTTATAGTTTTTGCAAATTAATCCATTAAGGCTCTCAAAATTTAGCTTGAAATTCACTAATTTTGAAAAATGACCTATAATTTTGTAACTTCAAAACTCCATAACTCTTGATTCCTTGCCAATTTGGACATGAAACAAAAAGGAGGTGAAAGATCATTCTCTTATATTTCCAAGCATATGTCATTTGCATCTTTTTGATCAAGGGTGAATAAAATATGAATTTTTTGAAATTAGGTCCTTATTTTCCAAAATTAGTAACTTTTAGGGTTTCTTCAAGAACAAGTTTCAACCCAAACTTCAATCCCTTTAATCCCATGACCAAAATGGACTTGAAATATGAAAAGTACATCCTTGAATTGATGGTTGTCCAAAAATTCACTTGGTCAACCTTGACCTTGACTGATTTTAACCAAAATGACCATTTTGCCCCTCTGAATCAATTGATCCACTTCCCTTCAAAATTGATGATCAAAACCTCAAACATATGATCTTCCAAACATATAGAGGCCATGTGCAAAGTTTCACTTCAAAATTCTCAAGAAATCTTGATGAAAACCCAAACCCTAGTTGTGTTCAACACACTAGGAGACTGATGAATTATCTTCAAAACATCAAATCCTCTGGGCATCTTGACCAATTTCTTGTACAAAGATCTTTCAAATATCAAAGAAATGTAGTAAATCCCTAAATCAAGACTTGTAAATTGGAAGGATCAATAGCCTTACTTCAAACAAAACCCTAATTTGACTGATGAATCCAAAGAGTGATTTCACTTGTGATCAAACACAAGCTCCAATCTTCTGGGGGTCCAGAGAGATGAATAAAGAATATTGAGATATGCAAAAACTTTTAAGCTTGAAAGATTCAGAGGTTTAGATGATAAGATTCTTCTTGAGAAAATTGTTAATGCCATCAACCTTCAAAGCTTGAGGAAAACCTGGTCACCAAAGTACTTTGATCCTATCACAATGTATGAATGCAATGCACTATGATGTTCATGATAAAACATAAGCTTAAATTAAGAGGGTAAATTTTGGGGTACAACACATATGCAGCACTGACCTCCTTCTTTCCAACAAAGGGTTTCTTCATCATGCTCGGGGATGCATCTCTTTGAATTTTGCCACTTTTTATACCGGCTTCGACCCGCTCACCAGTCATGATTAGTTCAGTAAATCCAGATGAGGAACTTCCGATCAGGTGGTTGAAGAATGGACTGTTAGAACAATGTTTGAATCTATTACCCTATATTTAAGTTTTGATGATAACAAAGTGAAAAGATATAGTATTTATATGTTTCATGTTTGAACTATATGCTGCCTAAAATTACTATGCTCTGATTTGCAGATACGCTGATTAAAATAAGCAAGATCACTTCTTCAGCATCAGAATTTGACTTCATACACCAGCATCAGAAGTTGCTGAATCAGAACGTCAAGATCAGATGATCAACTCACGTACATGTTGTAGCTTGATGAACAGAACTGCGCGTAAACACTCTGATACAGAAATACAATAGTTCATCAGCAGCGAAGCAGAATCAGAATGAGCCAAGCCAGAACGTGCATTGAAGAAGCAACGGTACTGTGCATTGAAAGCTAATCAATTCCAACGGCCTCATTCTAGACAAGATCTGCTCAAAAAGGAAAGCTTGTTATTAGCATTGAATCAAGAATATTGCATTCAACGTTCATCTTCTCAAGTGCTATATAAACAAGGCTTCGAAGATTATAATGGCTAATGCTCTCAAAATCTCTACACGCACAAAGCTGAACAATAATCTTCATTCTACCAGTTTTGCTAAACCACAAACTCTGATACTCCATTAGTGTTTAGCAATCTAGTTTCTAAGCTTCATTTTGTGTATACATCACAGTTGTGATAAAGTTTTGTAGAAAACATTCACACACATTGTTTTATACCTTTGTAAGAAAGTGTTGCCTTGACAAACCGGATTGTGGTTTGAATCAAGAAGGCTTTAGCAGTTGTTAAAGCAGTCTGTAATATTCAGTTGAATATAGTGAATTAAGACCTCGTTGGAGAGAGGCGAAATCACCTTGACGGGTGGACTGGAGTAGTTTGAGATCAAACGAACCAGGATAAAAATATCTTGTCAATTGCTTTAAGATTTCAGTTTTACAATTCAACCCCCCCCCCCCCCCCTTCTTGTGTTTTTCACCCCTTCAATTGGCATCAGAGCGCCTGGTTCTGAGCTAAAACACTTAACCGTGTCAGTACAAGATCCAGCGTCAGAAAAACACAATGGCAGGAAACAATTCTCACTTCAGCAATGACAATAACGAGGACAGAGACAGATTCAGTGGCAAACCTCCAGTCTTTGATGGAGAAAACTTTGATTACTGGAAAGACAGAATTGAAAGCTTCTTTCTAGCACATGATGCTGATCTGTGGGATATGGTGACAGATGGATACACGCACCCTGTGAATGCAACTGGTCAGAAGATTGATAGAAAATCAATGACTGATCAACAAAAGCGTGACTTCAAGAATCACCATAAGGCCAGAACCATCCTCCTCAGTGCCATCTCCTATACTGAGTATGAAAAGATCTCCAACAGAGACACAGCTAAGAACATCTTTGATTCTCTCAGAATGACGCATGAGGGCAACGTTCAAGTCAAAGAAACAAAAGCTCTGGCGCTCATTCAGAAGTATGAGGCGTTCAAAATGGAAGAATCTGAATCCATTGAAACTATGTTCTCTAGATTCCAGATTCTGGTAGCTGGTCTCAAAGTTCTGGACAAAGGATACTCTACTGCTGACCATGTCAAGAAGATAATCAGAAGTTTACCCAAGCAGTGGAGGCCTATGGTTACTGCTCTGAAGCTAGCTAAAGATCTCAACAAGATCACTCTGGAGGAACTTATAAGCTCCCTCAGAAGTCATGAGATAGAGCTAGAAGCTGACGAGCCTCAGAAGCAAGGTAAGCCTTTAGCTTTAAAATCTAACCGAAAATCTGAGTCTAAAGTTTTGCAGGCAGTTGAAGAAACATCTGATGGATCCTCATCAGAAGAAGACGAACTTTCCCTTCTCTCCAGAAGAGTAAATCAACTGTGGAAGCAAAGACAAAGGAAGTTCAGGAATCCCAGAAGATCTGATCAGAACGAGTCTTCTTCCAGATTCAGAAGGACAGATTCTTCCTCTGGATACAGAAGATCTGAAGGCTCCTCCAGCAGCAAGAAGCCAAACACAAAAGACATCATCTGCTACGAGTGCAATAAGCAAGGACACTACAAGAGTGACTGCCCAAAGCTTCAGAGGGAAAAGCCCAAAAAGAAGTTTGGAAGAGAGAAGAAGAAAAGTCTCATGGCCACATGGGATGACTCTGACTCGTCTGAAGCTGACTCAGAATCAGAAGATGAAAGGGCAAACATAGCGCTTATGGCTAACATTCCAGATGATAGTGAAGCTTCTGAATCAGACTCAGAATCAGACACAGAAGAGGTATTCCCTAACTTCGCTGTTAATTTTACAAAGGCTGAACTTGCTGAAAGCCTCAATGAAATTCTGGAACGTTATCAGCAGATTAGAGCTAAATTCAGAGACCTGAAAAGGAATCTTGAATCTGACTCTAATAAGTCTGAGAGTCTGAAATTGGAAAACTCTGAGCTGAGAGATAAAATTTCAAAATTAGAAAACTCTTTACAAAACTCTCAGAAGGAACCAATTTCTGAAACTCCCAGCAACGCTGATGAGATCATCAAGGAGTATGATCATAGTTTCCAGAAGTTCTTGGCTAAAAGCATAGATAGAAGCAGAATGGCTTCAATGATCTATGGAGTTAGCAGAAACGGCAGGAAAGGAATAGGATACCTAGGTAAGGTTCCTACACCGAAGAATGTCATGGATTTAACCATTAAACACACTCCTCTAAATTCACACTTTGTGTATGGTCACACACACGACATCAAATATACTAGCAGTAAGCACTCTGTGAAACCAAAATTCAACCAGAGTTTTGGTAAAACTAACAAGTCAGGACCCAAGAAAATCTGGGTACCTAAGGATAAAATAATACATGTTGTAGATATCTTTAGCAGCAAGTCAGAAACACCAGTCATGGTACCTGGACTCTGGCTGCTCACGACACATGACGGGAAGAAGGCATATGTTCCAAAGCCTGGAACTTAAGCCTGGAGGCCACGTTGGCTTTGGAGGCAATCAGAGGGGAAAGATTATTGGCTCTGGAACTGTAGGTAATGGAAATCTTCCCTCTATTAATAATGTTCTGCTAGTAGATGGATTGATGCATAATCTGTTATCCATAAGTCAATTAAGTGATAACGGTTATGATATAATCTTTAATCAAAAATCATGTAAAGCTGTTAGTCAGAAAGATGGGACTATCCTGTTTAATGGTAAGAGGAAAAACAACATTTACAAAATCAAACTTTCTGAACTAAAGAGTCAGAATGTAAAATGTCTTCTGTCTGTTAACAACGAGCAGTGGATCTGGCACAGAAGATTGGGGCATGTTAGTATGAGAAGAATATCTCAGATTAACAAACTCAATCTGGTCAGAGGACTTCCAAATTTGAAGTTCAATTCAGATGCTCTGTGTGAAGCATGTCAGAAAGGCAAATTTGCAAAACCATCTTTTAAATCCAAAAATGTTGTTTCTACCTCTAAGCCATTAGAACTTCTGCACATTGACTTATTTGGACCAGTTAAAACTGCTTCAGTCAGTGGTAAGAAGTATGGGTTAGTAATCGTAGATGACTATAGCAGATGGACATGGGTAAAGTTCTTAAGACACAAGGACGAGTCACACTCTGTGTTTGTTACCTTCTGTAACCAAGTTCAGAATGAAAAAGATCTTAGAATCGTTAAAGTCAGAAGTGATCATGGTGGAGAATTTGAAAATAAAGATTTTGAGTCATTCTTTAATGACAGAGGCATTCTGCATGATTTCTCTTGTCCTAGAACTCCCCAACAAAATGGAGTTGTAGAACGAAAGAACAGAACATTGCAAGAAATGGCCAGAACCATGATCAATGAGACAAACGTTGCTAAGACTTTCTGGGCAGAGGCAATAAACACAGCGTGCTACATTCAGAATAGAATCTCAATAAGACCTATTCTGGAAAAGACTCCATATGAATTGTGGAAGAACAGAAAGCCCAACATTTCGTATTTTCATCCATTTGGATGTACTTGCTTTATATTGAATACGAAGAATTATTTGAACAAGTTTGATTCTAAGGCACAGAAGTGTATTATGTTAGGATACTCTGAACGCTCAAGAGGGTACAGAGTATACAATACAGAAACACAGATTGTGGAAGAATCAATCAGTGTTCGTTTTGATGATAAGCTTGACTCTGAAAAGTCAAAGCAGAATGAAATTTTTGCAGGTATAGAAATTGAATTTGCAGGTTCTGAAGACAAGTCATCAGAAGCTCTCAACACAGACATTCCTTCAACGTCTGAAAGGAGCACTGCTAGAAATCCTCCAACAGCTGCTGATCAACCTCAGAAGAGATTGCCCAGAAGCAGTTTGGATCACCCAGAAGAGACTATCCTAGGAAGAAAGGAAGATCCAATCAGAACAAGAGCAAGCTTCAGAAACTCTGAAGAAACTCTTATGGGACTTGTGTCTCTGATTGAACCTTCTTCTATTGATGAAGCACTTCTGGATAATGACTGGATTCTGGCAATGCAAGAAGAGCTGAATCAATTCACCAGAAACGACGTATGGGATCTTGTTCCCAGACCAAAAGGATTCAACGTCATTGGAACAAGATGGGTGTTCAGAAACAAGCTAAATGAACAAGGTGAAGTCATCAGAAACAAGGCACGACTGGTTGCACAAGGTTATAGTCAGCAAGAGGGGATAGACTATACAGAAACCTTTGCCCCAGTCGCCAGGTTAGAATCTATCAGACTTTTAATCTCATTTGCTGTTAATAGAGGCATCACTCTGTATCAGATGGATGTCAAAAGTGCATTCTTAAATGGTTATATAGAAGAAGAAGTTTATGTTCACCAACCCCCAGGTTTTGAAAATACAAAACATCCAGAACATGTTTTCAAACTAAAGAAGTCACTGTATGGTCTGAAACAAGCTCCCAGAGCTTGGTATGAAAGGCTAAGTAACTTTCTGCTTGAAAATGAATTCACCAGAGGGAAAGTGGACACTACTCTATTCTGTAAAACAGTTAAGAGTGACATTTTAGTCTGTCAAATTTATGTTGATGATATTATTTTTGGTTCTACTAATCCTTCTCTTGGAAGAAAATTTGCTAAGTGTATGCAGGCAGAATTTGAGATGAGCCTCATGGGGGAACTGAAATTCTTTCTAGGAATTCAGATCAATCAAACTCCAGAAGGAACTTACATTCATCAGAGCAAATACATCAGAGATCTTCTGAAGAAATTTGACCTCTCAGAATGTAAGCCATCAAAGATTCCAATGCATCCCACGTGCATTCTGGAAAGAGAAGAGGTAAGCAAAAGTGTAGAACAGAAAGTCTACAGAGGTATGATTGGTTCTCTCCTTTATCTGACAGCTTCAAGACCTGATATCTTATTCAGCGTATGTATTTGTGCTAGATTCCAATCAGATCCTAGAGAATCTCACTTAACAGCTGTTAAGCGAATTTTCAAGTATCTGAAAGGTACTACTAATCTGGGTTTGTTTTATAGAAAATCTAGTGATTACAGCTTAGTAGGCTACTGTGATGCTGATTTTGATGGAGACAGAGTGGAACGTAAAAGTACTTCTGGAAGCTGCCAGTTTCTGGGAGAAAATCTGATCTCGTGGTCCAGCAAAAGGCAATCAACAATTGCTCTGTCAATAGCAGAAGCTGAGTACATAGCAGCAGCAGGATGTAGCACACAAATGCTCTGGATGAAAAGTCAGCTTGAAGACTTCCAGATTTTTTAGAGTAACATTCCTATACTTTGTGATAATACTTCTGCTATTTGCTTAAGTAAGAATCCTATTTTACATTCTAGAGCTAAGCATATAGAAATAAAACATCACTTCATTAGGGACTATATTCAGAAAGGTATTTTAAACTTAAAATTTATAGATACAGACCATCAATGGGCTGATATCTTTACTAAACCCCTTTCAGAAGATAGGTTTAATTTCATTCTGAAACATCTCAGCATGAAAGTATGCCCAGAATGAAAATGTTTTAATTCCATATATTTATCTTCAGAATGTAATTATATTACTGTGAACTTCTGATCAATCTTCCTTCAGAAAGATAGAACATGCAGATTGTATCAGATGCAAGTCTAAAGATCTGAGAGTCTAATCTCAAAGACAGACGTGCTGATCACTACATCAAACAAGTGTCATCCAATCATCAGCAAATCTCTGAAGCAGAACGCGTGCACGCTTCTGAGAAGGCAAAGCGCTGATTGGGTGCATTGAGACACATGTCTGGTAACCGTTTTTAAGTATCTTTCTCAAATCCCCAAAAATCAGCAAGCATTTAATGAAAAGTAATCACGCTTGTTAAATGGCAATCATTATTTTTCTCTCTCTTAAAAACGTTTAATTTTTCAAAATAATTTTTGAAAACTCTATTTAAGCACATTAATCCTTCATTCTTATTCTTTACGCTTTCTCATAATCATTCAAGCATTTTCTGCATATTTCTGAGTTTATCTCCTACAAACCTTTTTCTCTCAAATCATTCTCAAAGCTTTTTTAGTGTGAACAATGGCATCCTCCAGCATTTCTGCAGGCAATCAGAAGAAAGAAACCTCTGAACAATATCAGGTGCCTCTCAGAACTCTTCTCACTCCGGTAAAGAACCTTGAAGTTCTCTCTGAGTTAATCATCGACTTTGAAAGTTTGAAGGAAAATGGATTTGACCTAACTGAAGAAATTAGGGCTCAAAAGTGGGAGAGGTATTTCGATAGGTTGGTTGGACCAACATTCCCAGCGCTTGTCAAGGAATTTTGGATTCACGCCAAGATTTCTAAACATCTAGTCATCTCTTCTGTTATGGGAAAGAAGATAGTGATTTCTGAAGATCTCATTGGAAGGCTAATCGGTCAAAGTGGTGGTGGAGTCCGTTGTATGGACATGGCTGAAAGATGCCCTGATATAGGTGTGGTAGCCAACAGAATTTTCACTCTTGGAATGCCCAGCAGCAAAATTAAGGATCTGAAGGACCACTGCAGAGTATGGGCCAAGATTGTTCTGGGCTGCTTCAATCACAGGAAACCAACAAGTTCTCCTGATTATATAAACGTGGATCAGCAGTTTCTGATCTACTTTATTGATCAGAGGGTAAAGATCAATCTGGCACACTTCCTGTTCAACCATCTCAAGACCAGTGTCAAAGAAACAAGAGAAGAAGAAAGGACCAAAAGGGACTGGATACCGTTTGGAAGGCTTATATTAGATATTCTGACAGAGAATAAGCTGATAGAGTATCTGAGCGAAGCTCAAGTGCTGAGCACTATTGAACCAACTGTTGGAAAACCGCTGAACGCTAAGAACCTGAAAAAGATGAAGCTGATAGAAAATATTAAGAAGGAACCCAGAGCTACTTCAACTGCTGACATCTCCAGCAGAAGAGTGCCTCTGAGTGATTTTCCGGTATTTTCTGAAATGGAATCCAAACCAGAGATGTTTCTCAAGTATCCAGATGCGTACAAGGAAGAAGATACAGGTTCAAAGCTGAAGATCAAAGATCTGAGTCAACCCCAACCTGAAGTGACTCAGAAGAAGACAAAGAAGAGGAAAGCGCCAGCAGAAGGATCATCTCATCAGACTCCAAAGAAAAGAGGTACTTCATCTGCTGCCCCTGTTTTAATTTCATCTACTATTCCAACATCTGCTGCCCCTTCTCAAACCTCTCACAGAATATCCATCCCAATCCCTACCATTGATGAAACCATACCAGAAGACCCTTCTGAGGCCTTACAACTCAGAAGAACCAGAACTAAGATTCCCAAACAACCAACTGTTTCAACAACACCAGCACTTGATCGAGTGCTAGCTGATATTGAGCGTGAACATGCTTCTGCTCAACCAAATTCTGAACCACCAAATATTCCTCCTCCACAACCAGAACAACAACCTGAACCAGAACAACAACAACAACCAGAACCAGAACCACAACAACAACCTCTCACAGAAGAACCTCTGATCCCTGAGCAATCAGAGATTCTACCTCCTCAACCAGAAAATAATCCACCTTCACCACAAATAGAGTTTCACCATTCCAAAACCCCTTCTCCTCATAAATCTGACCCTCACTCACCTCAACCTTCACCGCTGGCAATCCAGTTGCCATGTGGAACCACTATTGTCATGCCCCAGTTACCATCTTCAGAAGAATCAACACCTCCAACTACTCCCAAACCTCCATCCACTCCAATCGAAATATCTGACTCTGATTCTGATACCCCTCCTCCAAAACAAACAGCCTCTCAGCAAACCTCTGAAAACCCCAGCAGAACTTTCATTGACTTAACAAGTCTTGAACGTCTTGCTGATTTAAGACACAAAATTTCCATTCCCAAACCAAAGCAACCAGATGTTGGCTCTGGTATTTTGAATTTTGAAACAGGTATGCTGCAATGGATTGCTTCTTTGAAGCAAGTCTGTCCTGGGATGATTGACCCAGCTGCTTCTGATCAGCTCTGGTCATAGTTCAGATTATGGGTACGTGCTGAAGCCCTCAAGTTGCAGGATGTCAACTATGAGCAGGCACAACAGAACTTCAGCAAGCTGCTGAAGGAAGTTGAAAGTCAGCTGCCTCAGGAAGTTGTGCTCCCTCTGGACAGTGAATCTTGGTCTGAGAAAGAGCAAGCTGCAAAGGTGCAACCATCAGAAGAAGACAAGACCATTCAGGCTGAAAGTCAAGCAGAAGATGTCGCTGAAAGTTCTGAGAAGCCTCCTCCTTCTGATGCTTCTCAAGCTGCCTTGGACAGGCAGGCTCTGGAAGAATTAAGGCTGAATGACTTGCGTCTCCAGCAGCGGATGGACGACAATGATCAGAAGATGAAAGCACGAATGGATGTGCAGGACAGCAAGATTGACACTGTTGTCAACATGGTTCAGAAGCAGAATGAAACTTCTGAAAAGATTCAAGCGATGCTGGAGAGCCTGTTCTCACGCATGCCCCCTCAACCTTAAATCTTTTTCATGCATAACTTTTTCATGTTTTCCTCATTTTCTGATGTACTGTTTTGACTATGTTTTGTAATGTTCTTTTGCTCTGATTCTGAACTATTTTAATATAATTAGTTTTTCTGATCTTAAGTGTTTTAACACATCACCAACACTTTTTGATTGCTGACAAAAAGGGGGAGAACAAGAATGATATTTAAAATCAATAACGGCTAACTAGACAGAAATTCTCAAACATTCTAACTCTATTACTTGAAATGTTTTTCTGTTTTGTTTTAAGTCTACAGGCACAAGGAAGCTCCTGAACACTATGAAGACTAGAAGCTCTAATCAAAATGTAGAAGCTCTGATCAATGTTGCTCTGATCAAATATGAAGTTCTGATCGACCTAATACTCTGATCCAAAGCAAAGCTCTGACAGGAAAAGCTCTGAAGTTCTGCTCTCTGATAAGTCAAAAACTCTTATAATCTGATGTTCAAAGAAAGAAAAAGATCTGATCCTGAAGAACACGTATATCAAAGGGAAGTAACAAACTCAGGGGGAGTATCTCTTAACTCTGATTTCTCCTTACTTCTTAACTCTGAAACATTTCCCAGATACCTTTTCACGTTATTTTTCATTTAAAATATCTAGTTTTTGTCATCATCAAAAAGGGGGAGATTGTTAGAACAATGTTTGAATCTATTACCCTATATTTAAGTTTTGATGATAACAAAGTGAAAAGATATAGTATTTATATGTTTCATGTTTGAACTATATGCTGCCTAAAATTACTATGCTCTGATTTGCAGATACGCTGATTAAAATAAGCAAGATCACTTCTTCAGCATCAGAATTTGACTTCATACACCAGCATCAGAAGTTGCTGAATCAGAACGTCAAGATCAGATGATCAACTCACGTACATGCTGTAGCTTGATGAACAGAACTGCGCGTAAACACTCTGATACAGAAATACAATAGTTCATCAGCAGCGAAGCAGAATCAGAATGAGCCAAGCCAGAACGTGCATTGAAGAAGCAACGGTACTGTGCATTGAAAGCTAATCAATTCCAACGGCCTCATTCTAGACAAGATCTGCTCAAAAAGGAAAGCTTGTTATTAGCATTGAATCAAGAATATTGCATTCAACGTTCATCTTCTCAAGTGCTATATAAACAAGGCTTCGAAGATTATAATGGCTAATGCTCTCAAAATCTCTACACGCACAAAGCTGAACAATAATCTTCATTCTACCAGTTTTGCTAAACCACAAACTCTGATACTCCATTAGTGTTTAGCAATCTAGTTTCTAAGCTTCATTTTGTGTATACATCACAGTTGTGATAAAGTTTTGTAGAAAACATTCACACACATTGTTTTATACCTTTGTAAGAAAGTGTTGCCTTGACAAACCGGATTGTGGTTTGAATCAAGAAGGCTTTAGCAGTTGTTAAAGCAGTCTGTAATATTCAGTTGAATATAGTGAATTAAGACCTCGTTGGAGAGAGGCGAAATCACCTTGACGGGTGGACTGGAGTAGTTTGAGATCAAACGAACCAGGATAAAAATATCTTGTCAATTGCTTTAAGATTTCAGTTTTACAATTCAACCCCCCCCCCCTTCTTGTGTTTTTCACCCCTTCATGGACCTGATAAGGTTCCTAGGAAAATATCTACTAATTCTTTATCGGATAGAGGGGGTTGAACTCTGCCTGCGAGATCCCTCCATTTTTGAGCATAGGTTTTGAAACCTTCACCTGCGCCCATAGACATTCCTTAAAATTGCGTCTGAGTTGGAGCTAAATCAGCATTATATTGGTATTGTTTGTAGAAGGCAGCAGCCAAATCTTCCCAATTGTGGATATTGGTCCCTTCCAACTGATAGAACCAATCCAACTGCATCCCTGACAAGCTCTCTTGGAAAAAATGCACCCATAGATTCTTATCAGTCGTATGGGGTTGAATCTTTCTGACGTATGACCTTAAATGCAGCTTCAGGCAAGAGACACCATCATATTTAGCGAAAGTGGGGACCTTGAATTTTTGCGGGATGACAACCCCTGAGACAAGTCCTAACTCTTCAAAATCCAATCTGGGTACCCTCTGGACCTCCATAGCATTCAAATGATCCTCTAGATCTTTGTATTTATTATCAGTAGGAGGATATTGTTCCTCAGAGTAGTTAGGTTTTTCCTCCTCTTCGGATGCTGGGTTGTTGTTCACTTCCTTGGTCCTGTCTTCTTGATTATCTCCTTCACCCGATGATGTTGCAAAGTCCAAAGTCCATCTGGCTTGTCCTTTGAACCTTCTTCCCATGATCACAATACCAGTTGGTTTCTTCGCTTTCTTCTTCTTCTCTTTGGCCAGTAGAGTCTTCAACTCCTCTTGTCCTTTTATTAGAGTCAAGAGCATTTGTTGAAACTGGACGTACTGTGCCTGGAGATCTTTCATTGTCTGTTAAATATCCATTTCACTTAAATAAACATTAGAAGGATAAGGAGACCTGTTGTAAGAAACATGTATAATGTTATGATGAATGAAGATGTAATATGCAAATGATTTCAAGGAAATTAGAGATTTAAATTTTCTCAAACCAAAAGGAACACACGTTATATTAAATCCAAATTTGAGTACATCATGCCTCTTTGGGCTTACAATGAAAGGAACAAAATACAACAAAAACTCCTAAGACATAAAGGTTGAACGCATCCTCTTTGGAGCGATGTAGGCGTTCAGATTCTGCTCTTCATGAAGCAGCTTGGTGAGTTCCAGAACCTTCTTCTCACTGGCGTAAAATTGGGCTTCAAAGGTGTCTGGCTATTCCTTCAATTGAACCCAAGCTTTCTGCAAGTCTTCGAGAGAGGTAGGCATGTCAGGATGAAGGACAGTGTATGGGACGTCTCCTTCAATAACAGGCTCTATGATAATAGGGAGGATGGAAGGATAAGGCATCACGAGTATCTGAGCAGGAGCCCGTACCCACCTAAGGTAAGGCTCGAGAGGGATAGAGTTTTTGTGTCCCAAAATCCTATTGTCCATCTTGTTCACCATTCTCCAAGCTCGTGTAAACCTCTGGAGGTAACCTTGGTCTTCTTTGTCATAGTCGAACATCATACCTTGAATGAGCATCTCATGAGGGTCGTCTCTTCGGGCATACCCAAACTGTCGAAGAGCTAAGCAGGGATTTTAGGTGATACCTCCCCTAATACCAAGTAGAGGGACGTTAGGGAATTCCCCACAGCAGTCAATGATAGAGACATCTTGCAAGGATCTCGAACACCAACGGATGTCAGAATGGGTGAGGGACATCATCCTTTGGGACCATGTCAGTCTTTGCTCGTTCTTCAATGCTGATTGAGGTAGGTGGAAGTGAACCACTTAGCGAGTAGGGGTATACAACACAAGAGAGTACCTCTTTTCTTCATGGTGCATGTATGAAGGCAATGCAAGATGTCTCCCAGTAAGGTAGGTACGGGATTGCGAGAGAGAAAGACTTTGATGGCATTAACATCTATGAATTGATCTTAGTTGGGGAACAGAACCAAACCATAAATGAGAAGAGCCAGGACATCTTCAAAAGCTTGGAAATCCATGTCGTCCCAGAATGAACGAGCCTTCTCCAATAAAACTTGGCTAGGAAACCTTTAACCCCGCTTCTTGTCTCCCAATTGGCTATGATGTCGACTCTCTTCATATGCAAAGCTTCGGCGATGACTTCAGGTTTTGGAATCCCTTCTAGGCCAGTGAACAGTATCTGATCAAACACGGGCACCCCTAAGAGTATAGAGAACTCTTCCAGTGTAGGTACTAACTGATAGTCCGGGAAAGTGAAACAACGATGTGCAGGATCAAAGAATTGGAACAGCACAGACATCATCTCTTCTTGGAAACTGGATGTAGCCAAACTGAGGAGTCGACCGTATTTCTTGGTAAAAGGAGAATCCCCGGGCACTCTTGAGGCTAACTCCTGAAGTTGAGGGTGTGCTTTTACAAAGCTGATTCGGATGGTGTTTCTTCGGACGGAATTCATGACCTACAAAACAAAAACAAAGATAAATTCCTAAATCCTTGAAACGGTTAGTGAGTATGCTCATGATTCTTATGATGTTTATGATGTTTATGATGTTATGAACAAGTAAATATATACACACACAGGAAACAAGTTCCTATGTTTTAGGCTTGCATTGGGTTTTATTGGTAAGTACCCTCTTGAAGTTTAGTTGGCTCAACTTGTCCTAGTAATAGTGATCGGGTTCTAAAGGATCTCAATATCACCGACCTTTCTCTTAGGCATTGTCTCAGCACAATCCATCTTTTCTTGCGGCCGAGATATCCTAAAAGTCTAGCCTCAATGAGTGTAGTATCGAGTATCAACTAATTTTCAGCTCTACACCAAAATCGATTATCTCACTATGTCCTAATGGCCAAGTTTGTTCAATTAGGGTTCTAAAGTCAGTTAGTGCTTCATGACGCCACTCAGCGGCCCCGTATTCTCCTCGACTCACCACGAGGGATACCGGTACCCACAAATGCGTCACACTAACATAGCCATTGTTTCAACCATATCGGTCTATGCCGTATAGTTTCCACAATCTATTGTTATTTACCTAAAGAGGTGTCCCAGATCCGGGTGAAGGATCAAAGCTAGCCCAATACAAAGAACAAAATATAAAGCATGCAAAGAAACAAGTAAAAAAGTGATCTAACCCTAAGGTAACCTTGCTTTTAGAATCATTCCCCAGCAGAGTCGCCAGTTCTGTGATACGGTGGGAGAACTGACTTGAAGTTTTGTGTTTTGATCGCATTTGTGCGGATAGCAAGAGTCGCCACCGAATTTTCTTTTATCCAAAAGGAAAGGTAAAAAAGAACAGGAAAGACTTTTCGAGATTGTTTCTCGGGTTCGGGGAGTAGATTATGAAAAGGGAAGGTGTTAGCACCCTTTTCATCCATGGTTTTCCATGGGCTCTTAGTTACTCACTAGATCACTTACTTTTGTTTTGACAATGTGCTTGTGGTGTGGGCTTTGAAAGTATTTTGAAAATATCTTTGTAATGGTTCTCATTTCTATAAGAACGCGTACAAAGTTTTTGTTTCGAAAAAAAGTTCAAAGATGTGTTAGTGGTATGTGTTTTTGAAAGTGGTTTTGAAAAGATGTTTTTGCAATGGTTCTCATCTCTATAAGAACGTATACAAAATGT
The DNA here is from genome assembly GCA_948472305.1 of Vicia faba. Classification (NCBI taxonomy): domain Eukaryota; kingdom Viridiplantae; phylum Streptophyta; class Magnoliopsida; order Fabales; family Fabaceae; genus Vicia; species Vicia faba. Next base: position 1,028,468,070 of record OX451738.1, read on the forward strand.
TTTGTCTTTTTTAAAATGTTTTGAGATGAAAATGTCGGTGTAAAAATGTTTTTGTCATGAGCAAGCGAGTAACTAGGAGCGAATATACCTACTCGAAAGATCTTAAGTGTTCTTTTCTTCCTCCTTTAGATGTTGCTATCTTACCATTGATTTACCATTAATTTGGTAAGAAGCCCTGTCGTTGGATGTGAAGGGACAGACGTGGGTCAATTTATAGTCATTGAAAGCAATTTATGAGACGCTTTAGCAATTTTTTCGTAAGGGACTAGATCGTTTTACCGAAGGCGACATCGAGGGTCATCGAGGGACTACGATCTTTTTTTATCAAAGGGTCTTTGCTAAGGCGTCCCATATTCGAGGGACATGACTGTATTTCCGAGGCAACAAGCAGGGTTACCATAGAGGTGCGTGTGTGAAAAGGTGTCTTTGATTTAAGTTAATTTTGTCTTTGAAATTAGGTTATCTAGCGATTGAGTTTAAATCTTGCCATACACGCCTAATTACTATACAGTATAAAGAAAATAGTAAATTGCGGAAATGGAAATTCTAAGCTATTACAACGCTTTTCGGGAATGGGGGTACAAATTTATAAATGGGGATGGATTAGTACAGTTAAATTTCCAAATAGGCAAACAATAAAACCAAATCGAATCGAGAGGCTAATCAGAATTATAACAGTTTATTGAAATACAATTGATTGACAAAGTATAGAAATTTTTGGTATTTTTGTTTATGAGAAAAATTGAAAAGAAAATAAAAACCTATTCTATTAAAGAAAAGAAAATAAATGATTAAAAGAAATTAAATTATTCGTATGTATTGTTGGTGATGAAAATTTGGAAAATAAATAAAAATCTATTCTATATATTTTTTCACAATTTTGTTTATCATGAAGAGGTTAAATAATTTAAAAGAAAATTAAATAAAAAAAGTTATTTTAACTAAAATTATTCATAAAGTCCTGAATAAACAAGACTTTGTTATGAGATTTGTTGGTGTATGGAGGTGAAGCTGCGAATAGTAAATGGAAAGGGTGATGAAGTTTTATTAGTCTGAGGTGAAGATTTGATGAGGAGGATGAAGGGATTTAGTTCAGAGATGGGGTTAGAATTTCTGGTATGGTTTTTGTACTTGTCATGTTGACTGTTGATTTGGTTTTCTGGTATAGTTTGTTTTTTTTTTGTTGGTTTACAGTGAATTTGTCACAAGGGTTTGGTGAGTGCCTTTTTTAGGAGAAGGTCCTTGAGATTTTTGTTGATGTCCCTATTATCCTCTTTGTTGCTTAGTTCTATGTTGGTTTTTTTGTATATTCTCTTGCTGGCTGTTTGGTTGGTACTTGCTGGATTTGTTGTTTGGTTGGTATTTTTTGGTGTATTCTCGCCCTTGTCCTTTGATATGCTGCTTATTCTTTGGAATATAATAGCTGAGAAGTAAGAATTGGAGGGAAAGTTTTGAGGATTTTGAACAATTATGGTATGCTGACCTTGAACACTTTGAGTGTAGTTTTCATATTGATATTTATGTGCAAATGTTGGGCTATAGGTTTTGATGCAGGTCATTTGGACAGGGCTTTTGGCATATAGCAGTATTTTGGACTGCATTGGTTTGTGGTGATATCTCTTTCATCTTTCCTCTTTCCTCTTTCAGCATTTGGTGCAACATAGAAGTAACGGCCCCAGCTTCATGGATCCAGGGACGACCCAACAAACAAGAATAAGATGGCCTGATATCCATCACGTAGAAGGTGGATTCAAAGGTCTGGGAACCCACTTTGACAGGGATGTCCACCTCCTCGTATCATTCTTTTTGAACCGTCGAAAGCCCTCACCATAATGTTATTGGGCTTTAAGGTCAAACCTTCACAATCTAGCCTATCAAGAGCCTTCTTGGGCAGATCATTCAGTGACGATCCAGTGTCCACTAGCACATGGGCCATAGTAGTGCCCCTGCATTCGTTCGAGACATGCAGAGCATCATTATGCTTTCTCCCCTTTGGTGTCAAATCGGCATCTGAAAAACCCAACCCGTTATCAGCAGTCAAAGTGGCCACACAGTCCTTGAATTGGTCAGCAGAGGTTTCTTGTGGCACATGCGCAGTCTTGAAAAATGTAACCAAAGCCTTTGCATGGGCCTCGGAACACAATAGCAGAACCAGCATTGATATCTTTGAAGGGGTCTGCCCCAGCTGTTCGACCACATTGTAGTCGCTCTTCTTGATTATCCTTAAAATCTCCTCCATTTCTTGTTTATAGGATTCCAAAATAACTTCTTTAGGTGCCTCTGTCCGGGAAGGCTCACCTACAACTTCTTTGCCCCGAGTCCTAGATGACTCATCGGCAGGGGTAACAACTGGAGTAAGGATGGGAGTAGTAGCAGGAGTACTAGCCGGAATAACAAATGGAATAACAACAAGCTTAGCAACAGTCTCCAGGGAGATCTCGGGAGATAAAACCCTTCCACTTTGAGTAATTTTGTTGGTCCCGACAATGTTACTTATATAGGGATCAACTGCTTCAGCTTTTTCGTCTTTAATGGTTAATAAATCCTGCTTGATGCCATGGTAGTAAACGTCAGCACCATAATTCCAAGGAACAACTTTGTCCGAGGAGTATGGTACAGGGCCAGGAAAAGTGATTATTAATGGAGCAATTCTTAGAGCATATGTAATCCTAACAGGTATTTTGGAGGAGACCTTGGAAGGATTGGTGTAAATGGTTATGATAGCAACATCTTCATGTAGAATAGTTAGAACCGAAGTCTTTTCAAACAAAATCTCTTTGTTATCCATTAGGCGTTGAACACCTGCTTTCAGCAAATAACAACTAGAAGGTAAAGATAAACACATGTGGCAACCTTCACCACAACCTGGAAATAAACTGGATAGCAATAAATTCCTCTTGACAGACATAAGAGGAGTAGAAAGTTCATCAACACAAGTAACAAATATATCAGTATCAACGGCATTAACACCACGATTGTGCTTGGGCATGGGAGCAGTTATGACATTAGGCATCTCAGGAGCATTAAACTCAATCTCCTTTGCTTCGATCAGATCTTGTATCTTATTCTTCAGAGCCCAATAGTCGTATGTATTGTGGCCTGGACTCTCAGAATGGTAAGCACACCGAGCGTTTGGATTGTAACGAGGAGATTTGTTGTTAGGGTTCTTAGGAGCCTCCTTTAAGGTTGTAAAATTAGATTTTAAGATATGGGGTAAAACCTCAGACAACGTCATATTGATCCGGGTGAACTGCCTTTGAGGTCTTTCTACCCTTGGCTGATTATTTCGTTGTTGAGTAGCCACAGGCCTAGGTATCATCATAGCCCCTACCGTTGGATGGTGCTCGGTTCTATTCTGAATTCTTGGATTTTAAATAGCATTGACCTCCTTCTTACCCATGAGTGGCTTTTTCACTGTACTTGAAGAGGTGTCTTTTTGGATCTTGCCACTTCGGATCCCAACTTCTACCCTTTCTCCAGTCAATATCAGCTCAGTAAAACTAGTTGAGGAGCTACCAATTAAGTGATTAAATAATGGACTAGATAGCGTACCAAGAAACATGTCTACCAATTCCTTATCAGACAAAGGGGGTTGGACTATCCCTGCCAAATCTCTCCACTTCTTAGCATAGTCCTTAAAACCTTCACTTGCACCCATAGAAATACTCTGGAGTTGAGTACGGGTAGAAGCAAGGTCAGCGTTATATTGATACTACTTATAAAAAGCAGCAGCCATATCTTCCCAGTTGCGAACATTGATTCCCTCCAGCTGATAAAACCACTTAAGCTGAGTCCCGGACAGACTGTCTTGAAAGAAATGGACCCACAAGTTCCTATCAGCAGTGTGAGGCTGAATCTTCCTCACATAAGAACGGAGATGAAGCTTGGGACAAGAAACCCCATCATACTTTGCAAATACCGGAACCTTGAACTTATGTGGTATGATAACCCCAGATACCAACCTCAGCTCTTCAAAATCCAGCCCTGGTACTCTTTGGATCTCCATTGCATTCAGACGATCCTCTAGCTGTTTGTACCTTTTGTCAGTCGAAGGATACTGCTCTTCATTGTAATCAGTGTCATTATTAGATTTCCCTGGACTAGGGTCTTCCTCCCTTGTCTCACCCTTTTGGTTCTCCCCTTCTTTGGATGAAGAGGTTAGATCAACCGTTTGCTTCAACGGTCCCTTGAATCTTCTGCCGAGATTCAGGACACCAGCGGTCTTCTTCACCTTCTTCTTTCTATCTTTCAGAATAAGGGCCTTCAGACCTTCCTGCCCTTTAGCCAAAGCTACAAACATTTGCTGAAATTGGGCAATTTGTGCCTAGAGATCCTTGATACTTTGTTCAGAAGTCATTATTGCTGAAATAAACAGCGAAGAAGATGAGAAACCTGTTATGAAACCTGTTTATGCAATGTCATGGATGATATGCGTATGTAATGATTTCAAGGATTCTTAAAAGCTCAATTTTTCTTAACCAGAAGAAATACACGTTAATTGTATTAATAAGTTCGAATTGTTACAAAGAGTGCCCTTTAGGCGTACAATCAAACAAAATAAAACTTAAAGCGAAAAGAAAATTAGGTTTCCCATAAGCGCATCCTCTTTGGTGCAACGTAGGCGTTTATATTCCTCTCTTCATGAAGTAGCCTAGTGAGTTCCAGGACTTTCTTCTCGCTGGCGTAGAATTGAGCTTCGAACGTATCCCGCTTCTCCTTAAGTTGAACCCAGGATTTTTGTAACTCCTCGTGATCAGTTGGCATGTTAGGATGAAGAACAAGATAAGGAGTGTCTCCTTTAGCAACCGGTTACATAATCATGGGTAGGATGGTGGGTTAAGGCATCATAAGACTTTGAGAATGGGCTCGTACCCATTTGAGATAAGGCTCAAGAGGGATTGAATTCTTGTGCCCCAGTGTCTTGCTATCAACTCTATGTACCATGCCCCAAGCTCGCATGAACCTTTTACGGTAACCCTGAGCATTATTCTCATAGTCGAAGGCGATTCCTTGGATAAGTGTAACATGAGGACCATCCCTTATCGCATATCCAAACTGTCGCAGTTCCAAACAAGGATTGTAAGTGATTCCTCCCCTAATTCCTAAGAGAGGGACATTAGGTAATTATCCGTATCGATTAATGATGGTAACATTCTCCGAGGATCGAGGACACCAATGAATACCTGAATGTGTAAGAGTCATTAGCCTATGAGACCATTTCAAACCCTATTCATTCTTCAAGACGGATCGGGGTAGGTGAGAAATAAACCACCTAGACAAAAGAGGAGTGCAACATAGAAGGGTCCTTGTTTTCTTTATAGTGCGAGTATGCAGGGAATGTAGGATATCTCCAAGCAGAGTAGGTACCGGATTGCGTGACAGGAAAACCTTAACCACATTCACGTCTATGAGCTAGTCCGGATTAGGAAACAGTACCAACCCATACATGAGAAGGTATAGCAACTCTTCAAAGGCTTGTAAGTCTATGGTATCCCAAAAATGATGAACTTTGTTAAACAAGAACTTAGCCAAAAAAAACCTTGACACCTCTCCTGGTTTCCCAATTTGCTACTACGCCAGAACATTGTAAGGACAGAGCTTTAGCAATATCTTCAGGTTTAGGGTCTCTTTCCATACCATTGAAAGGTACCTTATTAAGGATAGGCACCCCTAGTAACAGATAAAACTCCTCCATAGTAGGCACTAACTGGTAATCCGAAAAAGTGAAGCAGTGATGTAGAGGGTCAAAGAACTGAAAGAGCACTTTTAACATTTCTTCATCAGGGTTTGAGGTGACCAAGCTGAGAAGTTGACCATGCCTTTCAGTGAAGGGAAAGCTTTCAGGAACCCTTGATACTAACTCCTTAAGCTGAGGAGGTACCTTTACCAGACTGACTTGGATAGTGAATTTGCGAGCGAGGGCCATGTCCTACAAAACAAGACAAAAATAAGCCCTAATAATCATTGAAATGGTTAGTATGATATGCTATGTTATGATGTCATGATTATGCTCAGATATAGCAGATATAGAAAACACAAGCAAATCACACAAAGACCTTAGGTTTATGGCTTGCATGGATTTTAAGGTAATACCCTCTTGAAGTTGGGTTGGTTCAACCTGTCCTAAATATAGTAACGGGTTCTAAGGGATCTCAATATCACCGATCTTTCCCCCAAATTTTATTCTGATAGAAAATTGACTTGCCACCAAACAAAACTCAAGAGTCAAACCTCAATGAGTGTAGCATCGAGTATCAACCGACTTTGGGTTTACACCAAAGACAGCTATCTAACTACGTATTAAAAATCCAAGTTGGTCAATTAAGGTGCTAAGGTCAGTTGACGCTTTATGATACCACGCAGCGGCCCCGTATTCTCCTTGATTACTCAAGGGCTATCGGTACACACCAAAGTATTACATCAACGTAGCTACTATTTCAACCGTGTCGATATACCCCGCACAGCTCCCTCGCGGTTTATTGCTACTTACCTAAAAGGAATTCACTGATCTGGGTTTAGGATCCAAACAACCCAAACAGATACCCTTAAAAGTGAATCAAACAAGACAAGCCAAAGAAGCAATTAAAATGACTTAGATCCTAAGGTAAACCCCACTTTATATAAATCCCCAGTAGAGTCTCCAGTTCTGTAATACGTTGGCAAAACTGACTATTTTTTAGTTACTACTGGTTTTGCGTTTGTGTTTGCAAATGTCGCGGTAAGCAAGAGTCGCCACCGTATTTTATTTTATCCAACAAAGGAAAAGGGAAAAAAAATAAAAAACCTTTTTCGAGATGTTTCTGAGTACGGGGGGTAGATTATAGAAAGGGAAGGTGTTAGCACCCTTCCTATTCGTGGTTTTCCACGGGCTCTTAGGTATTTGCTCATTTTTAAATTGCTTTTGTGTGTTTGTGTGCTCTTAAAAAGTTTTGAAATTTCATTAGTGTGCCGATTCACTTTATGGTAACCCTTGTATCAGTCCTCAAGAGTGTGATAAACTTTTTTTGAAAACTTTTTTTTGAAAAGTTTGTTTGAAAGTGTATGGTGTAAAAGATTATTTTGAGCAAGTACTTAAGAGTTTCTACCTACTCGAAAAAGACTGTTCGTTTTTCTTATTTCCTTTAGACAACGCTATCCTACTATTGGACCCCAAAGTTTCCCCTCTCATTTATCAAGATTTTACTCACAAGATCTCCTTTGGGCTCAAGACTGCATTAGGGTTGATCAGCTCAAGACACCTCCTTAAGCACTGATGACCAAAATTAGGGTTTGAGATTGCACAAGGATATTTGAACTTCCAATGCCCCATATTACTTTCATGGACCATTATGGACCCTCAATATTACTCATGTCAATTTTTAATCTTTGGATCACACTTTTGCTCAGTCAATTGAGCAGTTGACCTAAAAATCAGTTGTATTGAGGAAAAAGTCAACTATGGCCAATTCATAGTCAAACTTCATAATTTTTTATCCATATCAACATTTTAGACTCATATGTATCATTTGATCAAGTTTGGACCATAATTCATCAAGAAATTTGATCAAATCTTCAAAAGGGAAAAATGGTCAAAATTAGGGTTTTGACTGGGAAAGGGCAATTTCTGATTTTTGACCTAGAAAATGATTAATTGGTTTAAGGTATGGTCTCAATAGACCAATTGCATAATTTTGACCTAATGACATAGCTCAAAACATTGCTCAATTCCAAAGGATTGACAGATGAATTTTCAGTCAACTAATCAAAAGTCAATTGTATACTAAAAAGTCAAACTTCGACTTTTTGTTCAAAATCAAATGCCAAAGATCACAATTCATCAAAGCATGTCAAAATATGAAACTTATTCATCAAGAAATCCAAAATTCAATATTTCATTTTGAAAAGGTAAAATTTCTAAACTTAGAAATTTTTCTAAGTGTTGGAAATTTCTTATTTTTTCATAACTTTAAGCAAAATTTTCACCATGATGCAAGATGATTCAAGAGAAACTTCCAACATGAAAGTTGTAGATTTCCATGAAATATACAACTTTTCTTTACACAACTCCTTCCAAAAGTGCTTGTATCTCAAGTTATAATTTTAAGAATACATGGTCATGAAACAAAACACTTAGTGAGATTTTGCCCTAATTTGGTCAGGATTTTGACCTAACTTCATGGAACTTTTTCATATGGTTCCAAGGGGAATCTTCAAAATCAATTCAAATATGGGTTGTAGAGCACATTAAAAGCTTTCAAAAATGTCCAAGAACTCCTTGAAATCATTTTTTAGTGGGGAGAATAGAAGAGATGAAGTTAGGGTTTTATCACTTGAATTACAAGTCATTTTGTGATGAACAAAATTCAAATTCAAAGTTATGCTGCATAATCTCTACTTTGCAGGCCTAAAACTTGTTAGGCACTCCATAATTAATGGCTTGCACAACTGTTAGAGGTCTCATTTCAAGCATTCAATGCAAAGCCATGCTTTATATCCATTTTGGGAAGAAAGTGTACATTGCCATTTTAATAAAGTACTTTTTTACACAAAACTTGTTCTTGAGCCTTGCACTTGTTCTCTTCTGATCATACAAGTCCCATAACCCATAAGAAACTTGTTAGACACTTACAATCACTCAGCCCATGCTTATACCTCACATTGAAACTTGATTTCCCTCTTTTCTTGAAAATCAAGTAACCTAGCAATTAGCTGAAAACTTGTACTTCTGATTGTCCAAAACACTCCAATCCTTTTGCTTATAGATATACAAACCATTTGCCATAAAATACATGAAGGCTTGGCCCCTAAAAACACCAAGATCTCAGAATCACATCTCATACCTCCATTTTCACATAAGCTGACCAAAAACTTGAAACTCATAACTCCCTCGTGCGTTTTCAAGCCTTTTGGTTCCTAAAGTTTCTAAACATCATTTAGAACTGATCCCACACCCTGTTACAAGACTGTAACACCATTAACACCATCCTCCATTTTCAAAAATAGAGCTTTGCACTTGGACTTCTCCAGAACTCCTCAGGTACTTTCAGCTCAAGCTAAGCATCCCATTAGCTTCCTGTGAACTTAAGGAAGCTAACCCAATCGTTGGAACTCACTGAAAACTTCTCAAACTCAAAACCCGATACCCTCTTGCAAGGTAAGTTTTCTAACTTTGGAACTTTTCATACATGCATCATCAATGATTTATTTGTGAACAAAACATGTAGATATCATTGCCCTGAAGCAAACCATGTCCATAGTTTCCATTAATTTTGCTTGAGCTTAGAGAATTTTAAGATTGAAGTTTCTGAGTTTTTTAGGGTTCAGATTAGGGCCAATGAAATTCATGTTTGTCTTTGATCTATAGTTTTAATGCTTTACATTTTTGAAACCGTGAGGAAATTTTCTACAAGTTTCATGTTTACAGTTTTCATTTTTGTTGAGATTTGAACAAGTTACAGAGGTTCTAGCTTGGCGTGAGGTTGAAGATGAAGTTGGCCTCAGGAACGTGTTTGCCTTATGTATTTATTATTTGATTTATATAAACGGATGTATAGCCACCTTAGTGGTAGAAGCGTGCGCCTGTAACCAAAGGAACCTGGGTTCGAGCCCCAGTGGTACCCTTTTGATTTTTTTCATATTTTTTGCATTTTTTGACTTCTTTTTTGCAGGCGTTGGGCCTCCTTGGGCCTTGTTGTTTTTGTTTTTACTTGTTAACCCCCCTTGTTTCCTTTTCACACCCCTGACCCAGTTTTATTTTCTTTTTCTTATTTTTCTTATATTTATTTATTTTGTTAAATATTTTCCTAATACTAAAAAATCATAAAAAAATATAAAATAGTAGATTTATATTTTGACATAGTTTATTTATTTTTTCTCAAAAAAATTATTTTATTTAATCAATACTTTATTTACTTTACTAATTATCTTTGTAAATTTAATTAAAAATAGGTTTTTATTTATTTCTTTTACACCAATCAAAATATATTATTTTAATATAAAAAAGGCCAAAAATATTTTATAATACTATAAATTATTTTAAAAGACAAAAATACCAAAAATACTTTTCTTACAAACTTATTTTCTTTTAATCAATTAATGAATTAAGGTTTTTTTTATTTCTTTTCCTAGTTAAAATTAAGTTTACTTTTTATTTTAATTAATTATTTCCTTTTAATTAATTAGGTTAAAACAAATTCCCTTTCTCTAAAAAATCAAACAAAGACCCATTTTCTTTGTATTTACTCATTCTTGTACATTTATTTATTTAATTCTTGTATAAATTCAATATAGTTGTAATAGATTAATTAGGTTTATTTTATTGCAATCCTCATTCATACTTTGTACTCCCCCCTCCCACAAGTATTGTAATAGCGTAGTAACTTTAAATTCCGAAATTTATCGCTTTATATATAAATGCTAGTAATTAGGGTTTGTATGGAAAGACTAAAACCAATGCTTAGAAAATCCTAATCAAAGACAAAATCAAGCATGAAAATAATACACTTGCACACAAGCACCCTCTAGGGTAAATCCAATTGGTTTCCTTACAAAATGGCCATATTACGCATGTGAGGTATCTTAGCAAAAGCAAGCAAATACAAGATCATAGTCCCTCGATGACGCTATCTAAGTTTCCTTTCAAATGATCTTAGTCCCTAAAAGAGAATGCTAAGATACCTTGCAACATTGCTAATCATGGTTATACGATGACATATGCTCGTCCCGTTTACATCCAAAGATAGGGTTACTTACCAAATCAATGATAAAATAACAATGTCAAAGGAAAAGAAAATGAATAAGAAAGACTTTTGAGTAGGTAGAATGCTCCTAATTACTTGCTCCATTTCAAAGCAAACATCCTTGAAATTTTCAAAACAAACACCTACACTTTCAAAACATCTTACAAACTTGAAAACATTTTCAAAAGATCAAACATCTTTGTATACATTCTTACGAACGAGAATCATTACAGAGATTGCCTAAATAATAGCCTCTTTACAAAATACTTTCAAAAACCACATCAAGCACAATTTCAAACAAAAAGCAAGTTGATCTAGCAAGTAACTAAGAGTCCATGGAAAACCATAGATGAAAAGGGTGCTAATACCTTCCCTTTTCATAATCTACCCCCCGAACTCAAGAAATAATCTCAAAGGTCTTTCCTGTGCTTTTTCACCTTTCCTTTTGGATAAAAGAAAAGTCGGTGGCGACTCTTGCTAACCGCAACATTTGCGATCGAACGTAAAACCTTCAAGTCAGTTCTCCCACCGTATCACAGAACAGGCGACTCTGCTGGGGATTATTCTAAAAGTGGGGTTACCTTAGGGTTAGATCATATTTACTTGCTTTCATTGTTTGTCTTGTTTGCTTTACATTATGGTTCTTTGTTTGGGTTTGAATCCTCTACCCGAATTTGGGATACCTTATAGGTAAGTAGCAATACATTGTGGAAATTATACGGGGTATACCGACATGGTCTAAGCAATAGCTATGTTAATGCGACATATTTGTGGGTAACGGTAGCCCTTGAGTTAATCAAGGAGAATACTGAGTCGCTGAGTGATGTCATGAAGCACTAATGAACTTTTAGAATCTTTACTTGACCAACTTGGCCTTTAGGACGTAGTGAGATGACCGGCTTTGGTGCAGTCCGAAGTTGGTAGATACTCGATATTACACTTGTTGAGGTTTGGTTTTTTGGGATATTTTGGTCGCCATTAAAGAGGCTTGTGCTGAAACAATGACCAAGGAAAAAAACCAGTGATATTGAGCTCCTTAGAACCCGGTTACTATTACTAGGACAGGTTTGAGCCAACTAAACTTCAAGAGGGTACTTACCTATGAGACTTCATGCCAGCCTAAACCTAAGGACTTGTTTGCTTTGTTTTTATATACATACTTGTACATAACATCATGAACATCATAACATCATACTCATTCGCTAACCATTTCAAGGATCTTGGGATTTATCTTTGTTCTATTTTGTAGGATATGGATTCTCTTCGTAGGAAAACCATTCAAATCAACCTCGCAAGGATCCCTCCACAACTTAAGGAGTTAGCTTCAAGGATTCCAAAAAATTCTCCATTCACCGAGAGAAATGGTCGCCTACTTAACTTGGTCACCTCCAACACGGATGAGGACATGATGAAGGTGCTCTTTCAGTTCTTTGATCCTTTACACCATTGCTTCACATTTCATGATTATCAACTTGTGCCAACTTTAGAAGAATTCTCCCGACTCTTGAGGATTCCCATTCTCAATCAACTACCTTTCAACGGTACAGAGAGAGACCCAAAGCCATAAGAGATTGCTCAAGCTCTACACTTGCAATCATCTGATGTCACAACCAATTGGGAAACAAGAAGTGGTGTCAAAGGTTTCCTAGCAAAGTTCTTGTTTGAGAAAGCCCAAAACTGTTGGAACTCCTTGGATTTTCAAGCTTTTAAGTAAATTGTGGCTCTCCTTATCTATGGGATGGTTTTGTTTCCAAATGCTGACCAATTCATAGATGTGAACACCGTCAAAATCTTCATATCCCGCAACCCGATGCCTACTTTGCTAGGGGATATTCTACATTCTTTTCACACTCGCACCATGAGGAAAAGAGGTGTCCTTGTGTGTTGCACTCCTCTCTTGGCAAGATGGTTTATTTCACATCTTCCCCAATCTGTATTAAAGAACGAGCAAGGTTCAAGGTGGTCACAAAGGTTGATGACACTCAAGCATTATGACATTCATTGGTGTTCCCGATCCATAGAGAATGTTACTATTGTCGACCGTTGTGGAGAATTCCCTAATGTCCCTTTACTCGGCATTAGGGGAGGTATCACCTACAACCCCTGCTTCCCCTTAAGACAGTTTGGTTATGCCCGAAGGGATGTCCCTCATGAGATGCTCATTCAAGGTTTGATATTTGACTACGAGAACGACGATCAAGGTCTTTGCCAGAGATTTATCCGAGCTTGGAGGATGTTGAACAAGGTAGATAGCAAGACATTGGGGCATAAGAATTCCATCCCTTTTGAGCCATACCTCAAATGGGTATGAACTCGTGCTCAGAGTCTTATGATGCCTTATCCCTCCATTCTCCCGGTAATCATTGAGCCTGTTATGGAAGGAGATGTTCCATACACTATCCTACATCCTGACATGCCCACTTCTCTTGAAGACCTACAAAGGGATTGGATACAACTCAAGGGGGAGCGAGATACTTTCGAAGCCCAATTCTACGCAAGCGAGAAGAAGGTTTTGGAACTCACTAAGCAACTTCATGAGGAGAGGAACTTGAATGCCTACATCGCACCAAAGAGGATGCGTACAACCTTTTTGTCTTAGAGTTTTTTGTATTATTTTCCCAAAAAGGCATTGATGTACTCAAGATTTAATTTATTAATATAACGTGTGTTTCCTTTTTTGTCTAAAACAAATTTAAATCTTTAAAATCCTTGAAATCATTGCATACGCATTTACCATTCATCATAACATAAGAAGGTTTATTGCAACGAGTCTCCTCATCTTTCTACTGTTTATTTCAGTAAGATGGATCTCGAGCAAACGGTGAAGGACCTTCAAGCTCAAAATGCCCAGTTTCAACAGATGTTCTTAACTCTAGCCAACGGAAAAGAAGAGTTGAAGACCTTGTTGTTTGAGGAGAAGAAAAAGAAGACGAAGAAGATAACTAGAGTTCTAAACATGGGAAGAAGATTCCAAGGATAAACAAGAAGAACCCTAGACTTTGCAACGACATCCGGTGAGAAAGACAATCAAGATGGGAAGGGCAAAGAAATAGTTGTCCAGTCAGAATCAGAAGAGGAAGAAGAATACTATTATGAAGAACAATACCCTCTAGCCGACGACAAGTATAAGCATCTAGAAGAACGGTTAAGTGCAATGGAAATTTAAAAAGTGTCTGGATTAGACTTTGAGGAGTTGGGATTAGTATCGAGGATTGTCATTCCTCTAAAATTCAAAGCACCTGTATTCACCAAATATGACGGAGTTTCATGTCCATAAATGCATCTTCGGTCCTATGTGAGGAAAATACAGCCTCATACCGCTAACAAGGATTTAATGGTACACTTCTTTCAAGACAGCCTGTCTGGAACTCAACTTGATTAGTTTTATCAGTTAGAAAGAGCCAATGTTCATAACTGGGAAGATCTGACCGCCGCCTTTTACAAATAATACCAATACAACGCTGATCTTGCGCCCACCTGTACTCAACTCCAGAGTATGGCCATAGTTTTAAGTGAGGGCTGTAAGGACTATGCGCAAAAATGGAGGGACTTAGCAGGAAGAGTCCAGCCTTCTCTATCTGAAAGAGAGTTGGTAGACATGTTTGTGGGCACCTTGTCTGGTCCCTTCTTTAATCACTTAATTGGGAGTTCATCGGCAGGTTTTACTGAATTGATATTGACCGGAGAAACGGTAGAAGTAGGGATAAAGAATGGGAAGATTCAAAAAGATGCACCCTCTGCTGCTGTAAGGAAACCATTCATCGGAAAGAAAGAAGTTGTTGTTGTATATCCTCAGAGAAATCAAGATAGGGCTGAACGTCGTCCAATGGTGGGGGCTATCATGATTCCTAAACTAGTGCCTGCTCAGTAAAGAAGTAACCAGCCAAGAATGGAAAGACCAGTTATACAGTTCACCCGAATTAATATGACACTGTCTCGAGTATTGCCACATTTGTTAAGATCCAACCTAGTGACTTTGAAAGAAGCTCCAAAGAATCCTAACACAACCTCTCCTCACTATCATCCTAATGCCTGTTGTGCATACCACTCTGAGAGTCTCGGCCATGAAACTAACAACTGTTGCGCTCTGAAGAACAAAGTACAAGACCTTCTTAAAGCCAAAGAGATTAAATTCGATGCGCCAAAAATTCCCAATGTCATTACTGCCCCTATGCCCAAGCACGGTCGTGATGTCAACGTCGTTGAAGAAGATATGTTTGTTACTTCAGTTGATGAACTTGTGACCTTACTCCTAACTATTAAAAAGAACTTGTTAAATGCTGGTGTATTCCCAGGCTGTGATGAAAGTTGTCATCTCTGTTTGTCCTCACCAACCAGCTGTCCTTTGTTAAAAGCAGGCGTTCAATGCCTAATAGATAACAAGGAGATTTTGTTCGAGAAGGCTTCAATTCCAATTATTTCTTATAATGATGTTTCCGTCGTGACTATTTCCGACAATTCTTCCAGGGTCTCCACCAAAAGACCCGTTAGAATTACATCAGTTCCTAAAGTAGCTTCGTTGATAACTACAATGCCTGGACCAATCTCGTATTCGTCAGACAAAACCGTGCCATGGAATTATGGAGGGGATGTCTACTACCATGGTATCAAGCAAGATTGGCCAGCTGCTGAAGATTCAAGTTCTGAGAAAGTTGACTCCAATATCAATAATATCGCAGGGACTAGTAAGATAACCCGAAGTGGAAGGTTTTCTCTCCTGAAATTGCTCCCCTAAAATCTGTTTCTGGACCCGTAATCATTCATGTTGTTGTTGCTCCTCCAAAGGTTATTCCCAGTCCTACAATTATCTCTGCTAATACTCATGTTGACAAAACTGTTACAATCCCTGTTATCACTCCTACTGAAATTCCTGCTGCCGAGTCAACTGAGACTCGAGGTAAAGGTATTCTGGTTGAGCCTGTTCGGACGAAGGCACAATCAGTAGCTATCCCTGAGACCTCCCGAAAAGAGATGGAGGAAATTCTAAAGATCATAAAAAGAAGCGACTACAGTGTAGTCGAGCAACTAGGGCAAACTCCATCAAAAATTTCCATATTGGCTTTATTACTATGCTATGAGGCTCATGCAAAGGCCTTGGTAAAATTCCTCAAAACTGCCCATGTACCCCAAGAAATATCTGCCGATCAGTTCCAAGATTGCGTAGCCAGCTTGACTACAGATAATGGCTTAGGTTTTTCAGATGCTGATTTAACACCAAGAGGGAGGAAGCATAATGAGGCATTACATGTCTCAGTCAAATGCAGGGGCACGACGTTGGCTCATGTCTTGGTTGACACCGGTTCGTCTCTGAATGTGTTGCCTAAAAAGGCTTTTGATAGGCTTGACTGTGAAGGATTGACATTGAAACCGAGCAACATAGTAGTGAAGGCCTTTGACGGCTCAAAAAGGATGGTGCATGGGGAAGTGGACATCCCCATAAAATTTGGAACCCAAACATTTGATTCAACTTTTTATGTAATGGATATTCGCCCTTCATATTCCTGCTTATTAGGCCATCCGTGGATTCACAATACTGGCACTGTTACTTCTACGTTGCATCAAATGCTAAAATGTCTAACTCAAGGGAAAATCATCACCGTTCATGGAGAAGAAGAGTATATGGTCAGCCATCTAAATTCCTTCAGATATATGGAGTTAGATGGTGAATTTATTGAAACCCCTTTCCAGCACTTTGAAGAAGTCCCGCAGACTGTGGTAGTGACCAAGGTTGTGTCTCAAGTTCCCAAGATTACAAGGCCTCTGCTCAAGATGTCGTCTTTAAAAGATACCAAGGCAGTGATAGAAGAAGATGGGTGCACTATTTGGGGACAACTCCCAAATATCCCATACAAATCTGACAAATTTGGTCTGCGTTTCACTTCAGGTGACCAGAAGGTTGTACGTTGCGCTCGTGCCGGAGGACCACCCTTGAAGATCAGCAACCACCAAGTCAGCACCGTGGAGGAAGATGAAGACGACTATAACCTGGAGGATTGGATTTTCCCAACTGTCAGTGGAGGGCTCAACAACTGGGAGGCTAGAGATTTTTTCCTGATCACTTTTATCCCATAGTAATTTGTCTTTACATTTTCTCGGATCTGTAATATTAAAACAATTCAGACTCTTAAAACCTTGTGTCTTACTCGAGGCACAATGGTCCATTTGTAAGGGTTATTATCTCATTTCCATATGACATCAATGAATCATGGACGTTTTTGCATACAAACTTTGTGCTCATTGTTTTTCTTTTTTACATTTTCATTTCCTTCAAAGATAGCTATACTCTTACACACTCACACTCACAATGCAGGTCTACATCCATTCGGGATCCCATGGGTAACGATTCTGCTATGGCCTTCTGTGATTCTGAAAAGCTAATCTACCAAGCCGAAGACGAAGGTGAGGAAGATTGTGAAGTACCAGGGGAACTCGCCAGGTTACTATAACAAGAAGAGAGGACCATTCAGCCCCATGAAGAACCAGTAGATACAATCAACCTAGGTACCGAAGAAGACAAAAGAGAAGTCAATATGGGTGCCAATCTAGAACCCAGTGTCAAAGAGCGTCTGATTCAGTTGCTACAAGATTATGTTGAGGTCTTCGCCTGGTCATACAAAGACATGCCAGGACTTGATACAGACATTGTAGTACATCGTCTAACTACAAAAGAGGACTGTCCTCTGGTAAAACAAAACGTCCGTCAAATGCGACCAGACATGTCAGAGAAGATTAAAGCAGAAGTCATGAAAAAATTCAACACTGGATTCTTGGTTGTCGCCTCTTATCTGTAATGGGTTGCCAATGTTGTTCCCGTGCCCAAAAAGGACGGCAAGGTACGAATGTGCGTGGACTACAGAGATTTGAATAGGGAAAGCCCTAAGGATAATTTCCCACTTCCCCACATTGATATTCTAGTTGGCAATATGGCACAACACAAAGTGTTTTCATTCATGGACGGTTTCTCAGGCTACAACCAAATCAAAATGGCGCCTGAGGACATGGAGAAAACAACCTTTGTCATACAGTGGGGCACTTTCTGCTACAAGGTTATGCCATTTGGGCTGAAGAATATTGGGGCAACCTATCATCGTGCCATGGTAGCTCTATTTCACGACATGATACATCACGAAATAGAGGTCTATGTGGACGACATGATAGCCAGATCTCAAACAGAAGAAGAGCATATTGATAATTTACAGAAGATGTTTGAGAGACTAAAGAAGTACAAGCTGAGGTTGAACCCAAATAAATGCACATTTGGGGTGAGGTTTGATAAACACCTAGGCTTTGTCGTCAGCAATAAAGGAATTGAGGTGGATCCTGCCAAGGTGAAAGCGATACAAGAGATGTCTGCTCCTCATACTGAGAAGGAAGTCAGAGGATTCTTGGGATGTTTAAACTACATTTCCAGATTCATTTCTCACCTGACAGCTACTTGTGAACCAATCTTCAAATTATTGAAGAAAGATCAAGTAGTCAAATGGAATGACGAGTGCCAAACTCCTTTCGACAAGATCAAAGAGTACTTACAAGAGCCTCATGTTTTGATGCCACCAGTCGAGGGAGGACCATTGATCATGTATGTGACTGTTTTGGAAAATTCAATGGGGTGTGTGTTGGGGAAGCATAACGAGTCTGGCCGAAAAGAGCATGCTATTTATTACCTGAGTAAAAAGTTTACCGACTGTGAAACAAGATATTCACTGCTCGAGAAAACTTGTTGCGCTCTGGCATGGGCTGCTCGCTGGCAAAGACAGTATATGCTGACCCATACTACCTTATTGATATCCAAGATGGATCCAATAAAATACATCTTCGAGAAACCTGCCCTCTCTGGGAGAATAGCGAGATGACAGGTGATCCTGACAGAATATGACATACAGTACACTACCCAGAAAGCAATAAAGGGGAGTGTACTAGCTGATCACCTAGCTCACCAAGCTGTGGAGGACTACTAGTCCACGGAGTTCGAATTCCCAGATGAATACATCATGATGGTAAACAACTGTGAAGAATTCAGACCATATGACGGACCTGAACAAGGATCCTGATGGACCCTGGTTTTTGTTAGAGAGCCCAACGCACTCGGCAATGGTATAGGTGTTGTATTCATATCTCCTGAAGGGTGTCATACTTCCTTTACTGCAAGACTTTGCTTCAATTGTACAAATAACATGGCAGAATACGAAG
Source organism: Vicia faba (assembly GCA_948472305.1). NCBI lineage: Eukaryota > Viridiplantae > Streptophyta > Magnoliopsida > Fabales > Fabaceae > Vicia > Vicia faba. Next base: position 1,028,486,978 of record OX451738.1, read on the forward strand.
CGTGCATTTTTTGTCTCAAAACTTCCATAGACTTGGGGATCAAATCCTTAAATGTATTCAGAGATTCAGCTTTGGTCATCATCCAGATCAAAGGGGAATGGGACACCAAAAACCCTAACCTTATCTCTTATAAAGAACGTGTGTTGACATTGATCCCACATTTTGGGAAGATTACCTTCGAGCATTTCCCGCGAGAAGAAAATCAGCTAGCAGACGCACTGGCCACAATGTCATCCATGTTTAAACTTAAATGGGATAACGAGGCTCCCCAGATCACTATTGAACGAATGGATGAACCAGTTAATTGTCACGACATTAATACTGAAGAAGTAGTGGACCAGCCTTGGTTTCACAAATTCAAGAGGTATCTCGAGGCTCAAGAATATCCGGAAGGAGCTTCAGTCAATGATAAGAAGTTCATAAGGATATTCTCCGCTAAGTTCTTCCTTAGTAATGGCATTCTCTACAAACGCAACCATGACTCTGTGTTACTTTGGTGCGTAGACAAGGTTGAAGCGGAAAAGATCATGGTTGATATACACGAGGGAACTTTTAGCAACCATTCCAGTGGGCATACGATGGCAAAAAAGATCTTACGGGCAGGCTATTACTGGTCTACCCTGGAAGCAGATTGCTATCAACACTCTCGAACCTGCCATAAGTGTCAGATTTATGCTAACAAGGTGCACGTACCTCCGGTTCCTTTGAATGTCTTTAGGGCTCCTTGGCCCTTTGCTATGTGGGGCATCAATATGATTGGGGAGATCAAGCCAACAGCCTCTAATGGACACCGCTTCATCTTAGTGGCTATTGACTATTTTACAAAGTGGATTAAGGCAGCCTCTTTCACTTCCGTCACCAAGAATGTTGTAGTCTGGTTCATTAAACAGAATCTTATCTATCGGTCGGTACGGTATCCCGTCACCAAGATATGGAAGAAATTCTAAAGATCATCCAAAAAAGTGATTACAAAATAGTGGAACAACTGGGGCAGACACCCTCAAAGATATCCATGTTGTGCTTCTTGTTATGCTCTGATGCACATGCCCAAGATTTGCTGAAATTCTTGAAGAATGCCCATGTACCACAAGAGACCACTGCTTATCAATTTGAGAATTGTGTTGCAAGCCTAATTGTTGATAATGGCTTGGGATTTTCTGACGCGAATTTAACTTCGTCGGGGAAGAATCACAACAAGGCTCTCCATATCTCTAATGAATGCAAAGGCACCATTCTGGCGCGTGTATTGGTAGATATTGGGTCCTCCCTCAATGTTTTACCTAAAGGTTCTTTGGATAGACTGGATTGTGATGGGTTGGTGCTGAAACCTAGCGATATTGTGGTAAGAGCCTTTGATGGGTCAAAGAGGATGGTCCATGGAGAGGTTGATCTCCCGATCAAGGTAGGATCTCAAGTCTTCAATTCAACTTTTTATGTAATGGATATCCGCCCTGCCTATTCTTGCTTTCTCGGATGCCCATGGATTCATGGGGCAGGTGCGGTTACCTCTACATTACATCAAATGCTAAAATACGCAGTGAAAGGAAAGGTTGTCAAAGTCTGTGGAGAGGAAGAACATATGGTCAGTCATTTAAATTATTTCAAATATGTTGAGATGGATGGCGAATTCATTGAAACCCCTGGTCAAGCATTTGAGGTAATCCCTCCAATGGTTGTTGTTGCTACTCCTGTTACTCCCAAAATCTCTAAAGGCACACCAAGAATGGCCTCTCAGAAGGATGCTAGGGTTGTTATAGAAGGTGGGGGCTGCACTATCTAGGGATAACTTCCTGACATCCCCTACAAATATTACAAATTCGGGTTGGGTTTTACTTCAAAGGCTCGGAAAGAGGTTCGATGTGCTCGTACTGGTGGACCATCTCTCTGTATTAGCAACAAAGAAGTCAATGCACTAGAAGACACTGATAGTGACGACAACTTGGACGAATGGATATTCCCAACTACTGGCCGCAGACTCAATAAATGGAAGGCCAAAGACTTCATCTAAATCTCCTTCAACCACGAGTAATTGACATTTCCTGTTTTTATTACTTTAAGAACTTTGTCTGTATAATTTCCTTAAAAACAATGACTTAAAAGCCATGTGCCTTGCCCGGGGCATAATGGTCCATTTGTTAAGGGTTTGTCATTTCATATATCATATGCTCATTTAATGAAAACATTGGACGATTTTGCATTCAAATTTTGTGCTCTTTGTCTTTCTTTTACTTTACTGCATTTTCAAATATCCATGTGACCTTACATGCACACACACACATTTGCAGATCCACATCCACTTTGGATCTCATTGACAATAATTATGATATTTCCATTTATGACTTCGAGAATCCAATCTATCAAACCAAAGACGAAAGTGAAGAAGATTGTGAAATACCTGGAGAACTCGCCAGACTCCTGATACAAGAGGAAAAGGCTATCCAACCCTACAAAGAACCGATCGAAGTAATAAACTTGGGTACTGAGGCAGATAAGAAAGAAGTCAAGATCGGCACCAACTTGGAAGATAGTCTCAAGAGCAAATTGGTTCAGATGTTTCATGACTACGTTGAGGTATTCGCTTGGTCATATAAAGACATGTCGGGGCTTGATACTGATATTGTGATGCATCATCTGCCAATGAAAGGGGGTTGTTCTCTGATTAAACAAAAGGTTCATCACATGCATCCTGATATGTCTGAGAAGATCAAGGCTGAGGTAATGAAATAGTTCAATGCAGGTTTCTTGGTAGTTACGTTGTATCCCCAATGGGTTGGAAATGTTGTTCCAGTTCTGGAGAAAGACGGCAAGGTCCTTATGTGTGTAGACTACATGGATTTAAATAGGGTGAGCCCCAAAGACTACTTCCCACTACCGCATATTGATGTCTTGGTTGACAACACTGCCCAACATAAAGTTTTCTCCTTCATGGATGGATTCTCGGGTTATAACCAAATCAAAATGGCGCCCGAAGACATGGAGAAGACTACTTTTGTCACACAGTGGGGCACCTTCTGTTATAAGGTCATGCCTTTTAGGCTGAAGAATGCAGGCGCAACTTATCATCAGGCTATGGTGGCTTTATTTCACGATATGATTCATCATGAGATAGAAGTCCATGTTGATGACATGATAGCAAGGTCCCAAACTAAGGAAGAGCACCTTTATCATCTGCACAAACTGTTTGATAGGCTGAAGAAATATAAGCTGAGGTTGAATCCCAACAAATGCATCTTCGGGGTAAGGTCTGGAAAGCTCGTAGACTTCGTTGTTAGTGGCAAAAGAATTAAGGTTGATCCCGCCAAAGTCAAAGCTATCCAAGAAATGCCAGCTCCCCGTACTGAGAAGGAGGTTAGAGGTTTCTTAGGAAGTCTAAACTACATTGCCTAATTCATCTCTCACCTGACTACTACTTGTGAGCCACTCTTCAAGCTGCTGAAAAAAGATCAAGTGGTAAGATGGAATGACGACTGTCAAATAGCTTTTGACAAAATCAAGGAGTACTTGCAAGAACCTTTAATCCTGACGCCACCAGTCAAAGAAAGACATCTGATCATGTACTTAACCGTGTTAGATAATTCAATGGGGTGTGTGATGGGACGGCATGACGAGTCTGGTCGAAAAGAGCATGCAATATACTACCTTAGCAAAAAGTTTACCGACTGTGAAATAAGATATTCACTGCTCAAGAAAACTTGCTGCATTTTGGCATGGGATGCTCGCCAACTAAGACAGTATATATTGACTCATACCACTCTATTAATCTCTAAGATGGATCACATCAAGTATATCTTTGAGAAGTCAGCTCTCTCCAGAAGGATAGCCCGATGGCAAATGATCTTAACTGAATACGATATCCAACACACTACATAAAAAGAAATCAAAGGAAGTGTGATGGTGGATCATTTGGCACATCAAGTTGTGGATGACTACCAATTTATGAACTTTGAATTCCCGGATGAGAATATAATGCTGATTACAGATTGTGAAAAGCCTGGACCGTATAAAGGACCTAAACAAGGATCCCTGTGGACTATGGTTTTTGATGGAGCTTCCAACGCACTGGGTAACAGAATTGGGGTTGTGACCATTTCTCCTGAAGGTTGTCATACTCCTTTCACTTCCTGACTCTACTTCGTCTGTACCAATAATATGGCCGAATACGAAGCATGCATCTTGGGCCTCAAGGCTGCTATTGACCTAAGAATCAAATTTTTAAGTGTATATGGAGACTTAGCTTTGGTCATCAATCAAGTTAAAGGAGAGTGAGACACAAAACATCCAAATCTTATTCTTTACAAAGAGCTTGTGCTAACCTTGATCCTGTACTTTGAAGAGGTTAACTTTGAACATATTCCGAGGGAAGAAAATCAGTTGGTAGATGCTTTAGCTACCATGTCTTCTATGTTCAAAGTCAGATGGGACAACGAAGCTCCCCGAATTACTGTCGAAAGATTTGACTAACCAGCACACTGCTTGAGATTGACATTGATGGTGTAGATGAGAAGCCTTGGTTTCATAAGGCGAGAAGATATATTGAAGCTCAAGAATATCCTGATGGGGCGTCAGTCAACGACAAGAAATTCTTGTGGGGGTTCTTATCCAAGTTCTTCCTAAGGAACGGGGTCTTATACAAGCACAACCATGATTCAATTCTGCTCAGTTGTATGGACAAGAAGGAAGCAGAGAAGATCATGGAGGATATGCATGAAGGTATCTTTAGTACTCACTCTAGAGGACACGCTATGGCCAAGAAGATTCTGAGAGCTGGCTACTATTGGTCAACCATGGAAACTGATTGTCACCACCACTCGAGGACTTGCCATAAGTGCCAAATTTATGCTGATAAGGTTCACGTACCTACAATACCTTTGAATGTCATGACTTCCCCTTGGCCATTTGCAATGTGGGGAATCGATATGATTGTAGAAATCAAGCCCACTTCCTCTAATAAACACTGTTTCATTCTTGTCGCCATTGACTACTTTACCAAGTGGGTTGATGAAGCTTCATTTGCCTCAGTTACCAAGAACATCGTAGCCCAGTTTATCAAGCATAACCTCATTTGTCGGTATGGTATCCCAGAGAGAATTATCACTGACAATGGTATAAATCTCAACAATGCCTTGATCATTGAACTCTGCACGCAGTTCAAGATCAAACATCACAACTCTTCTCCATACAGACCTAAGATGAATGGCACAGTGGAAACTGCTAGCAAGAATATAAAGAAGATTGTGCAAAAGATGGTGGTGACCTATAAAGACTGGAATGAGACACTATCATTTGCTCTTCATGGCTACCGTACTTCGGCACGAACATCAACTAGGGTAACCCATTTCTCTTTGGTCTATGGCGTGAAAGTTGTCATGCCTGTCGAAGTTCAGATTCCTTATCTAAGGATTGTGAAAGAAGCAGACCTAGACGAAGATGAATGTATTCAGACAAGATTGGATCAGCTGAATTTGATTGACCAGAAAAGGATGGTTGTTGTCTGTCATGGTCAGATGTACCAGAAGCGCATGATCAAAGCTTTCAACAAAAGGATCAAGCATCAGGTATATCAGGCTGGTGACTTGGTAATAAAGCATATCATTCTGCCACAAGGAGATCCCAGGGGAAAATGCACACCACTTATGAAGGGCCATTTGTTGTTAAAAAAGTATTCTCATGCGGTGCTATAATGCTAACCACTATGGATGGCGAAGATTTCTCGCACCCTGTGAATACGGACATAGTCAAAAAATACTACACATGATAATGACCCGCTAAGTTGACATACCTAGGCAAAAATAAGGGCATCCTGGCGAACTAAAAGGGTTCGGGCAAAAATAAGGGATATATACAAAAGATCATACACCCGGCTGTTGCAACTGGTTTTTTAATTGAGAGTCACCATCCTTAATTTTTACCCTAAGGAAGGGAATATAAAGGATAACCCTAAAAGATTAGAGATTCTAGGTCTTTTGGACTCGGTTCTAGACGAATGGAAGGTGTTAGGCACCCCTCATCTACCTTGTTCACAAGGATACTAGGGTTAGAAGCACGGTTTTTAAGAAATAGGGTTTTAGTTTTTTATTATGGGAAAAAGGGTTTGTCTTTTAATAGGGGAAAAGGGGTTTTATTTTAATAGGGGAACTCGCCACGATTTTAGTCGTATGCCTATGTATCCTCTTAGGAGGAATCAGAGTCTCATTTTGTAGTTCGCGGTTGGTTGGTGTTTTTATAGGGTTGCGTAGAATTGTTTTTGAATTATCCTTGAACTTTGTCTGGGTTGTAAATTAAGTGATTGTAGACGCAATTCACAGTAAAACTTGAAATTAATTCTCCTTAACCCTTTTCGAAAATATCTTGAGTTTTTGTTATGTTAGTAGAAAAATGGTTTATTGTTGGTTAGTTATTTTGATGTTTTGATTAGATTAAAGAGTGTGATGAGACATTGAGCGGGGGGGAGTCTGATATAGTGTCCTCCTCACGTAGCCAGATATTGTCCACATGTTGCTCGATGTGAAGGATACAGAGAAAGTCTGATATAGCCTTCCTCATCACGTGGCTAGATATTGTCCACGTGTTGCTTGCGGGTGGAATATTTGATGAATTGCGTGGATTTTGATATTTGATTGTAATTTAAGATTTTAATTCAAATTTAATGTTTGATTTATGGATGAAAAATTGAAGTAGAAGTGAATAATTGAATGAATATGTAAGTGAAAAAAATTGTATTAGAGTTAGTAAACATATTTTAAAGTTAATAAAAAAAGTTTTAATTAGTAAAATCCTATTTATCCCAATTTGTTAAGTAATTAGTAAAAGGACGGATTTTAAATTTAGAGTTTATAAAATAAATGTTGATTATAGAAAAATAAATATTAGTTGAATAAAAAGGATTTTTGTTGCTACAATTTACAAGGAAAGATATAAAATTAGATCCACATTATGATTTAGAAAATAAAACTTGTAATAGATTCAAAAATAATAATTTGATTAATGATAAAAATGATTTAGTTATTTTTAATAAAGGAAAAATTAAGTTTGTTATTTATAAAAAGTTTATAACATAATTATATTTAGAAAATACTCAACAATACGCCTGATAAAAAACATATTTGTACAAATAACAAAAAATAAATCATAAAACAATTTAGAATAATAAAAATAATAAACACTACAAAAATTAAAATAAACACAAAGGAAATTATTAATGTTTCCGTTTTTCATTGTAAGAAGACTTGTCTCTCTCTAATTTTGTATTGTTCTTATTTAGCATTTTTTATCCGTCCTAATTTAGTAATAATAAAGATAGTAAACCTAATTTATCATATTAAAATTTTAGTTTCCTAGTGATTATAGTAACAATTAAATATTAAGAAAAAACCAATTCATATAAATTAAAATACTTAGACTCACTAGATTAACCATAAAAATTACCAACAACAAAAATTTCATACCATATATGGAAACAGTATTAATCAAATAAAAGCATTGTGGACGAAATTCCAAAAGAAAAGAAATAAAACTCGAATATTCAAACGAATTAAAAATTGAATTTACATCAAAGAAGGCAAAGTTACCAGCCTAAAATGTCGTGACCGATTTAAGTTACTTCCTTTACTTCTTCTCGGTCAATCCTTCCTCCTTTTTTGGTACAAGAGCTTCTTGGGTTGATGGAGGGCTTTTAGGAGATACTTCATTGTTGTTCTTTTTCTTCGATGTGAAGAACAACAACTTTAGGAGAACTCTAGTGAATTGTTGATTTACTAATTGTTGGTAAAATTGTTGATCACCAAAATTTTGTTGATAGAGACTTCAGGGTTTCTTTGTTGTTGTTGTTCAATGTGAAGAACAACAATTTTTAGGAGAACTCTAGTGAGTTGTGGATGATTATGAAATTATGGATGAAAAATAGTGTGAAAGAGTGGTCTATTTATAGATTTGAAATTAGGTTAAAGACACCACAAAAAGGAAATAGTCCACACCAAGAAAAGCTCAAAGTTTATGATTTGATCTTGGTCAACAAGTCTACAAATTCTGACTAATGAGAAATCAGTTTTGTCAACATGTGACCAATTAGAAAGTGACAAATCATGTGATTTTGTTGTTTTTATATTTTATATGATTTTTGGTTATTTTTAATTAAAAATTGAAAAAAATGAGAAAAAAACTATTTTTGAAAAATTATTAATTAAAAAATACGAAAATTATAATTTAATAATAAAAAGTGATTTTTTTGAAAGATTTATATCAATTTAGATTTGATTGAAATTTGGTGGACAAGATTATGAACCTAGACACTTTTGTGATTTTTTTCTCAATATTATGATTAATAAAAATTAGTTTTGAAAGATTTCAATTATTTTTAACATCTTGACTATTAAGTGTATAAAATCAAAGATTTAGAAAAATAAGAAAATAATTTTAAAATACTCTTAAAATAGAAAACAAAAATAATAATAAAATAATTAAAAAATGACTTTTTATCCTTTTTATTGAAAAAACACATAAAAGAATATAAGTGCCAAAAAATAGTGTAACGGGACTTGAACTTAGGACCTTCCACTTGTAAGCCTTACTCTCTTACCAATTATGCTACGTTATTCATTTGAAATAAAAAGCCAGTTGAAAACATATGAAGACGATCAATTATTTTCTATTTAAAAGTATAAATAATTTGAAATAAATTATTATATTTTTAAATTAACTAGAAAATGAATATTTACAAAATCCCAAAATATTAATGTAAATCAATTTTTTTTTATAAAAATCAAAGTTTGAAAATAAACTTGATGGTAGCACTGAGGCGGACAAATTTGGGATATGACAGCTGCCCCTTTTTAATTATTCTTCGATTGAGGGTGCGAGAATATGCAGGTCTCGTACATTTGAATCGGAGATTTATTAAATAATGGAAGACCCCAAAATTTGACCAAAGGTTGGCTAGATAAGGATACACTGATATTGCATACCCCCAAGAGTTTTGAAAAAAATAGGCAAAGACGATGATGTATCATCTTACCAGGGTTTGGAACAAAGTTTCGTTGACTTAGATACGATGACTCAGATAACTCGTCAGTATCTAAGAGAGATTGCAGATTTTTGCATATTTACCATGACCTAGGAGGTAAATGATACAAGTTTTGGAAAAAGCTGACTTACTAATGCCTGGAGACTACTATAGTAAGTTTTGATTTGATTTAATTATGTATATTCATCACAACCTAGGGGATGAATAAAATAAAGTTTGATAACACATTGCTGCCTAGAGACTGATGCAATGGATTATGCAGATCTATCACAACCCGGGGATAGATGATTGAAAAAGCTCGACAACTATATCGTTGCATGGATAAGCTTGTTAATGATGAACCCTAAGAAAAATTCAAAATTTGAAAGATGACATTCATGATGTATATACATAACGTGAGGCTCTTAACGAGAAATTTGCTGTCGAGTGTGAAACGGTAGGAGAACTAACTTGGTTGTTTTGCCTTTTATCGCAAATGTTGTGGTTAGCAAGAGTCACCACCGACTTTTCTTTTATCCAAAAGGAAAGGTGAAAAAGCACCGGAAAGACCTTTGAGATGTTTTCTTGAGTTCGGGGGGTAGATTATGAAAAGGGAAGGTATTAGCACCCTTTTCATCCATGGTTTTCCATGGGCTCTTAGTTACTTGCTAGATCACTTGCTTTTGTTTGAAATTGTGCTTTGTGTGGTTTTTGAAAGTATTTTTGAAAAGGCGTCATCGTTTAGGCAGACTTTGTAATGATTCTCGTTCGTAAGAATGTATACAAAGTGTTGATCTTTTGAAAATGTTTTCAAGTTTGAAAGGTGTTTTTGAAAGTGTTGGTGTTTGTTTTTGAAAATAGCAAGGATGTTTTTGTTTTGAAATTGAGCAAGTAACTAGGAACATTCTACATACTCAAAAGTCTTTCATGTTCATTTCCTCTTTCCTTTGACATTGTTATCTTAACATTGATTTGGCAAGTAACCCTATCTTTGGATGTAAACGAGACGGACATGGGTCATTGTATAACCATGATTAGCAATGTTGCAAGGTATCTTAGCATCTTTCTTTAGGGACTAAGATCATTTTTAAAAGACAACATAGATAGCGTCATCGAGGGACTATGATCTTATATTTTTGCTTGTTTTTGCTAAGATACCTCACATGCATAATATGGACTTTTTGTAAGGCAGCCAAGTGGATTTTACCATAGGGGTGTGTTGTACCCAAATTTTTGCCCCTAAGATCCCTTCATCATACCATGTTGATTTATTCACAACAAGATCACACTAGGATTCTTGGTTCTCCTCCCTACTTTGAGTTTTGCCCTTTTTTAGGGATTACCAAGCACCTTGAATTATGTTCCTTTTGTGATCATGAATATTGTTTTGATTTCTTAATTTAACTAATAAAATGCAATGTTGGTTTGTCTTGCTTGTTATCCATGTAGGTAAGGGCAATGAGATTTAACAAGTTACCTCATGGGTTCATAAGTTTATTTCCATACCCTAGTCAATAAAGCTTGAGAAGTTCAAACCTCACCATTGGATTGGTTTTGGAAGGATTGGCATGGCAAGGTTTCTTTGGTTCATCACATTTCAAGGTTATTAGATTTGACCCAAAAGTACAAAGGGTTGATTGAAGAAGTTGTCATGTTTGGACAAGGCCTTGTTCCTATTGGTCACAAGAGCATATTTCTCTCAAATTTCAAGATATGGAAGTGGTTTTGGTGGCTATGAGTCCTTATTATCATCGTCAACAACTTCTATTCACAAAGCAAGAATGTTGGTACAAGAAGTTTGTTCAAGCTTGTCAAAGTTCTTCAAAGTATTTTCTTGATCTAGGAGCTAGGGTTTTAAACTTCAAAGGAGTATATCTTGATCACCTTTGGTATTTTTGAGTGATTCCAAATATATCATTCTCTTAAAAGGGTTATCAACAAATCACTTCAAAAGTTCCAAGGAGTTTTCATGTGGAAGAAACTTGGTGAAGAAGAAAGATTACAAGTCCTCCAGATGAATCCACAATTTTCCATGTGTGACTTCAAATGATCATAACTTGGTAAATTTTTATCACCTTGAGCCCATCCTTTTTCCAAAATGATCTCGAGGATGTGAACTTTATACCTTCTTTTATGTGCAAAGTGGGAAAATGGATGGAAATTTCCTTAAAGATGAAAAATATTATAGGTCATTTCATGATTTTTCGCCAACTTCAACAAGTCATAACTTGCTCAAATTTTGGAGATTTTGAATGATTAAAGTTTCACAATTTCATTCAAGAGATCTACTCCATGCCATCTATTTTGATTAAGAGAAAATTCCAAGTGGAAGGTCATGTTTGGATGCAAGACATTATAGGTCATTTTTTATGAAGAATTTGAAATATTTCTAAGTATGGAAAGTCAACCCTTTTTCTCCAACTTTGACTCAATGTAACTTTCAGCTCAAGAATCCATTTAACTCCATTCTTTTTCCATTGTAGAGCTTGTAACCTCATATTTATAAAGCATTAAGAATCATGCCTTAATACCCCTTGAGTTTAGAATGCCATTATTTAAAAAATGGTAACTTGGAATTGAAGTTTCCTTGCAAGTTAGAATTTGAATTTCATGTTACAACCTCTAAACCTCAAATTAGCACGTGTTTTGGGTCTAAACATGATTAAAATAACACACTTTTCACACGTGCACCTCTAGGGTAATCCACACTTGTTACCTCGAATATAAACAGTCATGTCCCTCGAACGTGAGATGTTTTAGAAAAGACCCTCGATTAAGAGATCATAGTCCCTCAATGACTCTTCAATGATGCCTTCGGTAAATGATCTTAGTCCCTTACGACAATTTCTAAAACATCTTACAAGTTACCTTCTACGATTGTACGATGACTCACGCATGTCCCTCACATCCAATGATAAGGCTTTCTACCAATCAATGGTAAAATAACATTATCTAAAGGAGGAGGAAAAGAACAAATACTTTTTGAGTAGGTAGATTGCTCGTAATTACTTGCTCATAAACTAAAACCATTTCCACACCTCACACTTTCAAAAACAAACATATTTTCAAACATTCTCTTTCCAAACAAATGTTTTCAAAACAAACGTTTTGTATACATTCTCAACGATACGAGAGTCATTACAAAGTTTTCTATACTAAGGCGTTTTCAAAATATTTCCAAACAAACATTTTGTATACATTATCAACGATACGAGAATCATTACAAAATTACCATTTTCAAAATACCTTCAAACATTTTCGAACAAACACAAACACACAGAATTTTTAAGTGATTAAGCAATTAAGAGCCCGTAGATAACTACGGATGTAAAGGATGCTAACACCTTCCCTTTTCATGACCTACCCCCGGAACTCAAGAAAATTCTCAAAAGGTCTTTCCTGTTCTTTTCACCCTTTCCTTTATTAGATAAAAGAAAAGTCGGTGGCGACTCTTGCTATCCCCAACATTTGTGATCAAACGCAAAACACCCAAGTCAATTCTCCCACCGTATCATAATATGTAACTCTTGATTACACCACTATCATATCTTAAGTTTGCCAAAGCCTGGGTATAGGACTTATAAAACATCATCAAAACACCCAACAAATAGGAAATAACAAACAAATAATAATAACATAAATTCAGATATAACAAGTTAGGCTTAACCCGCTTAAAGGCTTATCCCTAGTGAAGTCTCCATTTCTGTAGCAATGAAAATTTGAGATCAAGTCATTGATTGACTTAACTCGTACATTGAAAGTCATCACCGCTCTTTATTATTTCCAAGGAAATGGGAAAAGAGCAAATAAAACGCAATATAAACATGCAAAGCAATAAGCAAAACTAAAAGTAAAGCAAGAGCAATGTAATAAAGAGATCTAAGGTACGGGAGTTGGTTATATAAAGGGAATGTATTAACACCCTATGTATATATAATATTCTATAGAAACCTCTTAAAATATATGTATTTTTTTAGTTAAAAATGTTTGCTTGAAAATCGTTTAGAATTTAGACATAAACAAAAGATAAACACATGAATCAACAAGCATACAAGTCAAGACTAAAACATGACAAAATAGTCAACAAATGCAACATGTTCCCTTGTATTTAAACAAGCGTGCAAAATAAGATGAATATCAAAGTATAAGTACTCGAAAAATCCACAAAAAGATAAATCTAATCAAACAGTTAATGACAAAAGACAATGAGAATTTATATTAAAGAAACAAAGAAAATCGTGTATAAAAGTAGAGGAATGTAACTAAATAATTTAACTAATATTGTTAACTAAACAAATACGAAATTAAAATTCATTAAGGATAATTAACTAAAAAGTTGACTAAACAAATAAAAAAAGCTAACTAACAAAAATTAAGATCGAAGTAATTATATTAAACATACTAGATAAAGTCCTAATAAAACTGTGCATATTATATTTTTTTTGTCATTTTTAAATGTCAAAGTTAATAAAAATAATTTAGAACCAAACCATTAACAAACTAAACTATCAATTAACAACTTAACAAAATAAACAAATGAAATAAAAACTAATTGAAACTAGGGTGTGTAATAGAATATAAAAGTGCAGAGCTAGAAATTTTGGTGGGCTAAGATAAGGTAAATCAACATGGCCCGAATGTATAAAAACATATTACATCATAACAAAAATAAAAAAATAATGTGTTGGGCTAGTAAAGGAAACGAGTCTGGCCTCTTCTTGAGCCCACTCGGATTCCTTATTAAGGACCAGGTGAGACAAAACCACAGGGACTTCTCTAAACAGAAACCTGCATCTGTCTCTCTCAAATTTTTGTTTCAAAAAATTGTGAAAACTCTCTCTGTTTTTCAATCATCCTCAACCGATTCACTCCCTGTTTTTCTCTTTTCAAAAACCAATCAAAATAACATCAATGATCCCCTCTTGGTTGTCACAGTTCTTCTCTCATTTATCTCTATTCTATTTACTTCTGTTTTTCTTATGTTAAAACAAAACTGTGAAAATATTCCCTTTGAAATCAGCAACAATAGCTCTCAAACCTCAAATGTGCTCTTTCACTCTCTGTTTTCACAGTTCCTAAATCAAACCAACAACAACAAACTTTCTGGAATTTGTCTCTTAACCCGAACAACAACAACAACTTCCTATGATTTTTTCCAGCTATCACTCAACAATAATAGAAATAATGACAACCTAACAATTTTAAGGAAAATAGGAAAGTGCTTACAAGCTCGTAGACTCATTCTAGTATATCATTCAGATAAAATCAGGCGTAGATTTCCTTCTGATACTCTTTTGGAAAATGCCAAGCGTAGACTCCTTCCAATACCTCTTCTAGATGAAGCCGAGCGTGGACATCTTCTAGTGCATCATTCAGATGAAGTCAGGCGTAGATTTCCTTCTGATACTCTTTTAGAAAAAATCCAGGCGTAGACTCCTTCCAATACCTCTTCTAGATGAAGTTGGACGTAAACATATTCTAGTACATCATTCAGATGAAATCAAGCATAGATTCCTTCAGAAACTCTTTTGGACAAATTCGGGCGTAGACTCATTCCAAATACGTCTTCTAGAGAAAGTCGAACATAGACTCATTATGGTACATCATTAAGACAAAGTCAAGCGTAGACTCATTTTGATATTCCTATCAATAGTTATTCTGGATGGCATCTATAAGCCCATCTTCAATGACATCCTGTCACTCTCCAAATGGCATCTTTAAGCCTACTCCCGGTACAATCAACCAACAATGTTACTTCGTGCACATGTGAGTGTAAATTTCTAGGCACTTAAGTGTTCAATCCTCTTCCAACTTCAAATCACGAATGACGAGCATGTCAATCTAATTCTTAAGGTTTAAGAAGATTGAACAGGGGAAGATGTTGTACCCCAAAATTATCCCTCCCATTTATCTCAAAAAACATTCTCCTAAGGTTCTCAAATGCTCAAGGATGCTCAAGAATTGATCAGACAAACCTCCTCCTAAGCAAATGGCCTACAACTAGGGTTTCATATTTCACAAGGAAATTTGGGTTTCAAATACCTCAAATGGTTTTCATAACTCCTCATATGCTTCAAAGAATGCTCACACCAATTTTCATGCCTTGTATGATACGGTGGGAGAACTGACTTGATTGTTTTGCGTCTTATTGCAAATGTTGCGGTTAGCAAGAGTCGCCACCGACTTTTCTTTTATCCAAAAGGAAAGGTGAAAAAGCACAGGAAATACCTTTGAGATTGTTTCTTGAGTTCGGGGGGTAGATTATAAAAAGGGAAGGTATTAGCACCCTTTTCATCCATGGTTTTCCATGGGCTCTTAGTTACTTACTAGATCACTTGCTTTTGTTTGAAATTGTGCTTTGTGTGGTTTTTGAAAGTATTTTGTAAAAGAGGCCATTGTTTAGGCAACCTTTGTAATGATTCTTGTTCGTAAGAATGTATACAAAGATGTTGATATTTTTGAAAATGTTTTCAATGTTTGTAAGATGTTTGGAAATGTATAGGTGTTTGTTTTTGAAAATAGCAAGGATATTTGTTTTGAAATGGAACAAGCAACTAAAAATAATCTACCTACTCAAATGTCTTTTTTGTTCATTTTCTTTTCCTTTGACATTGTTGTCTTACCATTGATTTGGTAAGCATCCTATCTTTGGATGTAAACGGGACGGGCGTGGGTCATCGTATAGCCATGATTAGTAATATTGCAAGGTATCTTAGCATTTTGAGGGACTAAGATAATTTTTGTAAGGCAACTTTGAATAGCGTCATCGAGGGACTATGATCTTGTATTTGTTTGTTTTGCAAAGATACTTTACATGCATAATATGGCCATTTTGTAAGGCAACCAAGTGGTGTAACCCTAGGGGTGCTTGTGTGCAAATGTGTCATTTTCATGCTTGATTTTATCTTGGATTAGGGTTTTCTATTTGATTGGTTTTATCTTGCCATACAAACCCTAATTACTAGCATGTTATGTAAAAGCGATAAATTGCAAAATATAAAAATTACTATGCTATTACAATACTTATGGGAGGGGGGTATACAATTTATGAATGGGGATTGCAATAATATAAACCTAATTAATCTATTACAACCAAATTGAATATATACAAATATTAGAATAAATAGTATACAAGATAAATTAAATATGCAAAGATATGTAAATGCAAAAGGAGTTTTTGTTTGGTTTTTTACATGAAAAATGTTTTAACCTAATCCTAATAAATAAATCAAGATTAACTTAAATCAATTAAGAAAAGAAATTATTTTTAGAAAAGATTTTGAATAAACCCTAATTCTATTTGATTAAAAGAAAATAAATTTCTTTAAGAAAAATTAAATATTTTTGTACTTTTTTGTCTTGAAAATAATATATGGCAATATGAGATATTTTTGGTCCTTTTTTATGTTAAAATAATATATTTAATGGGTATATAAAAAAAATATTGAACTAGTTATAATTTAATTTACAAGTTTATTTAATAAAAGTAGATAATATATAACTAAATAAAAAAACATTTTTTTGTGAGAAAAATAAAATAAAATAAGCTAAAACACAAATCTGTCATTTTTATATTTTTTGTGATTTTTAATATTAAGAAAAATATATTTAATAAAATAAAATGAAAATAAAATAAGTAAATAAAATTATTTGGGCCAGGGGTGCTGCAAGCAAACAGGGGGCAGGAGATTAAAAAAAATACAAAGCCCATAAAAAAAGGCCCACGCTGCAAAACAACAAAAAATGGGAAAAAATATGAGAAAATTGCAAAAGGCAGCACGCTGAGGCTCGAACCCATGACCTCTGGCCTTTTTCCACGCTTCCTTACCACTGGGGTGGCTATACATCCGTTTATATAAACAAAAGCATAAATATATATTAGAAAACGCCTCCTGAAGGCAACTTCATCTTCAACCTTGAGCCATGGCCGGACCACCTGTATCTCTCTCATTTCTCCATGAAAATGGAAATTCTAAACATGAAAGTGATAGTATTTCTTCCCACGATTTCAACCATATAATTTATGTAAACTAAAAGTCAAAGATCAAAGCTAATTTTACTGGCCCTAATTTGAAACCTAATTTTTACAGAAATTTCAAATCCAAAATTCTCTATACAGAGTTGATATAAATGAAAACTATGAACATGGTTAGCTTTAGTGCAAGGATATCTATATTTTGTTTTCACAAATCAAGACCAAATGATGCTTGTATGAAGAGATAGAAGTTTGAGTTTTTACCTCTTTCAGTTGAGATCATGAATGGAGTTTGAGCAAGTTTTGAGAAGGCCTGAGGATCTGTTTAGCTTGCCTGGACCTCCCTGAGTGTATTCCAATCCTTACTTTGTCTTGAAAGTCCCTGAATCTCCCTACTCAAGTCAACCTACAAGGTTTATATTTGAAAATGGTGGATGAAGGAGGAGGAGTTACAGTGAGGGAACAGGGGTCTGGAACACTTAGGTATGATGTATATTAAGTGTTTAGGTGGTTAAAACTCAAAACGCACGAGTGGTTTTTGAGATGGCTGTGCAAGGTGCAAAACTGTCAAGCTATGGCAGATTTTCAATGTCAAAGTGTTTGGGAGAGTTTCCGAGTCTTAGCATTTGTGGGTTAGGTTTCAATACATTTGTATATATGTATAGAAAAGGTTTCAGATCAATTTCGCATGAGGTTTCTGAGTTATAGCCTTTTGGCTCTATAACTTGCTTTTGAAGAAAAGTGAGGAGACAAGTCCCTAAGTGGTTGTACAAGCCTGATCTGAGTTGGTAGAGGTTTTAGACACATTGCTTTTGGTTTATAGGGATTGTGTGTGCTGAAAGAACAAGTGCAAAGCTCAAGGAGTTGACAATTGCAAAAGTAGTGCTTTATCAAAATGGAAATGGCAACTTTGTGCCATAAATGGAATTGTAACTTGGACAAAGGCTCTAATGCTTGGATTAAAGCTCTATCAGTTGTGTAAACATTTAATTATGGAGTGAGAAACAAGTTTGAGGCCTGTATAGCAAAGATTATGCAGCCTAGACTTGAATTTGAATTTTTGTTCATCATGAAATGGCTTGAAATCAAAGTGAGAAATTGCCAACTTCATCTCTTCGATTCTCCCTTCTCAAGAATGATCTCAAGGATTTATTTGACATTTTAGAAATCTTTCAATGTGGTCTACAACTCATATTTCAATTTCTTTCAAAGATTCCCCTTGGAACTATGTGAAAAAATGGCATGAAGTTAGGTCAAAAACTTGCCTAACTAGGGCAAAATTTCACTAAGTTATTTTAGTTCATGAGCATGTATTCACAAAATTATATCTTGAGATCTAGGCATTTTTAGGAGAAATTATGTAAAGCAAAGTTGTAGATTTCATGGAGATCTACAACTTTCATGTTTGAAGTTTCCTTTGAATCATCTTGCATCATGATGAAAATTTGGCTCAAAGTTGAGAAATAATAAGAAATTTTTTATACTTAGAAAAATTTCTAAGTTAAGAAATTTCAAATTTCAAAACAAAATCTTCAATCCTTGATTTCTTTATGAACAAGTTTCACATTTTGACATGTTTTGATGAATTGTGATCCTTGGCACTTGAATTTGACCAAAAAGTCAAAGTTTAACTTTTCAGTATACAGTTGACTTTTGATCAGTTGACTGAAAAATTCATCTGTTAATCCAATGGATTTGTAATGTTTTGAACCATGTCATTAGGTCAATATGATGAAATTGAACTCTTGAAACCATGCTTCAAACCAATTGATCATTTGCTAGGTCAAAAATCAGAAATTGCCCATTCTCAGTCAAAACCCTAATTTTGACCATTTTGCCCTTTTGATGATTTGATCAAATTTCTTGAGGAATTATGGTCCAAACTTGATCAAATGATACATATGAGTCTAAAATGTTTATGTGGATCAAAAATTATGAAGTTTTATTGTAAATTGGCCATGGTTGACTTTTTCCCCAATACAACTGATTTTTAGGTCAACTGTTCAATTGGCTGATCAAAAGTGTGATTCAAGGCTTGAAACTTGACATGAATAATCTTGGGGGTCCATAATGATCCTTGAAAATCATATGAAGCATTGATAGTCCAAAAATCCTTGTGCAAACTCAAACCCTAATTTTGGTCATAGTGCATGAGGAGATGTCTTGAGTTGGTCAAACCCTAATCCCGTCTTGAGTCAAAGAGATCTTGTGAGAAAATTCTTGATAAGTGAGAGGGAAAATTTTGGGGTACAACAGCTGCCCCTGTTCAATCTTCTTAAACCTGAAGAGTTAGATTGGCGAGTTTTTCCATTCGTGACTCGAAGGTGGAAGATGATTGGACACTAGAGTGCCCAGAAATTTGCACCCGCTGATGTGAAGGTTGAGGGAATGGGCTTAAAGATGCAATTTGGAGAGGTGATATAAAGTTGTGGGAGATGGGCTTGTAGATGCCATCCATAAGTGATTGCTGAATTGTAATTTATAAGTTGGAAGAATGAGTATCAGAATGGCGTCTGTGTCTGGAGCATATCCGAACTGTATCTAAAAACCTTGTTTATATGAACATCAGAATGGAATCCGTGTTTGGAACGTATATGTACTGTATTTGAAAGTTGAATCTGAATAAGCATCAGAATGGCGTCCGTGTCTGGAGCGTATCTGAATCGTATTTGAAAGTTGAATCTGAATAAGTATCAGAATAACGTTCGTGTCTGGAGCATATCTGAACCGTATCTGAAAGTTAAATCTGAATAAGTATCAGAATGGCGTCCATGTCTGGAGCGTATCTGAACTATATCAAGAGGTTGAATCTGAATGAGTATCAGAATGGCATCCGTGTCTGGAGCGTATCTGAACTGTATCTGAACAGTTGACTCTGAATGAGTATCAGAACGGCATTCGTATTTGGAGCGTATATGAACTGTGTCAAGAGGTTGAATCTAAATGAGTATCAGGATGGCATCCGTATCTGGAGCGTATCTGAACTATATCAAGAGGTTGAATCTGAATGAGTATCAGGATGGCATCCGTATTTGGAGCATATTTGAACTGTATCAAAAGTTGAGATCTGAATGAGCATCAGAATGGCATCCGTGTCTGGAGCATATCTGAACTGAACTGTATCAGGTTTTGAGATCTGAATGAGCATCAGAATGGCATCCGTATCTGGAGCATATCTGAATTGTATCAGGTTTTGAACATTGTTAATGACAGTTGTTAATCTTATCCTGAAAAGGGTACAATGTTAGCTAAAAATGTGAAATCATGTTGCATGAAATGTATGAGGTAATGCATTTGCTTTATCAATGTTTATGTTATATGGATGCAATGTATGCATATGTGAGCTATTCTGCTGCATTGCTGTTGGATTGAGGAAAATAAATCCCTGACTGCTACCGAGGATATGTAAGTCGAAATATTAGTGAACTTCTGTCGAGAGAAATAAACTATGTTGTAAGGGCAATGCCATGTATTGCTTTTAAAATCCGTTGGGGAGTCCTGAGAAATTTGACAACTTCTACTGAGGATCAACAATTTGAAAATTTGTTCTACTGGGGATCTAAACGACGTACTATAGGGGATTACTTATGGAATGGCCTAGAGATATTTTCCTATCCTTTCAACCTATCAGTAAATGTCTTCCAATTTTGTTTATTTGTAAACAATAATTATGTTCAAATGCATATGCTCAACAATGAATTATTTGACGTTTTCGTAAACAAAACACAAGCGTAAAGAAAAGACAAATAGTTTTTGCTCTTTCAAAGGGATATTTTGTATTGACCTTGAATAAGTATTTTTGTACAAGGAGACAAACATTCTAGTAAGAGAATATTATCGTAAAAAAAGGAAAATTTGATACAAATAAAAATAGCCATGTATAATAATCCCATGGGGTTTCCATTCTGCTATAGCCTTCGTATCTCTGAGCATCTTATCTATTTGTTGCTTCGTCCAAAGATGATTGAATTTGATCAGAACCTCTGAGTTCGTCAGTGGAAACCAAAGATTGTTTGTTAAGTGATCTGACGGGACATAGTCATACGCTTTAATTCCCTAACTTTTGCATGGACCGCCTTTTCAGGTTTTCAGTCCACCGGGAAACCATTTTTTGCCCAAGTCGCCCTTTCGGGTTTTCAACTTGCCGGGTGTACAAATTTTTTTAATTTTATCCCTAACTTTCGCCCGAACCTTTTTGGTTCGTCGGGATGCCCTGGTGTTGCCTATTTGTGTCAACCTAGCGGGTCTCTTATGCGTAGTATCTTTTGACTATGTCTGTGTTTGTAGGGTGTGGCAGGTCATCGCCATCCATGGTGGTCAAGATCATTTCCCCACCAGAGAATATGTTTTTAATTACAAATGGTCCTTCATAGGTAGGAGTCCATTTTCCCCTGGGATCACCTTGTGGCAATATGATGAGTTTGATCACTAGATCCCCAACTTGATACACTTGGTGCCTTACTTTCTTATTGAAAGCCTTGATCATCCGTTTTTGATACATTTGACCATGGCAGACAGCAGTAAGTCTCTTCTCATCAATCAAGTTCAGTTGATCAAGTCGAGTCTGGATCCAATCGTCTTTGTTCAACCTTGCATCCTTCATAATCCTCAGAGAGGGGATCTGAACCTCAATAGGCAAGACGGCTTCCATGTCGTATACCAGAGAATAGGGTGTTGCCCCAGTTGATGTGAGAGTTGTGGTACGATACCCGTGGAGAGAGAATGGTAACATCTCATTCCAGTCTTTGTATGTGATTGTCATTTTCTGTATGATCTTTTTAATGTTCTTATTCGCAGCTTCGACAACACTATTCATCTTTGGCCGATAGGGAGAAGAATTGTGATGTTGAATCTTGAATTGCTCGCATAATGCAGTGATCATAGTGTTGTTTAGATTCGTACCATTGTCAGTGATGATCCTTTCCGGGATACCGTACCGGCAAATGAGATTTTGCTTGATGAAATGGGCAACAACATTCTTGGTAAAGGAGGCGAAGGAGGTTGCTTCAACCTACTTTGTAAGATAGTCAATGGCCACTAGGATGAAGCGGTGTCCATTGGAGGCTGTCGGCTTGATTTCTCCAATCATATCAATCCCCCACATAGTAAAGGGCCAAGGAGCTGTCAAGACATTCAGAGGAACCATGGGTACATGCACTTTGTCCGTATAAATTTGACACTTATGGCAGGTTCTAGAGTGTTGATAACAATCTGCTTCCATGGTCGACCAGTAATAGCCTGCCCGTTGGATTTTCTTCGCCATCGTATGCCCACTAGAATGGGTACCAAAAGTACCTTCGTGCAATTCAGCCATGATCTTTTCAGCCTCAACCTTATCTACGCACCGAAGCAACACAGAGTCATTATTGCGTTTGTACAGAATGTCGTTACTAAGGAAGAGCTTAGCAAAAAATCACCTTAAGAACTTCTTATCATTGACTGAAGCTCCTTCTGGATATTCTTGAGCCTCGAGATACCTCTTGACTTTGTGAAACCAAGGTTGGTCCACTATTTCTTCAGTATTAATCTCGTGACAGTGTGTTGGTTCATCCATTTGTTCGATGGTGATCTAGGGAGCCTCGTTATCCCAATTAAGTTTAAACATAGATGACATTGTAGCTAGAGCGTCTGCTAGCTGATTTTCTTCTCGCGGGAAATGCTCGAAGGTAATCTTCTCAAAATGTGGTAGTGTGATACGGTGGGAGAATTGACTTGAGGTTTTGCGTTTGTATTTGCAAATGTTGCGGTTTAGCAAGAGTCTCCACCGACTTTTCTTTTATCCAATAAGGAAAGGTGAAAAAGCACAGGAAAGACCTTTAGAGATGTTTTCTTGAGTTCGAGGGGTAGATTATGAAAAGGGAAGGTGTTAGCATCCTTTTCATCCATGGTTTTCCATGGGCTCTTAGTTACTCGCTAGATTACTTGCTTTTGTTTCAATGTGCTTTGTGGTGTGGGCTTTGAAAGTGTTTTGAAAATTTCTTTGTAATGGTTCTCATTTCTATAAGAACGCATACAAAGTTTTGTTTCAAAAGATAGTTCAAAGACGTGTTTGTGGAGTGTGTTTTTGAAAGTGATTTTCGAAAAGATATTTTGCAATGGTTCTCATCTCTATAAGAACGTATACAAAATGTTTTATCTTTTCGAAAATGTTTTTGAAATGAGAGTGTTGGTGTGTAAAAATGTTTTTTGCCGTGAGCAAGCGAGTAACTAGGAGCGAATCTACCTACTCGAAAGGTCTTAAATGTTATTTTCTTCCTCCTTTAGATGTCGCTATCTTACCATTGATTTGGTAAGAATCTCCATCGTTGGATGTGAAGGGACGGGCGTTGGGACGTTTGTATAGTCATAGAAGGCAACATATGGGACGTTTTAGCAATGTCATTTTTAGGGACTAGATCGTTTACCAAAGGCAACATCGAGGGTCATCGAGGGACTACGATCTTTTATCGAGGGTCTTTTGCTAAAACGCCCATGTTCGAGGGACGTGACTATTTTTCAATAGGCCATAAAGTGGGATTACCCTAAGGGTTCTAGTGTGCAAGTGTGTTTGATTGCATGCATTTAGTCTTGATTAGGGTGATCTATTTGTCGATTTCATATCTTGACATACACACCCTAGTTACTAATAACATATGAAAGCAATAAAAGTGCGGAAAGTAAAGATTATACGTTATTACAATCATTAAAGGGATGGGGTGTACAAATTTACAAATGGGGGTTTGCAAGAAAATAAATCCTAATTGCTTATTACAACCATATTGAAATGATAAAGTAAGAAAGAAAAAAGGACTTGTTTAAAAAGGTTTTTGTCTTAAAACATGAATTAATTAGTAAAAGGAAAATAATTTTTATGTCCTTTTTTATATTGATAAAAAAGGAGTATTGATATTAAAAGTGATAAAAAAAAGGCAAATAAATGAAAGATAGAAACAGCGTGTTGCTGCAAGCAAAATAACAAGGATCAGAAGTTCTGAAGCTAGACACGTGGTGACTCAGAAGTAAACGCCAGTGGGTATCAGAAGTTCTGATTGGTAAACTCTGAGGTCCTGCAAAAACGTTAGAGGGAAAACACAGAGGTCCTGGGTGGTATTCAGACAGTGAGCCAAAGGTCAAAAGTTATGTGTTGTGATAAGTAGTGAGTGAAAATCAGAAGTTCTGTACGTGTTAAAACAGTGGGAAGAACTCAGAAGTTTTGTAGTGTGTTAAGACAGTGAGTGACTATCAGTAGTTCAGTGTGTTATTAGCATGTAAAAATCAGAAGTTCAGTGTGTGTTAATAGTGAGAAAAATCATAGAATTTCTGTATGTTAAAACAATGAGGAGAACTCAGAAATTCTGTGTTGTGCTAAAACTGTGAATGAACATCAGAAGTTCTATACCATATTTCAACTCTCAATCAGCACATCAGCAATTTATTCAGTTCTTGTTAAACAGCAAGTCAGAAGGTTAACAGCACAACAGTTTATAGAAGTTCTAATCCTAAATCTGAGTCTATCCTTAATCAAGAAGCTCTGATCCATAGTTTTTTCTACTTATGCAATGATATGGACAAGATTAATTGTGATATTTACATATTAATGATGTTCTAAATTTAAAAAATGCAAAGTCAGAAAGACTTACCTTGAACCGGGAGTGTGTGCTTGGAACTTGAGTTGCTGCCTTTAGATGTTCTGGAATCAGCAGGAGTAAAGGAAAAGAAAATGCCAAGTTCTTTGATTCAATAGGAAGACCAAAGGTTTGGTTTTCTGTTTGGGATTTCTGGATTTTTATGAAGGGGTTCCACAAATTTCTTTTCTCTCTTTTGATGATTCCCTCTCTCCAAAAGCCAGCCCCTTGAACGTGTGCTGGAGAATATTATTTATAGATGGGTTTGTTGTGGTTTTAGGGGGAAAACAAATGGGATTCAAACCTTTTTGGTATACTGTTCCATTGCTTTTTAATCATAGTTTTCGTATGCCAATTTGATGCAAATATGGGATTTGAGAAAGTGCATGCGTGGACTGGGTCAGCAGCTGACTGCAGGACTGTGATGTAGCAGGGCAGCAGGTTACTTAAACGAGGTTTAGGGATTTGGTGATGTTCTGATCACAGAAGATCAGAAACGTAACCTCCATGCGCTGAAGAGTCATGTTCTGATTGAAGACTATGTTCTGAACCATATTTGCAACTTCTGATTGCGCTTGTGTGGAGGCTGAAGAGTCATGTTCTGATTGAAGACTATGTTCTGAACCATATTTACAACTTCTGACTGCGCTTGCATGGAGGCTGACTCATAAGTTCTAAAGTATCACATTCTCTTAACACTTAGAAAATTTTCCAAATGTTTAGAAATTTGATTTTTTCAAAGTAATTTCTGACTTCTAGTTTCATGTCTTGATGAAATATAATTGTTGAAACTTGGTTTTTTAGTCTAAAAGTCAAAGTTTGACTTTTTCAGTATGCTTTTGACCATTTTGACCTTGTGAGTGGTTTTCTTGAAAATTTGTGATTTAAGGCTTAGAACTTGATAGAAGCAAACTTGAGAGTCCAGAATGATCCTTTGAGAAATGGGAGGGCAAATTTTGGGGTACAACAGTTGCCCCTGTTAAATCTTCTTAAGCCTGAGGATGTAGATTGGTTGATCTTCCTTTCGTGATCTGAAGGTGGAAGATGATTAAACACTAGAATGCCCAGAAATCTGCACTCGCATGAAGTAATACTGATCGGTGATGTCGGGAATGGGCTTACAGATGCCATTTGGAAGACGACGGGAAATCATTAGAGATGGGCTTAAAGATGCCATCCAGAAAAGATTGGTTGCATAAGAGATTCCTGGATGATAATTCCTGTACCTGCTATCGAGGGGGAGACCTTGCCGGGGAATGTTGACTTATGCACTGGGAAGTAAAGTCTAGGAGCTTCGGTTGTCCATTACTCTACTGGGGAATTATCTCCTGACTAGGGAGGGTGAAAGTAGGATGCATATCTGGTCAGGGTCCATATTGTATAGCGACTTACTGGGGAAATGCGAAACCGATCATATCTGGTCAGGTCCAGTCCTTACAGTGTTGTAAGTTGTCGTCTGGAGATAAGGGAGAAGGAACCTGGATAGTAAGGTCACTTCGAGATGAAAGCCTGGATAGTAGGGTTGTGAGAAGGAAACTGGGTAGTAGGGTTACTTCGAAACGAAAGCCTGGATAGTGGGGCTTGTGGCAAGGAACCTGGGTAGTAGGGTTACTTCGAAACGAAAGCATGGATAGTAGGGCTGTGAGAAAGAACCAGGGTAGTAGGGTCACTTCGAAAATGAAAGCCTGGGTAGTAGGGCTTGTGGGAAGGAACTTGGATAGTAGGATTACTTCGAAATGAAAGCCTGTGTAGTAGGGCTTGTAGGAAGGAACCTGGATAGTAGGGTTACTTCGAAACGAAAGCCTGGATAGTGGGGCTTGTGGGAAGGAACCTGGGTAGTAGGGTTACTTCGAAACGAAAGCCTGGATAGTAGGGCTGTGAGAAGA
This sequence comes from Vicia faba, assembly GCA_948472305.1. Taxonomy (NCBI): domain Eukaryota; kingdom Viridiplantae; phylum Streptophyta; class Magnoliopsida; order Fabales; family Fabaceae; genus Vicia; species Vicia faba. Next base: position 1,028,513,441 of record OX451738.1, read on the forward strand.
AACCTGGGTAGTAGAGTTACTTCAAAATGAAAGCCTGGGTAGTATGGCTGTAAGAAGGAACCTGGGTAGTAGGGTTACTTCGAAATGAAAGTTTGGGTAGTAGGGTTGTGAGAAGGAAACTGGGTAGTAGGGTTACTTAGAAATGAAAGCCTGGGTAGTAGGGTTGTGAGAAGGAACCTGCATAGTAGGGTTACTTCGAAATGAAAGCCTGGGTAGTAGGGCTTGTGGGAAGGAACCTGGATAGTAAGGTTACTTCGAAGTGAAAGCCTGGATAGTAGGGCTTGTGGGAAGGAACCTGGGTAGTAGGTTTACTTTGTTTGATCATGTAGATTAGTTGACCCGTTTGGTTTCAGGAATTGATTTTTCCTTGGTTGCCTGCAGATATGACATGTATAACTGTTGGAATTGTTGGTGACAACTGTCTTTCCTAAAAAGATAACAGGGTTAGTTATATGCGATGCATGAAATGCATTGTGAGATGATGTTCTCAAAATAAACGAGATTATGTCGTATGTGATATGTATGTACATGTCATGATGTATGAGCATGAGATGTTAGTTGCGACATATCCGAGTATGGGAAAATAAATCCCTGACTATTGCCGGAGAAAAATAGAATTTCTGACTGTTGTAGAGAAATACGACTCTTCTACTTCCGCTGGGGATGATGAATGGAAGTGATTGTACTTCTGTCGGGGAGAGATTCTGTTTGAGAATAACTCTGCGGGGAACAACTTGAAAAGGGTATTTCCGTAGCTGAAGTAATGGGCTCCGTCGGGGATTGAGTTCCTGTATCCGGAGAAATAAACTCTGCTTGGGGAGTCAGAAATTTATGATGATCCACTCGTGATTTATGAAATCCGACTAGGGGACATAGGTTTCGGGTTTTTGGATGACCCTTGCTAGGGAGATTACTTCCCGTTTTGAGAGAACTGATATATATGCCTTGATTACTTCTACTATGTGGGGAGTATAGATGTTACAAGGTCACATTTACTGACGAATGTGCTCCAAAGTTGTCTCTGCCCTGGTACCTACTGGACGGGGTAACTGTCAGGTTTGACATTTTAGTTTTTCATCCCTGTTTCTTAAGTTATGAGCAATTGTCTTTCTTTTCCTAAATATTTGTGAACAGCAATCATATTCAAGTGCATATGTCAATAATAAATCATTGGACGTTCTTGCAAAAACAAAAATAGAAAAAGAAAAACAAGTAGTTTTGTAAAAATGACTTGTATTAATTTTTAAAATTGGCCTATAACATGCATTTTTTTTGTACAAGGAAGCTGACGCTCTAGTAAGAGAACATCGTCGTAAAAATGGGAGTTATACAGTATTGTGTACAACAAAAAGAAAATAGATATGTGCAACAATCCCATTGGGTTTCAAATCCGTTATAGCCACTATGCCTTCGAGCGTCTTCTCACTTTGCCGCTTATCCGAAGCTGATTAGATTGATTGATGTCGTTTGAGTTTGATAGTTGATACTGAGGTCAGATCGCAGGGTGATCCAATGGGACATAGTGATACGCTTTTCATCCCTAACTTTTGCCTGAACCGCCCTTTTGGGTTTTCAGTCCACCGGGATACCCTTTCTTGCCTAAGTCGCCTTTTCAGGTTTTCGACTTGCCGGGCGTAAAGATTTTTTCATTTACATCCCTTATTTTTGCTCGAACCCTTTTGGTTCGTCGGGAAGCCCTTATTTTTGCCTAGGCAAGTCAACCTAGCGGGTCTTTTATCATGTGTAGTATCTTTTCACTATGTCCGCATTAACAGGGTGAGGAAGGTCGTCACTGTCCATGGTGGTCAGAATCATGGCTCCACCCGAGAAAATGCTTTTAATCACCAATGGCCCTTCGTAGGTGGGAGTCCACTTACCCCTGGAATCACCTTGCGACAGTATGATGCGCTTGATCACTAAATCCCCAACTTGATACTCTTGGCGTCTGACCTTCTTGTTAAAAGCCTTGATCATTTGCTTTTGATATGTTTGATCATGGCAGATAGCAGTAAGTCTCTTTTCATCGATCAAATTCAGTTGATCAAGTCGAGTCTGGATCCAGTCGTCTTCGTTTAAACTTGCATATTTCATAATCCTTAAAGAAAGAATCTGGACCTCAATGGGTAGGACTGCCTCCATGCCATATACCAGAGAGTAAGGTGTTACCCCTGTCGATGTCCGTGCTGAGGTACGGTATCCATGTAGAGCAAATGGTAACATCTCATGCCAGTCTTTGTATGTGACTGTCATTTTATGTATGATCTTTTTTATGTTCTTGTTAGCTGCTTCAACAGCACCATTCATCTTCGGCCAGTAGGGAAAAGAGTTGTGATGATGTATCTTGAATTGTTTATAGAGCTCGGTGATCATTGTGTTGTTGAGATTCGTACCATTGTTAGTGATAATTTTCTCTGGCACACCATATCGACAGATCAGATTATGTCGGATAAACCGCGCCACAACGTTCTTGGTTACCGTGGCAAAAAAGGCTGCCTCAACCCACTTCGTGAAGTAACCAATGGCTACTAGGATGAAGTGATGCCCATTAGAAGTAGTGGGCCTGATTTCTTCGATCATGACGATGCACCACATTGCAAAGGGCCACGGAGCTGTCAATACATTCAAGGGGACCAGAGGCACATGCACCTTATCAACGTAGATTTGGCATTTATGGTAAGTTCGAGAGTGCTGATAACAATCGGCTTCCATAGTGGACCAGTAGTATCATGTCCGTAGAATCTTCTTAGCCATGGTATGTCCACTGGAATGGGTTCCGAAGGTACCTTCATGTAGGTCTATCATAATCCTCTCTGCTTCGCTCTTGTCTACACACCGCAGTAAGGTAGAGTCATGATTATGCTTGTAGAGGATTCCATTACTGAGGAATAATTTCACAGCGAACCCTCTCAGAAACTTCTTATCATTGACAGATTCCCCTTCGGGATGTTCTTGAGCCTCGAGATACCTTTTCACTTCGTGAAACCAGGGTTTGTCTGCTATCTCTTCAGTATCGATCTCGCAGCAGTGCGCCGGTTCATTCATCCTCTCTATGGTGATTCGGGGAGCTTCGTTGTCCCACCTAACTTTGAACATAGAAGACATGGTAGCTAGCGCGTCCGCTAACTGATTCTCCTCTCGTGGGAAATGTTCAAAAGTTACCTCCTCAAAGTGTGGGAGCAACGTCAGTACGTGCTCTTTGAACGGGATGAGATTCGGATGCTTTGTATCCCATTTTCCTTTGATTTTACTTATCACCAAGGCTGAATCCCCGAATACACTTAAGAACTTGATCCTTAGGTCGATGGCAGCTCGAAGACCCATAATACATGCTTCATACTCCGCCATATTGTTAGTGCAGTTGAAACATAATCGGGCAGTGAAAGGAGTGTGACAGCCCTCAGGGGATATGATTACAGCGCCAATGCCATTACCCAGTGCGTTCGAGGCTCCATCAAAGACCATAGTCCATCAGGATCCTTCTTCAGGTCCTTCATCTGGTCTGGGTTCTTTGTAGTCAGTCACCATCATAATGTTCTCGTCCGGGAACTCAAAATTCATGGACTGGTAGTCATCCACGGCCTGATGATCCAAATGATAAGCCAATACACTCCCCTTTATTGCTTTTTGGGTTGTATATTTTATGTCGTACTCAGTTAAGATCATTTTCCACCTTGCTATCCTTCTGGAGAGAGCGGGCTTCTAAAAAATGTACTTGATCGGATCCATCTTTGATATCAACAAGGTAGTGTGAGTTAGCATATACTGTCTCAGTCGGTGAGCAGCCCATGCCAAAGCGTAGCAAGTTTTCTCGAGCAATGAGTATCGTGTCTCACAGTCGGTAAACTTTTTGCTAAGGTAGTATATTGCATGCTCTTTTCGACCAGACTCGTCATGCTGCCCCAGCACACACCCCATTGAATTGTCTAGCACTGTCAAGTATAATATCAAAGGTCTTCCTTCAACTGGAGGCATCAGAATTGGTGGTTCTTGAAGGTATTCCTTGATTCTTTCGAAAGCGTTTTGGCATTCATTATTCCAGTTTACCACTTGATCTTTCTTCAGAAGCTTGAAGATCGGCTCACAAGTAGCAGTCAGATGTGAATGAACCTGGCGATATAATTCAGGCGTCCCAAGAAACATCTAACTTCCTTGTTTGTACGGGGAGCTGGCATTTCTTGTATAGCCTTTACCTTTACGGGGTCTACCTGAATACCTTTGTCAGTGACGATGAAACGCAGAAGCTTACCGGACCTTACCCCGAAAATTCACTTGTTCGGATTCAACCTCAACTTGTATATCTTCAACTTGTCGAACAACTTTTGGAGATGATCAAGGTGATCTTCCTCAGTCTGAGACCTGGCTATCATATCATCAACATAAACCTCGATTTCATGGTGAATCATATCATGGAACAAAGCGACCATGGCCCGCTGATAGGTTGCCCCAGCATTCTTCAACCTAAAAGGCATCACCTTGTAGCAGAAGGTGCCCCACTGTGTAACAAAAGTTGTCTTCTCCATGTCTTCAGGAGCCATCTTGATCTGGTTGTAGCCAGAGAAACCATCCATGAAGGAGAAGATTTTGTGTTGTGCGGTGTTGTCAACCAGAACATCGATGTGGGGAAGCGGGAAGTCATCCTTGGGGATTTCCCTGTTCAGATCTCTGTAATCCACACACATATGTACCTTGCCGTCCTTCTTAGGTATCGGAACGATGTTAGCAACCCACTGCGGATAAGAGGTGACAGCTAAGAACCCTGCGTCGAACTGCTTCATGACCTCTTCCTTGATCTTCTATGACATTTCAGGGTGCATACGACGGACCTTTTGTTCAACCGGCGGGCAATCTTCCTTAGTCGGCAGGCGATGTACCACAATATTAGTGTCTAAACCAGGCATGTCCTCATATGTCCAAGCGAAGATTTCAACATAGTCGTGCAACATCTGTATCAACCTCCATTTGACGCTAAGCTCCAGATTCGTACCTATTTTAACCTCTTTTCTGTCTATCCATGTGCCCAAGTTTATTGTCTCAACTGGCTCTTCATGAGGCTGTATAGCCCTCTCTTCCTGTTTTAACAGTCTAGCAAGTTCTCTAGGCACCTCACAATCATCCTCAACTTCATCCTCGGCTTGGTTTATCGGATTTTCAAAGTCATAACTGGAAATAGCAGGATTATTATCAATGGGATCCAAAGTGGATAGGGATTTGCAGTTTGATACGTGAGTGTGTGTAAGAGCATAGCTGTATTGATAAAGCAAAGGCAGAAAAGAAAAACAGAAAGTTCAAAATTTGTATGCAAAGAACATCTAATGCTTCATTGATGATATATGAGATGACATATAATAACCCTCACAGATAGAACCATTGTGCCTCGGGTAAGACACAAGGCCAAAAAGTTTAAATTGTTCATTACAAACTTTAGAAAACAAGTAAGACAATTACTATGGAATAAAAGAAACCGGTATAAAATCTCTGGCCATTCAGTTACTCGGTCCACTGTTGGTAGTTGGGTAAATCCAGCTGTCAATATTAAAGTCTTCTTCACTGTCTTCAATAGAATTGACCCCTCGATTATTAATATGTAGGGGAGGTCCTCCAACTCGAGCGCGTCGAACAGCCCTCTGAGCACCCGAAGTAAAGCCCAAGCCAAACTTGTCAGTTTTGTGAATAAACTCAAGAAGTTTTCCCCAATTGGTATTCCTGCCTTCTTCAACTACTACTCTTGCGTCCTTGAGAGAAGCCATCTTTAAAGGAGATTTGGTGCTGGTAGCGGTCTCAGTCGACGCTAAAATCTGGGGAACCTCCTCAAAGTTTTGACAAGGAGTCTCTATGAACTCCCCGTCCATCTCCATGTAGTGGAAGGAATTGAGGTGGCTCACCATATACTCTTCTTCACCCCGCACTGTGACAATCTTTCCTTTCACCGGATACTTCAACATTTGGTGTAATGTAGAAGTAACAGCCCCAGCTTCGTGGATCCAAGGACGACCCAACAAACAGGAGCATGATGTCATGATATCCATCACATAGAAGGTGGACTCGAAAGTCTGAGAGCCTACCTTGACAAGGATGTCCACCTCTTCGTGCACCATTCTCTTTGATTCGTCAAAAGCCCTTACCACAATGTTACTAGGCTTTAGAGTCAAACCCTTGCAATCCAACCGGTTCAACGCTTTCTTCAGCAAAACATTCAGTGAAGACCCAGTATCTATCAGCACATGAGCCATAGTGGTGCCCCTGCATTCAATAGAGACATACAGAGCATCACTATGCTTTCTTCCCTTTGGTGTCAAGTCTGCATCTGAAAAACCCAACCCATTATCAGCAGTTAGGCTGGCCACACAATCTTTGAACTGATCAGCCGAAGTCTCTTGCGGCACATACGCAGTTTTGAGGAATGCAATCAAAGCCTTCGCATGGGCCTCAGAGCACAATAGCAGGGATAACATGGATATCTTTAAGGGGGTCTGCCCCAACTGTTCGACCACATTGTAGTCACTCTTTTTTTATTATTTTCAATATTTCCTCTATCTCTTGCTTAAAGGCTTCCATAACAACTTTTCTAGGTGCCTCCATCTGGGCAGGCTCACCTACAACTTCCTTACCTCGAGTCCCAGATGACTTATCGGCAGGGGTAATAGCTGGAGTAAGAACAGGAATAGTAACTGAAGTACTAGCGGGAGCGGAAGATGAAATAACGATAGGCTTAGTGACAATCTTTGGGGAGATCTCAGGAGAGAAAACCCTTCCACTTCTAGTAATCTTGCCGGTCCCAACAATTTTACCGACATCGGGATCAGCTTCTTCGGTCTTCAAGTTTTGCTTAACGCCATGATAGTAAACATCGGCACCATAATGCCAAGGGACAGCTTTGTTCGAGGCGTATGGGGTAGGACCAGGACATGTGATTATTAGAGGAGTGATTCTTGGAGCAGATGTAATCCTAACAGGTCTTCTCGAGGAGGCCTTGGAAGGACTGGCAAAAATGGTTATAATAGCAACGTCTTCAGACGGAACAACGGGAACCAGAGTTTTCTCGAACAAAATTTCTTTATTGTCCATCAGGCATTGAACACCTGACCTTAGCAAATGGCAACCAGAAGGTAGAAATGAACACACATGGCAACCTTCACCATAACCCGGAAATAAACCGGCCAACAGCAATTTCTTCTTAACAGTCACAAGAGGAGTAGAAACTTTGTCCACTAAGGTTACGAATAGATAAGTATCAATGGTGTTAACTCCATGGTTGTGCTTAGGCATGGGAGCAGTTATGACATTGGGCTTCTTTGGAGCGTCGAACTCAATCTCCTTGGCTTCAATCAAATCTTGTACTTTATTTCTTAGAGCCCAGCAGTCATTTGTGTCGTGATCAGGACTCTCAGAATGATAGGCACACCGAGCGTTCGGATTGTAACAAGGAGAGAAGGTATTTGGATTCTTGGGAGCCTCTTTTAAAGTTTCCAAGTTAGATCTCAATAGATGGGGTAGAACCTCTGTCAATGTCATGTTGATCCGGGTGAATTGCCTTTGTGGTCTTTCCACCTTTTGTTGATTGTTGCATTGTGAGGTAGCCGCATGCCTAGGTGTTATTACAGCACTTACCATTGGACGGTATGCTGCTCTGTTCTGATCCCTCGGGCCATAAATGGCATTGGCCTCCTTCTTACCAGTGAAGGGTTTCTTCATCGTGATCGAGTATGCATCTCTTTGAATTTTGCCACTTTTTATACCGACTTCGACCCGCTCACCGGTCATGATTAGTTCAGTAAATCCAGCTGAGGAACTTCCAATCAGGTGGTTGAAGAATGGACCTGATAATGTGCCTAGGAACATATCCACTAATTCTCTGTCAGATAGAGGGGGCTGGACTCTGCCTGCGAGATCCCTCCATTTCTGAGCATAGGTTTTGAAACCTTCACCTGCACCCATAGACATGCCTTGCAATTGCGTCCGAGTTGGAGCTAAATCAGCATTATACTGGTATTGTTTGTAAAATGCGGCAGCCAAATCTTCCCAATTGTGAATATTAGTCCCTTCCAACTGATAGAACCAATCCAACTGCGTTCCTGACAAGCTTTCTTGGAAAAAATGCACCCATAGATTCTTATCGGCCGTATGGGGTTGAGTCTTTCTGACGTATGACCTTAAATGTAGCTTTGGGCAAGAAACACCGTCGTATTTGGAGAAAGTGGGGGCCTTGAATTTATGCGGGATGACAACTCCTGAGACAAGTCCTAACTCTTCAAAATCCAATTCGGGTACCCTCTGAATCTCCATAGCATTCAAACGATCCTCTAGCTGTTTGTATTTATCATCAGCAGGAGGATACTGCTCCTCAGAGTAGTCAGGTTCTTCCTCTTCCTCGGATGCTGGGTCGTTGTTCACTTCCTTGGTCATGTCTTCTTAGTTATCTCCTTCGTCTGATGATATTGAGAAGTCTAAAGTCCGTCTGGCTTGTCCTTTGAACCTTCTTCCCATGATCACAACACTGGTTGGTTTCTTCGCTTTCTTCTTCTCTTTGGCCAGTAGAGTCTTTAACTCCTCTTGTCCTTTTGTCAGAGTCAAAAGCATTTGTTGAAATTGGACGTTCTGCATCTGAAGATCTTTCACTATCTATTCAATATCCATCTCACTGAAATAAACAGTAGAAGGATAAGGAGACCTGTTTGTAAGAAACTTGTATGATGTTATGATGAATGAAGGTGCAATATGCAAATGATTTCAAGGAAATTAGAGATTTAAATTTGCTTAAACCAAAAAGAAACACATGTTATATTAATAAATCCAAGTTTGAATTCATCATGCCTCTTTGGGCTTACAATGAAAGGAAAAAAATACAACAGAATCTCCTAAGACAGAAAGGTTGAACGCATCCTCTTCTGAGCAATGTAGGCGTTCAGATTTCGCTCTTCATGAAGTTGTTTCGTGAGTTCTAGAACCTTCTTCTCACTGGCATAAAATTGGGTTTCAAAGGTGTCTCGTTCTTCCTTCAACTGAACCCAAGCTTTCTGCAAGTCTTCGAGAGAGGTAGGCATGTCAGGATGAAGGATGGTGTATGGGACGTCTCCTTCAATAACATGCTCTATGGTAACAGGGAGGATGGAAGGGTAAGGCATCACGAAACTCTGAGCACGAGCTCGCACCCACCTAAGGTAAGGCTCGAGAGGGATAGAGTTTTTATGTCCCAAAGTTCTACTGTCCACCTTGTTCACCATTCTCCAAGCTCGTGTAAATCTCTGGCGGTAACCTTGGTCTTCTTTGTCATAGTCGAACACCAGACCTTGAATGAGCATCTCATGAGGACCGTCTCTTCGGGCATACCCAAACTGTCGAAGAGCTAAGCAGGGATTGTAAGTGATACCTCCCCTAATACCAAGCAGAGGTACGTTAGGGAATTCCCCATAGTGGTCAATGATAGAGACATCTTCCAAGGATCTCGAACACCAACGGATATCAGAATGGGTGAGGGACATCATCCTTTGAGACCATGTTAGTCTTTGCTCGTTCTTCAATGCTGATTGAGGTAGGTGTGAAGTGAACCACTTAGCGAGTAGAGGGATACAACACAAGAGAGCACCTCTTTTCTTCATGGTGCGGGTATGAAGACAATGCAAGATGTCTCCCAGTAATGTAGGTACGAGATTGCGAGAGAGAAAGACTTTGATGGCGTTAACGTCTATGAATTGGTCCTAGTTGGGGAACAAAACCAAACCATAAATAAGAAGATCCAGGATGTCTTCAAAAGCTTGGAAATCCATGTCGTCCCAGAATGAACGAGCCTTCTCCAATAGAAACTTGGCTAAGAAACCTTTAGCCCTGCTTCTTGTCTCCCAATTGGCTATGATGTCAACTCTCTTCATATGCAAATCTTCAGCGATGACTTCAGGTTCTGGAATCCCTTCTAGGCCGGTGAATGGTATCTGATCAAGCACGGGCACCCCTAAGAGTAGAGAGAACTCTTCCAGTGTAGGTACCAACTGATAGTCTGAGAAAGTGAAACAATGATGTACGGGATCAAAGAATTGGAACAGCAAACACATCATCTCTTCTTGGAAACTGGATGTAGCCAAACTGTGGAGTCGACCATATTTCTTGTAAAAGGAGAATCCTCGGGCACTCTTGAGGCTAACTCTTGAAGCTGAGGGTGTGTTTTTACAAAACTGATTCGGATGGTGTTTCTTCGGAAGGAATTCATGACCTACAAAACAAAAAACAAAGATAAACTTCTAAATCCTTGAAATGGTTAGTGAGTATGCTCATGATGCTTATGATGTTTATGATGTTATGTACAAGTATATACATACAAAGCAAAGAAATCCCTATGTTTTAGGCTTGCATGAGGTTTTATAGGTAAGTACCCTCTTGAATTTTAGTTGGCTCAACCTGTCCTAAAAATAGTGATCGGGTTCTAAATGATCTCAATATCACCGACCTTTCCCTTAGGCATTATCTCAGCATAATCAATCTTTTCTTGTGGCCGAAATATCCCAAAAGTCCAGCCTCAATGAGTGTAGTATCGAGTATCAACCAATTTTCAGCTCTACACCGAAACTGGTTATCTCACTATGTCCTAATGGCCAAGTTTGTTCAATTAGGGTTCTAAAGTCAGTTAGTGCTTCATGAAGCCACTCAGCGGCCCCGTATTCTCCTCGATTCACCACGAGGGATACCGGTACCCACAAATGCGTCACACTAACATAGCCATTATTTCAACCATATCGGTCTATGCCGTATAGTTTCCACAATCTATTACTATTTACCTAAAAAGGTGTCCCAGATCCGGGTGGAGGATCAAAGCAAGCCCAAACAAAGAATAATAATGTAAAGCATACAAATCAAACAATGAAAGTAAGTAAATGTGATCTAACCCTAATATAACCCCACTTTAAGAATTTTTCCCCAGCAGAGTCGCCAGTTCTGTGATACGGTGGGAGAACTGACTTGAGGTTTTGCATTTGTATTCGCAAATGTTGCGGTTTAGCAAGAGTCTCCATCGACTTTTCTTTTATCCAATAAGGAAAGGTGAAAAAGCACAGGAAAGACCTTTAGATATGTTTTCTTGAGTTTGGGGGGTAGATTATGAAAAGGGAAGGTGTTAGCACCCTTTTCATCCATGGTTTTCCATGGGCTCTTAGTTACTCTCTAGATTACTTGCTTTTGTTTGAATGTGCTTTTTGGTGTGGGCTTTCAAAGTGTTTTGAAAATTTCTTTGTAATGGTTCTCGTTTCTATAAGAACGCGTACAAAGTTTTGTTTCGAAAGATAGTTCAAAGACGTGTTTGTGGAGTATGTTTTTGAAAGTGATTTTCGGAAAGATATTTTGCAATGGTTCTCGTCTCTATAAGAACATATACAAAATGTTTTATCTTTTCGAAAATGTTTTTGAAATGAGAGTGTTGGTGTGTAAAAATGTTTTTTGTCGTGAGCAAGTGAGTAACTAGGAGCGAATCTACCTACTCGAAAGGTCTTAAATGTTCTTTTCTTCCTCCTTTAGATGTCGCTATCTTACCATTGATTTGGTAAGAAGCCCCATCGTTGGATGTGAAGGGACGGGCATTAGGACGTTTGTATAGGCATAGAAGACAACTTATGGGACGTTTTAGCAATGTCGTTTTTAGGGACTAGATCATTTACCGAAGGCAACATCGAGGGTCATCGAGGGACTACGATCTTTTATCGAGGGTCTTTTGCTAAAATGCCCATGTTCGAGGGACATGACTATTTTTCAATAGGCCATAAAGTGGGATTACCCTAAGGGTGCTAGTGTGCAAGTGTGTTTGATTGCATGCATTTAGTCTTGATTAGGGTGATCTATTTGTCGATTTCATATCTTGACATACACACCCTAGTTACTAATAACATATGAAAGCAATAAAAGTGCGGAAAGTAAAGATTATACGCTATTACAATCATTAAAGGGATGGGGTGTACAAATTTACAAATGGGGGTTTGCAAGAAAATAAATCCTAATTGCTTATTACAACCATATAGAAATGATAAAGTAAGAAAGAAAAAGGACTTGTTTAAAAAGGTTTTTGTCTTAAAACATAAATTAATTAGTAAAAGGAAAATATTTTTTATGTCCTTTTTTATGTTGATAAAAAAGTAGTATTAATATTAAAAGTGATAAAAAAAAGGCAAATAAATGAAAGATAGAAACAGCGTGCTGCTGCAAGCAAAATAACAAGGATCAGAAGTTCTGAAGTCAGACACGTGGTGACTCAGAAGTAAACGCCAGTGGGCATCATAAGTTCTTATTGGTAAACTATGAGGTCCTGCAAAAATGTTAGAGGGAAAACACAGAGGTCCTGGGTGGTATTCAGACAGTGAGCCAAAGGTCAAAAGTTCTGTGTTGTGATAAGCAGTGAGTGAAAATCAGAAGTTTTGTACGTATTAAAACAGTGAGAAGGACTCAGAAGTTCTGTAGTGTGTTAAGATAGTGAGTGACTATCAACAGTTCAGTGTGTTATCAGCATGTAAAAAGCAGAAGTTCAGTGTGTGTTAACAGTGAGAAAAATCATAGAAGTTCTGTATGTTAAAATAATGAGGAAAACTCAGAAATTTTGTGTTGTGCTAAAACTGTGAATGAACATCAGAAGTTCTATACCAAATTTCAACTCTCAATCATCACATCAACAATTTATTCAGTTTTTGTTAAACAGCAAATTAGAAGGTTAACAGCACAACAATTTATAGAAGTTATAATCTTAAATCTGAGTCTAGCCTTAATCAAGAAGCTCTGATCCACAGTTTTTTCTACTTATGCAATGATATGGACAACATTAATTGTGATATTTACATATTAATGATGTTCTAAATAAAGAAAAATGCAAAGTCAGAAAGACTTACCTTAAACCGGGAGTGTGTGCTTGGAACTTGAGCTGCTGCCTTTAGATGTTCTGGAATCAGCAAGAGCAACGGAAAAGAAAATGCCAAGTTCTTTGATTCAAAAGGAAGAACAAAGGTTTGGTTTTCTGTTTGGGATTTCTGGATTTTTATGAAGGGGTTCCACATATTTCTTTTCTCTCTTTTGATGATTCCCTCTCTCCAAAAGCCAACCCCTTGAACGTGTGATGGAGCATATTATTTATAGATGGGTTTGTTGTGGTTTTGAGGGGGAAAACAAATGGGATTCAAACCTTTTTGGTATACTGTTCCATTGCTTTTTAATCACAGTTTTGTATGCCAATTTGATGCAAATATAGGATTTGAGAAAGTGCAGGCGTGGACTGGGTCAGTAGCTGACTGCAGGACTGTGATGTAGCAGGGCAGCAGGTTACTTAAACGAGGTTTTGGGATTTGGTGATGTTCTGATCACAGAAGATCAGAAACATAACCTCCATGCGCTGAAGAGTCATGTTCTGATTGAAGACTATCTTCTGAACCATATTTGCAACTTCTGACTGCGCTTGCATGGAGGATAAAGAGTCATGTTCTGATTGAAGACTATGTTCTGAACAATATTTGCAACTTCTGATTGCGCTTGCATGGAGGCTGACTCAGAAGTTCTAAAGTATCACATTCTCTTAACACTTAGAAAATTTTCCAAATGTTTAGAAATTTGATTTTTTTTCAAAGTAATTTCTGACTTCTAGTTTCATGTCTTGATGAAATATAATTGTTAAAACTTGGTTTTTTAGTCTAAAAGTCAAAGTTTGACTTTTTCAGTATGCTTTTGACCATTCTGCCCTTGTGAGTGATTTTCTTGAAAAATTTTGATTCAAGGCTTGGAACTTGATAGAAGCAAACCTGAGAGTCCAGGATGATCCTTTGAGAAATGGGAGGGCAAATTTTGGGGTACAATAGGTAGCAATGTCAAAACATGTTCTTTATAAGGGATAAGGTTAGGGTGTTTAGTGTCCCATTCCCCTTTGATCTAACTGATGACCAAGGCTGAGTCTCCAAATACATCTAAGGATTTGATCCCCAAGTCTATGGCAGCTCTGAGACCAAAGATGCATGCTTCGTACTCTGCCATGTTGTTTGTACAATTGAAGCAAAGTATGGAGGTAAAGGGAGTATGACACCCTTCTGGAGATATGAGTACAACACCAATACCATTATCGAGTGCATTGGAGGCTCCATCAAAGAACAGGGTCCATCGGGATCCTTGTTCAGGTCCGTCATATGGCCTAAATTTTTCACAGTTGTCTAATATCATGATGTCTTCATCCAGGAATTCGAACTTCATGGACTGGTAGTCTTCCACAGCTTGGTGAGCAAGGTGATCAGCTAGTACACTCCCCTTTATAGCTTTCGGGGTAGCATATTGTATGTCATATTCTGTCAGGATCATCTGCCATCTCGCTATTCACCCAGAAAGAGCAGGCTTCTCGAAGATGTACTTTATCGGATCCATTTTAGCTATCAACAAGGTAGTATGAGTCAACATATATTGTCTTAGCCAGCGAGCAGCCATGCCAGAGTGCAACAAGTTTTCTCGAGCAATGAATATTTGGTTTCACAGTCGGTAAACTTTTTGCTCAGATAGTAAATAGCGTGCTCTTTTCGGCCAGACTCGTCATGTTGCCCCAATACACACCCCCATTGAGTTTTCTAAAACAGTCAGATACATGATCAATGGTCTTCCCTCGACTGGTGGCATCAACACAGGAGGCTCTTGTAAGTATTCTTTGATTTTGTCAAAAGCAACTTGGCACTCATCATTCCATTTGACTACTTGATCTTTCTTTAATAGCTTGAAGATTGGCTCACAAGTAACGGTCAGGTGGGAAATGAATCTGGCAATGTAGTTCAAACGTCCCAAGAATCCTCTGACTTCCTTCTCAGTACGAGGAGCAGGCATCTCTTATATTGCTTTAACTTTGGCAGGATCGACCTCGATACCTTTATTGCTGACGACAAAGCCTAAGAGTTTACCAGACCGTACCCCAAATGTGCACTTGTTTGGATTCAACCTCAGCTTGTACTTCTTCAGTCTCTCAAACAGCTTTTGTAAGTGATCAAGATGCTCTTCTTCTGTTTGCGATCTAGCTATCATATCGTCTACGTAGACCTCTATTTCATGATGTATCATGTCATGAGATAAAGCTACCATGGCACGCTGATAGGTTGCCCCAACATTCTCCAGTCCGAATGGCATCACCTTGTAGCATAATGTGCCCCACTGTGTGACAAATGTTGTTTTCTCCATGTCCTCAGGTGCCATTTTGATTTGGTTTTAACCTGAGAATTCGTCCATGAAGGAAAAGACTTTGTGTTGTGCAGTACTGTCAACTAGGATATCAATGTGGGGGAGTGGAAAATCATCTTTAGGGCTTGCCCTATTCAAATCTTTGTAGTCCACACACATTCGCACTTTACCGTCTTTTTGGGTACGGGAACAATGTTGGCAACCCATTGAGGGTAAGAAGTGACAGCTAAGAATCCAGCATTGAATTGCTTCATGACCTCTGCTTTAATCTTTTCTGACATATCAGGCCTCATGCGGAAAACCTTTTGCTTTACTGGCGGACAATCTTATCTTGTAGGCAGACGATGTACCACAATATCTTCATCAAGTCCCGGTATGTTTTCATATGACCAGGCAAAGATTTCAACATAGTCATGTAATAGCCGAATCAGACGCTCTTTGACCCTAGGTTCCAAATTGGCACCCACTTTGACCTCTTTTTTTTATCCTCTTCGGTACCCAGGTTGATTGTATCCATGGATTCCTCGTGAGGCTAAATGGCTCTTTCTTCTTGTTGTAGCAGTCTGGCAAGTTCCCCTGGTACTTCACAATCTTCCTCACCTTTGTCTTCGGCTTGGTAGATTAGATTCTCAGAGTCACAAAAGGCCATAGCAGTACAGTTACCCGTGGGATCCAGAATGGATGGATACCTGCATTGTGAGTGTGGGTGTGTGTAAGGGTATAACTATCTCTGAAAGAAAATAAAATGTAAAAGAAAAACAATGAGCACAAAAGTTTGTATGCGAAAAACGTCCATGATTCATTGATGTCATATGAAGATGAAATAATAATCCTTACAAATGGACCATTGTGTCTCAGGTAAGACACAAGGTTTTAAGAGTGCGAATTGTTTCAATATTACAGATCCAACAAAATGTAAAGATAAATTACTGTGGGATAAAAGTGATTGGGACAAAGTCTCTAGCCTCCCAATTGCTGAGCCCTCCATTGACAATCGGAAATATCCAATCCTCCAGGTTGCAATCATCTTCACCATCTTCTACCACGTTGACCTCACGGTTGCTAATCTTCAGGGGTAGCCCTCCAGCATGGGCGTGGTGTACAGCCTTTTGAGCACTTGAAGTGAAGCCTAGGCCAAACTTGTCAGACTTATATGGGATATCTGAGAGTTGTCCCCAGATAGTGCATCCACTTCCTCTACCACTGCTTTGGCATCCTTCAAAGATGACATCCGGAGTGGAGGCCTTGTAACTTTAGGAACCTGATACACAGCCTTGGTCACTGCTACCTCTTGCGGGACCTCTTCGAAGTGTTGAAATGGAGTTTCAATGAATTCACCGTTCAATTCCACATATCTGAAAGAATTGAGATGGCTGATCATGTATTCTTCCTCTCCATGGACGGTGATAATCTTCCCTTGAACCAGATACTTCAGCATCTGGTGCAATGTAGAGGTAACAGCGCCAGCATTATGGATCCATGGCCGTCCTAGCAAGCAGGAGTATGAAGGGCGGATGTCCATCACATAAAAGGTTGAATTGAAAGTTTGGGTTCCAACCTTTATGGGGATATCCACTTCCCCGTGCACCATTCTCTTCGAGCCGTCAAAAGCCCTTACCACTATGTTGCTTGGCTTTAATGTCAGTCCCTAGCAGTCAAGTCTATCAAGAGCCTTTTTGGGTAATACATTCAAAGATGAGCCAGTGTCCACCAAAACATGGGCCAAAGTTGTGCCCCTACATTCCACTGAGACATGTAATGCCTCATTATGCTTTCTTCCTCTCGGTGTCAGATCAGCATCCAAAAAACCTAGGCCATTATCCGCTGCCAAGCTGGCTACGCTGTCTTGGAATTGATCAGCAGACATCTCTTGAGGTACGTGGGCTGTCTTTAAGAACTTCACCAAGGCTTTTGCATGCGCCTCGGAACATAGTAGTAATGCCAACATGGAGATTTTAGAGGGAGTTTGCCCCAATTGTTCAACTACATCGTAGTCGCTCCTTTTTATAATTTTTAGGATCTCCTCCATTTCTTTCTTGGAAGTCTCGGGGATGGTCAATGACTGGGCCTTCGTCCGGACAGGCTCAACCAAAATACTTTTCCCTCGAGTTTCAGCAACAGGAGTGTTGGTAGGAATGGTATCAGGGGTTGTAACAACTTTGTCAATAGGAGTACTTGCAGAGATGATTATGGGTATGGAAGTAACCTTTGGAGCAGCCACAGGGATGATCACGGGTCCAGAAACTGCTTTTGGTGGAGCAATTTCTGGAGAAAAGATCCCACCACTTCGGGTAATTTTGCTAGTTCTGACAATATTGCTGATGTCAGAATCTTCTTCTTCGGAATTTATCTCTTCGACGGCCGGCCAGTCTTGCTTGACGCCATGGTAGTAAATGTCCCCTCCTTAATTCCACGGCACAGTCTTGTCTGATTCATATTGGATTGCCCCAGGCATTGTGATTATTAAAGGAGCTGCTTTCGAAACCGATGTAATTCTAACGGGTCTTTTGGTGGAGACCCTGGAAGAATTGGCGGAAATGGTAATGATAGAAACATCTTCAACGGGAATAGGTGAAACATGAGTCTTTTCGAACAAAATCTCTTTGTTATCTATCAGGCATTGAATGTCTGCCTTCAACAAAGGACAACCAAATGGTGAGGATAAGCAGAGATGGCAAACTTCATTACAGCCCAGGAACACACCGGCTTTCAACAAGTTTATCTTAATAGTCGGAAGTGGGGTCATGAGTTCATCAACTGAGGTAACAAACAAATCTTCTTCAATGGCATTGGTATTGTGACCATGTCTGGGCATAGGGGCCGAAATGACATTTGTCTTCTCGGGCGCATCAAAATCAATTTCTTTTGCTTCAATGAGGCCTTGTATTTTGTTCTTCAAGGCCCAACAGTTATTAGTATCGTGACCAGGACTTTCAGAGTGATATGCGCAATGGGCATTGGGATGATAATGCGGGGATGTTGTATTGGGGTTTTTCGGAGCTTCTTTCAAGGTTACCAAATTGGATCTCAGAAGATGCGGTAGTACTTGGGACAAGGTCATGTTAATTTTGGTGAACTGCCTAACTGGCCTTTCCACCCTTGGTTGATTACTTCTTTGTTGATCAGATGTAGGCTTTGGAATCATAACAGCCCCCACCATTGGTCAGCGTTCGGCCCTATCTTGGTTCCTTTGCGGATATACAGCAGCTACCTCTTTCTTCCTGATGAAAAGCTTCCTTACAGCTGTAGAAGAAGATGTATCTTTCTGAATCTTTCCAATTTTTATGCCGGGTTCTACCCTCTCTCCGGTCAATATTAATTCAGTAAAGCCTACAAATGAACTTCCGATTAAATGATTGAAGAAGGGACCAGATAAGGTGCCTAGGAACATGTCTACCAATTCTCTCTCAGACAGAGGGGGTTGAACTCTTCCAGCCAAATCTCTCCATTTTTGAGCATAGTCCTTGAAACCTTCATTGGAGGCCATGGCCATACTTTGGAGTTGAGTACGGGTATGCGCCAAATCAGCGTTGTATTGATATTACTTGTAGAAAGTTGCGGCAAGATCTTCCCAATTGTGGACGTTGGCTCTTTCTAGTTGGTAAAACCAGTCGAGTTGAGTTTCAGACATACTGTCTTGGAAGAAGTGCACCCACAAGTCTTTGTCAGCGGCATGGGGTCGGATTTTCCTCACATATGATCAGAGATGCATTTTAGGGCATGACACTCCATCATACTTGGAAAACATAAGTACTTTGAATTTCGGAGGAATCACAATCCCCGACACTAAACCCAGTTCCTCAAAGTCCAAGCCTGGGACCTTTTGGATTTCCATCGCGCTCAACCGCTCTTTGAGATGTCTGTACTTGTCATCAGCTGGAGGATATTGTTCCTCAGAGTAGTCTTCCTCTTCTTCCTCCTCTTCTTCCGATTCTGACGGGACAACTGTTTCCTTGCCTTTCCCCTCTCCTTCACCGGATGTTGTTGCAAAGTTCAAAGTCCTTCTTGTCTGCCCATGAAATCTTCTCCCTATGTTCAAGACTTCAGTTACCTTCTTTGTTTTCTTTTTCGTCTCTTCAGCCAGCAGAGTCTTCAATTCTTCCTGCCCCTTGGCTAGGGTCATGAGAAACTGTTGAAACTGCGTATTTTGAGCTTTGAGATCTTTCACTGTTTGCTCGAGATCCATCTTACTGAAATAAACAGTAGAGAGATGAGGAGACTTGTTGCAAAAGACATGTTTATGTTATGATGAATGATATATGCATATGCAATGTTTTCAAGGATTTCAAAGATTCAAATTCGTTTTAGATAAAAAGAAGCACACGTTATATTAATAAGATAAAGTTTGAGTACATCAATGCCCCTTGGACAAAATAATACAAACTCTAAGATAAAAAAGTAGTACGCATCCTCTTTGGTGCAATGTAGGCATTCAGAGTTCGCTCCTCATGAAGTAGCCTAGTGAGTTTCAAAACCTTCTTCTCGCTTGCGTAGAATTGGGCTTCAAAAGTATCTCGCTCTCCTTTGAGTTGTATCCAATCCCTTTGTAGGTCTTCAAGAGATGTGGGCATGTCAAGATGTAGGATAGTGTATGGAACATCTCCTTCCTTAACAGGCTCAATGGTTACCGAGAGAATGGAGGGGTAAGGCATCATAAGACTTTGGGCATGAGTTCGTACCCATTTGAGGTAAGGCTCAAGAGGGATGGAATTCTTGTGCCCCAAAGTCTTTCTATCCACCTTTTTTAGCATCCTCTAAGCTCGAATAAATCTCTGGCGAAGACCTTGATCGTTGTTGTCGTAGTCGAATACCAGACCTTGAATCAACATCTCGTGCGAGCCATCCCTTCGAGCGTAACCAAACTGTCTTAAGGCTAAGCATGGGTTGTAGGTGATACCTCCCCTAATTCCAAGTAGAGGGACATTAGGGAATTCTCCATAACGGTCAACAATGATAACATTCTCTTTGGATCGGGAGCACCAGTGAATGTCTGAATGTTTGAGCGTCATCAACCTTTGTGACCACCTTGAACCTTGCTCATTTTTTATGACTGGTTGGGGAAAATGAGAAATAAACCATCTTGTCAAGAGAGGATTGCAACACATAAGTACACCTCTTTTCCTCATTGTGCGAGTGTGAAAAGAGTGTAGGATATCCCCTAGAAATGTAGGCATCGGGTTGCGGGATATGAAGATTTTAACGGCGTTCACATCTATGAGTTGGTCAGGGTTTAGAAACAAAACCATCCCATAGATGAGGAGAGACACAATTTCCTAAAAGGCTTGTAAGTCTAAGGAATTCCAATAGCTTTGGGCTTTCTCAAATAGGAACTTTGCTAAGAAACCTTTGACACCACTCCTTGTTTTCCAATGGGTTGTGACATCAGATGAGTGCAAGTGTAGAGCTTGAGCAATCTCTTATGGCTTTGGGTCTCTTTCCATACCATTGAAAGGTAGTTGATTGAGAATAGGAATCCTCAAGAGTTGGGAGAATTCTTCCAAAGTAGGCACAAGTTGATAGTCGGGAAATGTAAAACAATGGTGCAAAGAATCAAAGAACTGAAAAAGCACCTTCATCATGTCCTCATCTGTGTTAGAGGTGGCCAAGTTGAGTAGAAGACCATGTCTCTTGGTGAATGGAGAGTTTTCAGGAATCCTTGAAACTAGCTCCTTAAGTTGTAGAGGGATACTCACAAGGTTGACTTGAATAGTTTTCCTGCGAAGTGAATCCATATCCAACAAAACAAGAACAAAGATGAATCCCAAAATCATTGAAATGGTTAGTGGATGTATATGATGTTCGTGATGTCCATGATGTTATGTACAAGTATGCATATACAAGCAAAGCAAACAAATCCTTAGTTTAGTCTTGCATGGAGTTTTATAGGTAAGTACCCTCTTGAAGTTTAGTTGGCTTAAACCTGTCCTAGTAATAGTAATCGGGTTCTAAGGAGCTCAATATCACTGGATTGTTTCCTTGGTCATTGTTTCAGCTCAAGCCTCTTTAATGGCGACCAAAATATCCCAAGAAACCAAACCTCAATGAGTGTAGTATCGATTATGTTGTACCCTAAAATTTTCCCTCCCATATTTCTCAACAAATGTCATATGAGATCCCCAAAATTGCCCAAGGAAGTTCAAGAGTTGACCAGACAAACTCTCTCCTAAAGCAGTCTACTTCAAATTAGGGTTTCATTTTGCATCAAGATGCTTGAGTCTAAAGGATCCCAAATGCTCACCATTGTCCTAATATGTTCTCAAGATCATCCATGTCAAGTTTCAAGCCTTGCAGAAGAAGTTTGCTCAGTTAATTGCTCAAAAGCCTGAAAATCAACTATGCTAGGTCAAAAGTCAATTGTGGCCCACATACAGTCAAACCTCAAGATTTTTAGTCAACATCCTTATTTTTAAGTATCATTCATCATTTGATCAAGGGTCGATCATGATTCACCAAGGATTGCTCACAATTCCTCAAAACCCAAAAGTTGCTAAATTAGGGTTTTGTAGGAAAAGTCAACTCAACTTTGACCAAGCATAACTTCCTCATACTTTATCAGAAATGACCCATCCAAAGCTCATTTTGAAGAGAATGCAATTCCTTACAATTCATATTCAGCTCCCAAGTTCAAAATATGCACTCACCCAAAGTTATGAATTTTAACATTATAGGTCACTTTGGAAAGTCAACAAAACACATTTTGGGTCAAAGCTTCATACATGAACATGGAAGACTCAATTTAGATGAGACAAAAAGGGTTGCTTAGAGGACATCCTAAGCTTTCTAAAAAGTCCAAGAACACCTCTCTAGGGTCAAAATTGAGATAGTTATGCATTTGCCAAGTTGACCATTTTTGCAAAATTGCCAAAAGACAAATGTGCTCAAATTTGCATTTTTTGCTAAATGGACCTAACTTTTTATGCCTACACTTCACTTATAATGTGGTCCACGACCCAAATGCTCACTCACATGTTATTTGCTTCATTATTTATTTTATTTTGATTTTTTATTTATTAAAAATTGAATTAAATTAAATAATTGGTAAATAATAGCAAATATTTGTTTTGATTGGATTTTTGGATAGAATCATAAGCTCATTATGCTGGCACATCAGAATCAGATCATATCAAGGCTGATTGGTACGAAATTGGCATGGTTAGGCCAAATTTGGAAGGATATCATACAAATTAAAATTCAAATCAAATCTCATCAAAGCTTCAAGATTCAATCCAAATTTATTAACCTAATTCACTCTAGGTTATATAAGAAAGCTTGACAGATCAAAAGAAAGAGGCTGGAGGCGTGAGACTGTAAGAACAAAACTCAAAAAAATCTTGACAAAAAGTGAAGTTCCGATTTCAGAATAGAAGACCTTTGAGAGCAATTCAAGGCCAGAAATCAATTCCTTGGCATTTCAGGAAGCATTCCCAATCGTTTACACGCATCAGAACATCCAGAATCTCCTCCTATCATTCACACAGTTTGCACAATTATTCAAATTCAACTACTGAAATTCTTGTGTATTCAACATGTTTAAATTACATATTTGTGTTCATTATCATGTTTGCAATGTTTCTGGATAGTTTGATTTAATTCATAGTGCATGAACAAGCTTCTGCCATTGTTAGGTTTTCGTGTTCCAATTTGGGGTTTTGGGTTTCAAGCAGAATTAGGCCTGATAATGGGTGTCATGACGATCAGAATTTCAAACCCAGCTGATCCATGGTCCCCAATTGAATTTATATTGCATATACTTGATTCTTGAATGTCACAGGTTTCAGCAACAGACTTGCGTCTGTAGGTAAAAGAATCAGAACTTAAAATGACGGTTCTAAGGAAGAAGAGAACAGCGTGTCACAACCTGACTGGCTGGTTTAAATTCTGGCGCGTTATTTTGGCCAGAAACTTGTTTGTTCTGATATATTGTTTGTTTTCATTATGTCAACAAGTTAACGTCTAGCGCGGTTGGTCAGAAGAAGGAAGTCAGAAGCTCCTTGTTCTGGGTTCGAGCCCAGGCCTGAGCTTTTGGTATTTTCTCCTTTGTTTTCACCAGGTCCAACATGTGCATCTTCTGAGGAGTAGTATCTTCTGGTCCACTAGCCAGGACCAGATCCAGCGCATCACTTTCTGGATCCATCATCCAGAATCAAATCCATTGCACCTCGTCTTCTGAAGAGCAGCATCTTCTTATCCACCAGCCAAGACCAGATACAGTGCCCCCCATCTTCTGAGGGTCACCATCTTCTGGACCCATCAGTCAGAACCAGATCTGCTGACAGCAGGCCCACTCGGTTATTTCCATTATTTTTCTTTCTTTAATTTCTTCTCTTTAATTATTCTGTTATTTTTTAAATCAACCAATCAAAAATCACAAAAAAGGATATGTTTTCTTAATAAATATTTTTTTATTTATTAATTAGTTTAATTAATTTAGGGCAACTTTAATTTCTTTCACAATTAAAATTCAATTAAAAATTAGGTTAATTCTTGATTTAATTTTTCTTCCTTTCTCAAATAAATATAAAAATACAAAAATAGGTTTTAGATTAAATTAATTTATTTTTCTCTTAATTTAAAATTAATTAGACTTGGGATTTTCCTTTAATTTAACTATTTCATTATTTTCTAAAAAATAGCAAAAACATTTTCTTAACCAATCGCAATTAGGTCTAGTCAAGGGTCAAAACCCTAGTCGCTTCGTGTTTGATTCATCGCGCGTATTATTATTTTTACCAATATTTCTGTAAATGCTCATGGTTTGTAATAGTTTAATCTAGGGCTTTTATTCATCGCTTTTTCCCGGGTTTTTGGCTATGTGATTAATCCCCCTCCCCGAAGCCTTGTAATAGTGTAGATTTACTTTCTCGCATTTTAATTCTCGCAAATATTTGACTGTTTAGATGTATGTTAATAGGATTGTATGGCAAGAATGTATGAAAAATTAATCCAGTTAGAAAACCCTAATGTGCAAAGATAAATAACTGAAACAAATCACTCGCACATATCACTCTTAGGGTATACCCTCACTTCGGTTGCCTTTGGTAAACGATCATTAAGTATAGGGTGTCTTAGTGGTTACCCTCCTGTCTAAAAAGATCAAACGTCCCGTTCGAATGTTGCCTCAGAAGTGTTGCCTCGAATATGATCTTAAGACTCTAGGGTTATTACTAAGATATTCTAACATTGCTTTAGTGATCGTACGTCCCTTTCGGGTTGACCCTGACAACTCCAACGACGGCGCTACCTATTTCTCAATAGTAGGATAGCATTGTCTAAAGGAAATGAGAATAGAAACAATCTTTTTTCGAGTAGGTAGATGCTAGTAGGTACTTGCTCAAATCAAAACTTTTCACACGTACACTTTTCAAACAAATTTTCAAAACAACTTCGTCACACCTTTGAGGACTGATACAAGGGTTATCACGAAGTCAAACTGTTTCAAATCAAAGCATATACACAAGCAATTTTTAAAAGAATGAGCAAGTACCTAAGAGCCTATGGAAAACCATGGATAGAAAGGGTGCTAATACCTTACCTTTCTATAATATACCCCCCGTACTCAGAATATCTCGAAAAAGGGTTTTTTTCTGTACTTTTTTCCTTTCCGATTGGATGAAATAAAAGTCGGTGGCGACTCTTGCTTACCGCGACATTTTGCAAACAAAAAGCGCAAAACACAAACCAGCATTTCAAAACAGTCGGTTCTGCCACCGTATCACAGAGTATCTACTAACTTCGGACTACACCAAAGTCGGTCATCTGACTACATCCTAAAGGTCAAGTTGGTCAAGTAAAGGTTCTAGAAGTTCACTAGTGCTTCATGACATCACTCAGCGGCCCCGTATTCTCTTTGATTAACTCAAAGGCTACCGGTACCTACAAATATGTCGCACTAACGTAGCTATTGCTTAGACCATGTCGGTATACCCCATACAGTTTCCACAACGTATTGCTACTTACCTATAATGTATCCCAAATCCGAGTAGAGGATTCAAACCCAAACAAAGAACCATAATGTAAAGCATACAAGTCAAACAATGTAAGCAAGTAAATGTGATTTATCCCTAAGGTAACCCCACTTTTAGAATTTTCCCCAGTAGAGTTGCCAGTTTTGTGATACGATGGGAGAACTGACTTGATTGTTTTGCGTCTTATCACAAATGTTGCGGTTAGAAAGAGTCGCCACCGACTTTTCTTTTATCAAAAAGGAAAGGTTAAAAAGCACAGGAAAGACCTTTGAGATTATTTCTTGAGTTCGAGGGGTAGGTTATGAAAAGGGAAGGTATTAGCACCCTTTTCATCCATGGTTTTCCATGGGCTCTTAGTTACTTGCTAGATCACTTGCTTTTGTTTGAAATTATGCTTTGTTTGGTTTTTGAAAGTATTTTGTAAAAGAAGCCATTGTTTAGGCAATCTTTGTAATGATTCTCGTTCGTAAGAATGTATACAAAGATGTTGATCTTTTTGAAAATGTTTTCAATGTTTGTAAGATGTTTGGAAATGTATAGGTGTTTGTTTTTTAAAATAGCAAGTATATTTGTTTTGAAATGGAGCAAGGAACTAAAAGTAATCTACCTACTCAAATGTATTTCTTGTTCATTTTCTTTTCCTTTGACATTGTTGTCTCACCATTGATTTGGTAAGCAACCCTATCTTTGGATGTAAACGGGACGGGCGTGGGTCATTGTATAGCCATTATTAGCAATATTGTAAGGTATCTTAGCATTTTGAGGGACCTAGATCATTTTTGTAAGGCAACTTTGAATAGCGTCATCGAGGGACCATGATCTTGTATTTGTTTGTTTTGCTAGATACTTTATATGCATAATATGGCCATTTTGCAAGGCAACCAAGTGAAGTAACCCTAGGGGTGCTTGTGTGCAAATGTGTCATTTTCATGCTTGATTTTATCTTGGATTAGGGTTTTCTATTTGATTGGTTTTATCTTTCCATACAAACCCTAATTACTAGCATGTTATGTAAAAGCGATAAATTACAAAATTTAAAAATTACTACGCTATTACAATACTTATGGGAGGGGGGTATACAATTTATGAATGGGGATTGCAATAATATAAACCTAATTAATCTATTACAACCAAATTGAATATGTACAAATATTGGAATAAATAGTATACAAGATAAATTAAATATGCAAAGATATGTAAATGCAAAAGGAGGTTTTGTTTGGTTTTTTACATGAAAAAGGTTTTAACCTAATCCTAATAAATAAACCAAGATTAACTTAAATCAATTAAGAAAAGAAATTATTTTTAGAAAAGATTTTGAATAAACCCTAATTCTATTTGATTAAAAGAAAATAAATTTCTTTAAGAAAGAGTAAATATTTTTGTATTTTTTTGTATTGAAAATAATATATGGCAATATGAGATATTTTTGGTCCTTTTTTTATGTTAAAATAATATATTTAATGGGTATATAAAAAAATATTGAACTAGCTATAATTTAATTTACAAGTTTATTTAATAAAAATAGATAATATATAACAAAATAAAACAAACATTTTTTATGAGAAAAATAAAATAAAATAAGCTAAAACACAAATCTATCATTTTTATATTTTTTGTGATTTTTAATATTAAGAAAAATATATTTAATAAAATAAAATGAAAATAAAATAAGTAAATAAAATTATTTGGGCCAGGGGTGCTGCAAGCAAACAAGAGGCAGGAGATTAGAAAAAAAAATACAAAGCCCATAAAAAAAGGCCCACGCTGCAAAACAACAAAAAATGGGGAAAAATGAGAAAATTGCAAAAGGCAGCGCGCTGAGGCTCGAACCCATGACCTCTGGCCTTTTTGGGTGCTTCCTTACCACTGAGGTGGCTATACATCCGTTTATATAAACAAAAGCACAAATATATATTAGAAAACGCCTCCTAAGGGCAACTTCATCTTCAACCTTGAGCCATGGCCGAACCACCTGTATCTCTTTCATTTCTCCATGAAAATGGAAAGTCCAAACATGAAAGTGATAGTATTTCTTCCCACGATTTCAACCATATAATTTATGTAAACTAAAAGTCAAAGATCAAAGCTAATTTTACTAGCGCTAATTTGAAACCAAATTTTTACAGAAATTTCAAATCCAAAATTCTTTATACACAGTTGATATAAATGAAAACTATGAACATGGTTAGCTTTAATGCAAGGATATCTACATTTTGTTTTCACAAATCAAGACCAAATGATGCTTGTATGAAGAGATAGAAGTTTGAGTTTTTACCTCTTTCAGTTGAGATCGTGAATGGAGTTTCAGAAAGTTTTGAGAAGGTCTGAGGATCTGTTTAGCTTGCCTGGACCTCCCTGAGTGTATTTCAATCCTTACTTTATCTTGAAAGTCCCTGAATCTCCCTACTCAAGTCAACCTGCAAGCTTGATATTTGAAAATGGTGGATGGAGGAGGAGTTACAATGAGGGAACAGGGGTCTGGAACACTTAGATATGACGTATATTAAGTGTTTAGGTGGTTAAAACTCAAAACGCACGAGTGGTTTTTGAGATGGTTGTGCAAGGTACAAAACTATTAAGTTATGGCAGATTTTCAATGGCAAAGTGTTTGGGAGAGTTTCTGAGTCTTAGCATTCGTGGGTTAGGTTGCAATACATTTGTGTATATGTATAGAAAAGGTTTCAGATTAATTCCGCACCAGGTTTGAGTTATAGCCTTTTGGCTCTATAACTTGCTTTTGAAGCAAAGTGAGGAGACAAGTCCCCAAGTGTTTGTACAAGCCTGATCTGAGTTGGTAGAGGTTTTAGACACACTGATTTTGGTTTATAGGGATTGTGTGTACAGAAAGAACAAGTGCAAAGCTCAAGGAGTTGGCAATTGCAAAAGTAGTGATTTATCAAAATGGAAATGGCAACTTTGTGCCATAAATGGAATTGTAGCTTGGACAAAGGATTTAATGCTTGGATTAAAGCTTTATCATCCGTGTAAACATTTAATTATGGAGTGAGAAACAAGTTTGAGGCCTGCAAAGCAAAGATTATGCAGCCTAGGCTTGAATTTGAATTTTTGTTCATCATGAAATGGCTTGAAATCAAAGTGAGAAATTGCCAACTTCATCTCTTCGATTCTCCCTACTCAAGAATGATCTCAAGGAGTTCTTAGACATTTTGGAAAGCTTGAAATGTGCTATACAACTCATCTTTGAATTGCTTTCAAATATTTCACTTGGAATTATGTGAAAAATGGCATGATGTTAGGTCAAGAACCTGCCTAACTAGGGCAAAATTTCACTAAGTTACTTTAATTCATGAGCATGTATTCACAAAATTATATCTTGAGATCCAGGCATTTTTAGGATAAATTATGTGAATCAAAGTTGTAGATTTCATGGAGATCTATAACTTTCATGTTGGAAGTTTCCTTTGAATCATCTTGCATCATGATAAAAATTGGGCTCAAAGTTGAGAAAAAATAAGAAATTTTCTATACTTAGAAAAATTTATAAGTTACGAAATTTCAAATTTCAAATTTCAAAAAAAAATCTTCAATCCTTGATTTCTTAATGAACAAGTTTCACATTTTGACATGTTTTGATGAATTGTGATCCTTGGCACTTGAATTTGACCAAAAAGTCAAAGTTTGACTTTTCAGTATACAGTTGACTTTTGATCAGTTGACTGAAAAATTCATCTGTCAATCCAATGGATTTGTAATGTTTTGAACCATGTCATTAGGTAAATATGATACAATTGAACTCTTGAAACCATGCTTCAAACCAATTGATCACTTGCTAGGTCAAATATCAGAAATTGCCCCTTCTCAGTTAAAACCCTAATTTTGACCATTTTGCCCTTTTGATGATTTGATCAAATTTATTGAGGAATTATGGTCCAAACTTGATCAAATGATACATATGAGTCTAAAATGTTGATGTGGATAAAAAATTATGAAGTTTGATTGTAAATTGGCCATGGTTGACTTTTTCCCCAATACAATTGATTTTTAGGTCAATTGTTCAAATTGATTGATCAAACGTGTGATTCAAGGCTTGAAACTTGACATGAATAATCTTGGGGGTCCATAATGATCCTTGAAAGTCATATGAAGCATTGATATTCCAAAAATCCTTGTGCAAACTCAAACCCTAATTTTGGTCATTAGTGCATGAGGAGATGTCTTGAGCTGGTCAAACCCTAATCCAGTCTTGAGTAAAAGAGATCTTGTGAGAAAATTCTTGATAAGTGAGAGGGAAAATTTTTGGGTACAACACTTTGCATCACAAGTTTTCTCACTCAACTGCTCAGATGATGGAAAATCAACTGTATAGGGTAAAAAGTCAATTGTGGCCAACATACAGTCAAACTTTAAGATTGTTGGTTAACATCAATATTTTAAAGTCACATTCATCATTTGATCAAGGTTTGATCATGATTCCTCAATAAAAACCCTCAAATCATCAAAAGTTAAAAGTTTCCAAATTAGGGTTTCCTTAGGAGAAGTCAACTGAACTTTGACCAAGCATAACTTTCACATGATTCATCAGTTTTTCCCCAACCAAATCTCATTTTTAAGGAAATCCAATTCTCTATAACTTTTTCTCTCTAAGCTCAAATCCAAAAAATACTTCATTTGAGAGATAGGGCCAATACATTATAGGTCATTTCAAAAGTCAACAAAAAGACACTTTTTGTCAAGGCAACTTTCATCAAGATAAAGTCTTCAAATGCAAAAATGACCAAAATAGAGATTGTAGAGGACATATTGAGATTTCCAAAAAGTCCAAGATAACCTCCAAATAATGTAAATTGAGAAAGTTATGATTGGTACAAGTTGGGAAATTTTGAGGAAATGCATGAAGAGCAAATTGATCAAATTTGTAATTTTTGGCTATTGGACCTAAGTTTTTAGGTCAAAACGTGTTCATAACACATTAGAGGACCCCTAAATTAATTCTTGCCATGTCACAATTTTGATTCTTATTTATCTTGATTTTATTCAATTAAAATAAAAATAAATCAAATAAAATGTTAATTAAATCATCTAAGGCACATGGGCTTTTGTTCTAATTGTGTTGGAGGCCTAAGATCACATATTCAAGCTGGAAAAAACATGTGAAATGCATATGGAAGAAAATCTTCATTTTTGGAAAGTTTTGAATGAATTTTGGAAACAAATCATGCACTTAATTCCATGAGATTTCATGTAATGTTTGTTACCCTAATTCCATGCTCTATATATACATAAGCATAACAGATGTTAAGGACACGAGTGGCTGCCCACAACAACCCCTTAAAAGTTTTCTCAAAATTCTCAAGAAAAGTGCAAATTCGTATCGCACAATCCAGCCACTCTCAAGCCAAACCAAGTGTCTTGTTATCATCCTGAAGGTCCCAGGGACTGTTTCCAAACGTTCATCAAGCCAAAGACGTCTCAGAATCGTGCCACCAAGCATCACGGTGTTGGTAGTTTTCTCAAATTCCAAACTTTTGATTCATGCATTATTGATTGATTTAGTTAACTCATACATGTTTATATTGATATTTAAAATAATTTTGACGCATAGTATATGAGTTTCAATGTAGGAATAAGGCCATGCCATTACTAGGGCATAAGGAGCTGTTTGCTTTGCATCTTTGAATACAGGCACATTCAGGCCAAACGGCCACCACCACTGGATTCAGAAGGCTTGATTTAGGGGGGTAGGGTCCATGGGAACCACTGACTTCTTCTATTTTGCAGGGATGAAGAAGATGCTCGTCTGAGAAGACGACCAGAGTTATGGCTCTGACGCTTCTCCGGACCAATAATTTAGCTTTATTATATAATTATTTTGTTTCATTTACATAAACGGATGTATAGTCACCTCAATGGCATGACATCGCATGTTAAGGCTTTAGTGTACAAGGACAGGGGGGTTTGATCCCTGCCTTTTATGATATTTTTTCATATTTTCTAACTTTTTTAGATCAAATGCAGCGTATTTCCATAAGCCAATCGTACACCCTGCCACGCCTCACCATCAGATCTGTATAGATTTGATCCAATGACTCTAGATCTGCAAACACACGGTGAATCTCTTGGAGCCACTCACACCGGATCCCACACTGGCATCTTGGGCTTGAACCTTTTTTTGCTATCCAACACCCCATTTTTTGCTCAATCAGGCCCAATCTTCTTTTTATTCCTTATATTTTCTTATTTTATTTTATTTATCAATTGCATTTAATTAAAATACAAAAACTAACTTTTATTTAAAAATAAATTTACTTAGGTTTTTTTATTAATTAATTTGTATTTAAAAATAATTAGACATTAGGTTTTTTATTATTAACTTAATTTTCTTAAAAAAGGAAAAAAAAGTAGAAATAATTAGGTTTCAATTATTTTATTATCACTTTAATTATTTTCCATAAATAAAAACATCAAAAATATTTTCCTAACACTTATAATTTTTTTAGGTTTTAAATATCTTCTTCTAATTTCTTTTTTCTTTGCTATTTAAATTCTAGAAAACAAATGTATAGGTCCCACGATTAATTTTGTAATAGCTTAGTGTGATACGGTGGGAGAACTGACTTGAGGTTTTGCGTTTGTTTTCGCAAATGTTCCGGTTGAGCAAGAGTCGCCACCGACTTTTTATTTTATCCTAAGGAAAGGTTAAAAAGCACAGCAAAAACCTTTGAGATGTTTTCTTGGGTTCGGGGAGTAGATTATATAAAGGGAAGGTATTAGCACCCTTTCTATCCATGGTTATCCATGGGCTCTTAGTTACTTGCTTAGATCACTTGCCTTATGTTTTCAATTGTTTGAAATGGTGCTTTGTGTGTGGGTTTGAAAATGTTTTGAAAAGAGGCCAATGTGGTGGCAACCTTTGTAATGATTCATGTTTGAATGTATACAAAGGTGTACTTGTCTTTTGAAAAGTTTTCAATGTTTTTGAAAGTTGTTTTGAAAGTGTGTTGTGGAGTGTGATTTTGAAAAGTAGGCAAGTGTTGTTTTGCAAGATTGGTCAAGTAACTAAGAGTTGTCTACCCCTAAATTTACTCAAAGGTTTTTCGTATGTTTTAACCCTTTTAACAATTTTGTTCCACCATTGTATTTGGTGGACAATCTTGTGTTAGGATGTTAACGGGACGGGCGCAGGTTATCGTATAGACCATGATAGCAATGTTGCAAAGCATCTTAGTTTTTTATTTTTGAGGGACTAAGATCATTTTTGTAAGGCAATTTTCGAAAGCGTCATCAAGGGACTATGATCTTTTGATTTTGTTTGTTTTACCAAGATACTTTGCATGCGTAACATGGTCCATTTTTTTTGAAAGGCAACAGATGGATGTAACCCTAGGGGTGTTAGTGTGCAAGTGTGTTTTATTGCATACAAGAGTTTATCTTTGAATTAGGATTTTCTATTTCATTGATTTTATCTTGCCATACACATCCTAATTACTAGCAATAAGAAGCGGAAATATAAAATCCTACGCTATTACAACAATTAGGGAGTGGGGGTACACATTTGTACATAGGGGGTTCAACGAGAAAAATAGACAAAAAAGAAAATAGCAAAAAAAACAAGATAGAGAGAAAGAGAGAGGGAGCCAGCGCACTGCTGAGAGGTCATCAGAAGTTCTGACTCAGACCCGCTGCCAGATGATCAACCTTTTGGTTAAACTGTATGAGTCAGAACTTCTGACTCTGGCACCTGCAAAACAGAAACCTGTTAGTGGGGAAATCAGAAGTTCTGACCCCCCTGCGCTGTAAGACAGAAGTTTGTTAGTGGGGATATCAGAAGTTCTGATCCTACTGGAAACACAATAATTCTCAGAAGTTCTGACATTATTGACAGCAAAACAGGCTTCAGATGTGCTAACGTCAAAGTCAGCACTTGGCTTCTCCATGTACTAATCAGAACATCTGCAATTTTGTTATTATTCCACAAAACAAGAAACATATTTGGAACAGCTCCAGCAAATGTCAAAGTGTTTCAGAGGGCAGAATCAACAAGGTCACAGACAGGTTCTACACTGGCTCAGAACGTTCTGAGGTATGAAAATCCTCAGAACACAAACAGCGATAACATGATATTTACATTTATGTTTATTCGAGCATGCACAACTGATGATGCTTAGCAGCGTGATGAAGGTCAGTAGGTGCTTACCTGGCTGTTGGAAAAGTTTGTGGATGAGAGCTAGCTTTTGGCTCTGATAGTATTCTGGACAGGTTCTTTTTGAAAAGGGTAGGTGAAGGTGTATGCGTATATAGGGTCAAAAGTTGAAAAGGGTGTTCTTTAGTTCACAAAGAAAACTGGGTATTTGATGAAGTTTGAAGGTAAGAACTTCAAAGTTTATGAAACACTGGAGATTTTGGCAGAGTTTCACAGCACTTTCTTGCTAAAGATTTATGTTTCTCTTCTAGCAATTCTTTTGTTTCTTTGGACGCCCCTTTTCAATGGACAATGATTCTCTATTTATAGGCAAAACTCTTGTGGATTTCTTTGAACATTAAAGCGCCAACAGAAGCTGAGTTGTTCTTTGAAAGAAATTCCTGGGAAGTTGTGATAACAGATAGCCTTTCAGCCTAGGCTGGAATAACAGGCGTGGATTGGAGAGAAATGACCTCTTAGGTGGACGGTGGCGTGTAGACCCATGCCAGAACCTGCATAAAGGCGTTTTCCAAGCCACACGTGAAGGGATTACTTGGATGAATGTTCAGGAGTGGTTGGGAGCATTAATGAGCATTAAATGGTGATGAGACTTATCAACACCAATATTCTGGTAATGGAAACCAAATTTTGAACCAGCAGTTCTGTTTCACCAAGAACAACGTAAACCATGCTCTGGTCTTGGCCTCCTGTTGTCTTAGCAAGTTCTGGGGATTCTCCTGATTTTCTGATACGTTCCTTGGATTTGCTTCTGGAACTCCTGGGCTTAGAGATTCTGTATCAGTGTAACACCCACTCTTCTGACCTTTTCATCTTCTGATTTCAGCATGTTCTGAAAGAGCCTTCATACTTCCTTGCTTCTTTTGCATTCCTTTAGCAAATTCTGGCTGAGCTTGCATAACTGCTGAAAGAGTCATGTTCTGTCTGAGACTTACGTATTGAACCACGTTTACAACTTATGATTGAGCTGATGTAGCTGCTGAAGAGCCAACTTCTGACTGCGTTGAACCAAGCTTGCAACTTCTGACCGTTTCTATCTGGAGTTTGGTCCAGAAGTTCTGAAGCGCTGATTTCTTCTTAAACACTCATTTTTTTAGAGAAAAATTCCAAGTATTTAGAATTTAATTTTTCTCAAGATAAAAGCGTTGTATTTAGAGCTTGTGTGATCATCTTGCTCTTGTAAATGGTTTGCTTGGGCAAAAATGACAATTCAGGACTTGGATTTGTTTCAGAGGGACTCTGAAAATCCAAGATGATTTCCTGAAGAAAGAGAGGGCAAATTTTGGGGTATAACAGTTGCCCCTGTTCAATCTTCTTGCACCTGAAGAGTTAGATTGGCAGGTTTGCCTTTCGTGTCTCGAAGGTAAAAGGAGATTGGACACTAGAGTGCCCAGAAATTTGCACTCGTCAAAACAAATGGATGTGGGAATGGGCTTATAGATGCCATTTGGAAGTGTAATGAATAGTTGTGGAGATGGGCTTATAGATTCCATCGGGGGTGTCGATCGCGTAAGAGATTCCTTAGCAAGAACTTGCGTACCTGAGAAAGAAAGATGGTTTCCTGGCTTGCTACAGGTGTTGATCTTCAGTCTCTTCATGCAGATATGCCCTGACTGGATACAGGAATCGAATCTGGAATTGGTCGTCTACAGATATGCCCTGGCTGGATACAGGTATCGAATCTCTAAACTCTTCATGCAGATATGCCCTGGCTGGATACAGGTATCGAATCTACAATCAAACACTCACAGATATGCCCTGGCTAGATACAGGTATCGAATCTGGAACTTCAAAAGGTTGGTCGAGATAGCTTTCCTGGCTGGATACAGGTGTAGACCACTGACCTGAGAATGAAAGATAATTTCCTAGCCTGTTACAGGTGTCGATCTTCAAACTCTTCATGCAGATACTTTCCTGGCTAGATACAGGTATAGATCTACAATCAGTCGCTCACAGATATGCCCTGGCTAGATACAGGTATCGAATCTGGAATTGGTCGTCTACAGATATGCCCTGGCTGGATACAGGTATCGAATCTCTAAACTCTTCATGCAGATATGCCCTGGCTAGATACAGGTATCGAATCTGGAACTTCAAAAGGTTGGTCGAGATAGCTTTCCTGGCTGGATACAGGTGTCGGATCTCTAAACTCTTCATGTAGACATGCCCTGGATGGATACAGGTGTCGAATCTACTCACAGATATGCCCTGGCTAGATACAGGAATCGAATCTGGAATTAGTCGTCTACAGATATGCCCTGGCTGGATACAGGTATCGAATCTGGAAATTGTCGTCTACAGATATGCCCTGGCTGGATGCAGGTATCGAATCTGGAAAGTGTCGTCTACAGATATGCCCTGGCTGGATGCAGGTATCAAATCTGGAAAGTGTCGTCTACAGATATGCCCTGGCTGGATGCAGGTATCGAATCTGGAAAGTGTCGTCTACAGATATGCCCTGGCTGGATGCAGGTATCGAATCTGGAAAGTGTCGTCTACAGATATGCCCTAGCTGGATACAGGTATCGAATCTGGAAATTATCGTCTACAGATATGCCCTGGCTGGATACAGGTGTCGAATCTCTAAACTCTTCATGCAGATATGCCCTGGCTGGATACAGGTGTCAAATCTACAATCAAATACTCACAGATATGCCCTGGCTAGATACAGGTATCGAATCTGGAATTGCGATAGTTGATAGTAATCATCTTTGGATTGACCTTTTCTTGAAAAGGCAAAACATTAGTTGTATGCAATGTCATGATGTATGAGATGCATGATGTCATGATGCTCAAAATGAGATAGTGTTGTATGCACTTTATCATGTATGTAAGCAGGATGTATGAAATGTGAAATGTTTATGAATGTATTTTCGTCTAGGAAAATAAATCCTTGAAGAGTGCCGGGAATTTGTTGAATCCTGGGCTAATGTTGTAGAGTGGAGTTCTTCGCTTCGCTAGGGATGATGGTTGCAAGAATAAACCGGTAGGAGAAGATGACTCCGTTGGGGAATAAACTTGTTGGAGAGATTACTCTGTGGGAAGAGATATTTCACTGAGGTTTTAATGAGAGCTCTGCTGGGGATCCCACTGATATGTTATGTTGGGGAACTTGATGAACTCCGCTGGGGATAGGAAGAACTTCGCCGAGGACATACTTTCCGTGGTAATTAGCTGAGGATAACCCAGTTATACCCTGGTGGGGAAATAACCTTGAATGAAACCAGGGAGATGCGTTCGTACTCTGCAGTCGATAAGCTTCCAGAATCTACTGGGGATAAGCTTCAGAACCTGATGGGGATATGGATTCCACTTTCCTGGGGAAACTTTTCAGATTGTACTGGGGAGTGGCTCCACTGGGGCGTCTGTATTCCGCCGGGGAACAATCTTATATTAAGACTGCCGGGGATGCTTGCTGAGGAATGTCTATACTCCACTGGGGAATGTTGAGATCTTCTGGGGATACCCAGCTTCCTTAAGGCTGACAGTAGACTAACTCTGCTTGGGGAGAGTATCGCCGACTTGCTAGGGGAATATTGTACCTTTTCGGGGCTGACGAAAGACCAACTCTGCCTGGGGAGAGTATTGTTGAATCTTGTCTTTCTCTGTGGGGAGTTAAAGTATCTTGGTTACATTCTTCAGTTGAACTTACCTTGGTACCTTGGTGGACGGAGCAACTAGATCGCTTAGACAAATCTTTACTGCCCCTGTTTCTGATGTCATCTGTAATTAGTCTCTTGTTTCGCATGCAGATATTCATGATTAGCAATTAATGTCAAATGCATATATCAAAAATGAATATTGGATGTTCTTCGCAAAACAAAACAGAAAAAGGAAAAACGATGGGTAATTTGTCTGAAAAATTGAACTTGTATTGATTTTGAAATTTGCCTGTAAATAGGCGTTTTTGTACAAGAGGCTGACGTCCTAGTAAGAGAACACCGCCGAGCAAAATAGAGTTTATACAATTTTGTGAAAAGGAAACAAAACAGCTATGTGAAAAATAATCTCACTGGGTTCCAACTCTGCTATCGCCTTTATGTCTTCAAGCGTCTTATCACTTTGCCGTTTAGTAGAAGATGAAGTTGATTGATTGGAGTCATCTGAGCCCGATAGTTGATGCCGAATTCTGGATGCAAGGTGATCCAATGAGACATAGTATTACGCTTTATCCCTAACTTTTGCCTGGACCGCCCTTTCGGGTTTTCAGTCCACCGGGATACCCATTTTTGCCCAAGCCGCCTTTTCAGGTTTTCGACTTGCCTGATGTACAGATTTTTTCATTTCATCCCTTATTTTTGCCCGAACCCTTTTGGTTCGCCGGGAAGCCCTTATTTTTGCCTAGGTGTGTCAACCTAGCGGGTCTTTTAATTCATGCGTAGTATCTTTTTACTATGTCTGCATTGGCGGGGTGAGGAAGGTCGTCACCATCCATGGTGGTTAGAATCATAGCTCCTCCTGAGAAGATATGTTTAACCACAAATGGCCCTTCGTACGTAGGGGTCCATTTTCCCCTGGGATCACTTTGAGGAAGAATGATGCGCTTGATTACCAGGTCTCCGACTTGATACTCTTGTCGTCTGACCTTCTTGTTAAATGCCCTGATCATCCGTTTTTGGTACGTCTGACCATGACAAATAGCAGTGAGTCTCTTCTCGTCGATTAGGTTTAATTGATCAAGCCGAGTCTGGATCCAGTCATCTTCGCTCAAATCTGCATCCTTCATTATTCGGAGAGAGGGTATCTGGACTTCAATAGGCAAGACTGCCTCCATGCCATAGACCAAAGAAAAGGGAGTTGCCCATGTTGACGTTCGTGCTGAGGTACGGTACCCATGAAGAGAAAACGGTAACATCTCGTGCCAATCTTTATAGGTCATTGTCATCTTCTGCACAATCTTCTTGATGTTCTTATTCGCTGCTCCTACAGCTCCATTCATCTTCGGCCGGTAAGGAGAAGAGTTATGGTGCTGTATCTTGAATTGCTCGCAGAGCTCAGTGATCATCTTGTTGTTAAGATTGGTACCATTATCCGTAATGATCCTCTCAGGTACACCGTATCGACAGATCAGGTTGTGCCGAATGAACCGTGCCACGACGTTCTTGGTTACCGTAGCGTAGGAAGCTGCTTCAACCCACTTTGTAAAGTAATCAATCGCTACCAAGATGAAACGATGCCCGTTGGATGCCGTAGGTCTGATTTCGCTGATCATATCAATGCCCCATATTGCAAAAGGCCAAGGTGCTGTCAAGACGTTCAGAGGAACCGGAGGAATATGCACCTTATCAGCATAGATCTGGCATTTATGACAAGTTCGAAAATGCTGATAACAGTCGGCTTTCATTGTGGACCAGAAATATCCTGCCCGAAGGATTTTCTTTGCCATGGTATGTCCACTGGAATATGTTCCGAAGGTACCTTCATGTAGCTCTGCCATGACCCTTTCTGCTTCAGTCTTATCCACACAACGCAGTAAGGTGGAATCGTGGTTTCGCTTGTAGAGAATGCCATTGTTGAGGAAGAACTTTGTTGTGAACCTTCTCAGAAACTTCTTGTCATTAACAGATGCACCCCTGGGGTATTCTTGAGCTTCAAGGTACCTCTTTACTTCATGATACCAGGGTTTTTCAGTTACCTCTTCAGCCTCAAGATCACAGCAATGTGCAGGTTCAGCCAACTTCCAAATAATGATCCGGGGAGCCTCGTTGTCCCATTTGACTTTGAACATAGAAGACATTGTAGCCAACGCGTCCGCTAACTGATTCTCCTCTCTTGGGAAGTGTTCAAAAGTTATCTCCTCGAAGTGGGGAATCAACATCAACACATACTCCTTGTAAGGAATAAGATTCGGGTGTTTCGTATCCCACTCGCCTTTGACCTGATTGATCACGAGAGCGGAATCTCCAAAGACACTCAGAAACTTGATCCTTAAGTCGATTGCAGCTTGAAGACCCATGATACATGCCTCGTACTCCGCCATGTTGTTAGTGCAGTTGAAACATAGCCGGGCAGTGAGTGGAGTATGAGTGCCTTTAGGGGATATGATCACGGCGCCGATACCGTTACCCAAAGCGTTTGAGGCTCCGTTAAAGTGCATAGACCATCGGGATCCTTCCTCTGGTCCTTCATCTGGTCCAGGTACTTCACAATCAGTCACTACCATGATATCCTCGTCTGGAAATTCAAAGTTCATCGACTGGTAATCGTCCACTGCCTGGTGTGCCAAATGGTCTGCCAATACAGTTCCCTTGATTGCTTTCTGAGTCGTGTACTGGATGTCATATTCCGTCAAGATCATTTGCCATCTTGCTATTATTCCGGACAAAGCGGGCTTTTCGAATATGTACTTGATTGGATCCATTTTTGAAATCAACAGAGTAGTGTGAGTCAACATATACTGTCTCAGCCGGCGAGCAGCCCATACCAAAGCGCAGCAAGTTTTCTCGAGCAGTGAGTATCGGGTCTCACAGTCGGTAAACTTTTTGCTAAGGTAATAAATGGCGTGTTCTTTTCGGCCAGACTCGTCATGCTGCCCCAGCACACACCCCATTGAGTTGTCCAGTACTGTCAAGTATAATATTAGAGGTCTCCCTTCAACCGGCGGCATAAGAATGGGTGGTTCTTGGAGATACTCTTTGATCTTTTCGAAAGCGGCCTGACATTCATCGTTCCAACGTACTACTTGATCTTTCAGCAGCTTGAAGATTGGTTCACAGGTAGCAGTTAGATGCAAGATGAATCGGGCAATGTAGTTCAACCGTCCTAGAAAGCCTCTAACTTCTTTTTCTGTCTTGGGAGTTGGCATCTCTTGTATGGCTTTCACTTTGGCAGGGTCCACTTGAATGCCTTTGTCGCTTATGACGAAGCCTAGCAATTTTCCAGATCTCACCCCAAAGGTGCACTTGTTCGGGTTCAACCTCAGCTTGTACAACTTTAGACGATCAAACAGCTTCCGTAGGTGGTCAAGGTGTTCCTCCTCAGTTTGGGACCTTGCAATCATATCATCAACGTATACTTCTATCTCGTGATGGATCATGTCATGAAATAAAGCAACCATGGCACGTTGGTAGGTTGCCCCAACATTTTTCAACCCAAAAGGCATGACCTTGTAGCAAAAGGTGCCCCACTGAGTGACAAAAGTGGTCTTCTCCATGTCTTCAGGAGCCATCTTAATTTGATTATAACCGAAGAAGCCGCCCATGAAGGAGAATACTTTATGCTGAGCAGTGTTATCAACCAGAACATCGATATGAGGCAGAGGGAAATCATCCTTAGGGCTCGCCCTGTTCAAATCCTTGTAATCAACATACATTCGGACCTTACCATCCTTTTTCGGTACTGGAACCACGTTGGCAACCCACTGAGGGTAAGAAGTCACTGCTAGAAACCCTGCGTCAAATTGTTTCATAACCTCAGCTTTGATTTTCTCGGACATTTCTGGACGCATACGGCGGACCTTCTGTTTTACCGGAGGGCATTCTTCCTTGGTAGGCAGGTGATGAACCACAATGTCGGTATCCAACCCAGGCATGTCTTCGTAAGACCAGGCAAAGATTTCCACATAGTCATGCAGCATCTGAATCAACCGTTGTTTCACACTGAGCTCTAGATTGGCACCAATCTTGACTTCCTTTCTGTCTGTCTCAGTACCCAGATTTACCGTTTCCACTGGCTCTTCATGTGGCAGAATGGCCCTCTCTTCCTGGAGTAGCAGTCTTGCAAGTTCACCAGGCACTTCGCAATCATCTTCACCTTCGTCTTCGGCTAAGTTGATCGGATTTTCGAAGTCATAACTGGCAGTAGCAGAGTCGTTACCAGTGAGATCCAGAGTGGATTGGAACCTGTATAGGTGAGTGTGTGTAAATATAGTTGTTTTGCAATATATAATAAAGAAAGAAAATGAGCGCAAGATTTTGAAATGCAACAAACGTCCAATGTTTTTATTGATGATATATGAAAATGACACACAAAAGCCCTCACAAATGAAGCCACGGTGCCCCGAGTAAGACACCGAGCCATAAAAGTTTCAAAATATTGTCTGTTACAAATTCAAAACAAAAGAGTTCATTACTGAGTGACAAAAGTAATAGGTGTGAAGTCTTTGGCAGTCCAGTTGCTTGGTCCACCGTCGGTTGTTGGGTAGATCCAGCTGTCGAATTCAGATTCCTCCTCGTCGTCTTCAATAGCATTTACTCCCGGGTTGGTGATGAACACATGAGGTCTTCCAATTCTTGCCTTACGAACAGCCCTCTGAGCCTCTGCAGTGAAACCCAAGCCAAACTTGTCAGTTTTTGAAGTGAAGTCAGGAAGTCGGCCCCAGTTTGCATACTCACCCTTCTCAATCACAGTCCGGGCATCCTTTAAGGAAGCCATCTTCAAAGGAGAATCTTCTTCAATTACAGTCTCTGCTGACGCCAGTGTCTGAGGCACCTCTTCAAAGTGTTGAAAGGGGGTTTCAATGAATTCCCCATCCATTTCTATTTACCGGAACGAGTTGAGGTGGCTGACCATATATTCTTCTTCCCCCTGAACTGTAACAATCTTCCCTCTGACCGGGTACTTAAGCTTCTGATGTAGTGTGGAGGTCACATCTCCAGCCTTGTGGATCCATAGACGTCCCAGTAAACAAGAATAGGATGGTCGGATGTCCATCACATAGAAAGTAGAATCAAAAACTTGAGAGCCAACCCTGATCGGAATGTCAACTTCACCATGTATCATCCTCTTGGACCCATCAAAGGCCTGAACAACAATGTTACTTGGCTTGAGCTCTAAACCCTCACAATCCAGCCTGTCTAAAGCTTTCTTGGGTAATACGTTCAAAGAAGAACCGGTGTCTACCAACACATGGGCAAGAGTAGTGCCCCTGCATTCAATGGAGACATGCAGGGCGTCGTTATGGTTCTTTCCCTTGGCAGTCAGATCGGCGTCAGAGAAGCCCAACCCATTATCAGCAGTCAAGTTGGCCACACAATCGATAAATTGATCAGCATACGTTTCTTGTGGCACATGGGCCGTCTTCAGGAAGGAGATCAGGGCCTTGGCATGGGCCTCTGAACACAACAACAGTGATAGCATAGAAATCTTTGATGGGGTGTGCCCCAACTGCTCAACTACATTGAAATCACTCTTCTTAATGATCTTGAGAATCTCTTCAATCTCTTGCTGGGAAGCTTCAACATTGGTTGTCTTTGGTGCCTCCGTCAGGGCAGGCAAATCAATAGCAATCCCTTTGCCCCGAGCGTCAGATGACTCGGCAGCAGGGGTAGAAACAGGAACTTGATCAGGAAGGGAAGCAGGCACACTTGCAGGTGTGATGACAAGAGGTTTCTGAATAGCTGGAGGTGCAATATCTGGTGAGAACATCCTACCACTACGAGTAACTTTAGCAGGCCCAGTGATGTTACTGACGCCGGTACTAGTATCAAACTCTTGTTTAACTCCAAGAACATAAACATCTGCCCCATAGTGCCATGGGACAGCTTTGTCGGATGTATAAGGGAGAGGCCCCGGAACAGTGATGATGATAGGAGCAATCTTCTGAGTGGACATGATTTTGACGGGCTTCTTTGAAGGAGCCTTAGGAGGGTTGTTGAAAATAGTAACAATAGACACTTCTTCAGCAGGGATAGCAGGAACAACAATCTTCTCGAACAAGATCTCTTTGCTATCCATCAGGTTTTGGACGCCTGACTTCAGCAAAGGACAACCAGCAGGTGAAACAGAACATAGAAGGCAACTTTTACTACATCCCGGAAATAAACCGGCTAGCAACAGGTTCCTTTTGACAGTCAACAACGGAGTAACAATATCTTCCACAGAGGCCACATACAAGTCTTCTTCCACAGCATTCACTCCATGCTGGGGCATGGGAGCAGTCACAACATTGGGTCTTTCGGGCGCCTCAAACTGTATCTCTTTGGCATCAATAAGGTCCTGAACCTTATTCCTCAGAGCCCAATAATCGTCCGTAGTATGCCCCGGGCTATCAGAGTGATAAGCGCAACGGGCATTGGGGTTGTACTTTGGAGAGGTTGTGTTTACCACCTTCGGAGCTTCCTTGACAGTTACCAGATTGGTCGACAGTAGTTGCGGCAATATCTGAGACAGGGTCATGCTGAGTCGAGTGTACTGCCTTTTGGGTTTCTCACCCCTTGGTTGGTTATACTGCTGAGGAGCAGCAACAGGCTTTAAAATTACCAATGCATTGACAGCTTGGCGGCGTTCCGGTTTAATTTGTCTTCTGGGACCATAAACAGCACTGGCTTCCTTCTTGAAGGGCTTCTTTTCAGTACTCGCAGAGGCACCTTTCTGTATCTTCCCCGACTTGATACCAACTTCTATTCTCTCACCAGTCAAGATCAAATCTGTAAACCCAGCGGAAGAATTCCCAATCAGATGATTGAAGAATGGACCAGACAGGGTCCCTAGGAACATGTCAACAAGTTCACGGTCAGTCAACGGTGGCTGCACCCTACCAGCCAGGTCTCTCCACTTTTGCGCATACTCCTTGAATCCT
Source organism: Vicia faba (assembly GCA_948472305.1). Classification (NCBI taxonomy): domain Eukaryota; kingdom Viridiplantae; phylum Streptophyta; class Magnoliopsida; order Fabales; family Fabaceae; genus Vicia; species Vicia faba. Next base: position 1,028,557,245 of record OX451738.1, read on the forward strand.
TCGCCCGTCCCCAGTGACATACCCTGGAGTTGGGTACGCGTGGGAGCAAGGTCGGAATTGTACTGATACTGCTTATAAAATGCGGTAGCCAAGTCCTCCCAGTTCCGAATACTGGCTCCATCCAGCTGATAGAACCATTCGAGTTGAGCCCCTGAAAAGCTATCCTGAAAGAAATGGATCCATAGGTTCTTGTCTACAGTGTAAGGTTGGATCTTCCTTACATATGATCTGAGATGCATCTTCGGGCAGGACAGCCTATCATATCTTGCAAATATTGGCACTTTGAACTTCGGGGGAATCACAATTCCAGCAACTAATCCCAAATCTTCGAAATCTAAGCCGGAAACTCTCTGCAGCTCCATAGCTGCCAACCTATCTTCCAAGCCCTTGTACTTGTCGTCGGCGGGCGGGTATTGTTGTTCTGAGTAGTCTTCGTCTTCTTCAGCCTCCTCTTCTTCAACTTCGGATTCAGACGGTACCGCAACCCCTTTTCCTTTACTGGTTCCCTCTTCAGATGTAGGGGGAAATTCAAGCACTCTTCTGGCTTCACCCTCAAACCTTCTTCCTAGGGTAGCCACCCCGACTCTTTTCTTCTTCTTTTTCACTTGCTCTTTGTTCCCAAGCAGGGCCTTTAGATCCTCCTGACCCTTTGCCAAGGTCATCAGGAGATGTTGAAACTGTGAGTTTTGAGACTGCAAGTCTTTGATCGTCTGTTCGAGATCCATCTTACTGAAATAAATAGCAGAAAGATAAGGAAACCTGGTGTGGAGACCTGCTTATGCGCATGATGAATGATATGCTTATGTATGCAATGTATTCAAGGATTTAGAAAATTCAAAATTGTTGCAAACAAAAAGAACACACGTCATATTAATAAGAAGAAATTTGTCAGTACATAAATGCCTCATGGGCCAAATATTACAAAAACTTCTCAAGGTAAAAAGACGTTGCGCATCCTCTTTGGTGCGATGTAGGTGTTGAGGGTCTCTTCCTCATGGAGTCGGCGGGTAAGCTCCAAAACCTTTTTCTCACTGGCGTAGAAGCTGGCTTCAAAAGTGTTCCGTTCCTCCTTGAGTTGGATCCAACTCTTCTGCATCTCCTCCCATGATGTAGGCATGTCAGGATATAAGATGGTGTAGGGAACCTCTCCTTCCTTAACGGGCTCTTTAATCACAGGGAGAACATGAGGGTAAGGCATCATCAGATTCTGGGCTAGGGTTCGCACCCACTTGAGGTAAGGCTCAAGAGGGATGGAGTCCTTGTGCCCCAGTGTCTTGCTGTCTACCTTGTTAGGCATCCTCCAAGCTCTGATGAACCTTTGGCGAAGTCCTTGCGCATCGTTGTCGAAGTCAAAAACTAGGTCAGGAATCAACATGTCATGAGGGTCATCCCTCCGTGCATATCCAAATTGTCTCAAAGCTAGACAAGGGTTGTAGGTAATGCGTCCTCTAATGCCAAGCAATGGAACATTAGGGAATTCACCACAGCGATCGATGATGATGACATTTTCTCTGGACCGAGAACACCAATGTACATCAGAGTGAGTGAGGGTCATCAACCGTTGTGACCACCTTAATCCTTGGTCATTCTTCAAGACAGATTGTGGAAGGTGCGAAATAAACCACATTGCAAGGAGAGGAGTACAGCACATGAGAACACCCCTCTTTCTCATTGTTCGTGTGTAAAATGAGTGAAGGATGTCCCCAAGCAATGTTGGTATTGGATTTCTGGATAAGAAGATTTTGACGGCGTTGACATCTATAAGCTGGTCAGGATTTGGGAACAGGACCAACCCATAAATGAGGAGTGCCACAATTTCTTCAAAGGCTTGTAGGTCCAATGAATTCCAACACTCTTGTGCCTTCTCAAACAAGAATTTTGCCAAGAAGCCTTTGACACCGCTTCTAGTTTCCCAATGCCCCTTGATGTCAGATGGTTGCAAGTGTAGTGCTTGAGCAACATCTTCAGGCTTTGGTTCTTTTTCCATACCGTTGTAGGGTAGTTGATTAAGAATAGGAATTCTCAGGAGTTGAGAAAATTCCTCCAAAGTGGGCACCAATTGGTAGTCGGGGAAAGTGAAACAGTGGTGAAGGGGTCAAAGAACTGGAACAACACCTTTACCATGTCCTCTTCAATGCTGGTGTTGACTAGGCTGAGCAGTCTACCATGTCTTTCACTGAAGGGAGAGCTTTCCGGAATTCTGGATGTGAGCTCCTTGAGTTGAGGAGGGATTCTCACAAGGTTGACTTGGATAGTTTTCCTGCGAAGAATTTCCATGACCTACAAAACAAGAACAAAGATGAAGATCTAAACCCTTGAAATGGTTAGTGAATGCATATGATGCTTTATGATGTTCATGATGTATGCACAAACATATGTACAAGCAATTCACACAAAACCCTAGTTTCAGGCTTGCATGGGGTTTCATAAGTAAGTACCCTCTTGAGTGTAGTTGGCTTAAAAACCTGTCCTATAAATAGTAATCGGGTTCTAAGGAGCTCAATATCATTGGATTGTTTTCCATGTTCATTGTTTTGGTTTAGCCACTTAACTAGCGACCAAAATATTCCAAGAAAACAACCCTCAATGAGTGTAGTATCGAGTATCTACCAACTTCGGACTGCACCAAAGCCGGTCATCTCACTACCCCTAATAAAAGGCCAAGATGGTCAAGTAAGGTTCTAGGTCATTAGTGCTTAGTGACATCACTCAGCGGCCCCGTACTCTCCTTGATTGAACTCAAGGGTTACCGGTACTCACAAATATGTCGCACTAATATAGCTATTGCTTCAACCGTGTCGGTATACCCTGCACAGTTTCCACAACATATTGCTATCTATGAATGTTTCCCCAAATCCGGGTGTTGGATTTCAAACCCAAACAAGAGAACCAAGATATAAAGCAATCAAGGCAAACAATTAGTCATGCAAGAGGGTGATCTAAGTCCTAAGGTTACTCCACTTTAAAATACTCCCAAGCAGAGTCGCCAGTTCTGTGATACGGTGGGAGAAATGACTTGAGGTTTTGCGTTTGTTTTCGCAAATGTTCCGGTTGAGCAAGAGTCGCCACCGACTTTTTATTTTATCCTAAGGAAAGGTTAAAAAGCACAGCAAAAACCTTTGAGATGTTTTCTTGGGTTCGGGGAGTAGATTATAGAAAGGGAAGGTATTAGCACCCTTTCTATCCATGGTTATCCATGGGCTCTTAGTTACTTGCTTAGATCACTTGCCTTGTGTTTTCAATTGTTTGAAATGGTGCTTTGTGTGTGGGTTTGAAAATGTTTTGAAAAGAGGCCAATGTGGTGGCAACCTTTGTAATGATTCATGTTTGAATGTATACAAAGGTGTACTTGTCTTTTGAAAAGTTTTCAATGTTTTTGAAAGTTGTTTTGAAAGTGTGTTGTGGAGTGTGATTTTGAAAAGTAGGCAAGTGTTGTTTTGTAAGATTGGTCAAGTAACTAAGAGTTGTCTACCCCTAAATTTACTCAAAGGTGTTTCCTATGTTTTAACCCTTTTAACAATTTTGTTCCACCATTGTATTTGGTGGACAATCTTGTGTTAGGATGTTAACGGGACGGGCGCGGGTTATCGTATAGACCATGATAGCAATGTTGCAAAGCATCTTAGTTTTTTCTTTTTGAGGGACTAAGATCATTTTTGTAAGGCAACTTTCGAAAGCGTCATCGAGGGACTATGATCTTTTGATTTTGTTTATTTTACCAAGATACTTTACATGCGTAACATGGTCCATTTTTTTTGAAAGGCAACAGATGGATGTAACCTTAGGGGTGTTAGTGTGCAAGTGTGTTTTATTGCATACAAGAGTTTATCTTTGAATTAGGATTTTCTATTTCATTGATTTTATCTTGCCATACACATCCTAATTACTAGCAATAAGAAGCAGAAATATAAAATCCTACGCTATTACAACAATTAGGGAGTGGGGGTACACATTTGTACATGGGGGGTTCAACGAGAAAAATAGACAAAAAAGAAAATAGCAAAAAAAACAAGATAGAGAGAAAGAGAGAGGGAGCCAGCGCACTGCTGAGAGGTCATCAAAAGTTCTGACTCAGACCCGCTGCCAGATGATCAACCTTTTGGTTAAACTGTATGAGTCAGAACTTCTGACTCTGGCACCTGCAAAACAGAAACCTGTTAGTGGGGAAATCAGAAGTTCTGACCCCCCTGCGCTGCAAGACAGAAGTTTGTTAGTGGGGATATCAGAAGTTCTGATCCTGCTGGAAACACAATAATTCTCAGAAGTTCTGACATTATTGACAGCAAAACAGGCTTCAGATGTGCTAACGTCAAAGTCAGCACTTGGCTTCTCCATGTACTAATCAGAACATCTGTAATTTTGTTATTATTCCACAAAACAAGAAACATATTTGGAACAGCTCCAGCAAATGTCAAAGTGTTTCAGAGGGCAGAATCAACAAGGTCACAGACAGGTTCTACACTGGCTCAGAACGTTCTGAGGTATGAAAATCCTCATAACACAAACAGCGATAACATGATATTTACATTTATGTTTATTCGAGCATGCACAACTGATGATGCTTAGCAGCGTGATGAAGGTCAGCAGGTGCTTACCTGGCTGTTGGAAAAGTTTGTGGATGAGAGCTAGCTTTTGGCTCTAATAGTATTCTGGACAGGTTCTTTTTGAAAAGGGTAGGTGAAGGTGTATGCGTATATAGGGTCAGAAGTTGAAAAGGGTGTTCTTTAGTTCACAAAGAAAACTGGGTATTTGATGAAGTTTGAAGGTAAGAACTTCAAAGTTTATGAAACACTGGAGATTTTGGCAGAGTTTCACAGCACTTTCTTGCTAAAGATTTATGTTTCTCTTTTAGCAATTCTTTTGTTTCTTTGGACGCCCCTTTTCAATGGACAATGATTCTCTATTTATAGGCAAAACTCTTGTGGATTTCTTTGAACATTAAAGCGCCAACAGAGGCTGAGTTGTTCTTTGAAAGAAATTTCTGGGAAGTTATGATAACAGATAGCCTTTCAGCCTAGGCTGGAACAGCAGGCGTGGATTGGAGAGAAATGACCTCTTAGGTGGACGGTGGCGTGTAGACCCATGCCAGAACCTGCATAAAGGCGTTTTCCAAGCCACACGTGAAGGGATTACTTGGATGAATGTTCAGGAGTGGTTGGAAGCATTAATGAGCATTAAATGGTGATGAGACTTATCAACACCAATATTCTGGTAATGGAAACCAAATTTTGAACCAGCAGTTCTGTTTTACCTAGAACAACATAAACCATGCTCTGGTCTTGGCCTCCTGTTGTCTTAGTAAGTTCTGGGGATTCTCCTGATTTTCTGATACGTTCCTTGGATTTGCTTCTGGAACTCCTGGTGTTGTACCCCAAAATTTTCCCTCCCATATTCTTCAAGAATTGCAAAGAGCATGCTTCAAAATCTCCCCAAGGGTTGCACAGTTCAAGGGCCTCCTAACAGTCAAAAACTAGGGTTTTGGTTCTGACAAAGAAATTGAAGTTTCCAAGGGTCCAATCAAGTCCCACATGCCTACAAATATGGTCAAGCATCATCATACCAAGTTTCAAGACTCACAGCACAAAATTGCACAGTCAAAAACCCTAATTGCACTACAGTCAATTGTAGGGGCAAAATGGTCATTTGACAGTCAAAAGTTCAAATTTTTGGTCAACATCTCATGTTGAAGCCACAAACATCATTTGATCAATGCTTGATCATGATTCTCAAGGCATGGCTCAAAAAGTCTCAAGATGCAAAAGTTTCCATATTTGGACAATTGAAAAAGTCAACTGTAACTTGACCAGGGCATAACTTCCACATGGATTATCAGAAAAATCCCATCCAAAGCTCATTTTGAAGAGAAAGACATTTCCTACAACTCCTCTTCACACTTCAAGTCCAAGAAATGCTCTCACAAAAAGTTATCAATTTCAACATTATAGGTCATTTTCAAAAGTCAACAAAAAGGGACTTTAAGTCAAAGGCCATAACTTGAGATTGGTAAATCAAAATGACATGGGACCAAAGACATTGGTTAGAGGACTTCAAGACCTTTCCAAAATGTCCAAGAACATGAGAAAAGCTTAAAATTGAGCAAGATATGCCTTGTGGAAGTTGGGAAATTTTTGGATATTTTGAAAAGTCAACTTTGCTTCAAAAGCCTTAAAATTGTTAATGGGCCACATTTCCTTCCAAGATTCATCATCCAAAGCATGTGCACGACCATTTGGCCCAAAGGGAAGTTATTCATCATTTTTATTTATTTATTTGAATTTTTAATTGCTAATAATTCATTTAATTAATTAAAATATGTGAAAAATACCAAGGCAAACTTTTTAAATCTTTTTATGCATGAAATATCTCCAAGATTTCGTGCAAATCAGATAGGGAAAGAATCAATGTGATTTGGACATGATTGGTATCAAATATGCATGGAAAAGATTGAAAAATATATGCATAAAAATCAAATATCTTGTACATCAATGCAAAGGGTTTTGGATCCAATTTTCAACCCTAATCAGTTCCAATACTTATACTCATGCAAACCCTAGTCCAAAAGACCTCCAAGCTGCGCCAGAAAAGAAGAACAAAGTTTGCACTTTTTATGAAAAATTCTAAAACCGAAAACGTGGTTCCAAAGCATTTCAAGGCAAGAAAATCATTCCATTGTGTTCCTGAGGCTTCAAGGAACGTGCCTGAATCAAAACCATCATCCCTAACATCAAGAATTGGTAACTATAAGTCAGACTGTGTCATCTTTTTTGCATATTCGTGTTTCAGTTTTCAAGCATTCTCATTGCAATTTTTTTGTGGATTCATACTAGTTGATTGATTCTAAAACTAACCACATACTTTAATTGAGTTTTCGTGCCAAATTGGAGGATCCACCATTGAAGCATTCTAGGTTTTCAGAGACCTTGAATTGGGGATTCTGACATAGGGTAAAATTGGAACACGAGATTCAGACCATTAAAATCAGGACCTTCAAACGAACTCAATGATGGGGTCGCGCCTAATTTATGATCAAAGGGTTGTTAATCGCTATTTTTGTGCTTGTTATTTAGTGGGGGTTTAAAACCCCCGCTATTCAATTTATTTTTTCAGATAAAATGCAGGGCCAGTGAAGAAGATGGTGATGTGTAAGGCGATGGTTGGTGTATTCAAATTTCGCGCGAAAATGTCCACTAACTCATGATTTGCATTATATTATTTGTTTCCTATTATATATTCAAAGCGCGTTCACAGCTCCATTGGCAAAGCGTAGCATTGGTAACCTCTGGGACCTGGGTTCGATTCTCAGGTCCCCTCCTCTCTCCATATTATTTTTCTAACCTTACTTGCGTGCAGCTTCAATCCAAGCGTTCACCATACGTCCATCATCCAGGCTTGCCACGTGCTTATTGAGATCAATCAAAGGGCTATGATTTGGAGACCATCCTGGGCATGAGTCAGACGAGCCACACGCCAGCATAAAAGTCAAACAAGACCATAGACATTGGGCCCAAATTGCTGAACAAAACCTCCACTTGGGGTCAACACCCCCTAGGGTTTGTGTTTATTTTTCTTTTTCTATCTTCTTTATTATTTGTCTAATTTAATTATTTCCTATTAAAACTTTAAATTAACATTTTCATAAAACATAAAAAATATAAAAAAATCAGAAAGTCATAAAAAACAAAATATTTTATTTAAATGTTATTTTTTGTAAATAAAGTCTTATTAATTAATTAGTTTAAATTCTAGGATTAATGTTAATATTTTCTAATAAACTTAAAATTTGTAGAATTAGGTTCTAATTGCTTTTACTTTTTCTTTTCTTTTATTAATTATTAATAATTAATTATTTATTTTTGTAAATCAAAATTGAATTAATTAATTAGGTTTAATTTTAGGTTAAATTTTAATGCTTTTCTTAATAAATTAAAAATAACTAGAATTAGGTTTTAATTTCCATAATCTTCTCATTAAAAAACTCATAAATACAAAAACTCAAAAAAATAATTTCCTTTCATTTTAATTTAATTAATTTGTTAATATAATCTAATTTCATTAAAAAGGGTCCAACGCCCTCGCATTCCCGATTTTTTATTCCCTTCGCGCATTTATTTCCTTTCTTATAATTTTTATGTAATTCTCCCAAAGCCGTGTAAATTAAATATTTATAATTTCTCGCACTTTATTTACTTTATGTCAAATCGGGTCCTGGATTAAATTTGGCGATGTGGACCCGCGCCTTTGTAATAGTTTAGGAACTTTATATTTTCTCGCAACTTTTTTAACTGTTAACAATTGCATGCAAGAATGAATGTTAAAATAAAAACAAAAGCGTAGATCACCCACGACATGAACAAGATAAATACAAATGAACATGACACACAAATCACACACCACCCCTAGGGTACGCTTCACTGTTGCCTTTCCTCTCGAAAGGTGATCGTCTAGTAGAGGATGTTTTAGTAAGTCCTCATGATCCGGGAACCTGGCATGAGGGTAGCTTCTAATGTATCTTCCTATTGCTCTGGTGATCACCATGTCCTGAACTTCGAATTGACCCGAACACCTCCAACGGTGGTGCTACCTACCTCTCAATGGTGGGATGGCACTACTTTAAAGGACATTTACACAGACGAATTCCTTAGGGTAGGTAGACGACTCTAGATACTTTCTCTAATTTCAAAACAAATTCAAAAAATACTTTTCACACCGACACTTTCAAAAAGCTTTCGAAAGCAATTTTTCAAACACTCTTGAGGACCGATACAAGAGTCGAACTGGAATTTTCAAAGAAACTTTTTAAAACCGACATTGAAAAGCAAACAAACCATTTTTGAAAACACAAGTGAGCAAGTATCTAAGAGCCCATGGATAACCATGGATAGAAAGGGTGCTAACACCTCTCCTTTCTATAACCTACCTCCCGAACCGAGAGCAATCTCTTAAGGAATTTTTCTGTGCTTTTGTCCTTTCCATTTGGAGAAAATAAAAGACGGTGGCGACTCTTGCTTCCGCGACATTTCGCGAACCAGCGTTAAACAGTCAGTTCCAGATCCACCGATCACAGAACTGGCGACTCTGCTGGGGATACTTAAAGTGAGGTGTACCTTAGGACTAAGATCATTTGTGTTTTCAATTGTCTGAATTGTTTGCTTTATTATTGTGGGTACTGTCTTGGGAGTTCTATAGATCCTAACCCGGATCTGGGGGATACCTTCTTAGAAAGTAGCAACAAAACTGTGAGGGAACTGTGTGGGGTATACCGACATGGTTGAAGCAGTCTGCTACGTTGATGTGGCACTTTGGTGTGTACCGGTAACCCTTAAGTTCAGTCAAGGAGAGTACGGGGCCGCCGCGTGGTGTCGTGAAGCATCAACTGACCTTAGGAACCTTAATTGAACCATCCTGGCCTCTTTAGGGTAGTGAGATAACTGACTTTGGTGCAGTCCGAGGTTGGTTGATACTCGATACTACACTCAATTGAGGGTTGCTTTCCTGGAATATTTCGGTCGCCAGTTCAGTGGCTAAATCGAAACGATGAACAATGAAAGCAGTCTCGTGATATTGGGACCCTTAGAACCCAGTTACTTCTAATAGGACAGGTTGAGCCCACCAACTTCAAGAGGGTAATACCTGGACCCCATGCTGGCCTAAACTCTAAGGGCTCTTTTGTGTGACTTGTGTGCCTTCGTACTTGACTATTTGCATGCTTGTTGTATGACACTTGAACTACTTGCAGGTTTTGTTTTAGTCCTTAATTGGGACCCATGACAGGGCTTACTAAGTTTCTTGCAGGTTTTGTTTATAGTCCTTAATTAGGACTCATAACAGAGTTTACTAAGTTTCTGGCAGGTTTTGTTTATAGTCCTTAATTGGGACTCATAACAGAGTGTACGGAATTTCTTGCAGGTTTTATTTACAGTCCTTAATGGGGACTCATAACAGGGTTACTTACATTACCCCCATGCATACCATAACATCATACCATTGCATACATCCTAACCCATTTCAAGGATCTCAAGGGCTTGTGATGCAGGTCATGATGAATCAAACGTCTAGCAAGGGGCAAAGAGGATTTATTTTCCCCTAGCCGAGGTTGTCAGAGGCTATGACCCACTGGATATGGTGAGCCTTTGACCCTTGAAGAAGGACTCTCAACAACATGAGGCCCCTTCACTCAAGCTACCGGATTCAAATTCTGACAAATTTTTCTTGTTTACCCCGCGAGGTCCTTGAAAACACTGCATGCATACATACACATCATAACAGGTATCCTTGTTGCAGGTCACTTACCTTTCTCGCTGTTTATTTCAGCAATGACTTCCCAACAAGATAACCAGGGACCTCATGCTCAAGAGACTCAGTTCAAAGAGATCTTCCTAAGCCTATCCAAGGGGCAAGAAGAGATGAGAACACTCCTCACAGGGACTTTGGTCAGGAACAATGCTGAGGACGACAAGGACGAACGGCTGAAACGTCTACAAGCTGAGGTAGACACATTGAAAACCCAGATGCTGGGGCAAAGGACTCTCATCCAAAGTTTAGCTCAGGAGCAAGGAGAGCTAAGGGCCATGATCAGTCAGCTTCATCAAGACATGAAGCAACCAGCCCAAGTCAGGGACCCAGTCATTAATCAACTTCCAAGAAGTCAAAGGTTTGGGCCTCTCCAAGCTGCTATTACTTCACAGGTCCAACAACGACCTCGCCAAGAACAACGGACTGATCAGAGCAAACCAGACAAGCCTAAAAGGCAGTTCACCAAGCTCAACGTGTCACCGTCTCAAGCTTTACAACAATTGTTGAGGTTGAATCTGGTGACGTTAAGGGACCCTCATAAGAATCTCAACACAGCCTCCCCAAAATACAAGTCTAAGGAAAGATGTGCATACCACTCTGGCAGTCCAGGCCATGACACCGACGATTGTTGGGCTCTGAAGAATAGGATCCAAGACCTGATCGAGGAAAGAGCTGTGGATTTCACCCAAATGGGCCAAGCTGAATGCTCCTGCCATCCCTATCGGATGCACCAGTTGAAGTAACAAGCCCTGAGATAAAAAGACTTTTGTTCATTAGGATTTTCAAGTTGTAATTTTCTTTTGTTCAAACATTTGCTCATATTAAACGTTGTTATTTCATTAATGCATCGCATATGTCTGTTTTGAAGTCATATATTCGTATTCATTATATGCAAATTATTTTCATATTTTTTCTGATGATCAACGCTCGATTAATAATTCTAAGCCTCTTGAGGGAGGATGACAAAAACGATACCACGATCTACAGTATGCTTTTGGACAAACCCCGCTGATGAGGTACAGGCATTGTTTCAATCCCTAAACACTGGAGTTATAAGGAAGATAATCCCTCGTCAACCCCGTCGAGCCAAAGAAGTAGGAGTTTTTCTTTTCGAAAATTGAAACCCTTAATCATAACCTGGGGCAGGGTAGTTCTCTCAGTTGATCCAAGTGCATAACGAATGGCACCAAAGCGGTCCTTACAAAATAAACAAAAGACAGTGATGGTTCCGAATAATCATAAAGACAGGCAGTCGTTATCTATCAAAATAAAAGCCCAATAAGTCAAAACCTATGAAGGAGACTTACGAAAACTGGGGCATCCCGCTGACTGTAAATCGCAAAAGAGACAGTTCAGGCAAAAAATAGGGATAATAAACAAAAAAAGAAAGAGGTCTTACAAATCCTCAACAATAACAAAAAGGAATGACTGCCTATCCCAAAATAAACGTTCAGTATCCGAACCATCACCGGAATATCAAAGCAAAGACTCAAACAAGGTCTAACGCACGATCAGCTGAGTTTAGGTTTGAAGAACATCACGAAGAGTGGGTGGGTACAAATAATTTGAGCCTTTATCCTTTGTTTCTTAAACCGTGAACCAAGCCACGTTATAACCCTTGAAAGTCCTAGCTGAAGCATGGGTTAGTTCGAAAGCATACTGTTACGAAAGGTATCCTGACTCCTTAAAGCTTACGGTAAATACGGAGCTGACATCACGTTTTACAAACATTCACTTGTTTTATGAAAAAGAATACATTTTCAAAATCTTCAAAGACAGACATAATCTTTGCATTTTTAACATGACTTTGTTTGCATCTGACCTTTTGTTTGAACAGCATAGAAATTCACGCGACGAATGCCTAATGAACAAAAGCACTTCCAATCAAGGGGCACGACGTGATCATGGTCCAATCATCTGGGGCAATCCAATCAAGATTCGGAGAATCTCTCAAAGGTCAAACAGCCAGGGGCAAATCTCCGCCTAAGTCACTTGGGGCATTCCAACAACGAATCTTGCCTGATCAAACATCTTCTGGGGCATGGCAACACTTCTAACAGGGGCAACTCCCTACATTCTGAAAGCACGGACATAGTCGAAAAAATACTACGCGTAATCAAAGACCCGCTAGGTTGAAACACCTAGGCAAAAATAAGGGCTTCCCGGCGAACCAAAAGTGTTCGGGCAAAATGAAGGGATGAAATGAAAAAATCTGTACACCCGGCAAGTCGAAAACCTGAAAAGGCGGCTTGGGCAAAAAAGGGTATCCCGATGGGCTGAAAACCTAAAAGGGCGGTCTAGGAAAAAGTTAGGGATCAAAGCGTACGACTATGTCATGTCATCTCGTCACTTGCCTACCAGAAGAAGATTTGTCAAACGGCAGTCATCAAACACCTTCACAGGTACCTTCTTCTCCAACAGAAACTGGGGCAATAATGAGTTGTCTAAATGATCCGGTTGCCCTGTCCACCGAAGTGCCAAGGTAAGTTCAGCTGAAGAATGCGACCAAGATACCTTCATTTCCAACAGAGCACAACAACAAAATCCCCAGCGGAGTTATCATCAAATCTCAGCGAAGTATCTCTCTCCCCACAGAGTATTGCTCCCCAGCAAGATCGCTAGAGTACTTTTCTCCCCGCAGAGTAATCCATTCGCCAAGTTTATTCCCCAACGGAGTCATCTTCTCCTACCGGTATTCTTGCAACTATCATCCCCAGCGGAAGCAAAGATCTATTCTTCAACATCAGCCCAGGAGTGACTTCCCGGCACCCGTCAGGGATTTATTTTTCTAAGACAAAAACATACATTCATAAACATCACATACATCATTATAGCATGCATATATGCATCATATCTTACAAATCTCATTTATGTTGAGAACATCATTGCTTGATCCACATCATGCATTGCATGTAACTGACCTTTACTTTTCAGGAAAGATCCAGTTGAGTTCTCAGCTATATTCAAGACCTTGACCGGTTCAGTTAAATCGACCCTAAGATTTTTCTGTTTCTTATCCAGTCAAAGGCCTTCTCTGGTTCAGTCAGATCGACCCTAAGATCTCCCTGTTTCTTATCCAGTTGAAGACATTTCAAGACCTAGCCTGGTTCAGTTAAATTGACCCTAAGATTTTCCTGTTTCTTATCCAGTCAAAGGCCTTCTCTGGTTCAGTCAGATCGACCCTAAGATCTCCCTGTTTCTTATCCAGTTGAAGATTTCAAGACCTAGACCGGTTCAGTTAAATCGACCCTAAGATTTTTCTGTTTCTTATCCAATCAAAGGCCTTCTCTGGTTCAGTCAGATCGACCCTAAGATCTCCCTGTTTCTTATCCAGTTGAAGACATTTCAAGACCTAGACCGGTTCAGTTAAATCGACCCTAAGATTTTTCTATTTCTTATCCAGTCCAAGGCCTTCTCTGGTTCAGTCAGATCGACCCTAAGATCTCCCTGTTTCTTATTCAATTGAAGATTTCAAGACCTAGACCGGTTCAGTTAAATCGACCCTAAGATTTTACTGTTTCTTATCCAGTCAAAGGCCTTCTCTAGTCCAGCTAAATCGACCCCTAATAGATTTTCCTGATAAAGACTCAGTAGAAGATATCCAAGATTCTCCCAGCGTTACTGTTGAGGTAGAAGTCGCCCAAGATTCTCTCAGCGTTACTGTTTAGGTAGAAGTCGCCTATAGTTCTCTCCCCGTTACTGCGGAGGTAGTAACCGTCCCAAGATTCTCTCAGCGTTACTGTTGAGGTAGAAGTCGCCCAAGATTCTCTCAATGATACTGTTGAGGTTGAAGTCGCCTATGGTTCTCTCCCCGTTACTGCGGAGGTAGTAATCGCCCCCAGATTCTCTCAGCGTTACTGTTGAGGTTGAAGTCGCCTATGGTTCTCTCCCCGTTACTGCGGAGGTAGTAATCGCCCCCAGATTCTCTCAGTGTTACTGTTGAGGTTGAAGTCGCCTATGATTCTCTCAGTGTTACTGTTGAGGTAGAAGTCGCCCAAGATTCTCTCAGCGTTACTGTTGAGGTTGAAGTCGCCCAAGATTCTCTCAGCGTTACTGTTGAGGTAGAAGTCGCCCAAGATTCTCTCAGCGTTACTGTTGAGATAGAAGTCGCCCAAGATTCTCTCAGCGTTACTGTTGAGGTAGAAGTCGCCCAAGATTCTCTCAGCGTTCCTGTTGAGGTAGTAATCGCCCCAAGATTCTCTCAGCATTCCTGTTGAGGTAGTAATTGTCCAAGGTTCTCTCGGCGTTCCTGTTGAGGTAGTAACCATCCCTGGTTCATTCATCACCTTTTGAAGCTCCAGATCCAGCTCCTGTAACCAGCCAGGACACATCTATACAAAGAATTTGAAGACCAGCTCCTGTAACAGGTCAGGTAATCATTTTCTTTTGCAGGTACGCAAGTTCTCGCTAAGGAATCTCTTACGCGATCGACATCCAGATGGCATCCATAAGCCCATCCACCTTCCATCACCTCTTAGCAAGGCATCTATAAGCCCATCATCCTATCCATCAAATCTCCAAATGGCATCTATAAGCCCATTCCCATCATCACACTACTATGTGAGCGCAAATTTCTGGGCACTCTAGTGTTCAATCATCTTCCACCTTCGAATTACGAAAGGCACGTCGGCCAATCTGCATCCTCAGGTTTAAGAAGATTGAACAGGGGCAACTGTTGTACCCCAAAATTTGCCCTCCCATATTCTTCAAGAATTGCAAAGAGCATGCTTCAAAATCTCCCCAAGGGTTGCACAGTTCAAGGGCCTCCTAACAGTCAAAAACTAGGGTTTTGGTTCTGACAAAGAAATTGAAGTTTCCAAGGGTCCAATCAAGTCCCACATGCCTATAAATATGGTCAAGCATCCTCATACCAAGTTTCAAGACTCACAGCACAAAATTGCACAGTCAAAAACCCTAATTGCACTACAGTCAATTGTAGGGGCAAAATGGTCATTTGACAGTCAAAAGTTCAAATTTTTGGTCAACATCTCATGTTGAAGCCACAAACATCATTTGATCAATGCTTGATCATGATTCTCAAGGCATGGCTCAAAAAGTCTCAAGATGCAAAAGTTTCCATATTTGGACAGTTGAAAAAGTCAACTGTAACTTGACCAGGGCATAACTTCCACATGGATTATCAGAAAAATCCCATCCAAAGCTCATTTTGAAGAGAAAGACATTTCCTACAACTCCTCTTCACACTTCAAGTCCAAGAAATGCTCTCACAAAAAGTTATCAATTTCAACATTATAGGTCATTTTCAAAAGTCAACAAAAAGGGACTTTAAGTCAAAAGCCATAACTTGAGATTGGTAAATCAAAATGACATGGGACCAAAGACATTGGTCATAGGACTTCAATACCTTTCCAAAATGTCCAAGAACATGAGCAAAGCTTAAAAATTGAGCAAGATATGCCTTGTGGAAGTTGGGAAATTTTTGGATATTTTGAAAAGTCAACTTTGCTTCAAAAGCCTTAAAATTGTTAATGGGCCACATTTCCTTCCAAGATTCATCATCCAAAGCATGTGCACGACCATTTGGCCCAAAGGGAAGTTATTCATCATTTTTATTTATTTATTTGAATTTTTAATTGCTAATAATTCATTTAATTAATTAAAATATGTGAAAAATACCAAGGCAAACTTTTTAAATCTTTTTATGCATGAAATATCTCCAAGATTTCGTGCAAATCAGATAGGGAAAGAATCAATGTGATTTGGACATGATTGGTATCAAATATGCATGGAAAAGATTGAAAAATATATGCATAAAAATCAAATATCTTGTACATCAATGCAAAGGGTTTTGGATCCAATTTTCAACCCTAATCAGTTCCAATACTTATACTCATGCAAACCCTAGTCCAAAAGACCTCCAAGCTGCGCCAGAAAAGAAGAACAAAGTTTGCACTTTTTGTGAAAAATTCTAAAACCGAAAACGTGGTTCCAAAGCATTTCAAGGCAAGAAAATCATTCCATTGTGTTCCTGAGGCTTCAAGGAACGTGCCTGAATCAAAACCATCATCCCTAACATCAAGAATTGGTAACTATAAGTCAGACTGTGTCGTCTTTTTTGCATATTCGTGTTTCAGTTTTCAAGCATTCTCATTGCAATTTTTTTGTGGATTCATACTAATTGATTGATTCTAAAACTAACCACATACTTTAATTGAGTTTTCGTGCCAAATTGGAGGATCCACCATTGAAGCATTCTAGGTTTTCAGAGACCTTGAATTGGGGATTCTGACATAGGGTAAAATTGGAACACGAGATTCAGACCATTAAAATCAGGACCTTCAGACGAACTCAATGATGGGGTCGCGCCTAATTTATGATCAAAGGGTTGCTAATCGCTAATTTTGTGCTTGTTATTTAGTGGGGGTTTAAAACCCCCGCTATTCAATTTATTTTTTCAGATAAAATGCAGGGCCAGTGAAGAAGATGGTGATGTGTAAGGCGATGGTTGGTGTATTCAAATTTCGCGCGAAAATGTCCACTAACTCATGATTTGCATTATATTATTTGTTTCCTATTATATATTCAAAGCGCGTTCACAGCTCCATTGGCAAAGCGTAGCATTGGTAACCTCTGGGACCTGGGTTCGATTCCCAGGTCCCCTCCTCTCTCCATATTATTTTTCTAACCTTACTTGCGTGCAGCTTCAATCCAAGCGTTCACCATACGTCCATCATCCAGGCTTGCCACGTGCTTATTGAGATCAATCAAAGGGCTATGATTTGAAGACCATCCTGGGCATGAGTCAGACGAGCCACACGCCAACATAAAAGTCAAACAAGACCATAGACATTGGGCCCAAATTGCTGAACAAAACCTCCACTTGGGGTCAACACCCCCTAGGGTTTGTGTTTATTTTTCTTTTTCTATCTTCTTTATTATTTGTCTAATTTAATTATTTCCTATTAAAACTTTAAATTAACATTTTCATAAAACATAAAAAATATAAAAAAATCAGAAAGTCATAAAAAACAAAATATTTTATTTAAATGTTATTTTTTGTAAATAAAGTCTTATTAATTAATTAGTTTAAATTCTAGGATTAATGTTAATATTTTCTAATAAACTTAAAATTTGTAGAATTAGGTTCTAATTGCTTTTACTTTTTCTTTTCTTTTATTAATTATTAATAATTAATTATTTATTTTTGTAAATCAAAATTGAATTAATTAATTAGGTTTAATTTTAGGTTAAATTTTAATGCTTTTCTTAATAAATTAAAAATAACTAGAATTAGGTTTTAATTTCCATAATCTTCTCATTAAAAAACTCATAAATACAAAAACTCAAAAAAATAATTTCCTTTCATTTTAATTTAATTAATTTTTTAATATAATCTAATTTCATTAAAAAGGGTCCAACGCTCTCGCATTCCCGATTTTTTATTCCCTTCGCGCATTTATTTCCTTTCTTATAATTTTTATGTAATTCTCCCAAAGCCGTGTAAATTAAATATTTATAATTTCTCGCACTTTATTTACTTTATGTCAAATCGGGTCCTGGATTAAATTTGGCGATGTGGACCCGCGCCTTTGTAATAGTTTAGGAACTTTATATTTTCTCGCAACTTTTTTAACTGTTAACAATTGCATGCAAGAATGAATGTTAAAATAAAAACAAAAGCATAGATCACCCACGACATGAACAAGATAAATACAAATGAACATGACACACAAATCACACACCACCCCTAGGGTACGCTTCACTGTTGCCTTGCCTCTCGAAAGGTGATCGTCGAGTAGAGGATGTTTTAGTAAGTCCTCATGATCCGGGAACCTGGCATGAGGGTAGCTTCTAAGGTATCTTCCTATTGCTCTGGTGATCACCATGTCCCGAACTTCGAATTGACCCGAACACCTCCAACGGTGGTGCTACCTACCTCTCAATGGTGGGATGGCACTACTTTAAAGGACATTTACACAGACGAATTCCTTAGGGTAGGTAGACGACTCTAGATACTTGCTCTAATTTCAAAACAAATTCAAAAAATACTTTTCACACCGACACTTTCAAAAAGCTTTCGAAAGCAATTTTTCAAACACTCTTGAGGAGCGATACAAGAGTCGAACTGGAATTTTCAAAGAAACTTTTTAAAACCCACATTGAAAAGCAAACAAACCATTTTTGAAAACACAAGTGAGCAAGTATCTAAGAGCCCATGGATAGAAAGGGTGCTAACACCTTCCCTTTCTATAACCTACCTCCCAAACCGAGAGCAATCTCTTAAGGAATTTTTCTGTGCTTTTGTCCTTTCCATTTGGAGAAAATAAAAGACGGTGGCGACTCTTGCTTCCGCGATATTTCGCGAACCAGCGTTAAACAGTCAGTTCCAGATCCACCGATCACACCTAGGCTTAGAGATTCTGTATCAGTGTAACACCCACTCTTCTGACCTTTTCATCTTCTGATTTCAGCATGTTCTGAAAGAGCCTTCAGACTTCCTTTCTTCTTTTGCATTCCTTTAGCAAATTCTGGCTGAGCTTGCATAACTGCTGAAAGAGTCATGTTCTGTCTGAGACTTGCGTATTGAACCACGTTTACAACTTCTGATTGAGCTGATGTAACTGCTGAAGAGCCAACTTCTGACTGCGCTGAACCAAGCTTGCAACTTCTGACCGTTTCTATCTGGAGTTTGGTCCAGAAGTTCTGAAGCGCTGATTTCTTCTTAAACACTCATTTTTTTAGAGAAAAATTCCAAGTACTTAGAATTTAATTTTTCTCAAGATAAAAGCGTTGTCTTTAGAGCTTGTGTGATCATCTTGCTCTTGTAAATGGTTTGCTTGGGCAAAAATGACAATTCAGGACTTGGATTTGTTTCAGAGGGACTCTGAAAATCCAAGATGATTTCCTAAAGAAAGAGAGGGAAAATTTTGGGGTACAACACTTAGTTTATTTTATCGCATTTTTTCCTATTATATAACTTCTCATGGGATGTAATAGACTGGGTTTATTTTCCCGCACTTTACTTTCCGCACATATACTATATATGCCTGTATGTATATATAATTGTATAGTAACTAGGCATGTATGGAAAGATCTAAAACGAGATGCTAGATAAACCTAAATAAACAAGATAAATAATTGAACTAGATCATTTGCACACATGCACCTCTAGGGTAACCTCCCTTGTTGCCTTCGAAAAATAATGGTTATGTCCCTCGAACGTAGGGATACCATTAGCAAAGACCCTCGGTTAAAGTCATCATAAAGATCATAGTCCCGCGATGTCCCTCAAAGTTGCCTACGAGAAATGATCTTGTCCCTCGATGTTACCTACGAATATATGATGATAGTCCCTTCGAATTGCTAAGGTATCCCTACATGTTGCCTTCAATGACCATAACGACGACCTTACGCTTGTCCCTTCACATCCAATGGATGGGGTTGCCTACCAACTAATGGTATGGATAACAATATCCCTAATGGAGAAGGAAAAGGATAATGAAAGACCTTTCAGTGGGTAAGATACCCTTAATTTCTTGGTCATAAACTAAAATAATTTTCACACCTCACACTTTCAAAACAACTACTTTCAAACGCTTTATAAACAATATTGAGGACTGATACAAGGGTTATTATAAAGCAGACTGCCTTACACTGGCATTGTCAAAACATTTTCAAACAAATCACACACAAAGCAAATTAAAGTGAGCTAAGAAATTAAGAGCTCGTAGATAACTACAGATGAAAAGGGTGCTAACACCTTCCCTTTTCATAACCTACCGCCCAAACTCAAAATCTTAAAGGTTTTTCCTGTTCTTTTCACCTTTCCTTATTGGATAAAAGAAAAGTCGGTGGCGACTCTTACTATCCGCAATATTTGCAATAAAACGCAAAACCAAGTCAATTCTCCCACCGCATTATAGTATGCAAGGTTCCTTTTATAGATGTATTGAAGTGAATTTGGATGGAGAATTTGATAAGTTTTTGAACAAATCTGATGCCATGTTTTATTGCTTTTTGATACAGTTTTGTGTTTGCTATTTTTGTGTAATCTTTGGTGCAGGTTTGGACTGTTATGCTTGTAGGTTTTGTTGTGTTATGGACAAAAGGTATTTGTGTTGTGGACAACAAGTTTTGTAGGATTTTGGGCTATTTTAAAGATTTGTTTTATTGCCCTTACATGTGGACAAATTTTGTATAAGGGGAATTTGGAGCATTGGTGAAGAAATTATGATCATAACATAGTTTTTTTTTTGTGATGGGCAAGGCATGACCACATTTGGTTCATAATACTTTTAAGATTAAGAACAAGTTTAACATGATTTAGGACTTGGCTTTCATGTAACTTTGCATGTATCTTGAATAAAAAAGTCTTGTAACATGATGAATTTATTCAAAGTATAGACTTGAAATCTATGTAATTTTTTCTTCTTGAAGCTGGAATGAACTTGAACAAATTCTCTTAGTGAACTCATGACATTAGGAACTTGAATTGAATATTACATTTGAATAATGCTTGAAAACTTGAATGAACATGAATTAAATTGAGTGGTAGTGAACTCGAAAGTGAATTTTCGAATGATGAATGGACAATGATGCATGCCTTGAAACCTTAATCTTGCATTTCGTACTTGCTTATTTGAATCCAAACAAATCATATGAATGAATCTTCAAAATTTATCAAACTTGCATCATAATAAAATTGGTCCTTTTGAACACTTTCCTTTTCAAAACTCCATTAATATTCAATTATGAGCTTTTTGCAAATCCACTTTGAATACCCAAAAGGAATGCTTTGTACCAATTGTTCACAGATCTTAAATAAACCCACCTTGCATCATGTAAGCATGAGAACTCAAATCAAATCTAAAAGGCCTTGAATGATCACTAGAAGAGGGTTTCGAGGAAAAAGTTATCGCATTATGAAGTTGGCACCATGAATTTCATTAGAAGTCAAGAAACCTCTTTAAGTAAAAAAAAAAGGACCTATAACGTTTCACTAAATTTCATGGCCTTCTAAGCACAATTTGACTTTGATTCTTAAAGAAAACTTGTAGATGATATTTCTCACGACAATGTGCAAAAAGAATCGTCTCAAAATGTTAAAAATTAAGGAAGTTACAATCCTTGAAAGTCAGTCAACGATTACTTGAGATCAGGTCAAAGTCTACAGAGTGACCTCTAAAGTATTCGAATTTTTTTTTGACGATCTTACACACATAATTGGCCCTTAACTTGTAAAGATAAGTTGGAGAGGACATCAAAAGGAACCAAATTCCCAAAGAATCATTAAAAAATGTTGAATATTGAAGAAGTTATGATCTTCTAAATTTGATCTTGAAAATGTTGACTTTTTGGTCAATGTGCTTTGAATCAACTTATAAACTTGATCTTTCCTTGTATCCCAAGACATGTTAATGCACATATGAACCTGTGATGATGGAATATTGATTGTGCTTTGAGATTAGAGGATATGTTCTGATGAAGTATCCTTTGAGAATCAATGATTAACCATACTGAACACTCAAGGGATTCAAAACCCTGGCTGAGGCACAACACGTGATGCTCTTGATTCAAACTTGTCCTTGTAAAGGAAACAAAAGAAGCAAAATAAATTTTTTGTATTTTCACGAGGTTGGTAATGCATAAAAGTAAAATAATACACAACGAGACACTTGATGATCTCTACATAGGCAACCTAAAAAAAGGAGAGGCTTAAGAGCCAGTCATAGCTTGTGATCTTGATGCAAAATAATGATGCAGAAGAGAGTGGGATCTTAGGGTTAAAAATTAGGCTATGACACCATTCACCTCCCCTAATTTTATATATCTAAAGTTTCTCATATCTTAAGTTGATTGTACACCATTCACCTCCCCTAATTTTAACTCTTGTTTGCTTTTTTAGAGGCAACCTGGCATCAATCTTAACTCTTAATCGCACGTACTACTGCCAAAAGCTTGCATTGTTGTTCTTGTAATATTCCACAAACACACTAATGAATTTAGCCTGCCTTTTCCAACATAAGACCCACAAGGAGATTATGGACTCAAACCCATAATTTTACATGGTGAAATGGTATGTTTTCTATTTGGAATTACACCTTCACTTTCTCAATAGTCAAAAGATGACTATCATATGCCTAAGGGATCCCCCTTCAGAGCCACTTCCATATCCAGATGATGAGAAAAACGAAACAAGAACAAACCCTCGTTTGCTTTCTTGATTATGACACCCTTCACCAGTTGCCAAATATCTGCCACTCTAGCTTTCATCGACTTCACATGGATCGGTCTATCACACAAAAGCCTCCCCATAAGACACGGCCATAAATTAACCACTTATCTGCCATCATTCTCCATGTCAAAGCAAAAACATTCATCATCACCTTCCTCATGTAGAGAAAGCCCTTCGATATTAGGGCTTGACATTCTTAATCGTAGCATTGAGATGTGAAACTATGAAAAATTTAGAAATGTTACATAGACTTTATTGGACTAAGAACTAGGAAAAAGGATCAAGCTTCACAAAAGAGAAGAAAATCACAAACCCTAAAAGACGCTAGGAAACTAACTAAAACTCAAAAGATAACATTACTAATTTAATACTCTCATTAAACTCCACCTCATCAACTAATTTCCACATCAGCACCATTTGGCACACAATTTTGACATTGACTAACAAATCAAACAGAAATGACAATTTTTAAAGGATCAAAACACATTTTTGAAAGATAAAGGATCTAATTGATCATTTTAAAATAAAGATGAATAAAATAGACCCTGATATATAAATAAGGTAAACAAAATATGAGAAAAAAGAATATACACTGACGGTGTAAAGTATTTTTACATTGTCAATCAATCACAAACATGTATCAGGCTAAGTCACGCTTTTAATTTTAAAATACTCATATAACATGGAAAATGTTATAATTTTATTAAATGATGGTGTAAAACTAGTTTACACTGACAATGCACTACCTTTAACCTCAAAAAAATATTCAGTCTTTTAAAATTTTATACCGTCAAAGTAAGACTCTTTGGATACAACTAGTGAGAAACACGCGCTATCGTACAGGTCCCATATGGATTTCAAATCACATGATCTAATAAGGATTTGCAAAGTTCTATCTTTGTCAAAATTAAGCTAATAAAAAAAAACCAAAATTCAATCAATTTTGAACTAAATAGTATATTAAACAACAAAATTGACATGACTTGCACTAATAATACATAAAATTTTTAGTCTTATAAGTCCAAACGTAAATATATCCATAGTATATATTCCATAGTTGAACTTGTCAACGAAGGAACCAACCAATAACAATAACTCACATCATGTATCTGCATGGAAATATATATCAAATTAGATATTAAATATTTTGCTTTTTTTTTAAAACTAATGAAAATATGTGGTATTTAAACACATAAATTAAACACTGGGATTTAATTTGTATCACAAAAGGAATTGGTGAAAAGGATTACCAACTAACAAAGTGATTGAAGACTTCCTTGTATACAATATTTGTAGTGGTCGAACAAGGTGCATTCTCCTTGTCATATATTAAGATTTTAAGACCACTTTTGATTGTAACTCTCAAAATTGCAACATACAATTGTCCATGACTAAAACAGGTATAGGGAAATACAATCCGACATTATCAAGCAATTGAACTTGGGATTTATTAATTGTCATTGCATAATAGACAATGATTGGAAATTGTCTCCTAACAAACTTGAATGGCCTTAGTGACTCAGAAGGTGACATAGACATTCGAGGAATATAAAAAATGTTACCTATATTCTTTCCTGACATAATTTTTGCCTCAATGACGTGATTTGCTAACTTTGTAACAATTAATCTTGTTCCATTGCACAATCCATCAGTTTGATCCAAATTTATCATTAGCATGATGGGGGGTACCGACCTTCAATTTGATCCTTTAATTTGGAAGCCCTGATGTTCTTAGTTTACTAAGAAATTCTGGAGTTAGAACTTCATAAGCTTTAGTATAACTTGTATTGGTTCTATCAATTGAATCGAAACTTAGATACTCTTTCTCTTCTCCTAAAAAATGCAATGAAGTCAAAATATTAATACATTAATAAAACCAACATGATATAATTTTTGTGTGCGTATGTTGTATATATATGTGTATAACTAAAAAAAAGAATGTAATTTCATAGATTGTGAATACAAATTTAAAGAATCACCTGTAAGTGCGTTAAATAAATTCTGGAAATTTTGTCGTTTAGTATGGAAATTGTAATTACGTTCGTCCCAAATCAGTCTATTTCCTACGTGCCGTGTGACATGTGAATATCGATAAATCATATCTTTAAATTCATACAAACTTCTTCGATTTGATTGCAACATATTCTCAATCTCAATGAGTGTAAAATTCTTCAACTCAGTTATTGACAACTGCGTATCTATCAAAAATATACAAATAACAATTCACATATGGCAGCATGACAATAACCACATAAATGTTCAAATTAGAGAACTTAACAGCAAAGTAAAATTGTCAACAACAAGGATAATTCATCTGACAATGTTGCATTACAATGAAATTACAACAACAAAATAAAATAAAAAATGGCACCAACTAATTAAAACTATATCAATAGCAACAACATGAACATCAATATCAATGTTAACACGACTGCATCAAGATATACAACAACAACATATGCACAATATTTTTTCGTAGCAACCTTTTCTATATGGAACTATTAATATACTGACTCATTCAAAATAATTACTACGTTCAATTAGATGGAAAGTCTGTTACAACAAACAATTATATGCATCAATTTTAATTTATACAGTTGATAATGTTTATCATTTAATTGTATCCAATATCATATTGATATATAAACATAATAGTAACATCGATTGGTCATTGGATAAAATATATATTAATGTACTATAAATAATTTAAAAACTAGAGTGTACCTCTTCTATTTGTTGCCTGTCTTTGTTGATAAAGAATACAATCAAATAACGTCCTCCAAGTTTTTTCCCAAACATGTCGTGGTCTATTAATTGTTTCGGATGATAGCATAGTGACAAATAACTTTCTCAAAAAATGTCCAGAACCCCAATCCTTCTCCTTATTTATGGTTGCAACATACTCCTTGTTGTCATTAAGAAATCCCATTTCGAAGCATGCGTCCCGAAAACTATCCTGAATTATTCCACCAACTTTTTTAATATCCTTATAACATGTTGACCCCTTGACAATTGTAAGCATCATTCTTAGGTAATACAACTCACCAGTACTTGGAGGAACCCAAATTAGTCTTCCAATTGTATGACCTCTCTTACATGGTCTCCATTGTTGGTATCTTTTATCATAAACAAACTTGGTCAAAAAATTAGAGTATGTCAGATTTCTTGCCTCTACATATATCTTGGTTGCTTCCATCCAAGCGGTAAACATTGATTCTTTCACACTCGGTTTGTCAAGAACTTCATCTATAAATTTATAATCAGTATAGTATATCGTATTGTCGCCCCCAAGATGAAAAAACAACCTTTCATCTGCAGGAGATCTCCTATGAATAGGAAATGAAAAGATCCTCTAACATGCTTCACTGGGTGAGACATATTTACAATCAAGACATTGCTTGATTTCATCGACATTTTTAATAAGAGAAGTTTTGTCGGTCTCATTATCGACAACAACTGTGGTAATTTTGTCACACCCCTTGTTAATATACATGAATAAGTACTTAACCAAAGTACTCTGATTACACCACTTCATATTGATGTGAGCCTAAAATATCTTCAACAGAAATGGGTTATAAGGAACAACGTATATGTTATCGAGAACCACATTCTTCTTCATCACTGTAATTCCAGTTTCCCTTCTTTTGTACATAGGATAGCCATCGTGATCAACAACTGTTTGAGGCTGATATTGTTTGGGAAAGGATTTAGAGCACTTCCTATTTTTCATGCAAGGTGAAGATCGATTTTCTAAACCACATGGCCCATGAATCATATGTGTCTTGACCAAATGATACAATTGTCTATCATTATTTTTAGATGGTATCTCTGCTGAAATGATATTGTTTATGTCATCTGGAGTGGGATACTTGCTTGAGGGATGCATGAATAGCAGAATATGCGCATGTGGTAATCCCCGCTTTTGGAACTCAATTGTGTATATATCCAAAAAATATTGATATTAGTTATAGAAGATGTATATAAAAGATATTCAATTTAAATATAGAAAGAAACATAATGAGAACTTGACAATTAATTTGTAAATACAACTTACATACAACCACTCTCTAAGACATGATTCTTTATTAGATCACACAACAACTCATCTAACTTAATTTTAAACACTCTTGATATAATATTCAGATGATCATGAGGTTGCAGATTAACTTTATTAAGTAACCTTTGAACTTCTGGTCAATTTGGATTGCAAGTAAAAGTGATAAAAATGCCCAGAAAACCAATATGGCTGCATATTGCCATCCCATCAAAATACATTTGTTCCATGTATCTCCGACTTCCAACATATGTTAATGGTAAAATGACTCTTTTACCTTTATTTGCCCCTTGAGTGTTTGATTGCTGATCGGGACCAGTCAAATTGCAGTACTTAGAAACTCTAAGTTTTTTCTGATGCTTGCAGATATAATTCAATCTTTGGGACTCCATCATAGTAAATCCATCGACCAAAAACTGTTGAAACAACCTCCTTAACCTCAAAAGCATATGTGTTTCATGTTGACGGGTTTGAATCCTAAAATCAAGCCATTCTCTAATGGTAAGCATATTTTGCTTATATTTTTTTCTTGCATTTATTTCTTTGTGTAGAACACCAAGTCTAAAACTATCTTCCACATATGGAAACAGAAGTGGATATTATAACACAATATAACTTGGATGAAACTCACTTATTCTTTTCAGCCTCCCGCTCTATTTTTCAAGAATAATATCCCTTTTAAAACTTGTATCAACATCCCCAACGATAAGTGCATCGACCTCAGAAACAATCGGTTGATTGTAGATTCTTCCATCCTTCGATCTATTAGCTATTAACTTCAACTTTATATCAGGTACATGAGTATCCTTTAATCTATCTGCTACCATTCTAAATGATTTAGAGTGTGTGTGTTGAACTCATCATGTAACACCCCAAAAATATAGAATAATTATTTAACTAATTTAGTGTGAATATTGGTGATTTTGGTGAATATATGAATTTTTGTGTTTTGATGTGTTGGGATGCATTTGATGAGATATAGTTGCCTTAGAAAATAACGTGTTAGGGGTGCATGACTAAAAATGTAGAAACGTAGAGGTTGAAGGAGAATGTTGGTTTAATATTAATATTATGTGAATTAAAATTAAAATTATAGTTTTTATAACTATATTATTATTATTTTAATTAGAGAAGGGAAAAGTTGGAATATTGATTTAGGGGTCCAAGAGGTTAAGTGGTCATAAGAGGAAAATTAGAAGTTAGATCGTGACATTTTTCTGTGAACGAGAGAAAAGAAGCGAAGAACGAGAAAGAGAGAAGAAGAGGCAATCATTCGGAAAGGGAAGAACTTGCGGAAGAGGTTTGGGAATCTACAACCTAAGTTAAGGGTGGGGTTCTGACTCTCTAATAAGTGGTATAATAGTAGGGATGTAATGATATATATGTTAGGTTTTGGTGTAGATTGTTTGATTTAATCCATTGAAATTGACTATAATAGATGAATTGATGCTTTGAATTGTATGGTAATTGATGTATGTTGATATCAATGATAATTGGATGTTTGATTGTGTATTATTTCATGAAGTTTGTGTTTTTGGAATTGAGACAAAAAGATTTTTGTACTGCACTTTACAGAATTCGTAAAACTATTTTTCATAGGATGCAGTCGATTGCAGCATAAGAGCAATCGATTACACTGCTTACAAATTAGGATTTTTGCTTTTGTTTCAGTAAGATATCAATTGCAGCAGAAGAGCAATCGAATGCACTGCTTAAAAACATGATTTTTGGCCTCTGGAACAGGGTGCAATCGATTGCTCTGTTAGTGCAACTGATTGCTCTGTTAGTACAATATTTTTGAAAATTTGAAAACTCCATAACTTTTGACTCAGGTGTTCGTTTGACGCTCCGTTTAGACCGTTGGAAAGCTAAAAATATTTTCTATAATGTGGTAATAATTTTGATGACATTAGAATAATATTTTATTGGAATAATTCTGATGTGTGCGTATGTTGTATGTGTTATAATGCAAAATGTTGCGATTAATTATATCGGTGTTGTATCGATGATGCGTGAAGGAATTACAAGTGATATTGCAGTATTATGAAGATGATGTTGGCCTGAATTTGGAGTGATGTCGGTGATTATGCTTGTGGTTTCATAATTTTGTTGTAGCATGTCGCATTTCATGCATCGTTGAGGGCTTATGCTCTAGGATGTATTGGTAATTTGTTGAGGGCTTATGCTCTGACCTGTATTGGCAATTTGTTGAGGGTTTATGCTCTGACATGTATTGGCAATTTATTGAGGGCTTATGCCCTGACCTTATATGGAAATTTATTGGAGATGGCTTATGCCCTGATGGTACCACATGCATCTTGCATCAGTGTCATTCGCATTGCATATTATTGAATTGTTAATACGATGATGATGTGGAATTGCATATTATTGAATTGTTAATACGGTGATGATGTTGAATTGCATATTGTTGAATTATTAATATGATGATGATGTTGAATTGTATATTGTTGAATTGTTAATACGATAATGATGTTGAATTGCATATTATTGAATTGTTAATACGATGATGATGTTGAATTGTATATTGTTGAATTGTTAATACAATGATGATGTTGAATTCCATATTGTTGAATTGTTAATACGATGATAATGTTGAGTTGCATAATTGGTATGCGTTGTATGACAGATGACAATAATCATGTATGTATTTGTATAATTATTATGAATTATAATCGATGATTATTAAGCTTGGAATCTTACATGATATATATGTCGCATACTTATTATTATATAACTTATTATGTGGTTGTGGTATCTCACCCCTTCTGTTTGAATGTTTCCTTTACATGGATAATATGCAGATAATCCGAAGTAGCTCGAGGTCAAGGTTAGCTGAAGAGTTGCCTTATTTTGCATAGATTGAGTCGGTGTCACCTCTGATACGTAACACTTTGGAGGTTTTGCGCTTGCTTTATTTATGTTGGGAATAAACTTTTGTATAACTCTGTTGTTGAGATCTAGCTATTATTTATGCTGAATTTTTGAAAGATGATTTTTTATCACTCATGTTGGAGAGTTGAAAGTAATTGCTATTGATGTTTTTCCGCTGCGAATAAATGAAATGAAGGTTAAGACTATTGAGTATGTGATTTTGTATGGCGTATCTTATTTCAAGAGCATGTATGATGTATGAATATGTGGCATCCTATTCTTGATGTTTTATTTTAGAAATTAATTTACTCTAATTTTACTTATTTTACCGATGGGGAAATAGGGTATTACATATCCAACACAGTTCCTATAACATTATTGAGATTATGACTGCAAAATAAAAATAATAGTTAGTATGCATATGTTTCAAGATAAGTAAATGTGATAATATAAAAAACCAAAATAAGCAATAAAAAACATAATGTCACCATGCTCGGTAACAACTTCTAATTATTAAGAAGATAAGCAATACCTTATTCCTTCAATTCTATATTGAATCTCATTGTCAGTGTCGTAAATATTAAGTTGCGCAAACTTAGGTGATTGTCCAGGCAAATGTATCATGCTCCCAATTCTATGGCAAGACTGTCCATGTATTCTTATGTTAGGTGGTCCTCTATCCGTTTGGAATCTATTGTTAAACTTCATTCCAGGAGAAGTAAAGGCAAACATAATGTTGTATAATCTGCAATGCTGCTGGTAATTACGACAATCTACATTATTGTTATCAAATAATAGATGTTTGAGTAATGGTGGTGGTGTTTTCAAAAGTGGTAACACAACTTTCCCATTTCCACAACATAAATGGAACTTGGGAACTACACTATCTTTTCACTTGTCAGTCTTTTCTTGATACCACATCAGTGCTCCGCAATATGTGCATTCAATTGCATGATCACCAATCTCTGAATAACCTAAATAAATCAAAGATAACAGAACATAGCATGTTAACACACTAATGTAAAGAACATAAGGATAATATTAAGTGTTTTATGATATTAGATCACATTTAATCAACAAATTGAAATAGTCAAACCTTAAGCCTTCTTAATCCTGACATTGATCAGCAAAATAACTATATTACCATTTTCCTTATGACTTGTATAATAATCGTGAAATTGCAGGGCAAGTTGACCCCACAAAGTACATTGTACTTCAGATATGCTGTTTTAAAAAACATATTAACATTATTAACATGATGATGTGAGAGTTTAGTGAATGCAATAATATGATCTATTCAATATTGTATACTCAAGGACATGAAACATACCTATTACCAGTGATTGAAAAAACAACTTTGCTCTTATTGTTATCAGCATTGATTTGGGTTTGAGAAATCTTAGTTACTCCTCCAAGAATATCTAAAATAATTCACGTGTTATATACTATATAGATTTATCCATGTATCTCGAATAAATAATTGAAATTAAAATAAAATTCATTAATAACATACCAAACCAAAACATTAGATTAGAATTTTCCCTCATGTTCAGGTAATTCATAGGAATATCAGGGAGTTCTGCCTTCTTAACTGAAGTTGACCCACATAACACCAATTTGCAACTATGATTAGTGGATTTAAAAGAGAAATCATTGTTTGACACTTTGAAATTCTGCATTATGTATGAACTTCCAGCAACGAGTTGTTCCTTGAATTTCAAAACTAAGAAGGATGGTACAATGCCTTGAATCATATCTCGCTACAATAAACAAACATAAAAAGTTATTATTACAGACAATAACACTACAAATACAAACTACAAACATAAACACTGCCCTCATACCTTATAATCAGCCAAAATCATCTCAATATGTTCCTTTTTTGAAGCACTTATCACAATCCATAAATGTTTGCACCTAACAACGATCTTCCATAAATTATTTGACTCATTGATATCTTTTACTGCTTCAATTGGGCGAGCCATAAATGATGATATAACTTGTAACAACAACAGGAAAAAATTAAAATCATATAAAGCATTTGAACGATAAGATACACAAATTATAATAACATTACGAAGAATACATTATTAGGAATTGAATGATTCAACATCATATGAAGCATTTAACCTAAATAGATTAATAAAACTCATATATGAAATTGCAGTTGAAACTGCAGATATGCAGATAAACGAACAAGACAATAGATTCACAATAAACAGAAATAGAGAAACGACATATCGTTGCAGCTACGACTACCTGAGTATTGAAAACTTGAAGATTGGAAAAGGAAATACTTAGGGTTTGTAGAGAAACAAAATGTATATTTATGGTTGGGTTGGAAAATACTAAAAGTTGAAAGGGTATTTGTTTCTCCATGTTGGATGTTGTGATGTTTATGGTTGCACATCAATGGTTTTACATTGAAATTGCAAGTGTTATGTTATTGATAAAGTGGAGAGATAACTCCGGACATCGTTTCACGTGATACATTAAGTAATTAGGATATTGTAAAGTAGGTTGAAAAAATAAAATAATTATAAAATACCATAAAAAATCTGGGTATGCCAACTAAACTGCATTTAATACTAAATCAATATAATAAAATTTAGTAATTGATAAGACAATTTTATCTTTATAATTAGTTAAATTAAAACTTTTAATTAAAATAATTAGAATGTAATTATCATATAATTCTATGTTTATATTTATAATAGAGGAAACATTTTCTGTAATATTTATTACCCTACTTTATTGTTGAAATGAGTTTGATTTAATAACTTTTGGTTTGATTAATTTAAAACAAGTTATTTTCCGTTTACATGTACCTTGCCCGAAATACCCCTCCCATCTGTCATCCATTCAAATCCAAACTTCCATTTCTCGCCATTTTCTATCTCTTCTCTCTCTCCTTTCTGTTAACCAGAGCGCCAACAACACACACTGTAAAAACCCGCCTCTTCTTCTCTCATCCATGGAGTTTCAGCGACGCCAAGGTCACTGCCTCTCCGAGAGGAAGGGGCAAAAGCGGAAGCTAGACGAAGAATCGCAGGATGAGCCACAGATCTCGGCGGCGCCGCCCACCGCCGACGAGCGCGCGACAGTTCTTTCTGAAGTGGAGTATCAGGTCAACATCCTCGAGTCGACTTTCACGTGGAAGGACACCGACCGAGCAGCGGCGAAGCGAGCCACTCATGCGCTCGCTGATCTCGCGAAGAATGGTAAATCGATGTCTCTGATCTCGTTACTGCGTTTGCTTGAATTGTTATGGAAGTGAGGTGTTTGTGATTCGTTGTTTCTGTTTATCGCTTGCATGTGCGTGTATAAATCTGTTTGTGGTTGTGTTTTCAGAGGGAGTGGTAAATGTTATTGTGGAAGGAGGTGCTATTCCGGCTTTGGTTAAGCATCTTCAGGCGCCGCCTGTGGAGGATTGCGATCAGAAGGCGTTGCCGTTTGAGCATGAAGTTGAGAAAGGAAGTGCTTTCGCTCTAGGACTTCTTGCTGTCAAGGTAATTTGATTTATCTGTAACTGTTTTTTTTTCCTTTCGGAAATTCCATATTTAACTGTTTTGAAGCATATATTGACAATTTGTATGACTATGGGAAATGAATTAGTAGAAGACTTGTTTCATATTAAACTATACAAGTGAATTGTTAAGCCATTTGTAGGTGACATGTTAGAAATGAGAAACTTAGAACAGAACAGAACGGAGTTGGCATAATTAGAACGGAGGAAACATATCATATTGATTTCATTTCTTGTTTCGTGCATTTAAAGCAGTATTGTTAAATAGCGGCGCCATGGCCGCTATGGAGGATATACATGGCGGTTTTTGGACTCACTGCAATAGTAAATATCAACCGATATTGCTGGTTTTTCTTTTTCCACCATAATCCGCTACAATGGTGGCACATAGCGGCTGGTATGGTGGGATTTTGGTTCTCGCCATCCGCCTTTACTGTATTGAATGAATTATGTGGAATTTCGAGTGTGTCACTGTCATCTTTAATGTGGTTATTTTTTCCGATTTCGAATACACAATTATATGGAAATGTTGATGTTTTATATCAGCACCCAATGTTAGTACATTTTGTTTAATCTGTTTTGACTTGTACTGTTGGTTCGCGCCATTGCGAAGAGGAGGGATTGAAACTGCATGTAGTTGGGTAAACATAATTTTAAATGACAAGGTAGTTTTATAAAGTTTATTTTGGTTAGAATATAATTTTAAGTAAAATGATAAATATTTGGATTTATTTATTACTTCTAGTCAAACTGGTTTGGAGGCACAATCGATGTTTTCCTGGTAACTTTTTTAACTGAACTCACATCTTATGTGAAGTGAAATCAATTTTGTTACTACTTTGTGAAACCAAACACACTAAATCACAGAGAAGAGCCAAGGAAACCAAGGTTGTTATGATCAGGAGGGGATGGTAAGATTGTAAAACATAAGCTCGTAAAACATGAGATCGTAACTAAAGATTGGAAGATCCATATTTGAAGTTTTTTACACGATGTTTTGGTAGGCAAGTGTATTCGTGGGATAACTGCCTCTGCCGAACCATAATTGTTGTGCATTGGCATCTTATCATCTTCTTGGCTTGTAATGGTGGTCAGTGTAGTCAAGTTTAAGTGTTGGATAGTAAGATCTTAACATGCCAAGGATGCCCGAGAGTTCTACGAGCAGAGAAAGATCGCTTTCGTTGTCGATGTGCTCAAGATCAAGCTTTTTGAAGCAAGACTGTTAAAAGACGTGTTGGGCCTTTTATTTTTTTTGGGGCCTAAATTATAATTTTCATGTTTTTGTGTATGTGTGTGAATAAATGTATATGAAGTTACCATTTTCCCCTTCGGTAGGATCTCACGTGCCGTGCTAACGATCCGAGTTTTACGATCTTTCACAAGCCGACCGATCCTAGTCCCGCTTAAGATCTCGTGCTTGACTACATTGAAGGTGGTGGCCAAAAATCGTCCGATTGTGGCTGGAACTGGCCAAGATCACACAAAATCAATGGTTTTACGATTATTTTTTCAAATTTTGGCTACAACACATGATTCTACTTAAGATCGGAATCGTCGGGGTGAGTGAGATCGCAAAATTGTTAGATTTTAATATCTAGATTGAGATCTTGACTTCCTTGAAGGAAACAACCATATCCTATCATAATAAAATTTAAGGCTGAATTGATTGAATTTATAGGAATATTGTTATTGGCAATAATGCACATGTTTTTCCTTTGTGTATCAACTCCATAAGGCTGATTGTGTCAAGCACCCCAGTTATTAATAGTGGCTGCTCCAGGTGCTATCCCGGGACTCTCTCCCGGCGCGGCAACCCTCTGCTACGAAGGAGCGGCGCGCATCCCAGTTTTGGATAGCGGTTGGGAAAATTGGGATTAGCGGGTTGCGGGAGCGGAGCGCTTCCTGGCCCAGAGCAGTTTTCTACTTTTAGGCCTTTTTTGTAGTGCGATTTTTTTTTTTTAAATTGGAAAATTTATTATAGTCATTCGTGTTTTCTCCTCTCTCATTCACGTTTTCATCTTTTTCCATCGCGTTTCTTCTGTTCGCTGCTTCTTGCGTTTTTCGCTTGTTGCTTCTCTTGCCCTAACTCCTCCTCCGCCTCAACTGCTTCAAGCTTCTCTCTATTCCTCTTCTATTCTTCTTCTTCTCTACTTCTGTTTTCTGCTTTTCCATTTTGTTCTCAATCCTGTTCTCTATTCATTGTTTTTTCTATTCGCTTTCAGATTGTTTTTTCTTTCATATCATTGTTATTATTTTTCCTTTCTTTTAAAATATATTGATTCAGGGATTAATATATGTAGATTATTCATATAATTAGTCCAAAAAGTTATTTAATCTACATTAAATATATAGGTAGATTATTCATATAATTAGTCCAAAAAGTTATTCCGCTATCCAATTTTTGGGGTCGGCTGCTCCGTTCCGCTATCTGGGATTAATAACTCACCTCCTAGTTGCTATGAATCATTTATTGATCAGAATTTGTCTGAATGCAGTGTTTTGTCTAAATGCTGGACATGTCACTTACTCTCCCTTAAGTTTTTCTGATGATGGTAACCAGCTATGGTGGAACTTATGTGACACTTTTGGAGTGAGTGAAAAAAAATAGGGTATAGGTGGTTAAGTTAGAAAAAGGTTACAGGGTGACATGAGCAGAGTGTTATTTTTAAAATGCTCACAAAATAAGAGTAAAATCTTATGCATCGAACAAAAACTAGAAAAACTAGAAAAACTAGAAATTAAAAATCCTTGAGCATTTGACCTGGTGAAAAACCAACTGATTTTTCCGATGATCAATTATGAAACAGTAAAAATGCTTTTGAAATTGTTAAGAGTCCCACATCGGACAATATATGGCCTGAACATGACTTTATAAGTGGGAGTAATCTTCACCTTACAAGCCGGTTTTGTAGGGTCGAGTTAGGCTCAACCCACACATTCTAAGATGGTATCAGAGCCTCATCTAAGATCCATTGGGCCACCCACCATGTAGTTCCATGCTCCAGCCCTAATTCTTGGGCGTGAGAGGGTGTGTTAAGAGTTCCACATCGGACAATATATGGCCTGAATATGACTTTATAAGTGGGAGTAATCCTCACCTTACAAGCCAGTTTTGTAGGATCGAGTTAGGCTCAACCCACACTTTCTAAGAGAAATGTTTAATTAAAACAAATGTCTCTCATAGGTTTAAAATAATAGATAATAGATTGGGAGAAGGGATCTGTATCCGTTGGTCTTAACAGAACCAGCACTTTGATTCATTCTGGGACTCTGGTGAGTGTCTTGGTATGGGTTTTGGAGTTCTATACATTCATTTATGTTTCCTGTTAATGGCATAACATGATTGATTTTAGCTTTGGTAATGAGATGTGAATAGAGAGTATCATAAGATTTCCTCTATAAATTCATGTACCACCTTTAATGACAAGTACCATGTCACTCTTCACCAGATTTTGCATAATATATATGGCATATATCATATATACATAACTCTTGTCCACACTTTTCTTTTGGACAAATTTATTTATCTCTAAATAAAGGTATAATTGCTCAACTACTATCTTATTTGAAATGCTTTCTACAGCCAGAACATCAGCAGCTCATTGTTGACAGTGGTGCCTTAACTCACCTTGTTGATCTTTTGAAGAGGCATAACAATGGCTTAACTTCTCGTGCCATTAATAGTCTCATTCGTAGGGCTGCAGATGCTGTTACTAATCTTGCACATGAGAATAGCAACATTAAAACCCGTGTCAGGTTTGCTTCATGCACTACCGTATATGTTGACTCAATTTGGATTTTCTTTCTTTCTTAGTATTATGTGGACTTTCTGTGTAGGATGGAAGGTGGAATTCCACCACTTATTCATTTGCTCGAGTCTGCCGATACAAAGGTGCAAAGAGCTGCTGCTGGTGCACTGAGAACCCTAGCTTTTAAAAATGATGAAAATAAGAATCAGGTAGGCGGTGGTCATTTTTTGAAAGTTGAGTTTTGAATATGATACAACTAGTAATACAACATCATGATTGCCAGATTGTTGAATGCAATGCTCTTCCGACTCTGATTTTAATGTTGCGTTCTGAAGATGCTGCTATTCATTATGAAGCGGTATGAATAAGGCAACTTCAGTTATAAGTTTTAGGTTTTGCAATGATTATTAGCTGTATTTGTACATCTCTCATCTGCCACATGCAATTAATTGTATTGTATTGCAGGTTGGTGTGATTGGAAATCTAGTTCACTCTTCTCCTAATATAAAGAAAGAGGTTCTTTTTGCTGGGGCTCTTCAACCAGTTATTGGATTACTTAGGTATATTATCAGCTCTGGACTCCAATATTTTAGTTTCTTGACAATAATTTCTAAAATATATAATTAAGGGCCGATTTGTTTTAGCTTTAAAGAAAATGGATTTTTCCTATGTATTTTCAAAAATGGATTTTATATAATCGTTTTTCAAAATAGTACAAGTTTTTTTTATATTCGTTTTTTCTGAATTGAAAGACTAATTTTGACATTCTATAGGCATACATTATTGAAGATCAAAATATAGTCAAAATCACAATTTTTTCAAAAAGTTGTATTTCAAAAATGATTTTTATGAAAAGCTATTTGAAATAGCTTCAAAATTAAGTGATTTTTTGAAATTTTTATATCCAAATTATTTTTGATAAAATGATGAAATATCTAAAATAGCATTTTAAGAATAACTATTCAAACCAAATTTTTATTTGAAACTTTTATGAAAAGTTTCTTTGGAATTTTTTTTTATACAAAAATATGTTACACTAAAAATCATTTTAAAAAAAAAGCCAATACAAACGAGCCCTGAATAAGCATGATCCAATTAATGCATTCTAATTACTTTTAACAGCTCCTGCTGCTCTGAAAGTCAGAGGGAAGCGGCATTGTTACTTGGACAGTTCGCAGCAACTGATTCAGACTGCAAGGTAAACATAAACTTCACGACCGGAGAGAATAGTGAAAAACTTTAGCTTTGAGTAAATTTTCAAAATCTCCAATTCAAACTTTCAAGTTTAGTCCTCTTCCCTTTATTGTATATTTTTTACTTGTACTGGAAGTGATGGAACTCTAAAATCCATCATAAGAAGTACAGAAAATATATCAGCAATATACAATATTCAATAGATGAAGAAACAGAATAATACAAAAAGGAATGAATTCCAATCTACCCCAGAGCAAAGCTCCTCGGAGGAGATAACCCTCTTTGTCTAACCATAACGGTTCAATATTTTAATATAGTGAATACAATTCACTAACAATAACATCACTATTTATACTTATACTAAGTCATAACTAACATGACAACTAAGAATCCTTACTCGCTCTTTATTTACCATATATTATTACCACTTTCATTATTACACACAATTTTCTTTTTTCTTATGACACCTATTTGGTCTCTATTATTACCCACCCCTTTAAATACAGCCTTGTCCTCTATCAAATACAAAGTTGAGCAATCCATTGAAAATGAGCAAATCACACCAGCGGTATTCACAAGCTACTGCTATAGGGAAATTGAGTTCCCCTGGATCCGACTGTTGGAAGCTTGACAAACCCCCTCGAAACAACCAAGTTACATACACAATTTCACTCCCATTCCCACTTGCCTTTGGTTGGCGGCCTCATGCAGTTTCCCTCTTTCTTATTTACTGCAATGATTGTTAACTAAGAAGGAATTTGGCCAAAAAACTGTATATCTGTTTTCATTTTAATCCGTCATATAAATACTGTACTTACAAGCTGTCAGGTTGAATTTCAACCCACTAAATAAGCTAAACTGTCATATTTACATTTACAGCTAATTATGTTAATTAAGAGAATAAATATTACAAATAAATGTACAATCTCAACAGAATTATTTCTAATAATTAGCTCATTAATGCCAATAATTCTGTTGACATCCCCCCTCAAATTGATGTTGGTAAATCTACAAGCATCAATTTGCCAAGTAGAAAATTATGTCGCTGACGTGTCAAGGTTTTAGTGAAAATGTCAGCTATTTGAACAGATGTTGAGACATGTGGTAGATTTATGACTCTTCTATCATAGGCTTCTCGAATAGAGTGACAATCAACTTCGATGTGTTTCGTCCGTTCATGGTAAACTGGATTTGCTGCAATCTAAATGGCACTGGTATTGTCAGCATGCAGCGGAGTTGGTTCTTGTTGAGAGAATCCAAGCTCACTAAGAAGACCACGCAATCATATTATTTCAGAACAAGCGGCAGACATTGCGCGATATTCCGCTTCAGTGGATGACTTTGAGACTGAATCTTGTTTCTTACATTTTCATGAAATAGGAGCATTTCTTAGGAACATACACCAGCCAATAGTAGATTTTCTTGTGTCTGGACATCCAGCCCAATTGACATCACTATATGCTTGGAGTTTGATTGATGAATCAACTGGAAAAAATAAGCCTCACTTTGGAGTGCCAAGGAGGTATCTAATGATTCGTTGTACCGCTGAAAGATGGAAATGTAGTGGAACTTGCATGAACTTACTAACTGTGTGTACAACAAAAGAAATATTTGGGCGAGTGATAGTCATAGATAAGACTTCCTACCAGTTTGCGATATTGAGTGGGATCATCAAGAAGGTCACCTTCATCTCTTCTATATTTAACATTAACTTCCATGGGAGTGTCTACATGGGTTGCATTTGTGAGTCCAGCTAGATGTACCAAGTCTTGAATATATTTTTGTTGATTTAGAAAAACACCTTCATGATGATAATAGTAGATTTTCTTGTGTCTGGACATCCATCCCAATCGACATCACTATATGCTTGGAGTTTGATTGATGAATCAACAGGAAAAAATAAGCCTCACTTTGGAGTGCCAAGGAGGTATCTAATGATTCGTTGTACCGCTGAAAGATGGAAATGTAGTGGAACTTGCATGAACTTACTAACTGTGTGTACAACGAAAGAAATATCTGGGCGAGTGATAGTCATAGATAAGACTTCCTACCAGTTTGCGATATTGAGTGGGATCATCAAGAAGGTCACCTTCATCTCTTCTATATTTAACATTAACTTCCATGGGAGTGTCTACATGGGTTGCATTTGTGAGTCCAGCTAGATGTACCAAGTCTTGAATATATTTTTGTTGATTTAGAAAAACACCTTCATGATGATAATAGTAGATTTTCTTGTGTCTGGACATCCATCCCAATCGACATCACTATATGCTTGGAGTTTGATTGATGAATCAACAGGAAAAAATAAGCCTCACTTTGGAGTGCCAAGGAGGTATCTAATGATTCGTTGTACCGCTGAAAGATGGAAATGTAGTGGAACTTGCATGAACTTACTAACTGTGTGTACAACGAAAGAAATATCTGGGCGAGTGATAGTCATAGATAAGACTTCCTACCAGTTTGCGATATTGAGTGGGATCATCAAGAAGGTCACCTTCATCTCTTCTATATTTAACATTAACTTCCATGGGAGTGTCTACAGGGGTTGCATTTGCGAGTCCAGCTAGATGTACCAAGTCTTGAATATATTTTTGTTGATTTAGAAAAACACCATGATGATAATGCACCTCTAAATCCAAGAAATAAGTGAGATGGTCTAACTCTTTCATTTGAAAAGTTGAATGCAGCAAGTGTTTGATTTTAGAAATAGCATCTTGATCAGAACCCGTGACGACAATGTCATCCACATAAACAAGAAGCACCACAATGCCTTTAGGAGTCCTTTGTAGGAAAAGAGATGGATCATACTGACTTTGGTTGAATTCAAAACCAAGTAGTGTCGATCAAAACTTTTCAAACCAAACTCTCGGTACCTGTTTCAATCCATATAAAGATCGTTTTAGTTTGCAAACAGTATTAGGTGAAGGTGTAGGCATACCATTAGGAAGTTTGATGTAAACTTCCTCTTGAAGATCACCGTGGAGGAATGCGTTTTTAACATCTATTTGATGTAGTGGCCAAGCTTGTGACGCAGCAATAGCAAGAATAGTGCGTACAATTGTCATCTTGGCAACCAGAGCAAACGTCTCATCACGGTCAAGTCCAAATTCTTGCTTATTTCCAAGCACAACTAAACGAGTCTTGTATCGATCTATGGATCCATCCGAGCGCAGCTTTATGGAGAACACGAACTTGCTGCCTAAAGGTTTAACGGATGAGGGACATGGCACTATATCCCAAGTTTGATATTCTTCCAGGGCAAGAAGTCCTGTTTCAATAGCTTTCTGCCAACAATCATTCTCCATGGCCTGTTTATAAGATGAAGGAATAGGAATAGAAGATAATGATGCTGTCATGCAATTGATATACGTTTCTGGGTTTTTTTTATCGCGTGAGCTGTGTCGTAGAGGAGCTGGTTCTGGTTCTCCTTCTACTGGACCAACAACCAAGGAATTATCTTGAGGGGGCCCACGCGTTGGTTGATTTTGAGTGGCAACACTACGTCTTTTGTAGGTCAAGAGAGGTTTAGAAGATTGTTGACCTGAATGAGAGTTAGAAAACAATGGCAAAACAGAAACTGGAGAAGAGACGGAGTCATGATGTGATGTAAAAAAATATTTATTTTCTAGGAAAATGACATTTCTAGATACGCGCATTCTACGAAGGTTAGGATCATAACATAGAAAGCCCTTTTGATGAGGAGAATATCTGAGAAAAGCACACTCAACATATTGTGCAGTGAGCTTGGTGTGTTCCTGTGGAGTAAGATGAACATAACACACACAACCGAAGATACGAAGAGTGGAGTAATTTGGTGGGTGACCATATAACCGAATGAAAGGGGATTCATTACCTATTGGCGGAGAAGGCATTCTGTTTATAAGATGGACAACGGTGGAAAGGGCTTCACACCAAAATCGTGAAGGCACATGAGACTCCAACAATGCGGACAACATCGAGCAAATGACGCGTTTTTTCTTTCCGCTACTCCATTTTGTTATGGAGTTGAGGGGCATGACCTTTGAGATATAATGCCATTGGATTGCAAATATCCCTGAAATGAGTGTGACATGTATTCCACTCCATTGTTAGAGCGGAATATTTTTATTTTTGATGAAAATTGGGTCTGAACATAAGCATGAAAAAATTTGAAAGTGGAAAACACTTCATCTTTTGATTGCAAAAAATAGACCCACGTGAAACGACTATAATCATCAATAAAAGTTACAAAATATTTGTAATTAGCATGAGATATAATTGGTGCCACGCCTCAAACATCACTGTGGATGATATCAAAAAGTTGAGTTACAAACTGATGTGTTGGAAAAGGCAAAATTTTACTTTTACCAAGCTTACAAGGAATACAATCAAAATGAACATAATTAAGAGATGGAATGTGTTTATTTCCAAGAAAACTAGATTTTAGTAAGTCATGAAGTACATTTGCGTTTGGATGTCCAAGACGCTTATGCCACACTTAGCAATCAACAATAGCAGAATTACACGAAACTAAAGGAACAGAAAGACTTGGAGGCAATGAGAACTGGATTGGGAAAAGATGTCCAACTTTAGGCCCCTTCGTGATTATCTTCCCTGATTGTTGGTCCTGCACAAGACAACCAGATTGTGAGAATTGTACTTGACAATCATTCTCGACTAATTGACCAACTGAAATGAGATTACTAGTGAGACCAGGAGAGACAAAAACATTTGTTAGAGATGAAGAAATATCACCAGTGGATGTGATAGGCAATTGATTTCCATCAGCAGTATGTATCTTGAGATTTTCAAAATATTTTTTTGATATTAGTAAGAAATTGGGCATTGCTGGTCATGTGGTTGGAAGCCCCCGAATCAAAGTACCAGGAAGAAGAGGATTTACCTGAGAATCCTAGAGCAGAGAATGCTGAAACGATCATTTGTTGAACCATTTCAGGGGTCACTGTTGAAGTAGTAGTATAAGCATTTTGTTGAACCGGTGCTGGATTGGCTGAATTGTTAGGAATAGATGAATCAATCGAGGCGGTAAAAGCTGTGACATTTCTCTTTGGTGGCCTGATTGGGCATTCCTTAAGAATATGTCCATCTTTTTTGCAATAGTTGCAAAAATTTTTTTGGACAGTTTGAAGCATAGTGTTCCAATTGTTTGCAACAGAAACATTGAATAGAACTCATGTCATGACTTCTTGACTTTCCTCGTGCTACATATGCCACTGGAACAGTAGATAATTTTTTATCTTCAATGATAGACTGCGTAAGGAGATG
Organism: Vicia faba; assembly: GCA_948472305.1. Classification (NCBI taxonomy): domain Eukaryota; kingdom Viridiplantae; phylum Streptophyta; class Magnoliopsida; order Fabales; family Fabaceae; genus Vicia; species Vicia faba. Next base: position 1,028,600,414 of record OX451738.1, read on the forward strand.
TTGTTCTTCACGTAACAGATCATTGAAACACGCATCCAATGATGGGACAGGGTTTCGATGCATGAGATTGGACCGAATGCCTTCAAATTCAGATCTCAATTTCATAAGAAATTGGTCTCGTTTAGTAGTTTCATGAACAGATTGTACAGAACTTAGACCTTCAGGAGTCAAGTCTGCATAAACTATATCGGTGTATTCAGCCCACAAATTCATGAATTGAGAGTAAAAATCAGAGATGGAGAGACTATCCTGTTTAAAGAGAGCTATGTCGTGTTCAAGCTGGAATCTTCGAGCGGCGTTGTTCTGATTTTAGACTTGCTTCAAATAATTCCACATTGTGGCAGCTGTTTTGTAAGGTCGAAGATTTAGGACAATGTTGGGATCAACGGAACCTAGGACCCAGGACATGACTTGAGCATCTTTGACTACCCATTTCGCATGTGCAACTTTATCTTTGTCTTTGTCAGGGGCTGGAGTGTTGCCATCGACATGACCCCACAAATCTTTTCCTGTGACGAAAATCTCGAAATGGAATGCCCAAGAAGAGTAGTTTTTGCCATTAAGGCGAACCAACAAGACTTCATGTTTTTCGGTAGACATGGATCTATGGAAATATGAATTGAACAAGAACGACAAATTGAGCGAGAAACAGAAGAGAAAAAATTAGAACAGGAATAAAAATGAAACGAGATCGTGAGAAAAAAACAGATTAGGTTCTTGGATTTTAACCTAGTCTGATACCATGTTAACTAAGAAAGAATTTGGCCAAAAAACGGCATATCTGTTTTCATTTTGATCTGTCATATAAATACTGTACTTACAAGCTGTCAGATTGAATTTCAACCCACTAAATAAGCTAAACTGTCATATTTACATTTACAGCTAATTATGTTAATTAAGAGAATAAATATTACAAATAAATGTACAATCTCAACAGAATAATTTCTAATAATTAGCTCATTATTGCCAATAATTCTGTTGACAACAATGTCTTCAAATATAGTTTGAGCTAAGAAAATTAAAAGCTCTCTTGTAGAAACCCTTTTGTCTACTGCTGCAATTTCTTCAATACTCAGCAGCAACATGACAACAACATTTGATATTGAATTTTTCAGAAGTATTATGAAGTCACTTACCATATCATCCATGAAACAAATCTTTCTATTAGCAAATAACCAAGTTGATACCATCTTATTCTTCTCATTCTTTTCCCTCATGACAAGAATTATGAACTTCAAGAATATGGGACTGACTATAGGTAAGTGCATCAAGAATATGGAACTTAAAGAATTACGTGTTGACCACTGTGCGAATTGTTAGCTACACGATCCTGTTCACAATCAAGTGTTTAGAAGAGAGTTTTCTTTGGGTAAACAAAATGAAATAGAAGTCTTTCCAATGACAATCCATTCAAAGCATTTGCCCAACAATACACAAGTTATGGGTGTAACTGTTGTGTCCAAGTAAGTTGGTGAGATAACTAAATCAATAAATACTCAAATTAAGAAACCCTACATTTTGATGTGGTCTAGAAGCATTTAGCATTATATCCAATAAAATTAATATTTGAATTGGAATATCCAGCCCCCTTTTTGCCTTGAACCCATATTCTATCCTTACATTGAGATAGGTCTATTCTCTCTACTCTGGCCTATGTTGTTAATCTTTCAAAAACAAACAAATATTAACTTGGACTTGACCCATTAGATTTAAAGACGTCATTCTTACACAATACCTATTTTACTTTTACTTTCTCTAGAACCTTTCCCACTAAAATAACTCTGAAATAAATTTGATTACCTCCCTTTGCTCTCCCATGTCCGGAGGTCGCTGTCTGCTTTGTTAGTGGATGAACTGTTGCCTGCAACTTGTTGTTTGGCAGTTCTTGCTCTGGAGAGTGTGGGTTACGGACCACCATATCCAGTGACTTTGTTGGTGGTCCCAGTCGGAGTATGGTCACCATCGTAAGAGACACAATGTCCGGTGGTTCCGGCAACAGTGGCGGAATGTATGGACGGTACAACACCATAATTGTGAACAATTTCTTTTCCAATCTGTCTCCTTCAAAATTTATGATATAAAAGAAATTAAAAGAATTGAAAGAAGCCAATGAAGTCGTGACACCAAAAATATCTGCATGTTTGGATGCGGTGGAATCACATATTTTACAAAATTATTCTTCATTAATGATATAAGAAAGAGAAATTAAAAGAATTGAAAGAAGAGAACATAATAAATAGTAAAGGGTATGATAGGAACAAAAACATTAACGTTTCATTGCTATTGTAAAGTGACTTATAATTTGGTACAATTATTTTTTGCAAAGTGCATATAATAAAAAACAGAGGTAGTAATTGATTATATTGGTGCTAGTGCTACTCATGTGGTCATAATGGTGCACCTATGTCCTTGCTCACAGTTCTTACCATTCGTTCCACTTGGTTTGTTTAGGTTCACATTGTACAGAGAGGGGCTGTCCGACCTTTGATAGAGATGCTTTCGTCCTCTGATGTACAACTCAGAGAAATGTCTGCCTTTGCATTAGGGAGATTGGCCCAGGTTATTTTCTTTTCTTCTTTTATTTATAATTCAACTGTGTAAGTTTGATTGTAATTTGCCGTTAGATTCCTGGAAACATCTTAGTTTTATCTTTCCTTTTGTAATAGTTTTTTGGATTTGCAAACATCTTAGACATCTCGATCTTCCCGTTAAATGTTAATCAATATATCTAGTGGGCTCATAGAGCGTAACTGTTGAAATACAATATATTATTTGATTTATTTCCTCTTCTTATTATTCTAAATTTATGTTTATTTTATTTTCCTTATATCTCCTGAAATTACGGAGTTGATTGATTATATTTTCTTGTATAAAAGGAGGCCCTGTATTCATAATAATATATCATAATATTATAACTCATTTCAGTAATATAGTACAGCATTTTATATACAATACCATACATAAGCCGGATTATTTTTAACATATAAACATTCCTTATGGTATGATTGGGTTTTACCCCTCCTCCAATTTCAGGACACACATAACCAAGCTGGTATTGCACACAGTGGTGGCTTAGTGCCACTGCTCAAGCTTCTTGACTCAAAAAATGGGTCTTTGCAACATAATGCTGCTTTTGCTCTTTATGGCCTTGCAGAGAATGAGGTATGATATAACTGAAAATTCAAATGAAGTGGACATCTTCAGTTTTACAACATCAACAACCAAGCCTCGTTTCACTAGGTGGGATCGGCTACATGGATCGAACCATAACATTATATCATAACTCTTGTTAATACCCAAACCATTGACCTCAATCGTTGTTAGATGTTTTGCCCATAGTTTTTCTTGGCTTTCATCTCTCTCTAGCGTTTGAGCCATCCTCCATAATATCTGCTCCCCTCTACTAAATCTGCAGGACTCCTCCACACATTTCTAGACCACCTAAATCTATCACTCCCTCTCCCTAATGTAAACATTCCCAATCCTCTTGTCTAGTATTACTATTTCCACTCATCCAACACAATATTCTCATCCTTGGTACTGAGTTTATTCCCATGTTGGCACTTTACCACCCAACAGTCTGCATCGTACAACATCGGTTTACACTTTTACATGAGCAGTATCTCTTTATCACATACAGACTCAAAAACCTCCATTTCAACCACCCCACTTGAATTCTATCGTTTACATATCCTCTATTTTAAGTAGTGGTTACTTCAAAACATAAGCAATTAATTATTCCCTTTTTTATTTTGTTTTTCCCTACAGGATAATGTGTCTGATTTCATTAGGGTAGGTGGTGTTCAAAGACTACAGGAAGGAGAGTTTATTGTTCAAGTAAGTTTTCTCTTTAATACCTACTTTTAGCTTTGATTTCAGGGGTTCTGCTTTTATCCTTGGATTTCTGTATAAAAGGGAATTGCATAAAGGAGGAAAATAGATTCTTCCTGGGTGTATATTGACCTATATGGATATGGTTTCTATTGCAGGCGACTAAAGATTGTGTTTCCAAGACATTGAAAAGATTAGAGGAGAAGATTCACGGTCGTGTATGGCGTCATACTAATATTACTTTCTGCATTTTGTTGTAACTAGCTTGGGAAATGATGAAAGTGCAACTAGTGTATCAATTACCATTTCTATACATATATGTTCTTGCTTTCAAATTTGTAATCCATCAATTTTCTTCTTATAGGTGCTGAGCCATCTGTTATATCTCATGCGAGTTTCAGAAAGAGGATTTCAAAGGCGAATTGCTTTAGTTCTTGCACATCTTTGTTCTGCAGATGATCAAAGAAGAATTTTTATTGAACACCATGGTAAATGCATCTTCTCAGCAAAATACTTTAACGAGTTTGATCATTGTTGTTTCATGTTGTATAAACTCCTTTTTGTGCTTCTTCTATTTCAAAGTTAAGCGTCTGTCCATGTAGGTCTTGAATTGCTTATCGGGCTTCTTTGCTCATCTAGCACCAAGCAGCAGCTTGATGGTGCCGTGGCTCTATGCAAGTTGGCCAATAAAGCATCGACTCTGTCTCCTGTAGACGCTGCTCCTCCTTCTCCAACACCACAGGTAGGCTTAAATCCATTTGGATTTTCCTCAATCCTCAAAATCTCTGTTTAGACTTATTAAAATACAAAGGCATTCTTTATGATGTGAATAGGCTTTAGCCTTTATGTATTCAAAATAGTTAGTTTTTTCTTTTTTCTTTTTGATCTCGGACATGGGAAAATGTTGTATCCTTTTTTTATATCAATCCTTTTCGCACTGATATGACCTTTCAGCACACATTCAAGAAGTTAAGGAGTGATGTTTTATTCTATTTTATTGCATACACAAATCCTACCATTTGTTTAAAATACTTTGGTATGTAAGTTTTTTTATATCGGTGTCACATGTCACATATTGTAGTGAGTGGCTAATACAAGGACTTATTAATGGATTTACATTATATATATGACATTTTCCGATTGCTGTGTTGGCATTTTAAGTTATGTGAATACGAGTGACGTTGCCTTGTTAATAATATATGGTCCATTTAAAAATGTGCATCTGATAGTCTAATAACCCGAAGTAAATATCAATGTCTTGCTGTTTTCCATGCCTTCCACCTGCATAAGAATCTGGGTACTGAGCTCCCTCTTCATTCTATCTTGTCTATGTAATTATGGAGGGAGGTGTTCCTAAAGGCTGGAATATTTATGATTATTGACTATTCTTCTTGCAGGTCTACTTAGGAGAGAAGTTTGTAAACAATGCTACACTGTCCGATGTTACATTTTTGGTTGAAGGTGATCCCTTTTGTTCATATTGTTTCACTCTTAAAACCGTTGTATGGCTACATTCTCTTAGATATGGTATTGTAGCTTCAGTTGTCATTTACAGTTAACCTTTCTGTTCTTTTTTACAGGCAAACGTTTTTATGCTCATAGAATTTGTCTACTTGCATCTTCAGATGCATTTCGTGCAATGTTTGATGGTGGTTATCGGGTGAGTATGTACAGAGCTCCCACACCGAATCTTATATTCCCTTCCCTAAAGAAGCTCCACCAAGAAATAAGGATACCACAAGAAGCAACTTTTTTTTCTTCTTATTACAAGTGTTGTCTAAATTAAGAAAGATTGCTTTATTGACTTTACTTGTTTTATTGAGCTACATTATTTCATGAAATGTTTTTTATTGTTTTATTTTCATGCACTTTCGACCTCCTGACAACTTTTACTGGAAACTTGGCAGAGTTGAATGGTGAATTTGAATTGAAGTGTATAACGATCAAAATTTGTATTTTAATTCAAAGCATAAACTGATTGAAATGTCTCTGATGTACAAATGTAATTTATTGCATTTGCATGACAGGAGAAGGATGCAAGAGACATAGAGATCCCAAATATTAGATGGGAGGTTTTTGAGTTGATGATGAGGTCTAATAAATTCTGCAGTCATGTTTTATAATAGTTTATCTGAAAGCTTCTAGTAATCTGTGGTTATATCTTAAAATTTATTTGATCTTTGTCCAGATTTATATATACTGGATCAGTTGATGTCACTCCCGATATTGCTCAAGACCTTCTTCGAGCAGCTGATCAATATCTTTTAGAAGGACTAAAGAGACACTGTGAGTACACAATTGCACAGGTGAGCTAGGAAAATTTGTTGTAGGAACAATATTTACTCCTCTATTTCTCCTATAAATAACTCTTTCCAGATACTTCTTTGTGTGTGCAACATGGGTGCCTCATGACCTGATGTTTCTGTTGCAGGATATATTACTAGAGAACGTGTCGAGTATGTATGAACTTTCAGAAGCCTTCAATGCAATATCATTGAGGCATGCATGCATTCTTTTTATCTTAAAGCACTTTGATAAGTTGAGCGCAAGGCCAGGGTATTGATCCGTATCCCTCAATTCTATGTTAATTTATATTGAACTAATAACTTGGTATTAGTACATTGTTTAGTATTGCTCTGTCTTCATGTTAGTTGTTGTTTTGGTGACTCATGTTCTTGGCCTAAATGGTTTTTGATATGTGAAGTACCATGTACTGATGTATAGTTGGCATCGCTTCCTTTTCTTTTCATTTCTTTCCATCGCGACTTGTTATGTTATGCTCTTCTGCTTACTTTAGACAGAGTTCATTCAGAGGAATGCTAAACTGTATTATGGATTGATTGTGTGTGGCACAATTTTTCTGCAGGCACTCTCTTTTGATTCAGCGTACAATCCCAGAGATCCGCAATTACTTTGTTAACGCTCTTACAAATGCCAACTCCCATAGACAGTAATGTGCAGCCATTCTATTCTTGACCTCTAACCAATTGTGATGTACAGAATGTAGATGTTATTGCTTGTGTTGAACCAGGAAAAGGGTCTCTCCTTTATGGTATATATGTTGATTAAAAGAAAATATCTTTCTTTTTTATCCCTTTCATTGATGCGGTGTATAAACCTCTTTCTCTGCCTAGCATATCTTAGATACAGCAAATAGCCTTCACGAACGTTGTTTTTTCTTATGCAATATTGTGAGGGTTCTATTTCTCATATGATTTTGTACATTCAGGGAATTAGAAATGTTGAGTTTATGATGATACATGTAAAATATTGTTTCCCCTATGTACATATCACAATTAGCTACAAAAAATTAGACTGCTGGGTGATTTATGCCAAACCGTTAAATCATGTTATCTGACATGGAACTGTTGTAAGTTATTGTAGCAAATACTTGACTGCTGGGTGATTTCATGCCAAACCGTTAAAAAATTAAACTGCTGGGTGATTTCACATACAATTTACTACACCGTTTCAAAATGACACAAAATGACTATGACTGTCGTTTTAACAAATAAATTTTATTTCAAAATGATGGTCATTTTCACTTTTCAATATAGTAATGATTACTATTTTTTCAATTGTGTCATTTACTTTTTTACTCTTTACATTACTTTCAATACATTAACAGGGTTAATTTTGTAAAAGTGTAATGTCTTATGATAACATCATTATTGTATTACTTAATTTGTGTGTAAAAATTTTAAACAAAAGTTATTTTGAAACTGAGGGAGTATTTAGTATCAAATTGAAAATAATCAAATTGCAAAGTTTAGTTTCATACATTGAAAATTTCCTTATCAACTAATCATTTATTCATTTATTCTGAACTATAAGAACTTCCATAACAATTCACAAAGTGAAGAACCCTCGATTCTTTCATGAACTAAAGAGCCTTTGCAATTTCAATCACTGAAAAACTTAAATTCCTAAATTGTTTGTGATTTTGGTCACGATCTGTTCAAAACACTTGCAATAAAATTTATGCTCATATGATAGGGGTGAAAATAGGTTCGGTCGAGTTAAGTTTTGTCAAGTTTGATATGTCAAAAAAACTAAAGCCTAAGTCTGGCTTATGGTCTGTCATATGCTTATTTTTAGGTATGAATTTGATATTTTCTAAGGTCTGGTGAGTCTGTTAGCTTACATAAAAGTCTATTATTTTAGACATATGTAAATAAATAATTTAAATGATGTTTAAATAGATTAACAAAAAAACAATGAGACTAAAAGTATTTGCATTGATTTATTTTAACTTATCAATTAGTATAAGTTTTGTTAAACTATTTGTTTAAAAGGATTTGTGAAAACAATTTATAATATTGTTTATAAGGTGTTTTCATCTTATTTTCATAAGTTTTCCAAAATAATCAAGTTTTATTTATGTATTTTGATTCAAAGCACAAAACATAACATAATGATGATAAAAAAAATATTTATATTTATTTATATAGGCCGACATGTTAGACTTAAAAGATTTTTTTCATGGCCTAAAACCTAACCTTTTTAACTAAATAGATTTACAAAAAAAATCTAAGCTCAGCCTGAGTCTAAATAGACTAGACTATAACCTAAACTTATATTGGTTAAGCCGTAGGTCTCTGTTATTAGTCTGGTCTATTTTCATCTCTACCATCTAATATGTCAATTAGTGTATAAGTATGTATATTCATTGCATTATTAAATTTTTTTTTGAGATCAAACCATGAACATTCTTACCAAAATTGAAACTTATCCTGCAACAATCTAGGCAAGACATTTTTTTATTATATATGTTTATACAATATTGGAACTTTTTCTGTATTAGAAAGATATGACTTTAATTTGCTGAAAAAGTCTTTTAGGACTTGAGAGATTAGTCTATTTTAAAATATGGATGGTATTTTTTTAAATTTAATTTACATGCAATGTCAATTAAATTAATAATAGTTAAACACATATTTTAAGTAAAAAATACACCATCTTAAACATATCTAGAGAAAGAATAATGTAAGAGTGTGCTAACAAGGAGTTTAAATAAGGGTGAAATATCTCCAGTTTGTGAAGGAGTTTGCACACGTTGTCGAAATGAAGTACTACTGATTTAACAAATGTGATAGAAATGACACCCATGAAGGAATCCAATCCATCTCAAAGATGCGATTGATGAAAGAATCCACCTCAAAGATGCGATTGAAGATCAGATAAAGAAATGAAAACTTTGTAGATATATAAGGGAAGATAACTGAAGTGGGAACACCAAAAGATTTATGGACTCTCCATGAAAGTCTTTATAAAGAAAGTCATCTCTGGAGTGATAGACTATCCAGAAAGAAAATTGAAAGAATAGAAGGAACTTAATGTAAATTAGTTTTGCAACTACTACAAATACTAGAGTAAATCAGGAGATAAACACAAAACAAAAATAAAATAAGAACTGAATGATTTCTTCTAGGGTTTCCAAAGACAATAATGCCTTAAATATAAGATGGGATCCTAATGAATCAGCAAAATAGGCCTAGCCCGTAATTTCAGAATTTTAAATAACATAATAATTGCTATAACAACTCTACTTTATTTGAGCATATAATCTTTCATCTAATTGGGCTTGTTTTTAATTCTTATAGGCCTGGTAACACTACTATCCGGTCCAGAAAAACCCTTGTCCTTAAGAGTAGGTTTAATAACAACATGTGTTGGATTAAAAGATTAAGCCTACTTTGAAGACTCATTGTAGGGGGTGAGATGCGCATGCGGAACAATTATTGGGTTGGTAGTATGGGACCCAGACAACATATTGGGAGGAGTATAAGCGTTGGAAACAGGCTGGCCATTATGATGAGAGTTACACGTTCTGTCCTTGGAACTCAACACGTTATTAAGTAAGATACGTTGCCAACAATAGAAGTACACACATAATCTTGTAACTCCTTTTGTTCACCACATGCAAAATTTTGAGAAGAATCTCCATAGCTTCCACCGCTCTCTCGTTGGTGGTTCAGTAAACATGTTTGAAACAACATCATGGTCTGATGAAACAACATCGATACCCTCTTTTTTATCCAAGAATCACTCGAGAGACCCAACCTCTCTAACTCATTGTGGCTGTTGTGACAATAAGGACGTTAGAGTTATCACATATCACTCCGATCATGGCGTATATTGAACACGAAACCCTACTAATAGATCTCTGTTGAAGTCACTCTTGTTAAAAGAAGAATATGTTTGTACTTGATCATAGAGGATAAGATTCACAAGAGAGGTCTCTCCACCCGCCTTCTCAAATATTTAGAGCATGATGAAGTTGTATACAGAGCAGAGCGTATGATTGATACAGAATAACGTGAATGTAAAATACTAAAGAAAATGTGATAATGAAGGTGATTAAGCCCCTTTTTGAATTATTTTTCCTCGCCATATTTAATAATCTATGTTTGAACACACAATTGGTTTCCTAAATATCACAATAAATATACAAAATAACTACACACTTCACTCAATTTTAACCCTCAATATCTCGCAGTGTTAACAACTAATATGGTGAGGAAAAATTAAAAATTGAACAACAAAGTATGACCGAATTACACAAGACAGTTAGAATTCTACTACAATTTGATATTATTTTCTTACTGGACAGTGAATAAAAATACATTAAAAACAATCTTTATTGAATGATAATTAGTTTCACAATTACATAGAGCAAAAATCAGTGAATTACATTAATAAAACAGTTTTAGAAAAAATTCATATTAAAGAGAAAAATCAAAAGAAACTAATCACTCATATTACAAAGAATTATAACAAAAGAGATTAGAGAATAGTAAAATAACATTACATACAAAGAATACTATCGAGGGTACACCTGAGTAATGGATGATTCATCAACAGAAACCGTAGCTGATTTGCTTGTAGTTGTAGACTTTTTTGAACTATCAAAGTCATTTCTTAAAAAGCTTTGATCAGATTTGCTACTAATATAACCAGCTGGTCGTCGAGGTTGTTCAAGAGTAACAGAATTGCTACTTAGCAATAAAACTATTGTCTGCATGGATGGTCTTTGTTCTGGATCTTCTTGAACACAACTTAACCCAACATGGACGCATCTTGTTACTTCAACTGTTGAGTATGAATCTCTCAATGTCGTGTCAAGTAACTCCGTCGGTGTCCCATCATTCCATTTTTTCCAAACCTGCAAATAGTACATTTTGTAATATATTAAGGTATAAAATGAGGAACAGTCGCGTAAGTGCAGTCGAGATGGTAAAAAGTCCTCGAGACATTATATCAAGTTAACTCACATAGCTCAAGAGGTCCTCAGCATAGCCTGATTCGCGGAAGGACGTGATCTTCTTTCCCGTAATTATCTCGAGAACAAGGACTCCAAAGCTATACACGTCTGTTTTGATAGAAAATTCTCCGTGCATTGCGTACTCTGGAGACATGTAACCGCTATAAACAAAACAAATTTATATGGAGTGTGAGAACATGAGTTTCAAACTAAGAAAATAGTGTATTGAAATGAAGCTTACAATGTTCCAACAACTCTATTTGTGATTCCTCGAGTTTGATCCACACCGAAAATTCTTGCCATCCCAAAATCAGCAATTTTAGGATCCATATTCTCATCTAATAATATATTACTAGCTTTAAGATCACGGTGTATGATTCTAAGTCGAGAATCTTCATGAAGATAAAGTATTCCTCGCGCAATTCCCTCTATTATCTTGTATCGTCTTCGCCAATTCATCTGATGCGCCTTTTCACGATCTGTATATTATAAAACGAACAAAAGCAAACATGTTAATACATACTTCAATGAATAGAATGCATTTAATCAATAAGGTCCCTAAAAATATCTTGATGCACGCACCAAATAGAAAATAGTCTAGACTTTTGTTGGGCATGAATTCATAAACAAGCATCTTTTCTTCCCCGTCCAAGCAAAAACCAAGAATCCTAACAAGATTTCGGTGTTGTAGTTTTGCTACCAAAACTACCTCGTTCTTGAATTCGCCTATGCCTTGACCAGAACTTCTCGATAGCCTCTTCACAGCAATCTCTTGTCCATTAAATAACATACCCTGAAAGAAACCTCTAAAGTAAAAACTCGAAACTAGTACTCTGCAAGTCTTAAATATAAGCAAAAAGTGTATATGTACTAAACTTAGATCAAATACATGTGCTACAAGCCTACATTACCTTGTAAACCTCGCCGAATCCTCCTTCCCCCAATTTATTGTTTTCACTGAAGTTGTTTGTGGCTGCTACAATAGTATCAAAATCAAATTGCAAGAATTCTACTCTGGAGATTTCAACTGCAGAAGAAAAAACACCAGTATAGTAAGTCCTCTAAAATATGTTACTAGACTCAAGAATACTGCATAATTTGACTAAAACTTTCAGACAAAAAAGAGAACACTTTATGATTTTTACATGTACTTCAGCATCCATAGCAGTTATAAGCTGATTAGAAGTTACATGACAGTTAATTTTTTTAACCATACCGCTTTCTTCAGGCACAGGCACTGGATTGAATTTTCTTATTTTCTTTTCAGATATGATCCATAAGACTATCAGTGTAAGCAATAAGACAATCACAATCGGAGATACAATCGCAACAATGATTACTGTCGAGTTCCGGGATTTTTTTGCTGCATACATTGAATCAACTATAATTTAATCATAACTTTTAAATAGATCATAAATGGCAAGGATGGAAAGTTATAAAAACTCAGTACCTTTGACGGCACCTTGTGGATTTGGCGGATTTGGCCTCGATTCTTCAGGAGCAGGAACATTTAACTCATGATAAAATGGATTAAGCTCGTACCTAATATTACAACTAGGAAGAAGCACTCTTCCACCTCGTTTTCCATTACAGCAAGATGGTAACTCATTGGCTGCTGTTGTAAGGCATTGTTCACATCCTGACTTTGACAAATCCGGTGTACACTGTGCAAGTGTATACAAATTCTGAAAAATAGTAAAATTTGCTTTTTTAGTTCCAAACTTTTTGTCATCTCCACCGTTTACTGCCTCTGCCGTTGCAGCGTTCATTGTATCCAATAATAGTTGCATGAACCGGCTTTGCTCCGTCACACTTGCAGTGTTCAGGAGAGCACGCATAGGAACTTCTGCAGCCACGTTAAAGAAAGAAAGGTTTGAGTATCGTATCATGCACTCAGCTAACCAAATAACTGATTCTTTTCCAGTAGGGCACTTTTGAAGGATTTGATTGGATGCTGCGGAAACACAGTCTTGGCATTCTTTTGTTGTGAGATCTCCACGGCAGAGGAAGGCACCGTATACGGTGTTTCCGGGGTTGTTTTGGCCGACGGTGGTGTAGTAGAAGCCATTTTTGTTGGTGGAGTTTGAAGAAAGCAGAGAAAGAAGCTTGTTGAGATTTGTTTGGTAGGTTGTGTTTGGAGAAAAAGTGGTTGTATTTGGACAGTAACTCTGAATGAAAGTTATATCTGTAGCTGCTTGAGTTGTTGTTGTAGCAATAATTAGAGCAAAGAAAAGAAAAACATAGACAGTGGCAGAGCTTTTGAAGTGCTGCATTTGTTTTCTATGAATCATGTTACACAGTCCTCTCGTGTTGTTCAATTTTCCTTGTTTTATTATGTTATAGTTGCGTGTGTGTTGGTGTGAATGATTGATTGAATCTGTGGACTGTGTGTGTGTTTAATGCATTGAAAGAAATTGTTTTAACTTAAATGATGGGCTCGTGGCTAACAGCTGCCACAAAATGTTAGAAGAAATGGAGTTGAATTGATATGACTTTCATTAAGAGTTGACGCCAAAGTCTTTGTGGTGAGTGTATGTGTTAAAAGGACACGTTGGAATACAAATCTGTTTAATGATACTGTTGTTTTAACTCATGCTATTACATTTTTCCACACCTTGTCATACATGAACCTTCCTCATAGAAAGGCTCATCCATCATCAAAGTGAATGAGTCCATGTTCACACTTATACATCTTTGAAACTTTATTGATTGAATTGACTGACTTAAGATTGAAAGGTCCTTCAAGGGAATAAAATTCCAAGGTTGAACATTCGTACTATTAAGAAAATTAAGGCTATGAAACATATATAGCTGATGTTGACAATGGAATGCTACATGGCTATAGCATTAATAGAGATTGTTTTATCTATTTTGAAGAGTAAAAGATGGTATACACAAAAAGAGTACAAAGTTAACAATTTGAGGCAAAAACCATGGTATCTGATGTTAAACTCAATCCTCCTTTCCCCGGTGAATGTCAACAAGATATCTATTTAAATGATTGCCAAATGTCTTTGTAGAGAATGACTCGACAACATGCCTCCTAGCTTCTTTACCCATTTCTTCTGCTCCCAAGGGATCATTTATGAAGTTAGCCATTGCTGAGGAAAACTCTTGCGGTGAAGGATCGCAAAGGAAGCCCGTTACACCATTCTTGATAGACTCCACAGGGCCGCCACTATTACATGCAATTACAGGTCTATAAGCTGCCATTGCCTCCAAAGGAACAATGCCAAAGTGCTCATTCTGTATCAAATAGTATTATGTAAAGATTATGTTTCTGCATTTAAATTTTATCAATTTTCTACAATCATAATTTCAAGATTCCACATACCTCTGGCGTGTAGAGGACACACAGGCATTCTGAAAGAAGAGCATTCCTTTCATCTGTAGAACAAGATGTGATGAAATTTATTTTATCAGAGACCCCTTCCTTTTCAGCTAAATCTTTAAGCTCTTGTAGGTACTCCACATTCTCCTTCAAACGTTTATCAAAGCCACCTGGAAATTTTACGACGATAGATTTTGAACTCTAAAATTGCACATGTACACAAATACGTCAAAATGAAATAAATGAGAAAAGTATTGGTGGTTCAAACATGGGACTGAGCTATTCTGCAAGAAAAATAGTACATTTATTTATAAATAAATGCAGAATGTCAGAAGAAAAAACTTCAAATGTAACTAACCTACGGCACCAAGCAGATAGAAAATAAAAAATTTAATGGTCTTTACAGGTTTACACACACACAGACAAATCTTTCCGAAAGACCAAGTCTTATCCACTAGGTGGGGTCAACTACTACCAAATCTTAACCTAATTTAATTTTCGGATAAATGGACCGGCGGACTCCAAAACTTAAACTCATCACCACAATAGATTAACCATTAAAGACCCATGATAAAATATCGTTATCTTACAACACAGACTATTTGATCCTTTTGTAAACAAGCTCCAGCTAATGCATCTGATTGAGAAATGATCGCACCAAAAAGTGGCACAAGATAATTTACCGAAAAATTTCATGATAGAGAAGATTTTGCAAAAACTTCAAAAATTCAGTCTGATGCACAAACAGCGAGATAGATACTTCCATGACAACTTATAATGCAGTGTCACCATAATATCTATCAATGTGATCAGGAATACAACGCCAAAAGAAAAACATGCTCACCTGCAACAGTCAAAGAAGCATTAGTGATATCCCGATGTTTTAGAGCTCTGTCGGGCGAGTAAAGCATAGCAAAAGCTGATATTGCTAATTGTATGTTCTTCTTCCTTTCAAAGCGGTTAATGGAAAGAAAATTTGGCCTACAACAGAAGCATTAACAAAACAATTGATATTCTATAAACAAGGTTTTAACAATAGGCTACATGCAAGTCATTTACTTAGAGGAAGTGGGTTCATTGAATTGATCCACGTTGACTGCTGGGTATAGGACAGCTGGTCGAATTCCTTTAGCATTTAGATGCTTAAAAGTATTTGCAAAAGTAGATGCAGTGAATTTGCTGTTAACGAGTATCAAATCAGCCATTCCTGCAATTCGGCAATGCTTAATAAGATGCATGATTCAGTATACACATTAGAAGATAATAGTGCTTAAAAGAGAAAATAGAACAGGGATACAAGGTCAAACCAGTTGTTATTTCTTCTGCGTAGTCTATTGGTTTCCTGTACATCCTCCTGAGGAAAGTTGAATGTTGAGCCAGCAACAGGTCTGGAAAATGACAGTAGAATACAACCTACCAAGAAAATGAATTAACTGAGATAAATTGAAGATACAGAACTTAAATGTATACACACTCATACTTTGCTACCTTTGTTGACCTTTTAAGTTTCAAGATGGGGATAACCACGGAGACCTGATCAGCCAGTATTACATCAAACGAGGGCCACATGAAAAGAACACAGAAAGCAACAAAAAGGCACCGGAGATATGCACACAATGCATGAAGACGGTAGAATATATGACGGGGAAGAAAGGAACCATAAACATGAACCGGAAAGATACCTGAAATCAGTACAAGTCAAACTATATCGTAATGGCAATGTAATTTCTCAATAAATAAATAAAAAAAACAAATGAGATACAGTCTACAGAAACAGAGACACAGTTAAAGAGATAGATTCACCAGAAATGGTTTCCTCAAAGCATCTATTTTTATCATGATGTGCAGTAAAAATATGAACTTTATGACCATGAGATGCAAGTTCAACAGCTGCATCAACGATTAATCTTTCAGCTCCACCTACAAAACAATTACAACAACTATCAGTACTTATAAAGATTGTTTTAATGAATCAATTAAAAAAAAAATGAAATAGTGGAAATCAAACCCAAATTGTTGATTTTGGTTTGAATAGAATAGGAAGTAATTGGGGTAACCCTTTATTACCTATACCAAGGTCTGGATGAATTATAGCAATGTTCATCTTTGACTTTGTTCCCTCTGCAATATTATGAAAAAAATGGGAATCTTAAGATGAAAACAACAGTTGTAGAAATTCACCTGAGGATGACTGCAATCATAGAGTATTTCAGAGACAGACAACGGCGGCAAATCCGCTGGAATCGCACTCTGGCGTTTGCGCCGGGAGATTTGAAGGCAATTCCGAAAGAATATAAGAGGAGATGAAAAAAAGTAAAACCTGACAACGGCGGCGACGAACAACTCCGGTGCGATACTATCTACTTTATTTGTATTTTAATTATTATGATAACTTTTTATGTTAACTTTATTATTTTAAATTTTTAATATTATTTTTACAAATGAATGTTTTTAGGGTCTGTTTGGTATATCTGATGTCTTGAATCTTGTTTTGTGAGGGAATTAAAAATTGATCAAAAGTTGTGGATTGCAACAGTGGATTTGAGTTTTCAGTGCGATGGAAAAGGGGGTGAGTTGTAAGGTTAGCACTCAAACATCTAAGTTATTATGAAAGTAAGATGAGTGAATGAAATTTGAATTTAAATTGTACCTCAAAAACAACACACTTCATTTTTATATAGTAAGAAAATTATAATAGTTTGCTAATCGTTAGGCATGGAATGCATGTATTCGTCTAATGGATATTAGATTTAAATAACTTACACTTTAGACTAAGATAACATACTTGCTCCATGACTGACACAATGAATTAGTGTGCATTATGGGCCATAGTTGTTGAGCCTTATGACCGAACCATAACAATTGTCCCAAGTCCTTGTCTTTGGAAAATGACACACTTATGTCGATCGTAGACCGACTTGAGTGAAAAGTCAAGATGAGACATCATTGTCATTGGGAAATTGCGCCTTAAACGCTCTTCATGCTTCAGATGTCTTTTCATATGCTTTATCATGATGATTTTTAGGAACTAGAGTACTTTACTCATTTTCTAAATAAAAATCTAAATCGTTGATATCGTCAATTTTCTTTCCTTTAATAGGACATTTCACAATATTTGTAGAATCAGTTGTATAGTTTATGGGTGCATTACCTTTTCTCTTTTTGTCATTTATGTTTCTACAACATATCATTTTGTTAACTGATGGAAATAATGCCCTTTATGTATCTGAAATCGAAAGAGGATACTTATGTATCTTGGGTAGACCTTGTAATCTCAACAATTGTTTCTATTTGTTGTACTCCAAAATTTGTCCTCTCATGTTTTTCAAGATTGTCTCCTACATGGTTGGTTACAAACAATTGCTTAAAGAAAATGTATTTTTTTTTTTAGGATAAACAAGATGTCTTCGATTGGCATTGGGACAAGGTACTTCGATTAGGAATTTGACATTCTTCGATCATGCCTTGATTAACAAGCTTCGATTAGGTGTTTGGCATCCTTCAATACAAGCTTGACTCACCAGTCTTCGATTGGGCATCTAAGTCCTTCGATACAAGCTTGACTCACCAACTTCGATTGAGCACTGGACCCCCTTCAATCAAGTTGATTTCATAATATCTTCGATGGAGCGCCAAGCCTCTTTCGACCAAGCTTGGTTCACAAGACTTCGACTGCGCATTAGCTACTTCAGGCTTGCCTTCGATTCACAAGGTAAGAACCCCCTACAAGTCCCTTCGATTCACCAACAGTGGCCTCTACGTGCAACCTTCGACTCACTAGGCAAATGCCTCTTCTTGCTTGTCTTGGATTCGCTAAGTCAAAGGCTTTCCCCAACGGGACTTCGATCCACAAGGCAGAGGCTTCTTCAGACTTGTCTTGGGTTCACAAGGCCAAGACCCCTCAACACAGTTTCTGCACTATGACACACAATATGACCCCTTCGAAAGAGTACTCCAAAGGCTCATTCGAAGGACACACATTAGTGGCCCATTCGAAGAGGGCACAAGGCATACATATGGACTATTCGAAAGACACTTAAAAAAGTTCATTTGAAGGAGGCAACAAAAGGCCCATTCGAAGGATATACAAGAGGTCCAATCAAAGAGCAACGCTGGAGAGCATTCGAAAGAGCCAAATATTTCCAAGTTCATAGCAAATTCAAAAAGGGATAAGAAACCATGTCTTTGGAAAATTTTCAAAGTGATATTTATGGCCTTAAAACACCAACTTAATGGCTGTTTATTCCTTTGTCCTCTTGTCCCCTCCATCCCCTTTATATAAGGAGCACACTAGCAAGCTCCAAGGACGCCTGAAGACAGCCTGGAAGAGTGATACGAAATTGTAAAAATAAACAAAGCTGTCAAATTCCAAAACACGTTTCTAGCCATCCTCAGTCCAAACAAAGGATTCAAACACATTCCTGGAGGTCTCCTGGAGTCTTTCCAATCATCACCAGCCCCTAAGCAAGCATTTCCACGTCCAGAAGTGTCAAATCGAAGGTTCCAATTATTGGTAAGAATGGGCAAGAGATCATACTTTACATTTGCATGATAATTACCATTTATAATGCATTCGATTTGTATTCAAGATTAAGGATATGGGTTTGACACCCAGGTCTGCATTTTGCTTTGTTTCTAACACTTACTGCAGATATAGCCTGAATAGACCAAACGCACACAAGACCGAAGGACCTGACTTCGATACCCAGGTCCTGCATCTTTATTTTGCTAATGTATCTTTGCAGATTCAGTGTCCTCACAGGTGATCCAACAGGCTCTTTCAACAACACCCTCTGGATCGAAAGCCATATCCCTTCACTGGATCGAAGGGTAATGTCCGTTCATTGGATCGAAGGATAGCTATTTTCCCTTGGATCGAAAGGCACCTTCCTCTGAATCAAAAGCCCATCATTCTTCCCTGAATCGAAAGGCCACATTTTCCCTTTGAATTGAAGGATGGTTCTTCTTTTTTCAATTTTGCTTTATCCATTTATTTATTGATTTTTAAATTAACAAATAATCAAAAAAATCACAAAAATATTAAGTTAGTGTTTTTTAATTAAACTAATTTTGTAAATAAATTAAATAAATATTTTAACTATTTTCATTAATTTAAAATAAATTAGAATTTAGGATCTAATTTAGCTTTAATTATTTTCTTTTCATAATAAAAACAACAAAAAACTTAGATTTTATTTATTTATTTAGTTAATTTTGTTTTCTAATTAAATTTTAGGTATTAATTTCACTTAGTTATTTTCTTAAAATAATTTAAAATAAACAAAAAAGATTTTCTTATTTCATTTAGATTTGTTTTAGACTTTAGACGTCTTTAGCTTTCGCGCGTTATTTATTCTCGCATTTTTACATTATTGTACCTGTATACTGGATGTAATAGACTAATTAGGATTTCTACCGCTTTCTTTATTTTTCTTCCCCCAAGTTTTGTACATTGTAAATATCCCCCTCCCCGAAGCCATGTAATAGCGTAGGGTTATATTTTTGTATTTTACATTTTTCTGTACATATTAATTGTTAGTAATTAGACTTGTATGGAAAGACTAATAACAAAAGGTTAGCAAACCTAACACAAAAAATAAAAAATAACTGAACATAACACATTACACATATACACTTCAGGGTACCCCACTTTGGTTGCCTTCGGAAAACGGTCATAATTCTTGAAACATGAGAAGTTTTAGTGATTATCCTCTAGTTTGAAAGATCACAAGTCCCTCGATGAACCTCTCGATGTTGCCTCGGTAAAAAAATGATCTTAGAACTTTAGGACAGTTACTAAAATTCCTTGCCAAGTTGCCTTCGTGACAGTAACGTCCCTTCGAATGTCCCTCATACATCCAACGATGGGGCTTCTTATCAATCAATGGTAGGATAGAAACATCTAGAGGAGGAGGAAAAGAACAAATACTTTTTGAGTAGGTAGGACGCTCGTAGTTGCTTTCTTGCTCACAAAAAAAAACCATTTACAAACCAGCACTTTCAATTGAAACATTTTCAAAAGTCAAAGCCCTTTGTACGCATTCTTATAGAGACAAGAATCATTACAAAGACACTTTTCAAAATCACTTTCAAAAACATATTCCACAAACAAACACTTCTTTAAACTATTTTCAAAACTAAGACTTTGTACGCATTCTTATAGAGACGAGAATCATTACAAATACGTTTTCAAAATATTTTCAAACTCACACCACAAGCACATTTTCAAACAAAAGCAAGTGATCTAGCAAGCATCTAAGAGCCCGTAGAGAACTACGGATGGAAAGGGTGCTAACACCTTCCCTTTTCATAATCTACCCCCCTTACTCAGAAAAATCTCGAAAAGGTATTTTTCTATTCTTTTCACCCTTTCCTAAATTTGGATAAAAGAAAAGTCAGTGGCGACTCTTGCTTACTGCAACATTTGTGAACACAAACACAAAACCAGTATAATAGTCGGTTTTGCCACCGTATCACATAACTGGTGACTCTGCTGGGGACTTATAAAAAGTGGGGTTACCTTAGAATATAGCTCATTTTAAATTGCTTTACCTTGTATGCTTTGTCTGCTTTACTTTTGAAGGGTTGTTTGGGTTATTGTTAAAGATCTTACACCCGGATCTGGGGCACCTATTAGGTAAGTAGCAATAAATCATGGAGGTTGTACGGTGTAAAACGATATGGAAAAAGTGATGGCTACGTTAGCGTGATAGTCTGGCTTGTACTAATGTTCCTTGAGTCAGTCAATGATAACGTTAGGCTTCCTTATAGTGTCATTAAGCGCTAACTAACCTTTAGCACCTTTAATTAACTCATCCTAATCCATTAGAAAGTAGTGATATGGCCAGCTTTGATTCCGACCGAAGATTGGTTGATACTCGATGCTACACTCATTAAGATTAGACTTTTGGGATATTTTGGCCGCAATACTTCGGTGCTTGAGCTAGAACAATGCCTAAAAGGAAGGTCAGTGATATGAGACTCCTTAGAACCCAGTTACTATTAATAGGATAGGTTGAGCCAACTAAACTTCAAGAGGGTACTTACCTATGGAATCCATGTAAGCCTGAACCTAAGGCTACTTGTGTGTTTTGTTTGCTTTCATTATCTAACGACTTGAACTCTTTGCATGGGTTTTGTTTATTATCTGATAATATGAGTCATTGCCCAATAATTCGGATTTCCTGTAAGACACACTTGTCTTTATCACCCTACATTTTGCTTGATGCATAGCATAAACATCATAGCATCATACCATAACATTTCCTTAACCATTTCAAGGATCTCAAGGGCATGTGATGTAGCAAGGGTATTTATTTTCCTCTAACAAAATGCCTTCAAAAGACCAAAACACAATAACTTGAGTAAGGGGCTATGACCAACTCGATATGGTGAGCTCGTTTCTCAAGGAAGGACATTCAACAATACGAAGTTCTTCCGTCAAAGCTGCAGTCAAAATTCAACTTCTGACATTTTCTTGTGTTTACCCCTCAAGATCCTTGAAAACATCGCATAAGCATACCATACACGACATTGCATAGCAGGTATTTCAAGGCAGGTTTCTTATCTTTTCGCTGTTTATTTCAGCAAAAGAAATGGCTTTTGAATAGAAAGTAAAATACCTTCAAACTCAAAACGCTCAATTCCAACAAATGTTCCTGACTCTGGCTAAGGGGCAGGAAGAACTGCAAGCTCTCGTCATCAAAGAGAAGAAGAAGAAGGAAAGGAAGTCGGCTGGTGTCTTGAATATGGGAAGAAGGCTTAGAGGACCAGTTAAGAGAGCTCTAGATCTTTCAAATCCATCAAAAGAGGGGGATAATCATGAAGAAGATAATAACCCCGAGACTGATGAAGATGAAGATGACTACTCTGAGGAACAATATCCTCCCGCTGATGATAAATACAAATAGCTGGAGGATCGTCTTAATACTCTGGAGATTCAGTAGATACCTGACTTGGACTTTGAAGAATTAGGGCTAGTTTCCGGCATGATCATCCCACCAAAATTCAAGGTTCCTACATTTTTCAAATATGACGGGGTTTCTTGTACTAAACTTCACTTGAGATCATATGTCCGAAAGATACAACCTCACATTGCTGACCGGAAGTTATGGGTCCATTTCTTCCAAGAAAGTTTGGCTGAAACTCAACTAGGGTGGTTATATCAGTTGGAAGGAACCGACATTCATACCTGGGAAGACTTGGCTGCTGCTCTCTATAGGAAGTACTAATACAATGCTAACCTCGCTCCAACCTGTACTCAACTTCAAAGCATGTCTATGGGTTCTAGCGAGGGCTTCAAGGATTACGCCCAGAAATGGAGAGATCTTGCAGGGAGAGTCCAACCTCCTCTGTCTGATAGAGAGTTGGTAGACATGTTCTTAGGCACTTTGTATGGTCCATTCTTCAACCACTTGATTGGAAGTTCTTTGGTTGGGTTCATAGAGCTGATACTGACAGGTGAAAGAGTAGAAGCCGGTATCAAGAGTGGGAAGATTCTGATGGCTGCATCTTCTAATGCTGAGAAGAAACCATTTGGTGGCAAGAGGGAAGCTAATGTTGTATATGGCCAGGAGGGACGTGCTAGAGGTAACCACAACCCATATGTGGGGGAACTATTGGTCTCTAATCCTACGTCTGTGCAACACATCAACAAGGGAATCAGCGTAAGGAGGTCGCGCCTAAGAGACAATTCACCAAAATCAACATGTCATTAGCTCAAGCGTTACAACACATGTTGAAAGTAGGATTGATTACGTTAAAGGCTCCTCTATAGAATCCTAATACCCTTGCTCCTAGCTACCACCCCAACGAAAGGTGTGCATACCATTCTGATAGTTCTGGACATGACACGAATGGCTGCTGGGCTCTGAAGAACAAAATTCAGGATATGATTGATGCCAAGGAGATTGAATTTGACCCTTCAGAGACTCACCATATGATCACTTCTCCTAGGCCAAATCATTGAGAGCGTCTATTTAAGTTGTGATTTTTCAATTGTAATTTCCTTTGCTTGTTCAAACAATTACTGTTATGTCAAACTTTGGTTTTCCCATTAATGCATTGCATATGTTGGTCTTGAATTATTTCATGTTCATTATATTTAATCTGCTTTCTTACTGTGATATTAAACTCTCGATTAAAAGCTCTAAGCCTTTAGAGGAAGGATGACGAAAACGATACCACAGTCTCTACGGTATGCTTTTGAACAGACCCCGTTGACGATGTACATGCGTTGTTTCAAATCCTAAACAGTGGAGTTATAAGGAAGATAATCCCTAGTCAACCCCTTTGAGCCTAAGAAGTAGGAGTTTTTCTTTTCACATAAATTAAAACCCTTAATCATAACCTGGGGCGGGGTAGTTTTCTCAGTTAATTCAGATGTGCATTCAGCCGCAAGCTCTACCTTCATACACAACAAATAATGTAGAAGATGCACTCCAAAAAATGGTGATGGTTCCACATAATCATTAAGATAGACAGTCATTATTTTTCAAAAGAAAAGCCTGCTAAGTCAAAACCTATGAATGAGACTTAAGAAAAACAACTGGGACATCCCGTTGACTGTAATCACAAAAGAAACAGTTCAGGAAAAAGTAGGGATAACAAAATAAAAAAAGAGATCCTACAAATCCTCAACAAAAAAAGAAAAGGTTACAAAAATGACTGCCTTCTTAAACAAATGTTCAATTTCTGAACCATCACCAAATATCAGAGCAAAGATTCCAGACACCAATCGAGATTTAAACGCACAATTAACTGAGCATAGGACAAAAGAACATCACGAAGAACGGGTTGGGTACAAATAAAATTTGAGTCTTTATCTTTTGTTTCTTAAACTATGAACCAGACCACATTATAACCCTTAAAAGTCCTAGCTGAAGCATGGGTTAGTTCGAAAGCATACTGTTACAAAAGGTATCCTGACTCCTGTAGGGTTCGCTATAAATCCTGAGCTGATATCACACTTTTACAAAATTTGTTTGTTTTACTAAAAAATAAATTTTCAAACTTCAAGACAGTAATAAGCTTTGCATTCTTAAAATATCATTGTTTGCATATGACTATTTGTTCAACAACAGATAAATTTGCACAACGGATATTCGAGGAACAAAAATCCTCTCAGTGGATAGAATCACGTCAGATGGAAAGACATTCCAGTGATAGGCCTTTCATAACCAAGGGGCATATCATGGTGTCCAGCTGATCTGGGGAAGTCAAGTCAAGGTTCAAGGAATCTCTCAAAAATGCCAAATAGGCAGGGGAAGATCTCCATCTGAGTCACTTGGGGCATTGGACATGAATTCTAGCAACGAATCTTATACGATCAAACAAA
Source organism: Vicia faba (assembly GCA_948472305.1). NCBI lineage: Eukaryota > Viridiplantae > Streptophyta > Magnoliopsida > Fabales > Fabaceae > Vicia > Vicia faba. The sequence continues at coordinate 1,028,625,176 of OX451738.1, forward strand.
CATCTTCTAGCAGTGTGGCAACACTTACTACTATGGACATTGACAATTCTCCATACCCGGTGAACATGGACATAGTCGGAAAATACTATGCATGAACAAAGATCCGCTAGGTTGACTGGCCTAGGCAAAAATAAGGGCATCCCGGCGAACCGAAAGAGTTCGGGCAAAAATTAGGGATATACATATGAAAAAAAATTTGTACACCCGGAAAGTCGAAAACCTGGAAAGGCGGCTTGGGTAAAAAAGGGTATCCCGATGGACTGAAAATCTGAAAGGACATTCCAGGCAAAAGTTAGGGATTAAAGCGTACGACTACGTCCCATCATCTCGTCACTAGTCTATCAGTAGAAGACTTATCACCCTGATCAACATCTACTCGAGACTCCAAGAGTTGGGATAACATTCAAGCCATCCATAGAATCCCAGCAGATACCTTCTCCAACAGGTATAGAGGCAGAGATATCCTACTACAAGGTCACTGCCACATTCTCAGTATGCAGTCTAATAATGTCAGGTGTTCTCATATCCCCGGCGGAGCAAAACTCTCCAACTACTACTCCGATATCTAGAAGATCCCCCAGTGAAGTCGTCAAGCTTCTTAGGATTCCCCAATAGGATCTCACAAAATCCCCAAGCGGATTTCTTCTCAAAACAATAAAACAAGAATTCCCGGCAGAAACATTTTAAATAAGGCAGACTCTCTTCTAGAAACGGTTCAGGTACGATCCAAATACGGATGTCATCCTGACACTTACTCCAGATTCTCATCTAGAAACGGTTCAGGTACGATCCAAATACGGATGTCATCCTGACACTTACTCCAAATTCTCATCTAGAAATGGTTCAGGTACGATCCAAAGACGGATGTCATCCTGACACTTACTCTAGATTCTCATCTAGAAACGGTTCAGGTACGATCCAAAGACGGATGTCAACCTGACACTTATTTTAGATTCTCATATAGAAACGATTCAGGTACGATCCAGAGACAGATGACATCCTGATAGATATTCCAGACTATCTTATAGAAATAGTTCAGGTACGATCCAGAGACGGATGTCATCCTGATACTTATTCAGATCATCATCTAGAAATGGTTTAGGTACGATCCAGAGATGGATGTCATCCTGATACTTATTCTAGACTATCTTATAGCAACCGTTCAGGTACGATCCGGAGACGGATGTCATCCTGATAATTATTCAGATCATCTTCTAGAAACAGTTCAGGTACGATCCATAGATAAATGTCATCCTGATACTTATTCTAGACTATCTTCTAGCAACAGTTCAGGTACGATCCAGAGACAAATGTCATCCTGATACTTATTCCAGACTATCTTCTAGCAACAGTTCAGTTACAGAGTTTACCTTCCCCAACAAAGTTTATTTCTCTAACAACGAAAGTTCATCTCCCAATGTTTTAACTTCAATATATTTGAAGACCTACATTCTTCACCCCTAGCAAAAATCAGGGATTTATTTTCCCTGGTTCAACAACCCTACAATAGAACAGCTGATATGTTCATACATTGCATTCACACATCATTCTACAAACATCATAGCATATGCAACACAAATACATATATCACAATCTCATTTATTTTGAGAGCATCATGCAATTCATACATCATGTCATTGCATGAAACCGACTTTACCTTTTCAAGTTAAATCAACAGACAGACAAACACCATCAACTTATACAACAGGTCAAAGATTAATGCCCGAAACCAGACGGGGAAACTATCTATACGACCAAGTGGTATGAACTCCCGAAGCAAGACGAGTTTACCAACAAATACAGCAAGCTACAGATTAATGCCCGAAACCATACGGGGAACTATCTATGTGTCCAATGTTGCCAAGTCCCAGATTAATACCTGTAACAAGCCAGGAGAACTATATGTGGACGACCGACTATGGATTAATACCTATAATAAGCCAGGAGAACTATCCACATGAGGAGATTGAAGATTAATACCTGTAACAAGCCAAGAAAACTATATTTCTTTCTCAGGTAAGAGATTAATACCTGTAACAAGCCAGGACAACTATCTCAGCAACCGGCAATTTTTAAGTTCCAGATTAATACCTATAACAAGCCAGGAGAACTATATGCGAATAACTGATTATAGATTAATACCTGTAACAAGCCAGGAGAACTATCTACATGAGAAGATTGAAGAATAACACCTGTAACAAGCAAGGAAAACTATCTTTCTTTCTCGGGTCAGAGATTAAATATCTGTAATAAGCCAGGACAACTATTCAACGACCGACAATTTTTAAGTTCTAGATTAATACCTGTAACAAGCCAGGAGAACTATCTGTGGACGACCAAATGTAGACTAATACCTGTAATAAGCCATGAGAACTATCTACATGAAGAGATTTAATATTAATACATGTAACAAGCCAGGAAAACTATCTTTCTTTCTCAGGTCAGAGATTAATACCTGTAACAAGACAAGACAACTATCTCGACGATCGACAAAAATAAGTTCCAGATTAATACATGTAACAAGCCAGGACAACTATATGTGGACGACTGATTATAGATTAATACCTGTAACAAGCCAGAAAAACTATCTACACAACCCAATGAAGTAATCTTACACGAGTTACTTCTCATCATCCAGATGCAGTCTAACACAGACTCATCCTAAAACATCCCCACATAGGCTCATTCTCATATATCTCCGGATGCAAACTAACATGAACTCATCCTAGAATAGCCTTAGACAAGCTCTTTCTAATACATTTTCAGGTAAGATATAATTCCATTATCCCCAGCAAGTTACTGTGAAGCCTGGATTTCAACCTAAAAACAACAAACTTTCATCTCTCCAGAGATAACTCTTCAGCAGAGCCTTGGACAAATGAATTTCCTAGACTCTATTCCCCACAGAGGTTTCCCCAAGCGGGAGAACAACAGAAAAAAACATTCCCCAGCGGACTCCTCCTCAGACAGAAGGAACAAGAATCCCCACAAAAGACCTCTTATGAAGTCAACATCTACTTTGGATGGCATCTTTAAGCCCATCTCCGACGACTCTCAGTCATCTTCTCCAAATGGCATCTATAAGCCCATTCCCAAAATCATCAACCATCAGTGTTACTTCATGTGAGTGCAAATTTCCGGGCACTCTAGTGTTCAATCATCTTCCACTTTCAGATCACGAAAGGCAGACAAGCCAATCTACATCTTCAGGTTTAAGAAGATTGAACAGGGGCAACTGTTGTACCCCAAAATTTGCCCTCTCATTTCTCAAGGAATTTCTCACAAGGATTCTCAAAGTTCAAGCTTGCACAAGTACAATTGGAGGAAACTGTTAAAAAGGGCAAAACAGATAAAAATAATCTTTTCAACAAAATTGGAGAAAAATAAGTTTTCTTCGATTTCCCTTGCTTCGATTGGATTTTTGGTCCCCTGCAAATCTACTTTGATTCACAAGGCTTCAATTGGACTTTGGTCTCCTTCAGGCCTTCTTCGATTTCCCTTGTTTCGTTTGGACTATAGTCTCTTTCAAGATTGCTTCGATTGGACTAGGACTTCCTTAAAGCTTCCTTCGATTCAGAAGGAAATGATCTTCATATAAGCTTCTATTGAGTTTTGTTTCCCTTTGAAACAACGTCCTTCGATTCCAAGGCAAAAAGCCTCCTGCTGATATCCTTCGATTGCACCTTTTGGTATCCTTCAATTGCATAATTGACCTCCTGCATACACCCTTTTGTTTGGCCATGTGACTTCTGGCAGGAAAGCCTTCGATTGGACAAGAGCCATCTTCACATGAAGCTTTGATTGGAGTTTTGGTTTCATTCGAATCAGCATCTTTCGAACCCAACTCTGGATCCCTCGAAGCAAGTTAAAGCAAATCTCATAGTCGTACCCTACTTGTCAGGCTATTTTGCTTCCAAATCTTTACATAATCAGAAGCTTGTACAAAGGTTCGAAGCTTTTCCTACTGGATAATACTATTCTTAGTTAAAATAGCAAAGGCTACATACCTTTTTTTTCATAGAGAGTACTTTTAAAGCAGCTTCTAACCTGATTTTTTGTCTGAATACAAGCAATGTCAAAAACATAAGTCCAATCTTCTGCTAGCAGGCCCTCACTTATACTGGAAACATGGGAACAACGAAAAGGGACTGACTTGTTTCACCTTTAACCAAAACATGGTTGGTCATCATACTATGATACAGTGGGAGAACTGACTTGAGGGTTTTGCATTTGATCGCAAATGTTGCGGTTAGCAAGAGCTGCCACCGACTTTTCTTTTATCCAAAAGGAAAGGTGAAAAAGCACAGGAAAGACCTTTGAGATTGTTTCTTGAGTTCGGGGGGTAGATTATGAAAAAGGAAGGTATTAACACCCTTTTCATCCATGGTTTTCCATGGGATCTTAGTTACTTGCTAGATCACTTGCTTTTGTTCGAAATTGTGCTTTGTGTGGTTTTTGAAAGTATTTTGTAAAGAGGCCATTGTTTAGGCAATCTTTGTAATGATTCTCGTTCGTAAGAATGTATACAAAGATGTTTGATCTTTTGAAAATGTTTTCAAGTTTGTAATATGTTTGAAAGTGTAGGTGTTTGTTTTGAAAATATCAAGGATGTTTGTTTGAAATTGAGCAAGTAATTAGGAGCATTCTACCTACTCAAAAGTCTTTCTTGTTTATTTTCTTTTCCTTTGACATTGTTATCTTACCATTGATTTGGTAAGTAACCCTATCTTTGAATGTAAACGGGACGGGCGTGGGTCATCGTATAATTATGATTAGCAATGTTGCAAGGTATCTTAGCATTATTTTTTAGGGACTAAGATCATTTGAAAGGCAACTTTAGATAGCGTCATCGAGGGACTATGATCTTGTATTTGCTTGTTTTTGCTAAGATACCTCACATGTGTAATATGTCCATTTTATATAAGGCAACCAAGTGGAATAACCTTAGGGGTGCTTGTGTGCAAGTGTATTGTTTTCATGCTTGATTTTGTCTTGAATTAGGGTTTTCTAAGTATTGGTTTTAGTCTTTCCATACAAACCCTAATTACTAGCATTTGTATATAAAAGCGATAAATTGCGGAATTTAAAATTACTACGCTATTACAACATTTGTGGGAGGGGGGTGTGCAAATTCAATGGGGATTGCAAGAATGTAAACCTAGTTAGTCTATTACAACGATATTGAATTGGTATCAATGTACAAGGAATTAAATTAATATAATGTACTAAATGAATAAATGTACAAAAATGCAAAATGTAAAGAAAATGGATCTTTGTTTGGTTTTCTTGAGAAAAAGGGAAATTGTCTTTACCTAATTAATTAAAGAAAAGAATTAATTAAACTTAAATTTATTAAGAAAAGATTTTAAATAAACCCTAGTTCTATTAATTGATCAAAATAAAATAAGTTTAAGAAAATTATTTTTTGGTATTTTTGTCTTGAAAATATTTATAGCATTATAAAATATTTTTGGACTTTTTTATATTAAAATAAATATGTTTTAATAGGTGTAAAATAAAAATAAATACTAACCTAGTTTTAAATAAATACATCATTTGATCAAGGGTTGATCATGATTCATCAAGAATTGCTCAAAATTCATCAAGACTCAAAAGTTGCTAAATTAGGGTTTTGGAGGAAAAGTCAACTCAACTTTGACAAAGCATAACTTTCTCATACTTTATGAAAAATGACCCATCCAAATCTCATTTTAAAGAGGATGCAATTTCCTACAATCCATCTTCATACCCCAAGATCATAAAATGCACTCACAAGAAGTTATAAATTTGGACATTATAGGTCATTTTTGAAAGACAACAAAAACACCTTTTTTGCCAAAGCTTATAACTTGAGCATGGAATACCAAAATGAGATGAGGCCAAAAGGTTTGGTTAGAGGGCATCTCAAGCTTTCTAAAAAGTCAAAGAACACCTCCAAAAGCTCAAAATTGAAGAAGTTATGCACTGTTGAAGTTGGGCATTTTTGCAAAATTGCCAAAAGTCAACTATCCCCAAAACTTCAAATTTTGTCAAATGGGCCCATTCTTTTCCACTTGATTTGATCTTGCCCCATGGCACACGTGTCCTAGCTTCAGTCTTGAGATCATATTTCTTTTTATTATTTTATTTGATTTTTTATTGAATTATTTCATTTTAAATCAAATTAAATCATGTAAAATCCAAATATTGATTACTTGAGATATTTTTGGTTGTTTTAGGTCTTAATCATCATCATGATCAGCATCAAATTCGTATCACACAAGATCATGTGCAAAAAGATGATTTTTTGACAAATTTGGCAAGTTTTCAAAAGTGAATCAAATCAAATATGGGTGCATTGATTTAGAGAGATTGGATTCATGATTCTTGACCTAATGCATTCCATGATACATATAGAAGCCAAAGGACACGAAATAGGGGCTAGAGGCTGCAAGAATAATCAAGACCAAACTTGAAAAAGTGGTGAAAATTTTGAAATTCAAAGTCATAGCAAGAGGCGACCTCAGAAGCCAAGAAGGATCTCAATCAATTCCTGGAGGTTCACTGAGTGGAAACCAACCCAAAGAAAGCTCCCATACACGCCCAAACGCGTTGTAAGTATCACGTTTCTTAGCCCTGTATTCGAAATCATAACTCTCTATTCTTGCATCTTTCTGGTAAATCATTGATATATTTGTGATTCTCATGAGATTTCTAAACTTTTGGCAATACTTAATTTGATTTATATGGATTGTAACCTCATGACAACATGGCTAGGGTTACGTTTTGGATTTTAGGGATTTGTGTTTCAGGTGAAATTGGTTCTTGTGATAGGCGTGGTTGCACTCAGGAGAGGGAGACGAACCCAACCATGTCTTAGAAGGTCGTTTTTATGGCCTGGAGTTGATTTTTGGATCGACCTGCGCATTTAGCTGCGGATCCAAATCCGCAGGTAAAGTTACAGGGGTTGGAGGTAGGGGACGGAGACGTGTCAATACCCTAATGGCCGGTTCAAATAATTCGTGTGTTTTGTTTGTTTCTGATCCATAAGAGTTGTTTTGTTTTATTATATATTATTCTTATTTCATTAACAATTGAAACACAATGGCCTAGTGGAAGCAAGCGCTGGCAACATCCAACAGGACCTGGGTTCGAATCCCAGGTCCCCCATGCGCTTTGTTATTTTTCTTCTTCATATAATCAGGTGCAAATCAAGGCTTGCAGCTCACCATGTGCCTTCACATAACAAAGCGCCAGATGGCCCAAGGCCAAATCTGGTGATCCAGAGATGATGGTCCATCGTAGATCCAGTCAACCAGCGCGTATGGAATCCAAAAAATCAACAAGGCCAACGTGTCAATGGGCCTCAGCTTTCTATTCTGACCCCCTTTTCAGGCCCATACACCTCTAACTCTCTCTATTTTATTTATATTTGTTTTAATTGTTTTATAATATTTTATTTAATCAACTAACCAATCAAATTTTATTTTTTCTCTATAAAATTAAAACCAAAAAATATTTTCTTTATTAAATTAAATTTTAGTATTTTATTTTTTATTAACAAATCTATTAATTAATTTAGGCCATTAATTAGAATTAACTTTAATATATTTCTTTGTAAATAATTAAAATCAATTAGACTTAATTAGGTTTTACTAACATTGATTAATTTATTTTCTTTCTTTAAATACCAAAAATCCAAAAATATTTATTTTCATTTATTAATTAATTAATTTGTTAATTTAATAATTAATTTAGGATAGTTTCTTTCTTAAAATAAAAACAAAAAAAATCTTTTCTTTAATAACAAAGGGTCAAAACCCTACTTGCACTCGATTTAATTTTCCCGCACGCGATCTATTTATTCAACATTGTATTTGATTCCCGGAATGTAATAGATAATTAGGACCATTTAATTATTTTTATCGCTTTATTTATTTTTCCGCATTTAAATTTCAAAGGGTTGCTTTTGGCGATGTAAATACCCAACGCCTTGTAATTTAATTTCCTCAATTTATTTTCCGCAAAATATAACTGTTAGATGTTTGATAATAGGTATGCATGACAAGATTGAATGTTTCAACCTAAAATCAATATAGGTCACCATTAACATGTACAAAGATAAAATTAACTGAAAACGACACACCCGCACATGCGCACTCTTAGGGTACACCCCACTTGGTTTCCTTCGTATGCGGTCATTGAGTATAGGTAGTTTTAGAGGTTGCCCTCTTATCTAAAAGATCATAGTCGCCTCAAAACGGTTGCCTCGGATATTGTTGCCTCAAAACAAATAATATAAGACATTAGGGTTACTGCTAAGGCGTCCTAGCATTTCTTTAGTGACCGTAAGTCCCTAAATTCGAATTGACCCTTAAACTCCAACGACAATGCTACCTACTCATAAATACTGGGATATCATTGTCTAAAGGAAGATAACATAGAACGATTCCTTTTTCGAATAGGTAGATGGTTCTTAGATACTTGCTCTTTCAAAAAACAAAAACTTTTCACACTTACACTTTTCGAACAAAGTTTTCAAAAAAACACTTCATACACTCTTGAGGACAGAAGCAAGAGTTAAATCGAAGTTTTCAAACAAAAACTTTTTCAAACCCACAAGCACAAAGAAAAGCAATTTTGAAAACAATATGAGGAAGTACCTAAGAGTCCGTGGATAACCACGGATAGAAAGGGTGCTAACACCTTCCCTTTCTATAATCTACCCCCCGAACCCGAGAAATATCTCGAAAAAGGAATTTTTCTGTGCTTTTTTCCTTTCCTTGTTGGATAAAATAAAAGTCGGTGGTGACTCTTGCTTACCGCGACATTTTGCAAAAACAAACGCAAAACGCAAACCAACATTCCAAAAAACAGTCAGTTCTTCCCACCGTATCACAATTGCCATCAGCATTCACGAACCTGTCACAAGTGTCAGATCTATGCTGACAAGGTACATGTGCCTCCAGTCCCTATAAACGTCTTGACTGCTCCCTGGCCATTCGCGATGTGGGGCATCGACATGATTGGAGAAATCAAACCTAAAGCTTCTAATGGACACCGCTTCATCTTGGTGGCCATTGACTACTTCATGAAGTGGGTTGAGGCAGCTTCTTTCGCTTCTATTACCAAGAACATTGTGGCCCGATTCATCAAACAAAATCTCATCTGTCGATACGGTATCCCAGAGAGAATCATTACGGATAATGGTACCAATCTCAACAATACTATGATTACCGCACTATACGCGCAATTCAAGATCCAGCACCATAATTCTTCTCCTTACTGGCCAAAGATGAATGGCACTGTCGAATCCGCAAATAAAAACATCAAGAAGATCATACAAAAAATGACAGTGACCTACAAGGACTAGCATGAGATGTTACCATTTGCTCTCCATGGTTACCGTACCACGGCGCGTACGTCAACAGGGGTAACTCCTTTCTCTTTGGTATACAGTATGGAAGTCGTTCTACCAATTGAAGTCCAAATACCTTCTCTGAGAATCATAAAAGATGCAGGGCTGAATGAAGATGAATGGATTCAAACTCGACTTGACCAATTGAACTTGATTGATGAGAAGAGGCTTACGGCTGTCTGTCATGGTCAGATGTACCAAAAACTTATGATTAAAGCTTTTAACAAGAAGGCCAGACGTCAGGTATATCGGGTTGGTAACTTGGTAATCAAGCGTATCATATTGCCACAAGGTGATCCCAGGGGCAAATGGACTCCTACATACGAAGGACCATTTGTGATCAAAAGCATATTCTCTGGTGGAGCAATGATCTTAACCACTATGGATGGCGACGACCTTCCGCATCCTGTAAACGCGGACATAGTCAAAAGATACTACGCATGAATAAAGACCCGCTAGGTCGACTGGCCTAGGCAAAAATTAGGGTATCCCAGAGAACCGAAAAGGTTCGGGCAAAAATTAGGGACAAAAACAAAAACAAATTTGTACACCCAGCAAGCTGAAAACCTGAAAGGGCGACTTGGGCAAAAAAGGGTATCCCGGTGGACTGAAAACCCGAAAGGACGGTCCCGGAAAAAGTTAGGGAATCAAAGTGTATGACTATGTCCCATTGAATCACCTTACAGATAACCTTCAGTATCGACTGACAAACTCAAACGGTTCTAATCAATCCAATCAGCTTCGGACAAAGCAGCAAGTGGATGAGATACTCAAAGACATGAAGGCTATAGCAGAGTGGGAACCCCATGGGATTATTTCACATAGCTATATTTTCTTTGTATCAATCTTCATTTTATACGATGACACTCCCTTACTAGGATGTTCGTCTCGTTGTACAAAAAATACTTATTCAAGTTAATACAAAGATATTCCTTTGAAAGTGCAAAACTATCTGTTTTTCTTTTATTTTCGTGTTTTGTTTGCAAAAACGTCCAATGATTATTTTTGAACATATGTATTTGAATGTGACTACTGTTTACAAATGAGGAAAAAAAAGAGGAACAGAAAATAGAAAGACAATCACTAATGGCTTTAAGAAATATGATAATATGTTTAGAACATTCCGTAAAATCCCCCGCAGGTACTTTTCCAGCAAGAGCGGAAGCTGGGACATACCACTACATGATCGCTAACATATCTCCAGTATGTATCCTAATGGTATCAAGTGCTCTCACATCCCTGACGGAACAAAACTTCTGGTTACCGCTCCAAAGATTCCCCAGTGAAAGTCGCCCAGTTTCTCAGGATTCCCCAGCAGGATTTCACGAGGGCCACAGGCAATGCACGACGTTTCCCTTCCACAATAGAGTTTATTTATCTAATAAATGGAAACTCATCCATCAAAACTTCAACTTCAAAATATGAAGACTTACACTCCTCATTCCCTACAGTACTCAGGGATTTATTTTCCCCGACTCTAGCAACACCGCGGCATAACAATTAATGTGTCCATACATTACATCCATACGTCATAGCATTGACAACACATATGCATACATCACGATCTCATTTATTTTGAGAAGCAGCATTATACCATGCATTTCATACATCATGGCATTGCATGTAACTAACCCTTCACCTTTTTCCAGGAAAGATCAATCAACATAAAATTATTGTCAAATTTTCAACAAGTCAATTATAGATCAATTCCCGAGAAGGACTGGTCGACCATCTATATAACAGATATTTCCTTCAGACCCTTGTTGGTTCAGTTTAAATCTCTCAACAATTTATTCTGATTCTTTCCCGCAGACATTTTCTCTGGTTCAGATAAATCTCTCAACAATTTATTCTGATTCTTCTTCAAATCCCTGTTGGTTCAGATAAATCTCTCAATGACTTGTTCTGATTCTTCTCCAGATTCCTACGGTTCAGTTTAAATCTCTCAACGGTTTAATCTGATTCTTTCCCGCAAACCTTTTCTCTGGTTTAGATAATCTCTCAATGATTTGTTCTGATTCTTCTCTAGATCCCTGTCAGTTCAGTTTAGATTTCTCAACGGTTTATTCTGATTCTTTCCCACAGACGTCTTCTCTGCTTCAGATAAATCTCTCAACGATTTATTCTGATTCTTCTCCAGATCCCTGCCAGTTCAGTTTAGATTTCTCAATGGTTTATTCTGATTCTTTCCCGCAGATGTCTTCTCTGGTTCAGATAAGTATCTCAATGATTTATTCTGATTCTTCTCCAAATCCCTACTGGTTCAGATAAATCTCTCAATGATTTACTCTGATTCTTTCCTAGTAGGCACTTTCTCTAGTTCAGATAAATCGCACAAAGATTTACTCTGATTCTCTTCAGTTAAATAATATTCAAGATCTCTTTTTGTTCAGTTTAAACCTCTCAACAGTTTATCCTGATAACTTCCAAATGAACGTTTCTGGTTCAGATAAATTGCTCCAAAATTTATTCTGATTCTTCCCAGTCAAACAATGTACAAGACTTCTGCTAGTTTTAGATAAATCGCTCCAAAGATTTCTTCTGATTCTTTTCCGGTTGAAATCAAGTTCAGACTTAGTCCATTTTCTGTCAACAGTCATATTTGGATGGCATCTACAATACCATCTCCAGCAAATCTCCATCATTCCTCCAAATGGAATCTATAAGCCCATTCACAATTCATCTTCAAGTGTAAATTTCTGGGCACTCTAGTGTTCAATAATCTTCCAGCTTCAAGTCACGAATGATGGATCCGCCAATCTAACTCTTCAGGTTTAAGAAGATTGAACAGGGGAAGCTGTTGTACCCCAAAAGTTTCCCTCTCATTTATCAAGTATTTTCTCACAAGATCTCCTTTTGTTCAAGACTACATTAGGGTTGATCAGCTCAAGACACCTCATCAAGCTCTGATGACTAAAAATTAGGGTTTGAGATTGCACAAGGATAATTGAACTTTTAATGCCTCATATGAATTTCATGGATCATTATTGACCCTCAAGATTGCTCATGTCAAGTTTCAAGTCTTGGATCACATTTTTGCTCAATCAATTGATCAATTGACCTAAAAATCAACTGTATTGGGGAAAAGTCAATTGTGGTCAATTTACAGTCCAACTTCATAATTTTTTATCCATGTAAATATTATGAGCTCATAAATGTCATTTGATCAAGTTTCGACCATAATTCCTCAAGAAATTTGATCAGATGATCAAAAGGGAAAAATGGTCAAAATTAGGGTTTTGACTGAGAAAAGGCAATTTCTGATTTTTGACCTAGAAAATGGTTGATTGGTTGGAAACATGATCTCAAGGATTCAATTGCATCATTTTTACCTAATGGAATGAGTCAAAACATTTCTCAAGGTCAATTAATTGATAGTTTATTTTCAGTCAACTGATCAAAAGTCAACTACACACTGAAAAGTCGAACTTTGACTTTTTGGTCAAAACCAAGTGTCGAAAATTACAATTCATAAAAACATGTCAAAATATAAAACTTGTTCATCAAAAAACAAAAAGTCAAGATTTCATTTTGAAAAGTCAAAATTTCCAAACTTAGAAATTTTTCTAAGTGTTGAAAACTTCATATTTTTTCACAACTTTGAGCCAATTTTTCACCATGATGCACGATGATTCAAAGGAAACTTTCAGCATGAAAGTTGTAGATCTCAATGAGATCTAAAACATTGCTGAACACAACTCCTCCTAGAAATTCTTATATTTCAAGCTATTAATCCATGAAATCATGTTCATAAAACTAAAACACTTAGTGAAATTTGAGCATTTTGGTCAGGATTTTGACCTAACTTCTGGGACAAGTTTCACATAGTTCCAATTGGATTTTGCAAAAGTTATTCAAAGAGAGGTTGTAGATCACATTACAAGCTTTCTAAAATTTCCAAGAACTCCTTGAGATCATGTTTGAGCAAGGAGAATCGAAGGCATGAAGTTGGCATTTCATTCTTGAATTATAGGACATTTCCATGATGAACAAGAATTCAAATCCATGCTAGGCTGCACAATCTTTTCTTTGCAGACCTCAAACTTGCTTGGCACTTCATAATTAATGTTTTGCACAGCTGTTAGAGGATTTAATCCAAGTATTCAATGCATTGCCCATGCTTAATACCATTTAAGGAAGAAAGTGCACATTGCTATTTTTGAAAAGTAAATTTTATGCACAAAACCAATTCTCGAGCTTTGCACTTGTTCCTTCTGATCACACACAACCTATAACCCAAAATAAACTTGTTTAAAGCCTCTTTGAACTCAGGCCATGCTTGTACTATGCCTTGAAACCATATTTCCACTTTTCTTCAAAATCAAGTAACATAGCCATAAGTCAACATCTTGTGCTTCTGACCCTCTAAAGCATGCGAACCTTTTCCATACTTATGCACAAGTTGTTTGCGAGCTAACGAAGAATACACAAGCTCAAAAAACTTCCCCAAACTCATAACTGTATCACAAACCACCATTGTTGCATATTCTGACCAAGAACTTCAAACTTCCATTTCACTCGTGCGTTTCTTGCCCTTTTGCTTCCAAAAGCTTCCAAACATCATACATAAGTCATCCATATCCCTGTTACACGACTGTAACACCATCTTCACCCATTTTCAAGTTCAAAAATAGAGTATCACAATTGGACTTCTCCAGACTATTCCTGCCACCTTCAGCTCAAGCCAACCATTGCATTAGCTTTCTAGAGGTCCAAGGAAGCTAACCTGATCATCACCATCACTTGAAACAAGCTCAAACTCATTTCACGATTTCCAATTTTGAGGTATTTTTCTTGAACTTCTATCTCATTATTTAGGCATTGTTAGGCTTGCATTTGTGAAGATAGAATGTAGATATCATTGCCCTGAAACTATACATGTCCATAGATTTCATTTATGTTGCTTTAGCATGGAGAATTTTGAGTTTAAACTTGCTGAAACGTTTAGGTCAGAATTTGGTACTTTCATAAATTCATCCTTATCTTTGAATGTTAGCTTAAATTAGTTACATGGTTGGATTCAAGGTGAAAAAATACGCAAGTTTCATGTTTACATTTTTTAGAATGGTCGACGAATGAGCAAATTACAGATCCTTTGGCTGGAGGTTGAAGATGAAGTACAGTCAGGATCAAACTTGTGTTATATATTTATTATTGTGTACAAGTTAACAGATATATCGCCACTTCAGTGGTTAAAGCGCACGCCTGTCATCCTTAGGACCTGGGTTCGAGCCCCGACGTCCGTTTTGCTTTTTTTCACATTTTTTTGTTTTCCTTTTTTTGTTTGAACAGGTGTTGGGCCTCCAACTTTGGCCTGATTATTATTTTTTCTTTTACTAACTCCTGACTATGTTTAGCACCCCCTGCCCCTTTATTTTATTTTTTATTTTTATTTATTTTCTATTTTTCATTTCTAATTCATATTTTCTTCTTTATTTTTATTTTTATTATTATTATTATTATCATTATTATTATTATTTATTAATAAAAATATAAAAAAATATTTTACTTATTATTTATAATTACTTATTTTATTTTCTCTACAAACATAAAAAAAGACCAAAAACATTTTCCTTTAACAAATTAATTTCTTTTTTTATGAATTAATATTTAGGTTTAGGATTAATGACTGCATTATTTTCTTTTCTTAATTAAAAATTAATTTAGAACTTAGGTTTATTTTAATTAATTAATTTTCCTATTATTTTTATTATTTAAAACCTTTTCATAAAAAACCCTAAAAAATCATTTTTAACTTATTATTCTTTGCTAATTAATTTTGGTTTTAATTTTAGTTAATTTCCATTAATTATTTTCTTAATTAGGTTAAGATTAAAACCTTTCATAAAATCAAATAAAAATCATTTCTTTTTCCATTTTGCATTCTTGCATTTTATCTTCAATTTTGTACATTATTCAATATGGTTGTAATAGTTAATTAGATTTAATTTTCTTGCAAAATTCCCATTTGTAAATTCGTACGTCCCCTCCCCTATTGATGTAATAGCTTAGTATTTTTATTTTCCGCAATTTAATGCTTTATATAAATGCTAGTAAATTAGGATTTATATGGAAAGATTAAAATCAACAAGTTAGCACACCCTAATTCAAGACAAAACAATGCATGTAAATCAACACAGTTGCACACTTACACCCTTAGGGTAAATCCACTTTGTTGCCTTACAAAAATGACCATGTTATGCATGTGAAGTATCTTAGCAAAAGCAATCAAAAATACAATATCATAGTCCCTCGATGACGCTATCCAAAGTTGCCTTTCAAAAATGATCTTAGTTCCTCAAAGAGAATTGCTAAGATATCTCACAGCATTGCTATCATGGCTATACGATGACCCACGTCCGTCCCTTTACATCCAAAGATAAGGTTACTTACCAATCCATGGTAAAATAACAATATCAAAATAAAGAGGAAATAAACAAGAATGACTTTTTAAGTAGGTAGAATGTTCATAGTTGCTTGCTCATTTTCAAACAAAAACATCCTTGCTATTTTCAAAACAAACACCAACACTTTTAAAACATCTTTCAAACTTGAAACATTTTCAAAAGATCAACACTTTGTATACATTCTTACGAACGAGAATTATTACAAAGTTTGCCTAAACGATGGCGCCTTTTCAAAATACTTTCAAAAACCACACAAAGCATATTTTCAAACAAAAGCAAGTGATCTAGCAAGCAACTAAGAGCCCATAGATAACTAGGGATAAAAATGGTGCTAATACCTTCCCTTTTCAAAATAAATCCCCCGAACTCAAGAAAACATCTCTAAAGGTCTTTCCTGTTCTTTTCAGCCTTTCCTTTTGGATAAAAGAAAAGTCGGTGGTGACTCTTGCTAACCGCAATATTTGCGATAAAATGCAAAACAACCAAGTCAGTTCTCCCACCATATCACACTTGTCACAACAAGTCAACAACATAAAGCAACAACAAATATATCATCCCCACAACTCAAGATGCAACATCAACTGCGACTCAATTACATTTCACATGCATGTGGTACCATTGGAGCATAACTTCCAACTTAAAAATCTGCCAATTAATAGAGGCATCAACAAGGCATAAGCCTTCAACTTAATATTTGCCAATCCAGGCCAACTTACAGAGCATGATCTCCCAACTTGATATGCTATGTATGCGACAACATTTGAAACACAACAACAACTACAACATCAACCATTCAACAAAAATGCAATAAAAACGCAACAACAACAATTCAACCACAATTTAATAATTCAACTTAAATCAACATTGGCCATAAGCCTGCAACTTAATAATAATTTAACACTGGCCATAGTCCTACAGCTTGATATTTCAACAACAACAATTAACACAACATTGGCATAATCCTAAAACTTAGTACTTCACGACAACAATAATATATCAACAATAGTAATCCGAAAATAACATCAATAAGAAAACAATATTGGCCATAAGCCTAACAATTTAATACCACCTGCAATTCATATTTTCCAGCAAAGTATTAAACACATTGTATCGACTAAAATATACAACAATTGTTCTGTATAGTTACTCGGACAAATTGACTAAATTCTTCTAATTAATTACCGGCTAAACGTTCCATTATTTCTACTTTATACTAATATTCCTATTAATTTTCTGACAACTTAATACTACACTGCTATCCAATTCTGCTATATACATATACCAAATCCATTAAATTAACTCTGCTATAATTAATTTTTTGTTTCTGCTGCTAAAGTATCCAACTAATTAGCTCTGTTAAATATCAACTCTACTATTGTCATACTGACCATCTCTGTTATAAACCAATTCTGCTATGTATTAATACTCTATTAATTACTTCTACCAAAACAACTCTACTAATTTACTACTCTGCTAATTAATTTACTGATATACGAATATTCTGTAACTCATTCACTTTCTGCTAAATATGCTTATGTACTGGTTCTACTAAATTAATTACTGAGTTCTAATATCTTAATAAAAGTCTTTTAATCTGTAGGTTACTAATCATTGGTTTCATTGTGTAAATATTATGCTTACGAAACTAATAAAACAAAATAATTAAGTAACACAGTAAAGAAATTTAAAGGTGGTCCTCTGCACATGGTGTGCCACTCGGCACACCCTTATATTCTAGTGTGCCCCTCGACACAAATGGTGTCCCCCTCAGCATACTTTTACTTTCTGTGTCGTCCGACACAGTCTGTGTGCCCTTCGGCACCGTATAGTTTTTCAGTTTCTATTTTTTCTCTTACGCAGAATTCTCTATAATTGATTCCAATACTCAAATTTGCCTTCGATTACTCGACTCATAACAAAATAATTTTTACAATTGCAGCAACATCAATTTTCACAACACGAAATATTACGGCAACCATAACAACTTTTAATTTCTAATAACAACATCAATTATACCATAATTTATTATACAAACAACTCATGAACGATTTTAACATAGTAAAACAAAAACTAATTCTCAAAACAGAGGCAGCATGCAAACGCATAGCAATTTCATTTACCCAATTTCCCACATAAAATTTATCATGCAACCAATTAGATAGTCAGAACCCACCCTTACCTTAGATTAGAGATCACTCCGTTCTACCGGTTAAAGTCTCTCGCCCTAGCTTCCAACCTTTGTCTCTTCTTTGTAACCTTGCAGCTTCTCACGTACCAAAATTCTCCAAGACTTGTTCAATTAACCTAATTCTCCTTATTCCACTTAGCCTTATAATTTATAATCTTGTTGGGCCTAACTCTCATACCCTATCTTTTCTACATACAACCACTTTATTAAGCCCACATAATAAATCTAGTATTATTCTAATACTATTCATACAACTTAATCAACCAAATAATCAACTAACAACATGACAACTTAAATCAATGTTTCACAACAATTCACAACTTCGACAATTATTTCAAAAATATTTCGAAAATATTTAGTTAAATAATTAATTAAATATCATGCGTTACAGCGGGGACCTTTCTTCTTTAGTTATGATGTGGCTCTTTTTGGTGACCTTTAGTTGAAGATTAGAGATTTTAGACCATCACCAGAGAGCGATAAGTGAAGGTCGCGTGATTTGAGTGATGGTATATATTTTGTGTCTTCTGTTTACTCTGGTCTATTCTCTCGCCAACTTTTCCTGAATCAGCACGCCGCTTCCATTGGCTCAGTCCTTCCTTATATCTGGGTTAGTTGGACCCCTGTAAAGTTATAATTTTTTCCTAGAAGTTTCTTCAGGATCATATCCCTATCAGAGTCAACTTACTAAAGAGGGGTATCCTCTTGACATCAGGGACTATTTCCGCCCTTTTTATTCCCTGGCTATTGAGTCATCCTCACATCTCTTTATGCCTTTAAGGCTTCCTCCTCAGTGTGGTATAAGATTTTTTAGGTAGTTGGATTGGTCTGTTTTGCCTAAAGATGTCGTGACTCTTTTTGAGATGTTTATTCCCATTAGTGAATGTTATAGTATTAGATTTTTTTTATGATCTGGCATAATATCATGGTCTGGTTGATTTGGAAAACTAGGAATGATTTTATTTTTTCTGGTTTTTCGGTGACAAGCGACGTAGAAGACATAAACATCACTTTGGCTTGGAAGTGGTGTTTTGACAGGTTTGTGGGGAACTATTATAGCTTCTCAGAATGACTTGAGAACTCTATTCTGATTCTGAGTAATTCGCAGAGTGAGTGGCTTCGACCTCCCTTTAGATGGGTTCTTGTTAGTTTTTTGTGGGCTCTTTATTCTCTTGCAGACTTCCTTTGGAGAGGTCTAGCTTTGCCTGAATTTTGTTTTTGGTGTCTTTTCTCTCAGATTTTATCCTTGCCTTTCTTTTTGTTCTTTTGTTTTTAGTGTGTTCCTTTTCCTGGAGCAACACTCCCCGCGCTGTTACCTGTGTACTTTGGCCGATAGTTTTCTTACCTTCTTCTTATTATAATACATTTATTTAGCCTTAAAATTTATTTATTACATTTTTATAAATTTTGCAGTATTCGTAGCAATTAATTAAAACAAGACCTACATGTGACAACTAGAGCCTCTTTTATTCAACTGTGTGAGTCTACTATGTCAAAGACAATTTTGTTATTTCATAACTTAGAAGAATAAGGTTACGTTACTGAAATAGTTCAAAAAATAATAGAAACGTGGCCTATTGAAATCCTTCCTTTAAGCTTGCAAATTGAAAACAAACTTCTAGTAATCCTGATATAAAAAGAAAAACAAAATGAAGAAATACGAGTTAGTTATAATGCACCTTTAAGTTAGTTAGGGTTTGTAAATAGATAGTTGGTTTGTTAGTTTTCTACTAACTCTATATATATAGCGGCAAAACATCTCATTCACCTCATTGATACTTTCTCTTCTCTCTTCCCTCTATACTTTCAGCCTTCAAGATGAGCAGCTCAAGAATTGTTCCAGAGCATGAAGATGCAGAAGCATTTATGGAGGCAGTGAAACTTGTGTTGAAAGATAAGAGAGGAAAGTATGAAGAATTCTCAAAACTCATAATTGGTTACATGGCCAGAAGCGTTGATATCGGAGCTGTCAAAGAATTAGCCATAAAGTTGTTTAAAGAGCATACAGATTTGATTTCAAGATTCAACAATTTCTTGCCACCGGGTCATGAAATCTCACTTGCATTGGATGATGAACAACAAGTTGCTGATGATGAAGGGTTAGTAGTCAAAGATGAACAGAAAGATGATGAACAAAAGGGTGATGGCGATACATTAGCAGTCAAAGATGATGAACAACAAGGTCATACATTAGCAATCCCTTAAGTGGCATGGTTGTAGGATTGATGACAAGATTGAACTCCACGATGGGTTCATCGAAGAGAGGAATGAGGATTAAAGCAGTTGTTTAGGATTCTTTCCTTATGCGTCAGATTTCAATGTGTAAAAAATAAATGATGTTGGTTATATTTTCTTTTTTTATCAATGAATACTACTAGCTTGGTGGATATCTCATAACATCTTGCAATGTAGTAGTAGGTAGAAATTATCATAATTAATGCACATTAGAACTTAACCCTAATATTTGGCTTTCTCAATACTTGAGACTTATACTTTTGCGTATAATTATTTCATTGCAAATTGGGATTATATTAGCACTTAAAATAACACGTTGAATGTCAACTAAGACTTTTTCAGCTTCTATAACCTTTGGTCGGGACATTACCAAAAAAGTTTTATTCCAAAATTTAAGATTAGACTTGAGGATTCTAATCAAAGGGTTAAGATTTGACTCACAGAAACACCAAAGATTTGTCAAAAGGTCTATTCTTTGATTGAAAGCAAAAGACTAGAGCATTTAACTAGTTATGAGGGAAATTAAAAAAGTTCATCTAAGGTTCAACAATGAACACAAAATCAGGAATATTTTTAGTGATCAGTCTCTTTAGGGCAAGTCTAGAAGAGCTTTTAGCAACTCCTCTAATATTTCAATAGAGGCTCTTCACAAGGACAATTTTGGATGACTAGACTTTGGTCTAGTATTGTTAACAAATTTTTCTCTTCTTTTTTTTGTTTCTTCTCCTTGAAGTAACCACTTGAAATTGCTTTTCAGAAATATTATCTAAATCTTCATCATTTGCCAAATCTTTCATGTTTGCTCAAGATTGTTCCTAGAAATATTTTACTTGATCTTTCTGAAATTTCACCATTACTTGAGTTTTAGGAACCATTTCTACTTGAGTAGCTTCAATGGACTCATTAGAAACACTAGTGCAGAAATGACTTTTTACATCGGGTAAAATTGACTTTTTACATCGGTTTTGGGTCCGATGTAAAGTCAGGGATATAGTAAATCAGGGACTTTTTACATCGGTTATAATATATGAACCGATGTAAAAAACAATTATTATGCATATTTTTTTAAAAAATTGATCCAGTTTTTTACATCGGTTGGAAGTAATACCCGATGTAAAAAGTCCCCAGTGATGCGACTTTTTACATCGGTTATTATCTCCAACCGATGTAAAAAGTCCCTTTTTGAAAGTTTTTACATCAGTTTTACTAATAACCGATGTAAAATATATGAAATTTTTTTGGAATAGATTATTTATTTTCTGGGTTTCCCTATACAAATATAATTTGTACCCATTTTTTCATATTTTTCCAATATCAAACAGACTATATTTATGTCGCTATATAGATTTCATAGCTTTCCAACATCACATATATCACATTTAGGACGATGTTTTCATATTTTTCACAACAAACTTACAAATTGAACAATTGTATTGCAAACTTGTATTGTATTACAACATACAAACTTACAATTACAAATTCTTCACAAAATATAAAACAATATTCAACTATTTATAAGTCTTTTTCAAAACTTACAATTACATAATATTCACAAAATATACATATACTAAAATATTCAACTATTTCTAAGTTTCCAAACTTGAATTACCAATATAAAATCTTCGGTAGACAACATCAAAATCATATTGCCTGACAATAAATAATAACAATTAACATCAGCAAAAAAATCAAGAAACTCAACACATGAGCAAAAACCACATGTATTGTGCAAAAACCACAACTTATACAATTCTATAAAACTCACCAAGCTAAACTTAAGTTCCATGTAAGTCAAAGAAACATTTTGCCCAACGAAGTCGCAAATCATACAAATCATCTGGTGTTAATTCTGTTGGGTCATCAAATACCTATAATACATAAATATAACAATATAGAGTTATTTTTAAAAAATTCATATTAAGTCGAAAAACAAAAAGTAAAAAACAAAGTAAAGTTATTTTTAGTACCTGCATCCAATTCTCGGTTATATTAGCAGAGACAATATCCAACATATTTTTCATCACATAGTATCCACAATCATTAGAGTTATGTTGTTGCCTTGTCTACAATTGAATGACATAATTAGTGAATATTTATCGTATATATTTAACTATAGAATTACAATTTACATCACACTTACATTGGGATGAAGCCATGTAGCCTTTTTTCTATTTCCATTTGCCATTTGATGAATCCCAAAAGAACTAATACAGAAAGATATAAACATCACATAACTAAATATACTCGCCAATGAAAAATCACATAACTATTAGTTGCACATAAAGATGAATTTGAACTTTTTAACGTCCTAAATTATAGACGATTAGGGTATTTCATATAAATTAAGAAATCTACTTAATGTTGTATGAGAAAGACAAATTAAAAGAGTTGAAAGAAGGTATAATACTAAATACCAGAGGGTACATTAAAATAAAATTATTAATGTTGCATTGGAATTGTAAAGTGATTTATAATTTGGAACAAATTTTTTTGACAAAGTGTCTTTTTTTTTTGAGACAGAGGGAGTAATTTATGGTTATGAAATCTTCTCTGTTTGCATTACTTGCTAAAAAACAATGGGGTGAGATCCTATGTTGCTTAGTTGTGGGCACATTACTAACTATGAGATATATGATTTTGAAAATTTTTAGTATGAGTACATTAAAATATATTTTATTTAATATATAAAAAAATATTTATACGAAACATTGTATAAAAAAATAGAAATTACAAATAACATTTAACATATCAATATGCGAGTAGCATCTTTATAATTTACTATGCAACAAATCAAAATAGGAGTAACAACGTCATATATAATTAAATTGTAGTTTTTATGTCTAATGACAAACTTATATTTATCAATAAAACAGGGTGAATACATTGGGATTATACATGTATTCACATGTATCTAAATGGAGTACTCATTCTTTTCTTTTGTGAAATAGTTTTGCAACATTCTAGTTTCATACACACTAGTATCAAGTTCTTCTTCAACTTGAATTTTGGATGATCAGTGCTTTAATGCTAATATATAACCAAAATTTATCTACATCTCAATGTAAACCATACTACATAACAAATTTTGGGGTAGTGATATTGTATATAAACTACCCATCAGCCTTCACTTAGTCTCCAACCATAAGTTTGTGGGCGTGGATAAGTCTTAGCTTATGCTTTGGCTTATTTGTTCTGTAGTGGTTTGTTCGATTTCTGTACATTGTAATATGTTGGAGTCAGGCTTGATAAATTATTCTTGTAGCTCTAGCTTAGAAGTTTCTAGACACCTTGTTTGTGGAAACAATCTTTACTATATGTTATTTAAACAAATTTTATCAACAAAATTTCTTTCATCTATTTTCACTTCACTCCACTTTCACTTGTTGTTTTTGTAGCTTGTGAATAATAATTTCTGCTAGGTTTTGTTTTTCTTTATTATTATGAAATTTGCATGTCACAAATGATTGGGTGACATGCAAATTTCCATAAAACCCTTCCACTAATATTAGATACTCCCTTCCACTATTTCTCGCATTAAAACCCTTACTAACCCACAAAAAATCCAACAAAACAGATTAACAAAATAAAAAACATAACCAGAACAACAACAACATAGTACTTAGAATTTTTTCGATCAGAACAATCAACAAAAATTTCTCTCTTACAGTTGAAACTCAAAGAGGAATAATGCTAATAATTCGTTTTTTAAACAAAAATTTGCACTTACAGTTGAAACGGCGAGCAAAGAGTTGTGAAGGTGAGCCGTTGACGGTGGGCGTCGGAGGAGAGACGACGAAGTGGGACGGTCGTTGACGGCGACGACGGTGGGCGTAGGAGGGAGACGGCATCGCGGCAGCGGTGGGCGTAGGAGGGAGACGGCGTCGGGGCAGCGGTGTGCGTCGGAGGACGGTGAAATGGCGAAATGGGAGGACGGTGAAACGGCGACGACGGTGGGTCGGAGGAGGAGAGACGGCGAAATGGCGAAATGGCGTGGTGGTGGGCGAAAATCTGGTCGCGGCGAAAATGGGTCAGAAAAAATGGGTAGAGAAAATGAAGAAAATTGTACAGTTCTCAAGTTATTATTTTTGTTTTTATTGCCTTTATTACATCGGTGGATACTTCACTCGATGTAATAGCTTGTCACGTTTGTGCTATTACATCGGTGGATATTCCACCCGATGTAATAGCTTGCCACGCCTTTATTTTTTTTATTACTTTATTACATCGGTGGATATTCCACCCGATGTAATAGCTTGCCACGCCTTTATTTTTTTTTATTACTTTATTACATCGGTGGATATTCCACCCGATGTAATAGCTTGCCACGCCTTTATTATTATTATTTTTTTATTACTTTATTACATCGGTGGATATTCCACCCGATGTAATAGCTTGCCACGCCTTTATTTTTTTTTTTGTTTTTATTACTTTATTACATCGGTGGATATTCCACCCGATGTAATAGCTTGCCACGCCTTTATTTTTTTTTTGTTTTTATTACTTTATTACATCGGTGGATATTCCAACCGATGTAATAGCTTGTGTTAACACGCGTTGGTTTTTTCTCCTTTTTTAATATATCTTTTATATCTTTTATTACTTTATTACATCGGTGGATATTCCAACCGATGTAATAGCTTTCTTATATTTTTTTAACGTTTTAGACACGTTGTCTCTTATTTACAAAAATGTCACCGTATTTTTTTTTTGTAAATCTTTTACATCGGTGGATGAGATTGCCCGATGTAATAGGTGACGAAAAAAAATTTTTTCCTTATTTTTTATATCATTGTAATTAAATACCTGATGTAAAAAGTTTGTTAACTGTATTTTTTACATCACATATTTTGATACCCGATGTAAAAACTTTTTCTGAAATGTCTTTTTTTTAGTAGTGAAAAGCTTTCCCCAGCTTCTCTTGGTGGAATGTTATCTTCATAATCCACAATAAAGTTGTTCTCAACCTCTGTTGTGTCCAAAACTCGATTTGTTTCAGTATTAACCTGGGTTATGGGTTCTAGGATAATGTTATTTCCTTCTTCAGGGGAAGATTTTTTCCCCACAGGAACATATGTGGGTTTAGATATCTCCTGAAAAGGATCTTTCTCATGAGATTGATCCTTTCTTTTACAGTTGCTTAAGGAATGACCAATGTAAGAGTAAAATCTGGAACTTTTTCATATTCAATGTCGACAAAAAAACATAACCCACTCGCTCCACAAAGATTTTATAGCTGAATTCTTTCGTTAAATCCAGATCAACCAAAACTCGCACAAAGTGACCAAAAGGTCTTTAAAAAGAAGACTTGTTGGAAGCAGAGTCAATGTGTCGGGCTAGCCTGTGACGGGCTCGAGCCTTTTACGGGTCGGGCTAAAAAGCCTATATTATAAATAGGCTACAATTTAATTGTTCAAGCCTGACTCTTTACGGGCTATGGTTTATCGGGCTGGCCCAATTTATAATTAATTTTTATTTTTTATATTGAAAACTTGAATTTTAAAATAACAAATTATAGAAAAATATCTAGGCCTTATATAAATTGAAAAATAAAAGATGAAAAACTTTAGAAATCCAAAGGAATAAAATTAAAATTAAGCCAATAAAAAACTATACAATCGTCTAAAAAAACCTTTATATTGAAAAACTTAGTACCTAGACGTGAAAAAAAGCTAAACAACTAATGTAACCACTATGTAGTACAAAATGAATAGAACATTTTTTCTTCTAAATATAAAATAGTGGTGGAGCAGAAAGAGATTAGAGCATCTAATATCCAGTAAAATAGTGGTGGAGCAGAAAGAGATTAGAGCATCTAATATCCAGTCCCTGCCTCTAAAATTAAGTCCCTGCATCTAAACTGATAGGATATATGATCACATAGCTACTTTCTCTTAATAAGTTTAAGCATGCCAAAGTAAACATGTAGAGTATTTCCATAACCATTCTTAGCTTTTAGTAATAATTAGATTCACTGTTCTATCATAACCTCTAATACACCAGTATGAGAATCTAGCACTAAAATATTTGACTTAGTTGTATCAATATATCGTGCTATCATATAATTGAAACCACTACTACAAATAATATTTCTAATTTTGGACTAGAAATGTGTTTTGCCTCAGCAAAAGAAGCGAGATAAATAAAGTCGTTATGAAAAGTCTCTACTTAATATTTTGGTATTTTGAAACCCGTAGTATATAATTATATGTACATGAGTTCGAACCCTAGGAGTCACACTTTTATTATTTTCAAAACTAGTGTATCTTTTAACACGGTTACACCTTAAAAACGAGGGATAAATAAATAATTTTTGTAAGTTGTTATATAGTTTACCCAGAATATTATATTGCTTACACATAAGATTAAAATTAAAATAAAAGTCAAACTTCCTAGAATGGTTCAAGATAAAAATTTAATTTCCTAAGATTCTAGATAAAAATAAAATTCCATTCAGATTTATATTTAAATTTTCGTATTATTGAATCTTGGGGAAGATCTTTTGTTGGATCTTATATGCAGTTGTTTCTGATGAAAAAAAGGTAAGGTAGTTAATATCAAAAATCAAATAATTTTTGGTTCGAAAAAATATTTAAGAAAACAAATCTTGAATCCAGAAATTTTTTTGCACTTGCAATCCATTGTAGAAATATGTTCTAGCAATTCTTGCAATCCATCTCAAAACTTTGAACCCAGAAAATTTTCAAGTGCTCCATATGTTTCATTTAAGTTAGATTTTCAATATTCAACATGCTTTTATAATGGATGCCCCTTAGGTTTCACGGGAATCATTAATGGTAGCGTCTTGAGCGTTGATAACCATTAAATGGACGACAAAGATTTGTTAAGGCCAGTTGTTGCACTGTAATGTGAAAATGCAACGGTAAAAATTTGAGACTAAGTCATTACTTGACTTAACTCACAGTGAAAGTTGCTACCGCACTTTATTGTTTTCAAAAGGAAAATGGTAAAGAGTGAATAAAACCCACAAAAGAAAAATAGATCGAGGTACATGGGTCGGTTATGCAAAAGGAAGGTATTAAAACTCTAAACATCTACGGTACTCTGTATGATCCACTTTGTTTGTTCTAATCAGAATTTGTGTATATCTAAAGACTTACTTGCTAAAGGAAATGAATGAAAGAATATTTACAAACAAAATAATTTTTTTTTATTATTGCGCTCGCCTCGGCTTCGAAACCGCATGCCTACGTATCCCCGTCGTGCAATAGGAAATCAGAGCACCGTAGTTCTTCTAGAAAAGAACCAAAAATTTTGTGTTGGTTGATTTTAAATGAAGAGACAAGTCATCATTTTTAAGGAGAAGACTCGTCTAATCGCCAACAAGGTATGGGAAATAGGGACTACGCACCAACATGAGGGAGAGTTTGAGAACACCTATAGTACTCAAGTTGAAAAATCGACAACCATGGGGATAGAGGAATGACATCTCGATTATAAATGAATCATGCCTAATCTTGAAAAAGGTTTTAAAGGAGAAAGGTGCGCGAAGACGCAAAAAGGTTTGAATGAGGTTAAATGTTTTTATTTTTTGAAAGAATTTGATGATTTGAACCACAATAAAGACTATGACTGAAAGCAGTACATGGTTAGAAATGCACCACCTCATACCTCTCCCAATTCTTAAGGCTCATGACACATGGTTCACCTCTTTATTTATTATGTGTTTTTTAGATTTGAAAAAGAAAAGAAAATTGAAAATTCATTCGACATAGTCGAAGTTTATTATAAAAGCGGTTCGAAATTAGAAAATAGGAATGTTTTGTAAAAGATAAGAATGTTTTGAAAAAGAGAAGAATGTTTTGAAAATTGAAGAATGGGAGAAGATGAAGAGAATATCCTATGTACAAGAAAGTGAAAGAATAAGCAAGAAAGGTCTGACCGAGCAAGAAACTGATACTTAACATAATAAAGTCAATACATCGTTCTCATTCCTTTGAATTACAGTCACAAATAAAGAATAAACCAAGAGTGTACCAGTCATTGAGTGAAAATAAATCACAAGTAAAAAGTGCATCACGTGAAAACAAATCACAAACGGAGAAAGCACAAATAAACTTGAAGTATCAGATAAAACTCAAAGCATAGGACAAGGCTCAAGGTATCAAATGAAAATCTCTGCATCATATGAAATACACAAACAAAACAACATCACAAAGAAACTACCCAAAATCATAAATAAGATCCATGAATAAATTACAGGACTGAAATGAAATAAGTGTTTTAAAACCTAGCCCGACCCGGCCGGTCAGACCGGTCTGACCGAGAACCAGTGGGCCAGGAGGTCTGATTAAGGGATAAGACCGGAATTACATTTAGACCGGATGAAACAGGTGTGAACCGGCCGGATCACCGGTTAAACCAGTGAACCGGCGGTTTTTACTGAACCGGCGGGTTTGACTATTTATTTTATTTTTTAGGGCTTTTGAAAAAAAATTTAACATAAACGCTTTGCCTCCTCGTTTTCCAAACCTAAGCATTTGAAAGATTTTATTTTTTATTCTGTCTTTTCTTTTTCTAATTGAAGTCATATTCTCAATTTTCTCTACCAACAAAAACTCCCACTTGCTGCTGTTATTTGATATTCCTTGTTTGTCGTCAAAAATTTCATCAAAACATCAAAAACAGGTTATTTCTTTTTTACTTGGTCTAATTTGCATTGATGTTTTTCAATATGAATATTATTGTTTCATTTTGTTGATTAATTGATATAGAAAATAAATGATTAAATTTGATCATTTTCTATAAAATTGGGTCTTTTAGTTTAACAAATTGAGATATAATTTGTATGAATGAAGCAGTTTTATACTTTTATGAATTAACTTATTATAGACTGGTAATGAAATTGTTGTATATTGGAGATAGAAATTGGGATAGATATATATTACTGTAATAGTCGTTGTATATATTATGGAGATAGAAATTGGGTTTAAAACTATGTAATCTAAATTATATAGTAAGACAAAGTTTTTTGTTTTTTTATTAATTTAAATTATATAACAAAGAAAAGTTTCAGGATTTTATTAATCTAAAATATATAGCAAAGGCTGGAAAGCAAAATTTCTATTTTTTTTATTATATATGGTGATACACAGTAACGATGTTTGGTAGCCTATATGTAATATACAACAACATATTCATATATTTTGGATTTAGATATGCTACATATTTAATGTTTCTTATAATGTTTTTATAAATTCAATAATTTTTGTTTAGAATTGTGTTTTGTTAATATTTTTGTAATATAGTTTTGTATTTTTAAATTTTGATTGATATTAGATATGGCATCACCCGCTGAAGTAATAACTTCGGAAGAAGTTACATCTCAAAATCCAACCCAACTCCAGAGCAGTAGGGGAAAAACTGATATAGCTTGGGGTCATTATAAACAAATTGAAGAGAAAGGAAAACTTGTTAATTTGTGTATTTACTGTGATAAAATTATTAGAGGAGGGGGGATTAATAGGTTCAAATTCCATTTGGCTGGAATAAAAGGTCAAGTTGAAACATGTAAAAAGGTGCCTCCAGATGTTCAATATCAAATGAAACAAAATCTTGATGAAGGTGCAAATAAGAGAAGAAAGACTCAAGCACAAAATTTTGATGTTGATCTTACTACTCAAGAGGGTGGTGTAGTAGAAATGGATGTAGAACAATCAAGATCAAATTCAGTGATTGTGTCTCAAAAGAGAAAGAATACTAGTCGTATTGGTAATTATTTTATGCCTAGAACAACTCCCGGAGCTCAACCTTCTTTAAAAAGTGTGTTACAAAGTAAGCAATTGGTGGAAAAGTGTGATCTAGCTATTGCAAGATGGTTCATTGATTCTTCTGTGTCATTCAATGCAGCTAATTCTGCGTATTTTCAATCTATGGCTGATGCACTTTGCAGCATGAGTCTGGGGTATAAAGTTCCAACTATGCATAGTCTTCGTGACTATTTGTTAAATAAATGGGTTGAAGATGTGAACAAATTGATAGAGGAGTATCGTGAGATTTAGAAGAAAACTGGTTGTACTCTAATGGCCGATGGATGAACTGATTGAAAAAGAAGAACTCTTATAAACTTTCTAGTTTATTGTCCCAGAGGTACTATTTTTCTAAAATCCGTTGATGCTTCTCATGCTTCAAAAACTGCAGATATGTTGTATAAGCTTTTTAGAGAGGTGGTTTTATTTGTTGGGTCTGAAAATGTAGTTCACATGGTGACAGATAATGCTGCAAATTATGTTGCTGCTGGAAGGTTATTAGAAAATGAGTTTCCTACTTTATTTTGGTCTCCTTGTGCGGCACATTGCATTAACTTGATGTTGCAAGACATGGAAAAATTAGAGGAAGTAAGTGAGACAGTGTCACATGCTTCTAATGTTACCAAATATATTTATAACCATTGTTATGCATTGTATTTAATGAGAAAGCAAATAGGTGGAAGAGAAATCCTTCGTCCTGCTCCAACTCGGTTTGCCACTAATTTCATTGCTTTGCAAAGTATTTTGTCTCACAAAAACTCACTAAGAGCCATGGTAACATCTAAAGAATGGACAAGCTCAACATATGCCAAAGAAGCAAAGGCAAAACAGTTTGTGGATCAAGTTTTAGATTCTGGATTTTGAAGTAAATGTGCTGATGTAGTTAAACTCATTGAATCACTTGCGCGTGTGTTGCGTATTGTTGATAGTGAAGATAAACCTGCTATGGGCATTCTATACAAATCTATAGTCAAAGCTAGAGAGGAGATGGTGAGGAGGTTTCAAAGAAATAAGAAGAAAGTGGATCCTTACTTGAAAATCTTAGATAAATGTTGGGATTCACAGCTCCGCAAAAATCTTCATGCTGCCGGTTATTGGTTAAATCCAACTTGTAGATATAATGATGTAGAATTTGAAAAACATGCATCCACAACATCATGACTTTTAGATGTCATTGAAAAGCATGCTAATGGAAATTCTGAACTTCGATTGAAGTTAACAGATGGATGAGAATATTCAAAGACGGTGAATTAGATTTTGGAAGGAAATCAGCCGTGGATGAACGATGTATTGTGAGGGCAGGTAATTTCATAACTTCTAACTCTTGATATATATTTTATTTTATATTTCAATATGTTTATAAATTTATTTAATCACATGGTATAAACAGATCAATGGTGGGAAACTTATGGCACTTGTACACCAACTTTGCAAATGTTAGCTATTCGTATTTTAAGCCAAACTTGTAGGACTTCGGGTTGTGAACGCAATTGGAGTATATTTGAGCATATTCATTCCAAAAAAAAAAATATAGATTGGAGCACCAAAAACTTAATGATTTAGTGTTTGTTCGTTACAACTTGAGACTTCAAAATAGGTATTATTATGGTTATTTTTCTCTGATCATTATATTTTTATATTTAAATACATATACTTAGATTTAATTCATGTGTGCTTAGGAAAATAAGAAATGAGAATTATGATTCTATCAATATTGAAACAATTGTCGACCATTCTAGTTGGGTATTAGATGATTCACCACCTCTCTTAACCAATGAAGAGTTGGAAGCATTGCTGAATGACCTTGCAAATATGACCATCAAACCAATTTCAACTGATATTGGTATGTTCTAATATGAGCATAATATAGTTTATGATTGTGAATCAATTTAATGTCTCATATTTACCATCTCTAAATTTTTTTTGTTAATTATTTTTTAAAATATTGTTATAGATCAAATAGATTTAGATGAGGATGAAGATGGAGATATGGGTAATGCACAAGATACTATTGTTGATACTGTGAATCAAGAAAAAAGCAACACCTGAGAAGATGAAGTTGGTGGAGAAGACAATGAAGTTGAAGATGGATATGAATATCAAGATTATGACAATTTGACTTCATGGACATAAAAAATTATGGATCGTTGAGTATGGATTTTTGTGACTTATTAATAATACTATAACTTATGAATTGTTAAGTTTCTATCACTTCTTTGAATTTATAATTTGCTACATTAAGTTTCTATCACTTATTTTGATTGTTACTAATACTTTTGTTTATTCTAAATTATTTGAATTTATAATTTTCTATATTATTATAGTTACAAATTTCAGGTAATGAATATATTTTTTCTAGAAATCGGGTCAAAAACCATGCGGTCTGACCAGTGACCCACTGGTCCGACCAGTAACTCACTGGTCCGACCAGTAACCCAGTGACCCAATAACTTTACCGAGTTGATCACCGATCTGAATTTTAAAACATTGAATGAAATGAATCAAAAAACACTAAATATTACACTTTGATAAATAATCTTAGAGCGATTCAAAGGGGAATCCACTCTATAAGAGATTGGTTAAAAATATATACATCCATACATACATATTAGAAAGTCAAATTGAAATTAACTCCGAAATTATAATACAATAAAGAAAAGCAACAAAATTTGAATTTATTCACAATATTGCAAAACAACATTCACTGTACATTTAGTGACACATGTCCCTTAATAAAATGGTAAAACAAAGCAAAAATAAATAAATTAAAAATAATAATAAAATAAAATTGTGATTTAAATTTGACACGTTTCTATAATATATAAAACCACATTTAAGATTTTTTTCATATCATATTACTACCATTATTCTATTTAAAAAAAAAAAAAAAAAAAAAAAAACATTACTATTTCAAATTGTCAATTAAATAAATTGTCATAATACCATCATCCTGTAAAAGTGCTAGTTGAGGAAATATATAGCAGCAGTTTTCAAATATAAACAAAATGAACATACTGGCTATTGTAAATTTCTAACCGAGACCTTCTTTTAAAAGAGTGAATTGAATATGTCTAGCTTAGAAAGTTATTCAAATTAAACTCAATCAAATACAATACTTTAAAGCTTCTATTAAAAAAAACTCCTAACTAAATTACAAATGAAGATCAAACACTTAATAAGTTCTAAAAGGATTGAATGCCAAAATAGTGATGTATAGAAATTAGAGTGGAATGAATTACCAAATTTTCAGACCAAAGAGAATTTTTATTTTCTGCACTTGCAATTCATCCAAGAAATATGTTGTAGCAACTCATGAAATGGACTAGTTTAAATATTTTCTCTCTTTGGGGCGGCTTCATATTATTAAGGATTAGGGTACAATCTGTGTAACAAATGCTTTTATTGTAAAATATAATTATTATACCCCTCAGTTTAAGAAAAAGTCAAGGTATTTTATCATCCTTTTTATCTATCACCTCGGGTTATAACAAAAATTGAGGTGAATTTTTTTTAACGGTTAGATTTACACAGAATATAAAAATAAATTGTTTAGAACAAATCTTTTTTGCACTTATAATCCATCATAGAGAATGATGCAACAAAACATGTATGAAGAATGAAGTTTGAATGTTAGAACTTTGCTTTCAAGTTAACTATTTTTTACCTGTTTTTTTTTTGTTGATGATAGTGGGTAAAAAATATCTTTCAATCAAAGCTAACAATTCATGTTTCATCATTCATGTTTTGTTGCATACCCTTGTGCGCATGCTTCTTAAGCTCAAGGATTTAAATGCATCCAACTTCTAATAAGTTATTTGTTCCAAACATTAAAAATGTTTTTTCTACATTTACAATCTATCATAGAAAGTGTATTCTAAGAATACAACAATAACATCAACACCATTATGTGAGATAGATTGCAAGAGTAAAAAAAAATATTTTGTTCAAGATTGAAGAACATTTTTTATGTCTTGCATTCCATCCGAAACAATGATGCTCGCGAGTTTGGAGTGACTTCATATTAATAAGGATTAGGGTAAAATCTATTTAACGAGTGTTTTTATAAAATTATTATTATTTTTTATCTTGGTTAAATATATAATCGAAGGGTTATATTATTTTGTTTACACTTAAAAATAAATAAAAACATAAACTACGTTAGCCGGAAATCAAAACATGTACTAAGTTGTTTTTCTCATGAGCTATACTAAAAACTGAAGGATTTTGTGATTTTTTATTTTAATAAATAATATAAAATGACGCGCCTTAACTTTATACTGCAGTTTTTCTTTTATTAAGGTGAAAGTTTTGTCATAAAAAATGTTATTTATTATAGTGAATTCTAGTTTTTGTTCTTGAACAAGTTGAAATTGAATTTGAAGATGAACAACAAGAGGGAAAAAGAGACATGGTGCATCAGGATATCATAGGTATTGCCATTAACCAGGCTAGAAACATCAAGTATCATGCGGTCTTTAATCCTAACATCATGAACACTAGTATTATTAGGCTAGAGAACATTGTCATTTAATTTGATTTCAATCTCAATGTTCTAAATGCTACAAGTTATTGGACATTACTCAATTGTCACGATCGATGATCCTCCCATACACTTGAAGCAATTACTTGGCGTTGTAAGTAATTTCAAAATTCCTAGGATAATTAATGGTGCTTTTAGACTTAGATTGTTTCCTTACTATCATAGGGATCACGCTAAGAGGTAGCTCAATTCCTTATAACCAAATTTCATAGCTACATAGAATAATTTGTCTAAAAAAAATTTGCAAATTTTTCTCGTGTGAAGAATACAAAATTGTGAAATGCTATTATTTCATTTCGACAAAAGGATGGTGAATCCATGTTTGATACCTGGAAAATATTCAAAGAGTTTACACCTTTCAACACTGTACCAATGAATTGGAACATTGCAACTTTGTCTAAAGAGTGCTCATTGAGTCCGTGGAAGTGATGTATAAAGGGGGAAAATGTCATTTTTCTTTTAATTAATTAATTAATTAAACCTCTTTTCTTGTAAAAAAAAAAATTAGTTAGTAGAGTTTTTATTTTTTTGATTTGCAATCTAAGTTCTTATAAATAGCATAAAAAGAAACATTATTTTGAAACAAATCCAGTGATATTTATTTATTCATCCATACATTAGTGATAAATCACAAGAGATGTCGCATTTCACAGCATATTTCTATGTTGTTCATGTACAGTCCAAATAAAACATGAATCAAAGTACATTAAGTAAAACTAGAAAGATCGAGGAAATGTGATTTACCGATAACACGGCAGTGATACCAAACTCTCACAGTAAATATGATGATCCCTCCCAAGTTTCATGGTTATCAATGGATCCAAGGCAACAGCAGTATTTGAGTTATATAGGATAAGCTGGGAGTCCATTATTACCATTAAAATACCATTTTCTGAAATGAAGAAAAGCTTAATCGAACAAGGTTGATTCCGGATGAACTTGTCATAAGGGATGACCATAAATTTAGTGAATGACTCAACAACTCCGTACTCTTTCATCATCCACAGGACCAAATGAAAATGTTGAGAGTCGAAATATTCAGACACACAAAGACAATCACTTAAAACAGACAGCTCTTGAAATTTGCACACATTGTTGTCACTGTCGTTTTGAGGTAACAACATTTTCATGTAAGTCTCCTTCTGGATATCAAAGGAAATAATAGTGTTCTCATGAGAAACTATCCAATTCAGAGTGCCGCTCACAAATTTTCCAATAAGCAGAGGATCATCATACGGATAATTGGGAATAGTTTTCCAGTAATCATCTTGACCAAAGGTATATATTTTGGTCAAAATTTGATAATCAGGTTTCTTACATCGTACCACTAGTAGCACCTTGTACTTGTCATTGACTTGATCATATCCAAAACCATAATTCATCATGAACCAATCTTTTGAAATAGGTTCCGAAGAGTTTTTGGATATGAAACGGAGAGAAGGATTGCACAGTACGACACAACAACGAGGAGGAAAGGTATCGAGCAGACACAGGAGGCCATTGCATGAACCTATAATACGATGAAAGCTCTCCTCCGAGTAGGTGAAGGTACCGGGTTTAACAGGGTTTGACGGGTCTTGGAATAATGGCTTCAAAGGGTAGGATACGATTTCCCACGGTTGTTTCCTAAAGGAAAACACCAACTGTTGGTTGGTAATGGTTGGATCCGAGGTTGAGATTCTTACATGGCTTTTTATGAAATGGGAACCGGAGATTAGAATTTTCCATGATTTGCACACACACTTGAATTGAAGGAGGGATCTTACCGGAAGTCTCAGGAGTATCTCGCCGATGAGTTCTTCAGGCAACGGAATGGGAATGGCGGCTGCTTCTAGCATCTCCTCTTCTGATGCCGGCTGATTCTAATCCTTCATTTTAGATTCTTATTGTTAAATTCAACCTAATCAGTCGCGTTTGAATATGAATTTTATAATAATCATTCTCATTTTGTCACATATATAAAAAAAAAATAAAAAAAAAAGGGAGAAATCTAACTCTAAATTTAATTAAAATAACAAGTCTATTAGATATTAAAAAAATTACTCATTCGCATATTTTGAATGTATCAAAAATTTCAAATAAATTTCACATCTCTTTGCATTCAAATACAATATTAACAGAAAAATATGCACTTTTTCTCAATTCTTTTTAACAATTTAACCACATTTTTACGAAAACATTTCATTTTCATGGGGGCACTATTTGTGATTTTTCCCGTATTTTAGAATAAGGTACGTAGCCATGAGATTTGTACTTGTGAAAAATAGAATGAGGTGCCAAATTTTCCTTCAATCTTATGCCAAACTCGACATATGGACTTCTTCGTCTCCTTTGCGGATAAGGCCCACTTCTTTAATGATGGGTAGGAGTTTTATTATAACATGTAAAGTTAAAATTAAGGCAATTTCTATGTACACCTTACTATTTCTCTTAGGTTTTTGACGAATTTTCTAAAATGTTCTTCTGAATTTGGAGATGCATCTCCGAACGCATAAAAAATTATTTATATTATAAAATAATTCGAAAATACATATTTGAAATCTCATAAGGATTAGTTCAGAAATACATTTCCGAACTATGCCTACTCCTAATTCCAGTAACATTCTTGACCAACCAACGCCAAAAGCAACATTTCGTTACATAACAATTTCATCTAGACGTTACATAGATATTCATGAAAATAAAGTCAACATTACATAACAATTTCATCTGTACGTCGCAACATAATCATTATGTCCTCGACGGATCTTTGAATCTTCTCTTCCATTTTAATCGGACCCTTTGATTCATAACGAAAAATACTCCACATCACCTTTATATCTTCATCCGTCCTCAGTTCAAGCTTGGTGAAATGGACCTTACCTTCGCTGTCAAACGAGGATGACTGATACTCGAGCTTTACAACTCTGCAATTTTTTGAAAAGCGCAACAGAGTATTCGGCTTGGATATCAAATCTGCGAGAGAAGTTTCTCGCGCGACCCTAAACTATTGTGTTGGTGCACAAAATTAGGGCTGAGACACACTTTATTTATATAAGTATTGGATCACTTTGGACCAGAAAAAGCAACATTTCATTATATAACAATTTCATCTAGACGTTACATAGATATTCATGAAAATAAAGTCATCATTGTTAACAATAATGAACATATAGAAACATAGAGAAGGATAAAGACCATTAAATTAGGGTTTCAATAGAATTAGCAAAAACTGAAAGAGTAAGGGTTACACCAGAGTATAAATACTAAATTCTAAGAAAGACCTAACTACCCTTACAAAGATATAATAAAATGATATAATGATAATATTATTATTAATAATAATAATAATAACTAACATCTCCCCTCAAACTCAAGATGAATTAGCAGAGAGCATCGAGAGTTTGTCGATCAAAAAACGAAAGTGTTTAATGGAATGTTTCTTCGTAAGCAAATCAACAATATGCAAAATGGAGGAGACAAACAGTAGAGTGTTTGTCCTATGCTGAAGATGATGATGAGTGAAGTGACAATCAATCTCAATGTGTTTCGTATTCTCATGAAAGACCGAGTTATGGGAAATTTGAGTGGCACTTTTATTATCACAATACATAAGAATTGGTTCAAAAAGAATGACACCCATATCAGAAAGTAACCAACGTAACCAAACTATTTCAGTAGTGGTGGATACCATAACACGATACTCAGCTTTCGTAGAAGAACGAGAGACAACATCTCGTTTCTTATTCTTCCAAGAAATAAGAGAATCTCCAAGAAAGACACAAAACCATGAGGTAGACTTACGATCCGTGGGGTCGCCAGCCCAATCAGCGTCATAATAAGCATGAAGTTCCAATGAGGACGATGAGGGAAAGAGAAGGATCTGAAATCGAGTTCCCCGAAGATAACGACATATGAGAAGAACAACTACCCAACACACTGTAGAAGGAGAGACAACAAACTGACTAACAACATGAACAACATAAGAAATATTTGGTCTAGTAATCGTAAGGTACACCAGACTGCCAACCAAAGTACGATATAAAGTGGGATCAGGCAAAGGAACACCATCAGATGAAGCATATTTCACATTCAACTCAAGAGGACTATCTGCTACTCTAGTATCTGAAAGGCGAGTTTGATCAATAATTTTGGCAATACACTTGGATTAACAGAGAAGATAACCTCTAGGAGCGTAGGTGTTGTACCCCAAAATTTGCCCTCCCATTTCTCATTGATTTCTCCTCACACAGCTCTTGAAGCTCAGGATCCAGTTAGGGTTTCATCTGCTCAAGACTCCTCCTTGCACTACTAACCCCAAATTAGGGTTTGTGTTTGCACAAAGATGTTTTGACCTAAAGTGCCCAAGATGACTTTCTTGCTTCATATTGACCTCCTAAGTTTATCCATACCAAGTTTCAAGTCTTGATTCCAAGTTTTGCCCAATCAATTGGACAGTTGACCTAGAAATCAACTGTATTGGGGAAAAAGTCAACTGTGGCCAATTGACAGTCAAATCTCATGAAATTTGATCCACATCAACATTATGAACTCATATGAACCATTTTATCAAGTTTGGATCACAATTCCACAAGAAATTTGATCAGATCACTAAAAGGGTAAAATGGTCATTTTTAGGGTTTTGACTATACAGAGGCAATTTTTGACTGTTTGACCTAGCCAATGGCAAACCAAGCTCACATATGGACTCAAGGACCCCATGGAATTATCTTGACATGCTCAACAAGTTCAAAAGATCCCAAGTACACAAGATTGACAGTTGAATTTCCCAGTCAATTGATCAGTTTTGACTGTATACTGAAAAGTCAAACTTTGACTTTTTGGTCAAAATCAAGAGTCAAGATTCATTTTTCATCAAAACATGCCAAATCATGAAACTTGTTCACCAAGAAATCACAAATTGCAAATTAGGGTTAGAAAATGGAATTTTTCATAACTTAGAATTTTTCTAAGTTATGAAAAACCCTAATTTTTTCCCAACTTTGCCCCACCTTTTCACCAAGATCCATTTGGATTCAAAAAAAAGTCAAAACATGAAAGTTGTAGCTTGTTGCATAATCTACAACTTTGATTCACAAAGTTTTCTCATTTGAAGCTTGTATCTCAAGTTACAATTTTTTGAATAAGGGCACTAAATCATTTTTAACTTAGTAGAATTTTAACCTATTTTGACAAGGTTTTCTACCCCACTTCAAGGCCATTTTTCATACACTTCCACTTGGAATTTCAATTTGCATTTCAAATATGGATTGTATTACACTTTCCAAGCTTTCCAAAATGTCCAAGAACTTCTCAAACAACCTCATGGTTAGGGAGAATCGAATTTCACAATATAGCAAAAAACCACTTTGTTCATGACCAAGTTCCATGTCCATAACTTGGCAA
Source organism: Vicia faba (assembly GCA_948472305.1). NCBI lineage: Eukaryota > Viridiplantae > Streptophyta > Magnoliopsida > Fabales > Fabaceae > Vicia > Vicia faba. The sequence continues at coordinate 1,028,665,095 of OX451738.1, forward strand.
ATTCGAACTCAGCATGCTTTAGGCTAGATTACAGGTCCTTAAACCAAGTTACACTCCATAATTTAATGCTTGTTCATTGTGCCAAGGTGTTGTTCCATGAGTTCAAGCATTGTACACAAGATTGATCCATTTCTAGATAAAGCAAATTAGCCATTTTGGTAAAAGTTCACTTTATGTCAATTTAGAAATCCAACAAGTACAAGCTAAATCCTTTTGGCACAAGATTATGGACAAATTGCTCTGATCAAGAGAAGATTATGCAGCACATTAGGAGGCCCCCTACATGCCTAGAAAGTCAACTTGCTTTTGTTGCTTAAGAAAGAAGAAAAGTTCCATAACTTGTAACAACTTCCATCTCAGCCTTAGAACAAGAAAGCAAATATTGTGGACACATCCCAAACATCCCAACCAAGCTTTTGCACGAATCCTTGACCCCTCAAACACTCTCCATCTCAGAAACACCATCAAACTGCTCAAACAGAGCAAGCCCTGCAGATTGAGTGCCATCTCTCAATCCCTTCAAGCTTTCTGGCCCAAACTTGTTCCTCTACCTTACTTACAACCTATGCAAGCTATCCAGAAGTTAAGGCACGATCTGTAATTGCTCTAACCACCTCCACCATTTTCACATCTTTGACTTGCAGGTGAAGTTCTACAGCTTGATCCAGAAGCTTTCAAGACAAAGTAAACATTGGAATAGCATCCCTGGACCTCAAGGAAGCTTTTCCAATCATCACCTTGCACTGAAAGTTCCTCATTCTCCAGATAGAAGTTCAACTGAATAGGTAAAATTTTGAACTCGTATCTCTCTTGTTATGCATCTTTAGTCTTAAGTTTGTGAAGAAACAAGGTCCTACTCATAGCCCTGAGCATGTACGTAGCTTTACATTTCATTTCTTTTGCCTGAGTTGAGAGAATTTAAGCTTTGAAAATGGCAGAAAGTTTAGGTCAAGATTTGGGATTGATAAAATTCTCTCTCATTTCTGAGAGTTAGGATGAGTTTTTTATATATTTGGAATCGTGATTCAATGCTTGACATGTTTTGTGTTGAAAGTTTGTGCAAAATCTCAAAGAATCAGGATGTTTGAATCTCTGTAACAAGGCGCGTGTTTTTGGCCAAAGGTTGAAGAAGAAGTGGATTGGGCTGGGCCTGTATCATTCTGCTATCCACACCATTTTTTCTGTTTCACACCCCTGAGCCCATTTGCTTCATTTTTTAATATTTTTGACTTTTTCTTTTTTTGTTTGACTTGTTTATTTTTCCTCAGCATATTAAAATTTTGAAAATAATTTTCTCATCATTTTTTGATTTTATTTGGTATTTATTTGATTTTCTTTTGATTTATACATATATGTATATATATTATTATTTAGGATAAATAGAAAAATAGTGTAAATACATTCTCATTTTCATTTTTATTTTATATTACCCTCTGAAAATATTTCATATAAAAAATACTATTTTCTAAAAATATTAAATATTATTATTATTTTTTATCCATAATACATATTTAAAATAATGTAAATATAAATACATATTTGTTAATATACTTAGAATAAAATATCAAATAATGTACATATTTTATTTTTTAATATTTAATACTAAAAAAGGCCTTTTTATAAATATACCATATTTTGTTTTATTTTTGTATGTAAATAATAAATATTATGTGAATTAGTTAATTAATATACATTTTGATTAAAATTAGGGTTTTTGCCCTAAATATGAAAATACTCAAAAATAATACCTTTTTATTTTCTTATTTTATTTTACACAAACAACATTTTTTTCATACATATAAAAACTTTCTTTTGGCATTTTTGCATATTTATTTAATTTCTATTTAATTATGCAATTTATTTACCTTGCAAATATTCAAAAATGATGTAATAATTTAGATTTAAATTCTTGTCTAAATATTCCCCATTTGTAAATTTGTACCCCCCTCCCTATATTATTATGTTGTAATAGCGTAGGAATTTAAATTTCGCACTTTATACGCTTTCTAATTATGCCATGTTAGAATTAGGGTTTGCATGCGAAAAAACGACAAAAAATAGTTTGACCTAATACAAGATGAATGAGCATGAAAATAAACAACACATCTCACACTAGCACCCCTAGGGTACTCCACTTTGTTGCCTTCAAATAAATGGGCCATGTTGTATGTTGAATTTCTTTGGGCAAAGCAAACAAATTGAATGATCATAGTCCCTCGATAAAACTTTTCAAAACAAGACAAAAACAAATGATCAAGTCCCTTAAAGAAAATTGCCCAAAGACATTTAACGCCGTTGCAATTATGGTCCAAACGATGACCCGCGCCTGTCCCTTTCATCTCCTAAGACAAGATTGTCCACCAAATGCAATGGTGGAACAAAATTGTCAAAAGGTTTAAAAACATAACAAAAATCTTTGAGAAAACTTTAGGGTAGATAAACTCTTAAGTACTTGTCAATTTGCAAAGAAAACACTTGCCTAATTTCCAAACCCACTTCACAAACACTTTCAAAATCAACTTTTCACACCCTTGAAACATCTTTTTAAAAGATAAAACACCTTTTGTAAAACATTCAAGTAAAGAATTGTTACAAGGTTAGCCTAGCACAAGGCATCTTTTCAAAACATTTTCAAAACCACACACAAAGCACCAGTTCAAACAATTAAAAACCAAGGCAAGTTGATCTAAGCAAGTACCTAAGAGCCCATGGATAACCATGGATAGAAGGGGTGCTAATACCTTCCCCTTCTATAACCTACTCCCCGAACCCAAGAAAAATCTCAAAGGTTTTTGCTGTGCTTTTTAAACCTTTCCTTAGGATAAAATAAAAAGTCGGTGGCGACTCTTGCTCAACCGAAACATTTGCGAAAACAAACGCAAAACCCTAGTCAGTTCTCCCACCGTACCACAGAACTGGCGACTCTGCTGGGGAATTCTTTAAGTGGAGTAACCTTAGGGCTTAGATCACCCTCTTGCATGACTAATTGTTTGATTTGCTTGCTTTATACTTGGGCTCTATTGTTTGGGTTTATAATCCTCCACCCGGATTTTGGGAAACATTCATAGATAGCAATACGTTGTGGAAACTGTGCGGGGTATACCGACACGGTCTAAGCAATAGCTATATTAGTGCGACATATTTGTGAGTACTGGTAACCCTTGAGTTCAATCAAGGAGAGTACGGGGCCGCTGAGTGATGTCACTAAGCACTAATGACCTAGAACCTTACTTGACCATCTTGGCCTTTTATTAGGGGTAGTGAGATGACCGGCTTTGGTGCAGTCCGAAGTTGGTAGATACTCGATACTACACTCATTGAGGGTTGTTTTCTTGGAATATTTTGGTCGCTAGTTAAGTGGCTAAACCAAAACAATGAACAATGAAAACAATCCAGTGATATTGAGCTCCTTAGAACCCGGTTACTATTTATAGGACAGGTTTTTAAGCCAACTACACTCAAGAGGGTACTTACCTATGAAACCCCATGCAAGCCTGAAACTAGGGTTTGGTGTGATTTGCTTGTACATATGTCTTGTGCATACATCATAAACATCATAAAGCATCATATGCATTCACTAACCATTTCAAGGGTTTGGATCTTCATCATTGTTCTTGTTTTGTAGGTCATGGAAATACCTCGCAGAAATACCATCCAAGTCAACCTTGTGAAAATCTCTCCTCAACTCAAGGAGATCACTTCAAGAATTCCGGAAAATTCATCCTTCAGTGAAAGACATGGTAGACTTCTCAGCCTAGTCAACACCAACGTTGAAGAAGACATGATAAAAGTGCTATTCCAGTTCTTTGACCCTCTTCACCATTGCTTCACTTTCCCTGATTATCAGTTGGTTCCCACTTTGGAGGAGTTTTCTCAACTCCTAAGAATCCCTATCCTTAATCAACTACCCTTCAACGGTACGGAGAAGGAACCAAAGCCTGAAGATGTTGCTCGAGCACTACATCTACAACCATCTGAAATCAAGGGGCATTGGGAAACCAGAAGCGGCGTCAAAGGATTCTTAGCAAAGTTCTTGTTTGAGAAGGCACAAGAATGTTGGAACTCATTGGACCTACAAGCCTTTGAAGAGATTGTGGCACTCCTTATCTATGGGTTGGTCTTGTTCCCAAATCCTGACCAATTGGTAGATGTCAACGCTGTCAAAATCTTCTTGTCCAGAAACCCAATACCAACATTGCTTGGGGACATCCTTCACTCATTTTACACACGAACAATGAGAAAGAGGGGTGTTCTCATGTGCTGTACTCCTCTCCTTGCAAGGTGGTTTATTTTGCACCTTCCACAATCTGTCCTGAAGAATGACCAAGGTACAAGGTGGTCCCAACGATTGATGACTCTTACTCATTCTGATGTACATTGGTGTTCTCGGTCCAGAGAAAATGTCATCATTGTCGATCGTTGCGGAGAGTTTCCTAATGTTCCTTTGCTTGGAATCAGAGGAGGTATCACCTACAATCCTTGCCTAGCTTTGAGACAATTTGGATATGCACGGAGGGATGGCCCTCATGACATGTTGATTCCTAGCCTAGTTTTTGACTTCGACAATGATGCGCAAGGACTTCGCCAACGATTCATCAGAGCTTGGGGAAAACTCAACAAGGTTGATAGCAAGACTCTGGGACACAAGAACTCCATCCCTCTTGAGCCCTATCTCAAGTGGGTACGAGCCCGAGCCCAAAGTCTAATGATGCCTTATCCTCATGTACTCCCAGTGATTAAAGAGCCCGTCAATGAAGGAGAGGTTCCCTACACCATCCTGCATCCAGACATGCCTACATCGTGGGAGGAAATGCAGAAAAGTTGGATTCAGCTCAAGGAGGAACGAAACACTTTTGAAGCTAGTTACTACGCCAGTGAAAAGAAGGTTCTAGAGCTTACCCGCCGACTCCACGAGCAAGAGGCCCTCAATACCTACATCGCACCAAAGAGGATGCGCAATGTCTTTCTGCCTTGAGAAGTTTATGTTGTAATATTTGGCCCATGGGGCATTTATGTACTAACAAATTTCTTCTTATTAATATGACGTGCGTTCTTCTTTGTCTGAAACAATTTTGAATGTCCTAAATCCTTGAATGCATTGCATACATCAGCATACCATTCATCATGTGCATAAGCAGGTCTCACTCCAGGTTTCCTTATCTACCTGCTGTTTATTTCAGTAGGATGGATCTCGAGCAAACAGTTAAAGACCTACAAGCCCAGAATGCACAGTTCCAGCAACTCTTGATGACCTTGGTCAAGAGTCAAGAGGATATCAAGGCTCATCTAGAGAGTAGAGACCCAGTGAAGAAGAAAAAGAGGGTCAGAGTGGCTACTTTGGGGAGAAGATTTGACAGAGAAGCTCGGAGGGTGCTTGAATTTCCTCCTACTTCTGATGAAGGGACTAGTAAAAGAGATCGAGTTGCGGTGCCTTCCGAGTCTGATGCAGAGGAGGAAGAGGTTGAAGAGGATGAAGATTATTCTGACCAGCAGTATCCTCCAGCTGATGATAAGTACAAGGGTTTAGAAGACAGATTGGCTGCTATGGAATTGCAAAGGGTACCGGGTTTGGATTTTGAAGACATGGGCTTGGTCGCCGGAATTGTGATTCCCCCAAAATTCAAGGTGCCAGTGTTTGTAAGGTATGACGGGCTGTCCTGCCCCAAAATGCATCTCAGGTCCTATGTGAGAAAGATTCAACCCTATACAGCAGATAAAAATCTCTGGATTCATTTCTTTCAAGACAGCCTGTCGGGAGCTCAGTTGGAATGGTTTTATCAGTTAGAAGGGACCAGTGTCAGAAATTGGGAAGATTTGGCCACCGCTTTCTATAAACAATACCAGTATAATTCTGATCTTGCTCCTACTCGTACCCAACTTCAGGGTATGTCACTAGGAACAAGTGAGGGGTTCAAAGAATATGCACAAAAATGGAGGGATTTGGCTGGCAGGGTGCAGCCTCCTTTAACCGATCGTGAGCTCGTTGATATGTTTCTGGGGACCCTATCTGGGCCATTTTTCAATCATTTAATTGGTAACTCTTCTGCGGGGTTTACTGATTTGATCTTAACGGGCGAAAGAATCGAGGCTGGCATCAAGTCAGGAAAGATTCAGAAGGGTGTCACTGCAAGTGTTGAGAAGAAGCCGTTTAAGAAGGAGACAGCTATGGTATATTCTCAAAGAAGAGCAGGGAAGATGGAGCGTCGGCCGACTGTGGGGGCCGTAATGATTCAAAACACTCCGAGTGAGCAGCCTCGCTACAACCAATCCAGACCAAATCAGCAACGGGTGGAAAGGCCACAACGGCAGTTCATCCGTATTAATATGACTCCAGCGCAGGTGCTTCCCCATCTGTTGAAATTGAATCTTGCCACTATCAAGGAGGCGCCAAAGAATGTAAATACATCCTCTCCGCATTATCATGCCAATGCTAAATGCGCCTATCATTCAGACAGTGTCGGACACGACACCAATGATTGTTGGGCACTCAAGCATAAGATCCAGGACCTGATAGAGGCTAAGGAGGTAGAGTTTGACGCTCCAGAAAAACCCAATGTGATATCTTCACCTATGCCGAAGCACGGTCGGAATGTCAATGCCATTGAAGAGGACCTGTATGTTGCCGACGTTAGTGATCTGACTACTCCACTGCTAACCATTAAGTTGAATTTGTTAAGGGCCGGGATCTTCCCGGGATGTAAAGAAGACTGCTACTGTTGCCACTCTCTGCCGTTTGATTGTCCGCTATTGAAGAAAGGCATCCAAGGCCTCATGGATAGCCGACAAATTTTGTTCGAAAAAATTCCTGCCGTTCCAGTTCATGTTGAAAATGTCTCAATCATAACCATTCACGCCAATCTTTCCGAGGCCGTCAAAAAGCCAGTTAAGATTACACCAGCTGCAAAATCTGTTCCCCTAAAGATAACAATGCCAGGGCCCGTTCCCTATGTTTCTGAGAAGTCGATACCTTGGAACTATGGTGGTGACATCTACTACCATGGTATCAAGCAAGTTGAAATAGTTGAAGAAAGTTCAGGTGATGAAGAAGCCAGCATTAGCAACATTGCGGGCACCAGCAAAATCACCAGGAGTGGGAGAATATTTTCTCCAGAGATTGCTCCTCCAAAAGCAGTCTTTGGACCCTCATTAGCTAAAGAAGTCATCCCTGCACCAGTAAAGCTCTCTGCCAGAACTCCTTTGATTGAAGAAATTTTCGTTCCTAGTTGTCTCTCCTAACATTACCGATAAAGGAAAAGGAATACAAGATGAGCCCGTCAGGACGAGGGCTCAACCTTTGGTGATTCCAGAAGCCTCCAAGAAAGAAATGGACGAGATTTTGAGGATAATCAAGAGAAGTGACTACGATGTGGTGGAACAGTTGGGGCAAACCCCCTCCAAGATCTCCATGCTGGCACTATTGCTTTGCTCAGAAGCGCATGCTCAAGCTTTGATTAAGTTTCTGAAGGCAGCTCATGTGCCCCAGGAAACCTCTGCGGATCAATTTCAGAATTGCGTGGCTAGCCTGACTGCGGACAATGGACTAGGTTTCTCTGATGCCGACCTGACCCCTAGAGGCCGAAACCACAATGATGCGTTGCATATTTCGATCGAGTGTCGCGGAACCACCCTTGCACATGTTTTGGTTAATACCGGTTCATCGCTGAATGTTTTGCCTAAGAAGGCCTTGGACCGGCTAGATTGCGAAGGTTTGGAATTGAAGCCGAGTGATATTGTCGTCAGAGCTTTCGATGGGTCGAAGAGAATGGTCCATGGAGAAGTTGAAATTCCTATCAAGATAGGTACTGAGGTGTTCAAATCCACTTTCTACGTAATGGACATCCGTCCATCATACTCCTGCCTGCTGGGTAGACCTTGGATACACCATGCTGGGGCAGTCACCTCCTCCCTGCATCAGATGCTGAAGTATCCCGTAAAGGGAAAGATCATTACTGTCCATGGTGAAGAAGAGTACATGATTAGCCATTTAAATTCTTTCCGATATGTGGAGGTTGAAGGGGAGTTCATTGAGACACCGTTTCAACATTTCGAAGAAGTGCTTCCTGAGATAGCAATGGCGAAGTTGGCAGCTGAGACACCGAGACAGATGGCCAGGATGGCATCTCTGGAGGATGCAAGGGTTGCAGTTAAAGAAGGGAAGAATTCAGCGTGGGGGCAGTTACCCGATTTTCCGTATAAGGTTGATAAGCTTGGATTAGGTTTAACCACCGCTGGCCAGAAAGCTATGCGCCGGTCAAAGATTGAGAGAGCGCCAGTCAAAATTTCTCCTTACCGAATCAACGCCCTGGAAGATGAAGACAAAGAAAGCAACTTTGAAGAATGGATTCATCCAACTGTCAGAGGAGGGTTGAGCAATTGGGAGGCTAAGGACTTTGTCCCCATTACTTTTATTCCTCAGTAATTTATCTATCAAACATTTCCTATTTGGTCTGTAATATTTTACTTTCAAACAATCCGTACACTATCTTTTCGCCTCCTGCCTTACCCAGGGCATGTAGGTCCACTTGTAAGGGTTTTGACTATTTTTCATATTCATATGCCATGTTTAATGATTCATTGGACGTTTTTCATTTGATAAAACTGCTTGTGTTCATTTTCTTTCCTTTTGCATTTTTTGTTTAAGGATGGCTATCCCTTACACACACCCACACTCACCAATGCAGGTACCCATCCACTCCGGATTCCATGGGTGACTATTCTGCTGTATCTTTCAATAACTCTGAAGACCTGGTCAATCTAGCCGAGTATGAAGATGACGAAGGTTGTGAAGTACCAGGGGAACTAGCCAGACTTCTGCAACAAGAGGAAAGGGCCATCTTACCGCATGAAGAGCCATTGGAAACTGTCAACTTGGGAACCGAGGAGAATCGGAAGGAGGTGCAAGTGGGTGCCAACCTGGAACCAGAAGTTAAGGAACGCTTGGTACAGTTACTGAATGAGTATGTTGAAATCTTCGCTTGGTCCTATGAAGACATGCCAGGTCTAGACACCGATATCGTGGTTCACCGTCTCCCCACAAGAGAAGACTGTCCACCGATCAAGCAAAAAATTCGCCGAATGAGGCCTGACATGTCTGAAAAAATCAAAGCAGAAGTAATGAAGCAGTTCAATGCTGGCTTTCTGGCTGTTACGTCCTATCCTCAATGGGTCGCTAACATTGTGCCAGTGCCTAAAAAGGATGGCAAAGTCAGAATGTGTGTGGACTACCGGGATTTGAATAGGGCCAGCCCTAAGGATGATTTCCCGCTACCTCATATTGACATCTTGATCGACAATACAGCTCAGCATAAGGTGTTTTCCTTCATGGACGGATTCTCGGGCTACAATCAAATCAAGATGGCTCCCGAGGATATGGAGAAAACAACTTTTGTCACACAATGGGGCACTTTCTGTTACAAAGTGATGCCGTTCGGGCTGAAGAACGCAGGGGCAACTTATCAGCGCGCCATGGTAGCTCTATTTCATGACATGATACATCATGAGATTGAAGTTTACGTAGACGATATGATAGCTCGGTCACAAACAGAGGAAGAGCACCTTGAACATCTGGAAAAGCTGTTTGCCAGATTGAAAGAATACAAGTTAAGGCTGAATCCAAGCAAATGCACTTTTGGAGTTAGGTCTGGTAAACTCCTGGGATTCATTGTAAGCAACAAAGGCATTGAAGTCGATCCGGCAAAAGTAAAAGCAATACAAGAGATGCCTGCTCCCCGTACTGAAAAGGAAGTTAGAGGTTTCTTGGGGCGCATAAACTATATTGCCAGATTCATTTCGCATCTGACTTCTACCTGTGAGCCAATTTTCAAACTCTTGAAAAAAGATCAGGTAGTTGAATGGAACGACGACTGCCAAGCTGCTTTTGATAGAATCAAGGAGTATTTGCTAGAACCTCCTATTCTGATGCCACCCGTCGAAGGAAGACCATTGATCATGTATTTGACCGTCTTGGATAACTCAATGGGGTGTGTTTTGGGCCAGCATGACGAGTCTGGTCGAAAAGAGCATGCTATTTATTACCTTAGCAAAAAGTTTACCGACTGTGAGACTCGCTACTCACTGCTCGAGAAAACTTGCTGCGCTTTGGTATGGGCTGCTCGCCGACTAAGACAGTATATGCTGACCCATACTACCTTGTTGATATCCAAAATGGATCCTATCAAATATATCTTCGAAAAGCCCGCTTTATCTGGAAGGATAGGCAGATGGCAAATGATCTTGACCGAGTATGACATCCAGTACACCACCCAAAAAGCTATAAAAGGGAGTGTATTAGCTGACCATCTGGCTCATCAGGCTATCGAAGACTATCAACCCATGAGATTTGATTTCCCAGACGAGGACATCATGAATTTGGACAACATTAAAGGTGACGGACCGTATGACGGACCCGAAAAGGGATCCCGATGGACCCTGTACTTTGATGGTGCTTCAAATGCACTCGGAAACGGCATTGGCGCAGTACTCATTTCTCCGGAAGGATGCCACACTCCTTTCACGGCCCGACTTTGCTTCAGCTGCACAAACAATATGGCTGAGTATGAAGCCTACATCTTTGGTCTCAAGGCTGCTATAGACTTGGGGATCAAATCTTTGATCGTATTTGGGGACTCGACTTTGGTCATCAGCCAGATCAAAGGAGATTGGGATACCAAGCATCCTAATCTTATACCATACAAAGAACATGTCCTGACATTGTTGCCGCACTTCGAGCAAATTACCTTCGAGCACTTTCCGCGAGAAGAGAATCAGCTAGCAGATGCTCTAGCCACAATGTCCTCCATGTTTAAACTCAACTGGGATAACGAGGCTCCCCAAATCACCATCGAGCGAATGGATGAACCCGCACATTGTCACGAGATTAATACCGAAGAAGTAGTGGAACAACCTTGGTTCCATGAAATCAAAAGGTATCTCGAGACCCAAGATTATCCGGAGGGAGCTTCCGTGAATGACAAGAAGTTCTTAAGGAAATTCGCTGCTAAGTTCTTCCTGAGCAACGGCATCCTTTACAAGCGAAGCCATGATTGTGTATTACTCCGGTGTGTGGATAAAGCTGAAGTAGAGTTGATTATGACCGATATACACGGCGGACCATTTGGCACTCACTTGAGCGGGCATACAATGGCTAAGAAGATCCTAAGGGCAGGCTATTACTGGTCTACCATGGAGGCTGACTGCCATCAACATTCCCGTACTTGTCACAAGTGTCAAGTCTATGCTGACAAAGTTCATATCCCTCCGGTTCCCCTCAACGTCCTGACTGCTCCATGGCCCTTTGCAATGTGGGGCATTGATATGATTGGAGAGATCAAACCCACGGCTTCCAACGGACATCGCTTCATCCTGGTTGCCATTGACTACTTCACTAAATGGGTCGAAGCAGCTTCCTTCGCCTCTGTCACCAAAAATGTGGTTGCCCGCTTCATCAAGCAAAACCTCATATGTCGGTATGGTGTTCCAGACAGAATCATCACGGACAACGGTACAAATCTGAATAACACAATGATCACTGCATTATGCGAACAGTTCAAGATTTATCATCACAATTCATCTCCCTATCGGCCGAAGATGAACGGTGCTGTTGAAGCTGCGAACAAAAACATTAAAAAGATTATTCAGAAAATGACAGTCACTTACAAATACTGGCATGAGATGTTACCGTTTGCGCTGAATGGATACCGTACGACGATACGTACTTCAACTGGGGCAACCCCATTTTCTTTGGTTTATGGCATGGAAGCTGTTTTGCCTATGGAAGTTCAGATCCCGTCTCTAAGAATTATGAAGGATGCAGGTTTGAATGAAGATGATTGGTTGCAGACCCGACTTGATCAACTCAATCTGATCGACGAAAAGCGACTTGCGGCTATATGTCATGGTCAGACGTATCAAAAACGGATGATCAAGGCCTTCAATAAGAAAGTCAGACGTCAAGTGTATCAAGTCGGAGATCTAGTAGTCAAGCGGATTATCTTGCCGCAAAGTGACCCCAGGGGCAAATGGACTCCTACATATGAAGGACCATTTGTGATCAAAAGCATATTTTCTGGTGGTGCGATGATTCTGACCACCATGGACGGCGACGATTTGCCGCACCCTGCGAACGCAGACATAGTCAAAAGATACTACGCATAAAATAACCCGACAAGTCGAAAACCCGAAAGGGCGGCTTGGGAAAAAATGGGCATCCCGGTGGATCGAAAACCCGAAAGGGCGGTTCAGGCAAAAATTAGGGATAAAAACAAAAAAAATCTGTACACCCGGCAAGTCGAAAACCCGAAAGGGCGGCTTGGGCAAAAAGGGGTTTCCCGATGGATCGAAAACCCGAAAGGGCGATTCAGGCAAAAGTTAGGGAATTAAAGCGTATGACTATGTCTCGTCGGATCACTTCAAAGACGATCTCTTCATCAACCGGTTCCAGGTTTCTGATCAATCCAGCCATCGTCAAACGAAGCATTGAATGGACAGGGGTTCAGAGTTGTGAAAGCTACAGCAGAATGGAATCCCATGGAATTATTTCACATAGCCATCTTTATTTTGTATAAATTTTTCAAATATTTACGACAAGATCCTCTTACTAGGATGATTGTCTCCTTTGTACAAATATACTCAAAGAAAATCAATATAAATACTCTTCCCAAAACTTTGTGTCATTTCCCTTTTCTTTTTCTCTTGCACTATTTGTTTTATTTTGAGAAACGTCCAATGTTTTGTTAAATAGGCATATGCATTTGAAACATAATCACTTCCTATTTGAACCTAAGAAAAGGATTACTAATAGGATGAAGGTATAAACGGATATTTTGACACCCTTTCAAAGGAAATCCCTCAAGAGATTTGGAATCCATAATCCCTAGCAAACCCTGAGGTTTATCTCCAGCAGATTCTAAAAACTAATCCCCGGTAAGGTTCCGAAGGGTATCTCCCTCGCAGAGCACGAGCGTCTCCCCCGAGTTTTATTCAAAGTTATTCCTCACAGAGGCTTATAACTGGGTTATCCTCAGCTAACAACCAGGGGAGATCGCGCTCGCCCAAAATCCTTCCCATCCCCAGCGGAGTTCCTCAAAATTCCCCCAACAATAACTTATCAATACTGTCCCCGGAGGAGTTTATCTTTGCAAATCCCCAGCCAGAGAATCTTCCGGAAATCATTTTCCCTCAGAGTTTAAGCCTCAGTATCCCCAGCAGATCAAAAGCTTCAAATGCAAATCCCCAGCGGAGTCAGACTTTCAAACCTTCTCCCCACAGAGTTTTTAGGAAGAAAAATCTTGAGTTCCCCAGTGAAATCTCTAGAGATACTTCTCTCCAAGTTGAAGATTCCCAATCTGGTCTCCCCAGCATTAAGTCTACTAGTTTGGTACTCCCCAGTAGAAGACTTCAGGAATTCCCCAGAAGATTGGTATACAACCCAAGCTCCAGGTTCCCCAGCAACGACCCAGGACTTATCTTCCCCGGCAGCAGTCAGGATACTTCTATCTTCCGCTATCCCGGATTCATCTATCCTGTGCAAGACAGCTCTCCAGCTTACATGCACATCCATTTACATTCATAACACAAAATATACATTGTATCATGCATCATAGCATTGCATACAACTAACTCTTTGCCTTTTTAGGTAAGATCAGTCGACAGACTAAAATCATTCAAATCTCAAGATTTCTGAAAACAGTTCACGGGTTCTCCAAGTAAACGAATGTTAACCTATCACTTGTTCAGATTCTTCTCAAGACTTCTGAAAACAGTTCATGGATTCTTCCCAAGTAACGGATGTTAATCTATCAACTTGTTCAAATGCAACTTTTTAAAGACAGTTTACGGAAGCTTCCCAACAACGAATGCTGCTCTATTGCTGATTCAAATCTCAAGATTTCTGAAAACAGTTCACGGGTTCTCCAAGTAAGCGGATGTTAACCTATCACTTGTTCAGATTCTTCTCAAGACTTTTGAAAACAGTTCATGGATTCTTCCCAAGTAACGAATGTTAATCTATCAACTTGTTTAGATGCAACTTCCTGAAAACAGCTTGCAGGTTCCTCCCAACAACGGATGTCAACCTATTGCTTGTTCAGACCCCCAATCCAGAAATGATCCAAAGCTTGGACACTTTCCTAATATTCCCTTCCAGATGGCATCTTTAAGCCCATCCCCGACAAGTTGCTGTCACTATCCCAGATGGCATCGTTAAGCCCATCTCCAAATGGCATCTCTAAGCCCATTCCCGCATCCAGTGCTTTGATGAGTGCAAATTTCCGGGCACTCTAGTGTCCAATCTCCTTTTACCCTTGAGTCACGAAAGGCAAGCTTGCCAATCTAACTCCTCAGGTCCAAGAAGATTGAACAGGGGAAACTGTTGTACCCCAAAATTTGCCCTCCCATTTCTCATTGATTTCTCCTCACACAGCTCTTGAAGCTCAGGATCCAGTTAGGGTTTCATCTGCTCAAGACTCCTCCTTGCACTGCTAACCCCAAATTAGGGTTTGTGTTTGCACAAAGATGTTTTGACCTAAAGTGCCCAAGATGACTTTCTTGCTTCATATTGACCTCCTAAGTTTATCCATACCAAGTTTCAAGTCTTGATTCCAAGTTTTGCCCAGTCAATTGGACAGTTGACCTAGAAATCAACTGTATTGGGGAAAAAGTCAACTGTGGCCAATTGACAGTCAAATCTCATGAAATTTGATCCACATCAACATTATGAACTCATATGAACCATTTGATCAAGTTTGGATCACAATTCCACAAGAAATTTGATCAGATCACTAAAAGGGTAAAATGGTCATTTTTAGGGTTTTGACTATACAGAGGCAATTTTTGACTGTTTGACCTAGCCAATGGCAAACCAAGCTCACATATGGACTCAAGGACCCAATGGAATTATCTTGACATGCTCAACAAGTTCAAAAGATCCCAAGTACACAAGATTGACAGTTGAATTTCCCAGTCAATTGATCAGTTTTGACTGTATACTGAAAAGTCAAACTTTGACTTTTTGGTCAAAATCAAGAGTCAAGATTCATTTTTCATCAAAACATGCCAAATCATGAAACTTGTTCACCAAGAAATCACAAATTGCAAATTAGGGTTAGAAAATGGAATTTTTCATAACTTAGAATTTTTCTAAGTTATGAAAAACCCTAATTTTTTCCCAACTTTGCCCCACCTTTTCACCAAGATCCATTTGGATTCAAACAAAAGTCAAAACATGAAAGTTGTAGCTTGTTGCATAATCTACAACTTTGATTCATAAAGTTTTCTCATTTGAAGCTTGTATCTCAAGTTACAATTTTTTGAATAAGGGCACTAAATCATTTTTAACTTAGTAGAATTTTAACCTATTTTGACAAGGTTTTCTACCCCACTTCAAGGCCATTTTTCATACACTTCCACTTGGAATTTCAATTTGCATTTCAAAGATGGATTGTAGTACACTTTCCAAGCGTTCCAAAATGTCCAAGAACTTCTCAAACAACCTCATGGTTAGGGAGAATCGAATTTCACAATATAGCAAAAAACCACTT
This sequence comes from Vicia faba, assembly GCA_948472305.1. NCBI lineage: Eukaryota > Viridiplantae > Streptophyta > Magnoliopsida > Fabales > Fabaceae > Vicia > Vicia faba. The sequence goes on from OX451738.1 coordinate 1,028,680,631, forward strand.
TGTTCATGACCAAGTTCCATGTCCATAACTTGGCAAATTCGAACTCAGCATGCTTTAGGCTAGATTACAGGTCCTTAAACCAAGTTACACTCCATAATTTAATGCTTGTTCATTGTGCCAAGGTGTTGTTCCATGAGTTCAAGCATTGTACACAAGATTGATCCATTTCTAGATAAAGCAAATTAGCCATTTTGGTAAAAGTTCACTTTATGTCAATTTAGAAATCCAACAAGTACAAGCTAAATCCTTTTGGCACAAGATTATGGACAAATTGCTCTGATCAAGAGAAGATTATGCAGCACATTAGGAGCCCCCCTACATGCCTAGAAAGTCAACTTGCTTTTGTTGCTTAAGAAAGAAGAAAAGTTCCATAACTTGTAACAACTTCCATCTCAGCCTTAGAACAAGAAAGCAAATATTGTGGACACATCCCAAACATCCCAACCAAGCTTTTGCACGAATCCTTGACCCCTCAAACACTCTCCATCTCAGAAACACCATCAAACTGCTCAAACAGAGCAAGCCCTGCAGATTGAGTGCCATCTCTCAATCCCTTCAAGCTTTCTGGCCCAAACTTGTTCCTCTACCTTACTTACAACCTATGCAAGCTATCCAGAAGCTAAGGCACGATCTGTAATTGCTCTAACCACCTCCACCATTTTCACATCTTTGACTTGCAGGTGAAGTTCTACAGCTTGATCCAGAAGCTTTCAAGACAAAGTAAACATTGGAATAGCATCCCTGGACCTCAAGGAAGCTTTTCCAATCATCACCTTGCACTGAAAGTTCCTCATTCTCCAGATAGAAGTTCAACTGAATAGGTAAAATTTTGAACTCGTATCTCTCTTGTTATGCATCTTTAGTCTTAAGTTTGTGAAGAAACAAGGTCCTACTCATAGCCCTGAGCATGTACATAGCTTTACATTTCATTTCTTTTGCCTGAGTTGAGAGAATTTAAGCTTTGAAAATGGCAGAAAGTTTAGGTCAAGATTTGGGATTGATAAAATTCTCTCTCATTTCTGAGAGTTAGGATGAGTTTTTTATATATTTGGAATCGTGATTCAATGCTTGACATGTTTTGTGTTGAAAGTTTGTGCAAAATCTCAAAGAATCAGGATGTTTGAATCTCTGTAACAAGGCGCGCGTTTTTGGCCAAAGGTTGAAGAAGAAGTGGATTGGGCTGGGCCTGTATCATTATGCTATCCACACCATTTTTTCTGTTTCACACCCCTGAGCCCATTTGCTTCATTTTTTAATATTTTTGACTTTTTCTTTTTTTGTTTGACTTGTTTATTTTTCCTCAGCATATTAAAATTTTGAAAATAATTTTCTCATCATTTTTTGATTTTATTTGGTATTTATTTGATTTTCTTTTGATTTATACATATATGTATATATATTATTATTTAGGATAAATAGAAAAATAGTGTAAATACATTCTCATTTTCATTTTTATTTTATATTACCCTCTGAAAATATTTCATATAAAAAATACTATTTTCTAAAAATATTAAATATTATTATTATTGTTTATCCATAATACATATTTAAAATAATGTAAATATAAATACATATTTGTTAATATACTTAGAATAAAATATCAAATAATGTACATATTTTATTTTTTAATATTTAATACTAAAAAAGTCCTTTTTATAAATATACCATATTTTATTTTATTTTTGTATGTAAATAATAAATATTATGTGAATTAGTTAATTAATATACATTTTGATTAAAATTAGGGTTTTTGCCCTAAATATGAAAATACTCAAAAATAATACCTTTTTATTTTCTTATTTTATTTTACACAAACAACATTTTTTTCATACATATAAAAACTTTCTTTTGGCATTTTTGCATATTTATTTAATTTCTATTTAATTATGCAATTTATTTACCTTGCAAATATTCAAAAATGATGTAATAATTTAGATTTAAATTCTTGTCTAAATATTCCCCATTTGTAAATTTGTACCCCCCTCCCTATATTATTATGTTGTAATAGCGTAGGAATTTAAATTTCGCACTTTATACGCTTTCTAATTATGCCATGTTAGAATTAGGGTTTGCATGCGAAAAAACGACAAAAAATAGTTTGACCTAATACAAGATGAATGAGCATGAAAATAAACAACACATCTCACACTAGCACCCCTAGGGTACTCCACTTTGTTGCCTTCAAATAAATGGGCCATGTTGTATGTTGAATTTCTTTGGGCAAAGCAAACAAATTGAATGATCATAGTCCCTCGATAAAACTTTTCAAAACAAGACAAAAACAAATGATCAAGTCCCTTAAAGAAAATTGCCCAAAGACATTTAACGCCGTTGCAATTATGGTCCAAACGATGACCCGCGCCTGTCCCTTTCATCTCCTAAGACAAGATTGTCCACCAAATGCAATGGTGGAACAAAATTGTCAAAAGGTTTAAAAACATAACAAAAATCTTTGAGAAAACTTTAGGGTAGATAAACTCTTAAGTACTTGTCAATTTGCAAAGAAAACACTTGCCTAATTTCCAAACCCACTTCACAAACACTTTCAAAATCAACTTTTCACACCCTTGAAACATCTTTTTAAAAGATAAAACACCTTTTGTAAAACATTCAAGTAAAGAATTGTTACAAGGTTAGCCTAGCACAAGGCATCTTTTCAAAACATTTTCAAAACCACACACAAAGCACCAGTTCAAACAATTGAAAACCAAGGCAAGTTGATCTAAGCAAGTACCTAAGAGCCCATGGATAACCATGGATAGAAGGGGTGCTAATACCTTCCCCTTCTATAACCTACTCCCCGAACCCAAGAAAAATCTCAAAGGTTTTTGCTGTGCTTTTTAAACCTTTCCTTAGGATAAAATAAAAAGTCGGTGGCGACTCTTGCTCAACCGAAACATTTGCGAAAACAAATGCAAAACCCTAGTCAGTTCTCCCACCGTACCACAGTAGGCAACTTCAATTCCTAAGAAGTATCGAAGAATTCCTAAGGCCTTTATCTCAAACTGTTTTGCTAACTCTAATTTGAAATCATTAATTCCATCCCATCATCTGTAATAAGCATATCATTAACATATAATGATAGTAAAATACGACCATGATTGATGGTCTTAACAAACAATGCAGAATCATGATCAATAGAGCGAAAGCTAATAGATGTAATCACAATGGTAAACTTCTCAAACTAAGCTCGTGGAGCTTGTTTCAGACCATATAATTATTTCCTCAACTTACACACTTCCCCTTGATTATGATAAACACCTTGTGAGGATACCATAAAAACTTCCTCTTGAAGATCACCATCTAGAAATGCATTTTTAACATCCATTTGAGAAAAATGTCACTAACGAATCGATGCAACTTCAATAAAGGTGTGAATATTAGTCATCTTAGAAAGAAGAGACTATTTTTCTTCATAATCCATACCATATTGTTGAGAGAATCCTTTAGCAACAAGGCGTGCTTTGTAGCGCTCAACTGACCCATCAGACTTAGTTTTAATCTTGTATATCCAACGAGACCCAATAGCATGTTTTCCAGGAGAGAGAGGTACTAATTCCCAAGTATCTATTTTGTGCAAAGAAGAAAGTTCTTCTATCATAGCCTACTGCCAAAGAGGGTCAAGGACAACCTATTTATAGGAAGAGGGCTCAAATAAACTGTGGATATAGTTAGAAAAGAAGCAAAAGAAGAAGAGTTAATAGAATAGACAAATCAGGAAATTGAGTTGACTCACGGTCACGAGAGGGATAATGGGGGAGGCGGAGGATCAATAGTCACGAGATGTTCTTGAGTAGCCGTGGGGACAAGAGGGTGTCAGTATATGGAGTAGCCGTAGTATCAGTCCTGCAATTCTCAAAATTACAATCAATAGAAACATTATCATTATAATCAAAAGGATCGATGTGGGTAAGTTTTGAACTGCTAGTAATATAAGAAGCAGAAGAAAGAGATAAAAAAGGATGGTGTTCAAGGAAAACAACATGACGATAAACATACAATTTCTTTGCAGACGAATCATAATAATGATAACCCTTTTAACCATCCCCATAACCAAGAAAAACACATATAGCAGAATGAGAAGACAATTTACTACGTTCTACTTGCGGACGAAGAACAAAACAAGTAGAACCAAACACTTTCAAAGAGGAATAATATGGGATAGAGGTGGAAGAAGAACAAAACAAGTAGAACCAAAACAAGTAGAACCAAAACAAGTAGAACCAAACACTTTCGAAGAACAAAACAAGTAGAACCAAACACTTTCAAAGAAGACAATTTTTCAAAAGCAGACAAACTTGATGTGGCAGGCGAAGGAATTCTATTAGTAACATGAACAACAGTAAGAACATCTTCACCCAAAAATTCACTAGGAACTGAAGTAGACAACAAAAGGGAACGAGCAGTCTCAATAATGCGACGATGTATCCTTTCAACAACTTCATTTTGTTTAGGTGAGTCAGTACAAGATGTTTTATGAATTGTACCATCTAAATCAAGCAATTCAAACAATTTATTAGAGGTATAGTCACCACCTAAATCACAACGGGAGAACTTTATAACAACATTATGTTGAGTCTTAACCATAGCACGAAACATACAATAAATGTCAAAAAATTAAGAATGGTTTTTCATAAGATAAACCAAACAATAACGAGTATGGTTGTTGTACCCCAAAATTTTCCCTCTCTTTTCTCAATACATTTCTCACAAGATCTCCAGTGGCTCAAGTTTGCACAAAGTGTTGACTAGGTCAAACCACCTCCTAAACATTGATGCCTCAAATTACGGTTTTGATTTTAACAAGGATAATTGGACTTATAATACCTCAAGTGACTTTCATGGATCATTATAGACCTCTAATAACACTCATGTCAATTTTCAAGTCTTGAATCACAATTTTGCTCAGCCAATTGACCAGATGACTGAAAATCAGTTGTATTGGGTAAAGGTCAACCTACAGTCAAACTTCATGATTTCTGGGCAACATCGACATTTTAAGGTCCTACTCATTATTTTATCAAGTATTGATCACAATTCCTCAAGAAAAGCACTTAATTTACCAAAAGGGCAAAATGGTCAAAATTAGGGTTTTGATTGTAAATTGACTAATCACTGACTTTTGACCTAATACATGATCCAATGGCTTGAAGCATAATCTCAAGGATTCAAATACAACATGTTCACTTAATATCATGGATCAAATCATCTTTCAAAACCAATGGATTGATAGTTGAATTTTAGGTCAATTGATGAAAATTTAATGTGATACGGTGGCAGAACCGGAACTATTTAAATGTTGGTTTGCGTTTTCCGTTTGTATTCGCAAAATGTCGCGGTAAGCAAGAGTCGCCACCGACTTTTATTTTATCCAACTGGAAAGAAAAAAAGCACAGAAAAATTCCTTTTTTCGAGATTTTGAGTACGGGGGTAGATTATAGAAAGGGAAGGTATTAGCACCATTTCTATTCGTAGTTTTCTACGGGATCTTAGGTACTTGCTCATCATTTTCAAAATTTCTTCCGTGTTTGTGTGTTTTGAAAAAGTTTTTGTTTTTACTTCGATTTAACCATTGCTTCTGTCTTCAAGGGTGTTACGAAGTTGTTTTGAAAACTTTGTTTGAAAAGAGTGTAAGTGTGGAAAAAGTTTGTTTTGAGAAAATACCTACTAGCATCTACCTACTCGAAAAAGAGAATGTTTCTGTTCTTATTTCCTTTAGACAGTGTTATCCCACTATTAGTGAGTAGGTAGCATCGTCGTTGGAGTTTTAAGGGTCAATTCGAAAGGGACGTACGATCACTAAAGCAATGTTAGGACGTCTTAGTAATAACCCTAGTGTCTTAAGATCATTTTTGAGGCAACATTTCCGAGGCAACCTTTCCGAACGGGACTTTGATCTTTGTTTAGACAAGAGAGCGACCACTAAAACATCCTATACTTAATGACTGTTTATCGAAGGCAACCGAAGTGGGAGTATACCCTAGGAGTGCGCATGTGCGAGTGATTCAATTTCAAGTTTATTATCTTCGCACATTTAGGGTTTGCTAACTGTTTTAATTTTAACATACATTCTTGTCATGCAACCCTATTATCATGCATCTAACAGTTAATATTTTGCGAAAGTTAAAGTGCGGAAAGTAAAGCTACGCTATTACAAGGCTTCAGGTATTAATTACATAGCCAAAAAACCCGTCAAAATGATAAATGAAAAGAAAAAAAGTCCTAATTAATCTATTACATCCCATGAGCAATTACATCAATATAAATAAAAATAAATAAATGCGCGACGAATAGAGAACGGATGGAAGTTAGGGTTTTGACCCCGTCTAACCCTAAATAAAAGAAAAATTATTTTTGTTTGTTTTTCATTATTTTAAGAAAAAAAGGTTTTAAATTAAATATACAAAAAAACCTAATTACTAATTAAATTAAATTAAGAAGATATTAAATTTGACCTATTTTTGTAGTTTGTTATTTTTAAGAAAAATAAAATAGAATTTAAATTTAACAAAACCCTAATTTCTAACTTGTTTTAATTTATTTACACAAGAATTAAAGTTACCCTAAAATTAAATAAACTAATTAAATTAATTTTTGTATAAAAAATAACTTCTAAATCTAATTGGATGAAAATTGATTTTATGGTTTTTTATGAAAAAAGAATTAATTTGGTGTTAGTAAAAATAATTTAAATAAATTAAATAAAAGAAAATATGAAAGAAAAGAAAAAGAAAATGGGCCTGTAATCAGCAGATTGGGGGGGGGGGTGTCAACAGCAATTCTGGGCCCAAAAGAAACTGATCCACGTTGACTTTCCAAGATTCCATGCTGCACTTTGACTGGGAAGCATGATGGACCATCACATGATGACCTTTGGATTAAATCTGCTTCAGATCTAGTGGCTGCAAGCTGATGGCACATGGTGGGGTCTTGGCCTATACAAGCACATGATTACGCAAGGCAAAATATTATTGAAGAATATGGGGGACCTGGGATTTGAACCCAGGTCATATGGCCTTTTCCACTGCCTTCACACCAACTGAGCTACGTGCGCGTGTTGTATACAAAGGACAAAACAAATATTATATTAAAAAACATAATATATTAACCCCAGCGCGCAGATTTTTCAAATGGGCTAATGGGATGGTGCCACGCCATCGTCCCCAACCTCTCTCCGTTGGTAAAAGTAAGAGACTTTTACCTACGGACAAACGTCCGTCGCTATACCCCCTGCATATCTCAAAATCACACACAGGCATAAAAAATGAAGTCTAATGCCATGAATCAAATCGCCTTGGCCTGCTGAGCATTATGGTGCCCTTCTTGTGGACCAATTTTGCCTGTATAAAAAGACCCTAAAACGATACCAAGAACCCTAGCAATGGTGAACTTTTATATAGCTTCCAAAAATGCAATTAAACGGTATTGTTAGCTTGCAAACATGATCAGGATTACAAATATGCTATTAAAACATGATAAAGATGCAAGAATAATGGAATACGATTTCAAGAAAAAAGCCAAATCGTGAGGGTCGTGGAGATGAATTCTGGGCACGAGGATGCTTGCTTTTGATTGGTATAGCTTCCTTGTATGCCCAGGAAACAAAAGAGATGGCTTGGGAGTCTTGCAAATGCCTGGAAGTACAAAATCAGATCACCATTTCTTTGAGTTTTGTCAAGTTTGGTTCTTCCTATCCACGCCTCAAAACCTTGTGTTTTTTGTCTGCTTTTGTTCACTATATATCACTGATTGAATTAGGGTTACAATTGTGCTCTCAATCTTTATCAATTATGGCTTTTGATCTTGATTTGATTTACTTGAAAATCTTTCCAAAATAGGCCAAAAATCAATCTTTTTATGCAAACCTATGCCTTGCACGATTTGTTTCACTTGCTAGCTGTATATGGGACCTAAAATGTGCACAAAATCTTAAGGTTTGAATGGTTTGGATATTTCCATGATTTATTTTGATTTAAATTGATTTAATTGAATTAAAAAACCAAAATAAATAGCAAAAAAAAGATAAAGACAATTGGAAAGAGATAGGGCTCGTGGACCATGCTACCAACTCAAAATAAGTGCAAAAAGTTAGGCCCATTTACAAAAATTGCAATTTGAGGCACTTTTGACTTTTGGCAATTTTGCAAAAATGGTCAACTTCATCAATGCATAACTTCCTCAATTTTGACTCTATGAAGGTGTTCTTGGACTTTTTAGAAATCTCAAGATGTCCTCTAAGCAAACCATTTGGTCTCATCACAGTTGGCTCTTCCATGTTCATGTATGAAGCTTTGACAAAAACGTGTTTTTGTTGACTTTTCAAAATGACCTATAATGTCCAAATTCATAAATTATTGTGAGTGCATATTTTGAACTTGGGAGATGAAGATGGATTGTAGATAATTTCATCCTATTCAAAATGAGCTTTGGATGGGTCATTTCTCATAAAGTATGAGAAAGTTATGCTTGGTCAAAGTTGAGTTGACTTTTCCTACAAAACCCTAATTTAGCAACTTTTGGATTTTGATGAATTGTGAGCAATCCTTGATGAATCATGATCAACCCTTGATCAAATGATGAATAATACTTCAACCTGAGGATGTTGACCAAAAATCTTGAGGTTTGACTGTATGTGGGCCACAGTCGACTTTTGCCCTGGCACAGTCGATTTTCAGGCCTTTGAGCAATTGACTGAGAAAACTTCCTCTGCAAGGCTTGAAACTTGACATGAATTATCTTGAAAACATATTAGGGAAATGGTGAGAATTTGGGATCCCTTGGACTCAAGTATCTTGATGCAACATGAAACCCTAATTTGAGGTAGACTGCCTTAGGAGAGAGTTTGTCTGGTCAACCCTTAGACTTCCTTGAGCAATGTGAGGATCTTACTTCAAATGTTTTGAGAAATATGGGAGGGAAAATTTTGGGGTACAACAACTGCCCCTGTTCAATCTTCTTAAACCTGAGGATGTAGATTGGCTTTTCTGCCTTTCGTGATCCAAAGGTGGAAGATGATTGAACACTAGAGTGCCCAGAAATTTGCACTCGCATGAAGTGGTAATTGTCTTGTGATGTCGGGAATGGGTTTACAGATGCCATTTGGAAGTTGACGACGGGAGATGGGCTTAAAGATGCCATCCAAAGGAGTGTCGATCGCCTAAGAGATTCCTTAGCGAGAGCCTGTATACCTGTTGATGAGGAAGACTATGCTGGGGAATGCTGGTCTCTGTCTTGAGGAAAAAGTTGAATTTTAGGAGCTTCGATCGTCTGTTATTCTACTGGGGAATTGTCTCTTTGTCGAAGAGGTGAAAATGTACTACTATTTGGTCGTGATCCAGGCTTCATAGTGATAAGATCGACTGTTATCTGGTCGTGCTCCAGGCTTTACATTGATTTAACGGGGGGATGATATTAAACTTGCTATCCGGTCGTAATCCAGGCTTCACAATTTCTCAATTATTATCTGGTCGTAATCCAGGCTTCAGAAGCAATTCAGTTGTTATCCGGTCGCATCTGGGCTTTAACTTGAATTTAGGGCACACTAATATTCGGTCGACTCCGGGCTTCTTAGTAATTGTCCAGGTAAACTGCTATTTGGTAGAAATCCAAGCTTCATAGTGTCTTTTACCATTATCTGGTCGTAATCCAGGCTTCACGATGTTTCATACCATTATCTGGTCGAATCCAGGCTTCATGGTGTTCTGTACTGCTATCTGGCCGTAATCCAGGCTTCACAATACCTTACTTCTTATCTGGTCGTAATCCAGGCTTCAGAAGAAATCAAGTGGTTATCCAGTCGCATCCGGGCTTCCATTTGATTTTAGGCCTACTAATATCCGGTCGAATCCGGGCTTCATAGTAATTGGTCGGGTAGACTGCTATTTGGTCGAAATCCAAGCTTCGTAGTATCCCTCACTGTTATCTGGTCGTAATCCCAGGCTTCAGTGTCTTTTACCACTATCTGGTCGTAATCCAGGCTTCGCGATGTCTCATACCATTATCTGGTCGAATCCAGGTGTTGTACCCCAAAATTTGCCCTCGTATTTTTCCTCAAGAAATCACAACTTCGGGCTTTTCCTGATTTTTCAGACTGGCTCAAGAATCGGTCAAACAGACTCTTCTCATCAGTCAGACAAAATTAGGGTTTTCATGGCTCTGGAACAGTTCATACAGTTTGTTTAGGTTTGGTTGATTTCGGCTCAGGTTTTGATCAGGCGGACACTTCTTTGACTTTTAATCAAGAACTAGGGTTTGTGCGCAGATTTCTCAGAAAGATTTAATTCTACAGTGCTTGTCAAGTTATTCTGAGATGTGGACTGAGGCATTTGGATTGAGTTTGCAATGTTTGACTAAATCAGTGAAAAGAGTCATTTGGATTGAGTTTGCAGTATTTGATTGAATCATTAAGAGGAAAGACATTTGGGCAGTTGTTGTGATTGATTGTGCTTTGCTTTGGTTTTTTTGAAGCGCCAGGTTTATTAATTGATCGATGCTAAAACCACAATGTTTATTTAATTGTTTATTTATTCTAAGTTAAGATAATTGGAATTTATTTCCATTTATTATAATTTAATAATTATAAATAATAAAATAAATAATTGAAAAGAAGAAAAGGAATTAACTGATAAAAAAATGGATTTTTATTCATCTTTTAATTATTCGTTACAATTATTGTTTAAATACGGTATTTATTTACAAAGTATTTACAATGATAATTTTACAAACAATTAAATTTGGAATAAAACTATCCTAATTTTTCTAAGTTTCCTAATCTTCATTCTTCTATCCAAATGCCTCCTCTTTCGCTCCGTTTGACTGTTTATCTGCAAAACAAAGAAAAGAAGGAAAAGTCAATTGAAGCAGATAAATTAAAGAGACAGACAGATAAAAAAGAATTCATCATTAAAAGCAAATGGCCGGGATCAGTTCGCCCTCTCTGCAAATCACGAGATTTCTCCCGGTTCACAGAGAGGGATGAAAAATGCTTGCAAAAGAATAAAGTATGAAAATTCACAAAAGTTAAATTGCACAAATTCAAAATTTGTCAAAGCTGCATAATTTCCAAAGTCTCAAACAGCATGAGCAAGTACAAAATCCAAAGGTAAACTGAACTAGAACTACAAAGTCCAAACTGAGTTCCAATGTCAAACTAAACAAAAAGCTGTCCAAAGGATGTCAAGTACAAAAGGCCATCAAAATGCTGTCAATATGTAGGAAACCTGTCAAAAGAGATATGCAAATATGCAGAGAAAAATTAGAGTGCAAGCAACATCATTTCATCATTTCCCTAGGCCATTGCTTTTTCAGAATTAAAAGTACAAACATAAACATATAATATGCTTAAAACTGTACTAGAGAGAGGAAAGAAAAAAAAGAAGCACAGGCTTACTGGCTTTAGGCATGAAGAGATATATAACAAACTGATCAAGACAGTAAAAGGGGCAGCATAAGATATCAAAAAACATAAGCATAAGGTAACTTTGAAAAACACAATGAAGCTGACCAAAAACCTGTTTCTCATAAAACACCCTGCATAAGAACCTTACAACCTGTTGAAGCCCAAGCCTCCAACACCAACCCGCTGAAGCCTCAAAGAGGAACCAGTTCAAAAAACACCAAAGGCAAGAACCTGACCAACCAAAAGCACTAAAGCCTTACTAAACTATCACGCCTCAACCTGTTTCAGGCCTGTAAGCACACAAAACCAGTTGACAAGAACACAAACCTGCTAAGCCTTACCTGTGTCAAAACAACTGTTAAGCCAAAAGCCTTTAACCTGTAAACTCACCAAAAGGCCAAGCTGGCAAGCCTAAGCAACAACCATAACCATTCAAACATCAAAACAACTGTTAAGCCTAAAAAACCCTCGTGCCTATCTGAGCCTAAAAGCCTTCACCCATCAAGCTAAAGCATACGAAGCATGTAAGCAAGGCAAAGAGAAGAAGAGCTGAAGCATACTCAGAAACATACAGAGCCAAGCGTCCCAAAGGCCCTCAGAAAAACATCATCATTGGGCAAACACACGAATCAAACACATTAGCAGAATCATCAACAGATACATCATCAAGAATTTATTTCACATAAAGCATGGCAACTGTATCCAACATATCTCAGCATATCAACAGGCAACCAAACACATCAAGCTAAAGCATTCAAGGGCAATGCAAAAGGCCTCAGAAAAACTTCATCATAGGCAAAGAAATCATCAAGGCAACTCAACAACTCAGGAGCAACACTCAACAATATCCAAGCATATTCAGCATACAGTAAAAGAGCAAGAAGAAGAAAAGAGGCGATACAAAAGGTTTTCAGTTACTCATCATTAAACCCTAAGAGGTAAAAAGAATAAAGTTACCAAGAAGCAAAAGCTCATCAGCGCTTTCTCCTCGCCGTCAAGCCGCCTGAGCGCCTCCACCCTCATTCCTCCTCTGTCTCCTCCAAAAGGTAGTACTCTTTTGTTCCTTTTTTCAAAACATCATGTGAATCACAATACACAAGAAACAGAGTCAATGAACGAAAAGTAAAAACATGCAAGTTTGAAACCCTAACGCATTAAGAGAGCGAGATCATCACCTTCGTACCATATCACCGAGCAATCCGTGGGGAGAAGAGGACGCAGATGGTGGCGCTGGTGGCTTGGGCAAAGGACTTTGTTCTGGATACTTGGCTCAAGAGGATAAAGGCGAATGAGAAAGACGAAGTGAAAACGAAGAACGGCGCCTCAATCTCAAACCCTAAGTTTTTCCCAAATGACACAAAGTTGTTCAAACCCTAAAAACAATTGTAAGAAACAAATGGGCCTTCAACCCGTTCCCAACGCCTCAAGCCCATTTCAGTTAGCGCACCCCCTTCTTTTCTTGTTGTGGCTCAGTTAGTTTTGTTAAGTTGGGCCAAACCCTTTCAAGCCCACATAACCTCTTTTCTTTTTTCTATTAACAAACCCTTTTTAATCTTTTCTAAATTTTATAACCTAACTCTTTTTTTTTATATACATAATATTTTAACTAAATATAAATAGTACATTAATCTCATTAAATTTTGTTTATCACATTTAAAATAAATATTAGACCTTTTTTATCTAGGTTTAAACATTTTTTATTAAAACTTTTTTGTACATAAAAAAAATACTAAAATACATAAAAATTAGAATTATTTAAAACACTTTTTTCTTTTATTTTATTAAAACTTGTTTTGATTTGTACATAAAACGATATTACATAATATAATTAAAACGTAAAACATTCTTTTCTTTTATTTTCTTAAAATATCTTGTTTGTGCATAATTAACAAAAATCAACAAAAGATTTAAATCAAACATACTGAATAATACATTTAAATTCACATTTCTCAACTTGTAAATAAATTACATATACAAATACAATACACATACATTGACACATTCACATTTGCTTTATTCTTATACATTGCTGTACATTTGATTACATATTATATTTGATCGCAATTCGATTTGGTTGTAAACTATTTGGACACTATCCTCCTTAAGTCTCATCCCCATTTGTAAATTTGTACCCCGACTCCCAGATACTTATTTGTAATAGCGTAGACTTTAAATTCCCGCAATTTATCGCTTTCGAATTATACCATGGTTAGACCTAGGGTTTGCATGTACATAAAATCAAATGCTAGATAACCTAATACAAAAACAAATACATGAAATCAATACACAATCACACTTGCACCCCCTAGGGTAATCCCACATGTTGCCTTCCAAAATGGGCCATGCTTGCACGTCGGGTTTCTTTGGCAAAACAATTCAAATGATCATAAGTCCCTCGATGACGCTTTCGAAAGTCGCCTATCAAAATGATCAAGTCCCTTCAAGCAAATTGCCAAAGACACTTGGCATCATTGCATTCATGGTCCATACGACGACCCGCGCCTGTCCCGTTAAACATCCTAAAACGCAAGATTGTCCACCAAATTCAATGGTGGAACAAAATTGTTAAAAAAGGTTGAAAATATAGAGAAAACCTTTGAGTACAATAGGGATAGACAAAACTCTTAGTTACTTGAAATCAACTTGCAAAAAACACTTGCCTCCTTTTCAAAACCACACTTCACAAACACTTTCAAAACAAACTTCCAAAAACATTTTGAAACATCTTTTCGAAAAGATACACACCGTTGTATATACTCAAACACGAGTCATTACAATGGTTGCCGAAACAAAGGCGTCTATTTCAAAAACATTTTCAAAACACACACATACACACACCATTTTCAAGCAATCAAAAATCAAGGCAAGTGATCTAAAACCAAGTAACTAAGAGCCCATGGATAACCATGGATGAAAAGGGTGCTAATACCTTCCATTTTCATAATCTACCCCCCGAACCCACGAAACATGTCAAAAGGTTTTTCCTGTGCTTTTTAACCTTTCCTTTAGGATAAAATAAAAAGTCGGTGGCGACTCTTGCTAAACCGAACAAGTGCGAATACAAACGCAAAACCCAAGTCAGTTCTCCCACCGTATCACAGAACTGGCGACTCTGCTGGGGACTGATTTAAAAGTGGGGTTAACTTAGAGTTTAGATCACCTTTACATTCTTGCTTTGATTGACTTGATTGCTTTATCTTTTGGGTTCTTGTTTGGGTTTGTTGTAAATCCTACACCCGGATTTGGGGGCACCTTTTTAGGTAAATAGCAAAAAAACTGTGAGGGAACTGTGCGGGATATACCGACACGGTTGAAGCAGTAAGCTATGTTAGTGTGACATATTTGTGAGTACCGGTAACCCTTGAGTTCAATCAAGGAGAGTACGGGGCCGCTGAGTGATGTCGTGAAGCACTAACGAACTCTTAGAACCTTAATTGACCATCCTAGCCTTTTTAGGGGTAGTGAGATAACCGACTTTGGTACAGTCCGAAGTTGGTAGATACTCGATGCTACACTCATTAAGGGTTGTTTTCTTGGAATATTTTGGTCGCCAGTTAAGTGGCTAAACCAAAACGATGAACACAGGAAACAATCCAATGATATTGAGCTCCTTAGAACCCGGTTTCTATTTTAGGACAGGATGAGCCAACTAACTTCAAGAGGGTACTTACCTACAACCCCATGCAAGCCTAAACCTAAGGACTTGTTTGCTTTGTGTGAATATGATTACCTGTATATACACTCATTTGCTTTTGCATACATGTACATAACATCATGACATCATACCATGGCATTTTTTCACTAACCATTTCAAGGATCTCGAGGGTTCTTTTGATGCAGGGTTACGTTGAACCAGACGTCTACCAAAGAGCCAGAGGTTTCTCCTCTAACAAATGCCAATCAAAGATCAAGTACAACAACTTGAATCAGTGGCTATGACCCACTCGACATGGTGAGCTTGATTCTAGTGGAAAGACATCCACCGGCGCAAAGTTCTCCAATCAAAGATTAAGTACAACAACTTGAATCAGTGGCTATGACCCACTCGACATGGTGAGCTTGATTCTCGTGGAAAGACATCAACCGGGGAAAAAAATATCCAATCAAAGATCAAGTACAACAACTTGAATCAGTGGCTATGACCCACTCGACATGGTGAGCTTGATTCTCGTGGAAAGACATCCACCGGGGCAAAAATCTCCAATCAATGAGCGAAGTTCAACCTCTAACATTCTCTTGTGTTTACCCCAAGAGATCCTTGAAAGCATGCATCCACATATCATGCATCGCATCTTGACGATCTTTCCTTTTTCAGGTTTCCTTACTCTCCTGCTGTTTATTTCAGTAAGAGATGGCTCTAGAAAGGTCTGTCAAAGACATCCAAGACCAGACTGCTCAGCTGCAGGAAATGTTCCTGAACTTGTCTCTGGGGCAAGAAGAAATGAAAGCTCTACTCACAAAGGGCTTGGAGAATTCAAACAATGCCAGGAGTGACCAGTTGGAAGCACTGCAGTTTGATTTGACAACCTTGAGGATCCAAGTGATGGGACAGTTGGTGGGCCAGATGGCTCTCATCCAAGACCTGTCTCAAAGACAAGAAGAGCTCAGGGTTCTCGTCAACTAACTGCTTTGGAACAGCCAACTGGGGCAAACATCTGAGGTTGAAGAGCAAGTCACCGCTCAGCCTTCATCCACTCAAGAAGACAAAGGGAAGGCTTCTTTGCTTGCTTCAGGGTCACAAGCCCACCAACAACCTCGCCAGCGTCAACAGGGTAATCGGCGTAAGCAAGAAACGTCGGGAAGACAGTTCACGGAGACTGAGATACCATCATCCTTCATACTGAAGCGCCTGTTGGAGGTCAACCTGCTTACTTTAAGGGATCCTCCTCGGAAGCCCAATACCTCCGCTCCTAACTATCGTCCTGATGCATTTTGTGCTTACCACTCCTACAGCCCGGGACACGACACCGACGACTGTTGGGCCTTGAAGAATAAGATTCAAGGTCTGATCGACATTGGAGTGCTGGAATTCATGCCAGACGGTGAGATGAAAATCTTCCGTTAAGGAGTTCTCGACCTAGAGTGACAAAGCTCAAGCTGGAAGACTTTTGCTTCATTTGAATTTTCAAAGTTGTAATTTCTTTTGTTATTCAAACGATTATCTGTTGATGTTAAACTCTGTTTCATTAATGCATTGCATATGTTTGTCTTGAATTCATCCATTCGTTTTCACCACTCTTATGCTTTCTTTATGATATTTGACTCTTGATAAAAAGCTGCAAGCCTTTAGAGGGAGGATGACGAAACAATACCATGATCTCATACAGTATGCTTTTGAACAGACCTTGTTAATGATGTACATGCATTTCTTTCAATTCCCAAACACTGGAGTTATAAGGAAGATAATCCCTAGTCAACCCCTTCGAGCCAAAGAAGTAGGAGTTTTCTGTTCTAAACAATCAAAACCTTTGATATAAACCTGGGGCAGGGTAGTATCTCAGTTGATTCAAAAGAAAATGCGCATTGAAGTCACAAACTCTCAGTTCGTAACACAACGAACGACGTCAAAAAAAAGAAAAAGCATTCCTTTGGAATCAAAAGACAAGGGTGGTTCCCTATCACATAGACAGTCAATCTCTCAAAAGAGAAAAGCCCACCAAGCCAAAACCTGTAAAGGAGGCTTAAGAAAGCTGGGGCATCCCGCTGACTGTGATCTCGAAAACAGAGACGGTCAGGCAAAAGTTAGGGATAACAAATCAGAATCAAAATAGAGAGGTCATTACAAATCCTCAACAACAAGAAAAATGTCGCAAAAGAAAAAAGGAGATGATGACTGTCTCCCAAAATTCAACTGGTGAACCATCACCCAAAAGTCGTTCCAAACTCAAAACAGAGTGCGACGCGCAATTAACTGAGCTTAGGGTTGAAGAACATCACGAAGAGCGGGTGGGTACAAATATACTTTAAGCCTTTATCCTTTGTTTCTTAAACTGTGAACCAAGCCATGTTACAACCCTTCAAAAGTCCTAATTGAAGCATGGGTTAGTTCGAAAGCATATTGTTACAAAAGGTATCCTGACTCCTGTAAGGCTTTGCTCTAAGATCTTGTGTTAACTTGTCTTATAAAAAGTTTTCTGCTAAAAAACGCATTTTTCAAAAACTTCGAGACAAACATAAACTTTGCATTGCTTGAATATCACTGTTCGCATTTGGCTATTTGTTTGACAGCGAAGAAATTCATATAGCGAATGTTCGGAGGAACGAAAACTCTCTCAATAAGCAAAATCACTTCAAAAGGATGACACTTCTGACGACAAATCTCCTATCAACAAGGGGCATGACATGGCACCATCCAGTTGACCTGGGGCAGTCCAGTCAAGGTTTCAGCAGATCTCTCAAAGTTCAGTTAACCTGGGGCAGTCCAGTCAAGATTTCAACAAAATCTCTCAATTGCAGGGTAACCTAAAGAGTCTCCTTCATCTTCACTTGGGGCATTCGAATGTCAAAAGTGTTCAGCAATTCCTTCATCACCTGTTGGAAGATACGGTCCAGATGTGCTCCAGACACGGTTGCCATTCTGTTACCTTTCTTAAGTTCCAGATCAGCGCCTGTAACAAACCAGGAAAATATCTGTGAACGACTGATTATGGATTAACACCTGTAACAAGCCAGAAAATTATCTACATCATCACTTGGGGCATTCAAATGTCAAAATTGTTCAGCAATTCCTTCATCACCTGTTGGAAGATACGGTCCAGATGTGCTCCAGACACGGTTGCCATTATGTTACCTTTCTTAAGTTCCAGATCAGCGCCTGTAACAAACCAGGAAAATATCTGTGAACGACTGATTATGGATTAACACCTGTAACAAGCCAGGAAATTATCTACATCACCACTTGGGGCATTCGAATGTCAAAAGTGTTCAGCAATTCCTTCATCACCTATTGGAAGATACGGTCCAGATGTGCTCCAGACACGGTTGCCATTCTGTTACCTTTCTTAAGTTCCAGATCAGCGCCTGTAACAAACCAGGAAAATATCTGTGAACGACTGATTATGGATTAACACCTGTAACAAGCCAGGAAATTATCTACATCACCACTCGGGGCATTCGAATGTCAAAAGTGTTCAGCAATTCCTTCATCACCTGTTGGAAGATACGGTCCAGATGTGCTCCAGACACGGTTGCCATTCTGTTACCTTTCTTAGGTTCCAGATCAGCGCCTGTAACAAACCAGGAAAATATCTGTGAACGACTGATTGTGGATTAACACCTGTAACAAGCCAGGAAATTATCTACATCACCACTTGGGGCATTCGAATGTCAAAAGTGTTCAGCAATTCCTTCATCACCTGTCGGAAGATACAGTTTCAGATACGCTCCAAACACGGTAGCCATTCTGTCACTCATTCAGATCCTAGTTACAGTTTCAGATATACTCCAGACACGGAAGTCATTCTGCTACTCATACAGATCTCTACTCCAAGATACAGTTTCAGATACGCTCCAAACACGGTAGCCATTCTGTCACTCATTCAGATCCTAGTTACAGTTTCAGATATACTCCAGACACGGAAGTCATTCTGCTACTCATACAGATCTCTACTCCAAGATACAGTTTCAGATACGCTCCAAACACGGTAGCCATTTTGTCACTCATTCAGATCCTAGTTACAGTTTCAGATATACTCCAGACACGGAAGTCATTCTGCTACTCATACAGATCTCAACACCAAGATACAGTTTCAGATACGCTCCAAACACGGTAGCCATTCTGTCACTCATTCAGATCCTAGTTACAGCTTCAGATACACTCCAGACACGGAAGTCATTCTGCTACTCATACAGATCTCAAATCCAAGATGCAGTTTTACACGGACTCATCATGAAGCAACCCTACACCGGTTCCTTCTCAAACTCAAAAGATTCTTGTAATCCCCAACCAGAGAGCCTTACAGAATCTAATTCCCATCAGAGTCAAGTTTCAAGATCCCCAACGGAGCTAAAAATTCCAATTATCAATCCCCAAGCAGAGTGAAGACTCTCATTCTCAGTTCCTCACAGAATATTCGAATATTCCCCAGTGAAGATCTCCTCAAAACAGGAATCCCCAGTAGATTGGCATGCAACCCAAGCTTCTGATTCCCCAACAGTGGTCCCAGGACTTCTCATTTTCAACGATCAGAAGATTCTCGCCCTCCCATGCAGCAGCCAAGGATTGGTTCTCCCCGGCAGCAATCAAGATTCTTTGTCTCCAATCATCCAGAGTTCATCTATTCGCAGCAAGATAGCTCATCAACTTACATACGCATTCATCGCATTCATATCATAAACATTGATATAACATACATTGCATCACGCATCATAACATTGCATACAACTAACTCTTCACCTTTTCAGGAAAGATCAGTCAACAGACAAAGATCATCATCTCCCGATATTCTTTCTAGAAATAGTTTAGATGTGACCCGGACACGGCGACATTCTGATACTTATTCCAGATTCACTCAGAGATAGTTCAGATGTGACCCAGACACGGCGACATTCTGATGTTTGTTCCAGATTCAACCCGATGCAGTTTTATACGGACTCATCATCAGGAAACCCTACACCGGTTCCTTCTCCACTTCAAGACTTTTGAAAACAGTTTACGGACGCTTCCCAACAACGAATGCTACTCTATTGCTTATTCAACTCCAACTCCTGAAAACAATTTACAGATTCTCCAAACATGGATGTCGATCTATTGCTGGTTCAGACCCCTAGTTTAGAGATGTTCCAAAACATGGATACCTTTCTGATACTCGTCCACTCACCAGTGACATACAGTTCAACAATCACCTTCAGATGGCATCTATAAGCCCATCCTCCTCCAGACACTTCCAAATGGCATCTTTAAGCCCATTTCCAGATGGCATCTCTAAGCCCATCCCCCGACAAGATTCTATCACGTCACTAGATGGCATCTTTAAGCCCATCACCAAATGGCATCTTTAAGCCCATTCCCTCTACCATCACATTACCGAGTGCAAATTTTCTGGGCACTCTAGTGTCCAATCTCCTTTTACCCTCGAGTCGCGAAAGGCAAACTTGCCAATCTAACTCTTCAGGTTCAAGAAGATTGAACAGGGGCAACTGTTGTACCCCAAAATTTTCCCTCGTATTTTTCCTCAAGAAATCACAGCTTCGGGCTTTTCCTGATTTTTCAGACTGGCTCAAGAATCGGTCAAACAAACTCTTCTCATCAGTCAGACAAAATTAGGGTTTTCATGGCTCTGGAACAGTTCATACAGTTTGTTTAAGGTTTGGTTGATTTCGGCTCAGGTTTTGATCAGGCGGACGCTTCTTTGACTTTTAATCAAGAACTAGGGTTTGTGCGCAGATTTCTCAGAAAGATTTAATTCTACAGTGCTTGTCAAGTTATTCTGAGATGTGGACTGAGGCATTTGGATTGAGTTTGCAATGTTTGACTAAATCAGTGAAAAGAGTCATTTGGATTGAGTTTGCAGTATTCGATTGAATCATTAAGAGGAAAGACATTTGGGCAGTTGTTGTGATTGACTGTGCTTTGCTTTGGTTTTTTTGAAGCGCCAGGTTTATTAATTGATCGATGCTAAAACCACAATGTTTATTTAATTGTTTATTTATTCTAAGTTAAGATAATTGGAATTTATTTCCATTTATTATAATTTAAGAATTATAAATAATAAAATAAATAATTGAAAAGAAGAAAAGGAATTAACTGATAAAAAAATGGATTTTTATTCATCTTTTAATTATTCGTTACAATTATTGTTTAAATACGGTATTTATTTACAAAGTATTTACAATGATAATTTTACAAACAATTAAATTTGGAATAAAACTATCCTAATTTTTCTAAGTTTCCTAATCTTCATTCTTCTATCCAAATGCCTCCTCTTTCACTCCGTTTGACTGTTTATCTGCAAAACAAAGAAAAGAAGGAAAAGTCAATTGAAGCAGATAAATTAAAGAGACAGACAGATAAAAAAGAATTCATCATTAAAAGCAAATGGCCGGGATCAGTTCGCCCTCTCTGCAAATCACGAGATTTCTCCCGGTTCACAGAGAGGGATGAAAAATGCTTGCAAAAGAATAAAGTATGAAAATGCACAAAAGTTAAATTGCACAAATTCAAAATTTGTCAAAGCTGCATAATTTCCAAAGTCTCAAACAGCATGAGCAAGTACAAAATCCAAAGGTAAACTGAACTAGAACTACAAAGTCCAAACTGAGTTCCAATGTCAAACTAAACAAAAAGCTGTCCAAAGGATGTCAAGTACAAAAGGCCATCAAAATGCTGTCAATATGTAGGAAAGCTGTCAAAAGAGATATGCAAATATGCAGAGAAAAATTAGAGTGCAAGCAACATCATTTCATCATTTCCCTAGTCCATTGCTTTTTCAGAATTAAAAACATAAACATATAATATGCTTAAAACTGTACTAGAGAGAGGAAAGAAAAAAAAGAAGCACAGGCTTACTGGCTTTAGGCATGAAGAGATATATAACAAACTGATCAAGACAGTAAAAGGGGCAGCATAAGATATCAAAAAACATAAGCATAAGGTAACTTTGAAAAACACAGTGAAGCTGACCAAAAACTTGTTTCTCATAAAACACCCTGCATAAAAACCTTACAACCTGTTGAAGCCCAAGCCTCCAACACCAACCTCCTGAAGCCTCAAAGAGGAACCAGTTCAAAAAACACCAAAGGCAAGAACCTGCCCAACCAAAAGCACTAAAGCCTTACTAAACTGTCACGCCTCAACCTGTTTCAGGCCTGTAAGCACACAAAACCAGTTGACAAGAACACAAACCTGCTAAGCCTTACCTGTGTCAAAACAACTGTTAAGCCAAAAGCCTTTAACCTGTAAACTCACCAAAAGGCCAAGCTGGCAAGCCTAAGCAACAACCATAACCATTCAAACATCAAAACAACTGTTAAGCCTAAAAAACCCTCGTGCCTATCTGAGCCTAAAAGCCTTCACCCATCAAGCTAAAGCATACGAAGCATGTAAGCAAGGCAAAGAGAAGAAGAGCTGAAGCATACTCAGAAACATACAGAGCCAAGCGTCCCAAAGGCCCTCAGAAAAACATCATCATTGGGCAAACACACGAATCAAACACATTAGCAGAATCATCAACAGATACATCATCAAGAATTTATTTCACATCAAGCATGGCAACTGTATCCAACATATCTCAGCATATCAACAGGCAACCAAACACATCAAGCTAAAGCATTCAAGGGCAATGCAAAAGGCCTCAGAAAAACTTCATCATAGGCAAAGAAATCATCAAGGCAACTCAACAACTCAGGAGCAACACTCAACAATATTCAAGCATATTCAGCATACAGTAAAAGAGCAAGAAGAAGAAAAGAGGCGATACAAAAGGTTTTCAGTTACTCATCATTAAACCCTAAGAGGTAAAAAGAATAAAGTTACCAAGAAGCAAAAGCTCATCAGCGCTTTCTCCTCTCTGTCAAGCCGCCTGAGCGCCTCCACCCTCATTCCTCCTCTGTCTCCTCCAAAAGGTAGTACTCTTTTGTTCCTTTTTTCAAAACATCATGTGAATCACAATACACAAGAAACAGAGTCAATGAACGAAAAGTAAAAACATGCAAGTTTGAAACCCTAACGCATTAAGAGAGCGAGATCATCACCTTCGTACCATATCACCGAGCAATCCGTGGGGAGAAGAGGACGCAGATGGTGGCGCTGGTGGCTTGGGCAAAGGACTTTGTTCTGGATACTTGGCTCAAGAGGATAAAGGCGAACGAGAAAAACGAAGTGAAAACGAAGAACGGCGCCTTAATCTCAAACCCTAAGTTTTTCCCAAATGACATAAAGCTGTTCAAACCCTAAAAACAATTGTAAGAAACAAATGGGCCTTCAACCCGTTCCCAACGCCTCAAGCCCATTTCAGTTAGCGCACCCCCTTCTTTTCTTGTTGTGGCTCAGTTGGTTTTGTTAAGTTGGGCCAAACCCTTTCAAGCCCACATAACCTCTTTTCTTTTTTCTATTAACAAACCCTTTTTAATCTTTTCTAAATTTTATAACCTAACTCTTTTTTTTTATATACATAATATTTTAACTAAATATAAATAGTACATTAATCTCATTAAATTTTGTTTATCACATTTAAAATAAATATTAGACCTTTTTTATCTAGGTTTAAACATTTTTTATTAAAACTTTTTTGTACATAAAAAAAATACTAAAATACATAAAAATTAGAATTATTTAAAACACTTTTTTCTTTTATTTTATTAAAACTTGTTTTGATTTGTACATAAAACTATATTACATAATATAATTAAAACGTAAAACATTCTTTTCTTTTATTTTCTTAAAATATCTTGTTTGTGCATAATTAACAAAAATCAACAAAAGATTTAAATCAAACATACTGAATAATACATTTAAATTCACATTTCTCAACTTGTAAATAAATTACATATACAAATACAATACACATACATTGACACATTCACATTTGCTTTATTCTTATACATTGCTGTACATTTGATTACATATTACATTTGATCGCAATTCGATTTGGTTGTAAACTATTTGGACACTATCCTCCTTAAGTCTCATCCCCATTTGTAAATTTGTACCCCCACTCCCGGATACTTATTTGTAATAGCGTAGACTTTAAATTCCCGCAATTTATCGCTTTCGAATTATACCATGGTTAGACCTAGGGTTTGCATGTACATAAAATCAAACGCTAGATAACCTAATACAAAAACAAATACATGAAATCAATACACAATCACACTTGCACCCCCTAGGGTAATCCCACATGTTGCCTTCTAAAATGGGCCATGCTTGCACGTCGGGTTTCTTTGGCAAAACAATTCAAATGATCATAAGTCCCTCGATGACGCTTTCGAAAGTAGCCTATCAAAATGATCAAGTCCCTTCAAGTAAATTGCCAAAGACACTTGGCATCATTGCATTCATGGTCCATACGATGATCCGCGCCTGTCCCGTTAAACATCCTAAAACACAAGATTGTCCACCAAATTCAATGGTGGAACAAAATTGTTAAAAAGGGTTGAAAACATAGAGAAAACCTTTGAGTACAATAGGGATAGACAAAACTCTTAGTTACTTGAAATCAACTTGCAAAAAACACTTGCCTCCTTTTCAAAACCACACTTCACAAACACTTTTAAAACAAACTTCCAAAAACATTTTGAAACATCTTTTCGAAAAGATACACACCGTTGTATATACTCAAACACGAGTCATTACAATGGTTGCCGAAACAAAGGCGTCTATTTCAAAAACATTTTCAAAACACACACATACGCACACCATTTTCAAGCAATCAAAAATCAAGGCAAGTGATCTAAAACCAAGTAACTAAGAGCCCATGGATAACCATGGATGAAAAGGGTGCTAATACCTTCCCTTTTCATAATCTACCCCCCGAACCCACGAAACATCTCAAAAGGTTTTTCCTGTGCTTTTTAACCTTTCCTTTAGGATAAAATAAAAAGTCGGTGGCGACTCTTGCTAAACCGAACAAGTGCGAATACAAACGCAAAACCCAAGTCAGTTCTCCCACCGTATCACACCAGGCTTCATGGTGTTTAGAGAAATCAAGATACTATCCGGTCAAATCCGGGTTTCATAACTTGTATTAAAGATATACCACTATCTGGTCGTAATCCAGGCTTCGCGGTGTCTTTGGCTGCTATCTGGTTGTAATCCAGGCTTCACAGAAACTTGTATTGCTATCTGGTCGTAATACAGGCTTCACAATAACTTGTTGAGCTGTTATCCGGTTGTAATCCGGGCTTCACGGCTTGTGTTTATGATATACCACTATCTGGTCTAATTCAGGCTTCAGGGTGTCTTGCACTGCTATCTGGTCGTAATCCAGGCTTCACAGTAACTGGCTGAGTTGTTATCTGGTCGTAATCCGGGCTTCACGGCTTGCTGGGGATTAAACTATTATCCGGTCGAATTCGGGCTTCATAGCTTAAAGATAAACCACTATCTGGTCGATTCCAGGCTTCACGGTGTTTGATACTGTTATCCGGTCGTTCTCCGGGCTTCACAATATGATGGAGTAATCAAGATATTATCCGGTCATACCCGGGCTTCATAGCTTGAACTTAGTGAGAATTTGATTGTATCTTTTTTCCTGAAAGGTAAAGAGTTAGTCGTATGTAATGCATGCTATGCATCGAGCGATGATGTTCTCAAAATAAATGAGATTGTGCTATATGATGCGTATACACATGTCATGATGTATGGATATGCAATGTTTTTATGATATCTTCTAACTGAGGAAAATAAATCCCGGACTGCTGCTGGAGAATATAAAGAGTTTCGCTCACTGGGGATAACGACCGAAGATGATTGTGAGAATAATCCTGCTGGAGAATAAACTGACGAGAAAAAGACTCTGTGGGGAAGAGATGCTCTGCTAGAGAATTTGTTGATTTGGAGGAATAACTTCGGCTGGGGATGAATTACCGCTGCTGGCGATAATGAAGCCTGTTAGGGATTGAGTTTCTGTTTGTGGAAGAAATAAACTCCACTAGGGATGGTCTTCCATTGTTGGTGACAGATGAACTCTTCTTGGGGAGAATCAATGTTTTTTAGATACCTTTTGCTCTGCGGGGAGTGAATGTACATTTAGTCGTATTCTCCAGCAAGGTCTATCCCTATACTTGGTGGACAGAGCAACTGTAAGATTTGGACATTTCTTGTTTGCCCCTGTTCCTGATATTACGAGTAATCATCTTTTGTTTCGCATGTAAATATTTATGAGCAGCAATTATTGTCAAATGCATATATAAAAAATGAACCATTGGACGTTCTTGCAAAACAAAACAGGAAAAAGAAAAATAATTTGAAATTTCTTTGTGAAAATGAATTGTATTGATTTTGAAGTTGGCCTTTAAATAGGCATTTTTGTACAAGAGGCTGACGTCCTAGTAAGAGAACACCGCCGAAATGATTGAATTTATATAATTTGTGAAAAACAAAGAAAAATAGCTATGAGAACAATCCCACTGGGTTCTAACTCTGCTATTGCCTTTACATCTTCGAGCATCTCGTCACTTTGCTACTTGGTTGAAGGTAGATCAGATTGATTAGTGTCGTCCGAGCTTGATAGTCGATACTGAAGGTTGATTGCAAGATGATCCAATGCGACATAGTGTTACGCTTTGATCCCTGATTTTTCCTGGACCGCCCTTTCGGATTTTCAATCCACCGGGATACCCTTTTTTGCCCAAGCCGCCTTTTCAGGTTTTCGACTTGCCGGGTGTACAGTTTTTTCATTTTCATCCCTTACTTTTGCCCGAACCCTTTTGGTTCGCCGGGAAGCCCTTATTTTTGCCTAGGCCAATCAACCTAGCGGGTCTTTGATTAGGTGTAGTATTTTTTCACTATGTCTGCATTGACGGGGTGAGGAAGGTCGTCACCATCCATGGTGGTTAGAATCATAGCTCCTCCTGAGAAAGTGTTCTTAACCACAAATGGCCCTTCGTAAGTAGGGGTCCATTTGCCCCTCGGATCACCTTGCAGCAGTATGATGCGCTTGATCACCAGATCCCCGACTTGATATTCTTAACGTCTGAATTTCTTGTTAAAAGCCTTGATCATCCGCTTTTGATACGTCTGACCATGACAAATAGCAGTAAGTCTCTTTTCGTCGATTAAATTCAGCTGATCAAGCCGGGTCTGGATCCAATCATCCTCGCTCAAACCTGCATCCTTCATAATCCGAAGAGAGGGTATCTGGACTTCAATGGGTAAGACTGCCTCCATGCCATACACCAAAGAGTAGGGTGTTGCCCCTGTTGACGTCCGCGCTGAGGTGCGGTACCCATGAAGAGCGAATGGTAACATCTCATGCCAGTCTTTGTATGTCACCGTCATCTTCTGCACAATCTTCTTGATGTTCTTATTAGCTGCTTCAACAGCCCCATTCATCTTCGGCCGGTAAGGAGAAGAGTTATGATGCTGTATCTTAAACTGTTTGCAAAGCTCGGTGATCATCGTATTATTGAGATTTGTACCATTGTCCGTAATGATCCTCTCTGGTACACCATATCGACATATCAGATTGTGCCGAATAAATTGCGCCACGAAGTTCTTGGTTACTGTAGCAAAGGAAGCTGCCTCAACCCACTTTGTAAAGTAGTCAACTGCTACCAGGATGAAACGATTCCTATTAGACGCAGTAGGTCTGATCTCGCCAATCATGTCGATGCCCCACATTGCAAAAGGCCAAGGAGCTGTCAAGATGTTCAGAGGAACTGGAGGTATGTGCACCTTATCAGCATAGACTTGACACTTATGACAAGTCCGAGAATGCTGATAACAATCAGCTTCCATAGTAGACCAATAATATCCTGCCCGTAGGATTTTCTTTGCCATGGTATGCCCACTGGAATGAGTTCCGAAAGTACCTTCATGTAACTCTGCCATAATCCTTTTTGTCTCACTTTTATCCACACATCGCAGTAAGGTTGAATCATGATTACGCTTGTAAAGGATACCATTACTGATGAAGAACTTCGCAGTGAACCTCCTCAAGAACTTCTTATCATTAACAGATGCACCCTCGGGGTACTCTTGAGCCTCAAGATACCTCTTTACCTCGTGAAACCAAGGTTTATCTGCTACCTCTTCAGTCTCAATGTCACAACAATGTGCGGGTTCGTCCAACCTTTCAATGGTAATCTGGGGAGCCTCATTGTCCCACCTGACCTTGAACATAGAAGACATGGTAGCTAGCGCGTCCTCTAACTGATTCTCCTCTCTTGGGAAGTGTTCAAAGGTTATCTCTTCAAAGTGCGGAAGCAACGTCAATACATACTCTTTGTAAGGAATAAGATTTGGGTGCTTCATATCCCACTCGCCTTTAATCTGACTGATCACGAGAGCGGAATCTCCGAATACACTTAAGAACTTAATCCTTAGGTCAATAGCTGCTCGAAGGCCCAGGATGCACGCTTCATACTCCGCCATGTTGTTGGTGCAGTTAAAGCATAATCGGCCGGTGAACGGAGTATGAAAGCCTTCAGGAGATATAATCACGGCGCCAATGCCATTACTCAATGCATTAGAGGCTCCATCAAAATACATAGACCATCGGGATCCTTCCTCAGGTCCTTCATCCGGTCCAGGTGTTTCACAGTCGATCACTAACATGATGTTCTCATCCATAAACTCGAAATTCATGGATTGGTAATCATCCACGGCCTGATGTGCCAAATGATCCACCAACACACTCCCCTTGATTGCTTTTTGGGTCGTGTATTGGATGTCATACTCAGTCAAGATCATCTGCCATCTTGCTATTCTTCCGGACAAGGTAGGCTTTTCGAAGTATACTTGATTGGGTCCATCTTTGATATCAATAGGGTAGTGTGAGTCAGCATATACTATCTCAGCCGGCGAGCAGCCCATGCCAAAGCACAACAAGTTTTCTCAAGCAGTGAGTATCGGTAAACTTTTTGCTAAGGTAGTAAATAGCGTGCTCTTTTCGGCCAGACTCTTAATGCTGCCCCAACACGCACCCCATTGAATTATTGAGTACCGTTAAGTATAAGATCAAATGTCTCCCTTCAACTGGAGGCATCATAATAGGTGGCTCTTGGAGGTATTCTTTGATCCTTTTGAAAGCGGCCTGACACTCATCATTCCACTTTACCACTTGATCTTTCTTCAGCAACTTGAAGATTGGCTCACAAGTAGCGGTCAAATGTGAAATGAATCGGGCAATGTAGTTCAGACGTCCCAAAAAGCCTCTGACTTCTTTTTCCGTTCAGGGAGATGGCATTTCCTGTATAGCCTTCACCTTTGCAGGATCCACTTGAATACCTTTATCACTAACGACGAAACCCAACAGCTTACCAGACCTTACTCCGAAGGTACACTTGTTCGGGTTCAACCTTAGCTTATACATCTTCAACCTGTCGAACAGTTTCTGGAGATGGCAAGATGTTCTTCTTCAATCTGGGATCTTGCAATCATGTCATCAACGTACACCTCAATCTCATGGTGAATCATGTCGTGGAACAAAGCGACCATGGCGCGCTGATAAGTTGCCCCAGCATTCTTCAACCCAAAAGGCATTACCTTGTAGCAGAAGGTGCCCCACTGTGTGACAAAGGTTGTCTTCTCCATATCTTCGGGAGCCATCTTAATTTGATTGTAACCAGAAAAACCATCCATAAAGGAGAAAACCTTATGTTGTGCGGTGTTGTCGACTAGAACATCAATGTGAGGCAGTGGGAAATCATCTTTGGGGCTCGCCCTATTCAGATCCCTATAGTCCACACACATCCATACCTTACCATCTTTCTTCGGCACCGGAACCACGTTGGCAACCCACTGCGGGTAAGAAGTGACTGCTAGAAAACCGGCATCAAACTGTTTCATGACTTCAGCATTTATTTTCTAAGACATCTCTGGGTGCATGCGGCGAATTTTCTGCTTTACCGGAGGACAATCTTCTTTAGTTGGCAGGCGATGAACCACAATGTCAGTGTCTAAACCAGGCATATCTTCATAAGACCAAGCGAAGATCTCAACATAGTCGCGCAACATCTGTATCAACCGTTGCTTGACACTAGGCCCCAGATTTGCACCGATCTTGACCTCTTTCATGTCTTCTTCTGTACCCAAATTCACTGATTCCACTGGCTCTTCATGAGGCTGTATGGCCCTCTCTTCCTGTAGTAACAGTCTAGCAAGTTCCCCAGGCACTTCACAATCATCTTCACCTTCTTCCTCGGCTTGGTTGATCGGACTTTCAAAGTCATAACTGGCAGTAGCAGAGTCGTTATCAGTGGGATCCAGAGTGGATATGGATCTACATTATGATATGTGAGTGTGTGTAAGACAATAGCTGTTTTGATAAAGTGCAAGATAGAAATGAAAAAAAGAAAAAAAACAGGGAGCGCAAAATTTGTAATGCAAGAAAACGTCCAATGCTTTATTGATGAAATATGAAAATGTCAAATAACAAGCCCTCACAAACAAAGCCAAAGTGCCTCGGGCAAGGCACCGGGCCGTAAAGTTTCAAATTGTCTGTTACAAATCTCAAAACAAAAGTCTATTACTGTGTAATAAAATAAACTGGCACGAAGTCCTTCGCCGTCTAATTTCTCAAGCCATCGTTGGTAGTCGGGTAAATCCAGCAGTCGAACTCTGACTCTTCTTCATCATCTTCAATTGCATTCACTCCCGGATTACTGATGCGCAGAGGAGGTCTTCCAATTCGCGCACGCCGAACAACCCTTTGAGCTTCTGCAGTAAAACCCAAACCAAACTTGTCAGTCTTGTGTGAAAAGTCAGGGAGTTGGCCCCAATTTGCACACCCACCTTTTTCAATTACAACCCTGGCATCCTTGAGGGAAGCCATCTTCATTGGAGGTTCTTCAAGAGCAACTTCAGTCGACGCCAGAGTCTGGGGGACCTCTTCAAAATTCTGACACGGGGTTTCGATGAACTCTCCATCCATCTCCACATACCGAAAAGAGTTGAGATGACTCACCATGTACTCCTCCTCACCTTGCCCCATAACAATCTTCCCTTTTACTGGATATTTCAACATTTGATGGAGCGTAGAAGTCACTGCCCCAGCCTTATGAATCCAGGGGCGACCCAACAAACAAGAATAAGATGGTCGGATATCCATCACATAAAACGTAGATGCAAAAGTCTGAGAGCCAACTTTAACAGGGACATCCACCTCCCCGTGCACCATCCTTTTTGATCCGTCAAAGGCCCTAACCACAATATTACTCGGCTTCAGGACCAACCCTTCACAGTCCATCCGATCTAATGCTTTCTTGGGTAAAACATTTAATGAGGATCCAGTATCCACCAATACGTGGGCCAGAGTAGTTCCCCTGCATTCAATCGATACATGCAAAGCATCATTGTGATTCCTTCCTTTGGCAGTCAGATTTGCGTCGGAGAAACCCAACCTGTTGTTAGCGGTCAAACTTGCCACATAGTCTTTGAATTGATCAGCAGAAGTTTCCTGCGGTACATGCGCAGTTTTAAGGAAAGCAATTAAAGCCTTTGCATGGGCTTCCGAGCACAACAATAAGGATAACATGGAGATCTTCGATGGGGTCTGCCCCAGCTGCTCGACTACATTGTAGTCTCTCTTCTTGATAATCTTCAGAATTTCCTCTATCTCCTGCCTAGAGGTTTCTACAATGACCTTCTTAGGTACCTCCGTCCAGGCAGGATCACCTGTGACTTCTTTGCCCTGAGTGTCAGATGACTCGGCGACAAGGGTGATAACTGGAATATGAACTGGGACAATAGCCGATGTGCTGGCAGATGTAATGGCAACAGGCTTTTGAACAGTCAGAGGGGAAATCTCAGGAGAGAAGAGCCTTCCACTCCGAGTGACCTTTCTATCCCCGACAATATTGCTGACATCAGTATCAGCTTCTTCGACCTTCAAATCTTGTTTGATCCCATGATAATACACATCGGCCCCATAGTGCCACGGGACAACCTTATACGAAGTGTATGGGACAGGACCAGGAATGGTAATGATTAATGGAGAAACTCTTGGAACAGATGTAATCCTAACAGGATTTCTCGAGGAAGCCTTGGAAGGATTGGCGAAAATGGTTATGATGGAAACATCTTCAACAGGAATCAATGGAATCAAAGTTTTCTCGAACATGATCTCTTTGTTATCCATCAGGCGTTGAACACCTGATTTCAATAAATGACAACCAGCAGGCAGGATTGAACATAGGTGGCAACCTTCGCTACAGCCCGGAAATAAACCGGTCGATAATAGGTTCTTCTAACTGTCATCAACGAAGTAGAAATATCTTTCACAGAGGTCACAAATAAGTCATCATCCACAACATTTACTCCATGCTTGGGCATGAGGGCAGTCATGACGTTAGGCTTTTCCGGTGCGTCAAACTCGATTTCTTTAACTTCAATCAAATCTTGCACCTTATTCCTCAAGGCCCATCAGTTGTTTGTATCATGCCTTGGACTATCAGAGTGATAGGCGCATCGGGCGTTTGGGTTATACAACGGAGATGTGGTGCTGGGATTCTCCGGAGCTTCCCTCAGAGTTACCAGGTTAGTCTTCAACAATTGCGAAAGAATTTGAGACAGAGTCACACTGAGCCGAGTATACTGTTTTTGCGGTCTCTCTACTCTTTGCTGATTGTTGCGTTGTGGGGCAACGGTGAGTCTTGATATTACTACCACATTAACTGCTTGGCGGTGTTCAGGTCGGTTTTAGCTCCTCGAGCTGTAAACTGCACTAGCTTCTTTCCTGAAAGGATTCTTTTCTGTACTTGATGAAGCACCTTTATGTATCTTGCCACTTCTGATACCAGCTTTTACTCTCTCCCCGATCAAGATCAATTCAGTAAACCCAGATGATGAACTACTGATCAGATGATTGAAAAATGGACCAGACAAAGTCCCAAGAAACATATCCACCAACTCCCTATCAGACAGAGGGGGTTGGACTCTTCCAGCTAGATCTCTCCACTTCTGAGCATAGTCCTTAAAACCTCCGCTTGCACCCATAGAAATACCCTGAAGTTGAGTACGCGTGGGAGCAAGGTCGGCATTATACTGGTATTGCTTGTAAAAAGCAGCAGCAAGGTCCTCCCAGTTGCGGACATTAGCTCCTTCCAATTGATAGAACCATTCAAGCTGAGTCCCTGACAGACTATCTTGAAAGAAATGAACCCACAAATTTCTATCAGCAGTGTAGGGTTGATTTTTTCTGACATACGAGCGAAGATGGAGCTTTGGACAGGATGCTCCCTCGTACTTAGCAAAAACTGGAGCTTTAAACTTGTGAGGGATCACCACCCTATATGCCAATCCCAGATCTTCGAAATCCAACCCAGGGACCTTCTGAATCTCCATTGCACTCAGACGGTCTTCGAGTTGCTTGTACCTATCCTCAGCAGGAGGATACTGTTCGTCATCAAAATCAGTGTCATTATCAGAGACTACAGGACTAAGACCCTTTTCTTCCTCTTGATTCTCTCCTCCTTTAGATGAATGAGATAGATCAGCTTCCTGTCGCAACATGTTCCCAAATCTATGACCCATATTCAGTAGAACCACCTTCTTCTTCTTCTTCTTCTTCTTCTTCTTCTCCTTCAGGATGAGAGTCTTCAAATCCTGTTGTCCTTTGGCCAAGTTCAAGAACATCTCTTGGAATTGGTCATTCTGCGCTTGAAGAGCTTTGATAGCTTGATCAATAGGTATTTCAGAAGACATTCTGTGCTGAAATAAACAGCGAAGAAGATGAGAAACCTGTAATGAGGTGCATGATAATGGAATGCGTATGAAATGATTTCAAAGATTTTGGGAGATTTAAATTTGCAAACCAAGAAATAAACAAACTTTATTAGATAAAACTTGTAAAAATGTTTAACAATGCCTTTAAGGCGTTACAAAAGAAATAAACTGAAAATAAATCTAAACTAGAAACAAGCAAAAATCAGAAATCCCATGGTCGCTTTCCCTTCGTGCTGACGCAATCATTGATTGTCCTTTCATTCTCAAGTTGCCTCGTGAGCTTCAAGATCTTCCTTTCCTGCTCATGATACTTCTCTCGGTAGGTATCCCTCTCCTCTTTCAGCTGAATCCAGGATCTCTTCAATGCCCCAAGATCAGTAGGCATGTAGGGATAAAGGACCGTATAAGGAACGCCCTCTTCATTGGTATGCTCCACAATCACTGGCAAAACAACTTTATAAGGCATCCCAAGCTTTTGAGCCCGAGCTCGAACCCATTGGAGATATGGTTGCATAGGGAGAGAAGTCTTTGGTCCTAGCTCGTGAGGGTCATACCTGTTCACCATGCCCCAGGCTCGTATAAACCTTCAGCGATGCTTTTCAACGTCCTCCTTATAATCAAATGCAATATCTGTAAGAAGCAGCTCATGAGGACCGTCTCTTCGAGCGCGACCAAACTGTCGTAAAGCCAAACAAGGACTGTAGGTTATTCCCCCTCTAATTCCAAGCAACAGGATATTAATATATTCCCCACATCGATCAATGATAGCTACTCTTTCCATATCCTTAGAACTCCAAAGAATGTCTGTGTGGGCAAGTGACATGATTCTGTAAGCCCAACCTAAACCTTCCTCATTTTTCAATACAAACTTGGGGAGGTGCGAAATAAACCACCTCGCCAGTAGCGGCGTGCAACACATGAGGGTCCCTCTTCTTCGTGCAGTACGGGTATAGAGGGCATGTAGGATATCACCCAGAAGAGTAGGTACGGGATTACGAGACAGGAAGATCTTAACCGCATTCACATCTATGAAGGAATCTGGATTCGGGAAAAGAACCAAGCCGTAGATAAGGAGGGCCAAAATGTCTTCGAAAGCCTGAAAGTCTAAATTATCCCAGAACTGTTGAGCTTGATCCATCAGAAACTTGACTAAGAAACCTTTAACCCCGCTTCGTGTCTCCCAATTAGACACTACATCAGCCTTTTTCAAGTGTAAAGCTGAAGCAATGTCCTCTGGTCTAGGTTTTTCTTCTAAACCTGTGAAGGGCATCTGCTCAAGGATGGATATGCCCAATAAGTGAGAAAGCTCTTCCAAAGTGGGAACTAGCTGATAATCCGGGAAGGTGAAACAATGATGCACTGGATCGAAAAACTGGAAAATCACACTCATCATTTGCTCATCAAACCTGGAGGTGACCAAACTAAGAAGCTGACCATGTCTTCTAATGAATGAAGAAGTATCAGAAACTCTCGAGGCTAAATCTTTGAGTTGAGCAGATATTTGCACAAAGTTAACTCGGATGGTGTTTCTGCGCATGCAAGCCATAATCTGCAAAACAGAACAAAGATAAATCTCCTCGGTCTTTATGTGTACAGGGCACTTAAAATATAAGCTGAATATATTAAAAAATCTGTGAACATTAGACAATGCTTTAAACCAAAAAGCGCTGCCTATGATGGAGAATAGAAAGCGCTTGTGAAATAACAAGCGTTGCCTAAAAGGGGACTTTAGAAAGCGCTTCCTAAAATATAAAAAAAAAAGAAAAAAAATACATTAGACAGCGCTTCCTCAAGTGCTGTCTAAAGTAAAAGCGCTGCTATAGGCGCACTATAGAAAGCGCTTATAATGTTAAAAGCGCTGCCTAAAATATAAAAAAAAAAACATTAGAAAGAATTTTCTGAAGCGCTGCTATAGGCACACTATAGAAAGCGCTTACGTTGTTAAAAGTGCTGCCTATAGAGGCCTTTAGAAAGCGCTTATTCAATAAAGTGTTGTCTAAGGTCTACATTAAGCAGCGCTTTCACATAGACAAAAAACACTGTCTATAGTTACATCAGTGCAGGAATAGGCAGCGCTTATAAGCGCTGTCTATGGACAAAAAAAGCACTGTCTATGTGCTTGTTTGACATAGTGGTGAGTGTTAAATGACGTTGCTTGTATGAGATCTTGGTGAAGTCTAAAATAGAAACGAGAGAAGCACATGCAATGTCTATATTAGCGCATTACAGTATTATCAACAAAAGCTACGGGATGTGAGTGATAGACTTATAAAATACACGGAGTATAATTGATTCATATAGCTTATCTTTATAAAATTGAACTAGTTCATATATCTTTCTTTAGGTGTTTGATGCATCACGCCTATAATCTTAACCCAGCAAAAAATAAAACACTTTTTATAGTTTAATTTAACATTTAAAATATATGGAGAATATGCGGAGGATTCTTCTAAAATTTCAAAATTATTATGTTAAATATTTTAAAAAGGATATCATATTAATTTATTAGTTCATGTGCATTATAAGTCTTAATTTTCAAACTCTTTCAAATTTACCTGTCACGTAAGGAAAAAAACAAGAAATACGAGTTAGTTATAATGCACCTTTAAGTTAGTTAGGGTTTGTAAATAGATAGTTGGTTTGTTAGTTTTCTACTAACTATATATATATATATATATATATATATATATATATATATATATATATATATATATATATATATATATATATATATATATATATATATATATATATATATATAGCGGCAAAACATCTCATTATATAATCTCACTCACCTCATTGATTTCTCTCTTCCTCTCTCTCACATCCCTCTACCTTTTGAGTTTTGGTTTCAGCTTTCAAGATGAGCAGTTGGAGAACAGATCAGACGTTTGATGATGTATTGGCGTATGTAAAGACAGTGAAATTTATGTTCGAAGATAAGATTGAAAAGTTTGACGAATTTGTGAGACTCATACGTGATTATGAGGCCAGAAGAATTAATATAGAAGCTGTGAAAGAAGGAGCGATAGAGTTGTTTAAAGAGCACAAAGATTTACTTTCAAGATTCAATATCTTCTTGCCAGGAAACGAAATCCCAATTCCATTGGATGATGAACAACAAGTTGCTGATGATGCATTAGCTGTCAAAGATGAACAACAAGGTGGTGACGATGCATTAGCAGACAAGGATGAAAAGAAAGATGATGAAAATCAAGGTGATGGCGATGCATTAGTAGCAGTCAAAGATTATCAGAAAAATGATGAACAACAAGGTAATGACGATGAATTAGCAGTTAAAACTGATGAACATCAAGGTGATGGCGATGCATTAGCAGTCAGTGATGATGATGAATTTGCGGCCGAAGATGAACAAAAGGATGATGAACAACAAGGTGACGGCGATGCATTATTAGCAGTCAGTGATGAACAACAGAAAGATGATGAACAACAAGGTGATGATGATGCATTAACAGACATAGACTATGAACAACAAATATATGATGCATTAGCAGCCTTAGATGATGAACAAGAAAGTGATGATGATGCATTTGCGGCCAAAGATGAACAAAAGGATGACGAACAACAAGGTGATCACGATGCATTATTAGCAACCAAAGATGAAGAGAA
The DNA here is from genome assembly GCA_948472305.1 of Vicia faba. Taxonomy (NCBI): domain Eukaryota; kingdom Viridiplantae; phylum Streptophyta; class Magnoliopsida; order Fabales; family Fabaceae; genus Vicia; species Vicia faba. Next base: position 1,028,717,983 of record OX451738.1, read on the forward strand.
AGATGAACAACAGGGTGATGATGATGCATCAATGGTCGAAGATGAACAACAAGGCGATGGTGATGCATTAGAAGTCAAAGAAGATGAACATCAAGGTGATGGCGATGCATTTGCGGCCAAAGATGATGATGAACTTCAAGGTGATGACGAGGCATTAGCAGTCAAAGATGATCAGAAAAAGGATGAACATCAAGGTGATGATGATCCATTAGCTGCCAAAGATGAACATAAAGATGATGAATAAAAACAAGTTTGATTTTGAATTGTTGTATCAAATTAGTTCTTCAGCATAGTAATATCCTAGTTGCATTGTATGTTAATTTGAAGTAAATTGTATACTTGTGCAGAATGATAATTCTTTCAGCTAGTAAATAGAATAGTATCAATTGATATTAACAACACAACTCCTTTTGGTTAGCTTGAAAATCTCATTTTTGATATAAGAACTAGAAGCAGAATCACGTTCAATAATTGTTAAAAAGTTGATATGATTGGTCGAATTGTCTTGATACTTATAATCATGATGGATCTTTTTGCTCTATACCTAACAGAAAGTGTGTAAAGTTACCACTATCGCTATCTCAATATATAATAACATTTAGCAGTTTCATATTATTTATAAAGTTCCATTTTTAATATTGAATTACTGAAAAAGGAAACACAGGATCTACTTAGTGACCAAATGTGTAAGGTGCCCTCAGCTGGCAAAGTTAATATGCTATTATACATATTTCCAAACTCATGTAGTAACACTTCTGAATGATAACACATCCAATGTCTGATACAACATGAATATATGTACTCTTTTTTAACCTATATCGATGTTAATATGTCACTGTGTCATGTTTGTCTGGATTCTTCGTGAAAACAAAGATAAAACTTTACCTCAACCATTTTTACAAATGTGAAACAGTAATCAAAATAATTTAAACCATTGCACAGGATCAATCACCTTAATTTCAAAACAACCTCAAAACCACCAAGTATATTCTAAATCTCTTTGTTAAGTACTTGATAAAGAAATTTCAATTACTTCTTAAACTATTATACCAAGTTTATAAAGTACTTTCCAGCATGATTTTAACTTGCGGTTGCGTTTACTTTCCAACACCTAATCCGCAATGGCAGCAAACACGACACCTAATCTGAAATGGCAGCAAACGCAACACCTATAAATGCGGAATTAGAATCCTAGTATGGATCAAGACTAGTGAAGTGGGTGACTCACACTTGTAGAAGAGATTGTTGAAATCAAAGTGAGAGGCTAAGTCCAATATCAACCAAAATGGAATAAATGTGGGGTACGTAAGAGATGTGACCTAATTTGCTTAAGGTTTTAATTAGATATATGGTGTCAAGGTCTCCTAGATCCTTGATCGATGAAATCTTAACTATTTTTCAAGAGTACTTTATCTTCAATTCATTAGTTTGATCTATATTTGGTGTATTTTACTTATATCACTATAATTAATAATTTTTTTTATGATGAAGCTTTCACGTCAACTAGAAAAAAATCGAGGTATTATTCTAATGCGCGCCATGTTTTATTTTTTTATAAAAATAAAAATAATTTGTTCTATCTGTTAATATAAAAACTGAGGGATAAACCATTCCGAACATGATTCGCATCCCACCTACTACAATTTATATTTTTATTTCACTACAAGAAAATATGAAATTAGCCAGATGACTATGCCAGGTGTTAATCATCTCACAAAAAAACATACTTGCGGGGTGCTAGTCACCTTGCAACACAAATTTTTTTATAAAAAAAAGTGTAAGTATTTCCATCTCGCAATTGATGGAGGGAAATTTAATTTTTTTGAAAAGAAAGTTGGGAAGTGAAAAACACCTCGCAACTGTTTTTAAAAAATGGGGGCAAATCTATTTGTCCAATTATTGATGCGTCAGTGGTCGCAAGTAAACTTTATTGTCACAGACTTTGCGAGGTGAGTTGCACTTCGGAAGTGCCAATAAGAAGAAATTTTGCGGGGTTTAAGCCACGTCACAAGATTTTTTTGTAAAAGTTGGTGGAAAATATTGATTTTAATTACTGATTAAATAGAGGGGCAGGTGAACATTCTGCGCACTTCTGACATGATTGGTTGCAGGGTTATAGTCACCTTGCAAATTGCAACGGTAATAAATTTTGCGGGGTTTGATGCACCTCACAAGTTTCCTTTATGTATGACCAACACGCTTCCCATTTTTTCCATTCCGGAACCATTCTCTTCTTTCTTTGTTTCAGCTTCTCCAACTCTTTCACAACCCCTCTATATCTCTCAAATATCTCAATTTTAACACCAAATCAAGACCTCGAATACTCAAATTTCTTGCTGGATTTGAATTTGCTTTCTATATTTTCATCAAATCCATTTGCAAAAGCACACATATTTATAAATTGTTTGTTATTTTAAACATATAAATAAATTGATTGTATGAGTTGGTTAGATTTGTATGAGCTAATGATAGAAATAATGGTGCTTAGATTAGTGTGGAATATTGTAGAAGTTATTTATTAAAATTTGTATGATATTATTGAGTATAGATATGTTGAAATGATAGAATATATGTTTATAGTTTATTATTTTTCGTTTTTTCATAAATAAATAAATATGTTGTATGATATTTTTCATTTTTTCATAAATAAATATGTTGTATGATATTTTTCGTTTTTTCATAAATAAATAATATTATAGATTTGGTTTATTATTTTTGTAAAACAGATTTATAATATATTGTTTAAAATTAAAAAAAAAATACTTTTAAAAATGTGATATTATTAAAATAGAAATAAATATAAATATGTATAATATATTTTTAAAATTGAATATTATATTTTTAAAAACAGAATAATATTACTTTTTTAAAAACAATAAAATATTATTTTTTAAAGAATATTATTATTAATACTATATTTATAAAACATAATATTATTTTAAAATAAAAAATAGATTATTATTGTTATTTTTTAAAAACAGAATATTATTATTAATATTATAATTATAAAAACAGATTAACATATTTCTTAAAACAGAATATTAAAATATAAAGAAATATAGAATATTATTATTTAAAAAAAGAAGATTATTATTGTTATTTTTTAAAAAATAGAATATTATTAATATTTCTAAAAACAGATTTATTTATTTATTTTACTAAACAGAGTATATTTTTATTTTATAAAACATAATTTTTTTATTATAAAAAACAGAATATTATTATTATTTGTTAAAACAGATTTTTTTTTTTAAAACTGATTATTATTATTATTTTTTAAAACATAATATTATTATTTTAATATTTATAAAAACATAAACGTTTTATTTTATTTTATTAAACAGAATATTATTATTATAATTCAAAACAACATATTTTTATTATTATTAATTAAAAACAGAATTAAACTTTATTATTAAAAACATATTTTATATATTTATATTTTATAGTAATATATTGTAGTAACATAGTTAATGATATTATGCTAAACATAATTAATACATAAACATATATTGTAGTAACATAATTAATGATATTATGCTAAACATAATTAATACATAAATATATATTGTAGTAACATAAATATTGTATTTACATTTTGTTTCTTTTTTTTTTAATATATTGTTATTATATGATGGTTATAACATATTTTTAAAATAGCAATGTAATTTATAATATGAAAGAGACTAGCATGCTTATTTTGTAAATAATATGTTACATTATAATTTTAAAATGAAATGCAATTTATAGGAACATCTTTATATTATTTACTATGTTTTTAACATAGTGTGATACAGTGGGAGAACTGACTTGAGGGTTTTGCGTTTTATCGCAAATGTTGCGGTTAGCAAGAGTCGTCACCGACTTTTCTTTTATCTAAAAGGAAAGGTGAAAAAGCACAGGAAAAACCTTTGAGATTGTTTCTTGAGTTCGGGGGATAGATTATGAAAAGGGAAGGTATTAGCACCCTTTTTATTCATGGTTTTCCATGGACTCTTAGTTACTTGCTAGATCACTTGCTTTTTTTTTTTTTGTTTTGAAATTGTGTTTTGTGTGGTTTTGAAAGTATTTTGTAAAAGAGACAATTGTTTAGGCAATCTTTGTAATGATTCTCGTTCGTAAGAATGTATACAAAGAAGTTTGTCTTTTTGAAAATGTTTTTCAATCTTTGTAAGATGTTTGGAAATGTGTGTGTTTGTTTTGAAAATAGCAAGGATAGTTGTTTTGAAATGAAGCAAATAACTATAAGTAATTTACCTACTCAAAATGTCTTTCTTGTTCATTTTCTTTTCCTTTGATATTGTTGTCTTACCGTTGATTTGGTAAGCAACTCTATCTTTGGATGTAAACGGGACGGGCGTGGGTCCTCGTATAACCATGATTAGCAATGTTGCAAAGTATCTTGACATTTTTTGAGGGACTAAGATCATTTTTGTAAGGCAACTTTGAATAGCGTCATCGAGGGACTATGATCTTATACTTGATTGTTTTTGCCAAGATACTTCGCATGCGTAATATGACCATTTTTATGTAAGGCAACCAAGTGGAGTAACCCTAAGGGTGCTAGTGTGCAAGTGTATTATTTTCATGCTTGATTTTGTCTTGGATTAGGATTTTCTATTTGATTTGTTTTGATCTTGTCATTCAAACCCTAATTACTAGCATGGTATATAAAAGCGGTAAATTGTGTAATTTAAAAATTACTATGCTATTACAACATTTTATGGGAGGGGGTATACAAATTATGAATGGAGATTTGCAATAATGTAAATCTAATTAAGCTATTACAACCAAATCGAATTTGTACGAATATTTGAATAAATAATTTACAATATAAATATGCAATGGTATGTATGCAAGAAAAAGATTTTTGTTTTGTTTTTCATATAAATAAGAGTTTTGAATTAAACCTAATGATATTAAAAAAAGGAAATTATTTCTTGAAAAGTGGTTAACCCTAATTTCTAACTTAAGAAAATAAAGTTCTTTAAGTATTATTTTTGTGTATTTTTTGTCTTAAAATAATAAATAATATTTATGAAAATATTTAGTCTTTTTATATGTCAAAATAAATATTTACAAGTATGAAGAAAAATGGATAAAAATATATCTAAGTCTATTTTATTTTACAAGTTTATTTAAGAAAAATAGTTAGTATATAATTTAATAAAAATATTTTTTATATGAAAATAAAATAAAATAAATAAAATGCAATATTTATCATGTTTTATATTTTTTATGTTAAAGAAAATATTTAATGAAATGAGCAAAAATAAAAAATAAATAAATGAAAATGAATTGGGCCAGGGGTGTCCTGAGTAATCATGAGGTAATATTAGAAAAAAACATAAGCCCAAATGAACAAAAGCCCAGCGCTGGAAAAATGAGAAAAATGGCAAAAAAATAAGAAAATATGCAAAAGGCAGGCACCAAGGCTCGAACCCATGACCTTGGCATTCTCAGTGCGCTGCCTTGCCACTGGAGTTGTTGTACATCCGTTAGTTCATATGAAATAAAAAACACATAACACATAACGCCTCCTTGCCCTGTACTTCATCTTCTTCCTCAAGCTAGCCAGAACCTCTGTATCTTTCTCATTTCTCCATGAAAATGGAAACTTCAAACATGAAAATGGTAGTACTTTTTCCTACGATTTCAACCATGTAACTCATGTAAACTATCAGTCAAAGATCAAAGCTAATTTCAATGGCCCTAATTTTAAACCTAATTTTTACAGAAATTTGAAATCTAAAATTCTCTATACATAATAAACATAAATGAAATCTATGCACATGGTTGGCTTTAACACAATAATATCTACATTTTCTTTTCACAAATCGAGACCAATGGATGTCTGTATAAAGAGATAGAAGTTAGAGTTCTTACCTTCTTCAGCTGAGATCGTGAATGGAGTTTGAGTGAGTTTTATGAAGGCCTGAAGATTCCTTTAGCTTGCCTGAACCTCCCTGAGTGTGTTCCAATCCTTGCCTTGCTTTGAAAGTGCCTGAATCTCTCTACCCAAGTCAACCTACATGCTTGAAATGAAAAAATGGCAGATAGAGAAGGAGAAGTTACAGTGAAGGGGTGATGGTCTGGAACACTTAGATATGAGGTAGGTTAAGTGTTTGAGTGATTAGAACTTGAAACGCACGAGTAGATTTTTGGATTGCTATGCTTGGTCTCAAACTGCAAGTTATGACAGGTTTTTGGTGATAGGGAGTTTTAGAGAGTTTCTGGCCTTGAGCAAGCGTGTGTTAGGTTGCAATGTGTTTGTGTATAAGTATAGAGAAGGTTTCAAGTCAGCTCCACAACAGATTTCTCAATTGTAGGCTTTTTGCTCTATTGCTTGTCCTTTAAGAAAAGTGAGGAGACAACTCTCTACATGCTTGTACAGGCCTGCTTGGAGTTGGTACAAGTCCTAGACAATTTGCTTTTGGTTTATAGGACTTGTGTGTGTAGAGAGAACAGGTGCAAAGCTGAAGAAGTGAAAAGTTGCAAAAGTTATGCCTTACTAAAATGGCAATGGCAACTTTGTACCATTTATGGAATTAAAGCTTGAACAAAGACTCTTATGCTTGGATTAAGGCTTTATCAACTGTGTAAGAATTAAATTATGAAGTGAGAAACAAGTTTGAGACCTGTAAAGCAAGGATTAGGCAGCATAGGTTCATATTTGAATTTTGTTCTTCATGGAATGGCTTGAAATCAAAGTGAGAAATTGCCAACTTCATCTCTTCGATTCTCCCTACTCAAAAATGATCTCAAGGAGTTCTTGGAAATTTTGGAAAGCCTGCAATGTGCTCTATAACTCATCTTTGAAATGCATTTCAAGATTCCTCTTGGAACTAGGTGAAACATTTTCATGAAGTTAGGTCAAAAACTTGCCTAAATTAGGGCAAAATTTCACTAAGTTATTTTAGTTCATGGGCATGTATTCACAAAATTATATCTTGGGATCCAAACATCTTTAGGAGAAAATGTGTGAAGCAAAGTTGTATATTTCATGGAGATCTACAACTTTCATGTGAGGAACTTTCTTTGAATCATCTTGTATCATAGTGAAAATTTGCCTAAAGTTGAGAAAAAATAAGAAATTTTCTATACTTAGAAAAATTTCTAAGTTAAGAAAATTTCAAATTTCAAAACCAAATCTTCAATCTTTGATTTCTTGATGAGCAAGTTTCAAATTTTGACATGTTTTGATGAATTGTGATCCTTGGCATTTGATTTTGACCAAAAAGTCAAAGTTTGACTTCTCAGTATACAATTGACTTTTGATCAGTTGACTGCAAATTTCATCTGTCAATCCAATGGATTTGCAATGTTTTGAACCATGTCATTAGGTAATGATGATGAAATTGAGCCCTTGGAATCATGATTCAAACCAATTGGTCATTTTCTAGGTCAAAAATCAGAAATTGCCCTTTCTCAGTCAAAACCCTAATTTTGACCATTTTGCCCTTTTGATGATTTGATCAAATTTCTTGAGGAAATGTGGTACAAACTTGATCAAATGATACATATGAGTCTAAATTGTTGATGTGGATAAATAATTATGAAGTTTGACTGTAAATTGGCCATGGTTGACTTTTTCCCCAATACAGCTTATTTTTAGGTCAACTGTCCAATTGCCTGATCAAAAATGTGATTCAAGGCTTGAAACTTGACATAAGTAATCTTAGGGGTCCATATTGATACTTGAAAGTCATATGAAACATTGATAGTCCAAAAATATTTGTGCAATTCCAAACTCTAATTTTGGGTTATTAGTGCATGATGAGATGTCTTGAGCTGGTCAAACCCTAATCCACTCTTGAGTCAAAGAGATCTTGTGAGAAAAGTCTTGATAAATGAGAGGGAAAATTTTGGGGTACAACAACTGCCCCTGTTCAATCTTCTTAAACCTGAAGAGTTAGATTGGCGAGTTTTGCCATTCGTGACTCGAAGGTGAAAGATGATTGGACACTAGAGTGCCCAGAAATTTGCACTCGATGGTGTGTAGTTGAAGGAATGGGCTTAAAGATGCCATTTAATGAGGTGATAGAGTCTTGTTGGAGATTGGCTTGTAGATGCCATCCAAGAATGTTTGTTAAATTATAAGTTGTAAACTGAAAGAATAAGTATCAGAAAGGTGTCCGTGTCTGGAGCGTATCTGAACTGATTCTGAAAGGTTGTATCTGAATGAGTATCAGAATGGTATCCGTGTTTGGAGCGTATCCGTACTGTATCTGAAAGTTGAATCTGAATGAGTATCATAATGGCATCCGTGTCTGGAGCGTATACGTACTATATCTGAAAGTTGAATATGAATGAGTATCAGAATGGCATTCGTGTCTGGAGCGTATTTGTACTGTATCTGAAAGTTGAATCTGAATGAGTATTAGAATGGCATCCGCGTCTGGAGCGTATCTGAACTGTATCATGATTGCGTATTGTTAATGGTAACTGTTAATCTTATCCTGAAAAGGGTAAAATGTTAGCTGAAATACAAAGTTATGTTTGCATGAAATGTATGATGCAATGTATTTGCTTCATTAATCTTCATGATATATGGATGCAATGTATGCGCATGTGAGCTGATTTGTTGTATTGCTGTCCGTTTGAGGAAAATAAATTCCTGAATGCTGTTGAGGATATGTTGAATTTCATGTCTTAAAGTTGAAGTACTGGTGAACTTTTGTTGAGAGAAGCAAATTCTGTTGTGAGGGCAATGCCATGTACTACTTGTAAGATCTGCTTGGGGAATCCTGAGAAATTTGACGATTTCTAATGGGGATTAAAAACTTGAAGTTTTGTTCCGCTGGGGATTTAAATGATGTACTGTAGGAGATTACTTATGGAATAGTCTAGAGACATTTTCCTTTTCTCTCAACCCATTAGTAATTGTCTCTCCCATTTGTTCTATTTGTACACAATAATTATGTTCAAATGCATATGTTCATCAATGAATCATTGGACGTTTTTTGTAAACAAAACACAAGCGTAAAGAAAAAGACAAATAGTTTTTTCACTTTCAAAGGGGTATCTTTGTATTGACTTTGAATAAATATTTTGTACAAAGGGGACAAACATTCTAGTAAGAGAATGATGTCGTAAAACGAGAAAAATTTATACAGAGAAAGATAGCTACGTGTAATAATCCCATGGGGTTCCCATTCTTCTATAGCCTTCGCATTCTCCAAGTATCTTGTCTATTTTCCTTGTCCGAAGATGATTGAATTGATCAGAAACTCTAAGTTTGTCAGTGGAAGCTGTGATACGGTGGGAGAACTGACTAGTGTTTTGCGTTCATATTCGCACTTGTGCGGTTGAGCAAGAGTCGCCACCGACTTTTTATTTTATCCTAAAGGAAAGGTTAAAAAAGCACAGCAAAAACCTTTTGAGATATTTCGTGGGTTCGGGGGGGTAGATTATGAAAAGGGAAGGTATTAGCACCCTTTCCATCCATGGTTATCCATGGGCTCTTAGTTACTTGGTTTTTTAGATCACTTGCCTTGTTTTTCGATTGCTTTGAAAATGGTGTGTGTGTGGGTGCTTTTTGAAAATGTTTTGGAAAAAGATGCCTTGTCTTAGGCAACTAATGTATTTGACTCGTGATTGAGTGTTTTACAAAAGTGTGGATCTTTTCGAAAAGAGGTTTTCAAATGTTTTTGAGAGCTTGTTTGAAAGTGTTGTGGATTGTGGTTTTTGAAAAGAAGGCAAGTGTTTTTGCAAATTGATCTCAAGTAACTAAGAGTTTTGTCTACCCTATTGTACTCAAAGGTTTTTGTTATGTTTTAACCCCTTTTAACAATTTTGTTCCACCATTGAATTTGGTGGACAATCTTGCGTTTTAGGAAGTTTATTCGGGACGGGCGCGGGTCATTGTATGAACCATGAATGCAATGGTGCCAAGTGTCTTTGGCAATTTGTTTCGAAGGGACTATGATCATTCCGTTTAGGCAACTCTTTGAGACTTATGATCATTTGATTTTGTTTTGCCAAAGATACTCGACGTGCAAGCATGGCCCATTTTGGAAGGCAACATGTGGGATCACCCTAGGGGGATGCAAGTGTGATTGTGTATTAATTACATGTATTTGTCTTGTATTAGGTTATCTAGCGTTTGATTTTATGTACATACAAACCCTAGGTCTAACCATGGTATAATTGGAAAACTGTAAATTGCGGAATGTAAAATCTACGCTATTACAAAATAGTATCCGGGAGTGGGGGTATAAATGTACAAAAGGGGATGAGACTTATAGTATCCAATAAGTTACAACCAAATCGAATGTGCGATTAAATGTAAAATATCGAATATACAAGTATAAGATAAACAAATGTGTATAGGGCAATGTGAATGTATTTGCATTGTGTAAGTGCGAGATGTATATGTATTGTGTATGTGTAATTGTTTACAGGTGCGATATGTGAAATTGAAGCATATTAGGGTTTTTTGACCTAGATATGAATCTTAATGAATCTTTGATTTGTATATTTAATTATGTACAAAAAGAAAAATGTTTTTAACTTAAATGTTCAAGTTTTAATTAAGAAATGTATCTTTATTTGTTTCTATACAAAAAAGTATCAAATGTTTGTGAATTTTAATATTAGAGAAAAAATGTATTTCTATTATTATGTATAAGTATACACTTTAATTAAAAGAATGGGAAAAGCTTTTTATTTTAACTATATGATAGAAATGTGATATGTACAAATGTATTTTAATGTGTATTAAAAAAAATGTTTTCAAGTTAATTATGTATAAAAAAGTATTTTGTTATTTTATATACAAATATATACTTAAAAAGATATTTTAACTATATGATAAAAAAATGTATAATATGTACAAAATATATTTTAAATAAAAGAGTAAATAAATAAAAAGAAACAAGTATTTTCAATTTTAATATATGAAAAAATGTTAAGTTAGAAAAATATATGGTTTAGTAAAAAGAAAAAGATTAGTGTTTGTTATAAAAAATGTTAGGTGATTTTGCTGGGCTTTAGAGAGAATCAGAAACGGGTCAGGCCCAAGGTTTGAAACAATTTTCTTTAGGGTTAGGCGTTTTGTTTGGTAACGAAGGTTTTAGGGTTTGAGACGACGCCGTTCGTATGTACTTGTTCGTCTTCGTCGCCTTCTGACCATAGCTCCTCCGTCCAGCCACCGGCGTCGTCCCCAAAACCTCTCTACCCTCCATGGCACGGGCTCAGTGTCCTCTTGATGCAAGGTTTGTTTCAACGTTTATGTTCCTTTTTCTTTTCATGAATTGCACGCGTTTTTTGACTTGGACTAAAAACCTTGATTCTTTTATTGTTATGAGCAAAAGGAGAAAAAGAGAGGGAGAAGGATGTACCACCTGACTTTGGAGAAGGAGGAGAGAAAAGGGGAGGCGCGTAGGAGGCTCGATGACGGAGGTTCGGTGATGGAGCTGGAAGCTTGCTTGGGAAAATTTGGTACTTTGTCCTTTCTTCTTCTTTAGGGATTTGATGATGATCTTTGTGCTGAAAATCTTACCTTGAATTCGCCCTTTTCTTCTTCTTCTTTAACACTGTACATTTGTCATCTTTTTTTTACACCTTATGAAGATGGCCTTGAGATGAACTTTTGATGGCCTTCATTGCCCTTCTGATTTATTGACCGTGATTCTTTCTTCTTCTTCTTGAACACTGTTGCCTTATATTTGTTTGACTATACTGGGATTGACGCTGTATGATTGTGATTTATTCCCCCCATGATGAACTTACAGTTCTGAGGGGCTCGTACTTGTTGCCTATGATTGATTTTGAATGCTTTTGAATGCTAGCTCTTGAATACTTGTACGCTTTAGAACATTGGCTGCCTTGGTGTTGCCTTGAATGGCCTTCTGAGATGCCTCTTCTGTATGCTCTTTTTTTGCCTGATGATGAATCTAAGATTCTGAAGGACTTGGGGGTTGGTTTGAATATTTGGATATGCTTGAGGGATTTGGATATGCTTGAGGGATTTGGATATGCTGTTTTTTTTTGTCTTTTGGTGGTTTTGTGAGGCTTGGCCAATGATGAATACCTTTCTGAGGCTTAGGAGTTGGTTGGCTCAGGTTTGAACTTGGTTATGTTTAAGGGATTTTGTTTGGATACGCTTGAGGGGTGATGTTGGTTAATGAGGTTTTTTGACAGTATGTTGGGTTCTTGAGACAGGTATGATGTTTTTGACAGCAGCAGGTATGGTTTTACAGGGGTTTTGGTAGTTCAGTGTATGTGTTTGTATGTTCAGTTTATGTGTTTGTGGTTTGTGGGGTTATGACAGCATGTTATGGTGCTTTGTTTATCAGGTTTTGACAGGTTTGAAGGCTAGGCCAGGTTTGGAAGTTTTTTTATATGTTTGTATGTGTTTTGGTTAAGCTGATATGGTGAGGTTGGATGGTTTTTTGTGTGAACTGGACAGGTTTGTAATCTTTGTTGTGCTTGATGGCTTTGAGGGTGAAGCTACAGGTTTTGGAGGCAGGGCTCCTGAGGTTTTGGTTAGGCTAATGCTTTGTATATTTTTCTTCCTCTTCAACTGTGTTGTATTGGCCTTTGACAGGTTTATGGGCTGGAGGTTTTTTTGTATTTTTCTCATGTATATTTTAGCATGAAGGTTATGCCTTTAGTTTTTGTATATTTTTTCTCCTTGCTTGCTGAACCGTGTCCCTTTTCTTTGTGTTATATCTTTTCTTGTTTCTTCTGCCTCAGCCTAAAACCTGCCTATGCTTACTTTATCTCTCTTCTCTTCCATAGTACAGTTTTAGAATTTAATATGATTATTACTGTGCTTTTCTGAAGGGGCCCTGATGGGAAATGATGATTAAGGATTTAGCTTGCATAACACATTACTTCTCTGCATCTTTCTCTTTCTTTGACAACCTTGGCGCTTTGTGATATCTTCCAAAATCTTTTATGACAGCCTTGGCACTTTTGACAGCAATTTGTACTTCCTTGATTTTTTCTTTGATATCTTTTGAATAGATTTTGGCATTTTGACAGTAAGTTGCTCTTTTTGCTTTTGATAGACTTTGGCATTTGATAGGAAGTGGGAATTGGATTTTTTCAGTTTAGTTTGAATTTGAAGTTTGAGATTTTATGCAGCTTGAACTTTGGATTTTATGCATTTGACATTTGCATTTATGAATAAAATTCTTCCCTCTCTGTGAACCGGGAGAAATCCTGTGATTTGCAGAGAGGGTCAACTGATCCCAGTCAGTGGCCCCTAATGATGAGCAAATTTTATCTGTCTTTTTTAATTCAACTGCTTTCTAACTTTTCTCTTTTCTTTTTGCAGATGAATAACGGAGCACCGGAACAAAGTGAAGGATGAAGAATTTAGAAATAAATAGGATAATTTTATTTTCAATTTAATTTTTGTACACTATTATTATTTTAAATACTTTGTAATAAATACTCGTATCCAAATAATAACAATTGTAACAACTATTAAATATGAAATAAAAATTCCATTGACATTTAATTCTTTTCAATTCCTTTTCTTTATTTACTTGTTATTTATAATTCCTTAAATTAAATAAAATGAAAGTTAAATTTCAAGTATTTAATTCTTAGAACCATAAATAATCAACTAAACCTTGCTGATCAAAATAAATGAACTGGACGTCTCCATTATTCAAAGCAATGCACAGTCGAACACAAAAACTGATCAGATGCAATCCTTTCTTACTGATTCTTTGCCAAGCACTGTAATTCCAAACTGCACATATCTTTTGACTGGCCCAAACAAACTGAATTCAAACCACTGTCTCTTTTACTGATTAAATCAAAACAACGCTAATTCAATCCGAATCTCGGAATAACTTGCAAAGTGCTGTAGAATTTTAATTTTGCTGAGAATATGCCCATAAAACCCTTAATTCTTGATTAAATGCCAAATAACATTCGCCTGATCAAAATTGAACCAAAAACATCCAAACCCTAAGCCAACTGTATGAAACAATCCAGAGCTCCGAAAATCAGTAAAAACCCTAATTTTGCTTGACTGTCAAGAAAAGTCTGTTTGTCCGATTCTTGAGCCAGTTTGAAAGGTCAGGAAATGCTTGAAGCTGAGATTTCTTAGGGAAAAATGCGAGGGCAAATTTTGGGGTACAACAGAAGCCAAAGGTTGTTCTTCAAGTGATCCGACGGGACATAGTCATACGCTTTAATTCCCTAACTTTTTCCTAGACCACCCTTTCGGGTTTTCAGTCCACCGGGAAACCCTTTTTTGCCCAAGTTGCCCTTTCGGGTTTTCAACTTGCCGGGTGTGATCGGTGGATTTAGAACTGACTGTTTAACGCTGGATCGCGAAATGTCGCGGAAGCAAGAGTCGCCACCGTCTTTTATTTTCTCCAACATGGACAGGACAAAAGCACAACAAAATTCCTTATGAGAATGTTTCTCGGTTCGGGAGGTAGATTTATAGAAAGGGAAGGTGTTAGCACCCTTTCTATCCATGGTTATCCATGGGTTCTTAGATACCTGCTCTTATGTTTTCAAAATGTTTGCTTTTTAAGATGTGAGTGGGTTTGAAAAAGTTTCATTGAAAGATTTCTGAATGACTCTTGTATCTGTCCTCAAGAGTGTTTGAAAAATTGTTTTGAAAGCTTTTTGAAAGTGTTGGTGTGAAAAGATTTTTGATTTGTTTTTGAATAGAGCAAGTATCTATGAGTCATCTACCTACCCTAAGGAATTAAGCTGTGTAGAAGTCCTTAAGGTAGTGCCATCCCACCATTGAGAGGTAGGTAGCACCACCGTTGGAAGTGTTCGGGTCAATTCGAGTTTAGGGACAGTGTGGTCACCGAAGCAACAGTAGGACACCTTAGAAGCTACCCTTATGTCCTTGATCCTTTTTTTAATCCGAGGCAACCATTTCGAGGCAACTATTCCGAGGCAACTTGTTTCGAGGCAACTGGATCATGGACATAAGGACTCACTAAAACGTCCTATACTTGACGACCACGTTTCGAAGGCAACAGGTGAGGCGTACCCTAGAAGTGGTGTGTGTATTTGTGTGTTGTTTTCATTTTAAGTTTATCTTTGATCAGGCATCATTGTGAGCTACGCTTTTTTTTAATTAACCATACATTCTTTCATGCAATTTAGAATTTAAGAGTGCGGAAAGTTAAAAGCGGAAATATAAAGCTACGCTATTACAAGGCGCGGGTCTATACATCGCCAAAATACAAAGACCCGTTTGATAAAAGATGCGGAAAATAAAAGAATACCTAATTACTATTACAATCCTTGAGCAGTTACATAATATTCAAAAGAAAATAAATGTGCGAAAAGAAATTGAAATTGAATGTCCGAGGGTTTTGACCCTTTGCTTGAAATTAAACGAAATTAAAATCTATTATTATTTAATTAAAGAAAAGAAGATGTTTTTATTTTTTGGTATTTATGAAGATAAAGAAAATTAAAATTAAGAGGAAACCCTAGTTCTAAATATTTTAATTATTAAAGAAATATTAAAGTTACTCTAATTTACTAATTAATTAATATGCATGTTTATTTACAAAAAATAAATAGTAATTATAATAATAAATAATGAGAAAAATAATTAATTAAGAAAAGGATGAAAAATGCCAAAAAACCCTAAGTCTAGATATTTTTTATTTATTAAGAAAAGGATTAGAGTTTAAAACCTAAATTAACTAAATTAATTGTTAAAGTTTATTCACAAAAAAAATAAATTAATGAGTAAATTAATAAATAATTAGACATATTTTGTATTTTGATTTTTTCTGTTTTTATTATGAAAAGAATATTATTTTAAGTGAATTAAATAAAAATAAGTAAAAGAATTAGAAAAAGAAAAGAAAATAGAATTGAAAAATATACAAACTAAGGGGGGTTTTCAGGCCCAAAGGGAGGTGAATTGGAGTAATCTGGCCCATCAGCATAGGCCTTGTTTGACTTTCCACGCTTGTGTGTTCGTCCATTGACTGAGGTGCATCATGAAATTCATTCAGTGGCCCTTGGATTGAACCTTGAAGCCACTTGGCAAGCACAGGCATGAGCGTGTATGGTAGGTCATGGAATGAGTGCTGCACTAGAACACATTGAAACAAAAATTATTAAGCATATGGGGGGACCTGGGAATCGAACCCAGGTCCCTATACCTGCAAGACACCTCATCAACCAACTGAGCTATTGCGTGCGTTTGTTATAAGGATAGACAAAAAATATAATATACAAAAAACAATGGTCAGTGGTATAAGACAAAAAATTACGCGCCAGATTTGAATCTCCCAATAGCATCAGGCCACGTCCATCTTCTTCCTTGTTTTCCCCGCAATTATAAAACAAATAGCGGGGGTTTTAAACCTCCACTAAATAGAACAGTGCATAATAGCGAATAGGCCCACAGATAAGATAAATTGAGCGCGAGGTTTCCATTTGCTTCGTCTTGATGCAACGATTCTGTCCATATAGGTTTGGTGGTCTAATTTTACCATATATGAGAAGCCCTCTTTTGAAGCTTCTGAAACCCTAGGTTTCATCAATGGTGGATTTTGATACAAGCATTTTTAGAACAATTAAACGTTACCAAAAGCTTCAGAAGATCATTAGTAGCATAAATCAATAATCAAAATATAACAATGATGCATAGAATGCAGAGTTCTATTATGGAATTTTTTGTGAATAACACGATTCTGTTCTACCGTTTCCTTGGACGTGGAAGCTTGTTCTTGGTTGCTATAGCTTCCTAGCAATGTCAGCAAGGTGTTGGAATAGGTTTTAGGCCTTGAATGATCCTGCAAATACGAAATCAGTTTTCAAGTTTTTGATGAAAAGTTGCAACGTTGTTATATGTTTGTGAGCAGCTTTTCGTGTGTGTCCCCGTTAGGTTAGGTTATGCATAAGTATATGAACGAAATTAGGTCAAGAAACAAGCCCATAAGTCCATGAATTGATGATTTCAATATTTGATTTTTATCATATCTTTTTCAATCTCTTTTCATGGAAATCCTTGCCAATTGTGGAAGATATTGCCTTGTTGATTGATGCACGGAATCTTTAGTACATAATGAACATATTTGCTGCACAAAAAGATTTGAAAATGCATTATTTGATATTTTCTCATAATTAAATCTAATTAAATGAATTAATATGAATAAAAATTCAATTAATTAATTAAAAATAAGAAAATAAATCCTTTTAAGCTCAATGGGTCGTGCATAGGCTTTGGGTAATGGTTCAAGGAAGAATTTGAGGCCCATTAGCAATTTTGAAGTGTTTTAGGCAAAGTTGACTTTTGAAAATTCCCAAATATTTCCCAACTTCTCCAATGCATATCTTGCTCAATTTTGAAGCTATGAACATGTTATTAGACATTTTGGAAAGGTCTTGAAGTCCTCTAACCAATTCCTTTGGTCCCATGTCATTTTGATTTACCAATCTCAAGTTATGGTCTTTGACTTAAAGTGCCTTTTTGTTGACTTTTGAAAATGACCTATAATGTTGAAATTTATAACTTTTTGTGAGAGCATTTCTTGGACTTGGAGTGTGAAGATGAGTTGTACGAAATGTCATTATATTCAAAATGAGCTTTGGATGGGATTTTTCTGATGAACCATGAAGAAGTTATGCCCTGGTCAATTTGCAGTTGACTTTTCAACTGTCCAAAAATAGAAACTTTTGCATCTTGAGACTTTTTGAGCCATGCTTTGAGAAATCATGATCAAGAATTGATCAAATGATGATTGTGGCCTCAAAATAAGATGTTGTCCAAATTTTTTGACTTTTGACTGTCAAATGACCATTTTGCCCCTGCAGTTGACTGTGGAGCAATTAGGGTTTTTGACTGTGCAACTTGATGCTGTGAGTCTTGAAACTTGACATATGGATGCTTGACCATGTATATAGGCATGTGGGACTTAATTGAGCCCTTGAAAACCTCATTTTCTTTGCAAGAACCAAAACCCTAATTTTGACTGTGTTAGGAGGATGGTTGACTGGGTAACCCTTGAGAGATTTTGAAGCTTGATCTTGCCAAATCTTGAAAAATATGGGAGGGCAAATTTTGGGGTACAACAGTTGCCCCTGTTCAATCTTCTTAGACCTGAGGATGTAGATTGGCTGGCGCGCCTTTCGTGATCCGAAGGTGGAAGATAATTGAACACTAGAGTGCCCAGAAATTTGCACTCACATAGTAGAGTATCAGCAGTGTGATAGCGGAAATGGGCTTACAGATTCCATTTGGAGGGATGATGGATAGGAGGATGGGCTTATAGATGCCATCTGGATATGTGACAGAACCTTGTCGGGAATGGGCTTATAGATGCCATTTGGAGACTGTTGGTATGTGGATGGGCTTATAGATGCCATCTAGGTGTCGATTGCGTAAGAGATTCCTTAGCGAGAATTTGCGTACCTGAGAAAGAAAGATAATTACCTGGCCTGTTATAGGGGTTGATCTTCAAACTCTTCATGTGGATGTGCCCTGGCTGGATACAGGTATCGAATCCGGAAAATAGTCGTCAACAGATACACCCTGGCGAGATACAGGAATCAGATCTTCAAACTCTTAAGACGTGCCCTGGCAGGATACAAGAGTCGAGTCTGGAATTAGTCGTCAATAGATACACCCTGGAAAGATATAGGAATCGGATCTTCAAACTCTTCAGACGTGCCCTGGCAAGATACATGAATCGAGTCCGGAGAATAGTCGTCAACAGATACACCCTGGCAAGATACAGGAATCGAATCTTCAAACTCTTCAGATGTGCCCTGGCAAGATACAGGAATCGAGTCTGGAAAACAGTCGTCAACAGATACACCCTGGCAAGATACAGGAATTGGATCTTCAAACTCTTCAGACGTGCCCTGGCAAGATACAGGAATCGAGTCTGGAATTAGTCGTCAACAGATACACCCTGGCAAGATACAGGAATTGGATCTTCAAAATCTTCAGACGTGCCCTGGCAAGATACAGGAATCGTGTCTGGAATTAGTCGTCAACAGATACACCCTGGCAAGATACAGGAATCGGATCTTCAAACTCTTCAGACGTGCCTTGGCAGGATACAGGAGTCGAGTCTGGAATTAGTCGTCAACAGATACACCCTGGCAAGATACAGGAATCGGATCTTCAAACTCTTCAGACGTGCCCTGGCAAGATACAGGAATCGAGTCTGGAATTAGTCGTCAACAGATACACCCTGGCAAGATACAAGAATCGAATCTTCAAACTCTTCAGACGTGCCCTGGCAGGATACAAGAATCGAGTCTGGAAAATAGTCGTCAACAGATACACCCTGGTAAGATACAGGAATCGGATCTTCAAACTCTTCAGACGTGCCCCGGCGGGATACAGGAATCGAGTCTGGAATTAGTCGTCAACAGATACACCCTGGAAAGATACAGGAATCGAATCTTCAAACTCTTCAGACGTGCCCTGGCAGGATACAGGAATCGAGTCTGGAATTAGTCGTCAACAGATACACCCTGGTAAGATACAGGAATCAGATCTTCAAACTCTTCAGACGTGCCCTGGCAAGATACAGGAATCGAGTCTGGAAAATAGTCGTCAACAGATACACCCTGGCAAGATACAGGAATCGGATCTTCGAACTCTTCAGACGTGCCCTGGCAAGATACAAGAATCGAGTCTGGAAAATAGTCGTCAACAGATACACCCTGGCAAGATACAGGAATCGGATCTTCAAATTCTTCAGAGGTGCCCTGGAAAGATACAGGAATCGAGTCTGGAAAATATTCGTCAACAGATACTCCCTGGCAAGATACAGGAATCAGATCTTCAAACTCTTCAGACGTGCCCTGGCGGGATACAGGAATCGAGTCTAGAATTAGTCGTCAACAGATACACCCTGGCAAGATACAGGAATCGGATCTTCAAACTCTTCAGACGTGCCCTGGCAGGATACAAGAGTCGAGTCTGGAGAATAGTCGTCAACAGATACACCCTGGCAAGATACAGGAATCGGATCTTCAAACTCTTCAGACGTGCCGTGGCAAGATACAGGAATCGATTCTGGAAAACAGTCGTCAACAGATACACCCTGGAAAGATACAGGAATCGGATCTTCAAACTCTTCAGACGTGCCCTGGCAAGATACATGAATCGAGTCTGGAATTAGTCGTCAATAGATACACCCTGGCAAGATACATGAATCGGATCTTCAAACTCTTCAGACGTGCCCTGGCAAGATACAGGAATCGAGTCTGGAATATAGTCGCTCACAGATATGCCCTGGCCGGATACAGGAATCGAATCTGGAATTGCGACAGTTGATAGTAATCATCTTCGTATTAACTTTTGTCCTGAAAAGACAAAACGTTAGTTGTACGTAATGTCATGATGCATGACATGCGTGATGTTCTCAGAATAAATGATATTGTATGTTCGTGATGCGTATGTGCATGCTATAATGTATAAAGATGTGATGTTTATGAGCGTATTTTCGTCTAGGAAAATAAATCCTTGACGGGTGCCGGGAAGTTGAATCTTGGGCTGATGTTAAAGAGTAGAACTTTTTTGTTTCCGCTAGGGATGATGGTTGCAAGAATACCGGTAGGAGAAGATGAATCCATTGGGGAATAAACTTGGCGAAGATATTACTCTGCGGGGAATGCTTTGTGGGGAAGAGATGTACTTTGCTGAGGTTGATGATAACTCCGCTGGGGATACCATTGTTAAGCTCTGTTGGAAGATTTGATGAACTTCGCTGGGGATAGGAAGACTTCGCCGGGGACGATCTTTCCGTGGCAATTAGCTGAGGATAACCCAGTTATATCCTGGTGGGGAAATAACCTCTGAATAACAAGTCCGGGAAACGCGTTCGTGCTATGCAGGGGATAGCTTCCGGAATTTACTGGGGGTAAGCTTCTTACTGGGGAGATTGATTCAACTTTCCTGGGGAGGCTTTTCAGATTGGACTGGGGAATGGCTCCACTGGATGTTCGGTATTCCGCCGGGGAACAATCTTAGATCAAGACTGTCGGGGATGCTTGTTAGGAATATTTGTATACTCTGTTGGGGAATATTGAGATCTTCGGGGGATAATCCAACTTCCTTAAGGCTGATTGAGGATAACTCTGCTCGGGGAGAGTATTGCGGACTTGCTGGCGATACGGTGCCTTGTCAGGGTTGATGTGAGACTAACTGCTTGGGAGAAAATTGTTGAATCTTGGCTTACTCTCTGGGGAATTAATATATCTTGGTTACATTCTTCATCCGAACTTACCTTGGTACCTTGGTGGATAGAGCAATTAGATCGCTTAGACAACTCATTATTGCCCCTGTTTCTTGTGTTACCTATAATTAATCCTTTGTTTCGTATGCAAATATTTATGAGTTAGCAATTAGTGTCAAATGCATATATCACAATTGAACATTGGACGTTCTTCGTAAAACAAAACAGAAAAGGAAAAACAATTGGCAATTGGTCTGAAAAGTGAATTTATATTGATTTTTTAATTTGCCTGTAAATAGGCGTTTATGTACAAGAGGCTGACGTCCTAGTAAGAGAACGCCGCCGAACAACAGAGTTTATACAATTTTGGTGCAAAAGGAAAACAAAACAGCTATGTGAAAGGAATAATCCCACTGGGTTCCAACTCTGCTATCGCCTTTATATCTTCGAGCGTCTCATCACTTGGCTGCTTAGTTGAAGATGAAGTTGATCGATCGATGCCGTCTGAACTTGATATTGATACCGGATTCTGGATGCAAGGTGATCCAATGAGACATAGTATTACGCTTTAATCCCTAACTTTTGCCTGGACTGCCCTTTCGGGTTTTCAGTCCACCGGGATACCCATTTTTGCCCAAGCCGCCTTTTCAGGTTTTCGACTTGCCGGGTGTACAAATTTTTTTCATTTCATCCCTCATTTTGCCCGAACCCTTTTGGTTCGCCGGGAAGCCCTAATTTTTGCCTAGGTATGTCAACCTAGCGGGTCTTTTATCATGCGTAGTATCTTTTTATTATGTCTGCATTGGCGGGGTGAGGAAGGTCGTCACCATCCATGGTGGTTAGAATCATGGCTCCTCCTGAGAAGACATGTTTAACCACAAATGGCCCTTCGTACGTAGGGGTCCATTTGCCCCTGGGATCACTTTGAGGAAGGATGATGCGCTTGATTACCAGGTCCGCAACTTGATATTCTTGTGGTCTGACTTTCTTGTTAAATGCCCTGATCATCCGTTTTTGGTACGTTTGACCATGACAAATAGCAGTGAGTCTCTTTTCGTCGATTAGGTTTAACTGATCAAGTCGAGTCTGGATCCAGTCATCTTCGCTCAGATCTGCATCCTTCATTATCCGGAGAGAGGGTATCTGGACTTCAATCGGCAAGACTGCCTCCATACCATAGACCAAGGAAAAGGGAGTTGCCCCGGTTGACGTTCTTGCTGAGGTACGGTACCCATGAAGAGAAAACGGTAACATCTCGTGCCAATCTTTATAGGTCACTGTCATCTTCTGCACAATCTTTTTGATATTCTTATTAGCTGCTTCTACAGCCCCATTCATATTCGGTCGGTAAGGAGAAGAGTTGTGGTGCTGTATCTTGAATTGCTCGCAGAGCTCAGTGATCATCTTGTTATTAAGATTGGTACCATTGTCCGTAATAATCCTTTCAGGTACACCGTATCGACAGATCAGGTTATGTCGAATGAACCGTGCCACGACGTTCTTGGTTACGGTGGCGTAGGAAGCTGCTTCAACCCACTTTGTAAAGTAATCAATCGCTACCAGGATGAAGTGATGCCCGTTGGATGCTGTAGGTCTGATATCACCGATCACATCAATGCCCCACATTGCAAAAGGCCAAGGTGCTGTCAAGATGTTCAGAGGAACTGGGGGAACGTGCACCTTATCAGCGTAGATCTGGCACTTATGACATGTCCGGGAATGTTGGTAACAGTCGGCTTCCATTGTGGACCAGAAATATCCTGCCCGAAGAATTTTCTTTGCCATGGTGTGTCCACTGGAATATGTTCCAAAGGTACCCTCATGTAGCTCTGCCATGATCCTTTCTGCTTCAGCTTTATCCACACAACGCAGTAAGGTTGAGTCATGGTTTCGTTTGTATAGAATGCCATTGCTGAGGAAGAACTTTGCAGCGAACCTTCTCAGAAACTTTTTGTCGTTGACAGATGCTCCTTCGGGGTATTCTTGAGCTTCCAAGTACCTCTTCACCTCATGATACCAGGGTTTTTCAGTTACTACCTCAGCCTCAAGATCACAACAATATGCAGGTTCGTCCAGTTTCCAGATAATGATCCGGGGAGCCTCATTGTCCCACTTGACTTTGAACATAGAAGACATTGTAGCTAACGCGTCCGCCAACTGATTCTCCTCTCTTGGGAAGTGTTCAAAAGTTATTTCTGTGAAATGGGGGATCAATGTCAACACACACTCTTTGTAAGGAATAAGATTCGGATGTTTCGTATCCCACTCGCCTTTGATCTAATTGATCACGAGAGCGGAATCTCCGAAGACACTCAGAAACTTGATCCTTAAGTCAATCGCAGCCTGCAGACCCATGATACATGCCTCATACTCCGCCATGTTGTTGGTGCAGTTGAAACATAGCCGGGAAGTAAGTGGAGTATGAGTGCCTCTGGGGGATATGATCACAACGCCGATACCGTTACCCAAAGCATTTGAGGCTCCATCAAAGTGCATAGACCATCGGGATCCTTCCTCAGGTCCTTCATCCGGTCCAGGTACTTCACAATCAGTTACTACCATGATGTTCTCGTCGGGAAACTCAAAGTTCATTGACTGGTAGTCGTCCACTGCCTGGTGTGCCAAGTGGTCTACCAATACACTTCTTTTGATTGCTTTCTGAGTCGTGTACTGGATGTCGTATTCCGTTAAGATCATCTGCCATCTTGCTATTCTTCCAGACAGAGCAGGCTTTTCGAATATGTACTTTATTGGATCCATTTTTGAAATCAACAGAGTAGTGTGAGTCAGCATATACTGTCTCAGCCGGCGAGCAGCCCATACCAAAGCGCAGCAAGTTTTCTCGAGCAGTGAGTATCGGGTCTCACTGTCGGTAAACTTTTTTCTAAGGTAATAAATGGCATGCTCTTTTCGGCCAGACTCGTCATGCTGCCCCAACACACACCCCATTGAGTTGTCAAGTACTGTCAAGTATAGTATTAGAGGTCTCCCTTCAACCGGTGGCATAAGAATGGGTGGTTCTTGGAGATACTCTTTGATTCTATCGAAAGCGGCCTGACATTCATCGTTCCAACGTACTACCTGATCTTTCTTCAGCAGCTTGAAGATTGGTTCACAGGTAGCAGTTAGATGCGAGATGAATCGGGCAATGTAATTCAGTCGTCCTAGAAAGCCTCTGACTTCTTTCTCTGTCTTGGGAACTGGCATCTCTTGTATAGCTCTAACCTTGGCAGGGTCCACTTGAATACCTTTGTCACTTACGACGAAGCCTAGCAACTTTCCAGATCTTACCCCAAAGGTGCACTTGTTCGGGTTCAACCTCAGCTTGTACAACTTCAGACGGTCAAACAGCTTCTGTAGATGGTCAAGATGTTCCTCCTCAGTTTGAGACCTTGCAATCATATCATCAACGTACACTTCGATCTCATGGTGGATCATGTCATGAAATAAAGCAACCATGGCACGTTGGTAGGTTGCCCCAGCATTTTTCAACCCGAATGGCATGACCTTGTAGTAGAAGGTTCCCCACTGAGTAACAAAGGTAGTCTTTTCCATGTCTTCAGGAGCCATCTTGATCTGGTTATAACCTGAAAAACCGTCCATGAAGGAGAACACCTTGTGCTGAGCAGTATTGTCAACCAGAACGTCGATGTGAGGTAGAGGGAAGTCATCCTTAGGGCTGGCCCTGTTCAAATCCTTGTAATCGACACACATTCTGACCTTACCATCTTTCTTTGGCACTGGGACCACATTGGCAACCCACTGAGGGTAAGAAGTCACTGCAAGAAACCCGGCATCAAACTGTTTCATAACCTCAGCTTTGATCTTTTCGGACATCTCTGGACGCATACGGCGGACCTTTTGTTTTACCGGAGGACAGTCTTCCTTGGTAGGCAAATGATGGACCACAATGTCGGTATCCAACCCAGGCATGTCTTCGTAAGACCAGGCAAAGATCTCCACATAGTCATGCAACATCCGAATCAACCGTTGTCTTACGTTGAGCTCCAGATTGGCACCAATCTTAACTTCCTTTTTATCTGTCTCAGTACCCAGGTTTACCGTTTCCACTGGCTCTTCATGCGGCTGAATGGCCCTCTCTTCCTGGAGTAACAGTCTTGCAAGCTCACCAGGCACTTCGCAATCATCTTCACCTTCGTCTTCG
Organism: Vicia faba; assembly: GCA_948472305.1. Taxonomy (NCBI): domain Eukaryota; kingdom Viridiplantae; phylum Streptophyta; class Magnoliopsida; order Fabales; family Fabaceae; genus Vicia; species Vicia faba. The sequence continues at coordinate 1,028,743,300 of OX451738.1, forward strand.
GCTAAGTTGATCAGATTTTCGAAGTCATAACTGGCGGTAGCAGAGTCGTTACCAGTGAGATCCAGAGTGGATTGAAACCTGTATGAGTGAGTGTGTGTAAATACAGCTGTTTTGCAATATATAAAAGAAAGAAAGAAAGGGAGCACAAGATTTGAAATGCGAAAAACGTCCAATGTCTTTATTCATGATATATGGAAATGACAAGTAATAAGCCCTCACAAATGAAGCCAACGGTGCCCCGGGTAAGACACCGGGCCATAAAGTTTCAAATTATTGTTCATTACAAATTTAAGAAACAAAGGAATTCATTACTGCGTAACAAAAGTAACAGGTATGTGGTCTTTTGCAGTCCAATTGTTCAGTCCACCGTCGGTCGTCGGGCAGATCCAGCTGTTGAACTCAGATTCTTCCACTTCGTCACCATCCCTGATAGCATTCACTCCATGGTCAGGTAGGGGAGCTGTCACCACATTAGGCTTCTCAGGCGCCTCGAACTGAACTTCCTTGGCATCAATAAGGTCCTGAACCTTATTTCTTAGGGCCCAACAATCATCAGTAGAATGCCCCGGGCTATCAGAGTGATAAGCGTAGCGGGCATTGGGATTATACTTCGTAGATATGGTGTTCACCACCTTCGGAGCTTCTCTGACGGTTACCAAGTTGGTCGATAGCAGTTGCGGCAAGATCTGTGACAAGGTCATACTAAGCCGAGTGTATTCTCTTCTGGGTCTCTCACCCCTTGGTTGGTTAGGTTGCCGAGGAGCGGCAGCAGGCTTTACAATTACCACCGCGTTGACAGTTTGGCGGCGTTCCGGTTTGTTTTGCCTCCTAGGCCCATACACAGCACTGGCTTCCTTTTTGAAAGGCTTCTTCTCAGAACTTGAGGACGCACCTTTCTGTATCTTCCCTGATTTCATCCCAGCTTCTATCCTTTCCCCAGTCAAAATGAGATCTGTGAAACCTGCAGATGAATTACCAATGAGATGATTGAAGAACGGCCCGGATAGGGTCCCTAAGAACATATCCACAAGCTCACGGTCGGTTAATGGTGGCTGCACCCTGCCAGCCAGGTCCCTCCACTTCTGCGCGTACTCTTTAAAACCTTCTCCCGATCCTAGCGACATACCCTGGAGTTGGGTACGTGTAGGAGCGAGGTCGGCATTATACTGATACTGCTTATAAAAAGCAGTAGCCAATTCCTCCCAGTTACGAACCTTGGTTCCATCCAGCTTATAGAACCATTCGAGATGAGTCCCTGAAAGACTCTCCTGGAAGAAATGGATCCATAAGTTCTTGTTCACAGTATACGGCTGGATCTTCCGCACATAAGATCTGAGATGTAGCTTAGGGCAGGATGCCCCGTCATACTTTGCGAAAGATGGTGCTTTGAACTTATATGGGATTACCACACCAGAAGATAGACCCAGGTCTCCAAAATCCAACCCAGGCACTTGTTGAATTTCCATAGCATTCAGGCGATCCTCTAACTGCTTGTACTTGTCTTCAACTGGAGGATACTGCTCCTCATTGAAATCAGTCTCGTTGTCAGAGACCACAGGGCTAGGAACCCCTCCCCCTTGGGGACTGCCTTTCCCTACAGAAGAACCAGCTTGATCAACCTTATTCTGCAGTGTGTTACCAAACCTCCGGCCAGTGTTGAATAGTATAGTTCTCTTCTTCTTCTTCTTTACCAGCAGAGCCTTCAATTCCTCTTGACCTTGAGCTAAACTCATGATCAGCTCTTGGAACTGGGCGTTTTGAGCCTGGAGGGCCTTGATGGATTGCTCAGTAGATGATTCAGGATTCATGATGGTGAGCTGAAATAAACAGCGAAGAAGATCAAACCACCTGTAAAAAGAAGAGTACCTGCTATGCACATGATGCATGATATGTGTTTATGCAATGCATTCAAGGGTTCGAAAGTTCAAATTTGTTGTAGACAAAAAGGAACACACGTTATCATTAAGAAATAATTGTTCAGTACATCAAAGCCTCGCGGGCAAACATTACAAAAGTGAATCAATCCCAAAAGACACTATGCATCCTCTTTGGAGCTATGTAAGTGTTGAGAGTATTTTCCTCGTGCAGTAGGCGGGTGAGCTCTAAGACCTTCTTCTCACTGGCATGCAGACCGGCTTCAAGAGAATTCCGTTCTTCCTTTAGCTGGATCCAGCTCTTCTGCATTTCTTCCCAGGATGTGGGCATGTCAGGATGTTGAATGGTGTAGGACACCTCTCCTTCTAAAATTGGCTCTTTGATCACAGGGAGAACATGAGGATATGGCATCACTAACTTCTGGGAGCGGGCTCGTACCCACTTGAGGTAAGGTTCCAACGGGATGGAGTTCCTGTGCCCCAGTGTCTTGCTGTCTACCTTGCTGGGCATCCTCCAAGTTCTGATAAACCTCTGGCGAAGTCCTTGTGCATCGTTGTCGAAGTCAAAAACTATGTCAGGAATTAACATGTCGTGGGGGCCATCTCTCCGAGCATAACCAAACCGTCTCAAAGCCAAGCATGGGTTATAGGTAATACCTCCTCTGATTCCAAGTAAAGGAACATTAGGAAACTCCCCGCAATGATCAATGATAGTGACATCCTCTCTGGACCGAGAACACCAATGTATATCTGCATGTGTAAGAGTCATCAATCGCTGTGACCATCTCAAACCCCGCTCATTCTTCAAAACTGATTGTGGAAGGTGCGAAATAAACCACCTTCCCAGGAGAGGAGTGCAGCACATAAGAACACCTCTTTTTCTCATGGTTCGAGTGTAACATGAGTGAAGGATGTCCCCAAGCAACGTAGGTATAGGATTCTTGGACATGAAGATCTTGACAGCATTGATATCTATAAGCTGATCTGGATTCGGGAACAACACCAACCCATAGACAAGGAGGGCCACCACTTCTTCAAAGGCTTGTAGGTCAAGGGAATTCCAACATTCTTGGGCCTTCTCAAACAGAAACCTGGCCAAGAACCCTTTGATACCACTTCTAACTTCCCAATGTCCCTTGATGTCAGATGGTTGTAGGCGTAATGCTTTAGCAATCTCTTCAAGTTTGGGTTCCCTTTCCGTACCATTGTAGGGTAGTTGACTAAGTATAGGGATCTTCAGAAGCCGGGAGAACTCTTCCAATGTAGGCACCAGTTGATAATCCAGGAAAGTAAAGCAGTGGTGCCGAGGGTCAAAGAACTGGAAGAGGACCTTTATCATATCTTCCTCAATGTTGGTGTTGACCAAGCTGATGAGTCTTCCATGTTTCTCACTGAAAGAAGAGCTCTCAGGAATCCTGGGTATGAGTTCCTTAAGCTGAGGAGGGATCCTTATAAGGCTGATCTGAATTGTCTTTCTGCGGGTAGTTTCCATGTCCTACAAAACAAGAACAAAGATGAAGATTCGAACCCCTGAAGTGGTTAGTCAATGCATATGATGCTGTATGATGTTATGATGCTATGATTAAACACACCACAAGTATTCACAAAAAGCAAACATGATAAGGCACACAAGTCACACAAGACAACCCTTAGAGTTTAGGCCAGCATGGGGTCTGGGGTATTACCCTCTTGAGGTTGGTGGGCTCAAACCTGTCCTATAAGAAGTAACCGGGTTCTAAGGGTCCCAATATCATTGGATTGTTTTCTGTGTTCATTGTTTCGATTTAGCCACTGGACTGGCGACCGAAATATTCCAAGAAAACAACCCTCAACTGAGTGTAGTATCGAGCATCAACCAACCTCGGACTGCACCAAAGTCAGTTATCTCACTACCCTAAAGAGGCCAAGATGGTTCAATTAAGGTTCCTAAGGTCAGTTATGCTTCACGACACCACGCGGCGGCCCCGTACTCTCCTTGACTGGACTCAAGGGTTACCGGTACTCACCAAAGTGCCACATCAACGTAGCAGACTGCTTCAACCGTGTTGGTATACCCCGCACAGTTCCCTCACAGTCTTGTTGCTACTTTCTAAGAAGGTATCCCCTAGATCCGGGTTAGGATCTATAGAACTTCCAAGACAGTACCCACAATGATAAAGCAAACAATTCAGACAATTGAAAACACAAGTGATCTTAGTCCTAAGGTACACCTCACTTATAAAAGTTTCCCCAGTAGAGTCGCCAGTTCTGTGATCGGTGGATTTAGAACTGACTGTTTAACGCTGGATCGCGAAATGTCGCAGAAGCAAGAGTCGCCACCGTCTTTTATTTTCTCCAACATGGACAGGACAAAAGCACAGCAAAATTCCTTATGAGAATGTTTCTCGGTTCGGGAGGTAGATTTATAGAAAGGGAAGGTGTTAGCACCCTTTCTATCCATGGTTATCCATGGTGTTGTACCCCAAAATTTTCCCTCCCATATTCTCCAAGAAATTGCCAAGTCAAGCTGCAAAATTCCCCAAGGGTGGCACAGTGCAAAGGTCTCCTATACAGTCAAAACTAGGGTTTTTGCTCTGATCAAGAAAAGGAAGTTTTCAAGGGCCCAATCAAGTCTCATATGTCCACAAATATGGTCAAGTATCCTCATATCAAGTTTCAAGGCATTCAGCTCAAAATTGCACAGTCAAAACCCTAAGTTGCACTACAGTCAACTGTAGGGGCAAAATGGTCATTTGACAGTCAAAAGTTCAAATTTTTGGCCAACATATCATTTTGAAGCCACAAACATCATTTGATCAATGCTTGATCATGATTCTCAAAATTTGGCTCTAAAATCATCAAGATGCAAAAAGTTTCCTTATTTGGACAGCTGAAAAAAGTCAACTGAAATTGACTAGGGCATAACTTTCACATGGATTATCAGAAAAATTCCATCCAAAGCTAATTTTGAAGAGAAAGACATTTCCTACAACTCATCTTCATACTTCAAGTCCAAGAAATGCTCTCACAAAAAGTTATCAATTTCAACATTATAGGTCATTTTCAAAAGTCAACAAAAAGGGACTTTAAGTCAAAGGCCATAACTTGAGATTGGTAAATCAAAATGACATGGGACCAAAGGCATTGGTTAGAGGACTCAAAGACCTTTCCAAAATGTCCAAGAACATGAGAAAAGCTTAAAAATTGAGCAAGTTATGCCTTGTGGAAGTTGGGAAATTTTTGGATATTTTGAAAAGTCAACATTGATTCAAATGACCTAAAATTGCTAATGGGCCCATTTTTCTTCCATGATTCATCATCCATGACACATGCACGACCACTTGGCCCAAAGGGAAGTATTTTCTCATTTTTTATTTATTTATTTGAATTTTTATTTATATTAATTCATTTAAATCATTTAAATATATGAAAAATATTTAACTTAACCTAACCAATCTTTTTATACATGTTTTAGACTCAATATTTCGTGCATATGCAAATGTGGAAAGATTTGGCTTGATTGGATCCTAATTGACACAAAAGCACATGGAAAAAGATATGGAAATCATGGTGAAAAAATCAAATCTTCAAGTCATGAATGAAAGAGATTTTGATCAATTTTGTTAACCTAATTTGTTCACTACATAAGCATAAACATAAACCTAATCATGCTAGAGGCGCAGCTGCTCAGAATACTCCATTGCAAACTTGAATTTTTTCTCTAAAAAGTCAATACTGAAAACCACTTTTGAGGGCGATTCAAAGGATAATTTTCATTCCAATAGCTTCCTCAAGGATTACTGATCACATTCCAATCAGAAACAACCATCAAAACGCCAAGAATTGGTAAAACGGACATGAACTGTACAGAGAAAAACTCATAATCGTGCATCATGATTTAAGCATTTTTACAGCATTTTATTCATGGATTCATGTTCATTATCTTGTCCTGAAACTAACCAATGCATTTAATTGTGTTTTTATGTTGTATACACGATTTCACCATGCTTGAATCCTAGGGTTTACAGGACCTTAATTTGGGGCTTTTGAAACGAGGCAAAATTAGCCCTTGAGACCACCACCATCCAACTCATCGCATCTGGACGAAGAAGACGCAACTATCGCGCCCAATTTATGAATGCTTGAGACCTAATCGCTATTTTCTAATAGCATGCCTAAAACAACGCATAAAAAACCGTTGCCTCATGTTTTTGTTTTCAGGAACATGAAGAAGATGGAGTCGTGGCAACAAGTGATACGCTGGTTTGAAATTCGCGCGCGTTTCCAAGCACTAACCCACGTTTTCCTTTTTATTAATTATTGTTTATTTATATATCAAATGCGTTAGTTGGCACAGTTGGTTGGAGAAAGCATTGGCAATATCCATGACCTGGGTTCGAACCCCAGGTCTTACATGTTTCCTTACTATTTTTCATCAGCAATTCCCATGCAGCGCCCATGTCAAGACGCACCATACACCTCAAGATTCAGCCATCCACGTGTTCCTGGAGATCAGATTAAAGGCAATCCAAGGGTGCAAAGTTGATGAACACCATAAACCCTGGTCAACATTGCTGTACGCTGTCTGGAAAAGTCAATGGATCTGAAGGTCATTGGGCTTAAACTGCTTGGGCCATACCTCCATATTGGGGACTTCCACCCCCCCTGGTTTGCAATTTTCTCAATTTTCCTTATATTTTATTTTTAATTATTATTTTATTTTCTTTATTGTTTTAAATTCATTAATTATTTTTACAAAATATAAAAAATGCCTAAAAATCAGAAAAGAGAAAAAATATAATAAATATTTTTATTTTAATATTTTCTTATAAATAAGTGCATGTAAATAAATTTAGTTTAAATTAGGGTTTGCAATATTAATTCTTTTCATAAAAAATCTAAAAAATGTAGAAATAGGTTTAATTATTGTTTTTTTTCTTTTAATTTTTCCTTCTATAATAATATTACTTATTTCATTTATTTTCATAATTAAATTGTACATAAAAAATTTTAGGTTTAATTTAGGTTAAATTTTAATGTTTTCTTAATAAATTAAAATAAAGTAGAATTAGGGTTAATAGTTAATTTTAATTAATTCTCTTTTTCTATTAAATCCTAAAATATTAAAAACACCAAAAATAAGTTCTTTTTTCTTTTAAATTTTAATTCTAATTCCTCATTAATTTTAATATTTTGCAAAAGGGTCCAACGCCCTCGTTTCGTTCTTAATTTTCTTATTTATTCGCATATTTATTTTATGTCATTTAAATAATTATGTACCTCTCCCGAAGCCTTGTAATTACTTCTTGCACTTTTAATTTCTTTATTTTCCGTCAAATCGGGTCCTGGTTAATTTTGGCGATGTGGACCCGCGCCATTTGTAATAGCTTTAGATTTACTTTTCCTCGCAACTTTTAACGGTTAAACAAAGCATGCAAGAATGAATGGCCATAATAAAAACAAGCGTAGATCACTTTGACATGAATAAGACAAAATAACTGAACATGACACACAAATCACACACCACCCCTAGGGTACGCCTCACTGTTGCCTTGCCTCGAAAGGTGATCGTCGAGTAGAGGATGTCTTAGTAAGTCCTCATGATCCGGGAACCTGGCATGAGGGTAGCTTCTAAGGTGTCTTCCCATTGCTCTGGTGATCACCATGTCCCGAACCTCGAATTGACCCGAACACCTCCAACGGTGGTGCTACCTACCTCTCAATGGTGGGATGGCACTACTTTAAAGGACATCTACACAGACGAATTCCTTAGGGTAGGTAGGTTCTCGTAGATACTTGCTCTAATTTCAAAACAAATTCAAAAAATACTTTTCACACCGACACCTTTTCAAAAAGCTTTCGAAAGCAATTTTTCAAACACTCTTGAGGACAGATACAAGAGTCGAACTGAAATTTTCAAAGAAACTTTTTAAAACCCACAGTTGAAAAGCAAACAAACCATTTTTGAAAACACAAGTGAGCAAGTATCTAAGAGCCCATGGATAACCATGGATAGAAAGGGTGCTAACACCTTCCCTTTCTATAACCTACCTCCCGAACCGAGAGCAATCTCTATAAGGAATTTTTCTGTGCTTTTGTCCTTTCCATTTGGAGAAAATAAAAGACGGTGGCGACTCTTGCTTCCGCGACATTTCGCGAACCAGCGTTAAACAGTCAGTTCCAGATCCACCGATCACAGAACTGGCGACTCTGCTGGGGATATAAACTATAAAGTGAGGTGTACCTTAGGGCTAGTTCGTAACTGTGTTTTCACTTGTATTGATTTGCTTGCTTTACTATTGTGGGTTGCATCGGAGTTACATAGATCCTAACCTGGATCCGGGGATACCCTGTTTAGGTAGCATAAGCTGTGAGGGACCTGTCCGGCGTAGACCGACACAGGTGAAGCAGTGGCTACGTTGGTGTGGCACCTTGGTCTGTACCGATATCCCTTGTGTCGCAACGAGGAGAATATGGGTCTTCTAAGGAGTCATTAAGCACCAACAACCTTAGAACCTTAATTGACACAACTTGGCCTTTAGAATTGTAGCAGTATGCTACGCCCATTGAGGCTAAACTCTCGTGATGGTTCTGGCCGCAAGAAAAGATTGCGATGCTGGAGTTATGACCGATTGAGGGTAGTCAATGATATTGGGATCCTCTAAGAACCCGGTTACTTTTGATTAGGACAGGTATGAACCAACAAGCTGAAAGAGGGTAGTACCTAGACCTCATGCTGGCCTAAACTTTAGGGGCTTGCCTTGTGTGACTTGTGTGCCTTACCATGTTTGCCTTTGTATCTGTATGTGGTGTGCTTTATCATAACATCATAGCATCATGAGCATTGCATGCATCCTGCATAAGGACTGACCATTTCAAAGACAAGAGGGTTTCACCTTTGCTCTGTTTTGTAGGACATCATGATGCCGGTGCGAAGGAATACTATCCGGTTCAACTTTGTTCGTTCACCCGAGTTGCTTGATGAGTTAGTTAGCAGAATTCCAAATACCACTTCCTTCATTCAGAGGCATGGCTCCCTTCTCAGTTTAGTCACTGCAAAGCGGGATCAACAGTTGATGAGTGTTCTGACCCAGTTCTATGACCCTCTGTACCAGTGCTTCACCTTTCAAGACTTCCAGCTGGTCCCTACCCTGGAAGAGTTCTCTAATTTGCTTGGTATCCCTATCTTGGATCAGACTCCCTTTACTGGTTGGGAAAAGACCCTCAGGCTTGAGGATGTGGCTGCAGCTCTTCCTTTGACCCATCAAGAGGTAACAGACAACTGGGTAACTAGAAGCGGAGTTAAGGGTTTCTTGGCCAAGTTTCTGATTGGTAAAGCTAACAGTTTCTGGAATGACCTGGACTTTAGGGCATATGAAGACATCTTGGCTCTCCTAACCTATGGGTTAGTCCTGTTTCCTAATCCTGACAACTTCATCAATGTCACTGCCATAAGGATCTTTATGTCTCAGAATCCTGTGCCCACTCTCTTGGGTGACATCTTGCAACAACTTCATGCCCGTACTACCCGAAGACGAGGAACCCTATGGTGTTGTATCCCTTTGTTGGTGAGGTGGTTTATTTCGCACCTCCCTAAGTTCGTACTGAAGAATCAAGAAGGAAGAGGTTGGGCTCACAGGTTAACGTCTCTCACCGATAAAGACATCATTTGGACTTGCAGAGGTTTGGATGAGATAGCTATTATTGATTGATGCGGGGAATACCCTAATGTTCCTCTGATTGGTACCCAAGGAGGGATCTCTTACAATCCATGTCTAGCATTCCGTCAGTTTGGAAGAGCAGGCCCCCATGAGATGTTGGTGCCTCACATCAGTTTCGAGTTTCAGGTGGATAGTGACGAGCTGCGTCGTAGGTTCATCAAGGCTTGGGACAAAATTCATAAAGCTGACCCACAAGAGTTAGGGCCAAAGACTTCTTTACCTATGGAAGCCTACTACAAATGGGTTCGCATCCGCGCTCAGAAGTTAGGTATGCCGTATGAAGCTGTCAGACCCGTCATTCTAGAGTGTCCTGATAAAGATGGTGTTCCTCCAACTGTCCTTCCTCCTCAGATGCCTACTGATTATGAGACATTGAAGAGATCTTGGTCGCAGCTGCGAGAAGAGCGGGATTCTTACCGGGAAAAGTTCAACGAGCAGGAATCAAAGATCCAGAAGCTGACCAAGCAGTTGGAGAATGAGAGAGCTCTGAATGCCTACATCCGTACTGAGAAGAGGAGACCATGGGATCAATAAGGAGCCCCAGATGTGCTTTTGCAGTTGTATTTCCTTTTCAGTATTTCCTTTCATGTAACGCCTAAGGGCAACTTGTTGAATAATTTCAGTTGCAAAGTTGAATCTAATGAAGTGTGTTCTTTTTTTGTTTACAAAGTTGATTCCCGATTGTCTTTGAAAACATAAATCATACGCATTTCATACATCATGTGCATAGCAGGTTTTTCCCCTTTTCAGGTTGCTTACAGTTCTTCGCTGTTTATTTCAGCATCATGAATACTGACTCTGCATCAACTGAGACTTCAATCAAGGCTCTTCAGGCGCAGAATGCGCAGTTTCAAGAATTAATCAAGGGACTAGCTCAAGGCCAAGAAGAACTGAAGGCTATGCTCCTGAAGAAGGAGAAGAAGAAGAAGAGAAGAACTGTTCTGTTCAACTGGGCCGAAGGTTTAACTATACTCTGCAACAGGAAGAGGCTGGTTCTTCTGTTGACAAGAATTCTCCTCAGGCAGAAGCAAGGGTTCCTAGTCCGGTAGTCTCCGACAACGAGACTGATTTTGATGAAGAGCAGTACCCTCCTGTAGAAGACAGATACAAACAACTGGAGGACAGATTGAAGGCTATGGAGGTTCAACAGGCACCTGGGCTGGATTTCGGAGATCTGGGTTTGTCGACTGGTGTGATCATCCCTCACAAGTTCAAAGCACCATCCTTCTCTAAGTATGACGGGGCGTCTTGTCCCAAGCTGCATTTAAGGTCCTATGTTCGGAAAATTCAACCGTACTCTGCGGATAAGAATTTATGGATCCACTTCTTCCAGGAGAGTCTTTCAGGGACTCATCTCGAATGGTTCTATCAGCTGGATGGGACCAAGGTTCGTAACTGGGAGGAGTTGGCTACTGCTTTCTATAAGCAGTATCAATATAATGCCGACCTTGCCCCCACACGTACCCAACTCCAGGGTATGTCGTTAGGTGCAAGCGAAGGTTTTAAGGAGTACGCTCAGAAGTGGAGAGACCTGGCTGGCAGGGTGCAGCCACCGTTGACTGATCGGGAGTTGGTGGACATGTTCTTGGGGACCCTATCTGGGCCATTTTTCAACCATCTCATCGGGAATTCGTCTGCAGGGTTCACTGATCTAATCTTGACTGGAGAGAGGATTGAAGCTGGTTTAAAGTCTGGAAAAATTCCGAAGGGTGCATCATCCAGTTCTGAGAAGAAACCCTTCAAGAAGGAGTCTAGTGCCGTATATGGTTCCAGGAGATCAGAGAGATCTGAGCACCGCCAATCTGTCAGTGCGGTAATGATTGCTAAGCCTGCTGCCGCTCCTCGGCCAACTAATCCTCAAAAGGTTGAAAGACCCCGGAGAGAATTCACCCGCTTAAACATGACTTTGTCGCAGATCCTGCCACAGTTGCTCTCAACCAATTTAGTGACTGTCAGGGAGGCGCCGAAGTTTCCAAATACTGCATCCCCCAAGTACAACCCGAATGCTCGTTGTGCCTACCATTCAGATAGCCCGGGGCACTCTACCGATGACTGTTGGGCGTTAAAGAACAAGCTGCAGGACCTTATTGACGCCAAGGAGGTACAGTTTGAGGCATCTGAGAAACCTAATGTGGTGACAGCTCCCCCACCTGCTCATGGGGTAAATGCTATTGGGGACGAAGACGAAGTGGACGATGCTGAGTTTGATAGCTGGATCTACCCGCAACCGACAGTGGACTTAACAATTGGAGCGCAAAGGACAACTTATCTATTTCTCTTGTTACTGAGTAATGAATTCCTATGTTTTGTTATTTTGTAATAAACAATGATAAACTCTATGGCCCGGTGTCTTACCCGAGGCACCGTGGTTCTATTTGTGAGGGCATACAAACTGTCATTTCATATATCATGAATGAAAATCTTGGACGTATTTTTCGCATTGCAAATATTGTGCTCCTTTTCTGTCTTTCTTTTCCTTTACATATTTCAAAACAGCTGTATTTACACACACACTCACTCATACAGGTTCCAATCCACTCTGGATCTTACTGATAACAACTCTGCTACTGCCAATTATGACTTCGAAAATCCGATCAACTTAGCCGAAGACGAAGGTGAAGATGATTGCGAAGTGCCTGGCGAGCTTGCAAGACTGTTGCTTCAGGAAGAGAGGGCAATTCAACCCCATGAAGAGCCAGTGGAAACCATAAACTTGGGTACTGAGGCAGACAGGAAAGAGGTAAAGATTGGTGCCAACCTAGAGCTCAGCGTGAAGCAACGGTTAACCAAGATGTTACATGATTATATGGAGGTCTTTGCCTGGTCCTACGAAGACATGCCCGGGTTGGATACCGATATTGTGGTCCATCATTTGCCAACTAAGGAAGACTGCCCTCCAGTTAAGCAAAAGGTCCGTCAGATGCGTCCAGAGATGTCTGAGAAGATTAAGGCCGAGGTTATGAAACAGTTTGATGCTGGGTTCCTTTCAGTGACTTCTTATCCTCAGTGGGTCGCTAATGTGGTACCGGTACCTAAAAAGGACGGTAAGGTCAGAATGTGTGTCGATTACAGGGATCTGAACAGGGCCAGCCCCAAAGATGACTTCCCCTTACCTCACATTGATGTCCTTGTTGATAATACAGCACAGCACAGGGTATTCTCTTTCATGGATGGCTTTTCAGGTTACAACCAGATCAAGATGGCACCTGAAGACATGGAAAAGACTACATTTGTTACTCAGTGGGGCACCTTTTGTTACAAGGTTATGCCATTCGGGTTGAAAAACGCTGGGGCAACCTACCAACGTGCCATGGTTGCCTTATTCCATGATATGATCCATCATGAGATAGAGGTGTATGTTGACGACATGATCGCAAGGTCCCAAACCGAGGAAGAGCATCTAGATCATCTGCAGAAATTGTTTGACCGGTTGAAACTATACAAACTGAGATTGAACCCAAACAAGTGCACCTTCGGGGTAAGATCTGGGAAGTTGCTAGGCTTCGTGGTCAGTGATAAAGGAATTCAAGTGGACCCTGCCAAGGTCAAAGCTATCCAGGAGATGCCAGTTCCTAAGACAGAGAAGGAAGTCAGAGGCTTTTTAGGACGTCTGAATTATATTGCTCGCTTCATCTCACATCTGACTGCTACTTGTGAGCCAATCTTCAAGCTGCTGAAGAAAGATCAGGTAGTACGTTGGAACGATGAATGTCAGGCTGCTTTTGACAGAATCAAAGAGTATCTCCAAGAACCACCTATCCTTATGCCACCGGTTGAAGGGAGACCTCTGATACTATACCTGACAGTGCTCGACAATTCAATGGGGTGTGTGCTGGGGCAGCATGACGAGTCTGGCCGAAAAGAGCATGCCATTTATTACCTTAGCAAAAAGTTTACCGACTGTGAGACCCGATACTCACTGCTTGAGAAAACTTGCTGCGCTTTGGTATGGGCTGCTCGCCGGCTGAGACAGTATATGCTGACTCACACTACCTTGTTGATCTCAAAGATGGATCCTATAAAATACATATTCGAAAAGCCTGCTCTGTCTGGGAGAATTGCAAGATGGCAAATGATCTTGACGGAATACGACATTCAGTATACAACCCAAAAAGCCATCAAGGGAAGTATATTGGCAGACCACCTGGCACATCAAGCTGTAGATGACTATCAATCAATGAACTTCGAGTTTCCGGATGAAAGCATTATGATAGTGACTGATTGTGAAGTACCTGGACCGGATGAAGGACCTGAACCAGGATCCCGATGGTCTATGCACTTTGACGAAGCCTCCAATGCTTTGGGAAATGGTATCGGCGCCATAATCATATCTCCACAAGGTACTCATACTCCACTCACTGCCCGGCTGTGTTTCAACTGTACCAACAACATGGCGGAGTATGAGGCGTGCATCATGGGTCTTCAAGCTGCGATCGACCTAAGGATCAAGTTTCTAAGTGTCTTCGGAGATTCCGCTCTTGTGATCAATCAGATCAAAGGAGAGTGGGATACGAAACATCCAAACCTGATCCCTTACAGAGAATGTGTGTTGACCCTGATCCCCCACTTCACAGAGATAACCTTTGAACACTTTCCAAGAGAAGAGAATCAGCTGGCGGACGCGTTAGCTACAATGTCTTCTATGTTCAAGGTCAAATGGGATAATGAGGCTCCCCGGATCATCATCTGGAAACTGGACGAACCGGCATACTGTTGTGATCTCGAAACTGAATTGGTGACTGAGAAGCCTTGGTACCACGAAGTGAAGAGATATCTGGAAGCTCAGGAATACCCTGAAGGTGCCTCTGTCAATGATAAGAAGTTCCTGAGGAGGTTCGCAACAAAGTTCTTCCTTAGCAACGACATCTTGTACAAGCGAAACCATGATTCAACTTTACTGCGGTGTGTGGATAAGACTGAAGCGGAAAGAATCATGGAAGAGCTACATGAAGGGACCTTTGGCACACATTCCAGTGGACACACTATGGCTAAGAAGATCCTACGGGCAGGATATTACTGGTCCACAATGGAAGCTGATTGTTACCAACATTCCAGGACATGCCACAAGTGCCAGATTTATGCAGATAAAGTGCATGTTCCTCCAGTCCCCCTGAATGTTCTGACTGCGCCTTGGCCGTTTGCAATGTGGGGCATAGACATGATCGGTGAGATAAAACCTACAGCATCTAATAGGCATCGCTTCATCCTAGTGGCGATTGATTATTTTACGAAGTGGGTTGAGGCAGCATCCTATGCTACGGTAACCAAGACTGTTGTGGCACGGTTTATTCGGCATAACCTGATCTGTCGATATGGCGTCCCTGAGCGAATTATTACAGACAACGGTACCAATCTAAACAATAAGATGATCGCTGAGCTCTGCGAACAGTTCAAGATACAGCACCACAATTCTTCTCCTTACAGACCGAAGATGAATGGGGCTGTTGAAGCAGCAAATAAGAACATCAAGAAAATCGTGCAGAAGATGACAGTGACTTATAAAGATTGGCACGAGATGTTACTGTTCGCTCTACATGGGTACCGTACCTCAGCCAGGACGTCAACCGGGGCAACTCCTTTCTCTCTGGTTTATGGTATGGAGGCAGTCTTACCGATCGAAGTACAAATATCCTCTCTCCGGATAATGAAGGATGCAAATCTGAACGAAGATGATTGGATCCAGACACGACTTGATCAGCTCAACCTCATTGACGAAAAGAGACTTGCTGCTATCTTCCATGGTCAGACGTATCAGAAACGGATGATCAGGGCATTTAACAAAAAGGTCAGACCACAGGAATATCAAGTTGGGGATCTGGTAATCAAGAGAATCATCCTTCCTCAGAGTGATCCAAGGGGCAAATGGACCCCTACGTACGAAGGGCCATTTGTGGTTAAGCATGTGTTCTCAGGAGGAGCCATGATATTGACCAACATGGACGGTGACGACCTTCCTCACCCCGCCAATGCAGACATAGTAAAAAAATACTACGCATGAAAAAAAGACCCGCTAGGCTGACATGCCTAGGCAAAAATTAGGGCTTCCCGTCGAACCAAAAGGGTTCGGGCAAAATGAAGGGATGAAATAAAAAAAATCTGTACACCCGGCAAGTCGAAAACCTGAAAAGGCGGCTTGGGCAAAAATGGGTATCCTGGTGGACCGAAAACCCGAAAGGGCGGTCCAGGCAAAAATTAGGGATAAAAGCGTAATACTATGTCTCATTGGATCACTTTGCATCCAGAATCCGGCATCTACATCAAGTTCAGACGGCATCGATTAGTCAGCTTCACCTTCAACCAAGGTCATCAAGTGATGAGACGCTCGGAGTTATAAAGGCAATAGCAGAATTGAAACCCAGTGGGATCATTCATTTCACACAGCTGTTTTATTTTCTTTTGTACAAAATCTGTATAAACTCTTTTGTTCGGCGGCGTTCTCTTACTAGGACGTCAGCCTCTTGTACACAAAACGCCTATTTTCAGGCCATTCAAAATCAATACAAATATGTTTTCAGTTAAACGTGCCAAGTGTTTTTCTTTTTCTGTTTTGTTTTGCGAAGAACGTCCAAGGTTCAATTTGTGATATATGCATTGACAATAATTTGCTAACTCATAAATATTTGCATACGAAACAAAGGAATTAATTGCAGGTGACACTAGAAACAGGGGCACTAAAGATTTGTCTGAGCAGTCCAATTGTTCTATCCTCCAAGGTACCAAGGTAGGTTCGGCTAAAGAATATGACTAGTACGTATTAATTCCCCAGAGAGTAAATCAGCAGGTCAATACGTTCTTCTCCAAGCAGAGTTGATAAATCTCAAGGAAATTGAGTATCCTCCCGTAGATCTCAATACTTCCCCGGCAGCATACATTCTTAACAAGTATCCCCGGCAGTCTCGGCCTAAAGATTGTTCCCCGGCGGTATACCAACATTCAAAGAGTATCACTTCCCCAGCATATCAAAACTTCCCGAAGAGTCCAGTCCAATCCAGTTCCCCAGGAAAGATGGAATTCATATCTCCCCAAGCAGTAAGCTTATCCCCAGTAAATTCTGGAAGCTTATCCTTCGCAGAGCACGAACGCGTCGCCCGACTTTATTTAAAGAGTTATTTCCTCAACAGGATATAACTGGGTTATCCTCAGCCAAAAGCCACGGAAAGAGCGTCGTCGACAAAGTCTTCCTATCCCCAGCAAACTATTATCAACACTCCGCAAGGCATCCCTCTTCCCACAGAGTATTGCTTCCCAGCATGGTCGCTAGAGTATCTTTTCTCCCCGCAGAATCCTCCATTTGCCAAGTTTATTTCGCAAACGAAGTCATCTTCTCCTACCGGTATTCTTGCAGTTATCATCCCCAGCGGAAGCAAAATCTATTCCTCAACATCAGCCCAGGATACGACTTCCCGGCACCCGTCAAAGATTTACTTTCCTAGACAAAAGCATACATAAGACATCACATACATCATTATAACATGCATAGACACATCATATCATACAAGTCTCATTTATATTGAGAACATCATTGCTTGATCCATATCATGAATTGCATATGACTGACCTTCACCTTTCAGGAAATATTCAGTTAAGTCCTCAGCTATATTCCAAGACCTTGTCCGGTTCAGTTAAATCAACCCTAAGATTTTCCTGATGCTCATCCAGTCAAAGGCCTTCTCTGGTTCAGTCAGATCGACCCTAAGATCTCCCTGATGCTTATCCAGTTGAAGATATTCCAAGACCTTGTCCGGTTCAGTTAAATCGACCCTAAGATTTTCCTGATGCTTATCCAGTCAAAGGCCTTCTCTGGTTCAGTCAGATCGACCCTAAGATCTCCCTGATGCTTATCTAGTTGAAGATATTCCAAGACCTTGTCCGGTTCAGTTAAATCGACCCTAAGATTTTCCTGATGCTCATCCAGTCAAAGGCCTTCTCTGGTTCAGTCAGATCGACCCTAAGATCTCCCTGATGCTTATCCAGTTGAAGATATTCCAAGACCTTGTCCGGTTCAGTTAAATCGACCCTAAGATTTTCCTGATGCTTATCCAGTCAAAGGCCTTCTCTGGTTCAGTCAGATCGACCCTAAGATCTCCCTGATGCTTATCCAGTTGAAGATATTCCAAGACCTTGTCCGGTTCAGTTAAATCGACCCTAAGATTTTCCTGATGCTTATCCAGTCAAAGGCCTCATCTGGTTCAGTCAGATCGACCCTAAGATCTCCCTGATTCTTATCCCAGTAGAAGACACCCAAGATTTTTCTCAACGAGCGTTGTTGAAGTTAAAGTCGTCCAAGGTTCTCTTACCATTCATGCTAAGGCAGTAACCATCCCTGGTTCATTCATCGCCGTTTGAAGCTCCAGACTCAGCTCCTGTAACCAGTCAGGACACATCTATACCAAGCATCTGAAAACCAGCTTCTGCAACGTGTCAGGTACTCATTTTTCTTTTGCAGGTATGCAGGTTCTCGCTAAGGAATCTCTTACGCGATCAACATCCAGATGGCATCTATAAGCCCATCATCCTATTCATCAATTCTCGAATGGCATCTATAAGCCCATTCCCACCACACTGCCACTATGCGAGCGCAAATTTCTGGGCACTCTAGTGTCCAATCATCTTCTACCCTCGGATTACGAAAGGCACGTCAGCCAATCTGCATCCTCAGGTCTAAGAAGATTGAACAGGGGCAACTGTTGTACCCCAAAATTTGCCCTCCCATATTCTCCAAGAAATTGCCAAGTCAAGCTGCAAAATTCCCCAAGGGTGGCACAGTGCAAAGGTCTCCTATACAGTCAAAACTAGGGTTTTTGCTCTGATCAAGAAAAGGAAGTTTTCAAGGGCCCAATCAAGTCTCATATGTCCACAAATATGGTCAAGTATCCTCATATCAAGTTTCAAGGCATTCAGCTCAAAATTGCACAGTCAAAACCCTAAGTTGCACTACAGTCAACTGTAGGGGCAAAATGGTCATTTGACAGTCAAAAGTTCAAATTTTTGGCCAACATATCATTTTGAAGCCACAAACATCATTTGATCAATGCTTGATCATGATTCTCAAAATTTGGCTCTAAAATCATCAAGATGCAAAAAGTTTCCTTATTTGGACAGTTGAAAAAAGTCAACTGAAATTGACCAGGGCATAACTTTCACATGGATTATCAGAAAAATTCCATCCAAATCTCATTTTGAAGAGAAAGACATTTCCTACAACTCATCTTCATACTTCAAGTCCAAGAAATGCTCTCACAAAAAGTTATCAATTTCAACATTATAGGTCATTTTCAAAAGTCAACAAAAAGGGACTTTAAGTCAAAGGCCATAACTTGAGATTGGTAAATCAAAATGACATGGGACCAAAGGCATTGGTTAGAGGACTCAAAGACCTTTCCAAAATGTACAAGAACATGAGAAAAGCTTAAAAATTGAGCAAGTTATGCCTTGTGGAAGTTGGGAAAGTTTTGGATATTTTGAAAAGTCAACATTGATTCAAATGACCTAAAATTGCTAATGGGCCCATTTTTCTTCCATGATTCATCATCCATGACACATGCACGACCACTTGGCCCAAAGGGAAGTATTTTCTCATTTTTTATTTATTTATTTGAATTTTTATTTATATTAATTCATTTAAATCATTTAAATATATGAAAAATATTTAACTTAACCTAACCAATCTTTTTATACATGTTTTAGACTCAATATTTCGTGCATATGCAAATGTGGACAGATTTGGCTTGATTGGATCCTAATTGACACAAAAGCACATGGAAAAAGATATGGAAATCATGGTGAAAAAATCAAATCTTCAAGTCATGAATGAAAGAGATTTTGATCAATTTTGTTAACCTAATTTGTTCACTACATAAGCATAAACATAAACCTAATCATGCTAGAGGCGCAACTGCTCAGAATACTCCATTGCAAACTTGAATTTTTTCTCTAAAAAGTCAATACTGAAAACCACTTTTGAGGGCGATTCAAAGGATAATTTTCATTCCAATAGCTTCCTCAAGGATTACTGATCACATTCCAATCAGAAACAACCATCAAAACGCCAAGAATTGGTAAAACGGACATGAACTGTACAGAGAAAAACTCATAATCGTGCATCATGATTTAAGCATTTTTACAGCATTTTATTCATGGATTCATGTTCATTATCTTGTCCTGAAACTAACCAATGCATTTAATTGCGTTTTTATGTTGTATACACGATTTCACCATGCTTGAATCCTAGGGTTTACAGGACCTTAATTTGGGGCTTTTGAAACGAGGCAAAATTAGCCCTTGAGACCACCACCATCCAACTCATCGCATCTGGACGAAGAAGACGCAACTATCGCGCCCAATTTATGAATGCTTAAGACCTAATCGCTATTTTCTAATAGCATGCCTAAAACAACGCATAAAAAACCGTTGCCTCATGTTTTTGTTTTCAGGAACATGAAGAAGATGGAGTCGTGGCAACAAGTGATACGCTGGTTTGAAATTCGCGCGCGTTTCCAAGCACTAACCCACGTTTTCCTTTTTATTAATTATTGTTTATTTATATATCAAATGCGTTAGTTGGCACAGTTGGTTGGAGAAAGCATTGGCAATATCCATGACCTGGGTTCGAACCCCAGGTCTTACATGTTTCCTTACTATTTTTCATCAGCAATTCCCATGCAGCGTCCATGTCAAGACGCACCATACACCTCAAGATTCAGCCATCCACGTGTTCCTGGAGATCAGATTAAAGGCAATCCAAGGGTGCAAAGTTGATGAACACCATAAACCCTGGTCAACATTGCTGTACGCTGTCTGGAAAAGTCAATGGATCTGAAGGTCATTGGGCTTAAACTGCTTGGGCCATACCTCCATATTGGGGACTTCCACCCCCCCTGGTTTGCAATTTTCTCAATTTTCCTTATATTTTATTTTTAATTATTATTTTATTTTCTTTATTGTTTTAAATTCATTAATTATTTTTACAAAATATAAAAAATGCCTAAAAATCAGAAAAGAGAAAAAATATAATAAATATTTTTATTTTAATATTTTCTTATAAATAAGTGCATGTAAATAAATTTAGTTTAAATTAGGGTTTGCAATATTAATTCTTTTCATAAAAAATCTAAAAAATGTAGAAATAGGTTTAATTATTGTTTTTATTTCTTTTAATTTTTCCTTCTATAATAATATTACTTATTTCATTTATTTTCATAATTAAATTGTACATAAAAAATTTTAGGTTTAATTTAGGTTAAATTTTAATGTTTTCTTAATAAATTAAAATAAAGTAGAATTAGGGTTAATAGTTAATTTTAATTAATTCTCTTTTTCTATTAAATCCTAAAATATTAAAAACACCAAAAATAAGTTCTTTTTTCTTTTAAATTTTAATTCTAATTCCTCATTAATTTTAATATTTTGCAAAAGGGTCCAACGCCCTCGTTTCGTTCTTAATTTTCTTATTTATTCGCATATTTATTTTATGTCATTTAAATAATTATGTACCTCTCCCGAAGCCTTGTAATTACTTCTTGCACTTTTAATTTCTTTATTTTCCGTCAAATCGGGTCCTGGTTAATTTTGGCGATGTGGACCCGCGCCATTTGTAATAGCTTTAGATTTACTTTTCCTCGCAACTTTTAACGGTTAAACAAAGCATGCAAGAATGAATGGCCATAATAAAAACAAGCGTAGATCACTTTGACATGAATAAGACAAAATAACTGAACATGACACACAAATCACACACCACCCCTAGGGTACGCCTCACTGTTGCCTTGCCTCGAAAGGTGATCGTCGAGTAGAGGATGTCTTAGTAAGTCCTCATGATCCGGGAACCTGGCATGAGGGTAGCTTCTAAGGTGTCTTCCCATTGCTCTGGTGATCACCATGTCCCGAACCTCGAATTGACCCGAACACCTCCAACGGTGGTGCTACCTACCTCTCAATGGTGGGATGGCACTACTTTAAAGGACATCTACACAGACGAATTCCTTAGGGTAGGTAGGTTCTCGTAGATACTTGCTCTAATTTCAAAACAAATTCAAAAAATACTTTTCACACCGACACCTTTTCAAAAAGCTTTCGAAAGCAATTTTTCAAACACTCTTGAGGACAGATACAAGAGTCGAACTGAAATTTTCAAAGAAACTTTTTAAAACCCACAGTTGAAAAGCAAACAAACCATTTTTGAAAACACAAGTGAGCAAGTATCTAAGAGCCCATGGATAAACATGGATAGAAAGGGTGCTAACACCTTCCCTTTCTATAACCTACCTCCCGAACCGAGAGCAATCTCTATAAGGAATTTTTCTGTGCTTTTGTCCTTTCCATTTGGAGAAAATAAAAGACGGTGGCGACTCTTGCTTCCGCGACATTTCGCGAACCAGCGTTAAACAGTCAGTTCCAGATCCACCGATCACACATGGGCTCTTAGATACTTGCTCTTATGTTTTCAAAATGTTTGCTTTTTAAGATGTGAGTGGGTTTGAAAAAGTTTCATTGAAAGATTTCTGAATGACTCTTGTATCTGTCCTCAAGAGTGTTTGAAAAATTGTATTGAAAGCTTTTTGAAAGTGTTGGTGTGAAAAGATTTTTGATTTGTTTTTGAATAGAGCAAGTATCTATGAGTCATCTACCTACCCTAAGGAATTAAGCTGTGTAGAAGTCCTTAAGGTAGTGCCATCCCACCATTGAGAGGTAGGTAGCACCACCGTTGGAAGTGTTCGGGTCAATTCGAGTTTAGGGACAGTGTGGTCACCGAAGCAACAGTAGGACACCTTAGAAGCTACCCTTATGTCCTTGATCCTTTTTTTAATCCGAGGCAACCGTTTCGAGGCAACTATTCCGAGGAAACTTGTTTCGAGGCAACTGGATCATGGACATAAAGACTCACTAAAACGTCCTATACTTGACGACCACGTTTCGAAGGCAACATGTGAGGCGTACCCTAGAAGTGGTGTGTGTATTTGTGTGTTGTTTTCAGTTTAAGTTTATCTTTGATCAGGCATCATTGTGAGCTACGCTTGTTTTTAATTAACCATACATTCTTTCATGCAATTTAGAATTTAAGAGTGCGGAAAGTTAAAAGCGGAAATATAAAGCTACGCTATTACAAGGCGCGGGTCTATACATCGCCAAAATACAAAGACCCGTTTGATAAAAGATGCGGAAAATAAAAGAATACCTAATTACTATTACAATCCTTGAGCAGTTACATAATATTCAAAAGAAAATAAATGCGCGAAAAGAAATTGAAATTGAATGTCCGAGGGTTTTGACCCTTTGCTTGAAATTAAACGAAATTAAAATCTATTATTATTTAATTAAAGAAAAGAAGATGTTTTTATTTTTTGGTATTTATGAAGATAAAGAAAATTAAAATTAAGAGGAAACCCTAGTTCTAAATATTTTAATTATTAAAGAAATATTAAAGTTACTCTAATTTACTAATTAATTAATATGCATGTTTATTTACAAAAATAAATAGTAATTATAATAATAAATAATGAGAAAAATAATTAATTAAGAAAAGGATGAATAATGCCAAAAAACCCTAAGTCTAGATATTTTTTATTTATTAAGAAAAGGATTAGAGTTTAAAACCTAAATTAACTAAATTAATTGTTAAAGTTTATTCACAAAAAAAATAAATTAATGAGTAAATTAATAAATAATTAGACATATTTTGTATTTTGATTTTTTCTGTTTTTATTATGAAAAGAATATTATTTTAAGTGAATTAAATAAAAATAAGTAAAAGAATTAGAAAAAGAAAAGAAAATAGAATTGAAAAATATACAAACCAAGGGGGGTTTTCAGGCCCAAAGGGAGGTGAATTGGAGTAATCTGGCCCATCAATATTGGCCTTGTTTGACTTTCCACGCTTGTGTGTTCGTCCATTGACTGAGGTGCATCATGGAATTCATTCAGTGGCCCTTGGATTGAACCTTGAAGCCACTTGGCAAGCACAGGCATGAGCGTGTATGGTAGGTCATGGAATGAGTGTTGCACTAGAACACATTGAAACAAAAATTATTAAGCATATGGGGGGACCTGGGAATCGAACCCAGGTCCCTATACCTGCAAGACACCTCATCAACCAACTGAGCTATTGCGTGCGTTTGTTATAAGGATAGACAAAAAATATAATATACAAAAAACAATGGTCAGTGGTATAAGACAAAAAATTACGCGCCAGATTTGAATCTCCCAATAGCATCAGGCCACGTCCATCTTCTTCCTTGTTTTCCCTGCAATTATAAAACAAATAGCGGGGGTTTTAAACCCCCACTAAATAGAACAGTGCATAATAGTGAATAGGCCCACAGATAAGATAAATTGAGCGCGAGGTTTCCATTTGCTTCGTCTTGATGCAACGATTATGTCCATATAGGTTTGGTGGTCTAATTTTACCATATATGAGAAGCCCTCTTTTGAAGCTTCTGAAACCCTAGGTTTCATCAATGGTGGATTTTGATACAAGCATTTTTAGAACAATTAAATGTTACCAAAAGCTTCAGAAGATCATTAGTAGCATAAATCAATAATCAAAATATAACAATGATGCATAAAATGCAGAGTTCGATTATGGAATTTTTTGTGAATAACACGATTCTGTTCTACCGTTTCCTTGGACGTGGAAGCTTGTTCTTGGTTGCTATAGCTTCCTAGCAATGTCAGCAAGGTGTTGGAATAGGTTTTAGGCCTTGAATGATCCTGCAAATACGAAATCAGTTTTCAAGTTTTTGATGAAAAGTTGCAACTTTGTTATATGTTTGTGAGCAGCTTTTCGTGTGTCCCCGTTAGGTTTGGTTATGCATAAGTATATGAACGGAATTAGGTCAAGAAACAAGCCCATAAGTCCATGAATTGATGATTTCAATATTTGATTTTTATCATATCTTTTTCAATCTCTTTTCATGGAAATCCTTGCCAATTGTGGAAGATATTGCCTTGTTGATTGATGCACGAAATCTTTAGCACATAATGAACATATTTGCTGCACAAAACGATTTGAAAATGCATTATTTGATATTTTCTCATAATTAAATCTAATTAAATGAATTAATATGAATAAAAATTCAATTAATTAATTAAAAATAAGAAAATAAATCCTTTTAAGCTCAATGGGTCGTGCATAGGCTTTGGGTAATGGTTCAAGGAAGAATTTGAGGCCCATTAGCAATTTTGAAGTGTTTTAGGCAAAGTTGACTTTTGAAAATTCCCAAAAATTTCCCAACTTCTCCAATGCATATCTTGCTCAATTTTGAAGCTATGAACATGTTCTTGGACATTTTGGAAAGGTCTTGAAGTCCTCTAACCAATGCCTTTGGTCCCATGTCATTTTTATTTACCAATATCAAGTTATGGTCTTTGACTTAAAGTGCCTTTTTGTTGACTTTTGAAAATGACCTATAATGTTGAAATTGGATTTGGATTGGTTAGAGGAAATATAATTATCTTCAAAATGAGATTTGGATTGGATTTTTCTGATGAACCATGAAGAAGTTATGCCCTGGTCAATTTGCAGTTGACTTTTCAGCTGTCCAAAAATAGAAACTTTTGCATCTTGAGACTTTTTGAGCCATGCTTTGAGAAATCATGATCAAGAATTGATCAAATGATGATTGTGGCCTCAAAATAAGATGTTGACCAAATTTTTTGACTTTTGACTGTCAAATGACCATTTTGCCCCTACAGTTGACTGTGGAGCAATTAGGGTTTTTGACTGTGCAACTTGATGCTGTGAGTCTTGAAACTTGACATATGGATGCTTGACAATGTATATAGGCATGTGGGACTTGATTGAGCCCTTGAAAACCTCATTTTCTTTGCAAGAACCAAAACCCTAATTTTGACTGTGTTAGGAGGATGGTTGACTGGGTAACCCTTGAGAGATTTTGAAGCTTGATCTTGCCAAATCTTGAAGAATATGGGAGGGCAAATTTTGGGGTACAACAGCGGGTGTACAGATTTTTTAAATTTTATCCCTAATTTTTTACCGAACCTTTTGGTTCGCCGGGATGCCCCTTGTTTTGCCTAGGTGTGTCAACCTAGTGGGTCTCTTATGCGTAGTATCTTTTGACTATGTTTGCGTTCGCAGGGTGTGGCAGGTCGTCGCCATCCATGGTGGTCAAGATCATTGCCCCACCGGAGAATATGTTTTTGAATACAAACTGTCCTTCATAGGTAGGAGTCCATTTTCCCCTTGGATCACTTTGTGGCAAGATGATACGCTTGATCACTAGATCCACAACTTGATATACTTGGCGCTTGACTTTCTTGTTGAAAGCCTTGATCATCCGTTTTTGATACATCTGACCATGGAAAATAATAGTAAGTCTCTTTTCATCAATTAAGTTCAGTTGATCAAGTCGAGTCTGGATCCAATCGTTTTCATTCAATCATGCATCCTTCATAATTCTTAGAGAGGGGATCTGAACCTCAATAGGCAAGACAACCTCCATGCTGTAAACCAAAGAATAAGGTGTTGCCTCGGTTGATGTGCGAGCCGTGGTATGATAACCGTGGAGACCGAATGGTAGTATCTCATGCCAGTCTTTGTATGTGACTGTCATTTTCTGTATGATCTTCTTAATGTTTTTATTTGCAGCTTTGACAACACCATTCATCTTTGGCCGATAGGGAGAAGAATTGTGATGTTGAATCTTGAATTGCAAGCACAAGGCGGTGATCATAGTGTTATTGAGATTTGTACCATTGTCAGTGATGATCCTTTCCGGGATACCATACCGGCAAATGAGGTTTTGCTTGATGAAGCGGGCAACAACGTTCTTGGTAACGGAAGCAGAGGAAGCTACTTTGACCCACTTTGTAAATTAGTCAATGGCCACTAGGATGAAGCGGTGTCCATTGGAGGCTGTAGGCTTGATCTCTCCAATCATATCAATTCCCCACATAGTAAAGGGCCAAGGAGCCATCAAGAAATTCAGAGGAACCGGAGGTACGTGCACCTTGTCAGCATAAATTTGACATTTATGATAGGTTCGAGAATGTTGATAGCAATCTGCTTCTATGGTAGACCAATAATAGCCTGCCCGTAGAATTTTCTTTTCCATCGTATGCCCACTGGAATGGGTGCCAAAAGTACCTTCATGTAATTCAGCCATGATCTTTTCAGCTTCAACCTTATCCACACACCGAAGCAAAATGGAGTCATGATTGCGTTTGTACAGGATGCCATTACTAAGGAAGAATTTAGCAGAGAATCTCCTTAAGAACTTCTTATCATTAAATGAAGCTCCTTCTGGATATTCTTGAGCCTCGAGATACCTCTTGACTTCATGAAACCGAGGCTGGTCCACTACCTCTTCAATATTAATCTCGTGACAATACGCCAGTTCATCCATTCGTTCGATGGTGATCTGGGGAGCCTCGTTATCCCAATTAAGTTTAAACATAGATGACATTGTGGCTAGAGCGTATGCTAGCTGATTTTCTTCTCGCGGGAAATGCTCAAAGGTAATCTTCTCAAAATGTGGTAGCAATGTCAAAACATGTTCTTTGTAAGGGATAAGGTTTGGGTGCTTAGTGTCCCATTCCCCTTTGATTTGATTGATGACCAAATCTGAATCTCCAAACACATCTAAAGATTTAATTCCCAAGTCTATGGCAGCTCTGAGACCAAAGATGAATGCTTCTTATTCCGCCATGTTGTTTGTACAATTGAAGCAAAGTCTGACAGTAAAGGGAGTATGACACCCTTATGGAGATATGAGTACAACGCCGATGCCATTACCAAGTGCATTGGATGCTCCATCAAAGAGCAGGGTCCATCGGGATCCTTGTTCAGGTCCGTCATATGGTCTGATTTCTTCACAGTTGTCTAATGTCATGATGTCTTCATCCGGGAATTCAAACTTCATGGACTGATAGTCTTCTACAGCTTGGTGAGCAAGGTGATCAGCCAATACACTGCCCTTTATAGCTTTTTGGGTAGTATATTGTATGTCGTACTCCGTTAGGATCATATGCCATCTCGCTATTCTCCCAGAAAGAGCAGGTTTTTCGAAGATGTACTTTATCAGATCCATTTTAGATATCAACAAGGTAGTATGAGTCAGCATATACTGTCTTAGCCGGCGAGCAGCCCATGCCAGAGCACAACAATTTTTCTCGAGCAGTGAATATCTGGTTTCACAGTCGGTAAACTTTTTGCTCAGGTAATAAATAGCGTGCTCTTTTCGGCCAGACTCGTCATGCTGCCCCAATACACACCCCATTGAATTTTCTAAAACAGTCAGATACATGATCAACGGTCTTCCCTCGACTGGTGGCATCAGTATAGGATACTCTTGTAAGTATTCTTTGATTTTGTCAAAAGAAACCTGGAATTCATCATTCCATCTGACTACTTGATCTTTCTTCAATAGTTTGAAGATTGGCTCACAAGTAGTTGTTAGGTGAGAGATGAATCTGGCAATATAGTTCAAGCGTCCCAAGAATCCTCTAACTTCCTTCTCAGTACGAGGAACAAGCATATCTTGTATTGCTTTAACTTTGGCAGGATCGACCTCAATACCTTTATTAGTGACGACAAAACCTAGGAGTTTACCAGACCGTACTCCAAATGTGCACTTGTTTCGATTCAACCTTAGCTTGCACTTCTTCAGTCTCTCAAACAACTTTTGTAAGTGATCAAGGTGCTCTTCTTATGTTTGCAATTTGGCTATCATATCGTCTACATAGACCTCTATTTCATGATGTATCATGTCGTGAAATAAAGCTACCATGGCGCGTTGATAGGTTGCCCTAGCATTCTTCAATCCGAATGGCATCACCTTGTAGCAGAATGTGCCCCACTGTGTGACAAATGTTGTTTTCTCCATGTCTTCAGGTGCCATTTTGATTTGGTTGTAACCTGAGAATCCGTCCATGAAGGAAAACACTTTGTGTTGGGCCATATTGTCAACCAGGATATCAATGTGGGGGAGTAGAAAATCATCTTTAGGGCTTGCCCTATTCAAATATCTATAGTCCACGCACATTCGTACTTTGCCGTCTTTTTTAGGTACGGGAACAATGTTGGCAACCCATTGAGGGTAGGAAGTGACAACTAAGAATCTAGAATTGAATTGCTTCATGACCTCCGCCTTGATCTTTTCTGACATATCAGGTCTCATGCGGCAGACTTTTTGTTTTACTGGCAGAAATATTCTCTTGTAGGCAGACGATGTACCATGATGTCCGTATCAAGTCCCGACATATCTTCATATGACCAAGAAAAGATCTCAACATAATCACGCAACAGCTGAATCAGACGCTCCTTGACACTGGGCTCCAGATTGGTACCCACCTTGACCTCTTTTTTATCCTCCTCGGTACCCAGGTTGATTGTATCCACAGGTTCCTCGTGAGGCTGAATGGTTTTTTCCTCTTGTTGTAGTGGTCTGGCAAGTTCCCCTGGTACTTCACAATCTTCCTCACCTTCATCTTCGGCTTGGTAGATTAGATCCTCAGAGTCACAAAAGGCCATAGCAGTATCGTTACCCATGGAATCCAGAATTGAGGGGTACCTGCATTTGCAAGTGTGGGTGTGTGTAAGGGTATAGCCATCCTTAAAAATAAAATATAAAAGAAAAACAATGAGCACAAAATTTTGTATGCGAAAAACGCCCATGATTCATTGAATGTCATATGAAGATGAAATAATAACCCTTACAAATGGACCATTGTGCCTCGGGCAAGACACAAGGTTTTAAGAGTGCAGATTGTTTTTGAATATTACAGATCCAAAAAAGGTAAAGGTAAATTACTGAGGGATGAAAGTTATTAGGACAAAGTCTCTGGCCTCCCAATTGCGGAGTCCTCCATCGATAGTCGGAAAGATCCAATCCTCCAAGCTGAAATCCTCTTCACCATCTTCTACCGCATTGACCTCTCGGTTGCTAATCTTCAAGGGTGGCCCTCCAGCACGGGCATGGCGTACAGCCTTCTGAGCACTTGAAGTGAAACCTAATCCAAATTTGTCAGATTTATACGGAATATCCGGAAGTTGCCCCCAGATGGTGCATCCACCCTCCTCTACTACTGCTTTGGCGTCCTTCAGAGATGACATCCAGAGTGGAGGTCTTGTAATCTTGGGAATCTGGGACACAGTCTTGGTTACTGCTACCTCTTGGGGAACCTCTTCGAAATGTTGAAAAGGAGTTTCAATGAACTCGCCGTCCAATTCCACATACCTGAAGGAATTGAGGTGGCTAATCATATATTCTTCCTCTCTGTGGACAGTGATAATCTTTCCTTGGACCGGATATTTCAGCATCTGGTGCAGTGTAGAGGTGACAACGCCAGCATTATGGATCCACGACCATCCTAGCAGACATGAGTAAGAGGGGCAAATGTCCATTACATAAAAGGTTGAATTGAAAGTCTGAGTCCCAACCTTTATGGGGATATCCACCTCCCCGTGTACCATCCTCTTTGAGCCATCAAATGCCCTTACGACTATGTTACTTGGCTTTAACGTTGGTCCTTCGTTGTCCAGTCTATCGAGAACTTTCTTCGGTAAAACATTCAAAGATAAGCCAGTGTCCACCAAGACATGGGCCAGAGTTATGCCTCTACATTCCACAGAGACATGTAATGCCTCGTTGTGCTTTCTTCCCCTTGGTGTCAGATCAACATCTGAGAAGCCTAGGTCGTTATCCGCTGTCAAGCTGGCCACACAATCTTGAAATTGATCAGCAGACATCTCTTGAGGCACATGGGATGTCTTTAGGAACTTCACCAGGGCTTTCGCATGTGCCTCGAAACACAGTAGCAATTCCAGCATGGATATTTTGGAGGGAGTTTGCCCCAACTATTCAACTACATCGTAGTCTCTCCTCTTTATTATTTTTAGAATCTCCTCCATTTTTTTCTTTGAGGTCTCGAGGATAGTCAGTGATTGAGCCTTCGTTCGGACATGCTCCACTTGAATACTTTTTCCTCGAGTTTCAGCAGCAGGAGTGTTGGTAGGAATGACAGCAGGGGTTATAACGGCTTCGTCAATAGGAGCACTTGCAGAGATGATTATTGGTACGGAAGTAACCTT
The DNA here is from genome assembly GCA_948472305.1 of Vicia faba. Taxonomy (NCBI): domain Eukaryota; kingdom Viridiplantae; phylum Streptophyta; class Magnoliopsida; order Fabales; family Fabaceae; genus Vicia; species Vicia faba. The sequence continues at coordinate 1,028,773,920 of OX451738.1, forward strand.
TGGAGCAGCCACCGGTCCAAAAACTGCCATTAGGGGGGCAATCTCTGGAGAAAAGATCCTACCGCTTTGGGTAATCTTACTAGTTTCGGCAACATTTCTAATTTCGAAATATTCTTCTTCTGAGTTTATCTCTTCGGCGGCCAGTCCATCTTGTTTGATGCCATGGTAGTAGATGTCCCCACCGTAATTCCACGACACCGTTTTGTCTGATTCATATGGGACTGGCCTAAGCATTGTGATTATAAGAGGAGTAGTTTTTAGAACCGATGTAATTCTAACGGGTCTTTTGGGGACCCTGGAAGAATTGGTGGAGATGGTAATGATTGAAACGTCTTCAACAGGAATAGGTGAAACATGAGTAATTTCAAACAAGATCTCTTTGTTGTCTATCAAGCGTTGAATGCCTGTTTTCAACAAAGGGCAAACAGTTGGTGAGGATAAGCAGAGGTGGCAGTCTTCATTACAACCCGGGAATACACCGGCTTTCAACAAGTTTATCTTAATGATTGGGAGTGGAGTCACGAGTCCATCAACTGTGGTAACAAACAAATATTCTTCAATAGCATTGGTGTTGTGACCATGTCTGGGCATAAGAGCAGAAATGACGTTTGGCTTCTCGGGCACATCAAACTCAATTTCTTTCGCCTCTGTAAGGTCTTGAATTTTGTTCTTCAAGGCCCAATAGTTGTTAGTGTCGTGACCCGGACTTTCAGAGTGATATGCGCAACGGGCATTTCGGTGATAATGAGGGGACGTTGTGTTGGGGTTTTTTGGAGCTTCTTTTAAAGTTGCCAAATTGGATTTCAGAAGATGCGGTAATACTTAGGACAAAGTTATATTGATTCTGGTGAATTACTGGACTGCCCTTTCCACCCTTGGTTGATTACTTCTTGGTTGATCAGTAGAGGCTTTGGGATCATAACAACCCCTACCATTGGCCGACGTTCGACTCTCCCTTGGTTCCTTTGTGGATATACAACACATACTTATTTCTTCCCAATAAAAGGCTTCCTCACAGCTGTAGAAGAAGATTAATCCTTCTGAATCTTTCCACTTTTTATTCCAACTTCCACCCTCTCTCCGATCAGTATTAACTCAGTAAATCCTGTAGATGAGCTTCCAATTAAATGGTTGAAGAAAGGACCTGATAAAGTGCCTAAGAACATGTCCACCAATTCCTTTTCAAACAAAGGGGGTTGAACTCTCCCAGCCATATCTCTCCATTTCTGCGCGTAATCCTTGAAACCCTCATTGGAAGCCATAGCCATACTCTAAAGTTGAGTACGGGTAGGCGCCAAATCAACATTATATTGATATTGCTTGTAGAAAGCCGCGACAAGATCTTCCCAATTATGGATGTTGTCTCTCTCTAGTTGGTAAAACCAGTCGAGTTATGTTCCAGATAGGTTATCTTGGAAAAAATGCACCCACAAGTCTTTATCAGTGGAGTGTGGTTGGATCTTTCTCACGTATGATCGGAGATGCATCTTAGGACATGACACCCCATCATATTTTGCGAACAAAGGCACTTTGAATTTAGGAGGAATCACAATTCCCGACACTAGTCCCAATTCTTCAAAGTCTAGGCCTGACACCTTTTGTATTTCTATAACGCTCAAACGCTCTTCGAGATGTCTGTACTTATCATCAGCTGGAGGATACTGTTCCTCAAAGTAATCTTCCTCTTCTTCCTCCTCTTCAGATTTTGACGGGACTGCTGTTTCTTTTCTTTTCCCTCTCCTTCACCGGACGTTGTTGCAAAATTCAAGGTTCTTCTAGTCTGCCCCTGAAATCTTCTCCCCATGTCTAAAACCCCGATGACTTTCTTTGTTTTATTTTTCCTTTCTTCAGCCAGCAGAGTCTTCAACTCTTCTTTCCCCTTGGCTAGGGTCATGAGCAACTGTTGAAACTGCGTGTTCTGAGCTTGGAGATCTTTGATTGTTTGTTCGAGATCCATCTTACTGAAATAAACAGTAGAGAGATGAGGAAACTCGTTGCAAAAGACCTGTTTATGTTATGATGAATGATATGTGCATATGCAATGTTTTCAAGGATTTCAAAGATTAAAGTTTGTTTTAGACAAAAAGAAACACACGTTATATTAATAAGATAAAGTTTGAGTACATCAATGCCCATTGGGCAAAATAATACAAAACTCTAAGATAAAAAAGTAGTGTGCATCCTCTTTGGTGCTATGTAAGCATTTAGAGTCTGCTCCTCATGAAGTAGCCTAGTGAGTTCCAAAGCCTTCTTCTCGCTTGCGTAGAATTGGGCTTCGAAAGTATCTCGCTTTCCTTTGAGTTGTATCCAATCCCTTTGTAGGTATTCAAGAGATGTGGGCATGTTAGGATGTAGGGTAGTGTATGGAACATCTCCCTCCTTAACAGGCTCAATAATTACCGGAAGAATGGAAGGATAAGGCATCATAAGACTTTGAGCGCAGGTTCGTACCCATTTGAGGTAAGGCTCAAGAGGGATGGAATTCTTGTGTCCCAAAGTCTTACTATCCACCTTGTTTAGCATCCTCCAAGCTCGGATGAATCTCTGGCGAAGACCTTGATCGTTGTTGTCGTAGTCGAATACCAAACCTTGAATCAGCATCTCGTGCGGGCCATCCCTTCGGGCGTAACCAAACTGTCTTAAAGCTAAACATGGGTTATAAGTGATGCCTCCCCTAATGCCAAGTATAAGGACATTAGGTAATTCCCCATAACGGTCAACAATGATAACATTATCTTTGGATCGGGAGCACCAATGAATATCTGAATGTTTGAGCGTCATTAACCTTTGTGACCATCTTGAACCTTGCTCATTCTTTAAGACTGATTGGGGAAGATGATCAATAAACCATCTTGCCAAGAGAGGAGTGCAACACATAAGGACACCTCTTTTCCTCATTGTGCGAGTGTGAAAAGAGTGTAGGATAACCCCTAGCAATGTAGGCATCGGGTTGCGTGACATGAAGATCTTGATGGTGCTCACATCTATGAGTTGGTCAGGATTGGGAAATAAGACCATCCCATAGATAAGAAGAGCCCCAATTTCCTCAAAGGCTTGCAAGTCTAAGGAATTCCAACAGCTTTGGGCTTTCTCAAACAGGAACTTTGCTAAGAAGCCTTTGACACCACTTCTAGTTTCCCAATGAGTTGTGACATCAGATGAGTGCAAGTGCAGAGCTTGAGCAATATCTTATGGCTTTGGGTCTCTTTCCATACCGTTGAAAGGTAGTTGATTGATAATGGGAATCCTCAAGAGTTGAGAGAATTCTTCCAAAGTAGGCACAAGCTGATAGTCGGGAAATGTGAAGCAATGGTGCAAAGGATCAAAGAACTGAAAGAGCACCTTCATCATATCCTCATCTGTGTTGGAGGTGACCAAGTTGAGTAGACGATCATGTCTCTCAGTGAATGTAGAGTTCTCAGGGATCCTTGAAGCTGGCTCCTTAAGTTGTGGAGGAATTCTTACAAGGTTGACTTGAATAGTTTTCCTGCAAAGTGAATCCATATCCTACAAAACAAGAACAAAGATGAATATCTAAAATCCTTGAAATGGTTAGTGGATGCATGTGATGTTCATGATGTCCATGATTTTATGTACAAGTATGCATATACAAGCTTAGTAAACAACTTCTTAGTTTAGGCTTGCATGGGGTTTTATAGGTAAGTACCCTCTTGAAGTTTAGTTGGCTTAAACCTATCCTAATAATAGTAACCAAGTTCTGAGGAGCTCAATATCACCGAATTGTTTCCTTGGTCATTGTTTCAGCTCAAGCCTCTTTAATAGCGACCGAAATATCCCAAGAAACCAACCATCAATGAGTGTAGTATCGAGTATCTACCAACTTCAGACTGTACCAAAGCCGGTCATCTCACTACATCCTAAAGGCCAAGTTGGTCAAGTAAGGGTTCTAGAAGTTCATTAGTGCTTTATGACATCACTCAGCGGCCCCGTATTCTCTTTGATTGACTCAAAGGCTACCGGTACCCACAAATATGTCACACTAACATAGCTATTTCTTAGACCATGTCGGTGTACCCCGCACAGTTTCCACAACGTATTGCTATTTGCCTATAATGTATCCCAAATCCGGGTAGAGGATTTCAAACCCAAACAAAGAACCGTAACGTAAAGCATACAAGTCAAACAATGTAAGCAAATAAATGTGATATATCCCTAAGGTAACCCCACTTTTATAATTTTCCCCAGCAGAGTCGCCATTTCTGTGATATGGTGGGAGAACTGACTTGAGGGTTTTGCATTTTATCACAAATGTTACGGTTAGCAAGAGTCACCACCGACTTTTCTTTTATCCAAAAGGAAAGGTGAAAAAGCACAGGAAAGACCTTTGAGATTGTTTCTTGAGTTCGGGGGGTAGATTATGAAAAGGGAAGGTATTAGCATCCTTTTCATCCATGGTTTTCCATGGGCTCTTAGTTACTTGCTAGATCACTTGCTTTTTTGTTTGTTTTGAAATTGTGCTTTGTGTGGTTTTTAAAGTCTTTTGTAAAAGAGGCCATTGTTTAGGCAATCTTTGTAATGCTTCTCGTTCATACGAGTGTATACAAAGATGTTTGTCTTTTTGAAAATGTTTTTCAATCTTTGTAAGATGTTTGGAAATGTGTGTGTTTGTTTTGAAAATAGCAAGGATAGTTGTTTTGAAATGAAGTAAGTAACTTGAAGTAATCTACCTACTCAAAATGTCTTTCTTGTTCATTTTCTTTTCCTTTGATATTGTTGTCTTACCACTGATTTAGTAAGCAACCCTATCTTTGGATGTAAACGGGACGGGCGTGGGTCATCGTATAACCATGATTAGCAATGTTGCAAAGTATCTTGGCATTTTTTGAGGGACTAAGATCATTTTTGTAAGGAAACTTTGAATAGCATCATCGAGGGACTATGATCTTATACTTGTTTGTTTTTGCCAAGATACTTCGCATGCGTAATATGGCCATTTTTATGTAAGGCAACCAAGTGGAGTAACCCTAAGGAAGCTTGTGTGCAAGTGTATTATTTTCATGCTTGATTTTGTCTTGGATTAGGGTTTTCTATTTGATTTGTTTTGATCTTGCCATTCAAACCCTAATTACTAGCATGGTATATAAAAGCGGTAAATTGTGTAATTTAAAGATTACTACGCTATTACAACATTTTATGGGAGGGGGGTATACAAATTATGAATGGGGATTTGCAATAATGTAAATCTAATTAAGCTATTACAACCAAATCGAATTTGTACGAATATTTGAATAAATAATATTGTAGTTGTTTAGTTATTGGCATGTATTTTTGGTAAAACCAGGTGTGTGAATGTCATGACTGATGTCATAACATTCTAGTTTATTAGGTACTGATTTATTAGGTACCTTTGCAGAAAAATATTGTCATACAGGTGCTGCTGTTTATGAGTGTGTATCTGAGCATTTTGCAAAAATATCACATTTACCAAAATCAGTAGACAGGAATTCAGATGTCATAACAAATGTTAAGACATCCTGTTCTGAACTAACAGTTATGCAGTTTGGGTAATTCTGAGTTTTTTCAGGAAAATGACTCAGTCTTTCCAGAACAGAAAATCTCGTGGACTTGGGGTTAACCTAGCTCAACCCTAACCTGGTTGATAAAGTCCTGTGACCAAGTCTTAAGGTCAAACAGAATTAACCCTAGCTTTTTGTGGAAACCCTAACTGAAGATGCAGCTGCTATATATTCAACAGGGCTGCTGTTTGGAAATTATCCCTTTTTGACAGAAGATCTTTTTGAAGCTGTATAGTTTTAACTATTCTAATCCAAGAAAGTATCATTGTGATAAGTGACTTGAAATAGGTTTTAATTGTAAGGGTTTTGTATCACTCAAAGCTTTGAAGCAAGAGTGTTTTGTGTCTCTTGACTAAAGCTTTGAAGCAAAGTCAAGTTAGGTTTATGTATCACTCAAAGCTGTGAAGAAAGAGTGTTTGTGTTGCTTGATTAAAAAGCTGTGAAGCATAATCAAGTGTATGTATTGAAGAATGTCTTCATTAAATCATTAGTCAATTGTTTTAAGTATCACTGCTGTGATTGAGGGGGAGTGAGTAGGAACTCAGGTTTAAGTTATACTTAGATTGAAGTTGCATTGGGTAGGTCTTAAGTGAAGGAGATAAACTGGTTGGTTTATTCCTGAATTAATATCTCTTATAGTGGATTTCCTCCCTGGCTTGGTAGCCCCCAGAGTAGGTGTTGTTGCACACTGAACTGGGTAAACAATTGACTGTGTTCTTTACTGTTTTTGTATTTACTGTCTTATAGAAAGTCAGATACGGTGTCATAACATTGAACGTGACATTGAGTATCTGCAGCCAGAATTTCAAATATACAATATAAATATGCAATGGTATGTATGCAAGAAAAAGATTTTTGTTTTGTTTTTCATATAAAGAAGAGTTTTGAATTAAATCTAATAATATTAAAAAAAGGAAATTATTTCTTGAAAAGTGGTTAACCCTAATTTCTAACATAAGAAAATAAAGTTCTTTAAGTATTATTTTTGTGTATTTTTTGTCTTAAAATAATAAATAATATTTATGAAAATATTTAGTCTTTTTATATGTCAAAATAAATATTTACAAGTATGAAGAAAAAGGGATAAAAATATATCTAAGTCTATTTTATTTTACAAGTTTATTTAAGAAAAATAGTTAGTATATAATTTAATAAAAATATTTTTTATGTGAAAATTAAATAAAATAAACAAAATGCAATATTTATCATGTTTTATATTTTTTATAATTTTTTATGTTAAAGAAAATATTTAATGAAATGAACAAAAATAAAAAATAAATAAATGAAAATGAATTGGGCCAGGGGTGTCTTGAGTAATCAGGAGGTAATATTAGAAAAAAACATAAGCCCAAATGAAGAAAAGCCCAGCGGTGCAAAAATGAGAAAAATGGCACAAAAAAAAAGAGAAAATATGCAAAAGGCAGGCACCAAGGCTCGAAGTTAAGAAAATTTCAAATTTCAAAACCAAATCTTCAATCTTTGATTTCTTGATGAGCAAGTTTCACATTCTGATATGTTTTGATGAATTGTTATCCTTGGCATTTGATTTTGACCAAAAAGTCAAAGTTTGACTTCTCAGTATACAATTGACTTTTGATCAGTTGACTGCAAATTTCATCTGTCAATCCAATGGATTTGAAATGTTTTAAACCATGTCATTAGGTCATGATGATTAAATTGAGCCCTTGGAATCATGCTTCAAACCAATTGGTCATTTGCTAGGTCAAAAATAAGAAATTTCCCTTTCTTAGTCAAAACCCTTATTTTGACCATTTTGCCCTTTTGATGATTTGATCAAATTTCTTGAGGAAATGTGGTCCAAACTTGATCAAATGATACATATGAGTCTAAAATGTTGATGTGGATCAAAAATTATGAAGTTTGACTGTAAATTGGCCATGGTTGACTTTTTCCCCAATACAACTTATTTTTAGGTCAACTGTCCAATTGCCTGATCAAAAATGTGATTCAAGGCTTGAAACTTGACATGAGTAATATTAGGGGTCCATATTGATACTTGAAATTCATATGAAACATTGATAGTACAAAAATCTTTGTGCAATTCCAAACCCTAATTTTGGGTTATCAGTGCATGATGAGATGTCTTGAGCTGGTCAAACCTTAATCTAGTCTTGAGTTAAAGAGATCTTGTGAGAAAAGTCTTGATAAATGAGAGGGAAAATTTTAGGGTACAACACATAGAATTATATATGTACTAGTTATTTGATATAATTTATCAAAATTTATGAACTCGTCAATTGATTAAAATGTTTTTGTGATTATAATGGGTACGGTATTGTAAATGTGCAGTATGGAATATTATAAGTATTATCGTAGTTGGATGTACGATTGTATGTATGCTGGAAGACGCGTACTTAAACCAAGTTTTGAGGAAAGAGTTAAAGCATTTATTACATGGACATTTGATCAAGAATGTTATCGAAGAGGGGGGAAGTAAGATGTCTGTGTCTTAAATGTGGATGAAGACGTATAATAAGTAATCCAGAAGAAGTAGAAACTCATTTTAAGAGAAAGGAATTTAAGGATAATTATTGGATTTGGACATCAAATGGGGAAGAAATGTCGATGAATATGAAAGAGACTAGTAATTCACAACAGGGCTCAAGTATTCGACCAAAGATGGAATATGAAGAACAATTTAATCTACACGATGACATGATTTGCGATGCCTGAGGGGTGAACTTGGCCTATGATTAACAACAAGATAGTGATGAGAAAGAGTTTCCGAATGAGAAAGCTCAAATTTTTATTAGTTGTTCCAAGAAATAAACATGCTGTTGTTTGAGGGTTAGACTCTAAATTATCTATGTGTGTGAGATTGTTGGTCACGAAGTCAAACTGGAATATTTTTGATTAGTGTTTAGAATTATTTTCTCAAATGTTGTTGGATGCGACTCCTACAAAAGACAATTTGCCTAGAAGTTATTATGACGCAAAAAGGTTGGTTATGAAGTTGGGTTTAGAATTAAGGAAGATTTATTGTTGCATTAGAGGTTGCATATTGTTCTATGATAATGAGTTTCGTACAAATGATGGAGCGTTAGATGAATGTAAGTTTTGTAACAGTCCAAGGTATGTAGTTCGCACTAAAGCCATTGATTATAATAAAAAATGCATAGCAGTGAAATCAATGTTTTATTTGTCTCTAATAACAAGGTTGGAGAGATTGTTTTCTTTAATGTACAATGCAATTCAAATGACATGGCATCATACAAACAAACCAAGTCCAGGCACTATGTGACATCCATCAGATGGTGAGGCATGGAAGCACTTTGATCGGATGTATCCTGATTTTGGTGCAGAACCTAGAAATATCAGACTCGGATTGTGCTTTGATAGTTTTACTCCATATGTCCAACAGTCAGGAACTAGATATTCTTGTTGGCCGGTAATTGTTACCCCTTACAACCTCCCCCCCTGAGATGTGCATGACAAAGCCTTACATATTTTTGACATGCCTCATTTCAGGGTCGTTGAGCCCAAAAGTAGAAATTGATGTGTATTTACAACCTTTAATAGATGATTTAAAGAGGTTATGGATTGGAGAATGTACTTATGACATATCTCGTAAACAAAACTTCAACATGCGAGTTGCTTTGATGTGGACTATTAACAAGTTTCCTGCATATGCCATGTTGTCTGGTTAGGGTAAACCTGGTAAAATGGGATGTTCTCATTGCATGGATGACATGAAGGCATTTATATTGGATAAAGGAGGGAAAATTTTGTGGTTTAATTGTCATCGTAGATTCCTACTAAAATACCACGAACTTAGAAAAAACAAGAATGATTTCAAAAAAGGTGTAATAGTAACAGATCACCCCCCCCCCCCCCCCCCCCCCGTTTGTCATTATTTGAAGTATGGAACATGCTTTGTGATCTACTAAAATTCACAGACAATGGAAAAGCTATCAAAATTTCAGGATACATGGACAAACACAATTGGACTAAAAGAAGTATTTTTTGGGATCTTCCATATTGGAAAGATAATTTATTGCAACATAATCTTGATGTTATGCACATAGAGAAGAATTTTTTCGATAATGTATTTAACACAATGATGGATGTCCAAGGCAAGACAAAAGATAATAAGAATGCTATAAATTACATGGAACAATTGTGTAATAGAAAATATTTAGAGTTGAAGCATCTACTGAATGGGAAACTATTAAAACCCAAAGCTACTTATAGTCTAACTCCCCAAGAAGCAAACCTTGTTTGCCGATGTTAAATTGAATTGAGAATGCCCGATGGTTATTGTAAGTGCCCTGGCTGGAGAGTTGGCTTCATTTGTAAAACAAATAAGAAAGCAAGTTTACCCAGATCCCCTCTGTTGTTTTAATATGTGGTGTTGAAAAAGTTCAACATCTGGACCAACATGTTAGATGTAATGTCATGACATCTGTCTTGACATCATGATAACGGAATTGGTAATTCAGTTACAGTTCTGGTACTTAAATATTCTGAGAATATATGTGGCGTTTCTTATGGAGAATCTGAAGATCAATCAAGAATCAATCAGAATATTTGAAGAAAATACTGTTTCTAAATATGGAGATATTTTAGGAACTAGAAGTTTGAAGACCTTGATTGTAGCAGAAGTTTGTTGCTGAGTTGTAACAGCAAGGAGAAAAGCTTGCTGCGATTTTGAAGGCCCAAATCCAGTTGGGTAATAGGTTATAAATAGCAGATTGTAACCTAGGGTTTAAGTAACTTTTGAAAATGTAACATTAGGGGTGTTTTAGGAGGTAAACCTGTCGGTGTGTGGCAAGGTTACCATGTATGTAACTCGAAACCTGTAGGTAAGAGTTTTAGTGTTCTTGGATGAAGCTGTGAAGCAAGTCCAAGTATTTCTGCATTACTTCATAATCATTGTAGTGTAGGAAATCAAGTGGGAAGGCACTGCTTCTTGGGTAGGAGTAAGACTTCTGTTGCTGCGGCAATAGGAATGGAAACTGGTAGGTTTCTATCTAGGAGTTCCTAGGTATAGGTTGCACTGGGTAGATGATTAAGTGAAGGATGGGAACTTGTTAAGTTTAGTCCTGAATTAATATTGCTAATAGTGGATCTTCTTCCTGGCTTGGTATGCCCCCAGAGTAGGTGTGTTTCACCGAACTGGGTCAACAACTGATTTGTGTTATTTACTTTCTGCCTTGGTTATGTGTTTGATGTCACAACATTCCTCATGACATCAAAGTACATGATTAACCTTAACTGTTCTAAACTTCAGTAAATCATAACCTGGTATGTAACAGATGATGTCTCAGAACATGTTAAGACCTCATGTTGACATCTGTGTAAAAGAAACAGAATTGTGAAGGATGTTCGCTCTCTGTTGATCATGGACAGAACTAGATACATCGTGTGATCTATCCTCTGCACCTTCAAAGTGTATCTGGTACAACTTGGATAAAACTGTGTGAATGTTACAGATGATGTCAAAAGAGATAAATGGATATCCTACTGGTTTGTGTGCATAATAAACCGAACTAAGGGGTTTGTTTACCTCATGGTATGTGATAGATGATGTTGCAACCAATGTTGAGACATCAGGCTGTGAATGGATAGTTTACAAACCAAAGCTATTTGTTCGAGAACTGCAGATATGGCAACCTCTATGCTTCTGTTATATTGAATATTAAAAATTGGGTATCTACCTTGCAGTGTATGTATTATGTCATATCAGATGTCTAGACATTGAGTATAACATCTGAAGACTGGCATATACCAGAATTTCAATTGGTATCAGAGCAGGCATCCTGTTCTGTTTCTGGATGAGATCCATGGGTGATACTTTCTGGTATCTGCAAGGTCAATCTGAGTACTGAAGATTGTAACCTGGAATGGCGTGTTATTTCCCTGAATGGTCCCTTGAAGTGGGAGGATGGACTATTCGTGACAGGAGCTGTGTGTACATGTCTTTGGTGATTGGCATTTGGCCTGGTTGTGTGGTAGCTGCTCTAGGTTTAATTTATTTTCAAACCTAGGATGTGTGCTCACCTGAAGTTGTGTATAGTAGTCATGCGAGGTTTGAACCATAGTCAAACTTGGTCTATTTTTGAAGGCTAGTCTGGTGGAGTGTGTGTGCAAAGATTGGGTTGTATTATGTTCTTCCGCTGTGCAATACCTGGCAAAACTCAAGCTCTGATGTGTTTCCCCTCTTGTGGATTGAAGGCTACTGTATTCAAGATTTCAACATAAGCTGTTGAAGATGTCACAGATACTTGAGTCCTCTCAAGTCCACTCATGAAGACGCTCTTCGTTCAGGATGCTACTAGTTGAAGAGCATATGTTTTGGGTGTCAAACAAAGAACCTACTCCTGACCTGGAAGAGGAGACATCTGTGTGTGCAAAGTTGACAATGGTAGAGTCAATCATGTCTGTGTGCTCCCGAAGGTTACTTTTAGGAGTCAGAACTCTAGAAGTAAAGCTGGTTGAGATGTGACATTGTGCAATCCCTATTGGTGGGCTTATTCCTGAAAATTGATCAGGACTGAGCGGTTGTTCCCTGGAGTACTATGGTGTGAAGAAAGACAAGCCCATTGGTTAATAAAAGTCAATGATGGTGCAACATTATTGCTCCTTCATACAAGTAGATTGGGATCGTGAATCTTGTCATATAAACATCATGATTAGAAGTGGAAGTTCTTTCAAGATGTGAGAATATGAAGACTCAGAGTTTGGTCAAGGGATGTCATATGTCATGTCAAGAGATTTGCGTACAATGCATGGATATTTTGTGTGGAGCTTCCATGATTGGTAGTTTGAGGGGGAGAGTTGGTTAACCTCCTCACATTAGTTCAACCTGGTGTTTAGCTGGCTGTTGACCTATGTCACATGGGCTCTGGGTGTGGTGTGACATATTTGCAAGGAAGGATTCATCTCTCATTCCTGAGGATGAATCTGATCTGGAAGGATTTAAGATCTATTGCTATTTGTGACAAGTACAAGTATTTAATTGATTATCCTTGAAGTTCAAGATAACCGATGTTCTTAAAGATGTGGGAACATTCTTTCTTCTAGATCCTGTGAAAGATCACAGGAAGAGTGATGCTTTAGAGCTATCTCTTTGGTGACAGCAAAATCATTTGATCTTTGAAAAGATTTCCTGGAAACATGTTCAGACTTGAAGCTTCAAGAAAAAGAAGACATCATAATCTTGATGATGGTTACTTGGATCAGTCTGGTTCTGATCTAGGTAAGGAAGTGAATTAGCTAATGGTAAAGTCAAGAAGAAGTGGCATAAGGAGGAGCTGAATTCAACAACTAGATGTTATAACATAATGTTGTGACATTTGGTTCAACATCAGATTCTTAGTTGGTGAAGTGGCACATCAACTTAAGACAGGACAATCTACGAAGTTGAAGATTGGATACTTCAAAAAGATCGTCTCTTTGCAACTCTGTGGAGTTGTTGGGTGGAGAAGATGTTACATGTTCCTGTCTTTGTGTATCTAAGCCTTTTGTGATAACTTGTAGCTTGAAGTTCAAACTTCAATTGGAAGATCAGAATATCTCTGGCAAAAGTCTGAGAAACATGGAGAAGTCAAAAGGTGGCATTTGATTTCCTCTTATGAGGATTCATGAAGGAGATAATCAACATGTGGCAGCTGAGAGAGCATAAATCAGAGTATGGATGTTCTGACTTGTTGTGATGCTATGATCAGAAGAAGGTTGACTTAGACCAAGGATGTTCTAACTTGTTCTAAAGAAAGGCTGATTCAGAGTATGGATGCGTTCAACCAATATAATTGAACAGAGGGTGCGCTCTTGAAGACATGAAGATGCGTCTTATGTTTTCCATTCATCAAGGGGTCTTATTCACTTTGAATCAGAAGCTGCTTTGAAGGTCCAACTGAGTATTGAATGTGTCCTACTTGTTTCCATGAGGAGAAGTGATTGGCCCTAACAGGGGGAGTATTGGTTTGTACAAAAGGTCTTCATCAAACTTGTAGGATATAAAGTGTGGCACCTTATTAACTATTGGAATGATGTGTTCAAAACTGAAGAAGACTATGTCTGACCAAATGTCATCACATCGGTAATGACATTGTTCCTAATTTCCTCTAAAACTACAGACAGGAGGAAAATTGGATGAAGTATGGATTATTACTAATAAATCCATGTGGAGTAACCATCCACTTTGAGAAAATGGAATGGCTTCAAGCTGCTAAATCTGAAAATAGCGGAATGTATAACGACATAGGATTTGAGCATGTTTTCATCTGCTAAGAAAACAGAGCTGTTGTGTCTCATTATGAAACAGTTTAGTAAGCTGGAATGTTTAGGTGATAACTTATCATCTAATAAAGGTATTATATAACTAATGCAGAGTGTAATGTACCAACGATGTTTCTTGGGAAGGGGATCCTAAGACAAGGGAGCAGTCTGTTCTAAAAGACAAATGTCTGTTTTAAAAGGGCATCCTGACATGGTCAAAGGGTCAAACCCAAGGGTAGGTACCTGCATTAAAACCAGTCCTAGGGCACTGAAACTGTCAGAGTAAAGTACCAAGGTCGTTACTATCTATGCCAAAGTTGCATTATTTATGAAGACTCTCTCCATTCCTTCTCTTCATCAGAAGGTTTCAGCAATATGAAGTTTGTTAGCATCTGGGAAAACTGTGCATGGGTATGGATCTGTATGGGCAGTCTTTGTCAAATTCTGGCCAAAAAGGGGGAGAAAGATAGGGATAGGGACTCAGGCGAGACTCAGGTGAAAGCAACAGACGGCAATGTCCAGCAAGACTCAGGAGAAAGCAACATGATCCCTAAGTAAGTGACTTTAGTTGTGTCTTGTGTTCTGAGTTAAGAGGATAGTTGTGACTTGTGATCTGAGTTACATGATCACAAGTAATAATCTGGAGAAAAGAAATCCTCTTGGGGCATCGATGGAGTGGAGTTGCTCACAGTTGACGACAGAGGTGTGTTGTTTGCTCAAAGGACATCAGCCTCTACAAAAGAAGATGTTAGACAAGATGTTGTAACATCTCAACTGTGTTGTAACCTGGTCCAAAAATACAACTTGCACTTATTTGTTTTAGCCAAAATTTGCCAAAGGGGGAGATTGTAAGTGCCCTGGCTGGAGAGTTGGCTTCATTTGTAAAACAAATAAGAAAGCAAGTTTACCCAGATCCCCTCTGTTGTTTTAATATGTGGTGTTGAAAAAGTTCAACATCTGGACCAACATGTTAGATGTAATGTCATGACATCTGTCTTGACATCATGATAACGGAATTGGTAATTCAGTTACAGTTCTGGTACTTAAATATTCTGAGAATATATGTGGCGTTTCTTATGGAGAATCTGAAGATCAATCAAGAATCAATCAGAATATTTGAAGAAAATACTGTTTCTAAATATGGAGATATTTTAGGAACTAGAAGTTTGAAGACCTTGATTGTAGCAGAAGTTTGTTGCTGAGTTGTAACAGCAAGGAGAAAAGCTTGCTGCGATTTTGAAGGCCCAAATCCAGTTGGGTAATAGGTTATAAATAGCAGATTGTAACCTAGGGTTTAAGTAACTTTTGAAAATGTAACATTAGGGGTGTTTTAGGAGGTAAACCTGTCGGTGTGTGGCAAGGTTACCATGTATGTAACTCGAAACCTGTAGGTAAGAGTTTTAGTGTTCTTGGATGAAGCTGTGAAGCAAGTCCAAGTATTTCTGCATTACTTCATAATCATTGTAGTGTAGGAAATCAAGTGGGAAGGCACTGCTTCTTGGGTAGGAGTAAGACTTCTGTTGCTGCGGCAATAGGAATGGAAACTGGTAGGTTTCTATCTAGGAGTTCCTAGGTATAGGTTGCACTGGGTAGATGATTAAGTGAAGGATGGGAACTTGTTAAGTTTAGTCCTGAATTAATATTGCTAATAGTGGATCTTCTTCCTGGCTTGGTATGCCCCCAGAGTAGGTGTGTTTCACCGAACTGGGTCAACAACTGATTTGTGTTATTTACTTTCTGCCTTGGTTATGTGTTTGATGTCACAACATTCCTCATGACATCAAAGTACATGATTAACCTTAACTGTTCTAAACTTCAGTAAATCATAACCTGGTATGTAACAGATGATGTCTCAGAACATGTTAAGACCTCATGTTGACATCTGTGTAAAAGAAACAGAATTGTGAAGGATGTTCGCTCTCTGTTGATCATGGACAGAACTAGATACATCGTGTGATCTATCCTCTGCACCTTCAAAGTGTATCTGGTACAACTTGGATAAAACTGTGTGAATGTTACAGATGATGTCAAAAGAGATAAATGGATATCCTACTGGTTTGTGTGCATAATAAACCGAACTAAGGGGTTTGTTTACCTCATGGTATGTGATAGATGATGTTGCAACCAATGTTGAGACATCAGGCTGTGAATGGATAGTTTACAAACCAAAGCTATTTGTTCGAGAACTGCAGATATGGCAACCTCTATGCTTCTGTTATATTGAATATTAAAAATTGGGTATCTACCTTGCAGTGTATGTATTATGTCATATCAGATGTCTAGACATTGAGTATAACATCTGAAGACTGGCATATACCAGAATTTCAGTTATGCTTCTAACTTGGCAAGGTGTGCTAACGCCAACACTGGGAAGTTGAATGGAATGAAAAGTCATGATTGTCATATTTTCATGAAACGATTGCTTCTAATTTCCTTCATCTCATTACCAACAGAAGTTCTTAACCCACTAACGGAAATTAGTCAATTTTTTAGATATATTTACGTGTCAATTTTAAGAGTGGATGACTTCATTAAGTTGGACCAAGACATTTATCTCATTTTATGTAAGTTGGAACAAATTTTTCCACCTGGTTTTTTCGATTCAATGGAACATCTTCCTGTGCATCTTGCATATGAAGCTTTTCTTGGAGGACCTGTTCAATATAGGTGGATGTATCCTTTTGAAATATCCATGGGTGATTCAAAGAGATCGGTAAAAAATAAGGCTAAAGTTGAGGGTTCAACATGTACACACTATTTGCATCGGGAAACATCACATTTTCTCTCTCATTATTTCAATCACATGATGTTAATTCCAAGACTCATAAGGAGTGAAGTTAAAGTTACAGAAAGAAGTCAATTCACCTTATCAGTCTTTGGTCTTCCTGGACGGATTTCTGGAAAGACGAATGTGCACTGGCTGATCGAAAAGGAATTGCAATCTGCTCATGTTCATGTATTGATTAATTGCATTGAAGTTAAACCATACATTGAGTAAGTATACCAACTGAATATTTATTTTGAACACATTTTGTATAAACTTGTTACCTTCTAACTTACTTTTAATGAGTTTCGATATAGGTTATATAATAACTTTCATTATGAACTCGCCGATGAACAAGAAACAACCACTAACATACATGCTTATTTTCCATCATGGTTCAAGCAAAAATTGGCATGTAATGTTGAATCGTCTCCAAAATTTCTCCATTTGAGAAACTTGTCCGAAGGCCCTATTAAACGTGTGAACAAATGGCACACATACTTTGTAAACGGATATAAATTTCACACTGATGAATGGACAAAAGGAAAGAAACCATAAATAGTGGTGTGTTTGTAAAAGGAGTTACAGATGGTGGTGAAGATGACTTCTATGGTGTCTATTGTACCCCAAAATTTTTCCTGTCTTTTCTCAATACATTTCTCACAAGATCTCCAAAAGCTCAAGTTTGCACAAGTGTTGACTAGGTCAAACCATCTCCTAAACACTGATGCCTCAAATTAGGGTTTTGATTTTCACAAGGATAATTGGACTTCTAATGCCTCAAATGATTTTCATGTATCATTATAGACCTCCAGGAATACTCATGTCAAGTTTCAAGTCTTGAATCACAATTTTGCTCAGTCAATTGACCAGATGACTGAGTCAATTGACCAGATGACTGAAAATCAACTATATTAGGTAAAAAAGTCAATTATGGTCAACCTACAGTCAAACTTCATGATTTTTGGCCAACATCAACATTCTAAAGTCCTATTCATCATATAATCAAGCATTGATCACAATCCCTCAAGAAAAGAACTCAATTTACCAAAAGGGCAAATGGTCAAAATTAGGGTTTTGACTGTAATTGACTGATCAGTGACTTTTGACCTAATACATGATCTAATGGATTGAAGCATAATCTCAAGGATTCAAATACAAAATTTTAACCTAATTTCATGGTTCAAAACATTCCTCAAGATCAATAGATTGATAGTTGAAATTTGATCAACTGATGAAAAGTCAATTGATGCACAAAAACTCAAACTTTGATTTTTTTTGTCAATGTTGAGATTCAAATATCATCATTCATCAAAAAATTCAAAAATATAAAGCTTGATCATCAAGAAATCAAGAAAGTCAAAAGTCAATGTGAAAAGTTAAACTTTTCAAGACTTAGAAATTTTTCTGTGTTTTATACATGATAATTTCATTACTTCATGCCAAATTTTCACCAAGATGCAAGATGATTCAAAGAAACTTTTATTATGAAAGTTGTAGATATTTATGAGATCTACAACTTTTCTTTACTGATCAAGTGCTATAAGTGCTTGGATTTTGAGTTATAAATTCATGAAGTCATGCACTTTTTCTAAAATACTTAGTGAAAATTTGACCTAGTTTAAGTAGATTTTTGACCTAACTTCTTGGCCAATTTTCACCAAGCTTTAAGATTATTTTGTCAAAATGGTCAACATAAAGGTTGTATAGGATGTTTCAAGCTTTCCAAAATGTCTAAGAACTTGCAGAGATCATCTTAGAGCTAAGAGATTCGAAGACATGAAGTTGGACATCCATTCTTGAATTATAGGTCATTTCTATGATGAACACAAATTCAAATCACCAAGCCATGTTGCATAATCTTGCTTTGCAGGCCTCAAAGCTTGTAAATCTCTTCATAATCATAAGATTACACTTGCTTTAGGGCTATTATCCACTTGGTTCAAGCTTTGTCCAAGTTGACTTGCCATTTTAAGGAGAAAGGTCACACTTCCATTTTGGAAAAGTGACTTTAATCAAAAAGTCTATCCTCCTTGAGACTCCAACTTGTTACCTCTGTCCACACTCAAGCTAAATGATCAGAAGCAAACATGTTTAAAGTGCCTAACCACTATACATGCTTGTACCTTCTACCTTGAAACCACATTTCTCACTTTTCTTCAAAATTAAGCAACCTAGCCATAACCCTATAACTCAGAAATATGTTATGAAAAACAACTCCAACTTTTTTCATATACCACTATACAAGTTATTTGCAAGCCAAGACAAGAGCTAAATCCCCCTCAAACACTCCCACACACCCTGCTACACAGAACTGGCCAAAACTTGGCATTTTTGAACTTCAAATCCCCAAATCAAAAACCACTCGTGCATTTTCAATTATAATCATTCATACACCTTCTATACATCATATAAGAGTGATCCCAACACCTGTTTGTGGACTGTAAATTCATCTTCATCATTCACCATTTCTAATATTCAAGCTTGCAGTTTGACTTGAGTAGGGAGATTCGGGGACTTACAAAGCAAAGTAAGGTTTGCAACATACTCAAGGAGGTCCAGACAAGCTAACCATGTCATCCTTGTACCTCCAAAGTTACCCAAACTCCATACACGAATCTCCCTGCAAGAGGTAAGTTTTCTAACTTTGATATCTTGATTCAAGCATCTTTTGTACATGCATTCTGAAGCAAAAATGTAGACATCATTACCCTAAAGCTAACCATGTTCTTAGTTTTCATTTTAATTTCTTGTGTATGAAGAATTTCATCTCTGACCAGTTAGGGCATATTTTTTGTACCAAGAAAAATTAAACTTAACCTTTGATTTTTAGCTTAAATAAGTTACATGGTTGGATTCGTGGTAAAAAAACCAAACAAGTTTCATGTTTACATTTTTGCATTTGGTTGAGAAATGAGTGAGATACAAAATTCAAAAATTATGTTTCAGCCATGGGCGCGAGGAAGAAGATGAAGTCCTCTTCAGGACTTATTTTACTTTATATATTTATGGTTTCAGTTTAATAAACGAATGTATCACCACCCCAGTGGTTAGAGCACACACGTTTCACTTTAGGGACATGGGTTCGAGCCCCAGTGGTACCCTTTTGTTGTGTTTTTTCACATTTTCTATTTCAGGATCCAGTGCAAGTAGGCCATACACGCGGGTGATACACCCTCTTCATTCAGCCATCAGATCATGATGTATAGCAGATCCAGCACCCCACATGTCATCCCCATGGTGAAACATTAAAGGCTTCCCACACTGGATCAGTTGCAAGGCGCTCGGGCCACTTCCCATTTGGGCTTGGGATTTTTATTTGTTACACCCCCATTTCACTTTTACAGTTCTGGCCCAATCTTTTTCTTTTATTATTGTTATTATTTTTTTTTTGTTTAAACAATTTTTATCATAAAATCATAAAAATTAGACTTAGGTTTTTCTCATTAAATAATTTAAACTTTTTTCACATAAAAAATAATTTATTTTTAATCACCATTTTATTTTATTTTGACTAATAAAATTGTACATTAATTTAAAACTAGGTTTTTTATCATAATTTTTACACATTAAAAATATTTTCTCAAACAAAACCTCAACAAATAATACTTTTCTAAAATACTTAAATTATCTTAGTTCTTATTAATTAAATTATTTTCATGATAAATTAATTAATTTTATTCACATTTCTTTTACTCTGTAAATAAATTAGAATTAGGGTTTACTCCTAATTTCTTTCTTTTCAAAATTCAAACTTCTTTACACAATTACTTGCTCTTTTATATTACTTTACAATTATACAATTGTTCATTGATTTGTAATAGTAATTAGGCTTTATTGCTTTCATCCCCCATTCATAAACTTGTACCCCCATCCCCTAATTTGTACAAAATTTTGCATTCATTTAATAGTTCATCTATAATACCTTGTGCATCACTATCAAAAAGAGAAAATTCATTACTAACCTCGTCATCTTCACTATTGGAATGGTGTGAGGCCATAAATGCAAGATTAACATGTTGATTGTTTTCGAAATCGGAAGATGAACTTTCCCATGCTATATATGCTTTCTTTGACTTCTTATCTTTATTTCTCTTGAAAAAATTCTTCTTCTTTTCAAGTTTAGGACATTCACTTTTAACATGTCTCTTTTCTCCACATTCAAAGCATATAACCTTCCTTGTTGGTGCTTCCCTTTTTCTTTCTTTTCGTATAACCTTTTCAATCTTCCTGATGAGATCATCATCTTCACTACTAGTGGATTCATCCTCTTGACTGCTATCATGATTTTTTATCCTTGTATTTAAAGCAATGTCTTTTGAATCTTTTACTTGGATTTCACGCTTTTCAAGTCTTGCAAGTTTCGTCTCATATTCTTGAAGTTTTCCGAACAAAGTGGCGAAAGTCATTGTGGATAGATTCTTATTCTCGGATATTGCTGTCACTTTTGGTTACCATTCCCTGGATAAAGATCTGAGCAATTTAATATTAAGTTCACCATTAGTTAAAGTCTTACTGAGTGCTTTCAAATTATTTTTCAAGTGTACAAATCTTTTCTGCAAGTCAAGGATTGATTCTCGGGGCTGTATTCTGAATAGTTCGTATTCTTGACTCAAAGTATTTAATCTCGATCTTTTAACTTCAGCGATTCCTTCATGAGTTTCTACCAAAGTATCCCATATTTCTTTCGCCATTTTGCATGCCAAGACATGGAAGAATTAATCCATGCTAAGTGCACCTTGAAGAAGATTTATTGCCTTTTTATCATAGAGAACCTTCTTCTTATCATCTTCGTCCCATGCAGCTTTAGGCTTTGATGAGCCAGCACCATTGATTACCGTTATAGGGATAAATTGACCATTCTCGACGATATCCCATATTTCTTCTCCTTGTGCTTCTAGATGTACCTTCATGCGTATTTTCCAGAAGTAAAAATATTCACCACAAAATAGAGGAGGCTTGTTGTTACTACCACCATCTCTGAAAACATGATTTTGATTTGCGAAAGCCATTATGGATCTTTTAGGAACATGTTAACTATAACCTACTCTGATACCGATCGTAAGTATAAGAGTGCGCCTAAGAGGCAGGGGGGGTGAATTAGGTACTTTAAAAATTTCTGGTTTTAGTGATGATGGATATTATTTTTCTGGTTTAGTGCATGAGTTTACAGATGTGTTTCTTTCTTTTCTGGTTTATGACTAGTGATGAAAGTGGTAAATGCGGAAAAGTAAAGAACACAAGGATGTATCCTGGTTCCCCTCACTGTCCGAGAGTACTCCAGTCCCCTTTCAACATGAAAGAGATTTCCTTATTGTTAGATCTCTAGACAAGACACCCTAGTCCTTCTATACAAGACTCTAACCAATAAAACCACCAAGAACAATCATTTTGGACCAAGAACAATCCTCTTGGATTTTCACTATGTCAACAATGAGAACAATCCACTCAAAGTGACTTTACTTGTGTCCAACAATTCTAGAAAGACAAGATTTATAAAACCACTTAAACTTATTTCCAACAATCCTGAAAAATAAGCAAGTATATAGCAATATTTGATTTGAGTGAGTTTGAGTAGCAATGATCACTTTGAGTGATTTAATCAATGAATTGATCTTATCTTCCAATGATAATAGTATACAATGACTCAAGATATATAATGCTCAAAGTTTTTCGGTTAATAATATGTAAAAGTGCGCAGAAAACTTGTGTATGAAAATGTATAAAAGCTTGAGTTTGATTTTTGAAAATTCATAAAATATAATTGGAAGAGGTGTTGAAATGATTTTGAAAATGAGTATTTATATGTTCATAGCACCCTTTTGAAACAACATAAAGTTCTGTAAATGAATCATGAACAATTGCCAAGATTGAATGAAAGGTTTCCATGAAATGGCGTTATGAACAGACATGTGTAAAGCTGTTGTTTTTCAAAATCGTGCAGCATGCAATCGATTGCACCCTTTGTGTAAATCGATTGCACGGGGTTTCAACAGCTAGAATTTCAAATATTTTGAGTGTGCAATCGATTTCACAAGAATGTAAATCGATTGCATGTGAAGTCAGTAGAAAAAATTGATTGAGTGCAATCGATTGTATAAACATGCAAATCGATTACACTTAGAAACAATATCAAAAGATTTGATAAAATGAAGCATGCAATTGATTGCACTAATATGCAAATTGATTGCACTCAAATAAAAATTATTTTTAGCTTTAGAAAAACTTGAGTAAAGGTTTGGACAATATAAAATATTTATTTTTACCATTGAGCATCTATGTCTTAAGGTCAAAGTAAGTATTATCATTATACCTTGAAAGTTTGCTAAGTGCTTGAACTGAAGACTTTATTCACAGATGCTTTTAGCTGAGTCAAAAATCTTTTCTTTCTTTGTCAATCATGGTTTGTCTTCATCAAAACAAAAGTGCATTTGAGAAGCTTGATTTTACATTCTCCCCCTTTTTGATGATGACAAACGATCTTGCTTGATGCGTTGTAATTTCCTGAAAGAGCTTCTCCCCATAAGATGCATAACTCCCCCTTTGTATGAGAAGGTTGGAATCCTTTGAATTTGTCCATCTTGGTTGAAGAGTACCTTAAAAATTTAAGACAAGGAAATATACAAGCATAAAGCACCACATCCTTCTCCCCCTTTGACATTATCAAAAAGAAGGGAAAGATGCATACAAAATGGACAAAATACATATAATAATATTGAAAGCTTAACCATAGCCATATTGCTTCATGATGCTTTTTCTCATCCTTTGATAAATGCACATAGTAGTTATCTTCATCAAAACATAATTTTGAAGATGCTTGACTCTTTTAGAAAGAATGAGAAACTCTTATGTGAATGCTCCCCCAATCTTTGATAACTCCCTCTTGATCAAAATTCTCCCTTGAATCATAGAGAATTTGCATCTTTCTTTGGGCTGCAATAGTTAAAGACAAGCACAAACACACACACACACACACACACACACACACACACACACACACACACACACACACACACACACACACACACACACACACACACACACACACACACACACACACACACACACACACACACACACACACACACACACACACACACACACACACACACACACACACACATATATATATATATATATATATATATATATATATATATATATATATATATTTCTTCTCCCCCTTTGTCATTTAAAAAGGATGGGAAAAGCCTTATAATACATAAAGAAATTATTGAAAGTAAAAACAATTTATACCAATGAGTTTCACCTCAAGAGTGACTTCATAAATCATTCATCTTTTGAGAACATGATGTTGAAGCCTTTGTTACAAAGTTGACTTGTACTTAGAAGTTGTCTTTTGTCCTTCAACATAAAGTACATCTTTAATGGATATGAAAGTTAGTGTATCAACTTTGGCAATGCCAAGAATTCTTCCTTTAAGGTATTTCCCATATGTGAAATAATCCTTGGACTTGAACTAGATTTGAAAGTTAGTGTATCTTCCATCAAATTCTTAGAGCCACCACTTATCAAAACATCATAGATTTAAAGTGGTCCTCAAGTAAACCTACAAAACAAATTAAGTTTGATTTGGTACCCAATGTGCTTTGGGTCCATCATAGTTAGTTCCTTTCTTAACCCACATATAATGCCCGCTTGCTACACTAAAGTTTCTAACATAGCAAGCATTAGGTGTATGGCCAACAATACCACAATAAAAACAAGTAGGTTCAAAGTTACTTCTATATCTATAAGGGTAAGATTTCTTCTTAACAAATATTTTCTTTTTAGGATATTGATGAACTACTTTAGGTTTATTTACTTTCTCTTTGGATGATTGATCACTAGCTTTAACAAAAATAGTTTTATTAGAACTTGGTTTTGAAAACTTTGAATATCCAAGTCCACTTTTATCATTGGAATATCTTTGTTGGCTAAGAACACCTTCCAATCCAATTTGACCTTTTTCATATCTTTCAATAACTCTTTTTAATTGGACAATTTGGAAAGAGAGTGATTCACAATTTTTGCATACAAAATCCTGTTTTTGCTCACTAAATTTTTGTTTTTCATCTTTGAGATCTTTTTCTATAGACTCACATTTTTCTTCTAAAGATGAAATTTGTTTCTTTTGAGATGAAAGTTTTGTACAAAATTTTGCATTCATTTAATAGTTCATCTATAATACCTTGTGCATCACTATCAAAAAGAGAAAATTCATTATTAACCTCGTCATCTTCACTATTGGAATGGTGTGAGGCCATCAATGCAAGATTAACATGTTGATTATTTTCGGAATTGGAAGATGCACTTTCCCATGCTATATATGCTTTCTTTGACTTCTTATCTTTATTTCTCTTGAAAAATTTCTTCTTCTTTTCAAGTGTAGGACATTCACTTTTAACATGTCCCTTTTCTCCATATTCAAAGCATATAACCTTCCTTGTTGGTGCTTCCCTTTTTCTTTCTTTTCGTAGAACCTTTTCAATCTTCCTGTTGAGATCATCATCTTCACTACTAGTGGATTCATCCTCTTGACTGCTATCATGATTTTTTATCCTTGTATTTAAAAGAAATGTCTTTTGAATCCTTTACTTGGATTTCATGCTTTTCAAGTCTTGCAAGTTCCATCTCATATTCTTGAAGTTTTCCGAACAAAGTGGCGGAAGTCATTGTGGATAGATTCTTCTTCTCGGATATTGCTGTCACTTTTGGTTGCCATTCCTTGGATAAAGATCTGAGCACTTTAAGATTAAGTTAATCATTAGTTAAAGTCTTAACAAGTGCTTTCAAATGATTTGTCAAGTGTACAAATCTTTTCTGCAAGTCGAGGATTGATTCTCGGGGCTGCATTCTGAATAGTTCGTATTCTTGACTCAAAGTATTTAATCTCGATCTTATAACTTCAGCGATTCCTTCATGAGTTTCTACCAAAGTATCCCATATTTCTTTAGCCGTTTTTCATGCCGAGGCATGGAAGAATTCATCAATGGTAAGTGCACTTTGAAGAAGATTTATTGACTTTTTATCATAGAGAACCTTCTTCTTATCATCTTCGTCCCATGCAGCTTTAGGCTTTGATGAACCAGCACCATTGATTACCGTTATAGGGATAAATGGACCATTCTCAATGGCATCCCATATTTATTCTCCTTGTGCTTCTAGATGTGCCTTCATGCGTATTTTCCAGAAGTAAAAATATTCACCACAAAATAGAGGAGGCTTGTTGTTACTACCATCATATCTGAAAATGGGATTTTGATTTGCGGATGCCATTCTGGATCTTTTAGGAACATGTTACCTATAACTTGCTTTGATACCAATCGTAAGTATAAGAGTGCGCCTAAGAGGGGGTTGAATTAGGTACTTTAAATTTTTTTGGTTTTAGTGATGATGGATATTATTTTTCTAGTTTAGTGCATGAGTTTACAAATGTGTTTCTTTCTTTTCTGGTTTATGACTAGTGATGAAAGCGGTAAATGCGAAAAAATAAAGAACACAAAGATGTATCCTGTTTCCCCTCACAGTCCAAGAGTACTCCAGTCCCCTTTCAACATGAAAGAGATTTCCTTATTGTTAGATCTCTAGACAAGACACCCTAGTCCTTCTATACAAGACTCTAACCAATAAAACCACCAAGAACAATCCTCTTGGACCAAGAACAATCCTCTTGGATTTTCACTATGTAAGTAATGAGAAAAATCCTCTCAAAGTGACTTTACTTGTATCCAACAATCCTGGAAAGACAAGATTTATAAAACCACTTAAACTTATTTCCAACAATCCTGAAAAATAAGCAATTATATAGCAATATTTAATTTGAGTGAGTTTGAGTAGAAATGATCACTTTGAGTGATTTAATCAATGAATTGATCTTCTCTTCCAATGATAATAGTACACAATGACTCAAGATATATAATGCTCAAAGTTTTCTGGTTAACAATATGTAAAAGTGTGCAGAAAACCTTTGTATGAAAATGTATAAAAGCTTGAGTTTGATTTTTGAAAATTCAGAAAATATAATTGGAAGAGGTGTTGAAATGATTTTGAAAATGAGTATTTATATGTTCATAGCACCTATTTGAAACAACATAAAATTCTGTAAATGAATCATGAACAATTGCCAAGATTGAATGAAAGGTTTCCATGAAATGGCGTTATGAACAGACATGTGTAAAGCTGTTGTTTTTCAAAATCGTGCAGCATGCAATCAATTGCACCCTTTGTGTAAATCGATTGCACGGGGTTTCAACAGCTAGAATTTAAAATATTTTGAGTGTGCAATCGATTTCACAAGAGTGTAAATCGATTGCATGTGAAGTCAGTAGCAAAAATTGATTGAGTGCAATCGATTGTATAAACATGCAAATCGATTACACTTAGAAACAGTAGCAAAAGATTTGAAAAAATGAAGCATGCAATCGATTGCACTAATATGCAAATTGATTGCACTCAAATAAAAAATGATTTTTAGCTTTAGAAAAACTTGAGTAAAGGTTTGGACAATATAAAATATTTATTTTTACCATTGAGCATCTATGTCTTAAGTTCAAAGTAAGTATTATCATTATACGTTGAAAGTTTGCTAAGTGCTTGAACTGAAGACTTTATTCAGAGATGCTTTTAGCTGAGTCAAAAATCTTTTCCTTCTTTGTCAATCATGGTTTGTCTTCATCAAAATAAAGTGCATTTGAGAAGCTTAATTTTACACACCTCTATGGTGTACCCCACTTGTTGCCTTCAAATAAATAGTCATGTCCCTCGAACGTGGGATACTTTAGAAAAAACCCTTGATTACAAGATCGTAGTCCCTCGATGACCCTTCGATGCTGCCTTCGGTAAACGATCTTGGTCCCTTACGACAAATTGCTAAGGTATCCTACAATGTTACCTTCTATGACTACACGATGACCCACGCTTGTCCCTTCACATCCAATGATAAGGTTTCTTACTAACTAACGGTAAGATAACACTATCTAAAGGAGGAGGAAAAGAACTAAGACTTTTTGAGTAGGTAGAACGCTCGTAGTTGCTTGCTCACAAACATTTCAAAACAAACATATTTTAAACACACCAACACTTTCATGAAATATTTTCAAAAACCAATACTTTGTATACATTCTCGACGAAACGAGAATCATTACAAAATTTTCCGAAACAAAGGCGTTTTCAAAATTTTTTCAAACTTACACAAAAACATTTACAAAGCATTTCAAAGTGAGCTAGCAATTAAGAGCCCGTAGATAACTATGGATGAAAAGGGTGCTAACACCTTCCCTTTTCATAACCTACCCCCCGAATTCAAGAAAAATCTCAAAAGGTATTTCCTGTTTTTTCCACCCTTTCCTTTATTGGATAAAAGAAAAGCCGGTGGAGACTCTTTCTATCCGCAATAATTGCGATAAAATGCTGAACACCCAATTCAATTCTCCCACCGTATTATAGTGTCATTATGCATATTTACGAGTTGGAATATAATTATTTGGACTCGGAAAACAAATTTATCTTCTTTAATTGTGATTGGTATGATCCATCTGCTTGAGGCACAAAATAAATAAAAAATATAACACTATAGAGATTAAAGTGGACCGAAGGTACAAACATTATGATCATTTCATCATGGCACATCTTGTCAGGAAAGTTTATTACGTCCCTTATCCTTCAATTCAGAAAGGTAAGTGAGATTGGTGTGTTGCAATCAAGTCAAAACCAATAGGCCATATTGAAACTGATGAACTTATGGAAGAACTTGTTTATCAAGTTGATGAAATGTCACAAAATAATGGTGTGATTAAAGTTGAACAACTTACAAGTTTGTGTGATAACGAGGTTGAGGGTTAGCAAGTTGATGCGTCTATATTGTTGTCTGCAAATAATGTGGATGGAGATGATGAAGAGTCAGAATCCGAAGATAATTTTGAATCAAATGAAGATAATTTAGATTTTAAGGATACACAATTTGAGTATATCACTTTTTTATGTATTGTTTATTCGAATTATGATGCATCTAGTATTTTAGTGAAGATTTTGTTGTCATGCCTTTAATACGTTAAAACTAAATAATACATATTGTGTATTTGAATGATGGGTCTATTCTGTTGACAACATATTGTTTATTAATTATTTTATAAACAAATTCTTTTCTTTTAATTAAGTAAAATGCCACCCCGTGTTGAGGATAGATGTAAGGTTAAGAAAGACCATCAAACGAGGACGCGTATAGTTGATGTGCCTCCAAATTCCATGTATTGTCATTTGCCTCAGTCTAGTCAGGGGGCTCAGTAGACTACGCCTCAGTCTAGACAGGGGGCTCATCTGACTATGCCTCAGTCTAGTCAGGGGCTCAACAGACTATGCCTCATTCTATGAGCACTTCTCTTCATCATAGATATTACACTTCACTACTCACTTCACAGGATGCTCCACCAGAATTTTTTATACCCACACCATTTCAGCCAGACATACCCCCACCATACATGTAGTCCGGGGGATCTAGCATCCCATATCCCCCACCTGGACCCTCATCATTCCTGCTTCCCGAGGGATCTCGCATCCCACATTAACCACGAGGATCCTCGTAATTCTACCATCCTAGGAGGCTTACGCACCTCACATTCCCCACATGGTTCCTCAACATTCCATCACTCTAGGGGCTCTCACACCTCACTTGTACCCTCACCGGTCCATCAGAAGTAGGACGAACATAAATTTACCGACCAAGAGAAAGGGGAGGAGGAGCAGGATGATGGGGGGGGGGGGGGAATTGAGGACGTGGATGTGGTTGCGATAGGATATGCACATGAGAAGTTTGAGGGAAGATCGGTTATTAAGAAACTCGTAAGTTTCTTTCTTATATATTAATCATATACACTTGTTTCCATTTTTTTAAATTTAATTAATAGTTATTCAAATTATTATTGTTTAGTTTTGTGCCAAGTAGGCCTGCTGCAGTTAGCATAAAAAAAGTTATTTAAGAGTTATATAAATCATCTTGGAAGACTTTTGGACAACTTATGAAGAAGGATTCTGAGTTGTATAACAAATGGTTTGACAAATTTCAGGTATAATATTTTCTTTAAGAAATCAATTTTTTAATTTCTAACTATCTTGTTTTAGTTATATAATAATTTTTCAATATTGCATGTGAAGTGTGAATGGCGCACACAAAATGGTGATATGATTGAAATTAATTTTAGGAACAGAGCATCAGCCTAACTTTTTGACATGCTTAGGCATGCCAGGCTTGGTTGCGAAGAAAGAGGGATTGGGCCTCCGTGGATGGGAGAAAATGTATTTAAAGAAATGCTTGCTTACTGGAAATCATATGAGTTTAAGGAAAAATATGAAAAAGCAAAGCAACATAGAGCATCAGAAAGGGAAGCCGCTAATCATAGAGCTGGAAGCATTAGTATTGTCGATCATGATAATTGGATGGTAATTATATTTTCATCTTACTAGTTTTTTAAAATTATATTCTTAATTTTGGTATATTTTTAATTGAAGTTCTATGTGTATTGATTAGACTATTGCTGGAGGAAGAACTCCATTAATGCAAGCGCTTCAAGAGAGGACTTATCGGGGAAGAGATGGAGAGTATAATGATGAACATGCTAGAGATACTCAAGTAATATGATATTAATATTTAAATGTTATATTAAATTTTTTAATTTAAATAAATTGCCTAAATTCTATAATTTAATTTAATTTTTTACGTATGTGTAGGCGGAGTACCAAAGATTGAAGGAGGAATATTTATCTAAACATCCTTAGTTAGGTGGTCCACGGGGGCAACATCATCTTGATCCATCTATTGATCAATATCTTTGGTTGAAAGCAAGTAAGGGAAAAAATAAAAATGGGAAAATTTATGCTACTAGACCTTTAGATGGAAACTACAAAAAAGGGATAGTTTTTTTTTTATTATTTAGGAGAATAGCAGACGGGGAAGGGTACTCACATCCTACGACATTAACCCCTCAAATGGCTGAAACAATTAGACAGTTAGCTCAAAGTGAAGCAGCACGTGAAGCTCTGACACGTGAAGCTACAAAAAATGTTGAGTTGGAAGAAATGAGAAAAAAATCAATTGAGTTGGAAGAGACATTGAGACTTTCACAAGAGCAAATAATGTGTACATAACAACAAATTCAACTACAAGTAAAACAACAAATACAACAACAAATGCAACAAATGCAATAAATGTTTCAACAACAATATGGTTTTGGCGGAGTTGGAGTGGTTGGTAACCGTTTAGCGGTAGACGAGGATGAGAATGTTGAAGAAAACGAAAGTGACGATGACAATTTGGATCAATGAATATCAAAATGAATTTAATTATTTTGAATTAATTATGAATTTTTTTAATTCTAGATTTTTTTTAATTAAGTATGAATTTAAATGTTTAGAATTAATTATAAATTTAGCATTTTTAATTAATTTCTAAATTTAAATAATTTATTATATTTATATTATTCTAAATATTATTAGTTAGAATAATTAAAATATATCATTTTTTATTATTATATTTTATATTTTTTGCGTGGTAAATTTCATTTGGCAGAATTTTAAATTTTTGGCAGGTGAATTTACCCCTGCAAATTTATGTCTAATCAAACTTTGACAGGTAAATTTCACCTGCAAGTTTCTGCTGTTTCTGCTCTACTCTGAACTGTCCTGCTATCTCTGCTCTGACATGCTTGTTTTCAGCTCTGAACATGGGAAAGGAGTTACGAGGTGAGTTTCACCTGACAAAGTAGCAAAGTGATAAACGCCTGGCAAACTTGCGTAGTGCTTTACTCCTTGCAAAAAGTTGGGACTAACGTTTTTGTAGGGTGTTTTGTCCACCTCGCAATAGTTATGTTGCAAGATGATATTTGCATTTGCGGGGTGCTATTCACCTAGCAAATTAAAGTTTTTTGTAGTGTTTGTTTACAAGTGTAAAATAAATGATCTAACCCTTCGATTTTAATTATAACTGATGGATAAAATAATCAGATTTTACTATAAAAATACTCATTAAACAGATTTTACCCTAATGATTTCTTATTTGTAACTGTCGTACCCCAAAATTTTCCTACCTCGATGATTTTGTTTTTTGAGATTGAAATAGAAGAAATATTTAATTAAGGATGGTACATCAATACCTGATGGCCCATTGTGATACGGTGGGAGAACTGACTTGAGGTTTGCGTTTTGTATTCGCACTTGTTCGGTTGAGCAAGAGTCGCCATCGACTTTTTATTTTATCCTAAAGGAAAGGTTGAAAAAGCACAGCAAAAACCTTTTGAGATATTTCGTGGGTTCGGGGGGTAGATTATGAAAAGGGAAGGTGTTAGCACCCTTTTCATCCATGGTTATCCATGGGCTCTTAGTTACTTGGTTTTTTAGATCACTTGCCTTGATTTTCGATTGCTTGAAATTGTGGTGTGTGTGTGTGTTTTGAAAAATGTTTTTGAAGAGATGCCTTGTTTTAGGCAACCAATGTATTTGACTCATGTTTGAGTGTTTTACAAAAGTGTGTATCTTTTCGAAAAGATGTTTCAAATGTTTTTTGAGATTTGGTTTTGAAAGTGTTTGTGGAGTGTGGTTCACTTGGATAACGCTTAGGGTTTGCACAGAAGCGGCGTTGTTCTTCATGGTGTTGTCTTCATCCGTACGCCTCCGCCTCTGATATTCCCCGTCCTTGTTGTCAGAGGCGCCGCCTCCTCCTTTTCCTTCCATGGTCATGTAGACTTCTGGCTCAGAGGTAACAATCACGCTCTTTCAATCCTTAGGGTTTTAACTTCTTGCATGTTTTTTATCGTTCTGATGTTGATTCTTACATCATGATTACATTCTGTTTATATGAATTTTTGAAGGAAGAAAAAAGAAAAGGAAGAAAATGGACCTTTGGGGAGGAAAGGAAACGGATGATGGCGCACTAGACGGCAAAGGACGGAGAAGACTTGATGAGGCTGTGAGCTTTGGGGAGAACTCCCTGGTACTCAGTATTTTTGTCTTCTTTATTGCTTAATGATGCACTTCTGAAAGCTTAGTGTGTCCTTCTTTCCTCTTCTTCTTCCGTGCCTCTTTGCTTAGTATGCTTCTTTATCTCCTTGTTGTCTTGATGCCTAACTTGATTTGCTAACCCAATGATGAGTATCTCTGAGGGTTCTTCATGTTGTCTCTGAATGCTTTGAGGCCTTGAAACGCTTACTTTTGATTGTTTCAGAATGTTGGTATGCTGAGATTTTGTTGGTTGATATGCTTTCAATGATGAACCCTTTGGGTTCTGAGAATTTTTGTTGCCTTTGAATACTTGCTGGTATTGAATTGAATGCTATGCTTGAATTTGATTTGGATGGTGTTGAAAGGTATGTTTGAACAGGTTGTGTTGGTCCAGCTTGTTGGACTGGTTGATGGCCTTAGGCATATGCTTGACAGGGTTAATGCTTGTTGGTAAGGCTGGTTGTTTCTGGTTTGGATGTACAGGTTTTAGCTTTGAGTTAGGTTCTATGGCTTTTTGTTTGAGTTTTCGGTAAGGCTTGGATATCAGGCTTTTTAGTGTTTCCAGGTTTTTGGTTTGGTGAGGTTTCAAGCAGGTTTGAGGATTGGGAGGTTTATGCAGGTTTCTTGATTGGTGTTATGGTTTTTGTAAACTGGCTTTGCAGGTTTGTTCTTTTGACAGGGGT
Organism: Vicia faba; assembly: GCA_948472305.1. Taxonomy (NCBI): domain Eukaryota; kingdom Viridiplantae; phylum Streptophyta; class Magnoliopsida; order Fabales; family Fabaceae; genus Vicia; species Vicia faba. Next base: position 1,028,807,135 of record OX451738.1, read on the forward strand.
TTAGGTTTTTGGTTGTAAGGCTCGAGGCTTTTGGCTTCAGTTCATGCAGGTTTCTTGATTGGTGTTATGGTTTTGTAAACTGGTTTTGCTTAGGCAGGTTTGTTGTGAGGCTTGATACCAGTGCAGGCTTGTGGTGTTTCAGGCTTGAGTTTTGGCATATGGCTTTTATCTTGTTTAGGCCTCTTTTTTAGGCAACAGGTTTTTGCAGGTTATAAGCTTATGCAGGTTTTAAGCTTATGCAGGTTTTGGGTCTGGAGGGCTTTTTGACAGTTTTGTCTCAAGGTTTTTGAGACTGGTACAGTTTATGCTGGTTTTTGATGGTTAAGGCTTATGCTTCAGTTTGCATTCTTTTTGTGTGTATTGGTTTGCCTCTTCCTTTTCTACTGTATTGGCAGTTTTGTTTTCTATATCTTTCTATGTCTCAAGCCTAAACCTGTAAGCCTAAACACTTTTTCTCTCTTCTCTCTCTCCAGTACACTTCAAAAATATTAAAATATGTTTTATGTGTACTTAAAGCTGAAAGGGCAGCACTTGGGAAATGATGAAATGAAGCTTGCTTGCATTACATGTTTCACTGCATATCTTTTCATATCTTCCAGATTTTGTGCTTCTTGATATCTTTCCAAATCTTCTTTTTTGATAGCTTTGAGTGGCCTTGTGACAGTAACTTGTACTTTTGGCAGAAAGTTTGAATTTGGACTTTTAGTTGTACATGCTGTTTGCTTTTGAACTATGCAGTTTGACAATTTTGACTTGTGCATTCTTTATATTTGTGCATTCAAAGTTTAGCAAATAAATATTCATCCCTCTTTGTGAACCGGGAGAAATCCCGTGATTTGCAGAGAGGGCTAACTGATCCCAATCAGTTGCCCTTAATGATGAACTTTATTTTTTATCTGTCTCTTTTATTTATTTATCTGCTATTGACTTTTCTTCTTTTCTTTGCAGATGAATAATCAAAATGGAGAGGAACAGCAAAAGATGAAGAATTTGAAGATTTAGAAAAAATTAGGATAGTCTTATTTAGGTTTAAATAACTGTAAAATCATTGTTGTAAACAAATTGTAAACAATAATTGTACGAATAATTTAAAAATAAATAAAAAGTTTTTATCCAATTAATTCCTTTTTTATCCTTTTCAATTACTTATTTTATTATTTATAATTCTAAAATTATAATAAATGGACATAAATTCCAATTATCTAACTTAGAATAATAAACAATTAAATAAATATTGCTTCCGCATTGATCAATTAAACTTGGCGCCTCCAACATCCAAAGCAAAACAACAGTCAAACACAACAACTGATCAGACACATTCCCCTTTTTACTGATTTTAATCAAACATTGCAGATTCAAACCCAATGCAACCTTTTACTGATTCAGTCAAACAAACGTGAATTCAATCCAAATGCATTCTTTTACTGATTAAGTCAAACAATGCGAATTCAACCCAAATCTCGGAATAACTTGCAAAGCACTGTAGAATTTAAATCTTTCTGAGAATGCGCGCACAAAAACCCTAATTCCTGATCAAATGCCAAAGAAGCGTTCGCCTGATCAAAACTGAGCCAAAATCAACCAAACCTTAAACAAACTGTTTGAAACATTCTAAAGCCCTGAAAATCAGTAAAACCCTAATTTTGTCTGACTGACGAGAAAAGTCTGTTTGACCGATTCTTGAGCCAGTTTAAAAAAATCAGGAAAAGCCTGAAGTTGTGATTTCTTGAGGAAAAATGCGAGGGCAAATTTTGGGGTACAACACCCATTCTTAAAATTTAAGTCAACCGGGGGTGTATTTTAATTCAGGAAAATGGGGCTTTCTAAATCAAAAAGCGTCATAGACTTATTCGCGAAGCATGTTGGCCAATGGCCCATGCGATTCGAAAATAGGAAATTATTCCAAAAGAATAATAACCATTAAGTTCTTAAATATTAAATAGTTGTTGAAATTAACTAAGCCCGCTTAAATGTTTTGGTTGTTAGAAAGGAGGTGAAAATTCAGTATGCAAGCCCATTTCGTTTGGCCCATTTCCGTTTTGTGGTCATTAAAAAATAGAGGAGGGTGTGTTTACAAGTTGCAAGCATATTAGGATTGGGGTAAAACAAATTTATTTGTTGTTAAGATCTTAAAATAAGAGTTTCATTAAATATCATTTAATTTTTGAGTATTAGGAAGGATTAAGTGTTAAATTTTGCTTATTATTATATAAAAAAAAGTATATAAAATTTCTTTAAAGGAAAATGTAATATATGGCTGATAAACTTGTTTTTTGTTTAAAGGTCATTTTTTTTATTGCTGCTTTAGACAAAAAGCCGGTTGGGCCTAGGGGTATTTAAAAACGTTTTTGTAACAGAAAAATAATATTGTTGTGCTAACTAAATCAAACACAAGGCCCAATGGAAATTAAAATAAACTGTTTTTAATTGGAAACGAATACTGTAGCAATTAACCAAGATCGCACATGTTTTGTATCTATAACAGATACTATATAGATTGACACACTAAATCAAATCTCTTAAACAACAAATCTAGAAATTGCAAATACAATCAAATCCAGAAATTGACAGAATCCAATATATATTACACTATCAGTTAAATCCCTAATTATAGAATAATCAAATCTGAAGATCTAAAACAAAATCGAATCTCTTTTACATCAATATTACGAATCAAATTTATTAACAAACCCAATCAAATTACAAATCACAAACTGGATCGATTGCAATAAAGAGAATCCCTAAATTTATATGATTATCCTAAATTTAAGCTTGAAATTGTAATGAAAAAAAATCCAAAAACCCTAAAATTCCTAACTATATAAATAATAGAAATTCTTTACAGAAGAGGGTTTTTTTTTGTGGAGAATAATACAGAAATAGGGAGGCTGGATACGAAGAAGAAAGGAAGAAGGATAATACATAACAGACAGGAGCTTGATACAGATAAGACGAAGAGATACAGAGGAGGAGAGAACCCAAGTCGCTGTACCAATTGGGATTTCGATCTCCGAATCCCTAATCGGTCTTGTCACCGTCCTCCACTGCTAGTTTGTTCACCGTTACCTCAATCAGCATCGGTATCTGCAAAAGGAAAGGAAAAAGGGATTAATACCCAAATCAGAAGAAGCTCGTAAAGTCAGAATCATGGAATAATGAAAAGGGTAAAAAGATTTTCTTGGCAATCTTTATTGACTGCTCGTGTATTTGGGGGGGGGGGGGGGGGGGGCGTTGGTAAGCGGTTTGTAGGAAAGGGGTTCCGTTAGGGTAGCCGCCGCAAGTATTTGGTATATCGCGGAAGAGAAGAAGACAAAGAGAAAGGGTTTGAAGGGTGTATCGCGAGGGTAGAGAAGAGATTATTCTACTATAAAACAAACAATTATGGAAATGAAATGTTAAACGAAAATATGTATTATGTTGCAATCCTCCACGCGTGCGTATACCATAATTAGGGAACTCCCTTAATGCTATCCCTTAGATCACCTGTGGACGGCCATAAGGCTAAGTCCACCGTAACTGCCACACACCTTCATCCATGCAATCAAACTAGCCCTTTCCCAAACTCGTTGGCCCTGAGCCCAGTACTTTCTACAACCCCCCTTTGCCCATATTTCTAAAACAAAAACAATATACACCCCCTGTCTGAATAAACAAATGGGCCTAGCCCAAACCTACTTGTAACACCCTCTTATTTTACTTACTAACATAAACTGCACCCCTCATGAGTTAATTAAATTTTATTTATTTCTTTTATAATTCAATTATTTTTCTATTTTTTATATATATACATATATTATTTGTTATATTAATTATTCTTATTATCAAATAATGAATTTTTCTATTATTATTATTATATTTTTATATGATTATTATAAATTGTTGTAGTTAATTAATTTTTTTTATTATTATTATAATTATATCTTATTATTTATAATCCCCTTTTATGAAAATATTACTATTAATATATTTACTATTAAATATTATTATATGACCAAATAAATTATTTTCATATTAAAATTACATATATTATTTTATATATTATTTGCATTAAATCTTTTCTAATCATGCATTAATCAAGATATTCGCAAATAATACGATTTAAAATTATTCAACAAATCCTAAAACTATTTTCGCAATAAACTAAGCTAATCAACCGTCTTTTGCAGATGGGTTTCAAGCTAGTTTTGAATTACTGTACACTCAGTCAAAATCTCCGCAATCACTACTCCGGACCGAGTGCGAAGTGATTCAAAATATGTTTGCAAACCCCTAATAAATACCAACCCATACGAACTACGAATTGAGACTCTGATTCCTCTTAAGAGGATACGTAGGCATACGATCAAAAATCGTATCGAGTTCCCCTATTAAAAAATTAAGACACTTTTCTTTCTAATTAAAACTGAAAATCCAGTTTATCCCAAACCTAAACCTAGAGGCTAATATCCTTGTGAACAAGGTATATGAAAGGTTCCTAACACCTTCCTTTCGTCTAATTGGGTCCGAAACCTAGAATCTCTTTCCGCAAATTAGGGTTTTCTGTTAGGTTCCCATCCCTAAGATAAAAACTAATAGTGGCGACTTTGATTAAAACACCAGTTTCTACAGCTGGCGACTCTGCTGGGGACTCTCCTTAACCCTAGGTTTTATGTTTTACTTTATGGTTTTTTTAATTTTATTGCATTATTTATTTATTACATTACTTAATTATTGCGTTTATTTATTTATCGTCAATTATTTTTATCATATACTTACTGCGTGGCGGGAATTTCTATCTAAGAAAAAAATCTCAATATAACCCTTAGAAAGAAGGTTCGTCTACTATCTTAGGGGGTACATCATCCCTGCGAGTTTATGTGATGACTTTGCCTAGAGTCGGTGAACATCCGAAAAAGGAATACTTATCAAGAGATATCCTCTTGACGAGTAGGACTTTGGAAGGTCACCCATGACTCTTTGTAACAACCTTAACCTGAAATCTCATGACGAGACCTGTCACGACTTTGAGACGAAAGTTTCGGTCCATAGAAAGGCTCCATCTAAGGGAGACCCTTGTGCCTTTTCCCTCCGGTGTTATTTATAACACCCTTAAGGAAGCCACCTTTTGGGAGGGTAGATCAATTGTAGGTCAAGATTAAGGAACCTACCTTCTAGGGGTACTTATCACACAATCCCGTCACTCAACCTTACACCTACGCATTCATACATTTCATGTATTCGTCATGCATTTCATATGTTTGTCACCCGTACATGCCCCTTATTCACATGGGGTATAAAAGATAATAATAAACTCAAGATATCGGTGACTGTCTTTAAAAATGGATACCGAAGGGAACAACTTGTCTGTGATAGTACGCCAAACATGTCTGAAATCAAAGCCACGAAAGGGAAATAATGTGCTAAAGACTTTCTCAATCTTTGTCAAGCAAAGGTGGATAGTTTCAAGATCAGATATCTGCAGGTGCGCCTAGAAGACTTATTTCCTTGTTGCCTGATTTCACGCAAATAAAGTTTTGGCTGAAGATTGTAATATTTTTCAATATCTGAATTACGTTACCTTCAATAAAGGAGTTTTGTTTCCACACACCATTTGCATATCTATTTTAAATATAGTCGCCAAGTAAAATAATAAAGGATAAGCGTGTACCCATATGAATAAGAAATTTAAAACATTAACCATTTCATATTCATACATATTCATTCGCACGCATGCATTCACGAACACCTACATATCATATCAAAACTCATTTTTCAAAAACATCTCTCCAGTTGAACCATTGGTAGAAGAAGATCTCCACCTCCTCGGCCTCCATATCAAACAAGGGCTTATCAATAGAAAGCAATGGAGAAAATCGAGGAAACTCAGGCTGCATTCAAAGAGGATCTCAACCAAGTAAAGGGTGACATAAGTTCAATGAAAGGAGATTTAAGTCAAGTTCTTCTGGCTTTAAAGAACATTATTGACAGGCAAGACCAAGTTCCCAGGGTAGCTTTCGAAGAAGTAGCCCAAACAATTAGTGCATCAAGTGGTCACCAACTAAGGAAAGAACCAGAAGAAGGACTCTAAAAGTCTGTCGTGGCCCAACAAGAAGCTGAAACTAAAGGGTTTGTCCTACCGCCACCAAAAGAAGGGGCATCACATACCCTATAGATTCCAACCAATAATTTAGACAACTACTGGGACATGCCATACGGAGACCACGACATAGAGGATGCCAACCAAGCACCCTCAAAGACGATTGGTACTCATGCTATTGATAATCCATTAGTGATGAATCAGTACAAAACTCTGGAGAAAAGACTAAAAGTTGTGGAGGGTTTCGACGCTTTCGAAGTAGACGCTCTCGAGATGGGCCTAGTTCCTGATGTGGTGATTCCACCAAAGTTCAAAGTACCTGAATTTGAAAAATACAAGGGGCTCACTTTCCCAAGAAATCATCTTCGCATGTATTGCAGGAAGATGCATGCCCATGCCCACGATCAGAAGCTGATGATTCACTATTTCCAAGATAGCCTGAGTGGGCCTCTTCAGACTGGTATATGCAATTGGAGAGAATGCATATTCGAACCTGGGCAGATCTTGCTAATGCTTTCCTAAAGCATTATAAATATAACCTGGACATGGCACCTACCCGCATGCAACTCTAGATTTTGTCCCAGAAGAAAGAAGAGTCCTTCAAGGAGTATGCTCAGAGATGGAGGGAGTTGGAATCCCGTGTGCAACCACCACTGTTAGAGAAGGAGTTAGTAGACACGTTTATGGGAACTTTGCACGGGTTGTATTATGAGATGATGGTTGGAGGCATCTCTTCGGGGTTTTCAGACCTAGTAACCATCAGAGGAAGAATCGAGACTGGGATAAAAAGTGGGAAGATATCAGGGGTACCATCAAATGCTCCATACAATTCAAAACGACATGCTTCAAACTTCCCCAAAGGAAAGGAGGGAGAAATTAATGCTGTAGCGTCACAACCCAGGGTACAACAACCATTAGTGATCCCACTAGGACAGCAGCAAGGCAGAAGGCCACCCAGGAAATTAGATCCACTCCCTATGCCACCTAGCCAGTTATTACAACAGCTAGTTGAGGCATCCTTAGTGGAACTTAAGCCTCTAGCTCCTCCAGTCGGACCACTCCCATGAAGATACGATGCCAACGACAAATGTGAGTATCACACTAATTCTCCTGGACATACCATAGAACAATGTTGGATATTCAAACACAACGTGCAGGATTTGTTGGAATCTCAAGACAACACCTTCAAGAAGCCCAACATAAAATCAGACCATACGCCTTCCCACGATGGGCTAACAATAAACGCAATTGAGGTAGTCACTGACTCTGGGGGTAAGTAGACAAGGAAAGACCCCGATAAACTCACTTGAAAGAATATCAGTTATGATATAGACTCCCGCTAAAACACAATGAAGCTTTCAAAAAAGATCTACAAAGGATAAGGGACCAGGGGATAGTCCAGTTCGGACAAGACCCTGAAGAAAAACATAAAGCTACTTTGAAGGGCGAAGCATATTTTCCTCCGATCCAAGATACTTTTGTCACCAATGGAGTAGTGCATGGCAGACATGGGGCAAAAATGTTCAACGAAGCCAACACCAAAGGGGCAACTGAATTCATCCAAGAACGCGCCCCGGGAGGAAAAACTCAAAAGATGGACGACCGTGGAGATTCCTGAGATCTTTTTCTTTCCTAATTAATTTTTCTTGTTTTTGAAAGAACCTATGTCAAGCCCGAGGCATAGGGGTTTCTTGTAAGGGTTTCCCTATTTTGTTTCAGACAATATTTACGATTAATAAAAGTTATGTTTTTTTTCAATCAAGATCCCTGTCTTTCTCTTGCATTTATGTCTTAAATTTGAAAATGGAAATACTTTCTCTGCATATGCATTTTCAAATACTCATATACTAAATCTGCACCAAAACATGATAAAGGTGAAAATTCATGCCCAAAACCATCGATAATGCTACCTGTGATCGGTGGATCTGGAACTGACTGTTTAACGCTGGTTCACGAAATATCGCGGAAGCAAGAGCCGCCACCGTCTTTTATTTTCTCCAACATGGAAAGGACAAAAGCACAGAAAAATTCCTTAAAGAGATTGCTCTCGGTTCGGGAGGTAGATTATAGAAAGGGAAGGTGTTAGCACCCTTTCTATCCATGGTTATCCATGGGCTCTTAGATACTTGCTCATTTGTGTTTTCAAAAGTGTTTTGTTTGCTTTTCAACTGTGGGTTTTAAAAAGTTTCTTTGAAAATTCCAATTCGACTCTTGTATCAGTCCTCAAGAGTGTTTGAAAAATTGCTTTCGAAAGCTTTTTGAAAATGTGTTGGTGTGAAAAGTATTTTTGATTTGTTTTTGAAGTTAGAGCAAGCATCTACGAGTTCTCTACCTACCCTAAGGAATTCGTCTGTGTAAATGTCCTTAAAGTAGTGCCATCCCACCATTGAGAGGTACGTAGCACCACCGTTGGAGGTGTTCGGGTCAATTCGAGTTCGGGACATGGTGATCACCAGAGCAATGGGAAGACACCTTAGAAGCTACCCTCATGCCAGGTTCCCGGATCATGAGGACTTACTAAGACATCCTCTACTCGACGATCACCTTTCGAGGCAAGGCAACGGTGAGGCGTACCCTAGGGGTGGTGTGTGCGATTTGTGTGTCATTTTCATTGATATTTGTCTTGTCATGTTCAAGTGTTCTACGCTTGATTTTATTTAGGCCATTCATTCTTGCATGCTTTGTTTAACAGTTAATATTTGCGGGAAACGTAAATTCTAAACTATTACAAATGGCGCGGGTCCACATCGTCAAAATTAAACCGGACCCGATTTGACAGAAAGTAAATAAAGCAAAAGAAATAAAAGTGCGAGAAGTTAAATTGTCCGAGTTACATGGCTTTGGGAGAGGTACATGATTATTTGAATGAAATAAAAATAAATATGCGAAATTAAATAAATTACGAACGAGGGCGTTGGACCCTTTTGCAAAATATTATTAATAAGGAATTAAAATTAAAATTAAAGGAAAATGTTTTATGTATTTTTATGTTTTTTAAGATTTAACAGAAAAAAGAATTAATTAAAATTAACTAACCCTAATTCTAATGGTTTTTAAGTTTGTTATGAAAATATTAAAATATAACCTAAATTAAACCTAAGTTAATTTATGTACAATTTAATTATGAAAATAAAATAAGTAATATTATTATTATGAAAAAAGGGAAAATTAAAAGGAATAAAAAGTTATTAAACCTAATTCTATATTTTTGGATTTTTAGTTATTAAAAAGAATTAAAATTAAAACCTATTTAATACTAAATTTATTTACATGCAATTATTTACAAGAAAATATGAAAATTAAATATTTTATTATGTTTTTATCTTTTTTCTGATTTTTATGAAGTTTTTATATTTTGTAGAAAAATAATTAATTAATTTATAACAATAAAGCAAATAAAATAACAATTGAAAAAATAAAAATATAAAAAAAGTAGAGAGGGCAAACCAGGGGGGGGTTCAGGCCCCAAAGTGGAGGTCTTGATCCAAGAGTTTGGGCCCAATAAGCTGGAAATTCGCTGACTTTTCCAGGCCACGTATGGCACGTTGACTAGGGTTGAGGGTGTCCATCAATTCTCCACCCTTGGATTGCTGAAGCTAACCACGTGGCCGGCTGGATTTGGTGAGTGTATGGTACGTCTCAACGTAAGCGCTGCATAGGAATTTACATTGAAAAATAATATTGAAATTATACAGACCTGGGACTCGAACCCAGGTCTTGGACATTGCAACTCAACACCTGTGCCACTACGCCATGCCAACGCGTTTAACATATAAATAACAAATAAATAATATAAAAAGAAACGAAGGCGTTAGTGGAGAGCGCGCGAAATATTCAAACCGGCCTATCACGTTTTGACAACGAGGTCGTCTTCTTTCTTTTTCCTGAAACACAAACATGAGGCAACGGTTTTGCAAACGTTGCCTAAGACTACTTTCCAGAAAATAGCGATTGGGTTATCTTTGATCATAAATTAGGCGCGAGGGTTGAGATCCCTTCGTCTGGACATGCTCATGCCAATGGTATTAACCACGAGTCCTAATTTTGCCTTGGATGGAAAGCCCTAATTTCTTATCCTGCAAACCCTAAAAAGCATACATGGTATAATCGCATACAACACAGAAAAACACAATTAACAGTATCAGTTAGCTTCAAAACTTCATGATGAACACGAATCAACCATTAAATTTCACAAATAATGCATAGAATGGGATGCACGATTATGAAATTTCCTTGATGCAGTTCCAGTTCATGTTACCAGTTCTTGGCGTATAAAGGTTGGTTTCTGATTGTAACACGTTTAAGGACACTTGAGCAAGCGGTTGGAATGAAAATTAGGCTTTGAATCGCCCTGGAATGATGATTTCAGTTTTGAGTTTTTGGCCAAAATTTCAAGTTTCACAATGGCTTTTGGGCACAGCTTTTTAGTCTCTTGGCATTAGGTTTATGTTTCTGATTATGTAGTGAAGGTATTAGGTTAACAAAATTGGCCAAAATCTTTTTCATTCATAGTTTTCAATATTTGATTTTTCACCATTATGTTTCATATCTTTTTCATGTGCTCTTTGTTCAATCATGCTCAAATCAAACCAAATCTTGCCATATTGGGATGTGCACGAGATATTGAGGGTAAAACATGCATGAAAAGATTTTTTAGGTCAAGTTAGGTATTTTTCATATATTTATATAATTTAAATGAATTAATATGAATAATAATTCAAATAAATAAATAAAAAATGAGAAAATACTTCCCTTTGGGCCAAGTGGTCGTGCACATGATTAGAATGATGAATCATGGAAGAAAAATGGGCCCATTAGCAATTTTAGGTCATTTGGATCAAAGTTGACTTTTCAAAATATCCAAAAATTTCCCAACTTCTACAAGGCATAACTTGCTCAATTTTTAAGCTTTTCTCATGTTCTTGGACATTTTGGAAAGTTCTTTGAGTCCTTTAACCAATGCCTTTGGTCCCATGTCATTTTGATTTTCCAATCTCAAGTTATGGCCTTTGACTTAAAGTCCCTTTTTGTTGACTTTTGAAAATGACCTATAATGTTGAAATTGATAACTTTTTGTGAGAGCATTTCTTGGACTTGGAGTATGAAGATGAATTGTAGGAAATGTCTTTCTCTTCAAAATGAGCTTTGGATGGAATTTTTATGATAATCCATGTGAAAGTTATGCCCTGGTCAATTTCAGTTGACTTTTTCAGCTATCCAAATAAGGAAACTTTTGCATCCTTGATGATTTCTGAGCCAAATTTTGAGAATCATGATCAAGCATTGATAAAATGATGTTTGTGGCTTCAAAATGATATGTTGACCAAAAATTTGAACTTTTGACTGTCAAATGACCATTTTGCCCCTACAGTTGACTGTAGTGCAATCTAGGGTTTTTACTGTGCAATTTTGTGCTGAATGCCTTGAAACTTGATATGAGGATACTTGACCATATTTGTAGGCATATGAGACTTGATTGGGCCTTTGAAACCTTCAATTTCTTGATCATAACACAAACCCTAGTTTTGACTGTATAGGAAACAGTTGGACTGTGCAACCTTTGGGGAATTTTGTGACTTGGCTTGGCAATTTCTTGAAGAATATGGGAGGGCAAATTTTGGGGTACAACAGTTGCCCCTGTTCAATCTTCTTAGACCTGAGGATGCAGATTGGCTGACGTGCCTTTCGTAATCCGAAGGTAGAAGATGATTGGACACTAGAGTGCCCAGAAATTTGCGCTCACATGTTAGCAGCTTGGTGGGAATGGGCTTATAGATGCCATTTGGAGATTGCTGGATAGGATGATGGGCTTATATATGCCATCTGGATGTTGATCGCGTAGGAGATTCCTTAGCGAGAACCTGCATACCTGCAAAAGAACAAATGAGTACCTGACACGTTGCAGGAGCTAATTTTAGATGCTTGGTATATATGTGTGCCCTGACTGGTTACAGGAGCTGAGTCTGGAGTCTTCACATGATGATGAGTGAACCAGGGATGGTTACTATCTTAGCATGAATGGTAAGAGAACCTTGGACGATTACTACCCCAACAGGAACGCTGAGAGAATCTTGAGTGTCTTCTACTGGGATAAGAATCAGGGAGATCTTAGGGTCGATCTGACTGAACTAGAGGAGGCCTTTGATTGGATAAGAATCAGGAAAATCTTAGGGTCGATTTAACTGAACCGGACAAGGTCTTGGAATATCTTCAACTGGATAAGCATCAGGGAGATCTTAGGGTCGATCTGACTGAACCAGAGAAGGCCTTTGACTGGATAAGAATCAGGGAAATCTTAGGGTCGATTTAACTGAACCGGACAAGGTCTTGGAATATCTTCAACTGGATAAGCATCAGGGAGATCTTAGGGTCGATCTGACTGAACCAGAGAAGGCCTTTGACTGGATAAGCATCAGGAAAATCTTAGGGTCGATTTAACTGAACCGGACAAGGTCTTGGAATATCTTCAACTGGATAAGCATCAGGGAGATCTTAGGGTCGATCTGACTGAACCAGAGAAGGCCTTTGACTGGATAAACATCAGGAAAATCTTAGGGTCGATTTAACTGAACCGGACAAGGTCTTGAAATGTGATTGAGAATTTAAACTGCATCTTTCCTGAAAGGTAAAAGTCAGTCATATGCAATGCATGATATGGATCAAGCAATGATGTTCTCAACATAAATGAGATTCGTATGATATGATGCGTCTATGCATGCTATAATGATGTATGTGATGTTTATGTATGTTTTCGTCTAGGGAAGTAAATCCTTGACGGGTGCCGGGAAGTCGTATCCTGGGCTGATGTCGAAGAATAGATTTTGCTTCCGCTGGGGATGATAACTGCAAGAATACCGGTAGGAGAAGATGACTCCGTTGCGGAATAAACTTGGGAAATGGAGGATTCTGCGGGGAGAAAAGATACTTTAGCGACCATGCTGGGAAGCAATACTCTGTGGGAAGAGTGACGCCTTGCAGAGTGTTGATAATAGTTTGCTGAGGATACCCTTGTTGTTGGAAGTGTTGATGGACTTCTCTGGGGTAAAAAGACTTCGTTGACGACGATCTTTCCGCGGCTTTTGGCTGAGGATAACCCAGTTATATCCTAGTACGGAAATAACTCTTTAAATAAAGCCGGGCGACGCGTTCGTGCTCTGCGAGGGATAAGCTTCCAGAATCTACTGGGGGTAAGCTTATTGTTTGGGGATATGAATTCCAATTTTCTTGGGGAAAACTGGGTTGGACTTTCTGGGGAAGTTTTGGACTGTAATGTTGTAAGTTGAAAGAGGGAACCTATGTAGGGTTGCTTGATGTCGAGTTCGTGTAAAACTTCATTTGAAATAGGGGAGGAATCTGTGTAGGATTACTTTGATGATGAGTTCGTGTAAAACTTTGTTCTTGGAAAGGGAGAACCTGTGTAGGGTGTCCGGGTGACGAGTCCATGTAACACTGCATCTTGGAGAGAGGGAACCGGTGTAGGGTTGCTTGGTGAGGTAAGTTCATGTAAAACTTCGTGATGAACCGGGGTGAGGTTATCTTGAGCTAAATCCATGTAAGACTTCTGGGGGGAACCGGGGTTAGGTTGCCGCAGGATAAGTTCGGGTAAAACTTCTTGACGAACCGAGGTAAAGTCATCTTGAGATAGGTCCATGTGAGACTCTTGGAGGAACCGGGGTTAGGTTACGGCAAAATAAGTTTGTGTAAAAACTTCTTGATGAACCGGGGTTAGGTCATCTCGAGATAGGTCCATGTAAGACTCTGGAGGAACCGGGGTTAGGTTACTTGGATAAGTTTGTGTAAAAACTTCTTGATGAACCGGGGTTAGGTCATCTTGAGATAGGTCCATGTAAGACTCTGGAGGAACCGGGGTTAGGTTACTTGGATAAGTTTGTGTAAAAACTTCTTGATGAACCGGGGTTAGGTCATCTTGAGATAGGTCCATGTAAGACTCGGGAGGAACCGGGGTTAGATTACTTGGATAAGTTTGTGTAAAAACTTCTTGATGAACCGGGGTTAGGTCATCTTGAGATAGGTCCATGTAAGACTCTGGAGGAACCGGGGTTAGGTTACTTGGATAAGCTTGTGTAAAAACTTCTTGATGAACCGGGGTTAGGTCATCTTGAGATAGGTCCATGTAAGACTTCAGGAGGAACCGGGGTTAGGTTACTTGGATAAGTTTGTGTAAAAACTTCTGGAGGAACCAGGGTAAGGTTGCTTCGGGATAAGTTTGTGTAAAAACTTCTTGATGAACCGGGGTTAGGCCATCCTGAGATAAATCCATGTAAGACTTCTGTGGGAACCGGGGTTAGGTTACCTGGATAAGTTTGTGTAAAAACTTCTGGATGAACCGGGGTAAGGTTATTTATGGAGGGTGAGTCTGTGTAAGACTTTGTCTGAAAATTGAGAAGGAACCGGTGTAGGGTTGCATGATTTTGATTAAGTGGATGATTGTCCTGTTTGGTTTCGGATGTTAACCCACGATCTGGAATTTGTAGAGGTAGATGGTAATCATCCTTACGTTGATCTGTCCTTTGTACTTTGGTTGACAGAGCAGTTGGATCGCCTGGATAACTCATTCCTGCCCCTGTTTCGGAGGTGAGGGAAGAGGATACCTGTGTTGATGGTTGAAAGATATTCGGGTAGACAAGTGACGAGATGCCGGGACATAGTCGTACGCTTTGATCCCTAACTTTTGCCTGGACCGCCCTTTCGGGTTTTCAGTCCACCGGGATACCCATTTTTGCCCGAGCCGCCTTTTCAGGTTTTCGACTTGCCGGGCGTACATATTTTTCCGTTTTCATCCCTTATTTTGCCCGAACCCTTTTGGTTCGCCGGGAAGCCCTTATTTTTGCCTAGGTGTGTCAACCTAGCGGGTCTTTGATTTTGCGTAGTATTTTTCCGACTATGTCCACGCTCAGGGAGTGTGGGGAGTTGCCCCTGTTGGAAGTATTTTGTCATGCCCCAGATAATGGGCAATGCTCCTACTGTGCCCCTTGATTGGAGGTACTTCTGTTCACAAGGTGTTCATCGTGCGAATTTCCCTGCTGTTCAAACAAATAGTCATATGCAAACAAGGTTATTTTAAGAATGCAAAAGCCTATGTCTGTCTTGAATATTTTGAAAATGCATTTTTTTGTAATACAGTGCGGTGTCAACTCAAGATTTTACAGCAAACCTTCAGGAGTCAGGATACCTTCGTAACAGTATGCTTTCGAACTAACCCATGCTTCAGCTAGGACTTTTAAGGGTTATATCGTGGCCGGGTTCACGGTTCAAGAAACAAAGGATAAAGGCTCAAATTATTTGTACCCACCCGCTCTTCGTGATGTTCTCCAAACCTAAACTCAGTTGATCGTGCGTTAGACCTTGTTTGAGTCTTTGTTCTGATGTTCCAATGATGGTTCAGATGTTGATGATTTCTTTTGAATAGGAAGTCATTTTTGCCTTGGTTGTGAGACCTCGTGCTTGATTTTTGTCATCCCTTTCTTTTTTGCCTGAACTGTTTCCTTTTTGGGATTACAGTCAGCGGGATGCCCCAGTTTGGTAAGTCTTCTTTATTGGTTTTGACTTTTTGGGCTTTTCATTTATGATTTTTTTTTGATAATGACTGCCTGTCCTTATGATTGTTCTGAACCATCACTGTCTTTTGTTTTTTTGAAAAACTCATTTGGTGCCATTCATTGTGCACTTGGATCAACTGAGAGAACTACCCTGCCCCGGGTTATGATAAAGGGTTTTAATTTTTGAAAATAAAAACTCCTACTTCTTTGGCTCAGATGGGTTGACGAGGGTTTATCATCCTTATAACTCCAGTGTTTAGGGATTGAAACAATGCCTGTACCTCATCAGCGGGGTCTGTTCAAAAGCATACTGTAATGATTGTGGTATCATTTTCGTCATCCTCCCTCAAGAGGTTTAGAATTTTCAGTCAAGAGTTGATCGTCACAAAAATATGAAAGCAGTTTTAAGCATAGTAACCATAATTAAATCAAGACAGACATGTGTAATGCATTCATGAAATAAAAGAGTTTAACATGATAATTGTTTATCTGAACAAGAAAAGAAAAATACAACTTGAATTCAAATGAGCAAAAATCTCTCGACCCTAGCCATGTTTTGGTAATGGAGCAGTGATCACGTTGGGAGTCTCAACAGGCTCGAACTCGATCTCTTTGGCATCGATCATGTTCTGAATCTTGTACTTCAGTGCTCAACAGTCCTCAGTATCGTGCCCCGGGCTATCAGAATGATAAGCACACCGAGCTTCTGGGTTGTAGCTTGGAGACGAGGTCTTGGGATTTGCAGGAGGGTTGATCACCGCAATCAGGTTCATCTTCAACATGTGTTGCAATGCTTGTGACCATGGCATGTTAATGTTGGTGAATTGTCTTCTAGGCTCGTCCGGCCTCCGCTGATTTCCCTTTTGTGGTTGGCGGCGTGGTGCAGAACCAGAAATCATGACTGCCCCTGCATGTTGGTCACGACGACTCTTTTGGCTGTATGCAGCATTAGATTCTTTCCTTCCCGTGTAAGGCTTTTTGTGAGTATCAGAAGGTGTGGCCTCTTGGATCTTCCCACTCTTGATACCAGCTTCGATTCTTTCCCCAGTCAGAATGAGGTCGGTAAACCCTGTAGATGAATTACCAATGAGATGATTGAAGAACGGCCCGTATAGGGTCCCCAAAAACATATCAACGAGTTCCCTGTCAGTTAATGGAGGCTGTACCCTTCCAGCAAGGTCTCTCCATTTCTGTGCATATTCCTTGAAACCTTCATTTGACCCTATCGACATACCCTGGAGTTGGGTACGTGTGGGAGCAAGGTCGGCATTGTACTGGTAATGCTTGTAAAATGCAGTGGCTAAGTCTTCCCAGGTACGGATGTTGGCTCCATTCAGTTGATAGAACCACTCGAGCTGAGTCCCCGAAAGACTCTCTTGGAAGAAATGGATCCATAAGTTTTTGTCAGCTGTATAGGGCTGGATCCTCCTTGTATAAGCCCTGAGATGCAACTTAGGACAGGATGCCCCATCGTATTTAGCAAAGGCAGGTACCTTGAATTTGCGCGGGATCACTACCCCAGAAGACAGACCTAGATCCTCGAAGTCCAGGCCAGGCACCTTTTGTATCTCCATAGCACTGAGCCGGTCTTCCAACTGTTTGTACCTGTCCTCAGCCGGAGGGTACTGTTCATCGTTGAAATCTGTCTCATTGTCGGAGACCACTGGGCTGGGAATCCTTTCTTCTTGATGACTACTTTTCCCCACAGATGGAGTTGTCCTCTCAGCTTGGTCCTGCAGGGTGTTCCCAGATCTGCGTCTAGGGCTGAACAAGACAGTCCTCTTCTTCTTCTTTTCCTTCTTCAAGAGCAGAGCCTTCAGATCTTGCTGCCCCTGGGTCAAGTTCATGATTAGCCCTTGGAATTGGGCATTCTGAGCCTGGAGGGCCTTGATAGACTGCTCAGCTGATGATTCAGGATTCATGACGATCGGCTGAAATAAACAGCGAAGAAGGTAAGTAACCTGCAGAGAAAGGGTACCTGTTATGCAATGATATGTATGACATGCATGCAATGATTTCAAGGACCTCGCGGGGTAAACAGAGAAACTTGTTAGAGTTGAAAACCGGTAACTTGATGGAAGGTACTTCATGTTGTTGAGAGTCCTTCTTCAAGGGTCAAAGGCTCACCATATCCAGTGGGTCATAGCCCCTGACAACCTTGGCTAGAGGAAAATAAATCCTCTCTGCCCCTTGCTGGGATAGTTGATTCACCATGACCTGCATCACAAGCCCTTGAGATCCTTGAAATGGGTTAGGATGTATGCAATGGTATGATGTTATGGTATGCATGGGATAATGTGAGTAACCCTGTTAGGAGTCCAAATTAAGGACTGCAAAAACCTGCAAGAAACTTAGGATACCCTGTTATGAGTCCTAATTAAGGACTACAAACACAGCCTGCAAGATACAAATGTCAGGTAATAAGCATGCAAATAGTCAAGTACGAAGGCACACAAGTCACACAAGAGAAGCCCTTAAAGTTTAGGCCAGCATGGGGTCTGGGTAGTACCCTCTTGAAGTTGGTGGGTTCAACCTGTCCTAATCAAAGTAACCGGGTTCTAAGGTTCCCAATATCACGGGGTTG
The DNA here is from genome assembly GCA_948472305.1 of Vicia faba. NCBI lineage: Eukaryota > Viridiplantae > Streptophyta > Magnoliopsida > Fabales > Fabaceae > Vicia > Vicia faba. The sequence continues at coordinate 1,028,825,355 of OX451738.1, forward strand.
CTTTCATTGTTCATCGTTTCGATTTAGCCACTGAACTGGCGACCGAAATATTCCAGGAAAGCAACCCTCAATTGAGTGTAGTATCGAGTATCAACCAACCTCGGACTGCACCAAAGTCAGTTATCTCACTACCCTAAAGAGGTCAAGATAGTTCAATTAAGGTTCCTAAGGTTTGTTGATGCTTCATGACACCACGCGGAGGCCCCGTACTCTCCTTGACTGAACTCAAGGGTTACCGGTACACACCAAAGTGCCACATCAACGTAGCAGACTGTTTCAAGCATGTCGGTATACCCCGCACAGTTCCCTCACAGCCTTGTTGCTACTTTCTAAGAAGGTATCCCCCAGATCCGGGTTAGGATCTATAGAACTCCCAAGCAACCCACAATTTAAAGCAAGCAATGAAAACAATTGAAAACATAGTGATCTTAATCCTAAGGTACACCTCACTTTAAAAGAAATCCCCAGCAGAGTCGCCAGTTCTATGATCGGTGGATCTGGAACTGACTGTTTAACGCTGGTTCACGAAATATCGCGGAAGCAAGAGTCGCCACCGTCTTTTATTTTCTCCAACATGGAAAGGACAAAAGCACAGAAAAATTCCTTAAAGAGATTGCTCTCGGTTCGGGAGGTAGATTATAGAAAGGGAAGGTGTTAGCACCCTTTCTATCCATGGTTATCCATGGGCTCTTAGATACTTGCTCATTTGTGTTTTCAAAAGTGTTTTGTTTGCTTTTCAACTGTGGGTTTTAAAAAGTTTCTTTGAAAATTCCAGTTCGACTCTTGTATCAGTCCTCAAGAGTGTTTGAAAAATTGCTTTCGAAAGCTTTTTGAAAATGTGTTGGTGTGAAAAGTATTTTTGATTTGTTTTTGAAGTTAGAGCAAGCATCTACGAGTTCTCTACCTACCCTAAGGAATTCGTCTGTGTAAATGTCCTTAAAGTAGTGCCATCCCACCATTGAGAGGTAGGTAGCACCACCATTGGAGGTGTTCGGGTCAATTCGAGTTCGGGACATGGTGATCACCAGAGCAATGGGAAGACACCTTAGAAGCTACCCTCATGCCAGGTTCCCGGATCATGAGGACTTACTAAGACATCCTCTACTCGACGATCACCTTTCGAGGCAAGGCAACGGTGAGGCGTACCCTAGGGGTGGTGTGTGCGATTTGTGTGTCATTTTCATTGATATTTGTCTTGTCATGTTCAAGTGTTCTACGCTTGATTTTATTTAGGCCATTCATTCTTGCATGCTTTGTTTAACAGTTAATATTTGCGGGAAACGTAAATTCTAAACTATTACAAATGGCGCGGGTCCACATCGCCAAAATTAAACCGGACCCGATTTAACAGAAAGTAAATAAAGCAAAAGAAATAAAAGTGCGAGAAGTTAAATTGTCCGAGTTACATGGCTTTGGGAGAGGTACATGATTATTTGAATGAAATAAAAATAAATATGCGAAATTAAATAAATTACGAACGAGGGCGTTGGACCCTTTTGCAAAATATTATTAATAAGGAATTAAAATTAAAATTAAAGGAAAATGTTTTATGTATTTTTATGTTTTTTAAGATTTAACAGAAAAAAGAATTAATTAAAATTAACTAACCCTAATTCTAATGGTTTTTAAGTTTGTTATGAAAATATTAAAATATAACCTAAATTAAACCTAAGTTAATTTATGTACAATTTAATTATGAAAATAAAATAAGTAATATTATTATTATGAAAAAAGGGAAAATTAAAAGGAATAAAAAGTTATTAAACCTAATTCTATATTTTTGGATTTTTAGTTATTAAAAAGAATTAAAATTAAAACCTATTTAATACTAAATTTATTTACATGCAATTATTTACAAGAAAATATGAAAATTAAATATTTTATTATGTTTTTATCTTTTTTCTGATTTTTATGAAGTTTTTATATTTTGTAGAAAAATAATTAATTAATTTATAACAATAAAGCAAATAAAATAACAATTGAAAAAATAAAAATATAAAAAAAGTAGAGAGGGCAAACCAGGGGGGGTTCAGGCCCCAAAGTGGAGGTCTTGATCCAAGAGTTTGGGCCCAATAAGCTGGAAATTCGCTGACTTTTCCAGGCCACGTATGGCACGTTGACTAGGGTTGAGGGTGTCCATCAATTCTCCACCCTTGGATTGCTGAAGCTAACCACGTGGCCGGCTGGATTTGGTGAGTGTATGGTACGTCTCAACGTAAGCGCTGCATAGGAATTTACATTGAAAAATAATATTGAAATTATACAGACCTGGGACTCGAACCCAGGTCTTGGACATTGCAACTCAACACCTGTGCCACTACGCCATGCCAACGCGTTTAACATATAAATAACAAATAAATAATATAAAAAGAAACGAAGGCGTTAGTGGAGAGCGCGCGAAATATTCAAACCGGCCTATCACGTTTTGACAACGAGGTCGTCTTCTTTCTTTTTCCTGAAACACAAACATGAGGCAACGGTTTTGCAAACGTTGCCTAAGACTACTTTCCAGAAAATAGCGATTGGGTTATCTTTGATCATAAATTAGGCGCGAGGGTTGAGATCCCTTCGTCTGGACATGCTCATGCCAATGGTATTAACCACGAGTCCTAATTTTGCCTTGGATGGAAAGCCCTAATTTCTTATCCTGCAAACCCTAAAAAGCATACATGGTATAATCGCATACAACACAGAAAAACACAATTAAAAGTATCAGTTAGCTTCAAAACTTCATGATGAACACGAATCAACCATTAAATTTCACAAATAATGCATAGAATGGGATGCACGATTATGAAATTTCCTTGATGCAGTTCCAGTTCATGTTACCAGTTCTTGGCGTATAAAGGTTGGTTTCTGATTGTAACACGTTTAAGGACACTTGAGCAAGCGGTTGGAATGAAAATTAGGCTTTGAATCACCCTGGAATGATGATTTCAGTTTTGAGTTTTTGGCCAAAATTTCAAGTTTCACAATGGCTTTTGGGCGCAGCTTTTTAGTCTCTGGGCATTAGGTTTATGTTTCTGATTATGTAGTGAAGGTATTAGGTTAACAAAATTGGCCAAAATCTTTTTCATTCATAGTTTTCAATATTTGATTTTTCACCATTATGTTTCATATCTTTTTCATGTGCTCTTTGTTCAATCATGCTCAAATCAAACCAAATCTTGCCATATTGGGATGTGCACGAGATATTGAGGGTAAAACATGCATGAAAAGATTTTTTAGGTCAAGTTAGGTATTTTTCATATATTTATATAATTTAAATGAATTAATATGAATAATAATTCAAATAAATAAATAAAAAATGAGAAAATACTTCCCTTTGGGCCAAGTGGTCGTGCACATGCTTAGAATGATGAATCATGGAAGAAAAATGGGCCCATTAGCAATTTTAGGTCATTTGGATCAAAGTTGACTTTTCAAAATATCCAAAAATTTCCCAACTTCTACAAGGCATAACTTGCTCAATGTTTAAGCTTTTCTCATGTTCTTGGACATTTTGGAAAGGTCTTTGAGTCCTTTAACCAATGCCTTTGGTCCCATGTCATTTTGATTTTCCAATCTCAAGTTATGGCCTTTGACTTAAAGTCCCTTTTTGTTGACTTTTGAAAATGACCTATAATGTTGAAATTGATAACTTTTTGTGAGAGCATTTCTTGGACTTGGAGTATGAAGATGAATTGTAGGAAATGTCTTTCTATTCAAAATGAGCTTTGGATGGAATTTTTCTGATAATCCATGTGAAAGTTATGCCCTGGTCAATTTCAGTTGACTTTTTCAACTATCCAAATAAGGAAACTTTTGCATCCTTGATGATTTCTGAGCCAAATTTTGAGAATCATGATCAAGCATTGATCAAATGATGTTTTTGGCTTCAAAATGATATGTTGACCAAAAATTTGAACTTTTGACTGTCAAATGACCATTTTGCCCCTACAGTTGACTGTAGTGCAATCTAGGGTTTTGACTGTGCAATTTTGTGCTGAATACCTTGAAACTTGATATGAGGATACTTGACCATATTTGTAGGCATATGAGACTTGATTGGGCCTTTGAAACCTTCAATTTCTTGATCAGAACACAAACCCTAGTTTTGACTGTATAGGAAACAGTTGGACTGTGCAACCTTTGGGGAATTTTGTGACTTGGCTTGGCAATTTCTTGAAGAATATGGGAGGGCAAATTTTGGGGTACAACACTACCGCTGCGATCCGATATAATTTTGATGCTCCTATCAACCAAGCTAAAGAGGAAGATGATAAAGATCGTGAACTCTCCGAGAAAATGGTGAGGGAAATAAAAAACTAACAATACACAACCGTATCTAGAGGCTATCAAGACCATTAATCGGAGCACGGGGGAAGACCCGAAAGAAACTAAGCTAAGAGGAAATGTGAAGAGCGGAGCCACAAAAAAGTTGATCAAGTTATTGAGCATATCTACGGAAACAGGTCGAGGTAAAATATGTGAAAAATAAGTAACTACGGAATACCAAGATCTGACGAAGAACCCGAGCCAGGGGCATGTTAGGTATCCACGTTCGACGAGGCTTCAAATGCACCGGGGCACGATATGGGGACAATACTGACATCTCTAAAGAACACTCACAAGTCAATGGTGAATGAGATACTAAACATCCAAAACTGGTTCCATATCGGGATCACGTTTTGAAAACTGACGGCGGAATTCGCAAAAATCATTTTCAGTCACGTCCCACGAAAAGGGAATCAAATGACGGACGCCCATGTAACTATAATCATCTATATTCAAAGTAACTTGGTTAAACCATGAATCGCGCATCACATGATTAAGAGTCCATACTTTGCCTTGCTTTTAAAAAACGACAATATAACAAGCCTTGGTTTCAAGAACATCTATAAAATGCCTCCAGCATCGATCGACAAACTCTAAGAGAATTATCCGTAGATTTCATTCAAAGTAACGGTATACTATACAAGATGAACCACGACATGGTCTAGTACTCAAGAAGATTCTGCTATCTCGCCCCGACTCACGTGGTAAATGGACCCCCAATTACGAAGGCCCGTATGTAGTTAAAACAACATGCTACGGTGGTAATCTTATCCTCACAATAATGGATGGGGAAGAACTACTACATCCGGAAAATTCATACGCGGTAAAAAAAACTATGTATAAGAAGCTCGCTAAGCTCGAACCTTAAACAGGCGACTTAGGAAAAAAGGAGCGTCTCGGTGGATCGAAAACCCTAAAGGGAGATCCTGGCAAAAATTAGGGGCATATAAAGAAAAATTATCCCGGTGGATTGAAAACCCTAAAGGGAAATCCAGGCAAAAATCAGGGATCATACGAAGAAATAAAGAACAAAAAGACATCGATCTATGAACCGCGACTACGAACCACGAAAGGAGAGATAGATCTGAATCATTCAACTCAGAAGCGTAGGAGAGAGGATCACTAAAAGGATATTGGGAAATATGATACGGTGGGAGAACTTACTTGAAGGTTTTGCGTTTGATCGCAAATGTTGCGGTTAGCAAGAGTCGCCACTGAATTTTCTTTTATCCAAAAGGAAAGGTGAAAATTCACAAGAAAGACCTTTGATATTATTTCTTGAGTTCGGGGGTAGATTATGAAAAGGGAATGTATTAGCACCCTTTTTATCCATGGTTTTCCATGGTCTCTTATTTACTTGCTAGATCACTTGATTTTTGTTTGAAATTGTGCTTGGTGTGGTTTTTTGAAAGTATTTTGTAAAGAGGCCATTGTTTAGGCAATCTTTGTAATGATTCTTGTTTGTAAGAATGTATACAAAGATGTTTGATCTTTTGAAAATATTTTCAATTTTGTAAGATGTTTGAAAGTGTAGGTGATTGTTTTTGAAAATAGAAAGGATGTTTGTTTGAAATTGAGCAAGTAATTAGGAGCATTCTACCTACTCAAAAGTCTTTCTTGTTTATTTTCTTTTCCTTTGACATTGTTGTCTTACCATTGATTTGGTAAGAAACCCTATCTTTGGATATAAACGGGACGAGCGTGGGTCATCGTATAACTATGATTAGCAATATTGTAAGGTATCTTAGCATTCTCTTTTAGGGACTAAGATCATTTGAAAGGCAACTTAGATAGCGTCATCGAGGGACTATGATCTTGTATTTGCTTGTTTTTGCTAAGATATCTTACATGCGTAATATGGCCATTTTGTATAAGGAAACTATGTGGAATAACCCTAGAGGTGCTTGTGTGAAAATGTATTGTTTTCATGCTTGTTTTTGTCTTGAATTAGGGTTTTCTAAGTATTGGTTTTAATCTTTTCATACAAACCCTAATTACTAGCATGTTATATATAAAAGCGATAAATTGCGGAATTTAAAGTTACTACGCTATTAAAACATTGGTGGGGAGGGGGGTATACAAATTGAATGGGGATTGCAAAAATGTAAACCTAGTTAGTCTATTACAACCATATTGAATGGGTATCAATGTACAAGAATTTAAATAGATTCAATGTACAAAAGTGAATAAATATACAAAAATATAAAATGTGAAGTAAATGGATATTTGTTTGGATTTTTTAGAGAAAAGAATTTGTCTTAACCTAATTAATTAAAGAAAATACTTAATAAAAAAAGTAAACCCTAAATTTGTTTAAGAAAATATTTTTTAACAAAACCCTAAATCTACTAGTTAAAATAAAATAAAATAAGTTTATGAGAAAAGTGTTTTTTTTTGGTATTTTTGTTTTGAAAATATTTATAGTATTATAAAATAGTTTTAGCCTTTTTTACATTAAAATAATATATTTTAATAGGTGTAAAGAGAAAATAAACATTAACCTAATTTTAATTTGATTTACAAGACTAGTCCATAAAAATAAATAATGTGTAGTTAAATAAAATATTTTTTTGTAAGAAAAATAAAATAAACAAAGTTAAAATGAAAATCTATTTTTTTGTTATTTTTTAATATTAGAAAAAATATTTAAGAGAATAAAAATGAAATGAATTAAAGTAAAAAAGAAAAATAAATAAACTTGGGCCAGAGGTGCAAATAGGTTGCAGGGGGTTAGCTAGCAAAAACTAAAAAAACAAGACAGGCCCAACAAAGCCCAAGCGCCTACAAAAATCAGAATGGTGCAAAAATATGAAAAAAACACAAAAGGGTACCACTGGGGCTTGAACTCAGGTCCCAAAGGTTACAGGCGCGCACTTCTACCACTGGGGTGGCTATACATTCGTTAACATAAGCAAATCAATAAATATACAAGGAAAAACGCGCCCTGATGACTTCATCTTCAACCTCCAGCCAGACCAACTGTAACTTGCTCATTTCTCATCAAAAATGAAAACTGTAAACATGAAACTTGTAGCAAATTTTCTCATGGTTTCAGAAATGTAAAGCATTAAAACTATAGATCAAAGATAAGAATGAATTTTAATGGCACTAATCTGAACCCTAAAAATCTCAGAAATTTCAGTTTCAAAATTCTCTAAGCTCAAGCAAAATTAATGGGAACCATGGACATGGTTAGCTTCAGGGCAATGATATCTACATGTTTTATTTACAAATAAACTATTGATGATGCATGTATGAAGAGTTCAAAGTTGAGAAAACTTACCTCAAAACTGGAAATCGTGTTTTGAGTTTGAGCTTGTTTCAAGTGATGGTGATGACCAGTTTAGCTTCCTTGAGGTCCTAGGGAGCTAATGCAATGATTAGTGTGATCGGTGGATTTAGAACTGACTGTTTAACGCTGGTTCGCGAAATATCGCGGAAGCAAGAGTCGCCACCGTCTTTTATTTTCTCCAACATGGACAGGACAAAAGCACATCAAAATTCCTTATGAGAACGTTTCTCGGTTCGGGAGGTAGATTTATAGAAAGGGAAGGTGTTAGCACCCTTTCTATCCATGATTATCCATGGGCTCTTAGATACTTGCTCTTATGTTTTCAAAATGTTTGCTTTTCAGAATATGAGTGGGTTTGAAAAAGTTTCATTGAAAGATTTCTGAATGACTCTTGTATCTGTCCTCAAGAGTGTCTGAAAAATTTGTTTTGAAAGCTTTTAGAAAGTGTCAGTGTGAAAAGTTTTTGTTTGTTTTTGAAGAGAGCAAGTATCCATGAGTCATCTACCTACCCTAAGGAATTAGGCTGTGTAAAAGTCCTTAAGGTAGTGCTATCCCACCATTGAGAGGTAGGTAGCACCACCGTTGGAGGTGTTCGGGTCAATTCGATTGTAGGGACAGTGTGGACACCGAAGCAACAGTAGGACACCTTAGAAGCTACCCTTATGTCCTTGATCCTTTTTTAATCCGAGGCAACCATTTTGAGGCAACTGTTTCGAGGCAACTGTTTCGAGGCAACTGTTTCGAGGCAACTGTTTCGAGGCAACTGGATCATGGACATAAGGACCGCTAAAACGTCCTATACTTGACGACCACATTTCGAAGGCAACGGGTGAGGCGTACCCTAGAAGTGGTGTGTGTATTTGTGTGTTATTTTCAATTTAACAGTTATCTTTGATCATGGCATTGTGAGCTACGTTTGTTTTTAATTAACATACATTCTTTCACGCGAGTTTAGAATTTAGGAGTACGGAATATTAAAAGACGGAAATATAAAACTACGCTATTACAAGGCGCGGGTCTATACATCGCCAAAATACAAAGACCCGTTTTTGATAAAGATGCGGAAAGTAAAAAATGAGGTAAACCTAATTACTATTACATTCTTGAACAGTTACATAATAATCAATAAAAAATAATACGCGAAAAGAATTAAAATCGAACGTCCGAGGGTTTTGACCCTTTGCTTGAAATTAAATTAAATTAAAGTCCAATTAATTATTTAATTAAAGAAAGGAAAGTGTGTTTCTTATGTTTTTGGTATTTAATGAAATAAAGAAAAAGAATTAAAAGGAAACCCTAAATCTAGATTATTTTAATTATTAAAGAAAATATTAAAGTTAACCTAATTTTCTAGTTAATTAATTTATTTACATATTTATGTACAAAAATAAATAGTAATAAATAATAATAAATAATGAGGAAAATAATTAATTAAGAAAAGATGAAAATGTCAAAAAAACCTAATTCTATATATTTTTATTTATTAAGAAAAAAGATTAAAGTTTAAAACCTAAATTAAACTAAATTAATTGTTAGTCATTTATTTACAAAAATAAATTAATAAGTAAATTAATAAATAATCAAACATATTTTTGTATTTTGATTTTCTAATTTTATTATGAAAAATTAATTTTATGGTGACAAAACAATTAAAACAATTAAAAAGAATTAGAAAAGAAAAGAAAAGAAAATTAAAAAGGATGCAAACCAAAGGGGGTATCAGGCCCAGAATGGAGGTGTTTGGAAATAATTCAGGCCCATTAGCCAAAGGCCTTGTTGACTTTTCAGGGATCATGCGTATGCTGCTTGACTGGGGTACACCCTGGATATCATTCTGAGGCCACTGGATTGGACCTTGAAGCCACTTGGCAGGCTAGCGCATGAGCATGTATGGTGGAACGTTTGATGGAAGCTGCATTGGAATACAATAGAATAAAAAATATCAATTATATGGGGGGACCTGGGAATCGAACCCAGGTCCCAATGCTTGCAATACACATCCTCAACCAACTGAGCCAGGCAACGCGTTTGTAGTGTAAATGGAAAACAATAATTATATAAAAAAAACACATGTTAATGATATAAACAAAAAAATACGCGCGCAGTTTGAATCACCCAACCACGCTTGGACACCTCAGCTTTCTTCTTCGTTTTCACCTGCAATATGAATGATATAGCGGGGGTTTTAAACCTCCACTAACCATAGCCACGAAAAATAGCAAATAGAAAAGGCGTTAATATAAATTGAGCGTGAGGTTGCCATTCAATTTGTATGGAGCTTCTGAGTTCAACTGCATAGGTCTCAAGGTTTAATTTTTCCTCAACAAGAAAGCCCTAATTTGGAGCTTCAGAAACCCTAACGTTTGTTCATGGCAGATTTTGATGCAAGCAGTTTTAGCATAATTAAACGTTACCAAAAGCTTCAGGGAGATGTTAGTAGCATAAATCAATAATCAAAACACATGAATGATGCATAGAAATTAGAATTCGATTATGGAAATATTTGTGACAAACGTGACTCTGTTCTACCGTTTCTTTGAGTATGAGAGCCTGCTCTTGGGTGCAATAGCTTCCTGGTAACTCAGGCAAGATGATGGAATTCTTTTTAGGCGTGGAAAGGCACTGCAAGTATGGTTTCAGTTTCACAACTTTATTGATTTTTTTGCAAATTGGTTATGGCCTCTGAGCAGTTTTCACGTGTCTTCTGCACTAGGGTTCACTTGTGCCTTTGTATGTGAAGCAAATTAGGTCAAAACCTTGGCCCAAAAGTCCATGAATTAATGTTTCATATCTTTGATTTTCACCATATATTTTTCAATATTTTTCCATGAAAACTTTGCCAATTATGGAAGATCTTGTCCCCTTGAGTGATGCACGAAATCCTTAGCATGTGTGGAGTATATTTGCTACATAAAAAGATTTGACAACCATTATTTGATATTTTTCTACAATTAAAACTAATTAAATGAATTAATAAGAATAAAAATTCAATTAATTAATTAAAAATAATAAAATAAATCCTTTTAAGCTCAATGGGTCGTGCATAGGCTTTGGGTAATGATTCAAGGATGAATTTGAGGCCCATTAGCAAATTTGAAGTGTTTTAGGCAAAGTTGACTTTTGAAAGTTCCCAAAAATTTCCCAACTTCTCCAATGCATATCTTGCTCAATTTTGAAGCTATGAACATGTTCTTGGACATTTTGGAAAGGTCTTGAAGTCCTTTAACCAATGCCTTTGGTCCCATGTCATTTTGATTTATCAATCTCAAGTTATGGTCTTTGACTTAAAGTTCCTTTTTGTTGACTTTTGAAAATGACCTATAATGTTGAAATTGATAACTTTTTGTGAGAGCATTTCTTTGACTTGGAGTGTGAATATGAGTTGTAGGAAATGTCATTCTCTTCAAAATGAGCATTGGATGGAATTTTTCTGATAAACCATGAAGAAGTTATGCCTTGGTCAATTTGTAGTTGACTTTTTCAGCTGTCCAAAAATAGAAACTTTTGCATCTTGAGACTTTTTGAGCCATGCTTTGAGAATCATGATCAAGAATTGATCAAATGATGATTGTGGCTTCAAAATAAGATTTTGACCAAATTTTTTGACTTTTGACTGTCAAATGACCATTTTGCCCTTGCAGTTGACTGTGGAGCAATTAGGGTTTTTGACTGTGCAACTTGATATTGTGAGTCTTGAAACTTGACATATGGATGTTTGACAATGTATGTAGGAATGTGGGACTTGATTGAGCCCTTGAAAACTTCAATCTCTTTGCAAGAACCAAAACCCTAATTTTGACTGTGTTAGGAGGCAATTGGACTGTGCAACCCTTGAGGGATTTTGAAGCTTGATCCTGCCAAATCTTGAAGAATATGGGAGGGCAAATTTTGGGGTACAACAGTTGCCCCTGTTCAATCTTCTTAGACCTGAGGATGTAGATTGGCTGGCGTTCCTTTTGTAATCCGAAGGTGGAAGATGATTGAACACTAGAGTGCCCAGAAATTTGCACTCACATAGTAGAGTGTCAGCAGTGTGATAGCGGGAATGGGCTTACAGATGCCATTTGGAGGAATAATGGATAGGAAGATGGGCTTATAGATGCCATCTGGAAGTGTGACAGAACCTTGTCGGGAATGGGCTTATAGATGCTATTTGGAACGGTAGTGGTAGTTGTGGGGATGGGCTTATAGATGCCATCGGGAAGTTGTCGATCGCATAAGAGATTCCTTAGCGAGAACTTGCATACCTGAGAAAGAAAAAATAATTACCTGTCCTGTTACAGGAGTTGATCTTCAAACTCTTCATATGGATGCGCCCTGGCTGGATATAGGTATCGAATCTTCAAACTCTTCAGATGTGCCCTGGCAAGATACAGGAATCGAGTCTGGAATTAGTCGTCAACAGATACACCCTGGCAAGATACAGGAATCGGATCTTCAAACTCTTCATACGTGCCCTGGCAAGATACAGAAATCGAGTCTGGAAAAATAGTCGTCAACAGATACACCCTGGCAAGATACAGGAATCGGATCTTCAAACTCTTCATACGTGCCCTGGCAGGATACAGGAATCGAGTCCGGAAATAGTCGTCAACAGATACACCCTGGTGAGATACAGGAATCGAATCTTCAAACTCTTTAGACGTGCCCTGGCAGGATACAAGAATCGAGTCTGGAAATAGTCGTCAACAGATACACCCTGGCAAGATACAGGAATCGGATCTTCAAACTCTTCAGACGTGCCCTGGCAGGATACAGGAATCGAGTCCGGAAATAGTCGTCAACAGATACACCCTGGCGAGATACAGGAATTGGATCTTCAAACTCTTCAGACGTGCCCTGGAAGGATACAGGAATCGAGTCCGGAAAATAGTCGTCAACAGATACACCCTGGCAAGATACAGGAATCGGATCTTCAAACTCTTCAGACGTGCCCTGGCAGGATACAGGGATCGAGTCCGGAAATAGTCGTCAATAGATACACCCTGGCAAGATACAGGAATCAGATCTTCAAACTCTTCAGACGTGCCCTGACAGGATACAGGAATCGAGTCTGGAATTAGTCGCTCACAGATGTGCCCTGGCTAGCTACATGTATCGAATCTGGAATTGCGACAGTTTATAGTAATCATCTTTGTACTGACCTTTGTCCTGAAAAGACAAAACGTTAGTTGTATGCAATGTCATGATGTATGAAATGCGTGATGTTCTCAAAATAAATGAGATTGTATGTTCATGATGTGTATGTGCATGCTATAATGTATGAAGATGTGATGTTTATGGATTTTTGTCTAGGAAAATAAATCCTTGACGGGTGCCGGGAAGTTGACTCCTGGGCTGATGTTGAAGAGTAGAGCTTTTCATTTCCGCTGGGGATGATGGTTGCAAGAATACCGGTAGGAGAAGATGTCTCCGTTGAGGAATAAACTTTGCTGGAGAGATTATTCTGCGGGGAAATACTCTGTAGGGAAAGAGAGGTACTTTGCTGAGGTTGATGATAACTCCGCTGGGGATACCATTTGTTGAGTTCTGTTGGAAGATTTGATGAACTCCGCTGGGGCTAGGAAGACTTCGCTGGGGACGATCCTTCCGTGGCAATTGGCTGAGGATAACCCAGTTATATCCTGGTGGGGAAATAACCTTTGAATAAAGTCGGGGGAGCGTTCGTACTCTGCAGGTGATAAGCTTCCAGAATCTACTGGGGATAAGCTTCCAGAATCTACTGGGGATAAGCTTCCTACTGGGGAGATTGATTGAATTCTCCTGGGGAAACTTTGGACTATCCTGAGGAAGTGGCTCCACTGGGATGTCTGGTATTCCGCCGGGGAACAATCTTATACCAAGACTGCCGGGAATCCTTGTTAGGAATGTTTGTGTACTCCGCTGGGGAATGTTGAGATCTTCTGGAGATACTCACTTCTTTGAGGCTGGCCATATGCTAACTCTGCTTGGGGAGAGTGTTGCTGACTTGCTGGAGGTATTGTGCCTTCTCTGCTCGGGGGGAGTATGGCTGAACCTTAGCTCACTCTCTGGGGAATGAAGACATCTTGGTTACATTCTTCAGCCGAACTTACCTTGGTACCTTGGTGGACAAAGCAATTAGATCGCTTAGACAACTCATTATTGCCCCTGTTTCTGATGTCACTTGTAATTAATCCTTTGTTTCGCATTCAAATATTTATGAGTTAGCAATTAGTTTCGAATGCATATATCACAATTTGAACATTGGACGTTCTTTACAAAACAAAACAGAAAAAAGGAAAAAACAATTGGCAATTGGTCTGAAAAGTGAATTTGTATTGATTTTTGAATTTGCCTGTAAATAGGCATTTTATGTACAAGAGGCTGACGTCCTAGTAAGCGAACGCCGCCGAACAACAGAGTTTATACAAATTTGTGAAAAGGGAAAACAAAACAGCTATGTGAAAAGAATAATCCCACTGGGTTCCAACTGTGCTATTGCCTTTATATCTTCGAGCGTCTCATCACTTGGCTGCTCAGTTGAAGATGAAGCTGATTGATCGATGCCGTCTGAACTTGATGTTAATACCGGATTTTGGATGCAAGGTGATCCAATGAGACATAGTATTACGCTTTAATCCCTAATTTTTGCCTGGACCGCCCTTTCGGGTTTTCAGTCCACCGGGATACCCATTTTTGCCCAAGCCGCCTTTTCAGGTTTTCGACTTGTCGGGTGTACAGATTTTTTTCATTTCATCCCTCATTTTGCCCGAACCCTTTTGGTTCGCCGGGAAGCCCTAATTTTTGCCTAGTTATGTCAACCTAGCGGGTCTTTTATCATGCGTAGTATCTTTTTACTATGTCTGCATTGGCGGGGTGAGGAAGGTCGTCACCATCCATGGTGGTTAGAATCATGGCTCCTCCTGAGAACACATGTTTAACCACAAATGGCCCTTCGTACGTAGGGGTCCATTTGCCCCTGGGATCACTTTGAGGAAGAATGATGCGCTTGATTACCAGGTCCCTGACTTGATACTCTTGTGGTCTGACTTTCTTGTTAAATGCCCTGATCATCCGTTTTTGATACGTTTGACCATGACAAATAGCAGTGAGCCTCTTTTCGTCGATTAGGTTTAATTGATCAAGTCGGGTCTGGATCCAGTCGTCTTCGCTCAAGTCTGCATCCTTCATTATCCGGAGAGAGGGTATCTGGACTTCAATCGGCAAGACTGCCTCCATGCCGTAGACCAAGGAAAATGGGGTTGCCCCGGTTGACGTCCTTGCTGAGGTACGGTACCCATGAAGAGCAAACGGTAACATCTCGTGCCAATCTGTATAGGTCACTGTCATCTTCTGCACAATCTTCTTGATATTCTTATTTGCTTACAGCCCCATTCATCTTCGGTCGGTAAGGAGAAGAGTTGTGGTGCTGTATCTTGAATTGCTCGCAGAGCTCAGTGATCATCTTGTTATTAAGATTGGTACCATTGTCCGTAATGATCCTTTCTGGGACGCCGTAGCGACAGATCAGGTTATGCCGAATGAATCGTGCCACGACGTTCTTGGTTACAGTGGCATAGGAAGCCGCTTCAACCCACTTTGTGAAGTAATCGATCGCTACCAGGATGAAGCAATGCCCGTTGGATGCTGTAGGTTTAATCTCGCCGATCATATCAATGCCCCACATTGTAAAAGGCCAAGGTGCTGTCAAGACATTCAGAGGAACTAGAGGAACGTGCACCTTATCTGCATATATCTGGCACTTGTGACATGTCCGAGAATGTTGGTAACAGTCAGCTTCCATTGTGGACCAGAAATATCCTGCCCGAAGGATTTTCTTTGCTATGGTGTGTCCACTGGAATGTGTTCCGAAGGTACCTTCATGCAGTTCTGCCATGATTCTTTCTGCTTCAGTTTTATCCATACAACGCAGCAAGGTTGAATCATGGTTTCGCTTGTATAGAATGCCGTTGCTGAGGAAGAACTTTGCTGCGAACCTTCTCAGAAACTTTTTGTCGTTGACAGATGCACCCTCGGGATATTCTTGAGCTTCCAGATACCTCTTCACCTCATGATACCAGGGTTTTTCAGTTACCTTTTCAGCCTCAAGGTCGCAACAATATGCAGGTTCGTCCAGTTTCCAGATAATGATCCGGGGAGCCTCATTGTCCCACTTGACTTTGAACATGGAAGACATCGTATCTAACGCGTCCGCCAACTGATTCTCTTCTCTTGGGAAGTGTTCAAAAGTTATCTCTGTGAAATAGGGGATCAATGTTAACACACACTCTTTGTAAGGAATAAGGTTTGGGTGTTTCGTATCCCACTCGCCTTTGATCTGATTGATCACGAGAGTGGAATCTCCAAAGACACTCAGAAACTTGATCCTTAAGTCAATCGCAGCTTGAAGACCCATGATGCATGCCTCATACTCCGCCATGTTGTTGGTGCAGTTGAAACATAGCCGGGCAGTAAGTGGAGTATGGGTGCCTTTGGGGGATATGATCACAGCGCCAATACCATTACCCAAAGCATTGGAGGCTCCGTCAAAGTGCATAGACCATCGGGATCCTTCCTCAGGTCCTTCATCCGGTCCAGGTACTTCACAATCAGTCACTACCATGATGTTCTCGTCGGGAAATTCAAAGTTCATTGACTGGTAGTCGTCCACTGCCTGGTGTGCCAAATGGTCTGCCAATACACTTCCTTTGATAGCTTTCTGAGTCGTGTACTAGATGTCATATTCCGTCAAGATCATCTGCCATCTTGCTATTCTTCCAGACAGGGCAGGCTTTTCAAATATGTACTTTATTGGATCCATTTTTGAGATCAACAGAGTAGTGTGAGTCAGCATATACTGTCTCAGCCGGCGAGAAGCCCATACCAAAGCGCAACAAGTTTTCTCGAGCAGTGAGTATCGGGTCTCACAGTCGGTAAACTTTTTGCTAAGGTAATAAATGGCGTGCTCTTTTCGGCCAGACTCGTCATGCTGCCCCAACATACACCCCATTGAGTTGTCAAGTACTGTCAGGTATAGTATTAGAGGTCTCCCTTCAACCGGTGGCATAAGAATGGGTGGTTCTTGGAGATACTCTTTGATTCTGTCGAAAGCGGCCTGACATTCATCATTCCAACGTACTACTTGATCTTTCTTCAGTAGCTTGAAGATTGGTTCACAAGTAGCAGTTAGGTGCGAGATGAATCGAGCAATGTAATTCAGACGTCCTAGAAAGCCTCTGACTTCTTTCTCTGTCTTGGGAACTGGCATCTCTTGTATGGCTTTAACCTTGGCAGGGTCCACTTGAATACCCTTGTCGCTCACGACGAAACCTAGCAACTTTCCAGATCTCACCCCAAAGGTGCACTTGTTTGGGTTCAACCTCAGCTTGTACAACTTCAGACGGTCAAACAGCTTCTACAGATGGTCAAGGTGTTCCTCCTTAGTTTGGGACCTTGCGATCATATCGTCAATGTATACTTCAATCTCATGATGGATCATGTCATGAAATAAAGCAACCATGGCATGTTGGTAGGTTGCCCCAGCATTTTTCAGTCCAAATGGCATGACCTTGTAGCAGAAGGTGCCCCACTGAGTAACAAAGGTAGTCTTTTCCATATCTTCAGGAGCCATCTTGATCTGATTATAACCTGAAAAGCCGTCCATGAAGGAGAACACCTTGTGCTGAGCAGTATTGTCGACCAGAACGTCAATGTGAGGCAGAGGGAAGTCATCCTTGGGGCTGGCCCTATTCAAATCCCTGTAATCAACACACATTCGGACCTTACCATCTTTCTTCGGTACCGGAACCACATTGGTAACCCACTGAGGGTAAGAAGTCACTGCTAGAAACCCGGCGTCAAATTGTTTCATAACCTCAACTTTGATCTTCTCGGACATCTCTGGACGCATACGGAGGACCTTTTGCTTTACCGGGGGGCAGTCTTCCTTGGTAGGCAAGTGATGGACCACAATTTCGGTATCCAACCCAGGCATGTCTTCGTAAGACCAGGCGAAAATCTCCACATAATCATGCAACATCTGAACCAACCGTTGTTTCACGCTGAGCTCCAGATTGGCACCAATCTTAACTTCCTTTCTATCTGCCTCAGTACCCAGATTTACCGTTTCCACTGGCTCTTCATGTGGCTGAATGGCCCTCTCTTCCTGGAGTAACAGTCTTGTAAGCTCGCCAGGCACTTCACAATCATCTTCACCTCCGTCTTCGGCTAAGTTGATCGGATTTTCGAAGTCATAACTGGCAGTAGCAGAGTCGTTACCAGTGAGATCCAGAGTGGATTGGAACCTGTATAGGTGAGTGTGTGTAAATATAACTGTTTTGCAATATATAAAGAAAGAAAGGGAGCACAAGATTTGAAATGCGAAAAACGTCCAATGCTTTTATTCATGATATATGGAAATGACAAGTAATAAGCCCTCACAAATGAAGCCAACGGTGCCCCGGGTAAGACACCGGGCCATAAAGTTTCAATTTATTGTTCATTACAAATTAAAAAAACAAAGGAATTCATTACTGAGTAACAAAAGTAACAGGTATGTAGTCTTTTGCAGTCCAATTATTCAGTCCACCGTCGGTCGTCGGGTAGATCCAGCTATCAAACTCTGATTCCTCCATATCGCCTTCAATAGCATTCACTCCCGGGTTGGTGATGAACACGGGAAGTCTTCCAATCCTTGCTTTGCGTACAACCCTCTGAGCCTCTGCAGTGAAACCCAGCCCAAACTTGTCAATTTTAGGAGTAAAATCAGGGAGCCTGCCCCAGTTTGCACATTCACCTTTTTCAATCACAGCCCGGGCGTCCTTCAAGGAGGCCATCTTCAAAGGAAAGTCTTCTTCAATCACTGTCTCTGCTGACGCCAATGTTGGAGGCACCTCCTCAAAATGTTGAAAGGGGGTCTCAATGAACTCCCCATCCATCTCTATATACCGGAACGAGTTCAGATGACTAACCATGTATTCTTCCTCCCCCTGCACGGTGACAATCTTCCCTCTAACAGGGTATTTGAGCTTCTGGTGTAGAGTGGATGTCACAGCCCCAGCCTTATGGATCCAAGGTCGACCCAGCAAACAAGAATAGGATGGAAGAATGTCCATCACATAGAATGTTGAATCAAAGACTTGGGAACCAACCCGGATTGGAATATCTACTTCACCATGGACCATCCTCTTCGACCCTTCAAAGGCTCGGACAATAATGTTACTAGGCTTCAACTCCAAACCTTCACAATCCAACCTGTCTAAGGCCTTCTTGGGCAATAAATTTAGTGAAGAACCGGTGTCTACCAACACGTGTGCAAGAGTAGTGCCCCTGCATTCAATGGAGACATGCAGGTCATCATTGTGGTTCTTTCCCTTAGCGGTCAGATCAGCATCCGAGAAACCCAAACCATTGTCAGCGGTCAAATTGGCCACACAGTCAGTAAATTGGTCCGCAGACGTCTCTTGTGGCACATGGGCCGTCTTTAGGAATGAAATCAGGGCCTTGGCATGGGCCTCTGAGCACAACAATAATGATAGCATGGAGATCTTAGAGGGGGTATGCCCCAGCTGTTCAACGACGTTGAAATCGCTCTTCTTGATGATCTTAAGGATTTCCTCCATCTCTTGCTGTGAAGCTTCAACATTAACAGTCTTCGGTGCCTCCATCCGGACAGGCACATCAGCAATCCCTTTGCCCTGAGTGTCAGATGACTCGGCAGCAGGGGTAGAAACTTGATCAGGAGGGGGAACAGGCGCACTTGTAGGCGTAATGATAAGAGGTCTTCGGATAACTGGTGGCGCAATGTCAGGCGAGAAGAGCCTGCCACTGCGAGTAACTTTAGCGGGACCGGTGATGTTACTGATACCGGTACTAGTGTTGAACTCCTGCTTCACTCCAAGCACATACACATCTTCCCCGTAATGCCATGGGACAGCCTTGTCAGATTTATAGGGGAGGGGCCCCAGAACAGTAATGATAATAGGTGCAATAGACATGATATTGACGAGCTTCCTCGGGGGAGCCTTGATAGGATTGTTGAAAATGGTGACGACAGATACTTCTGCAGTAGGAACAATAGGAACAACGGTCTTCTTGAACAAGATTTCTTTGCTATCCATCAGGTTTTGGACGCCTGACTTCAGCAACGGACAACCAGCAGGGGAAACGACACACAGAAGGCAACCCTTGCTACAACCCGGAAATAAACCGGCTAGCAACAGGTTCCTCTTGACAGTCAATAAAGGAGTAGCAACATCATCCATAGAAACGGCATACAGGTCTTCCTCAATAGCATTTACTCCATGCTGGGGCATGGGAGCAGTCACAACGTTGGGCCTCTCGGGCGCTTCAAACTGTATTTCCTTGGCATCGATAAGGTCCTGAACCTTATTTCTTAAGGCCCAACAATCATCAGTAGAATGCCCCTGGCTATCAGAGTGATAGGCACAGCGGGCGTTGGGATTGTACTTCGGAGAGGTCGTGTTCACCACCTTCAGAGCTTCTCTGACGGTTACCAACTTGGTCGATAGCAGTTGCGGCAAGATCTGCGACAAGGTCATACTAAGCCGAGTATATTCTCTTCTGGGTCTCTCACCCCTTGGTTGGTTAGGTTGCCGAGGAGTGGCAGCAGGCTTTGCAATTACCACCGTGTTGACAGCTTGGCGGCGTTCTGGTTTATTTTGCCTTCTAGGCCCATACACAGCACTGGCTTCCTTTTTGAAAGGCTTCTTCTCAGAACTTGAGGACGCACCTTTCTGAATCTTCCCTGATTTCATACCAGCCTCTATCCTTTCACCCGTCAGAATGAGATCTGTAAACCCTGCAGACGAATTGCCAATGAGATGATTGAAGAACGGCCCGGATAGGGTCCCTAAGAACATGTCCACTAGTTCACGGTCGGTTAACGGTGGCTGCACCCTGCCAGCCAGGTCCCTCCACTTCTGCGCATACTCTTTAAAACCTTCTCCCGATCCTAGCGACATACCCTGGAGTTGGGTATGTGTAGGAGCGAGGTCGGCATTATACTGATACTGCTTATAAAAAGTAGTAGCCAATTCCTCCCAGTTACGAACCTTGGTTCCATCCAGCTGATAGAACCATTCGAGATGAGTCCCTGAAAGACTCTCCTGGAAGAAATGGATCCATAAGTTCTTGTCCACAGTATATGGTTGGATCTTCCGCACATAAGATCTGAGATGTAGCTTAGGGCAGGACGCCCCGTCATACTTTGTGAAAGATGGTGCTTTGAACTTGTGTGGGATCACCACACCAGAAGATAGACCCAGGTCTCCAAAATCCAACCCAGGCACTTGTTGAATTTCTATGGCATTTAGGCGATCCTCTAACTGCTTGTATTTGTCTTCAGCTGGAGGATACTGCTCCTCATTGAAATCAGTCTCGTTGTCAGAGACCACATGACTAGGAACCCTTCCCCCTTGGGGACTGCTTTTCCCTACAGAAGAACCAGCTTGATCAACCTCATTTTGCAGTGTGTTGCCAAACCTCCGGCCAGTGTTGAATAGTACAATTCTCTTCTTCTTCTTCTTGACCAGCAGAGCCTTCAATTCCTCTTGACCTTGGGCTAAACTCATGATCAGTTCATGGAACTGGGCGTTCTGAGCCTGGAGGGCCTTGATGGATTGCTCAATAGATGATTCAGGATTCATGATGAGATTGCTGAAATAAACAGCGAAGAACATTAAGCAACCTGAAAAGAAGAGTACCTGCTATGCACATGATGCATGATATGCTGTTTATGCAATGCATTCAAGGGTTCGAAAGTTCAAATTTGTTGTAGACAAAAAGGAACACACGTTATCATTAAGAAATAATTGTTCAGTACATCAAGGCCTCATGGGCAAAATATTACAAAGTAAATTAATCCCAAAAGACACTGCGCATCCTCTTTGGAGCTATGTAAGTGTTGAGAGTCTTTTCCTCGTGCAGTAGGCGGGTGAGCTCCAAGACCTTCTTCTCACTAGCATGTAGACTGGATTCAAGAGAATTCCGTTCTTCCTTAAGCTGGATCCAGCTCTTCTGCATTTCTTCCCAGGATGTAGGCATGTCAGGATGTTGAATGGTGTACGAGACCTCTCCTTCCATCACTGGTTCTTTGATCACAGGGAGAACATGAGGATATGGCATCACTAACTTCTGGGAGCGGGCTCGTACCCACTTGAGATAAGGCTCCAACGGGACGGAGTTCCTGTGCCCCAGTGTCTTGCTGTCTACCTTGTTGGGCATCCTCCAAGCTCTGATAAATCTCTGGCGAAGTCCTTGTGCATCGTTGTCGAAGTCAAAAACTATGTCAGGAATTAACATGTCGTGAGGGCCATCCCTCCGAGCATATCCAAACTGTCTCAAAGCCAAACACGGGTTGTAAGTAATGCCCCCTCTAATTCCAAGTAAAGGAACATTAGGAAACTCTCCGCAATGATCAATGATAGTGACATTCTCTCTGGACCGAGAACACCAATGTATATCAGCATGTGTAAGAGTCATCAATCGTCGTGACCATCTCAAACCCCACTCGTTCTTCAAAACTGATTGTGGAAGGTGCGAAATAAACCACCTTCCCAGGAGAGGAGTACAACACATAAGAACACCTCTTTTTCTCATGTTTCGAGTGTAACATGAGTGAAGAATGTCCCCAAGCAACGTAGGTATAGGATTCCTGGACATAAAGATCTTGACAACATTGATATCTATAAGCTGATCGGGATTCGGGAACAACACGAATCCATAGACAAGGAGAGCTACAACTTCTTCAAAAGCTTGTAGGTCAAGGGAGTTCCAACATTCTTGGGCCTTCTCAAACAGAAACCTGGCCAAGAACCCTTTGATACCACTTCTAACTTCCCAATGTCCCTTGATGTCAGATGGTTGTAGGCGTAATGCTTTAGCAATCTCTTCAAGTTTGGGTTCCTTTTCCGTACCGTTGTAGGGTAGTTGACTAAGGATGGGGATTTTCAGAAGCTGGGAGAACTCTTCCAATGTAGGCACCAGTTGATAATCCAAGAAAGTAAAGCAGTGGTGCAGAGGGTCAAAGAATTGGAAGAGGACCTTTATCATATCTTCCTCAATGTTGGTGTTGACCAAGCTGATGAGTCTTCCATGTTTCTCACTGAAAGAAGAGCTCTCGGGAATCCTGGATATAAGTTCCTTAAGCTGAGGAGGGACCCTTACAAGGTTGATCTGAATTGTCTTTCTGCGGATAGTTTCCATGTCCTACAAAACAAGAACAAAGATGAAGATTCGAACCCCTGAAATGGTTAGTGGATGCATGTGATGTTGTATGATGTTATGATATTATGATAAAAACACACCACAAATATCCACAAAAAGCAAACATGGTAAGGCACACAAGTCACACAAGACAACCCTTAGAGTTTAGGCCAGCATGGGGTCTAGGTATTACCCTCTTGAGGTTGGTGGGCTCAAAATCGGTCCTATCAAAAGTAACCGGGTTCTAAGGATCTCAATATCATTGGATTGTTTTCTGTGTTCATCGTTTCGATTTAGCCACTGAACTGGCGATCGAAATATTCCAAGAAAACAACCCTCAACTGAGTGTAGTATCGAGTATCAACCAACTTCGGACTGCACCAAAGTCAGTTATCTCACTACCCTAAAGAGGCCAGGATGGTTCAATTAAGGTTCCTAAGGTCAGTTGATTCTTCACGACACCACGCGGCGGCCCCGTACTCTCCTTGACTTGACTCAAGGGTTACCGGTACTCACCAAAGTTCCACATCAACGTAGCAGACTGCTTCAACCGTGTCGGTATACCCCGCACAGTTCCCTCACAGTCTTGTTGCTACTTTCTAAGAAGGTATCCCCCTGATCCGGGTTAGGATCAATAGAACTCCCAAGATAGTGCCCACAATAATAAAGCAAACAAAATAAAGCAATTGAAAACACAAGTATGAGCTATCCTAAGGTACACCTCACTTTAAAGTCCCCAACAGAGTCGCCAGTTCTGTGATCGGTGGATTTAGAACTGACTGTTTAACGCTGGTTCGCGAAATGTCGCAGAAGCAATAGTCGCCACCGTCTTTTATTTTCTCCAACATGGACAGGACAAAAGCACAGCAAAATTCCTTATGAGAACGTTTCTCGGTTCGGGAGGTAGATTTATAGAAAGGGAAGGTGTTAGCACCCTTTCTATCCATGGTTATCCATGGGCTCTTAGATACTTGCTCTTATGTTTTCAAAATGTTTGCTTTTCGGAATGTGAGTGGGTTTGAAAAAGTTTCATTGAAAGATTTCTGAATGACTCTTGTATCTGTCCTCAAGAGTGTTTGAAAAATTTGTTTTGAAAGCTTTTAGAAAGTGTCAGTGTGAAAAGTTTTTGTTTGTTTTTGAAGAGAGCAAGTATCCATGAGTCATCTACCTACCCTAAGGAATTAGGCTGTGTAAAAGTCCTTAAGGTAGTGCCATCCCACCATTGAGAGGTAGGTAGCACCACCGTTGGAGGTGTTCGGGTCAATTCGATTGTAGGGACAGTGTGGTCACTGAAGCAACAGTAGGACACCTTAGAAGCTACCCTTATGTCCTTGATCCTTTTTTAATCCGAGGCAACCATTTCGAGGCAACTGTTTCGAGGAAACTGTTTCGAGGCAACTGGATCATGGACATAAGGACCGCTAAAACGTCCTATACTTGACGACCACATTTCGAAGGCAACGAGTGAGGCGTACCCTAGAAGTGGTGTGTGTATTTGTGTGTTATTTTCAGTTTAACAGTTATCTTTGATCATGGCATTGTGAGCTACGTTTGTTTTTAATTAACATACATTCTTTCATACGAGTTTAGAATTTAGGAGTACGGAAAATTAAAAGACGGAAATATAAAACTACGCTATTACAAGGCGCGGGTCTATACATCGCCAAAATACAAATACCCGTTTTTGATAAAGATGCGGAAAGTAAAAAATGCGGTAAACCTAATTACTATTACATTCTTGAACAGTTACATAATAATCAATAAAAAATAATGCGCGAAAAGAATTAAAATCGAACGTCCGAGGGTTTTGACCCTTTGCTTGAAATTAAATTAAATTAAAGTCCAATTAATTATTTAATTAAAGAAAGGAAAGTGTGTTTCTTATGTTTTTGGTATTTAATGAAATAAATAAAAATAATTAAAAGGAAACCCTAAATCTAGATTATTTTAATTATTAAAGAAAATATTAAAGTTAACCTAATTTTCTAGTTAATTAATTTATTTACATATTTATGTACAAAAATAAATAGTAATAAATAATAATAAATAATGAGGAAAATAATTAATTAAGAAAAGATGAAAATGTAAAAAAAACCTAATTCTATATATTTTTATTTATTAAGAAAAAAGATTAAAGTTTAAAACCTAAATTAAACTAAATTAATTGTTAGTCATTTATTTACAAAAATAAATTAATAAGTAAATTAATAAATAATCAAACATATTTTTGTATTTTGATTTTCTGATTTTATTATGAAAAATTAATTTTATGGTGACAAAACAATTAAAACAATTAAAAAGAATTAGAAAAGAAAAGAAAAGAAAATTAAAAAGGATGCAAACCAAAGGGGGTATCAGGCCCAAAATGGAGGTGTTTGGAAATAATTCAGGCCCATTAGCCAAAGGCCTTGTTGACTTTTCAGGGATCATGCGTATGCTACTTGATTGGGGTACACCCTGGATATCATTCTGAGGCCACTGGATTAGATCTTGAAGCCACTTGGCAGGCTAGCGCATGAGCATGTATGGTGGAACGTTTGATGGAAGCTGCATTGGAATACAATAGAACAAAAAATATCAATTATATGGGGGGACCTGGGAATCGAACCCAGGTCTCAATGCTTGCAATGCACATCCTCAACCAACTGAGCCAGGCAACGCGTTTGTAGTGTAAATGGAAAATAATAATTATATAAAAAAACACATGTTAATGATATAAACAAAATAATACGCGCGCAGTTTGAATCACCCAACCACGCTTGGACACCTCAGCTTTCTTCTTCGTTTTCACCTGCAATATGAATGATATAGCGGGGGTTTTAAACCCCCACTAACCATAGCCACGAAAAATAGCGAATAAAAAAGGCGTTAATATAAATTGAGCGCGAGGTTGCCATTTAATTCGTATGGAGCTCCTGAATTCAACTTCATAGGTCTCAAGGTTTAATTTTTCCTCAACAAGAAAGCCCTAATTTGGAGCTTCAGAAACCCTAACGTTTGTTCATGGCAGATTTTGATGCAAGCAGTTTTAGCATAATTAAACGTTACCAAAAGCTTCAGGGAGATGTTAGTAGCATAAATCAATAATCAAAACACATGAATGATGCATAGAAATTAGAATTCGATTATGGAAATATTTGTGACAAACGTGACTCTGTTCTACCGTTTCTTTGAGTATGAGAGCCTGTTCTTGGGTGCAATAGCTTCCTGGTAACTCAGGCAAGATGATGGAATTCTTTTTAGGCGTGGAAAGGCACTGCAAGTATGGTTTCAGTTTCACAACTTTCTTGATTTTTTTGCAAATTGGTTATGGCCTCTGAGCAGTTTTCACGTGTCTTCTGCACTAGGGTTCACTTGTGCCTTTGTATGTGAAGCAAATTAGGTCAAAACCTTGGCCCAAAAGTCCATGAATTAATGTTTCATATCTTTGATTTTCACCATATATTTTTCAATATTTTTCCATGAAAACTTTGCCAATTATGGAAGATCTTGTCCCCTTGAGTGATGCACGAAATCCTTAGCATGTGTGGAGTATATTTTCTGCATAAAAAGATTTGACAACCATTATTTGATATTTTTCTACAATTAAAACTAATTAAATGAATTAATAAGAATAAAAATTCAATTAATTAATTAAAAATAAGAAAATAAATCCTTTTAAGCTCAATGGGTCGTGCATAGGCTTTGGGTAATGATTCAAGGAAGAATTTGAGGCCCATTAGCAAATTTGAAGTGTTTTAGGCAAAGTTGACTTTTGAAAGTTCCCAAAAATTTCCCAACTTCTCCAATGCATATCTTGCTCAATTTTGAAGCTTTGAACATGTTCTTGGACATTTTGGGAAGGTATTGAAGTCCTTTAACCAATGCCTTTGGTCCCATGTCATTTTGATTTACCAATCTCAAGTTATGGTCTTTGACTTAAAGTGCCTTTTTGTTGACTTTTGAAAATGACCTATAATGTTGAAATTGATAACTTTTTGTGAGAGAATTTCTTGGACTTGGAGTTTGAAGATGAGTTGTAGGAAATGTCATTATCTTCAAAATGAGCATTGGATGGAATTTTTCTGATAAACCATGAAGAAGTTATGCCTTGGTCAATTTGCAGTTGACTTTTTCAGCTGTCCAAAAATAGAAACTTTTGCATCTTGAGACTTTTTGAGCCATGCTTTGAGAATAATGATCAAGAATTGATCAAATGATGATTGTGGCTTCAAAATAAGATGTTGACCAAAAATTTTGACTTTTGACTGTCAAATGACCATTTTGCCCTTGTAGTTGACTGTGGAGCAAATAGGGTTTTTGACTGTGCAACTTGATGTTGTGAGTCTTGAAACTTGACATATGGATGTTTGACAATGTATGTAGGCATGTGGGACTTGATTGAGCCCTTGAAAACCTCAATCTCTTTGCAAGAACCAAAACCCTAATTTTGACTGTGTTAGGAGGCAATTGGACTGTGCAACCCTTGAGGGATTTTGAAGCTTGATCCTGCCAAATCTTGAAGAATATGGGAGGGAAAATTTTGGGGTACAACAATTAGCTTGAACAATGGATGGCTGAAATGGTATGGAGAAGTCAGTGTGCAGAGCTGAGTTTTTGAAAATGCAGGATGGTGTTAATGGTGTTATAGTTTTGTAACAGGGTGTGGGATTGATTCTATGTGATGTTTAGAAACTTTAGAAACCAAAAGGCCAAGAAACGCACGAGTAGATTATGAGTTTCAAGTTTTTGGTCAGTTTGTATGAAAATGGAAGTGTGAAGTGTGATTCTGAGTTCTAGGTTCTTTCAAGGCTTGAGCATTCGTGTGTTTGTGTCAAATGGTTTGTGTATGTATAAACAAAAGTGTTTGAGTGCATTGGCAAGTCAGAAGTACAAGTTCTTAGCTTTTGGCTAGGTTACTTGATTTTGAAGAAAAGAGGGAAACAAGTTTCAAGAAGAGGTACAAGCATGGGATGGGTGATTGTAAGTGTTAGAAACATTTCTCATGAGTTATAGGACCTGTTTGATTAGAAGAGAACAAGTGCAAGGCTCAAGAACAAGTTTTGTACAAAA
Source organism: Vicia faba (assembly GCA_948472305.1). Classification (NCBI taxonomy): domain Eukaryota; kingdom Viridiplantae; phylum Streptophyta; class Magnoliopsida; order Fabales; family Fabaceae; genus Vicia; species Vicia faba. The sequence goes on from OX451738.1 coordinate 1,028,853,202, forward strand.
AGTCACTTTATCAAAATGGCAATGTAACCTTTCTACCAAAAATGGATATAAAGCATGTCCATGAATTGAATGCTTGAAGTGAGGCCTCTAACAGCTGTGTAAACCATTAATTATGGAGTGCCTAACAAGTTTGAGGCCTGCAAAGTAGAGTTAATGCAGCACAACTTTTAATTTTAATTTTGTTCATCACTAAAATGACTTGTAATTAAAGTGATAAAACCATAACTTTATCTCTTCGATTCTCCATACTCAAGAATGATCTCAAGGAGTTCTTGGACATTTTAGAAAGCTTTCAATGTGCTCTACAACCCATATTTGAATTGCTTTTGAATATTCCCCTGGGAACTATATGAAAAAGTTCCATGAAGTTGGGTCAAAATCCTGACAAAATTAGGGCAAAATTTCACTAAGTGTTTTGTTTTATGACCCTATGTTCTTAAAATTATAACTTCAGATCCAAGCACTTTTGGAAGGAGTTGTGTAAAGCAAAGTTGTAGATTTCATTCATATCTACAACTTTCATGTTGGAAGTTTCTCTTGAATCTTCTTGCATCATGGTGAAAAATTTGTTCAAAGTTATGAAAAAATATGAAATTTCCAACACTTAGAAAAATTTCTAAGTTTAGAAATTTTGACTTTTCAAAATGAAATATTGACTTTTTTATTTCTTGATGAATAAGTTTCATATTTCGACATATTTTGATGAATTATGATCTTTGGCACTTGAATTTGACCAAGAAGTCAAAATTTGACTTTTCAGTATACAGTTGACTTTTGATTAGTTGACTGAAAAATTCATCTGTCAATCCAATGGACTTGTAATGTTTTCACCATTTTGCCCTTTTGGAGATTTGATCAAATTTCTTGAGGTGTTGTGGTCCAAACTTGATCAAATGATACATATGAGTCTAAAATGTTGATTTGGATAAAAAATTATGAGGTTTGACTATAAATTGGCCATAGTTGACTTTTTCCCCAATACAAGTGATTTTTAGGTCAACTGCTCAATTGACTGAGCAAAAGTGTGATTCAAGGCTTGAAACTTGTCATGAGTAATCTTGGGGGTCCAAAATGATCTATGAAAGTTGTATGGGGCATTGGAAACTCAAAAATCCTTGTGCAAACTCCAACCCTAATTTTGGTCATCAGTGCTTAAGGAGGTGTCTTGAGCTGATCAAACCCTAATGCAGTCTTGAGTAAAGGGAGATCCTGTGAGAAAATTCTTGATAATTGAGAGGGAAAATTTTGGGGTACAACAACTGCCCCTGTTCAATCTTCTTAAACCTGAAGAGTTTGATTGGCGAGTTTTGCCATTCATGACTCGAAGGTGGAAGATGATTGGACACTAGAGTGCCTAGAAATTTACACTAGGTGATGTGATGTTAGAGGGAATGGGCTTAAAGATTCCATTTGGAGAGATGATAGAAAGTTGTTGGAGATGAGATTGTAGATGCCATCCATAAATGATTGCTGAACCGTATCTATAAGTTGAAAAAAAAGAGTATCAGAATGGCGTCCGTGTCTGGAGCGTATCTGAACTGTATTTGAGAGTTGGATCTGAATGAGTATCATAATGGCATCCATGTCTGGAGTGTATCTGAACTATATCTGAACGCTGAAATTGAATGAGTATCATGATGTCATCAGTGTCTGGAGCGTTTCTGAACTGTATCTGAAAGTTGAAAACTGAATGAGTATCAGGATGGGATCTGCGTCTAGAGCGTATCTGAACTGTATCTAAAAGTTGAAAACTGAATGAGTATCAAAATGGCATCCGTGTCTGGAGCGTATCTGAATTGTATCTGAAAACATTGAACATTGTTAATGGTAGCTGTTAACCTTATCCTGAAAGGGTTAAATGTTAGATAAAATGAAAAGTCAGGTTGTATGAAATGCATGGTATGATGCATTCATTCTATCAACTTTTATGATATATGGATGCGATGTATACGTATGTAAGCTAATCTGCTGCTCTGCTGTTAGACTGGGGAAAATAAATCCCTGACTGCTGCTGAGGATACGGAGTGTAAGTCTTCATGTTGTGAAGTTGAAGTGCTGATAAATTTCCGCTTAGAGAAATAAACTCTGTTGTAAGGTAAATGTCGTGTACTGCTTATAAGACCCTGTTGGGAAATCCTGAGAATTTGAACGACTTCTACTGGGGATTGATAACTGGAAGCTTTGTTCCGTTGGGGATTAAACTGCACACTGCAGGGAATTTTATGGAGATAAACTTAGAGAGATTTCCTTATCTCTTAAAGCCATCAATGATTGTCTTTTATTTTGTTTATTTGTAAACAGTAATTATGTTCAAATGCATATGTTCAAAAAATAAATCATTGGACGTTTTTGTAAACAAAACACAAGAATAAAGAAAAACAGGTAGTTTTGCACTTTCAAAGGGATATCTTTGTATTGACTTTGAATAAGTATTTTTTGTATAATGAGACAAACATTCTAGTAAGAGAATGCTGTCGTAAAAAAATGAAAATTTTGATACAAAGAAAAGATAGCAATGTGCAATAATGCCAAGGGGTTCCCATTCTACTATAGCCTTCATATCTCTGAGCATCTTGTCTATTTGTTGCCTCGTCCGAAGATGATTGAATTGATCAGAACCTCTGAGTTTGTCAGTTGAAGCCAAAGGCTGTCCATAAAGTGATCCAACGGGCATAGTCAAACGCTTTAATTCCCTATCTTTTGCCTGGACCACCCTTTCAGGTTTTCAGTCTACCGGGATACCCTTTTTTGCCCAAGTCGCCCTTTCGGGTTTTTAACTTTCCGGGTGTACAAATTGTTTTTTGTTTTATCCCTAATTTTTTCCCGAACCTTTTTGGTTCTCCGGGATTCCCTTGTTGTTCCTAGGTGTGTCAACCTAGCGGGTCTCTTATGCGTAGTATATTTTGACTATGTTTGCATTCGTAGGGTGCGGCAGGTCGTCGCCATCCATGGTTGTCAGAATCATTGCTCCACCAGAGAATATGTTTTTTATCACAAATGATCCTTCATAGGTAGGAGTCCATTTTCCCCTGGGATACCTTTGCGGCAATATGATACATTTGATCACCAGATCTCCAACTTGATACACTTGGCGTCTGACCTTTTTGTTGAAAGCCTTGATAATCCGTTTTTGATATATTTGACTATGGAAAACAACAGTAAGCCTTTTCTCATCAATTAAGTTCAGTTGATCAAGTCGAGTCTGGATCCAATCTTCTTCATTCAACCCTGCATCCTTTATAATACTCAAAGAGGGGATCTGGACCTCAATAGGCAAGACAACTTCCATGCCATATACTAGAGAGTAGGGTGTTGCCCCGGTTGATGTGTGAGTTGTGGTACGATACCCATGGAGAGCGAATGGTAGCATCTCATGCCAGTCTTTGTATGTGACTGTCATTTTCTGTATGATCTTTTTAATGTTATTATTCGCGGCTTCAACAACACCATTCATCTTTGGCCGGTAACGGGAAGAATTGTGATGCTAGATCTTGAATTTCTCTCATAAGGAGGTGATCATAGTATTGTTCAAGTTCGTACCATTATCTATAATGATCCTGTCCGGGATACCGTAACGACAGATGAGATTGTGCTTGATGAACCGGGCGACAAAATTCTTGGTAACGAAAGCGAAAGAAGCTGCCTCCACCCACTTTGTAAAATAGTCAATGGCCACTAAAATGAAGCGGTGTCCATTGGATGTTGTTGGATTGATTTCCCCAATCATATCAATCCCCCATATAGCAAAGGGCCAAGGAGCCGTTAAGAAATTCAGATGAACCGGGGGTACGTGCACCTTGTCAGCATAAATCTGACACTTGTGGCAAGTTCGAGAGTGTTGATAGCAATCTAATTCCATGGTAGACCAGTAATAGTCTGCCTGTAGGATTTTCTTTTCCATCGTATGCCCACTAGAATGTGTGCCAAAATTGCCTTCATGTAATTCAGCCATGATCCTTTCAGCTTCAACCTTGTCTACGCACCGAAGTAACACAGAGTCATGGTTGCGTTTGTAAAGAATTTCATTACTAAGGAAGAATTTAGCAGAGAATATCCTTAAGAACTTCTTAACGTTTACTGAAGCTCCTTCTGGATATTCCTGAGTTTCGAGATACCTCTTGACTTTGTGAAACCAATGATGGTCCACTACTTCTTCGCTATTAATCTCGTGACAGTGTGCTGTTTCATCCCTTCGTTCGATGGTGATTCGGGGAGCCTCATTATCCCATTTAAGTTTAAACATAGATAACATTGTGGCTAGTGCATCTGCTAACTGATTTTCTTCTCACGGGAAATGCTCGAAGGTAATCTTCTCAAATCGTGGGAGCAATGTCCAAACATGTTCTTTGTAAGGGATAAGGTTAGGGTGTTTGGTGTCCCATTCCCCTTTGATCTGGCTAATAACCAAAGCTGAATCTCTGAATACATTCAAAGATTTGATCCCCAAGTCTATGACAGCTTTGATACCAAAGATGCACGCTTCGTATTCTGCCATGTTATTTGTACAATTGAGCAGAGTCTTGCCGTAAAAGGAGTATGACATCCTTCAGGAGATATGAATACAACACCAATACCATTGCCGAGTGCGTTAGATGCCCCATCATAACTAGGGCCCATCTGCCATCTCGCTATTCTCCCAGAGAGAGCAGGCTTCTCGAAGATGTATTTTATCATATCCATTTTAGATATCAATAAGGTAGTATGGGTCAGCATATACTGTCTTAGCCGGCGAGCAGCCCATGCCAGAGTGCATCAAGTTTTCTCGAGCAGCGAATATCTTATTTCACAGTTGGTAAACTTTTTTCTCAGGTAATAAATAGCGTACTCTTTTCGGCCAGACTCGTCATGCTTCCCCAGCACACACCCCATTGAATTTTCTAAAACAGTCAGATACATGATCAATGGTCTTCCCTCGAATGGTGGCATCAGCACAGGAGGCTCTTGCAGGTATTATTTGATCTTGTCAAAAGCAGTTTGGCACTCATCATTCCACTTGACCACTTAATCTTTCTTTAGTAATTTGAAGATTGGTTCACAAGTAGTTGTCAGGTGAGAAATGAATCTGGCAATGTAGTTTAAACATCCCAAGAATCCTCTGACTTCCTTCTCAGTACGAGGAGCAGGCATCTCTTGTATCACTTTCACCTTGGAGGGATCCACTTCAATACCTTTATTACTGACGACAAAGCCTATGAGTTTACCAGACCTCACCCCAAATGTGCACTTATTTGGGTTCAATCTCAGCTTGTATTTCTTTAGCCTCTCAAATAGTTTCTATAAATGATCAAGATGCTCTTCTTCTATTTGAGATCTAGCTATCATGTCGTCCACATAGACCTCTATTTCGTGGTGTATCATGTCGTGAAATAGAGCTACCATGGCACGCTGATAGGTTGCCCCAACATTCTTCAGTCTGAACGGCATAACCTTGTAGAAGAATGTCCCCTATTGTGTGACAAAGGTTGTCTTCTCCATGTCCTCAGGAGCCATTTTGATTTGGTTGTAACCTGAGAAACCGTCCATGAAGGAAAACACTTTGTGATGTGCCGTATTGTTAACTAGAATATCAATGTGGGGAAGTGGGAAATCATCCTTAGGGATAGCCCTATTAAAATCTCTATAGTCCATGCACATTCGTACCTTTCTGTCCTTTTTGGGCACGGGAATAACATTGGCAACCCATTGCGGGTAAGAGGTGACAGCCAAGAATCCAACGTTGAATTGCTTCATGACTTCAGCTTTAATCTTCTCTAACATATCTGGTCGCATTCGACGGACCTTTTGTTTTACTGGTGGGCAGTACTCTTTTGTAGGTAGACGATGTACCATAATATCTGCATCAAGTCCTGGCATGTCTTCATACGACCAGGCAAAGACCTTAACATATTCGTGTAGCAACTGAATCAGACGCTCTTTGACACTGGGTTCCAGATTAGCACCCACCTTGACCTCTTTTTTGTCTTCTTAGGTACCTAGGTTGATTGTATCCACTGGTTCCTCGTGGGGTTGAATGATTCTCTCTTCTTGTAGTAGTAACTTGTCAAGTTCTCTTGGTACTTCACAGTCTTCCTCACCTTCATCTTTGGCTTGGTAGATTAGATTTTCAGAGTCATAGAAGGCCATAGCAGAACCGTTACCCATGGGATCCCGAATGGATGTAGACCCGCATTGTGAGTGTGAGTGTGTGTAAGAGTACATCTATCTTTGAAATAAATGAAAATGTAAAAAGAAAAACAATGAGCACAAAGTTTGTATGAAAAAACGTCCATGATTCATTGATGTCATATGGAAATGAGATAATAACCGTTATAAATGGACCATGGTGCCTCAGGTAAGGCACAAGGTTTTAAGAGTCTAAATTGTTTTAATATTACAGATCCAACAAAATGTAAAGATAAATTATTGTGGGATAAAAGTGATCGAGACGAAATCTCTAGCCTCCCAGTTGCTGAGCCCTCCATTGACAGTTGGGAAAATCCAATCCTCCAGGTTGTAGCTGTCTTTATCATCTCCCACCGTATTAACTTTGCGGTTGCTGATCTTCAAGGGTGGTACTCCGGCACGAGCACGTCGTACAACCTTCTGGGCACCTGAAGTGAAACCTAGGCCAAACTTGTCAGACTTGTATGGGATATCTGGGAGTTGTCCCCAAATAGTGCACCACCTTCTTCTACCACTGCCTTGGCATCCTTCAAAGATGACATCCATAGTGGAGGCCTTGTGATCTTGGGAACTTGAGACACAACCTTGGTTACTGCCACATCTTGCGGGACTTCTTCAAAGTGCTGGAATGGAGTTTCAATAAATTCACCATCTAACTCCACATATCTGAAGGAATTGAGATGGCTGATCATATACTCTTATTCTCCATGAACGGTGATGATTTTCCCTTGAATCAGATATTTCAGCATTTGGTGCAGCGTAGAGGTAACAACGCCAGCATTGTGGATCCATGGTCGTCCTAGCAAGCAGGAATATGAAGGGCGAATATCCATTACATAAAAAGTTAAATCAAATGTTTGGGTTCCAACCTTTATGGGGATATCCACTTCCCCATGCACCATCCTTTTTGAGCCGTCAAAGGCTCTCACTACTATGTTGCTTGGTTTTAATGTCAATCTCTCACAATCAAGCCTATCAAGAGCCTTTTTAGGCAATACATTTAGAGACGAGCCAATGTCCACCAAGACATGAGCCAAGGTTGTGCCCCTGCATTCTACTGAGACATGTAATTCCTCATTATGCTTCCTCCCTCTTGGCGTTAAATCAGCATCTAAAAAAACTAAACCATTATCTGCAGTCAAGCTGGCTACGCAGTCTTGGAACTGATCGGCAAATGTTTCTTGGGGTACATGGGCAGTTTTCAAGAATTTTACCAAGGCCTTTGCATGCGCCTCAGAACATAGTAGTAAATCCAGCATGGAAATTTTAGATGGAGTTTTCCCCAGTTGCTCAACTACATCGTAGTCGATTCTTCTTATGATTTTTAGAATTTCCTCCCTCTCTTTCCGGGAGGTCTCAGGGATAGCCAATGATTGTGCCTTCGTCCGGACAGGCTCAATCAGAATACTTTTACCTTGAGTCTCAGCTGACTCAGCAGCAGGAATGTTAGTAGGAGTGATAACAGGGGTTGTAACAGCTTTGTGAATTGGAGTATTAGAAAAGATGATTGTAGGACTGGGAATAACCTTTGGAGGAGCAACAACAACAGGAATGATTACGGGTCCATAAATAACCTTTGGGGGAGCAATTTCTGGAGAGAAAATCCTTCTGCTTTGGGTAATCTTGCTAGTCCCTGCAATATCATTGTTATCAGAGTCAACTTTCTCAGAACTTGAATCTTTGGCAGCTGGCCAATCTTGCTTGATACCATGGTAGTAGACAACCCCTCCATAATTCCATGGTACGGTTTTGTCTGACCAATACAAGATTGGTCCATGCATTGTAATTATCAAAGGAGCTACTTTTGGAACTGATGTAATTCTAATGGGTCTTTTGGTGGAGACCCTGGAAGAATTGTCGAAAATGGTCACGATGGAAACATTATTATAAGAAATAGGTGGAACATAAGTCTTTTCGAACATAATTTCCTTGTTATCTATTAGGCACTGAATGACTGCTTTCAACAAAGGACAACTGGTTGGTGAGGACAAACATAAATGACAACTTTCATCATAGCCCGGGAATACACCGGCAATCAACAAGTTCTTTTTGATAGTCAGGAGTGGGGTCACAAGCTCATCAACTGAAGTAACAAACATATCTTCCTCAATGGCGTTGGCATTATGGCCGTCTTTGGGCATAGAGGCAGAAATGACATTGGGCTTTTCTAGCGCATCAAATTCAATTTATTTGGTTTCAAGCAGATCTTGTACTTTGTTCTTTAGAGCACAACAATTGTTAGTGTCATGGCTGGGACTTTCAGAGTGGTATGCACAACGGGCATTAGGATGATAGTGAGGAGAGGTTGTGTTAGGGTTCTTTGGAGCTTCTTTCAAGGTCACTAGATTAGACATTAACAAATGTGGTAATACTTGAGATAGTGTCTGTGATACGGTGGCCAGAACCAGGACTGTTTTTTTTTAGGAATGCTGGTTTACGTTTTGAGTTTGTGTTCGCAAAATGTCGCGGTAAGCAAGAGTCGCCACCGACTTTTATTTTATCCAACAGGAAAGGAAAAAAGCACATAAAAATTCCTTTTTCGAGATATTTCTGAGTACGGGGGGTAGATTATAGAAAGGGAAGGTATTAGCACCCTTTCTATCCGTAGTTACCTACGGGCTCTTAGGTACTTGCTCATAATTTTCAAAATTGCTTCTTTGTGTGTTTCTGTGATTTGAAAAGTTTTTGTTTTGACTTCGATTTAACTCTTGCTTCTGTCTTCAAGAGTGTAGTGAAGTGTTTTTGAAAACTTTGTTTGTAAACGAGTGTAAGTATGAAAAAGTTTGTTTTGATTGAGCAAGTACTTAAGAACTAATCTACCTACTCGAAAAAAAGAATCGTTCTATGTTCGTTTCCTTTAGACAATGCTATCCCACTATTAGTGAGTAGGTAGCACTGTCGTTGGAGTTTTGAGGGTCAATTCAAAAGGGACGTATGGTCACTAAAGCAATGTTAGGACGTCTTAGTAATAACCCTAATGTCTTAGATTAATCATCCGAGGCAACAATATCCGAGGCAACTTTTCCGAGGCAACTTTGATCTTTGGAAAAAAGGATGACCACTAAAAATATGCTATCCTAAATGACCGTTTACCGAAGGCAACCAAGTGGGAGTGTACCCTAGGAGTGCGCATGTGCGAGTGATTCAATTTCAGATTATTTATCTTTGCACATTTTAGGGTTATCTAACTGTTCTAAGGTTTTACATACATTCTTGTCATGCATCCTAATATCATACATCTAACAGTTTAATAATTTGCGGAATTTAGAGTGTGGAAATTAAACTACGCTATTACAAGGCTTCGGGTATTTACATAGCCAAAAACAAACCCTTTAAAAATAAAGCGATAAATGAAAATAAAAGTCCTAATTTAAACTATTAAAACTTGTGAGCAGATACAATAATTGGGTAAAAATAATAATAAAGCGCGCGATGAAATTAAGAGCGGGAAGAAACTAGGGTTTTGACCCTTCTAACCTAATCAAAAGAAAAATGTTTTTGTTGTTTTTAATAAAAAAAGAATTAGGTTTTAAAATTAAATATACAATTAATTAGTTAATTAAATTAATTAATGAAAATAATTACATGGCCTATTTTGTGGTTTTGTTATTTTTAAGAAAAGAAAATATAATTAAATTAGAAATAAAACCCTAATTGTTCTAATTATTTTAATTATTTACAAAAAGAAATTAAAGTTTACCTAAAATTAAAATCTAATTAAATTAATCAATTTTTGATAAAAAATAAAATCTAAACCTAATTTGTGAAAAGTATTATTTTTATGATTTTTTAATAAAAAGAAAATAATTAATTTTGTTAGTAAATAAAATAAATAAATAAATAAATAAATAAATTAAGTAAAATATAAAAAGAAAAGAAATAAGAAATTGGGCCTGCAATTAGTAGCTTGAGGGGGTATGAAAAGCAAACTGGCCCAACAATCTGAAGTCCATGTTGCCTTCTAAGATCCTATGTTATGCGTTTGACTAGGCATTTGGTGCTCCCTCATGGATGGCCTTTGAATCTGGCCATCTGGCCACTTGGCAGACTAGATCTTGAGGTCACATGATGAACCTTGGCTTCATGTGCATGCTGGATTATCTGCAAGAAAATAATATGAAGAAAGTGGGGGACCTGGGATTCGAACCCAGGTCCTGAAGCGTTTTGCCTTCGCCCTGTAACCAACTGCGCTACTTGTTTTTGTTGTTAAATAATACAAAACAATTATTATATTATAAACAAGCATAATATGGAAAAACTCGTGCGGAAATTTAAACGATCCAATGGGAAGGTGCCAGCAAATCATCTTCTTCTCTTCTCCGTGGGTAAAAGTCCCAGACTTTTACCTACGGACGTTCGTCCATAGCTATAGCCCCTGTACATTCTCAAAATCAATTATAGGAAATATAAATAAAAACCAAGGCCATGGATGGATCCGTCTAGACCTTCTGAGTTCAATGATGGCCCTTTCATGGCCCAATTTTGCCTGTAAACAAAACTCCTAAATCGAACCATAAAACCCTAGCTATGGTGAAATATTATACAAGCCATGAAAATGCAATCAAATGTTACAGGAAGCTTGCAAACATGATGGTGATCAAGAATATATCATTAATTCACGCTATGAATGTCTAAATCTTGCAAACCGAATTCAAAAATACATGGATGTCGTGATGGACATACAGAGTTATATAGGGCCTGGAAACACTTGTTCTTGACTGCTTTTGCTTGCTAGGGATCCCAGGAAGCGATTGGAATGGTCCAAGGGTATTGAATTGTCCTCTAAGTAGGAATTCGATTCACCGCTTTTCTTGTTTTTTCCAAGTTGTGTTCTTGATCACACGCCTCCTTCTAAACTCGTTTTGGGTCTGCACACGTTCCTTATGTATTGAGGAATGAATTAGGGTTGAAAGAATGATCACAATCATCTTCCATCAATGCTTTTGATTTTGATTTGATACACCTTGAATATATTTCCAAAAATGGCCTAATTCAATCTTTTTGTGCACACCATACCTTTACACGAATTTGATTTGATGCTAGCTGGACATTAAGACCTGAAACAAGCAGAAGATCTTTGAATTTCAATGTTTTGGATTTTATATGATTTGTTTTGATTTAAAATGATTTAATTCTAATAAAAATAAAAATAAATAATATAAATAAGATAATGACAAGTGGAAAAGGCTAGGGCTCTTGGACCATGTTGCCAACTTAAAGCAAGTGAAAAAGATTGGGCCCATTTGGCAAAATTTGAAGTTTTGGGCATAGTTGACTTTTGGCAATTTTGCAAAAAAGGTCAACTTCACCAATGCATAACTTTCTCAATTTTGACTCTTTGGAAGTGTTCTTTGAATTTTTATAAATATTGAGATGTCCTATAAGCAAACCTTTTGGTCTCGTCTCAATTTGGTATTCCATGCTCATGTATGAAGCTTTTACAAAAAGGGTGTTTTTGTTGAATTTTCAAAATGACCTATAATGTCCAAATCCATAGCTTTTTGTGAGTGAATATTTTGAACTTGGGAGCTGAAGATGGATTTTAGAGAATTGCATCCTCTTCAAAATGAGATTTGTATGGGTCATTTCTCATAAAGTATGAGAAATTTATGCTTGGTCAAATTTGAGTTGACTTTTCCTACAAAACCCTAATTTAGCAACTTTTGATTCTTGATGAATTATGAGCAATCCTTGATGAATCATGATCAACCCTTGATAAAATGATGAATGATACTTCAAAATGAGGATGTTGACCCAAAATCTTGAAGTTTGACTGTATGTGGGCCACAATTGACTTTTGCCCTAGCATAGTCGATTTTTGGGCCTTTGAGCAATTGACTGAGCAAACTTTCTCTGTAGGGATTGAAACTTGACATGGATGATCTTGAGAACATATTAGGACATTTGTGATGATTTAGGATCCCTTGGACTCAAGTATCTCGATGAAACATAAAACCCTAATTTGAGGTAGACAACCTTAGGAGAGAGCTTGTCTGGTCAACCCTTGGACTTCCTTGAGCAACTTGAGGATCTCACTTGAAATGTTTTGAGAAATATGGGAGGGCAAATTTTGGGGTACAACAGCTGCCCATGTTTAATCTTCTTAAACCTGAGGATGTAGATTGACTTTTCTGCCTTTCGTGATCCGAAGGTGGAAGATGATTGAACACTAGAGTGCCTAGAAATTTGCACTCGCATGAAATGGTAATTGTCTTGTGATCTCGGGAATGGGCTTATAGATGCCATTTGGAGATTGGTGACGGGAGATGGGCTTAAAGATGCCATCCAAAGAAGTGTCGATCGCATAAGAGATTCCTTAGCGAGAGCTTGTATACCTGTTGTTGAGGAAGATTCCGCTGGGGATTTTGTTCTTTGTCTTAAGAGAAATAGAATTTTAGGAGCTTCAGTCTTCCGTTATTCTACTGCTGAATCGTCTCTGTTTTGAATTTTAGGAGTTTTGGTCGTCCATTATTCTACTAAGGAATCGTCTTTTAGTTGAAGAGGTGAGCATGAACTACTATCTGGTCGTGATCCAGGCTTCATAGTGATAGGGCCGACTGCTATCTGGTCGTAATCCAGGATTTACAGTGACTTACTAGAAAGATGAGACTAAACTTGCTATCCGGTCATAATCTAGGCTTCACAATTTCTCAATTCTTATCTGGTCGTAATCCAAGCTTCAGAAGGAATTAAGTTGTTATCCGGTCGCATCCGGGCTTCAACTTGAATTTAGGGCACACTAATATCCGGTCGACTCCAGGCTTCTTATTAACTGTCCATGTAATATTACTATTTGGTCGAAATCCAAGCTTCACAATGTCTTGTACCGTTATCTGGTCGTAATCCAGGCTTCGCGATGTGTTATACCATTATCTGGTTGAATCCAGGCTTCATGGTGTCTTATATTGTTATCTGGTCGTAATCCAGGCTTCACAATACTTTACTTCTTATCTGGTCGAAATCCAGGCTTCAGAAGAAATCAAGTGGTTATCTGGTCGCATCCGGGATTCCCTTTGACTGTTGGGCCTACCAATATCCGGTCGAATCCGGGCTTCATAGTAATTGGCCAAGTAAACAGCTATTTGGTCGTAATCCAAGCTTCACAGTGTCCCTTACCGCTATCTGGTCGTAATCCAGGCTTCACGATGTATCATACCACTATCTGGTCAAAATCCAGGCTTCATGGTGTTCGGAGGAATCAAGATAATATCCGGTCGAATCCGGGCTTCATAACTTGAATTAAAGATATACCACTATCTGGTCGTAATCCAGGCTTTGCGGTGTCTTTGGCTGCTATCTGGTCGTAATCTAGGCTTCACAACGTCTTCTACCATTATCTGGTCGTAATCCAGGCTTCATGGTCTTGTATTACTATCTGGTTGTAATCCAGGCTTCACAGTAACTTGTTGAGCTGTTATCCGGTCATAATCCGGGATTCACAGCTTGTGTTTATGATATACCACTATCTGGTCGTAATCCAGGCTTCATGGAAACTTGCTGAGCTGCTATCCGGTTGTAATCCGGGCTTCACGGCTTGCAGGGGATTAAACTATTATCCGGTCGAATCTGGGCTTAATAGCTTGCTTTTAAGAGATACCACTATCTGGTCATAATCCAGGCTTCGCGGTAGTCTGATACTGTTATTTGGTTGTAATCTGGGCTTCATAATATGCTGTAGAAATCAAGGTACTATCTGGTCGGATCCGGGCTTCATAGCTTGAGTTTTGTGAGAATTTGATTGTATCTTTCCTGAAAGGTAAAGGTTAGCTGTATGTAATGCATGATATGTATCAGGCAAATGATGTTCTCAAAATAAATGAGATGGTGTTGTATGATGTGTATGTAAATGTCATGATGTATGCAATGTTTTATGATATTCTCTAGCTGGGGAAAATAAATCCCGGATTGCTGCTGGAGAGTGAAAGAGTTTCGCTCGCTGAGGATAGTGACCGAATATGATTGGAAGCAAAATTCTGTTGGAGAATACATTGGTGAGAGAATGATTCTGTGGGGAAGAGATGCTCTGCTGAGGATTTGCTGATCTTGGAGAAATACCCCCGGCTGTGGATGAATTATCGTTGCTGGCGATGATAAATTCTGTTGGGGATGAAGTTTCCTATTTGTGGAAGAAATGAACTCCGCTGGGGATAATCTTTCAGTGGCAACTTCACTGGGGATAATCTTCCAGACTCTACCGGGGATAATCCTCTGGACTCCACTGGGGATAATTTTTTTTTAGTGCTGATGATAGATAAACTTCTGCTTGGGGAGAATCTTATCGACTCATTCGCGGTTGCGAACCTCAGCTAGGGAGAATTAACACCACTGTCCTTTTCTTACTCTGCGGGGAGTGAATGTACCTTAGTCATATTCTTCAGCTAGGTTTATTCATGTACCTGGTGAATAGAGCAACTGTAAGGTCTGTACATTTCTTATTTTCCCCTGTTTCTGATATTACGAGTAATCGTCTTTTGTTTCGCACGTAAATATTTATGAGCAGAAATTATTGTCAAATGCATATATAAAAAATGAACATTGGACATTCTTGCAAAACAAAACAGAAAAGGAAACAATTTGAACTTTCTTTGTGAAAATGAATCGTATTGAATTTGAAGTTGGCCTGTAAATAGGTGTTTTTTGTGCAAGAGGCTGACGTCCTAGTAAGAGAACGCCGCCGATCAAACAGAATTTACAATTTGTGAAAAACAAAGAAAAACAGCTATGTGAAAAATCTCACTGGGTTCCAACTCTGTTATTGCCTTTATGCCCTCGAGCATCTCATCACTTTGCTACTTGGTTGAAGGTAGATCAGATTGATTAGTGCCGTCCAAGCTTGATAGTCGATACCGAAGTCTGGTTGCAAGATGATCCAATGAGACATAGTGTTATGCTTTGATCCCTAATTTTTTCCTGCACCGCCCTTTCAGGTTTTCAGTCCACCGGGATACCCTTTTTGGCCCAAGCCTCCTTTTCAGGTTTTCGACTTGCCGGGTGTACAGTTTTTTTAATTTTCATCCATTATTTTTGCCCGAACCCTTTTGGTTCACCGGGAAGCCCTTATTTTTGCCTAGGCCAATCAACCTAACGGGTCTTTGATTATGTGTAGTATTTTTTCACTATGTCTGCATTGACAGGGTGAGGAAGGTCGTCACCATCCATGGTGGTTAGAATCATAGCTCCTCCTGAGAAAATGTTCTTAACCAAAAATGGCCCTTCGTACGTAGGGGTCCATTTGCCCCTGGGATCACCTTGTGGCAGTATGATGCGCTTGATCACCAAATCCCTGACTTGATACTCTTGTCGTCTAACTTTCTTGTTAAATTCCTTGATCATCCTCTTTTGATACGTCTGACCATGACAAATAGTAGTAAGTCTTTTCTCATCGATTAAGTTCAGCTGATCAAGCCGGGTCTGGATCCATTCGTCTTCACTCAAACCTGCATCCTTCATAATCCGAAGAGAGGGTATCTGAACTTCAATGGGCAAGACTGCTTCCATGCCATATACCAAGGAATAAGGTGTTGCCCCTATTGACGTCCGTGTTGAGGTACGATACCCATGAAGAGCAAATGGTAACATCTCGTGCCAGTCTTTGTATGTCACCTTCATCTTCTGCACAATCTTCTTAATGTTCTTATTAGCCGCTTCAACAACCCCATTCATCTTCGGCCGGTAGGGAGAAGAGTTGTGATGCTGTATCTTGAACTGCTTGTAGAGCTCGGTGATCATTGTATTGTTGAGATTTGTACCATTGTCCGTAATGATCCTCTCTGGTACACCATATCGATAGATCAAATTGTGCCGGATAAACCGCGTCATGACGTTCTTGGTTACTATAGAAAAAGAAGCTGCCTCAACCCACTTCGTGAAATAATCAATCTCTACCATAATGAAACGATGCCTGTTAGACGCAATAGGTCTGATCTCGCCAATCATATCGATGCCCCACATTGCAAAAGGCCAAGGTGCCGTCAAGACGTTCAGAGGAACTGGAGGTATATGCACCTTATCGGCAAAAACTTGGCACTTATGACAGGTCCGAGAATGCTGATAACAGTCGGCTTCCATAGTAGACCAATAGTATCCCGCCCGTAGGATTTTCTTCGCCATGGTATGTCCACTGGAATGAGTCTCGAAAGTACCTTCATGTAACTCTGCCATAATCCTTTCTGCCTCGTTCTTATCCACACATCATAGTAAAGTTGAATCATGGTTACGCTTGTAAAGAATACCATTACTGATGAAGAACTTCGCATCAAACCTTCTCAAAAACTTCTTGTCATTAACAAATGAACCCTCGGGGTATTCCTGAGCCTCAAGATACCTCTTTACCTCGTGAAACCAGGGTTTATCTGTCACCTCTTCAGTCTCAATGTCGCAGCAATGTGCGGGTTCGTCCAGCCTCTCAATGGTAATCCGGGGAGCTTCATTGTCCCACCTGACCTTGAACATAGAAGACATGGTAGCTAGCGCGTCCGCTAACTGATTCTCTTCCCTGGGGAAGTGTTCAAAGGTTATCTCCTCAAAGTGGGGAAGCAATGTCAGTGCATACTCCTTGTAAGGAACAAGATTTGGGTGTTTCGTATCCCACTCGCCTTTAATCTGACTGATCATGAGAGCGGAATCTCCGAACACACTTAAGAACTTGATCCTTAGGTCAATGGCTGCTCGAAGGCCCATGTTGCACGCTTCATACTCCGCCATGTTATTGATGCAGTTAAAACATAATCGGACGGTAAACAGAGTATGACAACCTTCAGGAGATATGATCACGACGCTGATGCCATTACCCAAAGCGTTTGAAGCTCCACCAAAGTACATAGACCATCGGGATCCTTCCTCAGGTCCTTCATCCGGTCCAGGTTTCTCATAGTCAGTCACCAACATGATGTTCTCATCCGAAAATTCGAAGTTCATAGACTGGTAATCATCCACGGCCTGATGTGCCAAATGATCTGCCAACACACTTCCCTTTATTGCCTTTTGGGTCGTGTATTGGATGTCATACTCAGTCAAGATCATCTGCCATCTTGCTATTCTTCCGGACAAAGCAGGCTTTTCGAAGATATACTTGATTGGATCCATCTTTGATATTAATAGAGTGGTGCGAGTCAGCATATACTGTCTCAGCTGGCGAGCAGCCCATGCCAAAGCGCAACAAGTTTTCTCAAGCAGTGAGTATCGGGTCTCACAGTCGGTAAACGTTTTGCTAAGGTAATAAATAGCATGCTCTTTTTGGCCAGACTCGTCATGCTGCCCCAGCATGCACCCCATTAAATTGTCAAGTACTGTCAAGTATAAAATCAAAGGCCTTCCTTCAACTAGAGGCATCGGAATAGGTGGCTCATGGAGATATTCTTTGATCCTTTCGAAAGCGGCTTGACATTCATCATTCCACTTTACCACTTGATCTTTCTTCAGCAACTTGAAGATTGGCTCACAAGTAGCGGTCAAATGTGAAATGAATCGGGCAATGTAATTCAATCGTCCCAAAAAGCCTCTGACTTCTTTTTCTGTTCGGGGAGCTGGCATTTCCTGTATAGCCTTAACCTTTGCAGGATCCACTTGAATACCTTTATCACTAACGACGAAACCCAGCAGCTTACCAGACCTCACCCTGAAGGTGCATTTGTTCGGGTTTAACCTCAGCTTGTACAACTTTAACCTGTCAAATAGCTTCTTCAGATGGTCAAGGTGTTCTTCTTCAGTCTGGGATCTTGCAATCATGTCGTCAACATATACCTCAATCTCATGGTGAATCATGTCGTGGAATAAAGCGACCATGGCGTGCTGATACGTTGCCCCAGCATTCTTCAATCTGAAAGGCATGACCTTGTAGCAAAAAGTACCCCACTGCGTAACGAACGTTGTCTTCTCCATATCCTCGGGAGCCATCTTAATCTGATTATAACCAGAAAAACCGTCCATAAAAGAGAAAACCTTATGCTGTGCGGTGTTGTCAACCAGAACATCGATATGAGGCAGAGGGAAATCATATTTGGGACTCTCCCTATTCAGATTCCTATAGTCCATAAACATACGAACCTTACCATCTTTCTTCGGCACCGGAACCACGTTGGCAACCCACTGTGGATAAGAAGTAACTGCTAGAAAACCGACATCAAACTGTTTCATAACCTCAACTTTGATTTTCTCAGACATCTCTGGGCGCATTCGGTGAACTTTCTATTTCACTGGAGGACAATCTTCTTTGGTTAGCAGGCGGTGTACCATAATATCAGTATCCAACCCAGGCATATCTTCATAAGACCCGACAAAGATCTCAACATAGTCACGCAACATCTATATCAACCGTTGCTTGATACTAGACTCCAGATTTGCATCGATCTTGACCCCTTTCTTGTCTTCTTCTGTACCCAGATTTACTGATTCCACTGGCTCTTCATGCGGTTGTATGGCCCTCTCTTCCTGAAGTAACAGTCTAGCAAGTTCCCCAGGCACTTCACAATCATCCTCACCTTCGTCCTCGGCTTGGTTGATCGGACTTTTGAAGTCATGACTGGCAGTAGCAGAGTTGTTATCAGTGGGATCCAGAGTGAATGTGGACCTATATATGATATGTGAGTGTGTGTAAGACAAATAGCTGTTTCGCAAGGTAGAAAAGAAAAAACAAGGAGCAAAAAATTTGTAATGCAAGAAAACATCCAATGCTTTATTGATGATATATGGAAATGACACATAATAAGCCCTCACAAACAAAGCCACGGTGTCTCGGGCAAGGCACCGGGCCGTAAAAGTTTCAAATTGTCTGTTACAAGTCTCAAAGCAAAAGTTTATTACTGTGTAATAAAAGAAACGGGCACGAAGTCCTTCGTCGTCCAATTGTTCAAGCCACCGTTAGTAGTCGGGTAAATCTTGCTGTCAAAATCTGACTCTTCATCATCATCTTCAATTGCATTCACTCCCGGATTACTGATACGCAGAGGAGGTCTTCCAATCCGTGCACGCCGAACAATTCTTTGAGATTCTGCAGTAAAACCCAAACCAAACTTGTCATTCTTGTGTGCAAAGTCAAGGAGTTGGCCCCACTTCGCACACCCACCTTTTTCAATGACAGCCCGGGTATCCTTGAGGGAAGCCATCTTCATTGGAGGTTTGTCAGTAGCAATTTCAGTCGACGCTAGAGTTTGGGGAACCTCTTCAAAGTTCTAGCACGGGGTCTCAATGAATTCCCCACCCATCTCCACATACCGGAAGGAATTAAGATGACTTACCATGTACTCCTCCTCACCCTGCACCGTAACAATCTTATCTTTCACTGGATATTTTAACATCTGATGGAGCGTAGAAGTTACTTCCCCAGCCTTATGAATCCACGGGCGACGCAGCAAAACAAGAATAAGATGGTCGAATGTCCATCACATAGAACGTATACGCAAAAGTCTGGTAACCAACCTTAACAGGGACGTCCACCTTTCCATGTACCATCCTTTTGGACCCGTCAAAGGCCCTAACCACAATATTACTTGGCTTCAGCACCAATCCTTCACAATCCAACCGATCTAACGCTTTCTTGGGTAAAACATTTAAGGAAGACCCAGTATCCACCAGCACGTGGGCCAAAGTAGTGTCGCTGCACTCAATCGAGACATGCAGAGCATCATTGTGATTCGTTCCTTTGGCAGTCAGATATGCGTTAGAGAAACCCAACCTGTTGTTAGTGGTCAAACTAGCCACACAGTCTTTGAACTGATCAGCAGATGTTTCCTGTGGCACATGCGCAGTTTTAAGGAAAGCAATTAAAGCCTTAGCATGGGCTTCTGAGCACAACAATAAAGATAACATATAGATCTTCGACGGGGTTTGCCCCAGCTGTTCGACTACGCTGTAGTCACTTTTCTTGATAATTTTCAAAATTTCCTCTATCTCCTTCCTAGAGGTTTCAACAATGAATTTTTTAGGTGCCTCCGTCCAGGCAGGCCCACCTGTAACTTCTTTGCCCCGAGTGTCAGATGACTCGGCGACAGGGGTGATAACTGGAGTGAGAATTAGAACAATAGTAGATGTACTGGTAGGTGTAATGACAACAGGCTTTTGAACAGTTGGAGGAGAAATCTCAAGAGAGAAGAGTCTTCCGCTTCGGGTGACCTTGCTAGACCCGACAATGTTGCTGATATCAGTATCAGCCTCTTCAACCTTCAAGTCTTGTTTGATCCCATGATAATACACATCGGCCCCATAGTGCCACGGGACATCCTTATCCGAAGTGTAAGGGATAGGACCAGGAATAGTAATGATCAATGGAGCAACTCTCGGAACAGATGTAATCCTAACAGGCTTTCTCGAGGAAGCCTTGGAAGGATTGGCGGAAATGGTGATTATGGAAACATCTTCAACAGGAATCAACGGAACCAATGTTTTCTCGAACAAGATCTCTTTGTTATCCATCAGGCGTTGAACACCTGACTTCAATAAATGGTAACCAGCAGGTAGGATGGAACACAGGTGGCAACCTTCGCCATAGCCCGAAAATAAACCGGCCACCAATAAGTTCTTCTTTACGGTCATCAACGGAGTAGGAATGTCTTTCACGGAAGTCACAAACAAGTCATCATCCACAACATTCACTCCATGCTTGGGCATAAGAGCAGTAATGACATTAGGCTTTTCTGGTTCGTCAAACTCGATTTCTTTAGCTTCAATCAAATCCTGCACCTTATTCCTCAAGGCCCAGCAGCTATTGGTATCATGCCCCGGGCTATCAGAGTGATAGGCACAACGGGCATTCGGTTTATACAGCGGAGATATGGTACTGGGATTCTTCGGAGCTTCCCTCAGAGTCACCAGGTTAGTCTTCAACAATTGCGGCAGAACTTGAGACAAGGTCATACTGAGCCGAGTATACTGTCTTTGCGGTCTATCTACTCTTTGCTGATTGTTGCATTGTGGGGCAACCGTTGGTCTTGATATTACCACCGAATTTACTGCTTGGCGGCGCTCAGGTCGGTTTGGCTCCTCGAGCTGTAAACGACACTAGATTCCTTCTTGAAAGGCTTCTTTTCTGTACTTGACGAAGCACCTTTCTGTATCTTGCCACTTCTGATACCAGCCTCAACCCTCTCCTCAGTCATAATCAATTCAGTGAACCCAGACGATGAACTACCGATCAAATGATTGAAATATGGACCAGACAAAGTCCTAAGAAACATATCCACCAACTCCCTATCAGACAGAGGGGGTTGTACTCTTCCAGCCAGATCTCTCCACTTCTGAGCGTAGTCCTTAAAACCTTCGCTCACACCCATAGACATACCCTAAATTTGAGTACGTGTGGGAGCAAGGTCGGCATTATACTGGTATTGCTTGTAAAAAGCAGCAGCAAGGTCCTCCTAATTGCGAACATTAGCTCCTTCTAGTTGATAGAACCATTCAAGTTGAGTCCCTGACAGACTATCTTGAAAGAAATGAACCCAAAGGTTCCTATCTGTAGTGTATGGTTGAATCTTTATGACGTATGAGCGGAGGTGTAGCTTTGAACAAGATACCCCGTCATACTTAGCAAAGAAAGGAGCTTTAAACTTGTGTGAGATCACCACTCCAGATGCCAGACCCAAATCTCCAAAGTCCAGACCAGGAACCTTCTGAACCTCCATTGCACTCAGACGATCTTCAAGTTGTTTGTACCTATCCTCAGCAAGAGGGTACTGGTCTTCATCAAAATCAGTGTCATTGTCAGAAACCATAGGGCTAGGGCCCTTCCTTTCCTCTTGATTCTCTCCTCCTCCAGATGAATGAGATAAATCAACTTCCTGTCTCAACCTGTTCCCAAATCTGTGTCCCATGTTCAGGAGGACCACCTTCTTCTTCTTCTTATTGTCCTTCAAGATGAGAGTCTTCAAATCTTGTTGACTCTTGGCCAAGTTCAAGAACATTTCCTAGAACTGAGCATTCTGAGCTTGAAGAGCCTTAATAGCTTGATCAGTAGGTGTTTCAGAAGACATGTTGTGCTGAAATAAACAGCAAAGAAGATAAGAAACCTGTAAGGGTACCTGTAATGAGGTGCATGGTAATGGAATGCGTATGAAATGATTTCAAAGACTTAGGGAGATTCAAATTTGGAAACCAAAATAAAACACACTTTATTAGATTAAAACTTGAAACAATTTTTACAAATGCCTTTAAGGCGTTACAAAAGAAATGAACTGAAAAGAAAATCTAAACTAGAAATAATAAAAGACATCAGAAATCCCATGGCTGTTTTCCTTTCGTGCTGATATAATCGTTGATTGTCCTCTCATTCTCAAGCTGCCTTGTAAGCTTCAGGATCTTCCGTTCCTGCTCATGATACCTCTCTCTGTAGGTATCCCTTTCTTCCTTTAGTTGGATCCAAGATCTCTTCAATGCCCCAAGATCTGTAGGCATATAGGGATGGAGGACAGTATAAGGAACACCTTCTTCATCAGTATGCTCTACAATCACCGGCAAAACAACTTCATATGGCATTCCCAGCTTTTGAGCACGGGCTCGAACCCACTGGAGATATGGTTGCATCGGGAGAGAAGTCTTCATTCCTAGCTCATGTGGATCAAACCTGTTCACCATGCCCCAGGCTCGTATAAACCTGCGGCCATGTCCCTCAACATCCCCCTTGAAGTCAAAGACAATGCCTGTAAGCAGCAGCTCATGAGGACCGTCTCTCCGAGCTCATCCAAACTATCGTAAAGCCAAACAAGGATTATAGGTTATTCCTCCTCTAATTCCAAGCAATGGAACATTAGGGTATTCCCCACATCGATCAATGACAACTACCCTTTCCATGTCTTTAGAACTCCAAAGGATGTCCGTATGAGCAAGGGACATGATTATGTAAGACCAACCTACACCTTCCTCATTCTTCAATACAGATTTGGGGAGGTGCGAAATAAACCACCTCGCCAGCAGTGGTGTACAACACATGAGAGTTCCCCTTCTCCGAACGGTACGGGTATAAAGAGCATGCAGAATATCACCTAGAAGAGTAGGCACTGGGTTACGAGACATGAAAATCTTGACTGCATTCACATGGATGAAAGAATCTGGATTTGGGAACAGAACCAAGCCGTAGACGAGGAGAGCCAAGATGTCTTCAAATGCTTGAAAGTCCAAACTATCCCAGAACTGTTGAGCTTGATCGATCAAGAACTTAGCCAAGAAACCTTTAACCCCACTCCGAATCTCCCAGATAGATACTACATCAGCCATTTTTAGATGTAGGGCTGAAGCAATATCCTCTGGCCTAGGAGCTATCTCTAAACCTGTAAAGGGTGTCTGCTCTAGAATAGATATGCCAAGTAAATCAGAAAACTCCTCCAAAGCAGGGACCAGCTGATAGTCCGGGAAGGTAAAACAATGATGCAACGGGTCAAAGAACTGGAACAACACACTCATCATTTTCTCATCCAACTTTGAAGTGACATGGCTAAGGAGATGACCATGTCTTCTAACAAAGGAGGAAGTATCAAGAACTTTTGAAACCAAATCTCTAAGCTGAGCAGGGATTTGCACGAAGTTGACTCGAATGGTATTTCTTCGCATAAAAGCCATGATCTGCAAAACAGAACAAAGATGAATCCCCTTGGTCTTTGAAATGGTTAGTCTAATGAAATATGCATGCTATGTCATGATGCATGATGTCATGATGAAAACACACAACATATATCACAAATAGCAAACATGGTAAGGGAAAACAAGTCACACAATAACCCTTAAATTTTAGGTTGGCATGGAGTTTAGGTACTACCCTCTTGCAGTTTAGTTGGTTCAACCTGTCCTAATAATAGTAACCGGGTTCTAGAGGTTCTCAATATCACTGACCATCCTTCATCGGTCATAGTTTCAGCTCACATAATCTTTTCTTGCGGTCGGAACCATCGCGAGAGTATGGTCTCAATGAGTGTAGCATTCTGCTACTTTCTATGGCCAAGTTGGTCAATTATAGGTTCTAAGGTCAATTGATGCTTAATGACCCATATAGCAACCCCATACTCTCCTTGTTCCTCCACAAGGGATATCGGTACCAACTAATGTGCCACATCAACATAGCTACTGCTTCAATCGTATCGGTCTACGCCATACAGTTCCCTCACAGTCTATTGCTACTTACCTAAAAGGTATCCCCCAGATCCGGGTTAGGATCTATAGTAACTCCGATACAAAGCCCAAAAAAATAAAGCAATCAAATCAAACATTAGAAAACAATATGATGAACTAATCCTAAGGTACACCCCACTTATTAACTTTCCCCAGCAGAGTCGCCAGTTCTGTGATACGGTGGCCAGAACCGGGACTATTTTTTTTAGGAATGCTGGTTTGCGTTTTGCGTTTGTGTTTGCAAAATGTCGCGGTAAGCAAGAGTCGCCACCGACTTTTATTTTATCCAACAAGAAAGGAAAAAAGCACAGAAACATTCCTTTTTCGAGATATTTCTGAGTACGGGGGGTAGATTATAGAAAGGGAAGGTATTAGCACCATTTCTATCCGTAGTTACCTACGGGCTCTTAGGTACTTGCTCATCATTTTCAAAATTGCTTCTTTGTGTGTTTGTGTGATTTGAAAATTTTTTGTTTTGACTTTGATTTAACTCTTGCTTCTGTCTTCAAGAGTGTAGTGAAGTGTTTTTTAAAACATTGTTTGTAAAGGAGTGTAAGTATGAAAAAGTTTGTTTTGATTGAGCAAGTACTTAAGAACTAATCTACCTACTCGAAAAAAAGAATCGTTCTATGTCCGTTTCCTTTAGACAATGCTATCCCACTATTAGTGAGTAGGTAGCACCGTCGTTGGAGTTTTGAGGGTCAATTCGAAAGGGACGTATGGTCACTAAAGCAATGTTAGGACGTCTTAGTAATAACCCTAATATCTTAGATCAATCATCCGAGGCAACAATATCCGAGGCAACTTTTCCGAGGCAACTTTGATCTTTGGAAAAAAGGATGACCACTAAAATATCCTATACTCAATGACCGTTTACCGAAGGCAACCAAGTGGGAGAGTACCCTAGGAGTGCGCATGTGCGAGTGATTCAATTTCAGATTATTTATCTTTTCATATTTTAGGGTTATCTAACTATTTTAAGGTTTTACATACATTCTTGTCATGCATCCTAATATCATACATCTAACAGTTTAATAATTTGCGGAATTTAAAGTGCGGAAATTAAACTACGCTATTACAAGGCTTCCGGTATTTACATAGCCAAAAACAAACCCTTTAAAAATAAAGCGATAAATGAAAATAAAAGTCCTAATTTAAACTATTACAACTTGTGAGCAGATACAATAATTGGGTAAAAATAATAATAAAGTGCGCGATGAAATTAAGAGCGGGAAGAAACTAAGGTTTTGACCCTTCTAACCTAATCAAAAGAAAAATGTTTTTGTTGTTTTTAATAAAAAAAGAATTAGGTTTTAAAATTAAATACACAATTAATCAGTTAATTAAATTAATTAATGAAAATAATTGCATGGCCTATTTTGTGGTTTTGTTATTTTTAAGAAAAGAAAATATAATTAAATTAGAAATAAAACCCTAATTGTTCTAATTATTTTAATTATTTAAAAAAAGAAATTAAAGTTTACCTAAAATTAAAATGTAATTAAATTAATTAATTTTTGATAAAAAATAAAATCTAAACCTAATTTGTGAAAAGTATTATTTTTATGATTTTTTAATAAAAAGAAAATAATTAATTTTGTTAGTAAATAAAATAAATTAATTAATTAAGTAAAATATAAAAAGAAAAGAAATAAGAAATTGGGCCTGCAATTAGTAGCTTGAGGGGGTATGAAAAGCAAACTGGCCCAACAATCTGAAGTCCATGTTGACTTCTGAGATCCTATGCTATCCGTTTGACTAGGCATTTGGTGCTCCCTCATGGATGGCCTTTGGATCTGGCCATCTGGCCACTTGGCAGACTAGATCTTGAGGTCACATGATGGAACTTGGCTTCATGCGCGCGCTGGATTATGTGCAAGAAAATAATATGAAGAAAGTGGGGGACCTGGGATTCGAACCCAGGTCCTGAAGCGTTTTGCCTTCGCCCTGTAACCAACTGCGCTACTTGCTTTTGTTGTTAAATAATACAAAATAATTATTATATTATAAACAAGCGTAATATGGAAAAACTCGCACGGAAATTCAAACGATCCAATGGGAAGGTGCTAGCAAATCATCTTCTTCCCTTCTCTGTGGGTAAAAGTCCCAGACTTTTACCTACGGACGTTCGTCCATAGCTATAGACCATGTACATTCTCAAAATTAATTATAGGCAAGATAAATAAAAACCAAGGCCATGGATGGATCCGTCTAGACCTTCTGAGTTCAATGATGGCCCTTTCATGGCCCAATTTTGCCTGTAAACAAAACTCCTAAATCGAACCATAAAACCCTAGCTATGGTGAAATCTTATACAAGCCATGAAAATGCAATCAAATGTTACAGGAAGCTTGCAAACATGATGGTGATCAAGAATATATCATTAATTCATGCTATCAATGTCTAAATCATGCAAACCGAATTCAAAAATACATGGATGTCGTGATGGACTTACAACGCGATATAGGGCCTGGAAACGCTTGTTCTTGACTGCTCTTGCTTGCTAGGGATCCCAGGAAGCGATTGGAATAGTCCAAGGGTCTTGAATTGGCCTCTAAGTAGGAATTCGATTCACCACTTTTTCTTGTTTTTTCCAAGTTGTGTTCTTGATCACACGCCTCCTTCTAACCTCGTTTTGGGTCTGCACATGTTCCTTATGTATTGAGGAATGAATTAGGGTTGAAAGAATGATCACAATCTTCTTCCATCAATGCTTTTGATTTTGATTTGATACACCTTGAATATATTTCCAAAAATGGCCTAATTCAATCTTTTTGTGCACACCATACCTTTACACGAATTTGATTTGATGCTAGCTGGACATTAAGACCTGAAACAAGCACAAGATCTTTGAATTTCAATGTTTTGGATTTTATATGATTTGTTTTGATTTAAAATGATTTAATTCAAATAAAAATCAAAATAAATAATATAAATAAGATAATTACAAGTGGAAAAGGCTAGGGCTCGTGGACCATGTTGCCAACTTAAAACAAGTGAAAAAGATTGGGCCCATTTGGCAAAATTTGAAGTTTTGGGCATAGTTGACTTTTGGCAATTGTGCAAAAAAGGTCAACTTCACTAATGCATAACTTCCTCAATTTTGAATCTTTGGAGGTGTTATTGGACTTTTTATAAAGCTTGATATGTCCTCTAAGCAACCCTTTTAGTCTCATCTAAATTTGGTATTCCATGCTCATGTATGAAGCTTTGACAAAAGAGGTGTTTTGTTGACTTTTCAAAATGACCTATAATGTCCAAATCCATAGCTTTTTGTGAGTGCATATTTTGAACTTGGGAGATGAATATGGATTGTATAGAATTGCATCCTATTCAAAATGATATTTGGATAGGTCATTTCTCATAAAGTATGAGAAAGTTATGCTTGGTCAAAGTTGAGTTGACTTTTCCTGCAAAACCCTAATTTAGCAACTTTTGATTCTTGATGAATTATGAGCAATCCTTGATGAATAATGATCAACCATTGAATAAATGATGAATGATACTTCAAAATGAGGATGTTGACCCAAAATCTTGAAGTTTGACTATATGTGGGCCACAGTTGACTTTTGCCCTAGCACAATCGATTTTTGGGCCTTTGAGAAATTGACTGAGTAAACTTTCTCTGTAGGGCTTGAAACTTGACATGGATGATCTTGAGAACATATTAGGACATTGGTGAGCATTTTGGATCCCTTGGAATCAAGTATCTTGATGCAACATAAAGCCCTAATTAGAGGTAGACTGCCTTAGGAGATAGCTTGTCTGGTCAACCCTTGGACTTCCTTGAGCAACTTGAGGATCTCACTTGAAATGTTTTGAGAAATATGGGAGGGAAAATTTTGGGGTACAACAGTGTCATATTAATTCAGGTGAATTGTATGGATGGTCTTTCCATTCTTGGTTGGTTGTTTCTTTGCTGATCAGGCGCAGGTTTAAGAATAATAACAGCCCCCACCATTGGACGGCGTTCGGCCCTATCTTGATTTCTTTGAGGATATACAACAACCACCTCTTTCTTTCCGATGAATGGCTTTCTTACAGCAGCAGAGGATGCATATTTTTGAATCTTTCCATTCTTTATTTTGGCTTCTACCCTTTCTCCGGTCAATATCAATTCAGTAAAACCTGCCGATGAACTCCCAATTAAGTGATTGAAGAAGGGGCCAGACAAGGTGCCCAAAAACATGTCTACCAACTCTCTTTCAGATAGGGGAGGTTAAACTCTTCCAGCCAAGTCTCTCCATTTTTGCGCATAGTCCTTGAAGCCTTCACTTGAAACCATGGCCATACTCTGGAGTTGAGTACGGGTGGGTGCGAGATCAGCATTATATTGGTATTATTTGTAAAAGGCTGCAGCAAGATCCTCCTAGTTATGAACATTAGCTCTTTCCAACTGATAAAACCAATCAAGTTGAGTTCTAGATAGACTGTCTTGGAAGAAATGTACCCATACATCTTTGTCAGTGGTATGGGGTTAGATTTTCCTCACATAGGACCGAAGATGCATTTTAGGGCATGAAACTCCGTCATATTTGGCGAACACAGGTGCTTTAAATTTTGGAGGAATGGCAATCCCCGATACTAAGCCCAACTCTTCAAAGTCCAATCCAGGCACTTTTGGGATTTCCATTGCACTCAACTGCTCTTCTAGATGCTTATATTTGTCATCGACTAGAGGGTATTGTTCTTCAAAATAGTCTTCTTCTTCCTCTTCCTCTTCTGACTCTGAATGGATAACTGTTTCTTTGCCTTTCCCATCTTGATTGTCTTTCTCACCGGATGTCGTTGCAAAGTCTAAGGCCCTTCTTGTTTGCCCTTGGAATCTTCTTCCCATGTTTAGAACTCCGGTTATCTTCTTCGTCTTCTTTTTCTTCTCCTCAGCCAGCAAGGTATTAAACTCTTCTTGTCCTTTGGCTAGGGTTAAGAACAACTGTTGAAACTGTGCATTCAGAGCTTGGAGGTCCTTCACGGTTTGCTCGAGATCCATCTTACTGAATTAAACAGTAGAGAGATGAGGAGACTTGTTGCAAGAAACCTGCTTATGAAATGATGAATGGTAAATGCATATGCGATGATTCCAAGGATTTTAAGATTCAAATTTGTTTTAGACAAAAAGGAAACATACATTATATTAATAGATTAAAGCTCGAGTACATCAATGCCTTCTTGGTCAAAATAATACAAAAACTCTAAGATAAAAAGGTAGTACGCATCCTCTTTGGTGCAATGTAGGCATTCAGAGTCTGCTCCTCATGAAGTAGTCTAGTGAGTTCCAAAACCTTCTTCTCGCTTGCGTAGAATTGGGATTCGAAAGTATCTCGCTCCCCATTGAGTTGTATCCAATCCCTTTGTAGGTCTTCAAGAGAGGTGGGCATGTCACGATGTAGGATAGTGTATGGAATGTCTCCTTCCATGACAGGCTCAATGATTACCAGGAGAATGGAAGGATAAGGCATCATCAGACTTTGAGCACAAGTTCGTACCCATTTGAGGTAAGGCTCAAGAGGGATGGAATTTTATGCCCCAAAGTCTTGCTATCTACCTTGTTCAACATCCTCCAAGCTCGGATAAATCTATGGCGAAGACCTTGATCGTCATTGTCATAGTCAAAGACCAAACATTGAATCAGCATCTCATGCGGGCCATCCCTTCGAGCGTAACCAAACTGTCTTAAGGCTAAGAAGGGGTTGTAGGTGATACCTCCCCTAATGCCAAGTAAAGGGACATTAGGAAATTCTCCACAACGGTCGACAATAGTAACATTCTCTATGGATCGGAAGCACCAATGAATGTCTGAATGTTTGAGTGTCATCAACCTTTGTGACCACCTTGAACCTTGTTTATTCTTTAATACAGATTGGGGAAGATGCGAAATAAACCATCTTGCCAAGAGAGGAGTGCAACACATAAGTGTTGTACCCCAATTTTCCCCTAAGATTCCTTCATCATACCGTATTGTTTAAATCACAACAAGATCACATTAGGGTTTTTGGTTCTTCTCCCTATCTTTAGCCTTGATCTTTTGAGGAGTTACCAAGCACCTTGACTTGTTTTCTTTTGTGATCATGGATATTTTGTTTTGATTTTCTCTCTAATTAACAAAACGCAATGTTGGTTTGCCTTACTTGTTAATAATGTAGGTAAAGGCAATGAGGTTTAGCAAGTTGCTTCATGGGTTCATGAGTTTATTTCCATGCCCTAGTCAATAGCTTGAGAAATTCAAAACTAACCATTGAAGTTGTTTTGGAAGAATTGGTATGGAAGTGGTTTTGGTGGCCATGATTCCTCATCATCATCCTCAACAATTTCTATTCATAAAGGAAGAATATTGGCACAAAAAGTTTGTTCAAACTTGGCAAAGTTCCTCAAAGCATTCTCTTGATCTAGAGGCTAGGGTTTTGGACTTCATAGGAGCATATCTTGCTCATATTTTGGTATTTTTGAGTGATTCCAAAAACATCCTTCTCTTCAAAGAGTTACCATCAAATCACTTCAAAAGTTCCAAGGAGCTTTCATGTGGAAGGAACTTGGTGAAGAAGAAAGATTACGAGTCACCCAAATGAATCCCCAATTTTCCATATGTGACTTCAAATGGTCATAACTTGGTCAATTTTTGTCACCTTGAGCCCATTATTTTTTCATGATGATCTTAAGGATGTGTACTTCATTCCTTCTTTTATGTGTAAAGTAAGAAAATGGATGAAAATTGCCTTAAGAATGCAAAAGATTATAGGTCATTTCATGATTTTAGGCCAACTTCAACAAGTCATAACTTGCTCAATTTTTAGAGATTTTGAGTGGTTCAAATTTAAAAATTTCATTCAAGAGATCTACTTTATTCCATCTTTTTTGGTCAAGAGAAAATTCTAAGTGGAAGGCCATGTTTGGTTGCAAAGGATTATAGGTCATTTTTAAAGAAGAATGTGAAATATTTCTAAGTATGGAAATTCAACTTTTTTTCTTCAACTTTGACTCCATGTAACTTTCATCAAAAGCATCCATTTGATTCCATTCTTTTTCCATTGCGAAGCTTGTAACCTCATCTTTCCAAAGCATCAAGAATTATGCCCTAAGACCCCTTGAGGTGGAAATGCCATGGATTTGAATTTGGTAGTTTGAAACTGAATTTTGTAAAAAGTCAGAATTTTGAAATTTTGTTTTGGCTTCTAATCACAAGATTTCCACACGTTTTTGTTTCTAATCATGTTTAGCAACTTACCAGAAGTGATTAGAATCATGAAACACACGATTTGGCCGAGTTTTGATCAAGTTTGAGTCACACTTTCTTGATGATGCAAACCCACACGAATTCCCTCCAAAACGCATCATTTGCTATTCCTTTTGATCCCATTTGCTTCCCTATAAATATAGGGTCACCCCCCATTCAATTTCCCAAGCTTAGATAGCCAGAATCACCCTGCCAAACTTGCTTCACAACCCAGAATTCAGCAACTTCGAAATATATTCTCAAGCCTTTTTCAATCCCATTTTTCTCTCAATTCACCTTCCTTGATCTTCCCTGAAGCTAACCATATAATTACATTCAAGAATCGTGCCCTATATTGCTCCATAGAAGTCCAGTTTCAGAGTTCTGTAACTCAACTTCAATAGGTAGATTCCTTCATCAATTCTTCAAAACTTTGATATCACTGTGATGCTCTCATTGCCCTGGTTCTAGTTGCAACACTTACTTTCATATGGAAACTCGTTTTGACCATGAATTTTCAAATCCCTGTTCAAAACTTTCTTTCCAAATTGCTTGAGCTACAATTTATATAAATTTGGTGCGAGGGTGTGGTTGTCTTCGTCTTAAAGAGACGAAGCGAATGGCATAGGTCTGAGCTTCTGATTTTACAGTTTGAGAGACCTACAATTCGTGATGGCTGGAGGTTGAAGATGACCAACGTGTCATCTTCTAACCAATGAAGGCGCGCCATCTGTATTTTTCAAATTCTGATTTTTATTATTGATTCTGTACATTATTCATTAAAGACCATGATATGCACAATGCGTCAGATCCCTTGGATTTGATTAGTAACGCGTTTTTACTCTCATCCAATGGACCACGTCTCTTACTTTTATTTTCTTTTTCTGATTTTTAGATTTTAATTTATTTAAATTTCAAAAAATCATAGAAAATTCATTTTCAGTCCAAAAAATCTGATAACATAATGAAAAATATTTTTGATTATTCTCTTTCTGATTTTTATTTTTTCATCATTTAATTTTGTGTTTTGGTATTTTTTATAAATTTTACACTTATTTGATTTGTTTAAAATGTTTAAAAATACTTTTATACATTTTTTAAATTCTGAAAAAATTATGGAATGATCCAATGATATTGTGACAAATATTGGTGACCTTATTTTATTTTTCTTTCTGACTTTACTATTGTTTACTATTTTTGTTTATTTTACCCATTTATTTAAAATTTTAAAAATAGTTTCTGACTTTTAAAAATTCACAAAAATTTGGTAAAATTACTTGGCCTATTTTCTAATTTTTATATGGTCTTATTTTTCATTTCTTGATTAATTTGAATATAATTGATATTTTCCTCATTATTTTTCCATTTTTTTAAAACATTTTAAAACCTTTTAATGTATATATTAATTATATTATTATTTTGTGATTATTTTCTGGTTGTCTTGGGTTGATTTTTTGATCATGGCTTTATTAACATCATTGGATCCATGGTGTTGAGTTTAACTCCACAAAAAATGGATGAATGATTTTAATAATAGTTTGATTAAATATTAATTCAAATGTGGTTTCTCTTTTTACCCTAATTCCTCTTCATCTAATCCCCTTCTCATTGCACTAAGTGTTGTTGGAGCATGATCTCTATATCATGTCTCAAAACAAATGGTGCATAGATTGCTATTGACCGACCTCAAAATAGGTGTGACTTCTATATAAGTCCACTTACGATTGCTTAACATAGCGCTAAAATTTGCCTCGATTAGAATAAATGATCATTCGTGGCCCAAACTTATGATTGCAAGCCCAAGTATGTTAATTTGATCTCTTTGATCCAATAACATTGAGATTCATTGTGTGGAGGCTTTGGTTCTACCAATCCTCTAATGGATCTACAACACTTTTGATCAATGTGGATCACTTAAACATCGTTGATCATTAAATGGTACTTATGAGAATTCCAAATGGATGATATACTTGACAAAAAGCAAATGCAACTTGTTGTGTGGAGGCTTTGGTTCTACCAATCCTCTAATGAGTTCCAAATGCAAGTTTCAATATGGTCATCCATCTAACCACTAATTATTGACTTGTTTATTTTATGCCTTTATTCTTTTATGCTTTATGTACTATTTATTTTTTTAGCATTTTTCATTTCATGCCATTTTCATCTTTGCTCATTTGAGCGTTTATCTTCTTGCCATTTTTACTTTGCTCACTTGAGCTTTTCTTTTTCTTTTCCTAAGATACTTAATAATCAACTTAAACCCTAAAAAACTTTTAATGGTACTTAGACTATTTGGTTACTCTCCTTGGCATTATGGAGCATGGGGATTTTTTCTTGGACTTAGGATTAGAAACCTTGGCCTATCTTGGAGACCTTGTGATCTTATCTGATTATTTTGTCTGGAGCTCTTGAGGTTTACCTCAAGACATTGGGTTGCTTGTTTGTTTTTGTGTGCAGGTTTTTGTGATTACATCCTTTGTTTGTAATCTGGAATTCACCCGTATACAGCCGTTACTCTGCCAAATTTTTGTGAAGACTTAATACACTTGAAGAGGTCTAGTATCTTTGCTTGCTTGGTTCCAATCCAAAGAATGATAATTCTATCTTGGCTCATAATGTCAAGTTTTGGCTTCTTGTTGGTTAGATGGTCCTTATCCTTAGCTTTTACTTTATGCTTTAGGATAGTCTCTTCTTCTTCTCCCATCTTCTTTAATTTCAAAAAATCTTCTCCCTCCTTTTTAAACTCTTCTTGTTTCTAAACTTGGACTTATGTCCATGCATTTTCAAAATCTTTTCATAAATAAGCTCCAATAAATTTAATAATACCTTGACATTTTTTGTGAGAAGACTAAAAGACAACAATCTCATTTCAAACCATTTTGCCACTTTGCCTTTTTATCTTTAAACTTTTCTCAAAAGATTAGACTCTTGTCAATCCTTGTAGTGACGCAAACAACTATACTTCTACAATATGTAGAGAAGTGAGATATTTTCCACTTGGGTGTTGAGTGAGGCATTGTTAATTTTAAAATCCAAGCCATTATCCTCCACTTTGAGATGATGCAAATTCTCCTTTCTCATGATTGTGGGTAGTAAGTATGTTTTCCACACGGACAATAACGACGATGTCTTATCTCTTAAAATCAACCAACACACTTGTGTTTCAAACTTTTAAAAGAGGAACTACGTGTACTCTGATCCCCTATTGTACAAAAGGTGGTACGTAGGCACTAAAGGTTCGCAACCGCGGAGGGTGCAAAAATCATAAAAAATATTTTTTTTCTCACCTCCACCATCCATTTTATATACAACACATTTTATATAGCCAAAATATACAGATTTTTCAAAGAGGTTCCCGCGGAGTACCGTAGATGTTTAGGGTGCTAATACCTTCCCTTTGCATAACCAACCCCCTTACCTTGAATATTTCCCCCCTCTTTTGGGTTATTCGCTCTTTTCCCATTCCTTTTGGAAACAATAAAGCGCGGTGGCGATTTTTATTTTTGATTTGTATAAAGTCTAGTCAATCCAATGGCTTAGTCTTGAACATTTCTACCGCTACATAAAAATGGAGACTTCACTGGGGAAAGATTGACCTCTTGCTGGTCCATCCCTAAGTGGGTTGAGCCTATCTTTGTTTAGTATCTGTATATGTGTTATTGTTGTTTATGTGTTATATTTTGTATATATGTTTGTCTGGATTTTCCTGGTTTTCAGGGTGCTTGGTGATTACTCATAAGTCCTATACCCGGACTTGGGAAAACTTTAAGATATGACAGACGGTATAGTCATGTTAACTTTGAGGGAGTAATCCCAAAAAAGGAGGCATGAGATCCCCCACTCAGTGGAGGCCCCTTTGACTGTAGTGTCATTTACCGAGTAATCGGGAAGACGTACTGCTTTCGACCTGGGAGCCTGCTGAAACTGAGGACCGTAGAATACCTAACCCATCTTGGCCTTTTAGGTGTAGTGCGGAAGCTATGACGAAGTAATCCGGAAATAGTTGTCACGCAATACTATGCTCGGACGAGTCTTTCTTGAGAATATTACTAATTACCAAGTTAATCGGGAAGTTGGTAATATCTGAAGGAAGGATGTAGACTCTGAGAACCTCTAGAACCTTGTTCGACAGGTGATAACTCTTAGACCAATACCTTATGGGTAGTACCTTTGACCTCATGCTCGTGATGTTGAACCTATGAACCCTATATGTGTGATCTTGTGTGTGATTGTTGCATCATGCATCCATGCACTTATAAGCATCTTTTGAAGAAAACAATATTTCAAGGGATTTAAAGGTTGACTATTTCTGAATATCTCAGGTACTTTTAACCATGAATTCTGGAAAGAGAAAGACCTGGAAATACAGTTTCAAGGATCCTAGGATAGATGAGTTGGTCAGTCTAATTCTAGAGATCGAGTGTTCTGCAGACTTTCCGAAGAAGTATTGATCCATTATTCCTCTCATGAAGCTGAAGGTGAAGGAGGGTATTCTCTCGACCTTGATCCAGTTCTATGATTCAGTGTATCACTGCTTTACTTTTCTCGATTATCAGTTGATGCCTACACTGGAGGAGTATTCCTATCTATTGGATTTACCTATTACCGATCGTGTTCCTTTTACTTGTTTGGAGTGTGAGCCAAAACCATATGAGATTGCTGCTTTGATTCATCTGGGGAAGTCTGAGGTGGAAGCCCATATGACTACCAAAGGAGGGATTAGAGGATTACCAGCTTAGTTCTTATTTGAGAAAGCTCGTTATTTTGCCAGGATGAAGAGTATGATTGCTTTTGAGGCCATCTTTTCTTTACTTGCTTATGGATTATTCTTATTTCCTAATATGGACAAGTTTGTCGACATTAACGCCATCAGGATTTTCATGATTGGAAACCCAGTTCCTACACTATTGGGTGATGCTTATTGCTCTGTTCATCTTCGGAGTTCAACTCATGGGGGAATGATTATCTGTTGCACGCCTTTGTTGTACCGGTGGTTTATCTCTCATATGCCTCAGTCTGATGCTTTTTGGGATGTCAAGAAGGAACCCCGTTGGGATCCTAAGATCATGGAACTTACTCACTCGGATATTGATTGGTATCATCGAGCTTATTAGGATAAAGAGATTATTGACAGTTGTGGTAGTTTCCCCAATGTACCTCTTCTTGGTACAAAAGGAGGAATTAACTATAACCCTGTTCTTGCACGACAACAACTTGGTTATCCGATGAGGGATAAACCAAACAGTATTAATTTGAATAGTTTCTTTCTGAAGGAAGGAGAAGACCACAGGGAAGCTAGGGAGCAGATTGCGAAGGCCTAGCGTCACATTCATAAGAAGAGTATGAAGGATTTGGGACCTAGAGGTGCTGTTTCTTTGGAGCCATATCTTCAGTGGGTCCGATCGAGAGCCATTCAGTTAAATATGCCGTATACTTAGGAGACACCCATGCCTGATTTGTTTGTGAAGACCACTCCTCCCTTATTAGATGATCTAGAGGAGCTACAACTTGTTTTGGTTAGAATGCAACAGGAAAGGGATGCTTGGAAGAACAAGTTCCAAACTTTAGAGAGTTCCTATAGAGCAGACCTGAAGGAGAAAGACGATTTGATCGAGATCCTTGAGAGTCGAGCGGTAGAGTCTATGGAGAGGCAAGGGGACTTATTTTCTCCTAAGCCTCAAAAAGGTGCTGATTACTCACTTCCTGCTTCCGATGATTAGAAGGAAGTTGCCATCAGGCATTTGGAAGAAAACCAGAGGTTGAGGGCTCAGATTTCCAGGCTCACAGGGAAGCGCCAATGTACAAATTGATTTCTATCAGTTCTTTTTCTCAGGATTTTTATATTGTATTTTCATCTTGTACTTGGGATCATTGAAACTTGTAATCCATTTTGAAGTTATTATAATAAAAATTTTCAGTATTTCAAATGCGTTATTATTTTGATGTTTGCAATATGTCTATAAACATTAAATCCCTTGAAATATTAAATGATAAAGTAAAAATAATCATATGCATTGCATATCACGCATCATATTGCACATATTTCTTGCATTTATTATGCATATCCAGGTGCCTTACCCAGCTTCTTTACTTTGTTCAGCAAGATGACTCATCACTACAACACTCGGGCTAACTACAAAAAGAAGATGGATAACTTGGAACAGGAGAATCGCGAGCTACACGAAGAAGTTTCCGCTTTGAAGGATGGCTTAGCCAACTTGACTAATCTGATGGAAGCTCTGGTGGTTGCTCAGAATCAGCCACCGAGTGTTCAACCTCAACCAACAAGGGCAAATGCTGAAGTTCCAACTGTTCCTGTATCCGCTACTTCGGCTGTTGTTCAAAACCGTATGCCTCAGGGTTATCCATGTTGAATGCCAGAGAATTTTAAACCTGAAGGTTTAAATTTGGGCCCCCAAGATGCTTCAGTGGTTCAAAATGTTGTTACTTCAGCACCTCCTATGGTGCATACTGTTCCTGCTGCACCTCCTTCGGTGAATTTGGTTCCATTTGTTAATGAAGATATGTGTCGTCATTTCCCTCCGCCAAGTGAAGACTTGGGTCTTTATGACAAAATGGATGATTTCCAAGAGCAGTTTGATAGAATGCAAAGAGAGATGAAGGCTCTTAGGGGAAAAGAGTTATTTGGGTAGAATGTGAATGAGCTGTGTTTGGTCCTGAATGTTAAAGTGTCTGCTAAGTTCAAGTTCCCGGAGTTTGAGAAGTATAAGGGAAACACTTGCCCTCGTGCTCACTTGGTGATGTACGTGAGAAGAATGTCTACCCACACTGATGATCAGTGTCTACTGATTCACTTTTTCCAGGATAGTCTGACCGGCGCAGCGTTGAAATGGTACATGAGTTTAGACAGCGCCAACATCCATACTTTTAATGATTTTGAAGAAGCATTCATTAAACAATACAAGTACAATGTGGACATGGCGCCCGATCGTGACCAGCTTAGGGCCATGGTTCATAAAGACATAGAATCGTTCAAAGAGTATGCACAGAGATAATGCGAAGTGGCTGCACAAGTGATTCCTCCCCATGGAGGAGAAGGAAATGACTAAAATTTTTCTGAAGACGCTAGGCGCTTTCTACTACGAAAGAATGGTAGCAAGTACCCCAAGTGATTTTACAGAGATGGTAGGAATGGGTGTCCGCCTAGAAGAGGCAGTAAGAGAAGGTCGTTTGACAAAGGGTGAAGGATCTGGAGGTGTGAAAAATCCAGCTTATGGGTTTATAAAGAAGAAAGAGGGGGATACAAATGCTGTCATATAAGAAAGGAGAGTGAATGCTCCTAGAAGGAATTATCAGCGTCACCAACAAGTTGCCTCAGTTACTCCTGTTATGAATGTCGCTCCGACTACCGTTTCTTATCAAAGACCGTCCCAGCAGGGGAACCAAGGGAATAATCAGAGAAGGGAGAACTATGACCCTATTCCCATGAGATATGCAGAGCTACTACCAGCATTGATTCAGAAGAAGTTGTACCAGACCCGACCACCTCCAGCCAAACCATCACCATTGCCTTGGTATTACAAAGCAGACCAGACGTGCGCCTTTCATCAGGGAGCACCAGGGCATAGTGTTGAAAATTGTTATCCTTTGAGGATTGAAGTGCAAATGTTGGTGAAGTCTGGAATTCTATCTTTCAAAGACATGGGACCTAATGTGAAAGACAATCCTCTACCCAAGCACAGTGGGATGAATGCTGTAAATATGGTGGCCGGTTGTCCAGGCGACTTCCAGATTTTTGACATTAATCTGGTTAGAGGGGATTTGGTGAAGATGCACGCAGACCTCTGAATTCAGTTATTATATGCATGACCACGCCGGTTGTGCTATTTGCAGTACGAACATACAGGGTTGCGAGAAGATAAAGGCTGATTTACAGGAGATGATGGATGAAGGTTTAATCCATATAATCAGGCCTAGGGCAGAATATGAAGAGGAAGTGAATATGGTTTCTAGATGTCCGGGTGAATTCAGAATTTTTGATGTGGATCATTTGAATGAGGATCTCGTGCAGTTGCATGCTACCTTCTGCCGTACTGCTGGTCAGGTGGAACACCAATATGGATCTTGCATAGTTTGCTGTCAAGACCCCCGAGGATGTTCTCTTGTGAGAGAGGGTGTTCAATTGCTGTTAGACAATGGAACTATCAAGATCACAGGTCAAAGAGATGATTATCACGAGATTGATATGGTTGAAGTTTGTTTGATGGAAGAAGAGTCAGAGGAAGAGTATGCCTCCACAGATGAGTATTTCTCTTCATACGAAGATTTGTTTGCCGGAAATGACCTTTTGACGGCTGATTGTGTTGAGGAAGGGGTAAATGTCATTGTACCTTGTTTTGGTGCACCCACTCATCTTGAGGTGGAATACCATAGCAAACCAGATGTTACCCCACTGGTAATTAGTCTGCCAGGTCCTGTTCCCTATAAATCAGATAAGGCTGTGCCTTACAAATACAACGCTACAATCTTAGAAGATGGGGTGGAAATTCCCATCCAGCCAATGCCAGATGTTGGAAATATAGCTGATAATAGCAGGGTGACCCATAGCGGTCGTGTGTTTGTGTCGGTTATTCAAAGAGATGTTGTTGCTGGAAAGAAAATTATTGAGAACGATGAGCCTAATAAGGCTGTAGGAGAGACTAGTGGAGCTACATTAGAGAAAGAAGTGGATGATATCTTGAAGATGATTAAGATGAGCGACTACAAAATTGTAGATCATCTATTGCGGACTCCTTCAAAGATATCCATCCTAGCTTTATTAATGAATTCCTCTGCTCATAGAGAATCACTGATGAGAGTACTAGACCAAGCTTTTGTGGAGAATGACATGCCGGTAGATCAATTCAGCATCGTAATTGGAAATATTACGTCATGTAATAACTTGAGTTTTTACGATGATGAGTTACCAGATGAAGGGAGGAATCACAACCTGGCCCTCCATATATCCATGAACTGCAAGAATGATTCACTGTCCAATGTGCTAATTGATAAAGGATCCACATTGAATGTTATACCGAGGAGTACTCTCATGAAGTTAAAGTATCAAAGAACACCTATGCGCCCGAGTGGCATCATTGTTAAGGCTTTTGATGGGTCAAGGAAATTTGTCAACGGTGAAGTGGACTTGCCCATCCATATAGGACCACATTTGTTTCAGATGACCTTCCAGGTCATGGACATTATTCCCGCATATAGTTGTTTGCTAGGACGACCATGGATACACGAAGAAGGGGTTGTTACGCAAACTCTACATCAGAAGCTAAAATTTATGCGTGAAGGGAAGGTAGTGATCATAAGTGGGGAGCAAGCGTTGTTGATATCCCATCTATCCTCTTTCAGTATTGTAGAAGCGAATGAAGCTGCTGTTGGAACCTAGTTCCAAGCTCTATCCATTGACAACATAAGGAGAAATGAGAATTCTGTGGTTTCCCTGAAGGACGCACAACAGGTTGTGCGCAATGCCCATAATGCAGTTTGGGGACGACTGGTGGATCCACCCGTGAACAAAAACAAAGCTGGTTTAGGTTTCTCTTCGAGGAATGACAAAGGCGAAAGTTTGAAGTCAAAGTCTTATGTGAACAGTTATCATGATGTTTTCCTCAGCGGAGGCTACCTCCATCCAATTGGTTCTGGAATTAATGTTGTCGAAGAGGATGAAGCAGAGCAGGAAGTACCGAATTATGTGACGCATGGAGTCTGAGTTCAGAACTGGGTCACCATTGATGTTCCTTCTTGCATACATGTTTTAAAGTAATTTGTTTTGTTAATCTGTTTCTTTCTTTTGAAAAGCTTTCACTCTACCCAAGGTGGAATTATTAATGTTGTAGGGCTTATCTGTTTGCTATAACTTTTAAGATCATTAATAAAAGTTGTCTTTGCTTCCAAAAATTATGTCTTTTATTTTCCGCTTTTTCTTGGGAAATGGTAGTAAAAAAATTTAAAAAAAAACCTTTCAAAATAAATAATAACTGAAAATTAATCTGCATGATCACTTGTTATATGTGTCAGTTTCTAAAAGCAATCATAAATCACATGTGCAGATTAATTAAAAAACCCGTTGAATACAATGACCCTGCACCCTCTCCCAACTTTGATTGTCCTGTGTTTGGGGCTGAAGTAGAAGATTATGATGAGATTCCAGAAGAGGTCTCACGGTTGCTTGAGCACGAGGAAAATACCATTCAGCCATATTAGGAGCCTTTGGAAGTGATTAATTTCGGTTCAGAAGAAGATCCGAAGGAAGTTAAGATTGGAGCATCGTTGCATCCTGATGTAAAGAGTGGGTTGATTGAGATGTTGAAAGAGTATGTGTATATTTTTTCTTGGTCTTATCAAGATATGCCTGGTCTAGATACAGACATTGTCGAGCATCGTTTTCCATGGAAGCCATAGTGTCCGCCAGTTAAATAAAAGTTGAGAAGAACCCATCCGGATATGGCAGTAAAGATAAAAGATGAGGTCCTAAAGCAGATTAATGCTGGTTTTCTTGTGACGTCAGTGTATCCTCAATGGATTTCCAATATTTTCCCAGTACCGAAAAAATACGGAAAAGTCTGCATGTGCGTAGATTACAGAGATCTAAATAAAGCTAGTCCAAAAGATGATTTTCCTTTGCCTCACATTGACATGTTAGTGGATAGAACAACAAAATTCAAAGTATTCTCGTTCATGGATGGATTTTCCGGGTATAATCAAATAAGAATGGCTCCAGAGGACAGGGAAAAAACAACGTTTATCACACCCTGGGGAACATTCTGTTACAGAGTGATGCCCTTCGGGTTGAAGAACGCTAGTGCAATGTACCAGAGGGCTATGTCAACCCTATTCCATGATCTGATGCACAAAGAAATCGAAGTATATGTTGATGATATGATTTCCAAATCCCAAACTGAAGAAGGGCATATAAAATATTTGTTAAAGTTGTTTCAGTGTTTGAGGAAATATCGTCTCCGCTTGAATCCAAATAAATGCACCTTCGGAGTTAGATCGGGGAAATTGTTGGGTTTTATTGTTAGCCAGAAAGGAATTGAAGTTGACTCTGATAAAGTCAAAGCAATTCAAGAAATTCCATCACCAAAAACTAAAAAGCAAGTCAGGGGTC
Source organism: Vicia faba (assembly GCA_948472305.1). NCBI lineage: Eukaryota > Viridiplantae > Streptophyta > Magnoliopsida > Fabales > Fabaceae > Vicia > Vicia faba. The sequence goes on from OX451738.1 coordinate 1,028,895,786, forward strand.
GAGCGTTTGAATTATATCTCCAGATTTATTTCCCACATGACTGCAACGTGTGAACCGATCTTTAAGTTGTTAAAGAAAGATCAAGGTTGTGTGTGGACGAATGACTGCCAAAGGGAATTTGAGAGTATTTAAGAGTATATGCTTGAACCTCCTATATTGCTCCCTCCCGTAGAATGAAGATCGTTGATTATGTATCTAACAGTGCTAGATAAATCCATGGGTTGTATTCTGGGACAACAGGATGAAACAGGAAAGAAAGAGTTCGTCATTTATTATCTCAGCAAAAAGTTCACTGATTTTGAGTCATGGTATTCCATGTCGGAAAAAATGTGTTGTGCTTTAGCCTGGGCGGCAAAGCGTTTGCGGTAGTATATGTTGAATCATACCACTTAGTTGATCTCCAAAATGGATCCAATCAAGTATATTTTTGAAAAGTCTGCTCTTACTGGAAGAATTTCCTGCTGGCAGATGTTGTTATCTGAATATGATATCGAGTACCGCACTCAGAAGGCTATTAAAAGTAGTGTGTTGGCAGATTACCTTGCTCACTAGCCGGTGGAAGATCATCAGTCTGCAGAATATGAATTCCCCGATGAGGATGTGATGTTCCTGAAAGTGAAAGATTATGATGAACCATTGCCTGAGGAGGGCCCTGACCCTGAATCTCGTTGTAGTATGATATTTGATGGAGCGGTGAATGCTTATGGTAAAGGAGTTGGTGTTGTGATTGTCACTCCTCATGGATCGCACATTCCTTTTACTGCAAGGTTAACATTTGATTGCACTAATAATATGGCAGAATATGAGGCTTGCATCATGGGTCTTGAGGAAGCTATTGATCTCAGAATCAAAATTCTAGATATGTATGGCTATTCAGCTTTGGTAATAAATCAGATTAAAGGAGAATGGGACATTCGTCACCCTGGCTTGATCCCTTACAAAGATTATGATAGAATATTACTACCCTTCTTTAATAAAGTCGAATTCCATCACATTCCTAGAGATGAAAATCAAATGGCGGATGCTCTGGAAACTTTAGCTTCCATGTACCAAGTAAATACCTGGAATGATATACCCCGAGTTACAATTCGATGACTAGATAGGCCCGCTCATGTGTTTGCAACAGAGGAGGTAGCAGATGAAAAACCTTGGTATTATGATATCAAGAATTTTCTTCAGACTCAGGAATACCCGATTGGTGCGTCGAAGAAAGATAGAAAGACACTAAGAAGATTGGCAGGCAGTTTCTTCCTCAGTGAAAATGTGTTATACAAGAGAAATTATGACATGGTCTTGCTCAGATGCGTGGATAGACACGAAGTGGACATGTTGATGCATGAGATTCATGAATGTTCATTTGGCACTCATGCTAATGGACATTCGATGGCTAAAAAGATGCTAAGGGAAGGCTATTATTGGTTGACAATGGAATCTGACAATTGCAAATTTGCAAAGAAGTGCTATAAATGCCAGATTTATGCAGATAAGATCCATGTGCCTCCGACACTTCTCAATGTGATTTCCTCCCCATGGCCTTTCTCTATGTGGGGTATTGACATGATCGGAATGATAGAACCCAAAGCTTCGAATGGACATCGTTTCATCTTGGTAGCAATTGACTACTTTACCAAATGGGTAGAGGCTGCTTCATATGCCAATGTTACCAAACATGTGGTTGTGCGTTTCATCAAAAACAATCTTATATGCCGGTATGGTGTGCCGAGTAGAATCATCACTGACAATGGCTCGAATTTGAACAACAAGATGATGATAGAACTGTGTGAAGAATTCAAGATTGTCCATCACAATTCATATCCATACAGGACAAAGATGAATGGGGCTGTTGAAGCTGCTAATAAGAATATCAAGAGAATTATCCAGAAAATGGTTGTCACTTATAAGGATCGGCAAGAAATGCTCCCTTTTGCTCTGCATGGATATCGAACATCTGTTCTCACTTCAACAAGAGCAACCCCGTTCTCCCTAGTATATGGAATGGAAGTTGTACTCCCTGTTGAGGTAGAGATTCCCTCGTTGCGTGTGATAATGGAAACCAAGTTGACAGAGGCTGAATGGGTCTAGAACAGGTTTGACCAATTGAATTTGATTAAAGAGAAAAGGATGACAACTTTATGTCATGGGCAATTATATCAGAAAAGAATGAAGAAAGCATTTGATAAAAAGGTCAAACCTCGTGAATTCAGAGAAGGCGACCTCATGCTCAGGAAGATCATGTCTTTCAACACTGATTCTAGGGGCAAGTGGGCTCCCAATTTTGAAGGCCCGTATGTTGTCAAGAAAGCCTTCTGTGGTGGTGCATTAATTCGTGAAACTATGGATGGAGAGGAGTTCCCATGTCCCATGAATGTTGACGCAGTCAAGAAATACTTCACTTAAATAAATACAAGAACAACCCGCTAAGTTGAAAACCCGAAAGGGCGGCTTATGCAGAAAGGAGCGTCTCGGTAGGCCGAAAACCCAAAAGGGCGGTCTAGGAAAAAATTAGAGACATAAACAGAATAAATTTCCCGCTAAGTTGAAAACCCACAAGGGCAGCATAGGAAAAAGTTAGGGATTTTTCTTGGCAAGTAACTACGTGAGACAAGACTTGATCGTTGAAGCAACAATCTTCTCGGATCCTCACCATACTTCAACAAAAGCTGTTGTTCAGGATTTCAAAAGTTGTTAGGGGGAATAGTGGTCATTGTATCTCAATGTATCTTTTCCATTATGTATTACCATTTCCCAAACTTTGTAATCATCCATGGAGTCTCGCCATTCGCAGACTACCATTCTATGAATGAAATTCGAGCTTTTGCCCAATTCTTTGTGTTCTTATTTTTATTTAGCTTGCAAAGACTCCATTTATTACTGATAATAACTGTTAAAGCAAAAAGATCAAAAAAGCAAAATTGACTTTTAAAAAAAAAGAGATCTTTACAACTCAATTTACTTTGGGATTTGTGATGAAACAATGACAACAAGAATGGTGATCCCAAGAATGAACAAACTCCAGTTGTTTTAAGAAGATTTACTTCCTTCATGAAGGTTTTTCTCAGGTCATTTTACTGGTATGTGCGCAATCTTTGTTTCTCAGATAGTTAAAGACGATACCAGTGGGTGTAAGGTACAGTATTGGATTTGTGATCCCATTATCCCCAACCAAGTCTTGGTTCGCTTTTGATTTTGGGTTTGCATGGTCAGAAGCCTCCGTCCCAGATTCCCCAACGAAGTCTTCCCTCATATGATGAAAGGTTTTATTCCCTTGGTGTGCTAAGATGTCGCTCTTTTTGCAATATTGGCACTAGTGTTGACTTCTTGATTTCTCGGGAAGGTTATCCCAGGGCATCTCTTGATGGAATGGGTGTTAGTGATGAAAATTTTCAATCCGCATTTTTTCTGCAGGGAGGTATACTTGAATCCCCCAATGAGGTTTGGTTGTATCGGCGTCAGTCTGCTTTATTTGAGGCTGGTCTTGCAATCTCCAGTTGGCATGTTACTTTTGTAAAACTGATTCTCCGATGAAACCGGAAGAAGGATGTTCTATCTCGGCATCTGTTTGATTTGGCTACATCCGGATTATGTTTCTCCTTAGTGAAGTTAGGACAGGCAATAGGTTTGATTTCCTCAGTTTGCTTTTACCTTTCTTGGATTGATCTTTCTGGTTGAAGTTTAGCCCAATGTTGTTAGTACCTGAGGCGGTTTTATTTGTTTGTACTGATCATGTATCATTTTACCAGCATATGCACGATATCACTCATACATTCATACATACATCATGCATTGCTAAAAATCATCGTTCATTGTCATTGTGTTCTGATCTTCCTGCAACGCTCTTTGCTTAGTTGAATTTGGTTTTCCCTCTTGAGTTTATTTCTCAAAGGATGTATCTACATTGCCCGTCTTGCTCCAGTTTATTTCTGAATTGGATTTGTGGTTGCATGACAATATTATTTACTTTGATTTTCTGAGAACTTTGAGTTTTGGTTTGTGCGTTTATTTTGCACAGGAAGACTTTATCTCCTCAGTAGGAATATCATGGCATTTCCCCGGGAAATCATGTTTCTATCCCTAGAAAGTCATTTCTCTTTGCAATTCCCTATGACAATGAGTAACAAGTCTCGTTATTTGAAATAGCTTATGTTTGATCTTTTCCAGGCAGATTTCCTTGGTTAAAGAAGGAGTTAAGACCCGTTCTAGGTAAAGCGCCAGAATTTTGGGATAACTTGATATATTTTATCTTTCTACCTTCAGTGAACGTTGGTAGTACATCGGCAGTGAACATCGGTGTTTATTATCTTTTTTCTATCTTCAGTGAACGTTGATAGTTCATCGTCACTGAACGGAGGTGGTATGATATATTTTCTCTTTCTACCTTCAGTGAATGTTGGTAGTACATCGGCAGTGAACGTTGATGTTTGTTATCTTTTTTCTATCTTCAGTGAACGTTGATAGTTCATCGTCAATGAACAGCGGTGGTATGATATATTTTCTCTTTCTACCTTCAGTGAATGTTGGTAGTACATTGGCAGTTAACGTTGGTGTTTATTATCTTTTTGCTATCTTCAGTGAACGTTGATAGTTCATCGTCAATGAACGGCGGTGGTATGATATATTTTCTCTTTCTACCTTCAGTGAAAGTTGGTAGTACATCGGCAGTGAACGTTGGTGTTTATTATCTTTTTTCTATCTTCAGTGAACGTTGATAGTTCATCGTCAGTGAACGGTGGTGGTATGATATATTTTCTCTTTATACCTTCAGTGAACATTGGTAGTACATCGGCAGTGAACATCGGTGTTTATTATCTTTTTGCTATCTTCAGTGAACGTTGATAGTTCATCGTCAGTGAACGACGGTGGTATGATATATTTTCTCTTTCTACCTTCAGTGAAAGTTGGTAGTACATCGGCAGTGAACGTCGGTGTTTGTCATCTTTTTGCTATCTTCAGTGAATGTTGATAGTTCATCGTCAGTGAACGGTGGTGGTATGATATATTTTCTCTTTCTACCTTCAGTGAACGTTGATAGTACATCGGCAGTGAACGTCGGTCTTTGTTATCTTTTTGCTATCTTCAGTGAACGTTAATAGTTCATCGTCAGTGAACGGCGGTGATATGTTATATTTTCTCTCTCTACCTTCAGTGAACATTGGTAGGACATCGGCAGTGAACATCGATGCTTGTTATATTCCCCTCTGACTCAGTTCCTTTGGTACACCAGTGATTTATTTTCTTGGTGGGATTGCTCCTTTGTTTCTTTATTCTTGTTGCATCCCCAGTGTTACTTGGCGTCTCTTTGGATGTGTTCATATGAATTCATATTCATAAGCATTTGCATGGCATCTTAGGGCCAAAAATAGGGTTTGTTTTATATTTAAGTGTCTTCGATCACGTCGACACGAAGATTTTTAAACCTTTGTATCTCCTGATAGAAGAAACTTAAATAAGGGCAACTGTTGTACCCCAATTTTTTCCCCTAAGATTCCTTCATCATACCATATTGTTTCAATCACAACAAGATCACATTAGGGTTTTTGGTTCTTCTCCCTATCTTTAGCCTTTCTCTTTTGAGGAGTTACCAAGCACCTTGACTTGTTTTCTTTTGTGATCAAGGATATTTTGTTTTGATTTTCTATCTACTTAACAAAATGCAATGTTGGGTTTCCTTAATTGTTAATAATGTAGGTAAAGGCAATGAGGTTTAGCAAGTTGCTTCATGGGGTCATTAGTTTTTTTCCATGCCCTAGTCAATAGCTTGAGAAATTCAAAACTCACCATTGAATTTGTTTTGGAAAAATTGGTATGGAAGTGGTTTTGGTGGCCATGAGTCCTCATCATCATCCTCAACAATTTATATTCATAAAGGAAGAATATTGGCACAAAACGTTTTTCAAACTTGGCAAAGTTCCTCAAAGCATTCTCTTGATCTAGAGGCTAGGGTTTTGGACTTCAAAGGAGCATATCTTGCTCATCTTTTGGTATTTTTGAGTGATTCCAAAAACATCCTTCTCTTCAAAGAGTTACCAATAAATCACTTCAAAAGTTCCAAGGAGATTTCATGTGGAAGGAACTTGGTGAAGAAGAAAGATTACAAGTCACCCAGATGAATCCCCAATTTTCCATATGTGACTTCAAATGGTCATAAATTGGTCAATTTTTATCACCTTGAGCCCATTATTTTTTCATGATGATCTTAAGGATGTGTACTTCATTCCCTCTTTCATGTGTAAAGTAAGAAAATGGATGGAAATTGCCTTAAGAATGCAAAAGATTATAGGTCATTTCATGATTTTTGGCCACCTTCAACAAGTCATAACTTGCTCAATTTTTGGAGATTTTGAGAGGTTCAAATTGAAAAATGTCATTCAAGAGATCTACTTCATTCCATCTTTTTTGGTCAAGATAAAATTATAAGTGGAAGGCCATGTTTGGTTGCAAAGGATTATAGGTCATTTTTAAAGAAGAACGTGAAATATTTCTAAGTATGGAAAGTCAACTCTTTTTCTTCAACTTTGACTCCCTGTAACTTTCAGCACAAGCATCCATTTTATTCCATTCTTTTTCCATTGCAAAGCTTGTAACCCCATCTTTCCAAAGCATCGAGAATTATACCCTAAGACCCCTTGAGGTGGAAATGCCATGGATTTGAATTTGGTAGTTCGAAACTGAATTTTGCACAAAGTCAGAATTTTGAAATCTTTGTTTTGGCTTCTAATCACAAGATTTCCATGCGTTTTTGTTTCTAATCATGTTTAGCAACTTGCCAGAAGTGATTAGCATCATGAAACGCACGATTTGGCCGAGTTTTGATCAAGTTTAAGTCACACGTTCTTCATGATGCAAACCCACACGAATTCCCTCCAAAATGCATCATTTGCTATTCCTTTTGATCCCATTTTCTTCCCTATAAATAGAGGGTCATCCCCCATTCAATTTCCCAAGCTTAGATAGCCAGAATCACCCTGCCAAACTTGCTTCACAACCCAGAATTCAGTAACTTCGAAATATATTCTCAAGCCTTTTCAATCCCATTTTCTCTCAATTCACCTTCCTTGATCTTCCCTGAAGCTAACCATATAATTACATTCAAGAATCGTGCCCTATATTGCTCCATAGAAGTCCAGTTTCAGAGCTCTGCAACTCAACTTCAATAGGTAGATTCCTTCATCAATTCTTCACAACTTTGATATCACTGTGATGCTCTCATTGCCCTGGTTCTAGTTGCAACACTTACTTTCATCTGGAAACTCATTTTGACCATGAATTTTCAAATCCCTGTTTAAAACATTCTTTCCAAATTGCTTGAGCTACAGTTTATATAAATTTGGCGCGAGGGTGTGGTTGTCTTCTTCTTGAAGAGACGAAGCGAATGGAATAGGTCTGAGCTTCTGATTTTATAGTTTGAGAGACCTGCAATTCGTGATGGCTGGAGGTTGAAGATGACCAACGTGTCATCTTCTAACTAATGAAGGTGCGCCATCTGTATTTTTCAAATTCTGAATTTTATTATTGATTCTGTACATTATTCATTAAAGACCATGATATGCACATCGCGTCAGATCCCTTGGATTTGATTACTAACGCGTTTTGACTCTCATCTAATGGACCACATCTTTTACTTTTATTTTCTTTTTATGATTTTTAGATTTTAATTTATTTAAATTTCAAAAAATCATAGAAAATTCATTTTCAGTCCAAAAAATCTGAAACAATTATGAAAAATATTTTTGATTATTCTCTTTCTGATTTTTATTTTTTCAAAATTTAATTTTGTGTTTTGGTATTTTTTATAAATTTTACACTTATTTGATTTGTTTAAAATGTTTAAAAATACTTTTATACATTTTTTAAATTCTAAAAAAATTATGGAATGATCCAATGATATTGTGACAAATATTAGTGACCTTATTTTTTTCTTTCTTTCTGACTTTACTATTTTTTACTATTTTTGTTTATTTTACCCATTTATTTTAATTTTTAAAAATAGTTTCTGAATTTTAAAAATTCACAAAATTTTTGTAAAATTACTTGGCCTCTTTTCTGATTTTTCTATGGTCTTATTTTTCATTTCTTGATTAAGTTGAATATAATTGATATTTTCCTCATTATTTTTCCATTTTTTTAAAACATTTTAAAACCTTTTAATGTATATATTAATTATATTATTATTTTGTGATTATTTTCTGGTTGTCTTGGGTTGATTTTTTTATCATGGCTTTATTAACATCATTGGATCCATGGTGTTAAGTTTAACTCCACAAAAAAATGGATGAATGATTTTAATAATAGTTTGATTAAATATTAATTCAAATGTGGTTTCTCTTTTTACCCTAATTCCTCTTCATCTCATACCCTTCTCATTGCACTAAGTGTTGTTGGAGCATGATCTCTATATCATGTCTCAAAACAAGGTGCGTAGATTTCTATTGACCGACCTCAAAATAGGTGTGACTTCTATATAAGTCCACTTACGATTGCTTAACATAGCGATAAATTTTCCCCCGATTCGAATAAATGATCATTCATGGCCCAAACTTATGATTGCAAGCCCAAGTATGTTAATTTGATCTCTTTGATCCAATAACCTTGAGATTCATTGTGTGGAGGCTTTGGTTCTATCAATCCTCTAATGGATCTACAACACTTTTGGTCAACGCGGATCACTTAAATATCATTGATCATTAAATTGTACTTATGAGAATTCCAAATGGATGATATACTTGACAAAAAGCAAATGCAACTTGTTGTGTGGAAACTTTGGTTCTACCAATCCTCTAATGAGTTCCAAATGCAAGTTTCAAGATGGTCATCCAACTAAACACTAATTATTGACTTTTTTATTTTATGCCTTTATTCTTTTATGCTTTATGAACTATTTATTTTTTTAGCATTTTTCATTTCATGCCATTTTCATCTTTGCTCATTTGAGCATTTATCTTCTTGCCCTTTTTACTTTGCTCACTTGAGTTTTTCTTTTTCTTTTCCTAAGATACTTAATAATCAACTTAAACCCTAAAAAACTTTTAATGGTACTTGGACTGTTTTGTTAATATCCTTGGCATTATGGAGCATGGGGCTTTTTTGTTGGACTTAGGATTAGAAACCTTAGCCTATCTTGGAGACCTTGTGATCTTATCTGATTATTTTGTCTGGAGCTCTTGAGGTTTACCTCAAGACATTGGGTTGCTTGTTTGTTTTTGTGTGCAGGTTTTTGTGATTACATCCTTTGTTTGTAATCTAGAATTCACCCGTATACAACTGTTACCCTGCCCAATTTTTGTGAAGACTTAATACACTTGAAGAGGTCTAGTATCTTTGCTCGCTTGGTTCCAATCCAAAGAATGGGAATTCTATATTGGCTCATAATGTCAAGTTTTGGCTTCTTGTTGGTTAGATGGTCCTTATCCTTAGCTTTTACTTTATGCTTTAGGATAGTCTCTTCTTCTTCTCCCATCTTCTTCAATTTCAAAAAATCTACTCCCTCCTTTTTAAACTCTTCTTGTTTCTAAACTTGAAACACTTTCATAATAAACTTGGACTTATGTCCATGCATTTTCAAAATCTTTTCATAAATAAACTCCAATCAATTTAATAATACCTTGACTTTTTTTGTGAGAAGACTAAAAGACAACCAATCTAATTTCAAACCATTTTGCCACTTTGGCTTTTTATCTTTAAACTTTTCTCAAAAGATTAGACTCTTGTCAATCCTTGTAGTGATGAAAACAGCTATATTTCTATAATATGTAGAGAAGTGAGATATTTTCCACTTGGGTGTTGAGTGAGGCATTGTTGATTTTAAAATCCAAGCCATTATCCTCCACTTTAAGATGATGCAAATTCTCCTTTCTCATGATTGTGGGTAATAAGTATGTTTTCCACATGGACAATGACGATGATGTCTTATCTCTTAAAATCAACCAACACACTTGTGTTTCAAACTTTTAAAAGAGGAACTACGTGTACCCTAATCCCCTATTGCATGAAAGGTGGTACGTAGGCACTAAAGGTTCGCAACCGCGGCGGGTGCAAAAATCATAAAAAATATATTTCTTTTCTCACCTCCACCATCCATTTTATATACAACACATTTTATATAGCCAAAATATACAGATTTTTCAAAGAGGTTCTTGCGGAGTACCGTAGATGTTTAGGGTGCTAATACCTTCCCTTTGCATAACCAACCCCCTTACCTTGAATCTTTCCCCCCTCTTTTGGGTTATTCTCTCTTTTCCCATTCCTTTTGGAAACAATAAAGCACGATGGCGATTTTTATTTTTGATTTGTATAAAGTCTAGTCAATCCAATGGCTTAGTCTTGAACATTTCTACCGCTACAATAAGGACACCTCTTTTCCTCATAGTGCGAGTGTGAAAAGAATGTAGGATGTCCCCTAGCAAAGTAGGCACCAGGTTGCGGGATATGAAGATTTTGACGGCGTTCACATCTATGAGTTGGTCAGGATTTGGAAACAAAACCATCCCATAGATGAGGAGAGCCATAATTTCCTAAAAGGTTTTCAAATCCAAAGAGTTCCAACAGTTTTCGGCTTTCTCGAACAAGAACTTTGCTAGGAAACCTTTGACACCACTCCTTGTTTCCCAATGAGTTGTGACATCAGATGATTGCAAGTGTAGAGCTTGAGAAATTTCTTCTGGCTTTGGGTCTCTTTCCGTACCGTTGAAAGGTAGTTGATTGAGAATAGGAATCCTTAAGAGTCGGGAGAATTTTTCCAAAGTAGGCGCAAGTTGATAATCGGGGAATTCGAAGCAATAGTGTAAAGGATCAAAGAACTGAAAGAGCACCTTCATCATGTTCTCATCTGTGTTTGAGGTGACCGAGTTGAGTAGGCGACCACGTCTCTCGGTGAATGGAGAGTTTTCTAGAATCCTTGAAGCCAGTTCCTTATGTTGTGGAGGGATCCTTACAAGGTTGACTTGAATAATTTTCCTGCGAAGAGAATCCATATCCTATAAAACAGAACAAAGATAAATCCCAAGATCCTTGAATTGGTTAGTGAATGTGTATGATGTTATTATGTTCATGATGTTATGTACAAGTATGTATATACAAACAAAGAAAACAAGTCCTTAGGTTTAGGATTGTATGGAGTCTCATAGGTAAGTACCCTCTTGAAGTTTAGTTGGCTCAACCTGTCCTAGTAATAGTAATTGGGCTCTAAGGAGCTCAATATCACTGGTTTGTTTCCTTGGTCATTGTTTCAACACAAGCCTCTTTAATGGCGACCGAAATATCCTAAAAAACCAAACCTCAATGAGTGTAGTATCGAGTATCTACCAACTTCGGACTGCACCAAATCTGGTCATCTCACTACGTCCCAAAGGCCACATTGGTCAAGTAAAGATTCTAAAAGTTCATTAGTGCTTCACGACATCACTCAGCGGCCCCGTATTCTCCTTGATTAACTCAAGGGCTACCGGTACCCACAAATATGTAGCACTAACATAGCTATTGCTTAGACCATATCGGTATACCCCACATAGTTTCCAAAACGTATTACTACTTACCTATAAGGTGTCCCAAATCTGGGTAGAGGATTCAAACCCAAACAAAGAACCATAATGTAAAGAAAATAAGTCAAACAATGAAAGCAAGTAAATGTGATCTAACTCTAAGGTAACCCCATTTTTAGAATTTTCCCCAACAGAGTTGCCGGTTTTGTGATACGGTGGGAGAACTGACTTGAAGGTTTTACGTTTGATCGCAAATGTTGCAGTTAGCAAGAGTCGCCATTGACTTTTCTTTTATCCAAAAGGAAAGGTGAAAAAGCACAGGAAATACCTTTAAGATTATTTCTTGAGTTCGGGGGGTATATTATGAAAAGGGAAGGTATTAGCACCCTTTTTATCCATGGTTTTCCATGGGCTCTTAGTTACTTGCTAGATCACTTGCTTTTTGTTTAAAATTGTGCTCGGTTTGGTTTTTGGAAAGTATTTTGTAAAGAGGCCATTGTTTAGGCAATCTTTGTAATTATTCTTGTTTGTAAGAATGTATACAAAGATGTTTGATCTTTTTAAAATGTTTTCAATTTTGTAAGATGTTTGAAAGTGTAGGTGATTGTTTTTGAAAATAGCAAGGATGTTTATTTGAAATTGAGCAAGTAATTAGGAGCATTCTACCTACTCAAAAATATTTCTTGTTTATTTTCTTTTCCTTTGACATTGTTGTCTTACCATTGATTTGGTAAGCAACCCTATCTTTGGATATAAACGGGACGGGCGTGGGTCATCGTATAACCATGATTAGAAATGTTGCAAGGTATCTTAGAATTCTCTTTTAGGGACTAAGATCATTTGAACGGCAACTTAGATAGCCTCATCGAGGGACTATGATCTTGTATTTGCTTGTTTTTGCTAAGATATCTTACATGCGTAATATGGACATTTTGTATAAGGCAACCAAGTGGAATAAACCTAGAGGTACTTGTGTGAAAATGTATTGTTTTCATGCTTGTTTTTGTCTTGAATTAGGGTTTTCTAAGTATTAGTTTTAATCTTTTCATACAAACCCTAGTTACTAACATGTTATATATAAAAGCGATAAATTGCGGAATTTAAAGTTACTATGCTATTTCAATATTGGTGGGGAGGGGGGTATACAAATTGAATGGGGATTGCAAAAATGTAAACCTAGTTAGTCTACTACAACCATATTGAATGAGTATCAATGTACACGAATTTAAATAGATTCAATGTACAAAAGTGAATAAATATACAAAAATAAAAAATGTGAAGTAAATGGATATTTGTTTGGATTTTTTAGAGAAAAGGATTTGTCTTAACCTAATTAATTAAAGAAAATAATTAATAAAAAAGTAAACCCTAAATTTGTTTAAGAAAAGATTTTTTAAGAAAACCCTAAATCTAGTAGTTAAAATAAAAGAAAATAAGTTTATGAGAAAAGTGTTTTTTTTTGGTATTTTTGTTTTGAAAATATTTATAGTATTATAAAATATTTTTAGCCTTTTTTACATTAAAATAATATATTTTAATAGGTGTAAAGAGAAAATAAATATTAACCTAGTTTTAGTTTAATTTACAAGACTAGTCTATAAAAATAAATAATGTGTAGTTAAATAAAATATTTTTTTGTGAGAAAAATAAAATAAATTAAGTTAAAATGAAAATCTATTTTTTTGTGATTTTTTAATATAGGAAAAATATTTAAGAGAATAAAAATGAAATGAATAAAAGTAAAAAAGAAAAATAAATAAACTTGGGCCAGGGGTGCAAATAGCCTGCAGGGGGTTAGCTAGCAAAAATTTAAAAAAACAAGACAGGCCCAGCAAAGCCCAAGCGCCTATAAAAATCAGAATGGTGCAAAAATATGAAAAAAAACACAAAAGGGTACCACTGGGGGTCGAACCCAGGTCCCAAAGGTTACAGGCGTGCGCTTCTACCACTGGGGTGGCTATACATCCGTTAACATAAGAAAATCAATAAATATACAAGGAAAAACGCGCCCTGATGACTTCATCTTCAACCTCCAGCCAGACCAACTGTAACTTGCTCATTTCTCATCAAAAATGAAAACTGTACACATGAAACTTGTAGCAAATTTTCTCACGGTTTCAGAAATGTAAAGCATTAAAACTATAGATCAAAGATAAGCATGAATTTTAATGTCCCTAATCTAAACCCTAAAAATCTTAAAAATTTAAGTTTCAAAATTCTCTAAGCTCAAGCAAAATTAATGGGAACTATGGACATGGTTAGCTTCAAGGCAATGATATCTACATGTTTTGTTCATAAATAAACTATTGATGATGCCTGTATGAAGAGTTCAAAGTTGAGAAAACTTACCTCAAAACTTGAAATCTTGTTTTGAGTTTGAGCTTGTTTCAAGTGATGGTGATGATCAGGTTAGCTTCCTTGAGGTCCCAGGGAGCTAATGTAATGATTAGCTTGAACAATGGATGGCTGAAATGGTCTGGAGAAGTCAGTGTGCAAAGCTGAGTTTTTGAAAATGGAGGATTGTGTTAATGGTGTTACAGTTCTATAACAAGGTGTGAGATTGATTCTATATGATGTTTAGAAACTTTAGAAACTAAAAGGCCAAGAAACGCACGAGTAGATTATGAGTTTCAAGTTTTTGGTCAGTTTGTATGAAAATGGAAGTGTGAAGTGTGATTCTGAGTTCTAGGTTCTTTCAATGCTTTTGAGCATTCATGTGTTTATGTCAAATGGTTTATGTATGTATAAACAAAAGTGTTTGAGTGCATTGGCAAGTCAGAAGTACAAGTTCTTAGCTTTTGGCTAGGTTACTTGATTTTGAAGAAAAGAGGGAAACAAGTTTCAAGAAGAGGTACAAGCATGTGATGGGTGATTGTAAGTGTTTAAAACATTTCTCATGAGTTATAGGACCTGTTTGATCAGAAGAGAACAAGTGCAAGGCTCAAGAACAAGTTTTGTACAAAAAGTCACTTTATCAAAATGGCAATGTAACCTTTCTTCCAAAAATGGATATAAAGCATGTCCATGCATTGAATGCTTAAAGTGAGGCCTCTAACAGCTGTTTAAACCATTAATTATGGATTGCCTAACAAGTTTGAGGCCTGAAAAGTAGAGTTAATGCAGCACAACTTTGAATTTGAATTTTGTTCATCACTAAAATGACTTGTAATTAAAGTGATAAAACCCTAACTTCATCTCTTCTATTCTCGATACTCAACAATGATCTCAAGGAGTTCTTGGACATTTTGGAAATCTTGAAATGTGATCTATAACCCATATTTGAATTGATTTTGAATATTCCCCTTTGAAATATATGAAAAAGTGCCATGAAGTTGGGTCAAAATCCTGACCAAATTAGGACAAAATTTCACTAAGTGTTTTGTTTCATGGCCCTATGTTCTTAAAATTATAACTTGAGATCCAAGAACTTTTGGAAGGAGTTGTGTAAATAAAAGTTGTAGATTTCATGGATATCTAAAACTTTCATGTTGTAATTTTCTCTTGAATCATCTTGCATCATGGTGAAAAATTTGTTCAAAGTTGTAAAAAAACATGAAATTTCCAACACTTAGACAAATTTCAAAGTTTAGAAATTTTGACTTTTCAAAATGAAATCTTGACTTTTTGATTTCTTGATGAATAAGTTTCATATTTTTACATGTCTTGATGAATTATGATCTTTGGCACTTGAATTTGACCAAGAAGTCAAAATTTGACTTTTCAGTATACAGTTGACTTTTGATTAGTTAACTGAAAAATTCATCTGTCAATCCAATGGACTTGTAATGTTTTGAATCATGTCACTAGGTCAAAATGATGGAATTGGACTCTTGAAATCATTCCTTAAACCAATTGACCATTTTCTAGGTCAAAAATCAGAAATTGCCCATTCCCAGTGAAAACCCTAATTTTTACCATTTTGCCCTTTTGGAGATTTGATCAAATTTATTGAGGAGTTGTGGTCTAAACTTGATCAAATGATACATATGAGTATAGAATGTTAATTTGGATAAAAAATTATGAGGTTTTACTACAAACTGGCCATAGTTGACTTTTTCCCCAATACAATTGATTTTTAGGTCAACTGCTCAACTAACTATGCAAAAGTGTGATTCAAGGCTTGAAACTTGTCATGAGTAATCTTGGGGGTCCAAAATGATCTATGAAAGTTGTATGGGGCATTGGAAACTCTAAAATCCTTGTGCAAACTCCAACCCTAATTTTGGTCATCAATGCTTAAGGAGGTGTCTTGAGCTGATCAAACCCTAATGCAGTCTTGAGTCAAGGGAGATCTTGTGAGCAAATTCTTGATAAGTGAGAGGGAAAATTTTGGGGTACAACAGGGAACAGCAGTAGTAATTATCATTTTTAATTTCCATTTACAGTTTTAAAACCTTCTGTAATTACCTATTTCTAGGAATTGCATCTTGTATTCTCGCCTATTCAGAGGCATAACAATAAAACATTTGCTTTCTTTGCATCTTTCAAATTGCGTTTTTTATTTTCTCAGACTTGTTTACAAAATACTACGATCATTACTTGTGAATATTGTCTTGAAATCATTTTAGGGTATTAACAAAATAAAAACATTTGATGAAACATCGAAAAACATTTTGGGTTAGAAAAATATCGAAAGAAAATCCACGTCTACGTCCACGCACATGGAAACGCTTGCTCCTACGCCTATAATACAAAAGTCTATACACATGTATATGCCTATGCCTATGCTCACGATTCAAAAAGACTATGTCTGCACCTGCGCTTATGCTTGCACTCAACAATACAAAGTCTATACATATATCTACGTGTCCCTACGCAAAGTCTACGTCCGCACATGCGTCCACGCACATGTGTATTCTTGCCAATTCCATATATGTCTACGCTTACGCCTGCGCTTACAACACAAAGGCCACACATATGCTGATACATACGTCTGCGTCTGCGCTTGCAACATACAAATCTATGCATATGCCATTATCTATGTCCACGTCTATGTCTACGCCCACAATACAAAATCAATGCTCAAATTTTGCTAACATTTCCCACCGTGTTCAAGTTCAACAATGCTACGACAACACGACATACAACGCCGAGAATTGGTAACTCTAAGCCAGTGGTTTAAAGGAGAGAATTCCAAAAACGGTCTTCATAACATTTCAAGGCATATACGCATCTTACACATATTTCACACATGCATTTTGCATATCTAAAGCATATATACCCTATACATTTCAATATTCAATACACTCAAGGTTCCATATCAATGTCAAGCATCATACATTTCACATACATACAACATTCAATACACATGCATACATATATATCACATAGTAAACAAAAAGTCTCACCCTCGATTTAACTATCTAAGGATCGATAAACGCAATATTTCTCCTACGATTTAACCCGTCACATCAGTCTTCATGCCGTGACATATTCAGCCGAAATTTATTCTCAAAACTCAGTATGTTGCCTCTAAGCCGCAACATATTCTCAAAACCCATTACATTGCCTCTAAGCCGCAATGAATTCTCAAAACTCAGTATGTTTCCTCTAAGCCGCAACGTATTCTTAAAACCCATTACATTTCCTCTAAGCCGCAATGTATTTGCAAACTCAACACATTGCCTCTAGGCCGTAATGTATCCTCAAACTCAACACATTGCCTCTAAGCCGCAATGTATTTTCAAACTCAACACATTGCCTTTAAGCCGCAATGTATCCTTAAACTCAACACATTGCCTCTAAGCTGCAATGTATCCTCAAACCCAACACACTGCTTCTAAGCGGCTGTTATACCCTAAAATTTTCCCTCTCACTTATCAAATATTTTCTCACAAAGATCTCTCTTGGTTCAAGACTGCACTAGGGTTGATCAACTCAAGACACCTCCTTAAGCATTGATGGCTGAAATTAGGGTTTGAAATTGCACAAGGATAATTGAACTTTCAATTCCTCATATTACTTTCATGTATCATTATAGACCCCCAAGATTACTTATGTCATGTTTCAAGCCTTGGATCACACTTTTGCTCAGTCAATTGAGCAGTTGACCTAAAAATCAGCTGTATTGGGGAAAAAGTCAACTATGGCCAATTTACAGTCAAACTTCACAATTTTTATCCACGTCAACATTATAAACTCATATGTATCATTAGATCAAGTTTGGACCATAATTCCTCAAGAAATTTGATCAAATCATCAAAAGGGCAAAATGGTCAAAATTAGGGTTTTGACTGGGAAAGGGCAATTTCTGATTTTTGACCTAGCAAATGGTTAATTGGTTTGAGGCATGATCTCAAGAATTCAATTTCATCATTTTTACCTAATGGCATGATCCAAAACATTGCTCAAGATCAATTGGATTGATAGTAATTTTTCAGTCAACTAATCAAAAGTCAATTGTACACTGAAAAGTCAAACTTTGAATTTTTGTTCAAAATAAAATGTCGAAGATCACAATTCATCAAAACATGACAAAATATGAAACTTATTCATCAAGAAATCAAAAAGTCAACATTTCATTTTGAAAAGTCAATGTTTTCAAACTTAGAAATTTATTTTAAGTGCTGAAAACTTCATGTTTTTTCACAACTTTGAGCAAATTTTACACCATGATGCAAGATGATTCAGAAGAAACTTTCATAATGAAAGTTTTATATCTTCATGAGATCTACCACATTGATTTACACAACTTCTTCTAAAAGTGCTTGTATCTCAAGTTATTAATTCATGAAGTCATAGTCTTGAAACTAAACACTTAGTGAAAGTTTGCCCTAATTTAGGCAGGATATTGACCTAACTTCATGGAACTTTTTCTTATAGTTCCAAGGGGAATTTTCAAAAGTGATTCAAAGAGGGGTTATAGAGCACATTAGAATCTTTCCAAAATGTCCAAGAACTCCTTGAGATCATTCTTGAGCAGGGAGAATCGAAGAGAGGAAGTTAGGGTTTTCAAGCTAGAATTACAAGTCATTTTTGGTGAACACATGAACCAAATCCATACTAGGCTGCATAATCTTTGCTTCGCAGGCCTCAAACTTGTTTATCACTCCATAATTAAATGTTTACACAGCTGTTAGAGCTTTGATACAAGCAATTGAGCTATTGTCCAAGTTGCATTTCCATTAATGGCATAAAGTTAACATTGCCATTCTTGTAAAGCAAGTTTTTGCATAAAGTCCATTCTCGAGCCTCTAAGTTGTCCCCTCTGATCACACTCCATCAACAAAGTCAGAAGCAAGTATGTTTAAATCATAACCACTCTATCTTAGCAAGTACACAAGGCTTTGAAACTTGAATTTCTCAAAAATCACATGTTATGCATAAACTTGTGATTTTGAATTCTAATCAACAACAAGTCTCCAAACTTGTTGCTTGTAAATAGAGTGACTATTTGTGATCTAGGACATGAGCTCAAGTACCCTGAAACACTCCCAAACTCCCTCTAGCCTGAAATTTCACAAAAAACTCCATTGATACACAATTCTGAACTTAAACTTGTATCTCTCATTTCCCTCGTGCGTTTTCCCTCAAATTCATTCCTAAAGCTTCCTTACATCAAATACAAACCATCCCTGACCCTGTTTCATAACTGTAACTCCATCTTCATCAACCTCCATAACCAAAAATAGAGCTATGCAAGTTGACTTCTCCAGACCATTTCAGCCACACATTGCTCAAGCTAATCATTGCATTAGCTTCCCGGGAACTTGAGAAAGCTAACCTGATCAATGCAGCACCTTGAATCAAGCCCATTTGCATTTCACGATTTTCAGTTTTGAGGTATTTTTCTTGAACTTCTATCTTCATATTTAGGCATTATTAGGCTTGCATTTGTGAAGATAAAATGTAGACATCATTTCCCTAAAACTATACATGTCCATAGATTTCATTTATTTTGATTAAGCTAGGAGAATTTTGAGTTTGAACTTTCTGAAATATTTAGGTCATAATTTGGTACTTTTAGAAATTCTCATTCATCTTTGATTTATAGCTTATGATATTTATATGGTTGGATTCATGTGGAAAAATGGAGCAACTTTCATATTTGCATCTTTCATTTTTGTTGAGAAATGGGCAAGTTACAGATCCTTTGGATGGAGGTTGAAGATGAAGTACAGTCAGGGCACGTTTTATGTTATGTATTTATCATTTTATACAAGTTAATGGATGTATCACCACCCTAGTGGTTAAAGCGCGCGCCTGTCACTTTAAGGTCCTGGGTTCAAGCCCCAACATGACCTTTTTTCCACTTTTTGACATTTTTGGCTTTTTTTTTGCAGCGCCCGAGCCTCCTCTTGTTGGGCCTGAATTTTTTCTCACAATATCCTCTGTTTCATTAATCTACCTCCCTGACTTATTTTCATTTTATTTATTATTACTTTTTTATCTTTTATTTATTATAACTATTATTATTATTATTAATACTATTATTATTATTATTATTGTAAAATCAAGCTTCACAAATGAGCTTTTGTTTTGATGAAGACAAACCATGGCTAACATAGAAGGCAAAGACTTTTGATCAAGTTCAAAGCATCAAAGGATAATATCTTCATTCAAAGCTCTCAATAACTTTAAAGGTATAATAATATTATCTACTTTGATCTTAAGATATAGATGCTCAAAAATGAAAAAGAAATGTTTAAAAAATCATTACTCAAGTTTTTCAAAGTTAAAATTTCATTTTTCTCTTGCATGTAATCGATTTACATTTTAGTGCAATCGATTGCACTCTTCAAACTTTCAGATCTTTTGCTTCTGTTTCTCTGTGCAATCGATTTACATTGCTTGTGCAATCGATTGCATACTTAAAATTTCAAAACGTTTGCTTCTGTTTCTCAGTGCAATCGATTTACATTGCTAGTGCAATCGATTGCACTCACTTACTTTTTGCTACTGACTTTGCATGCAATCGATTTGCATTGATAGTGCAATCGATTGCACTCTTAAATTTTTTTGAAAAAATAGATGTTGAAACCTTGTGCAATCGATTTACACAAAGGGTGCAATCGATTGCATGCTGCACGATTTTGAAAAACAGCAACTTTGTACATACCTGTTCATCATGCCTTTTCATTGAAACTTTTCACTCAAACTTGGCATTTGTTCATGATACATTTTCAGAACTTTATGTTGTTTCAAAAGGGTATTATGAACATATAAATATTCAATTTCAAAATCTATTTCAACACCTCTTCCATAAATATTTTCTGAAATTTCAAAATACAAACTCAAGCATTCCTTCACTTTCATGCATAAGTTTTATGCACATTTTCATACATTAACAAACAGAAAACTTTGAGCAAATATATCTTGAGTCATTGTACAATAATATTATTGGAAGAGAAGATCATACATTGTTAAATCACTCTAAGTGATCAATATTACTCTACTCACTCAAACTCAAAAATTGATATTTACTTACTTATTTTTCCAGGATTGTTGGAAATAAGTTTAAGTGTTTTTTGAAATCTTGTCTTTCCAAAATTGTTGGATACAAGTGTAGTTACATTGAGACGATTGTTCTCATAGATAACTTAGTGAAATCCAAGAGGATTGTTCTTGGTCCAAGAGGATTGTTCTTGGTTGTTTGGTAGTTCTTGTTTAAGTTTGCCACAATAAGGAAATCTCTTTTATGTTGAAAGGGGACTGGAGTACTCTCGGACTGTGAGGGGAACCAGGATATATCGCCCGTGTCTCTTTATTTTTCTGCATTTTTAAGCTTTCCTAAACTCAATTTTAACAAGAAAAATAAGAACCATCATCACTAAAAACCAGAATTTTTAAAGTACCTAATTCACCCCCCCCCCCCCCCCCCCCTCTTAGACGCACTTCGTACTTACAATTATTATTATTATTATTATTATTATTATTATTATTATTATTATTATTATTATTATTATATTATTATTTTCATTAATCATGAAAAATCCAAAAATATTTTATTTATTATTCACACTTATTTATTTTTATTTTCTTATAAAACAAAAAAACTAAAAACAGTTTCTTTTAACAAATTAATTTTTTTTTTTAATAATCAATATTTAGACTTAAGTTTAATTATTATATTATTTACTTATTAACTTAGAATTTAGGTTTCACTTAATTAATTAATTTTCTCATTTTATTTTTATTAATTTAAAACCTTTTTTTTCTTAAAAACCCTAAAATCACTTTTTAACTTAATTTCTTTCTTAATTAGTTTAAACTTAATTTTGTTTAATTTTCATTAATCATTTTCTTTAATTAGGTCAAGACTAAACCCTTTCATAAAACAACAAAAAAATCATTTTCTTTTTTACATTTACATTTTTGCATTTTATCCTTATTTTGTACATTCATTCAAATTCAATATGGTTGTAATAATTATTTTAGATTTAATTTCTTGCAATATTCCCCATTTGTAAATTTGTATACCCCCTCCCCTAAGTATTGTAATAGCGTAGTAATTTTAAATTCCGCAATTTATCACTTTATATATAAATTCTAGTAATTAGGGTTTTGTATGGAAAGACTAAAACCAACAAATAGCAAACCCTAACCAAAGACAAATCAAGCATGAAAATCAATACAGTTGCACACAAGCACCCCTAGGGTAAATCCACTTGGTTGCCTTACAAAAATGGCCATATCACGCATGTGAGATATCTTAGCAAAGACAAGCAAAATATAAGATCATAGTCCCTCGATGACTCTATCAAAAGTTTCCTATCAAAATGATCTTAGTCCCTAAAGAAAAACGCTAAGATATCTTGCAAAATTGCTAACCATGGTTATACGATGACCCACGACCGTCCCGTTTACATCCAAAGATAGGGTTACTTACCAAAACAAACACCTACACTTTCAAAACACCTTTCAAACTTGAAAATATTTTCAAAAAGATCAACACCTTTGTGTACATTCTTACGAATGAGAATCATTATAAAAGTTTGCCTAAACAATGACCTCTTTTGAAAAATAATTTAAAAAACCACACAAAGCATATTTTCAAGCAAAAGCAAGTGATCTAGCAAGTAACTAAGAGCCCATGGAAAACCATGGATGAAAAGGGTGCTAATACCTTCCCTTTTAATAATCTACCCCCCTAACTCAAGAAACAATCTCAAAGGTCTTTCCTGTGCTTTTTCACCTTTCCTTTTGGATAAAAGAAAATTCAGTGGCGACTCTTTCTAACCGCAACATTTGCGATCAAATGCAAAACACCCAATTCAGTTCTCCCACTGTATCATAGAACTGGCGACTCTGCTGGGGAAAATTCTAAAAGTGGGGTTACCTTAGGTTTAGATCACATTTACTTGCTTTCTTTGTTTGACTTGTATGCATTATATTATGGTTCTTTGTTTGGGTTTGAATCCTCTCCCTGGATTTGGGATACCTTATAGGTAAGTAGAAATACGTTGTGAAAACTGTGCGGGGTATACCGACATGGTCTAAGCAATAGCTACGTTAGTGCGACATATTTGTGGGTACCGGTAGCCCTTGAGTAGTCAAGGAGAATACGGGGCCGCTGAGTGATGTCATGAAGCACAAATGAACTTTTAGAACCTTTACTTGACCAACTTGGCCATTACGATGTAGTGAGATAACCGGCTTTGGTGCAGTCCGAAGATGGTAGATACTCGATATTAGACTCATTGATGTTTGGTTTTTTGGGATATTTTGGTCGCTATTAAAGAGGCTTATGCTGAAACAATGCCCAAGGAAACAAATCAATGATATTGAGATCCTTAGAACCTGGTTACTATGACTAGGACAGGTTTGAGCCAACTAAACTTCAAGAGGGTACTTGCCTATAAGACTCCATGCAAGCCTAAACCTAAGGACTTGTTTACTTTGTTTGTATATATACTTGTGCATAACATCATAAACATCATAACATCATAACATCATACTCACATTCACTAACCATTTCAAGGATCTTGGGATTTATCTTTGTTCTGTTTTGTAGGACATCAATTCTATTCGCAGGAAAACTATTTAAGTCAATCTTGTAAGGATCTCTCCTCAACTTAAATAGCTAGCATCAAGAATTCCTGAAAACTCTCCATTTACCGAAAGACATGGTAGCCTACTAAACTTGGTTACCTTCAACACTGATGAAGACATGATGAAGGTACTCTTCCAGTTCTTTGATCCTTTACACCATTGCTTCACATTTCCCGATTATCAACTTGTGCCAACTTTGGAAGAATTCTCCCAACTCTTGTGGATTCCCATTCTTAATCAACTACCTTTCAACGGTACAGAAAGAGATCCAAATCCATAAGAGATTGATCAAGCTCTACACTTGCAATCATCTGATATCACAACTAATTGGGAAACAAGGAGTAGTGTCAAGGGTTTCCTAGAAAATTTCTTGTTTGAGAAAGCCCAAAAATGTTGGAATTCTTTGGATTTGCAAGCTTTTGAGGAAATTGTGGCTCTCCTCATCTATGGGATGGTTTTATTTCGAAATTCTGACCAACTCATAGATGTGAACACCGTCAAAATCTTCATGTCTCGTAACCCGGTGCCTACTTTGCTAGGGGACATCCTACATTCCTTTCACACTCGCACTATGAGGAAAAGAGATATCCTTATGTGTTGTACTCCTCTTTTGGAAAGATGGTTTATTTCACATCTTCCCCAATTTTTACTAAAGAACGGGCAAGGTTCAAGGTGGCCACATAGGTTGATGACACTCAAACATTCAGACATTCATTGGTGTTCCTGATCTATAGAGAATGTTACTATTGTCGATCGTTGTGGAGAATTCCCTAATGCCCCTTTACTTGGCATTAGAAGAGGTATCACCTACAACCCCTGCTTAGCCTTAAGACAGTTTGGTTACTCCTGAAGGGATGGCCCACATTAGATGCTCATTAAAGGATTGGTATTTGACTACGAGAACAATGATCAAGGTCATCGCCAGAGATTTATCTGAGCTTGGAGGATGTTGAACAAGGTAGATAGCAAGACATTGGGGCATAAGAATTTCATCCCTCTTGAGCCTTACCTCAAATGGGTACGAGCTCATGCTCAAAGTCTTATAATGCCTTACCCCTCTATTCTCCCGGTGATCATAGAGCCCGTTGTGGAAGGGGATGTTCCCTACACTATCCTGCATCTTGACATGCACACTTATCTTGAAGAATTACAAAGAGATTAGATACAACTTAAGGGGGTGCGAGAAACTTTGGAGGCCCAATTCTACGCCAGCGAGAAGAAGGTTTTGGAACTCACTAAGCAACTTCATGAGGAGCGAAACCTGAACGCCTACATCACACCAAAGAGGATGCGTACAACTTTTTATCTTAGAGTTTTTGTATTTCTTTATAAGCCCAAAAGACGCATGATGTACTCAAACTTTGACTTATTAATATAACGTGTGTTCCTTTTTTGGTGTAAAGCAAATTTAAATCTCTAATTTCCTTGAAATCATCGCATATGCATTTACCATTCATCATAACATAAGCAGGTTTCTTACGACAAGTCTCCTCATCTTTCTACTGTTTATTTCAGTAAGATGGATCTCGAGCAGACAGTAAAAGACCTCCAGACGCAGAATGCTCAGTTTCAACAGATGTTCTGACTCTAGCCAAAGGACAAGAGGATCTGAAAACTTTGTTGGTTGAAGAAAATAAGAAGAAAGCAGAGAAGGTAACCGGAGTTCTGAATATGGGAAGAAGGTTCCAAGGACAAGCCAGATAGACCCTAGAATTTGCAACGTCATCTGGTGAAAAGGATAATCAAGAAGTGAAAGGCAAGGAAGCGGTTATCTAGATAGAATCTGAGGAGGAAGAAGAAGAAGACTAATCTGAAGAGCAGTATCCTCCGGTCGACGACAAATACAAACATCTGGAAGAACGACTAAGTGCAATGGAGATTCAGAAAGTGTCTGGGTTGGACTTTAAAGAGTTGGGTTTAGTCTCTGGGATTGTTATTCCACCAAAATTCAAGGCACTAGTGTTTGCTAAATACGACGCAGTTTCGTATCCTAAAATGCATCTCCGAATCTATGTGAGGAAGATACAGCCTCACACTGCTGACAGAGATTTGTGGGTACACTTATTTCAAGACAGTCTATCCAGAACTCAGCTTGATTGGTTCTATCAATTGGAAAGGGCCAATATCCATAATTGGGAAGACCTTGCTGCTGCTTTCTATAAATAATATTTGTACAACGTAGATCTTGCTCCAACCCGTACTCAACTCCAGAGTATGGCTATGGTTTCAAGTGAAGGTTTCAAAGACTACTCTCAGAAGTGGAGGGACTTAGTAGAAAGTGTCCAACCTCCCCTTTCTCAAAGAGAACTAGTAGACATGTTTCTGGGTACCCTGTCTGGTCCTTTCTTTAATCATTTAATTGGAAGCTCCTCAGCAGGCTTCACTGAATTAATCTTGACCAGGGAAAGAGTGGAAGTTGGGATTAAGAGTGGGAATATTCAAAAGGATGCATCCTCTACTGTTGCAAGAAAACAATTTATTAGGAAGAAAGAAGTTGGTGTTGTGTATCCCCAAAGGAATCAAGAAAGAACTGAATGCCGACCAATGGTAGGGGTTATCATGATCCCAAAGCCTGCACCTACTCAACAAAGGAACGATCAACCTAGAACAGAAAGAACAGTAAGACAATTTACCTGGATTAATATGACACTATCTCAAGTACTGCCGCATTTGTTGAGATCTAATCTGGTAACTTTGAAAGAAGCTCTAAAGAATCCTAACACAACCTCTCCTCATTACCATCCTAATGCTCGTTGTTCATACCATTCAGAAAGTCCAGGCCATGACACTAACAACTGTTGGGCTTTGAAAAACAAGGTGCAAGACCTTCTTGAAGCAAAATAAATTGAGTTTGATGCTCCTGAAATCCCAAATGTTATCACCGCTCCTATGCCCAAGCATGGCTGTGGTGTCAACGCTGTTGAAGATGATATGTTTGTTAATGCTATTGATGAACTTGTTACTCCTCTCCTGACCATCAAGAAGAACCTATTAAAGGCCGATTTATTTCAGGGATGTGATGAAGGCTGCCACTTCTGTCTATCCCTACTAACTGGTTGTGATTTATTGAAAGCAGGTGTTCAGTGCCTAATGGATGACAAAGAGATTTTGTTTGAAAAGACTCCCGTTGCAACCATTTCCTACAATGATGTTTCGATAGTAACCATTTCCGCCAATCCTTCCAGGGTCTCCACCAAAGGACCCGTTAGGATTACATCAGTTCTTAAAGTATCTCCACTGATAATTACTATGCCAAGTCCAATCCCGTACTCGTCAGATAAAACTGTCCCATTGAACTATGGGGGCAACATCTACTATCATAGTGTCAAGCAAGATTGGTTGGCTGATGAAGACTCAATTTTTGAGAAGGCTGACCCCGACATCAACAACATCGCGGGAACCAGCAAGATAACCCGAAGTGGAAGAATATTCTCCCCAGAGATTGCTCCTCCAAATACTGTTACCGGTCCTGTGATCATCCTTGTTTCTGTTCCTGTTGACACTATTACAACTACAATTCATATAGTCACACCTGCTGATACTCCTACCACCGAGTTGACCGAGACTCGGGGAAAAGGAATTATGGTTGAGCCTGTCCGGATGAAGGTGCAATCAGTATCTACCCCTGAGGCCTCCTAAAAGGAGATGGAGGAAATTCTGAAAATTATAAAAAGAAGCGACTATAACGTAGTCGAACAGCTAGGGCAGACTCCGTCAAAGATTTATGTGCTGGCTTTATTGTTGTGCTCCGAGGCTCATGCAAAGGCTTTGGTGAAATTTCTTAAAACTTCCCATGTACCACAAGAAACCTCTGCTGATCAGTTCCAAGACTGTGTGGCCAGCTTGACTGTGGATAATGGTTTAGGCTTTTCTGATGCTGACTTGACACCCAGGGGGAGGAAGCACAACGAGGCATTACATGTCTCTGTCGAATGCAGGGGAACAACTTTGGCCCATGTCTTGGTTGATACTGGTTCGTCTTTGAATGTGCTGCCTAAGAAGGCTCTTGATAGACTTGACTGTGAAGGTTTGACCTTAAAACCCAGCAACATAGTGGTAAGGGCCTTCAACGGTTCAAAGATAATGGTGCTTGGGGAAGTGGACATCCCCATAAAAGTTGGAACCCAAACCTTTGATTCAACTTTTTACGTGATGGAAATTCTCCCTTCCTATTCCTGCTTATTGGGCCGACCATGGATTCACAATGCTGGAGCCGTTACCTCTACATTACATCAAATGCTGAAATATCCAACCGTGGGGAAAATCATTACTGTCCATGGAGAAGAGGAATATATGGTCAATCACCTAAACTCCTTCAGATACGTGGAATTGGATGGTGAATTCATTAAAACTCCATTTCAGCACTTCAAGGAAGTCCCACAAAATGTGGAAGTAACCAAGACTATTTCCCAAGTCCCGAAGATTACAAGACCTCCGCTAAATATGTCTTCTGTGAAGGATGCCAAGGCAGTGATCGAAGAAGGTGGGTGCACTATTTGGGGCCAACTCCCAGATATCCCATACAAATCTGATAAATTCGATTTGGTTTTCACTTTAGGAGCCCAAAAAGCTGTACGTCGTGCTAGTGTCGGGAGACCACCCTTAAAGATCAGCAACCACTGAATCAACGTAGTGGAGGATGATGAGGAAAACTACGACCTGGAGGATTGGATTTTCCCAACTATCAATGGAGGACTCAGCAATTGGGAAGCTAAATATTTTGTCTCAATTACTTTTATCCAACAGTAATTGTCTAATTTTTGTCGGACCTATAATAATTAAACAATTCAGACTTTTAAAACCTTGTGTCTTACCCGAGGCACAACGGTCCATTTGTAAGGGTTGTTACCTCATTTTCCTATGTCATCAATGAATCATGGACGTTTTTGCGTACAAACTTTGTGGTCTTTGTCTTTCTTTTTACATTTTTATTTCTTTTAAAGATAGTTATACTCTTACACACACTCACATTCAAAATGCAGATCTACATCCATTCGGGATCCCATGGTTAACAATTCTGCTATGGCTTTCTGTGACTCTGAAAATCTAATCTACCAAGCCGAAGACGAAGGTGAGGAAGATTGTGAAGTACCAGCGGAATTAGCCATGTTATTACAACAAGAAGAGAGGACCATACAACCCCAGGAAGAACCAGTGGACACAGTTAACCTAGGTACTGAAGAGGACAAGAAAGAAGTCAAGGTGGGTGCCAATCTGGAGTCCAGCATCAAGAAGCGTCTAATTCAGTTGCTACATGATTATGTCGAGGTCTTTTCCTGGTCATACGAAGACATGCCAGGACTAGATGCTGATATTGTGGTACATCGTCTACCAACAAAAAAAGACTGCCCTCCGGTAAAACAAAAGGTCCGTCGCATGCGACCAGACATGTCAGAGAAGATCAAATCATAAGTCATGAAACAATTCAACGCTGGATTCTCAGCCGTCACCTCCTATCCATAATGGGTTGCCAATGTTATTCTCGTGCCTAAAAAGGAAGGCAAAGTGCGAATATGAGTGGACTACAGAGATTTAAATAGGGCAAGACCTAAGGATGATTTCTCACTTCCCCACATCGATATTTTGGTTGACAATACAACACAACATAAGGTGTTTTCCTTCATGGATGGTTTCTCAGGCTACAACCAGATCAAAATGGCGCCTGAGGACATGGAAAAAACAACCTTTGTCACACAATGGGGCACTTTCTGTTACAAGGTTATGCTATTCGGGTTAAAGAACGCTGGGGAAACCTATCAGCGTGCCATGGTAGCTCTATTTCACGACATGATACATCACGAAATAGAGGTCTTTGTGGACGACATGATAGCCCGATCTCAAACTGAAGAGGAACATCTTGACCATTTACAGAAACTCTTTGAGAGGCTAAAGAAATACAAGTTGAGGTTGAACCCGAATAAATGCACATTTGGGGTGAGGTCCGATAAACTCCTAGGCTTTGTCGTCAGTGATAAAGGTATCGAAGTGGACCCTGCCAAAGTGAAAGCTATACAAGAAATGCCTGCTCCTCATACTGATAAGGAAGTCAGAGGATTCTTAGGATGGCTAAATTACATTTCCAGATTCATTTCTCCCTTAACAACTACTTGTGAACCAATCTTCAAATTACTGAAGAAAGATCAAGTAGTTAAATGGAATGATGAATGCCAAACTGCCTTCGACAAGATCAAAGAGTACCTGCAAGAGCCTCCTGTTTTGATGCCACCAGTCAAGGGAAGACCCTTGATCATGTATCTAATTGTTTTAGAAAATTCAATGGGGTGTGTGTTGGGGCAGCATGACGAGTCTGGCCGAAAAGAGCATGCTATTTATTACCTGAGCAAAAAGTTTACCGACTGTGAAACAAGATATTCACTGCTCGAGAAAACTTGCTGCACTCTGGCATGGGATGCTCGCCGGCTAAGATAATATATGCTGACCTATACTACCTTATTGATATCTAAGATGGATCCAATAAAATACATATCTGATAAGCCTGCCCTCTCTAGGAGAATAGCGAGATGGCAGATGATCCTGACGGAATATGAAATTCAGTATACTACCCAAAAAGCAATAAAGGACAGTGTACTATCTGATCACCTTGCTCATCAAGCTATGGATGACTACCAGTCCATGAAGTTCGAATTCCTGGATGAAAACATCATGATGGTAAAAAACCGTGAAGAATTCAGACCATATGACAGACCTGAATAAGGATCCCGATGGACCCTGGTTTTTGATGTGGCGTTTAACGCACTCGGTAATGGCATCGATGTTGTACTCATATCTCCGGCAGGATGTCATACTCCCTTTACCGCAAGACTCTATTTCAACTGTACAAATAACATGGCAGAATACGAAGCGTGCATTTTTGGTCTCAAAGCTTCCATAGATTTGGGGATCAAGTCCTTAAGTGTATTCGGAGATTCAGCCTTGGTCATCAGTCAAATCAAAGGAGAATGGGACACTAAACACCCTAACCTAATCCCCTACAAAGAACATTGTTGTACCCCAAAATTTGCCCTCCCATATTCATCAAGAAATAGTCAAGTCAAGGTCACAAAATGCCCAAGGGTTGTGCAGCTCAACTGTCTCCTACACAGTCAAAACTAGGGTTTGAGTTCTGGTCAAGCAAATGAACTTTTCAAAGGCCCAATCAAGTCTCATATGCCTACAAAGAGGGTCAAGTATCCTCATATCAAGTTTCAAGGCATTCAGCTCAAAATTGCACAGTCAAAACCCTAGATTGCACTACAGTCAACTGTAGGGGCAAAATGGTCATTTGACAGTAAAAGGTTCAAATTTTTGGTCAACATATCATTTTGAAGCCACAAACATCATTTGATCAATGCTTGATCATGATTCTCAAAATTTGGCTCAGAAATCATCAAAGATGCAAAAGTTGCTATATTTGGACAGCTGAAAAAGTCAACTGAAATTGACCAGGGCATAACTTTCACATGGATTATCAGAAAAATTCCATCCAAAGCTCATTTTGAAGAGAAAGACATTTCCTACAATTCATCTTCATGTTCCAAGTCCAAGAAATGCTCTCACAAAAAGTTATCAATTTCAACATTATAGGTCATTTTCAAAAGTCAACAAAAAGTGACTTTAAGTCAAAGGCCATAACTTGAGATTGGTAAATCAAAATGACATGGGACCAAAGGCATTGGTTAAAGGACTCAAAGACCTTTCCAAAATGTCCAAGAACATGTGAAAAGCTTAAAAAATGACCAAGTTATGCCTTGTGGAAGTTGGGAAATTTTTGGAAATTTTTGAAAGTCAACATTGATGCAAAAGGCCTAAAAATGCAAATGGGCCCATTTTTCTTCCAAGTTTCTTCATGCCAAGCCTATGCACGACCATTAGGCCCAAAGGGAAGTATTTTCATATTTTTTAATTATTTATTTGAATTTATATTCATTTAAATCATTTTAATACATGAAAAATATAAACCTAACCTAAAAAATCTTTTTATGCACATTCTAATCTCAATATTTCGTGCTTGATTGATTATGGCATGTTTTGATAAGATTTGAGCTGATTGAACACAAAAACCATGAGAAAAAGATATGGAAAAGATCTTCTAAAATCAAATATTGAAATCAATTATTGCCATGGATTTTGTGTAATATTCTTAACCTAAAAGCTTGGCTATATGATCAGAAACAAAGACCTAATGCAAGTAGACTGCAAGCTGCGCATAAGAAACCCTTGGCAAAGTGAAAATTCTCCTAAAAAACTCAAATCTGAAAAGTGCCTTAGAGGTCGATTCAAACCTCCAAACCTGTTCCAAAAGCTTCAGTGGCAATTGCTGGACACATTCCAATCAATAACAACGATTAAAACCTCAAGAAGTGGTAGTTAGAACTCAAACTGTACCACGAATTTTTTGAAATCGTATAGCATTTTTAAGCACTTTTACAGCATTCTATTCATTGCATCATGTTTGTTTTGAGTTTCTGAAACTAACCCTTATGCTTGATTGAAGTTTTACATGTTGTACGCGAATTCACCATGATCGAAATTTAGGTTTTCAGAGTTCTTGATTTGGGGTTTCTCACCCAAGGAACAATTGGGACTCAAGATTAGGACCATTGCAATCAGCGCGTTCCCATGAACAAGAAACATACCTCGCGATGGATTTATGTATCAAGGAGGGCTATTCGCTATTTTCTTGAATCCCCCCTAATGCAACGTTTCTAAAACCGTTGCCATATGCTTATGTTTCAGAAAAAATAAAAAAAGGGATGAAGACGATGATGCGTTGGCAGGCCCTGGTTGGGTGTTTCAAATTTACGCGCGTTTTGCCCATTATGCATTGATTTTGTTTTTTGTTATTTAATGGATATAATATGTTAAATGAAACACAATGGCTCAGCTGGCAGGTATCAACGCATATGACTCTCATGACCTGGGTTCAAGTCCCAGGTCTGGCAAAATTTCACTATTATTTTTCAACGCGTATTCTCATGCAGGCATCATCTTAAGACTCATCATGCACACTCAAAGCATGGCCATCCACGCGTCCAAAATGATCAGATCAATGGCCAATATTCAAGGCGCAGCATACAGCAGGTCAACGCGTTGGCACATGATTAGGAAAGTCAAACGAAACTCAAAGCTAATGGGCCAGAAAGTCCAGGCCAATACCTCCAATTTTGGGACAACACCCCACCCTGGTTTGAAATTTCATTTATTTCCCTTATGTCTTTTTAATTCTTATTTTATTTATTTATTGTTTTAATTCAGTAATTATTTTTTACAAAATATAAAAATCAGAAAAAGACCAAAAAATA
Source organism: Vicia faba (assembly GCA_948472305.1). NCBI lineage: Eukaryota > Viridiplantae > Streptophyta > Magnoliopsida > Fabales > Fabaceae > Vicia > Vicia faba. The sequence goes on from OX451738.1 coordinate 1,028,928,553, forward strand.
ATATTTATTTTGTTATAATTATTTTATTAGCATGTAAATAAACTAATTTCAAATTAGATTTAATTTATATTTTTTCCATAACAAAAAATCCAACAAAATAGAATTAGGTTAATTGATATTTTTTTTATTCCTTTTAATATTTTCCCTTTTTAGAATAATAATATTATTTATTTATTTTCATAAAGTAAAAATTGTACATAAAAATTAATTTAGGTTAAATTAGTCAAATTTCAATATTTTCTTAATAATTAATAAATAATTAGAATTAGGGTTTTACCTCCACTTTTTAGCTTTAATTAATTCTTTTTCTTTTAAATCTAAAAAACACAAAATACCAAAAAAAAAAACATTTAATCATTTAATTTTTAATTCTCATTAAGTTTAATTGTTTGCAAAAGGGTCCAACGCCCTAGTTTTGTTTTGATTATTTTCTTTTGCGCATTTATTTTACGTCACTTATTATAATTATGTAATTGTCCCAAAGCATTGTAATTCAAATTTCTTGCACCTTTATTTACTTCGCATTATTTATTTTTTCACTAAATCGGGTCCGGTTTAATTTTGGCGATGTGGACCCGCGCCATTTGTAATAGCCTTAGATTTATTTTCCCGCAAACTTTATAACTGTTAAATAAGCATGAAAGAATGAATGATTAAATAAAAACAAACGCATAGATCACTTTGACATGAACAAGATAAATGCAAATGAACATGACACATAAGTCACACACCACCCCTAGGGTACGCCTCACTGTTGCCTTGCCTCGAAAGGTGATCGTCGAGTAGAGGATGTCTTAGTAAGTCCTCATGATCCGGGAACCTGGCATGAGGGTAGCTTCTAAGGTGTCTTCCTATTGCTCTGGTGATCACCATGTCCCGAACCCTCGAATTGACCCGAACACCTCCAACGGTGGTGCTACCTACCTCTCAATGGTGGGATGGCACTACTTTAAAGGACATTTACACAGACGAATTCCTTAGGGTAGGTAGGTTCTCGTAGATACTTGCTCTAATTTCAAAACAAAAAATACTTTTCACACCGACACATTTTCAAAAGCTTTCGAAAGTAATTTTTCAAACACTCTTGAGGACTGATACAAGAGTCGAACTGGAATTTTTCAAAGAAACTTTTTAAACCCACATTGAAAAGCAAACAAATATTTTTGAAAACACAATGAGCAAGTATCTAAGAGCCCATGGATAACCATGGATAGAAAGGGTGCTAACACCTTCCCTTTCTATAACCTACCTCCCGAACCGAGAGCAATCTCTTTAAGGAATTTTTCTGTGCTTTTGTCCTTTCCATTTGGAGAAAATAAAAGACGGTGGCGACTCTTGCTTCCGCGACATTTCGCGAACCAGCGTTAAACAGTCAGTTCCAGATCCACCGATCACAGAACTGGCGACTCTGCTGGGGAAAAAACTATAAAGTGAGGTGTACCTTAGGGCTAGGTCATAACTGTGTTTTCACTTGTACTGTTTTGCTTGCTTTACTATTGTGGGTTGCATCGGAGATACATAGATCCTAACCCGGATCTGGGGATACCCTGTTTAGGTAGCATAAGCTGTGAGGGACCTGTCCGGCGTAGACCGACACAGGTGAAGTAGTGGCTACGTTGGTGTGGCACCTTAGTCTGTACCGATATCCCTTGTGTTGCAACGAGGAGAATATGGGTCTTCTAAGGAGCCATTAAGCACCAACAACCTTAGAACCTTAATTGACACAACTTGGCCTTTAGAACAGTAGCAGTATGCTACGCCCATTGAGGCTAAACTCTCGTGATGGTTCTGGCCGCAAGAAAAGATTGCGATGCTGGAGTTATGACCGATTGAGGGTAGTCAATGATATTGGGATCCTCTAAGAACCCGGTTACTTTTGATTAGGACAGGTATGAACCAACAAACTGAAAGAGGGTAGTACCTAGACCTCATGCTGGCCTAAACTTTAGGGGCTTGCTTTGTGTGACTTGTGTGCCTTACTATGTTTGCCTTTGTATCTGTATGTGGTGTGCTCTATCATAACATCATAACATCATGAGCATTGCATCCTGCATAAGAACTGACCATTTCAAAGACAAGAGGGTTTCATCTTTGCTCTGTTTTGTAGGACATTATGATGCCTGTGCGAAGGAATACTATCCGGTTCAACTTTGTTCGTTCACCTGAGTTGCTTGATGAGTTGGTTAGCAGAATTCCAAACACCACTTCCTTCATTCAGAGGCATGGTTCTCTTCTCAGTTTAGTCACTGCAAAGCGGGATCAACAGTTGATGAGTGTTCTGACCCAGTTCTATGACCCTCAGTACCAGTGCTTTACCTTCCAAGACTTCCAGCTGGTCCCTACCCTGGAAGAGTTCTCTAACCTGCTTGGTATCCCTATCTTGGATCAGACTCCCTTTACTGGTTGGGAAAAGACCCTCAGGCTTGAGGACATTGCTGCAGCTCTTCCTTTGACCCATCAAGAGGTAACAGACAATTGGGTAACTAGAAGCGGAGTTAAGGGTTTCTTGGCCAAGTTTCTGATTGGTAAAGCTAACAGCTTCTGGAATGACTTGGACTTTAGGGCATATGAAGACATCTTGGCTCTCCTAATCTATGGGTTAGTCCTGTTTCCTAATCCTGACAACTTCATCAATGTCACTTCCATTAGGATCTTTATGTCTCGGAACCCTGTGCCCACTCTCTTGGGTGACATCTTGCAACAACTTCATGCCCGTACTACCCGAAGACGAGGAACCCTATGGTGTTGTATCCCTTTGTTGGTGAGGTGGTTTATTTCGCACCTCCCTAAGTCCGTACTGAAGAACCAAGAAGGAAGAGGTTGGGCTCACAGGTTAATGTCTCTCACCGATAAGGACATCATTTGGACTTGCAGGGGTTTGGATGAGATAGCTATTATTGATCGATGCGGGGAGTATCCTAATGTTCCTCTGATTGGTACTCAAGGAGGGATCTCTTACAATCCATGTCTAGCACTCCGTCAGTTTGGAAGAGCAAGAAGAGCAGGCCCCCATGAGATGTTGGTACCTCACATCAGTTTCGAGTTTCAGGTGGATAGTGACGAGCTACGTCGTAGGTTCATCAAGGCTTGGGAGAAGGTTCATAAAGCTGACCCACAAGAGCTAGGGCCAAAGACGTCTCTACCTATGGAAGCCTACTACAAATGGGTCCGCACCCGTGCTCAGAAGTTAGGGATGCCGTATGAAGCTGTCAGACCCGTCATTCTTGAGTGTCCTGATAAAGATGGTGTTCCTCCAACTGTCCTTCCTCCTCAGATACCTACTGATTATGAGACATTGAAGAGATCTTGGTCGCAACTGCAAGAAGAACGGGATTCTTACCGGGAAAAGTTCAACGAGCAGGAATCAAAGATCCAGAAGCTGACAAAGCAGTTGGAGAATGAGAGAGCCCTGAATGCCTACCTCCGTACTGAGAAGAGGAGACCATGGGATCAATGAGGAATTCTGAATGTGCCTTTACAGTTTTTATTTCCTTTCCAGTTGTTTCATTTCATGTAAACGCCTAAGGGCAACTTGTTGAATAATTTCAGTTGCAAAGTTGAATCTAATAAAGTGTGTTCCTGTTTTGTTTACAAAGTTGATTCCCGATTGTCTTTGAAAACATAATTCATACGCATTTCATACATCATGTGCATAGCAGGTTTCTCCCCTTTTTCAGGTTGCTTACAGTCTTCACTGTTTATTTCAGCATCATGAATCCCGGATCTGAATCAACAGAGACATCAATCAAGGCTCTCCAGGCGCAGAATGCGCAGTTTCAAGAGCTAATCATGGGTCTAGCTAAAGGCCAAGAAGAACTGAAGACCATGCTCCTGAAGAAGGAGAAGAAGAAGAAAAGAAGAACTGTTCTATTCAACTCGGGCCGAAGGTTGGGTAATACTCTGCAGCGTGAAGAGGCTGTTTCTTCTGTTGGCAAGAGTCCTTCTCAGGCAGAAGTAAAGCTTCCTACTCCAGAAGTCTCCGACAACGAGACAGATTTTGATGAAGAGCAGTATCCTCCTGAGGACAACAGATACAAACAACTGGAGGACAGGCTGAAAGCTATGGAGGTGCAACAGGCACCTGGGCTGGATTTCGGAGATCTGGGTTTGTCGACTGGTATAATTATCCCGCATAAATTCAAAGCTCCCACTTTCTCCAAGTATGACGGGGCATCGTGTCCCAAGCTGCATTTGAGGTCCTATGTGCGGAAAATTCAACCGTATTCTGCGGACAAGAATCTATGGATCCACTTCTTCCAGGAGAGTCTTTCAGGGACTCATCTCGAATGGTTCTATCAGCTGGATGGGACCAAAGTTCGTAACTGGGAGGAGCTGGCTACTGCTTTCTACAAGCAGTATCAGTATAATGCCGACCTTGCCCCCACACGTACCCAACTCCAGGGTATGGCGTTAGGCGCAAGCGAAGGTTTTAAGGAGTACGCGCAGAAGTGGAGAGACCTGGCTGGCAGGGTGCAGCCACCGTTGACTGATCGGGAGTTGGTTGACATGTTCTTGGGGACCCTATCTGGGCCATTCTTTAATCATCTCATTGGGAATTCTTCTGCTGGTTTCACTGATTTAATCTTGACAGGAGAGAGAATTGAAGCTGGGTTGAAGTCTGGGAAGATTGCAAAGGCTGCATCCTCATCTAGTTCGGACAAGAAACCGTTTAAAAAGGAGTCTAGTGCCGTGTATGGTTCTAGGAGATCAGAGAGAAATGAACACCGCCAATCTGTCAGTGCGGTAATGATTGCTAAGCCTGCTGCCGCTCCCCGGCCAAACAATACTCAGAAGGTGGAAAGACCCCGGAGGGAATTCACCCGGTTAAACATGACTTTGTCGCAGATCCTGCCACAGTTGCTCGCAACTAATTTGGTGACTGTCAGGGAGGCGCCAAAGTTCCCAAATATTGCATCCCCCAAGTACAACCCGAATGCTCGTTGTGCTTACCACTCAGAAAGCCCGGGGCACTCTACTGATGATTGTTGGGCGTTAAAGAATAAGGTGCAAGACCTTATCGATGCTAAAGAGATACAATTCGAAGCGCCTGCAAAGCCAAATGTAGTCACTGCCCCTATGCCTCAGCACGGGGTAAATGCTGTCGAGGAAGATGTTTATGCTGTTTCCGTGAATGATCTAGCCACTCCTTTAAAGATCATTAAGAAGAACCTACTGCAGGCCGGTTTATTTCCGGGTTGTAGCGAGGGTTGCCTGTTCTGTGTTGTGTCCCCATCCGGTTGTCCCTTGCTAAAGTTAGGCATCCAAAGCTTAATGGATAGCAAGGAGATTCTATTCAAGAAGTCTGCTGTTCGTATGGTTCCAATGGAAGAAGTCTCTGTGGTGACTATCTTCAACAATCCGATCCCGGCTCTCCAGAAGAAGCCCGTTCAAATTCTGACCGTTGCACCTGTTACTATCACTGTTCCTGGGCCCCTGCCCTATGTATCCAACAAAGCTGTCCCTTGGCACTATGGGGCAGATGTATATATAAACGGAGTTAAACAAGAGCTCAACGCTGGCGCCAGCATCTGTGACATCACTGGCCCGGCCAAAGTTACCCGTAGTGGCAGGCTCTTCTCGCCTGACATTGCGCCACCTGCTGCCCGAAGACCGCTCCTGATAATTCCTGCAAGTACACCTACTCCCGTTGCTGACCAAGTTGTTGTTCCTGCTGCTGATCCGATTGTTTCTCCTACTGCCGAGTCATCCAATGCTCGGGGCAAGGGAGTTGAAGCTGAGCCTGCCCAGACGGAGGCGCCCATACCCATAGCTGCTGAAGCCTCCCCACAAGAGATGGAGGAGATTTTGAAGATTATAAAGAAGAGCGATTTTAATGTTGTGGAACAGCTGGGGCATACGCCCTCCAAGATATCCATGCTCTCTTTACTGTTGTGCTCTGAGGCCCATGCAAAGGCCCTCATCTCATTCCTCAAGACGGCCCATGTGCCACATGAAACCTCTGCAGTCCAATTCACGGATTGCGTGGCAAGTCTAACGGCAGACAATGGCTTGGGTTTTTCAGACGCTGATTTGACCACGAAGGGGAAAGATCATAATGATGCTCTGCATGTCTCAATCGAATGCAGGGGCACCACCTTGGCACATGTGTTGGTTGATACTGGGTCATCTTTGAATGTGCTACCCAAGAAGGCTCTGGACCGTCTAGATTGTGAAGGCCTGGATTTGAAGCCCAGCAACATCATTGTCAGGGCCTTTGATGGTTCAAAGAGGATGGTCCATGGGGAGGTGGACATTCTGATTCGTGTAGGCTCTCAGGTGTTCGACTCCACTTTTTATGTGATGGACATCCGTCCATCTTACTCTTGTCTGCTGGGTCGACCCTGGATACATAAGGCTGGGGCAGTGACCTCTACCTTGCATCAGAAACTGAAGTACCCCGTCAGAGGGAAGATCGTCACCGTGCAAGGTGAGGAAGAATACATGGTGAGCCACCTAAACTCGTTCAGATACATTGAGATGGATGGGGAGTTCATTGAGACCCCCTTTCAGCATTTCGAGGAGGTGTTTCCAATCGCAGCAGAAACAGCAGAAGCAGGTGGTCCTCTGAAGATGGCTTCCCTAAAGGATGCCAGGGCTGTAGTGCAAAAGGGTGAAGGTGCCAACTGGGGCAGACTTCCAGACTTCACCCAGAAGACTGATAAACTTGGGCTGGGTTTCACCTCAGAAGGGCAGAGAGCTATGAGGAGAGAGAAGATCGGAAGGCCTCCGGTATTTATTAAAGGTTCAGAAGCGAATGCTGTCGGGGAAGACCTTGAAGTAGACGAAGCCGAATTCAACAGCTGGATTTATCCGACGGCCGAAGAAGGATTGAACAATTGGAGTGCAAAGGATCATACCCCTGTTACCTTTGTGACACAGTAATGAATTCCCATGTTTTGTTATTTTGTAATAAACAATGATAAACTCTATGGCCCGGTGTCTTACCCGAGGCACTGTGGTTCTATTTGTGAGGGCATACAAACTGTCATTTTATACATCATGAATAAAAATCTTGGACGTACTTTTCGCATTGCAAATATTGTGTTCCTTTTCTTTCTTTCTTTTCCTTTACATAATTTTCAAAACAGCTGTATTTACACACACACTCACTCATACAGGTTCCAATCCACTCTGGATCTCGCTGATAACAGCTCTGCTAATGCCAATTATGACTTCGAAAATCCGATCAACTTAGCCGAAGACGAAGGTGAAGATGATTGCGAAGTGCCTGGCGAGCTTGCTAGACTGTTGCTTCAGGAAGAGAGGGCAATTCAACCCCATGAAGAGCCAGTGGAAACCATAAACCTGGGTACTGAGGCAGACAGAAAAGAAGTAAAGATTGGTGCCAACCTAGAGCTCAGCGTGAAGCAACGGTTAACCAAGATGTTACATGACTATATGGAGATCTTTGCCTGGTCCTACAAAGACATGCCAGGGTTGGATACCGATATTGTCGTTCATCATTTGCCGACTAGGGAAGACTGCCCTCCAGTTAAACAAAAGGTTCGTCGGATGCGTCCAGAGATGTCCGAGAAGATTAAAGCCGAGGTAATGAAACAGTTTGATGCCGGGTTCCTTGCAGTGACTTCTTACCCTCAGTGGGTTGCTAATGTGGTGCCGGTACCTAAAAAGGACGGCAAGGTCAGAATGTGTGTTGACTACAGGGATCTAAACAGGGCCAGCCCCAAGGATGACTTCCCTTTACCTCACATTGATGTCCTTGTTGATAACACAGCTCAACACAAGGTATTCTCTTTCATGGATGGCTTTTCAGGCTACAATCAGATCAAGATGGCACCTGAAGACATGGAGAAGACTACATTTGTTACTCAGTGGGGTACCTTCTGTTACAAGGTCATGCCGTTCGGATTAAAGAATGCTGGGGCAACCTACCAACGTGCCATGGTTGCCTTATTTCATGATATGATCCATCATGAGATCGAAGTGTACGTGGACGACATGATTGCTAGGTCCCAGACTGAGGAAGAACACCTAGATCATCTGCAGAAATTGTTTGACCGGTTGAAACTATACAAACTGAGATTGAACCCGAACAAGTGCACCTTCGGGGTAAGATCTGGGAAGTTGCTAGGCTTCGTGGTCAGTGATAAAGGTATTCAAGTGGACCCTGCTAAGGTCAAAGCTATTCAAGAGATGCCGGTTCCTAAGACAGAGAAGGAAGTCAGAGGCTTTTTAGGACGCCTGAATTACATTGCTCGGTTCATCTCGCATCTGACTGCTACCTGTGAGCCAATCTTCAAGCTACTGAAGAAAGATCAGGTAGTACGTTGGAACGATGAATGTCAGGCCGCTTTTGACAGAATCAAAGAGTATCTCCAAGAACCACCTATCCTTATGCCACCGGTTGAAGGGAGACCTCTGATCCTATATCTGACAGTGCTAGACAACTCAATGGGGTGCGTGCTGGGGCAGCATGACGAGTCTGGCCGAAAAGAGCATGCCATTTATTACCTTAGCAAAAAGTTTACCGACTGTGAGACCCGATACTCACTGCTTGAGAAAACTTGCTGCGCTTTGGTATGGGCTGCTCGCCGGCTGAGACAGTATATGCTGACTCACACTACCTTGTTAATCTCAAAGATGGATCCGATAAAGTACATATTTGAAAAGCCTGCTCTGTCTGGGAGAATTGCAAGATGGCAAATGATCTTGACGGAATACGACATTCAGTACACAACCCAGAAAGCCATCAAGGGGAGTGTATTGGCAGACCACTTAGCTCATCAAGCTGTAGATGATTACCAATCAATGAACTTCGAGTTTCCGGATGAAAGTATCATGATAGTAACTGACTGCGAAGTACCTGGACCGGATGAAGGACCTGAACCAGGATCCCGATGGTCTATGCACTTTGACGGAGCTTCCAATGCTTTGGGAAATGGTATCGGCGCCATTATCATATCACCTCAAGGTACTCATACTCCACTCACTGCCCGGCTGTGTTTCAACTGTACCAACAACATGGCGGAGTATGAGGCGTGTATCATGGGTCTTCAAGCTGCAATCGACTTAAGGATCAAATTTCTAAGCGTTTTCGGAGATTCCGCTCTTGTGATCAATCAGATCAACGGAGAGTGGGATACGAAACATCCAAACTTGATTCCTTACAGAGAATGTGTGTTGACCCTGATTCCCCACTTCACGAAGATAACCTTCGAGCACTTCCCAAGAGAAGAGAATCAGTTAGCGGACGCGTTAGCTACAATGTCTTCAATGTTCAAGGTTAAATGGGATAATGAAGCTCCCCAGATCACCATCTGGAAACTGGACGAACCGGCATACTGTTGTGATCTCGAAACTGAATTGGTAACTGAGAAGCCTTGGTACCATGAAGTGAAGAGATATCTGGAAGCTCAGGAATACCCTGAAGGTGCCTCTGTCAACGATAAGAAGTTCCTGAGGAGGTTTGCAGCCAAGTTCTTCCTAAGCAACGGCATCTTGTACAAGCGAAACCATGATTCAACCTTACTGCGTTGTGTGGACAAAATTGAAGCAGAAAGGATCATGGAAGAGCTACATGACGGGACCTTTGGTACGCATTCCAGTGGACATACTATGGCTAAAAAGATCCTACGGGCAGGATATTATTGGTCCACAATGGAAGCTGACTGCTACCAACACTCCAGGACATGCCACAAGTGCCAGATCTATGCAGATAAGGTGCATGTTCCTCCGGTTCCCCTGAATGTTCTGACTGCGCCTTGACCGTTCGCAATGTGGGGCATAGACATGATCGGCGAGATTAAACCTACGGAATCCAATGGGCATCGCTTCATCCTAGTGGCGATCGACTATTTTACAAAGTGGGTTGAGGCAGCATCCTATGCTACAGTAACCAAGACTGTTGTGGCACGGTTCATTCGGCACAATCTGATTTGTCGATACGGCGTCCCTGAGCGGATTATTGCAGACAACGGTACCAATCTGAACAACAAAATGATTGCTGAGCTTTGCGAACAGTTCAAGATACAGCACCACAATTCTTCTCCTTACAGACCGAAGATGAATGGGGCTGTAGAAGCAGCGAATAAGAACATTAAGAAGATCGTGCAGAAAATGACAGTGACGTACAAAGATTGGCACGAGATGTTACCGTTCGCTCTGCATGGGTACCGTACTTCAGCTAGGACGTCAACCGGGGCAACTCCTTTCTCTCTGGTTTATGGCATGGAGGCAGTCTTGCCGATCGAAGTGCAAATTCCCTCTCTCCGGATAATGAAGGATGCAAATCTGAACGAAGATGATTGGATCCAGACACGACTTGACCAACTCAATCTCATTAACGAAAAGAGACTTGCTGCTATCTGTCATGGTCAGACGTATCAGAAACAGATGATCAGGGCATTTAACAAAAAGGTCAGACCACAGGAATATCAAGTTGGGGATCTGGTTATCAAAAGAATCATCCTTCCTCAGAGTGATCCAAGGGGCAAATGGACCCCTACGTACGAAGGGCCATTTGTGGTTAAACATGTGTTCTCAGGAGGAGCAATGATCTTAACCAACATGGATGGTGACGACCTTCCTCACCCCGCCAATGCAGACATAGTTAAAAAATACTACGCATAAAAAAGACCCGCTAGGCTGACATGCCTAGGCAAAAATTAGGGCTTCCCGTCGAACCAAAAGGGTTCGGGCAAAATGAAGGGATGAAAATGAAAAAAATCTGTACACCCGGCAAGTCGAAAACCTGAAAAGGCGGCTTGGGCAAAAATGGGTATCCCGGTGGACCGAAAACCCGAAAAGGCGGTCCAGGCAAAAGTAAGGGATAAAGCGTAAAACTATGTCTCATTGATCACTTTGCATCCAGAATCTGGTACCTACATCAAGCTCAAACGGCATCGATCAGTCAGCTTCACCTTCAACCAAGGTCATCAAGTGATGAGACGCTCGGAGTTATAAAGGCAATAGCAGAGTTGAAACCCAGTGGATCATTCATCTTTCACACAGCTGTTTTATCTTCTTTTGTACAAACTTGTATAAACTCTTTTGATCGGCGGCGTACCTCTTACTAGGACGTCAGCCTCTTGTATACAAAACGCCTATTCAGGCCATTCAAAAATCAATAAAATATATTTCCAGTTAAACATGCCCAAGTGTTTTTCTTTTCCTGTTTTGTTTTGCGAAGAACGTCCAAGGTTCAATTTGTGATGTATGCATTGACAATAATTTGCTAACTCATAAATATTTGCATACGAAACAAAGGAATTAATTGCAGGTGACACTAGAAACAGGGGCAGTAAAGAGTTGTCTGAGCAGTCTAATTGTTCTATCCTCCAAGGTACCAAGGTAGGTTCAGCTAAAGAACATGGCCAAGAGTATCTTAATTCCCCAGAGAATGGTTCAACAAGTCAATACGTTCTTCTCCAAGCTATTATCAGAACATCAAGGAAATTGAGTGTCCTCCCGTAGATCTCAATACTTCCCCAGCAGCAATACACATATTCTTAACAAGCATCCCCGACAGTCTTGGTCTAAAGATTGTTCCCCGGCGGTACAACAACATTCAAAGGAATCACTTCCCCGCAATTCAAACCTCCCCCAGAAGAGTCCAATCCAGCTTCACCAGCAAAATTGGAAGTCATATCCCCAAGCAATAAGCTCATCCCCAGTAGATTCTGGAAGCTTACCCCCTCGCAGAACACGAACGCGTCGTCCGGCTTGATTTAAAGAGTTATTTCCTTAACAGGATATAACTGGGTTATCCTCAGCCAAAAGCCACGGAAAGAGCGTCGTCAACGAAGTCTTCTTACCCCAGCGAAGTCCTTCAACACTTCCTATACAACAAGGGGATCCTCAGCAAAATACTATCAACATTCAGCAAAAACTTCTCTATCCTCACAGAGTATTGCTTCCCAGCATGATCGCTAGAGTATCTTTTCTCCCCGCAGAATCTTCCATTTGCCAAGTTCATTCCGCAACAGAGTCATCTTCTCCTACCGGTATTCTTGCAGTTATCATCCCCAGCGGAAGCAAAATCTCTTCCTCAACATCAGCCCAGGATACAACTTCCCGGCACCCGTCAAGGATTTACCATTCCTAGACAAAAACATACATAAAACTTCACGTACATCATTATAGCATGCATAACGCACTGCATCATATCCTACGAATCTCATTTATGTTGAGAACATCATTGCTTGATCCATATCATGCATTGCATACGACTGACTTTTACCTTTCAGGAAAAATGCAGTTTAAATCCTCAATCACATTTCAAGACTTTGTTCGGTTCAGCTAAATCGACCCTAAGATTTTCCTGATTCTTATCCAGTCAAAGGCCTTCTCTTGGTTCAGTCAGATCGACCCTAAGATCTCCCTGATGCTTATCCAGTTGAAGATAGTTCAAGACCTAGACCGGTTCAGTTAAATCGATCCTAAGATTTTCCTGATTCTTACCCCGTCCAAGGCCTTCTCTTGGTTCAGTCAGATCGACCCTAAGATCTCCCTGATGCTTATCCAGTTGAAGATATTCCAAGACCTAGACCGGTTCAGTTAAATCGACCCTAAGATTTTCCTGATGCTTATCCAGTCAAAGGCCTTCTCTTGGTTCAGTCAGATCGACCCTAAGATCTCCCTGATGCTTATCCAGTTGAAGACGTTTCAAGACCTAGACAGGTTCAGTTAAATCGACCCTAAGATTTTCCTGATGCTTATCCAGTCAAAGGCCTTCCCTTGGTTCAGTCAGATCGACCCTAAGATCTCCCTGATGCTTATCCAGTTGAAGATATCCCAAGACCTTGCCCGGTTCAGTTAAATCGATCCTAAGATTTTCCTGATTCTTACCCAGTCAAAGGCCTCTCTGGTTCAGTCAGATCGACCCTAAGATCTCCCTGATTCTTATTCCAGTAGAAGACACCCAAGATTTTTCTCAACGAGCGTTGTTGAAGTTAAAGTCGCCCAAGGTTCTCTTACCATTCATGCTAAGATAGCAACCATCCCTGGTTCATTCATCAGCGTTTGAAGTTCCAGACTCAGCTCCTGTAACCAGTCAGGACACATCCATACCAAGCATCTAAAATCAACTCCTGCAACGTGTCAGGTACTCATTTTCTCTTTTGCAGGTATGCAGGTTTGAGCTAAAGAACCTCCTACGCGATCAACGTCCAGATGGCATCTATAAGCCCATCACCCTATTCAGCAATCTCTAAATGGCATCTATAAGCCCATTCCCCATCACCGTCACTATGTGAGCGCAAATTTCTGGGCACTTTAGTGTTCAATCATCTTCTACCCTCGGATTTCGAAAGGCACGTCAGCCAATCTGCATCCTCAGGTCTAAGAAGATTGAACAGGGGCAACTGTTGTACCCCAAAATTTGCCCTCCCATATTCATCAAGAAATAGTCAAGTCAAGGTCACAAAATGCCCAAGGGTTGTGCAGCTCAACTGTCTCCTACACAGTCAAAACTAGGGTTTGAGTTCTGGTCAAGCAAATGAACTTTTCAAAGGCCCAATCAAGTCTCATATGCCTACAAAGAGGGTCAAGTATCCTCATATCAAGTTTCAAGGCATTCAGCTCAAAATTGCACAGTCAAAACCCTAGATTGCACTACAGTCAACTGTAGGGGCAAAATGGTCATTTGACAGTAAAAGGTTCAAATTTTTGGTCAACATATCATTTTGAAGCCACAAACATCATTTGATCAATGCTTGATCATGATTCTCAAAATTTGGCTCAGAAATCATCAAAGATGCAAAAGTTGCTATATTTGGACAGTTGAAAAAGTCAACTGAAATTGACCAGGGCATAACTTTCACATGGATTATCAGAAAAATTCCATCCAAAGCTCATTTTGAAGAGAAAGACATTTCCTACAATTCATCTTCATGTTCCAAGTCCAAGAAATGCTCTCACAAAAAGTTATCAATTTCAACATTATAGGTCATTTTCAAAAGTCAACAAAAAGTGACTTTAAGTCAAAGGCCATAACTTGAGATTGGTAAATCAAAATGACATGGGACCAAAGGCATTGGTTAAAGGACTCAAAGACCTTTCCAAAATGTCCAAGAACATGTGAAAAGCTTATAAAATGACCAAGTTATGCCTTGTGGAAGTTGGGAAATTTTTGGAAATTTTTGAAAGTCAACATTGATGCAAAAGGCCTAAAAATGCAAATGGGCCCATTTTTCTTCCAAGTTTCTTCATGCCAAGCCTATTCACGACCATTAGGCCCAAAGGGAAGTATTTTCATATTTTTTAATTATTTATTTGAATTTATATTAATTTATATTCATTTAAATCATTTTAATACATGAAAAATATAAACCTAACCTAAAAAATCTTTTTATGCACATTCTAATCTCAATATTTCGTGCTTGATTGATTATGGCAAGTTTTGATAAGATTTGAGCTGATTGAACACAAAAACCATGAGAAAAAGATATGGAAAAGATCTTGTAAAATCAAATATTGAAATCAATTATTGCCATGGATTTTGTGTAATATTCTTAACCTAAAAGCTTGGCTATATGATCAGAAACAAAGACCTAATGCAAGTAGACTGCAAGCTGCGCATAAGAAACCCTTGGCAAAGTGAAAATTCTCCTAAAAAACTCAAATCTGAAAAGTGCCTTAGAGGTCGATTCAAACCTCCAAACCTGTTCCAAAAGCTTCAGTGGCAATTGCTGGACACATTCCAATCAATAACAACGATTAAAACCTCAAGAAGTGGTAGTTAGAACTCAAACTGTACCACGAATTTTTTGAAATCGTATAGCATTTTTTAAGCACTTTTACAGCATTCTATTCATTGCATCATGTTTGTTTTGAGTTTCTGAAACTAACCCTTATGCTTGATTGAAGTTTTACATGTTGTACGCGAATTCACCATGATCGAAATTTAGGTTTTCAGAGTTCTTGATTTGGGGTTTCTCACCCAAGGAACAATTGGGACTCAAGATTAGGACCATTGCAATCAGCGCGTTCCCATGAACAAGAAACATACCTCGCGATGGATTTATGTATCAAGGAGGGCTATTCGCTATTTTCTTGAATCCCCCCTAATGCAACGTTTCTAAAACCGTTGCCATATGCTTATGTTTCAGAAAAAATAAAAAAAGGGATGAAGACGATGATGCGTTGGCAGGCCCTGGTTGGGTGTTTCAAATTTACGCGCGTTTTGCCCATTATGCATTGATTTTGTTTTTTGTTATTTAATGGATATAATATGTTAAATGAAACACAATGGCTCAGCTGGCAGGTATCAACGCATATGACTCTCATGACCTGGGTTCAAGTCCCAGGTCTGGCAAAATTTCACTATTATTTTTCAACGCGTATTCTCATGCAGGCATCATCTTAAGACTCATCATGCACACTCAAAGCATGGCCATCCACGCGTCCAAAATGATCAGATCAATGGCCAATATTCAAGGCGCAGCATACAGCAGGTCAACGCGTTGGCACATGATTAGGAAAGTCAAACGAAACTCAAAGCTAATGGGCCAGAAAGTCCAGGCCAATACCTCCAATTTTGGGACAACACCCCACCCTGGTTTGAAATTTCATTTATTTCCCTTATGTCTTTTTAATTCTTATTTTATTTATTTATTGTTTTAATTCAGTAATTATTTTTTACAAAATATAAAAATCAGAAAAAGACCAAAAAATAATATTTATTTTGTTATAATTATTTTATTAGCATGTAAATAAACTAATTTCAAATTAGATTTAATTTATATTTTTTCCATAACAAAAAATCCAACAAAATAGAATTAGGTTAATTGATATTTTTTTTATTCCTTTTAATATTTTCCCTTTTTAGAATAATAATATTATTTATTTATTTTCATAAAGTAAAAATTGTACATAAAAATTAATTTAGGTTAAATTAGTCAAATTTCAATATTTTCTTAATAATTAATAAATAATTAGAATTAGGGTTTTACCTCCACTTTTTAGCTTTAATTAATTCTTTTTCTTTTAAATCTAAAAAACACAAAATACCAAAAAAAAAACATTTAATCATTTAATTTTTAATTCTCATTAAGTTTAATTGTTTGCAAAAGGGTCCAACGCCCTAGTTTTGTTTTGATTATTTTCTTTTGCGCATTTATTTTACGTCACTTATTATAATTATGTAATTGTCCCAAAGCATTGTAATTCAAATTTCTTGCACCTTTATTTACTTCGCATTATTTATTTTTTCGCTAAATCGGGTCCGGTTTAATTTTGGCGATGTGGACCCGCGCCATTTGTAATAGCCTTAGATTTATTTTCCCGCAAACTTTATAACTGTTAAATAAGCATGAAAGAATGAATGATTAAATAAAAACAAACGCATAGATCACTTTGACATGAACAAGATAAATGCAAATGAACATGACACATAAGTCACACACCACCCCTAGGGTACGCCTCACTGTTGCCTTGCCTCGAAAGGTGATCGTCGAGTAGAGGATGTCTTAGTAAGTCCTCATGATCCGGGAACCTGGCATGAGGGTAGCTTCTAAGGTGTCTTCCTATTGCTCTGGTGATCACCATGTCCCGAACCCTCGAATTGACCCGAACACCTCCAACGGTGGTGCTACCTACCTCTCAATGGTGGGATGGCACTACTTTAAAGGACATTTACACAGACGAATTCCTTAGGGTAGGTAGGTTCTCGTAGATACTTGCTCTAATTTCAAAACAAAAAATACTTTTCACACCGACACATTTTCAAAAGCTTTCGAAAGTAATTTTTCAAACACTCTTGAGGAATGATACAAGAGTCGAACTGGAATTTTTCAAAGAAACTTTTTAAACCCACATTAAAAAGCAAACAAATATTTTTGAAAACACAATGAGCAAGTATCTAAGAGCCCATGGATAACCATGGATAGAAAGGGTGCTAACACCTTCCCTTTCTATAACCTACCTCCCGAACCGAGAGCAATCTCTTTAAGGAATTTTTCTGTGCTTTTGTCCTTTCCATTTGGAGAAAATAAAAGACGGTGGTGACTCTTGCTTCCGCGACATTTCGCGAACCAGCGTTAAACAGTCAGTTCCAGATCCACCGATCACAAACATGTATTGACATTAATCCCACATTTCGATAAGATTACCTTCGAGCATTTTCCACGAGAAGAAAATCAACTAGCGGATGCGCTAGCCACAATGTCATCCATGTTTAAACTCAAATTGGATAACGAGACTCCCCAGATCACCATTGAACGAATGGATGAACTAGCTCACTATCATGAGATCAATACTGAAGAAGTAGTGGACCCGCCTTGGTTTCATGAAGTCAAGAGCTATCTCGAGGCTCAAGAATATCCGGAAGGAGCTTCAGTCAACGATAAGAAGTTCTTAATGAGATTCTCTACTAAGTTCTTCCTTAGTAATGGCATTCTCTACAAACGCAACCGTGACTATGTATTACTTCGTTGCGTAGAAAAGGTTAAGGCAGAGAGGATCATGGTTGATCTACATGAAGGCACTTTTGGCACCCATTCCAGTGGGCATACGATGGCAAAGAAGATCCTACGGGCAGGTTATTACTGGTCTACCATGGAAGCAGATTGCTATCAACACTCTCGAACCTGCCACAAGTGTCAGATCTATGCTGACATGGTGCATGTACCTCTAGTTCCTCTGAATGTCCTGACAGCTCCTTGGCCCTTTGCTACGTGGGGCATCGATATGATTGGGGAAATCAAGCCAACATCCTCTATTGGACATCGCTTTATCTTAGTGGCCATTGATTATTTCACGAAGTGGGTTGAGGCAGCTTCTTTCGCTTCTGAAACCAAGAATGTTGTTGCCGGGTTCATCAAACAGAATCTCATCTGACAGTACGGTATCCCGGAGAGGATCATCATAGACAATAGTACGAATCTCAACAACACTATGATCACGGCACTGTGCATGCAATTCAAGATCCAACACCATAATTCTTCCCCTTACCGGCCAAAGATGAATGGTGTTGTCGAAGCCACAAATAAGAATATTAAGAAGATCATACTGAAAATGACAGTCACATACAAAGACTGGCATGAGATGCTACCATTCGCCCTCCACGATTATCGTACCACAGCGCACACATCAACCGAAGCAACACCTTACTCTCTGGTATACGGCATGGAGGCTGTCTTGCCTATTGAGGTCTAGATCCCTTCTCTGAGAATCATGAAGGATGCAGGGTTGAATGAAGACGATTGGATCCAAACTGGACTTGATCAACTGAACTTAATTGACGAGAAAAGGCTTATTGTTGTGTGTCATGGTCAAATGTATCAAAAACAGATGATCAAGGCTTTCACCAAAAAGGTCAGACGCCAAGTGTATCAAGTCGGGGAGTTGGTGATCAAGCGCATCATACTGCCGCAGGGTGATCCTAGGGGCAGATGGACTCCTACATACAAAGGAATGTTTGTGATCAAAAGCGTATTCTCTAGTGGAGCAATGATCTTAACCACTATGGATGGCGATGACCTGCCGCACCCTTTAAACGCAGACATAGTCAAAAGATACTACACATAAGAGACCCGCTAGGTTGACACACCTTGGAAAAACAAGGGCATCCCGGCGAACCAAAAAGGTTCAAGAAAAAATTAGGGATAAAAAAAAATCTGTACACCCGACAAGTTGAAAACCTGAAAGGGCGACTTGGGCAAAAAAGGGTATCCCGGTGGACTAAAAACCCGAAAGGGCGGTCCAGGCCAAAGTTAGGGAATTAAGGCATACGACTATGTCCCGTTTGGATCACCTTATAGACAATATTTGTCTTCGACTGACAAACTCAACGGGTCTTATCAATCCAATCAACTTCAGATAAGGCAGCAAGTGGACAAGACGCTCAGAGACACGAAGGTTATAGCAGAATGGGAACCCCATGGGATTATTGCACATATCTATCTTTTCTTTGTATCCAATTTTCATTTTTTATAACGACATTCCCTTACTAGAATGTTTGTCTCATTGTACAAAAAAGACTTATTCAAGTTAATACAAAGATACCCCTTTGAAAGTGCAAAACTATATGTTTTTCTTTATTTCTGTGTTTTGTTTACAAAAACGTCCAATGATTTATTTTTGAACATATGCATTTGAATGTAACTGCTGTTTACAAATGAACAAAAATAGAAATGCAATAACTAATGGCTTTAATAAATAGGTTAATATCTTTAAACTATTCCATAAAATCCCCCATAGTGTGCAGCTTAATCCCCAGCGGAACAAAACTTCCAGTAATCACTCCCCGGTAGAAGTCGCCAAATTTCTCATGATTCCCCAACAGGATTTCACAAGCAATACACGACGTTTCCCTTACAACAAAGTTTATTTCTCTACCAAATAGAAGCTCATCAACTCATCAGCACTTCAAAGAATGAAGACTTACACTTCACGTCCCCAATAGCAGTCAGAGATTTATTTTTCTTAATCCAACAGTATTACGGCAGCATAGCTTACATGCCCATACATCGCATCCATACGTCATGACATTGACAACACGAACGCATACAACATAATCTCATTCATTTTATTGATAACATCATAATACAATGCATTTCATACATCATGACATTGCATACAACTAATCTTTCATCTCTGCAGGAAGGATCAGTCAGCCGATGGCAATCATCAACAATTTACAAAAAGGTAAAAGATTGATACTTGAAATAAGCCGGGACAATTATCTACACGACCAACTGAACATTCAGATACAGTTCAAATACACTCCATACACGAACGCCATTCTGATACTCATTCAGATTCAGCTTTCAAATACAGCTCAGATACGCTCCAGACACAGACGCTACTCTGATACTCATTCAGATTCAGCTTTCAGATACAACTCAGATACACTCCAGACACAGACGCTATTATGATACTCATTCAGATTCAGCTTTCAGATACATTCAAATACGCTCCAGACACGGACGCCATTCTGATACTCATTCAAATTTAGCTTTTAGATACAACTCAGATACACTCCATACACGGACGCCATTCTGATGCTCATTCAGATTCAACTTTCAAATACAGTTTAGATACGCTCCAGACACGGACGCCATTCTGATACTCATTCAAATTCAACTTTCAGAAACAAGTCAAATACGATCCATTTATGGATATTATTCTAGTACTCAACCCAACACATCCACTATTCCAGTGTAAATCAACCAGAGATTTATTCTGACATTTCTTCTATTCCTACCATCAGTCATTTTGGATGGCATCTACAAGCCCATCTCCAAAAAAATTTCCATCATCTCTCCAAATGGCATCTCTAAGCCCATTCCCTACACCATCAACCACCACATCCTCGAGTGCAAATTTATGGGCACTCTAGTGTCCAATCATCTTCCACCTTCAAGTCACGAATGGAAAATCCGCCAATCTAACTCTTCAGGTTTAAGAAGATTGAAAGGGGGAAGCTGTTATACCCCAAACTTTTCCCTCTCACTTATCAAATATTTTCTCACAAATATCTCTCTTGGTTCAAGACTGCACTAGGGTTGATCAACTTAAGACACCTCCTTAAGCATTGATGGCTGAAATTAGGGTTTAAAATTGCACAAGGATAATTGAACTTTCAATGCCTCATATGACTTTCATGGATCATTATGGAACCCCAAGATTACTCATGTCAAGTTTCAAGCCTTGGATCACACTTTTGCTCAGTCAATTGAGCAGTTGACTAAAATCAATTGTATTGGGGAAAACGTCAACTATGGCCAATTTACAGTCAAACTTCACAATTTTTGATCCAAATGAACATTATAAACTCATATGTATCATTTGATCAAGTTTGGACCATAATTCCTCAATAAATTTGATCAAATCATCAAAAGGGCAAAATGGTCAAAATTAGGGTTTTGATTGAGAAAGGGCAATTTCTGATTTTTGACCTAGCAAATGGTTAATTGGTTTGAGGCATGATCTCAAGAGTTCAATTACATCATTTTGACATAATGGCATGACCCAAAACATTGCTCAATATCAATTGGATTGATAGTGAATTTTAAGTCAACTGATCAAAAGTCAATTGTACACTAAAAAGTCAAACTTTGACTTTTTGGTCAAAATCAAATGTCAAAGATCACAATTCATCAAAACATGTAAAAATATGAAACTTATTAATCAAGAAATAAAAAAGTCAAGATTTAATTTTGAAAAGTCAAAGTTTTCAAACTTAGAAATATTTTCTAAGTGTCGAAAACTTCATGTTTTTTCACAACTTTGAGCAAATTTTTTACCATGATGCAAGATGATTCAGAAGAAACTTTCAACATGAAAGTTTTAGATATCCATGAGATCTACAACATTTATTTACACAACTTCTTCTAAAAGTTCTTGGATCTCAAGTTATTAATTCATGAAATCATAGTCTTGAAACTAAACACTTAGTGAAATTTTGCCCTGGTTTAGGCAAGATTTTGACCTAACTTCATGGAACTTCTTTCATATAGTTCCAAGGGGAATTTTCAAAAGTGATTCAAAGAGTTGTTATAGAGAAAATTACAAGCTTTCCAAAATGTCGAAGAACTCCTTGAGATCATTCTTGAGCAGGGAGAATCGAAGAGAGGAAGTTAGGGTTTTCAAGCTTGAATTACAAGTCATTTTTGATGAACACATGAACCAAATCCATACTAGGCTGCATAATCTTTGCTTTGCAGGCCTCAAACTTGTTTGTAACTCCATAATTAAATGTTTACACAGCTGTTAGAGCTTTTATCCAAGCAATTGAGCTATTGTCCAAGTTGCATTTCCATTAATGGCACAAAGTTAACATTGCCATTCTTGTAAAGCAAGATTTTTGCATAAAGTCCATTCTCGAGCCTCTAACTTGTTCCCTATGATCACACTCCATCCACAAAGTAAGAAGCAAGTATGTTTAAAGAATAACCACTCTATCTTAGCAAGTACACAAGGCTTTGAAACTTGAATTTCTCAAAAATCGCATGTTATGCATAAACTTGTGATTTTGAATTCTGATAAAAAACAAGTCTCCAAACTTTTTGTTTATAAATAGAGTCACTATTTATAAGCTAGGACACGAGCTCAAGCACCCTGAAACACTCCCAAACTTCCTCTAGCCAGAAATTGCACAAAAAACTCCATTGATACACAGTTCTGACCTTAAATTTGTATCTCTCATTTCCCTCGTGCATTTTCCCTCAAATTCTTTCCTAAAGCTTCCTTAAATCAAATACAAACCATCCCTGACCCTGTTTCATAACTGTAACTCCATCTTCATCAACCTCTAAAACCAAAAATAGAGCTCTTCAAGTTGACTTCTCCAGAACATTTCAGCCACCCATTGCTCAAGCTAATCATTACATTAGCTTCCTGGAAACTTGAGGAAGCTAACTTGATCATTGCAGCACCTTGAATCAAGCCCATTTGCATTTCACGATTTCCAGTTTTGAAGTATTTTTCTTGAACTTCTATCTTCATATTTAGGCATTGTTAGGCTTGCATTTGTGAAGACAAAATGTAGACATCATTGCCCTGAA
Source organism: Vicia faba (assembly GCA_948472305.1). Lineage (NCBI taxonomy): Eukaryota > Viridiplantae > Streptophyta > Magnoliopsida > Fabales > Fabaceae > Vicia > Vicia faba. The sequence goes on from OX451738.1 coordinate 1,028,951,019, forward strand.
ACTATACATGTCCATAGATTTCATTTATTTTGATTAAGCTAGGAGAATTTTGAGTTTGAACTTTCTGAAATATTTAGGTAAGAATTTGGTACTTTTAGAAATTCTCATTCATCTTTGATTTATAGCTTATGATATTTATATGGTTGGATTCGTGTGGAAAAATGGAGCTACTTTCATGTTTGCATCTTTCATTTTTGTTGAGAAATGAGCAAGTTACAAATCCTTTGGCTGGAGGTTGAAGATGAAGTACAGTCAGGGCATATTTTATGTTTTGTATTTAGCATTTCATACAAGTTAACAGATGTATCACCACCACGGTGGTTAAAGCGCGCGCCTGTCACTTTAAGGTCTTGGGTTCAAGCCCTAACGTGACCTTTTTTCCATTTTTTCCACTTTTTGACATTTTTGGCTTTTTTTGCAGCGCCTGGGCCTCCTTTTGTTGGCCTAACTTTTTTCTCACAATACCTCCTGTTTCATTAATCCACCTCCCTGACTTATTTTTATTTTATTTTATTTTACTTTTTTATCTTTTATTTATTATTATTAATAATACTATTATTATTAATAATACTATTATTATTATTATTATTATTATTATTTTCATTAATCATGAAAAATCCAAAAATATTTTATTTATTATTTACACTTATTTATTTTTATTTTCTTATAAAACAAAAAAACAAAAAACAATTTCTTTTAACAAATTAATTTCTTTTTTTAATAATCAATATTTAGACTTAATTTTAATTATTATATTATTTACTTATTAACTTAGAATTTAGGTTTCTCTTAATTAATTAATTTTCTCATTTTATTTTTATTAATTTAAAACCTTTTTTTCTTAAAAACCCTAAAATCACTTTTTAACTTAATTACTTTCTTAATTAGTTTAAACTTAATTTTGTTTAATTTTCATTAATCATTTTTTTTAATTAGGTCAAGACTAAACCCTTTCATAAAACAACAAAAAAATCATTTTCTTTTTTACATTTGCAATTTTGCATTTTATCCTTATTTTGTACATTTATTCAAATTCAATATGGTTGTAATAATTATTTTAGATTTAATTTCTTGCAATATTCCCCATTGGTAAATTTGTATACCCCCCTCCCCTAAGTATTGTAATAACGTAGTAATTTTAAATTCCGCAATTTATCGCTTTATATACAAATGCTAGTAATTAGGGTTTTGTATGGAAAGACTAAAACTAACAAATAGCAAACCCTAACCAAAGACAAATCAAGCATGAAAATAAATACAGTTGCACACAAGCACCCCTAGGGTAAATCCACTTGGTTGCCTTACAAAAATGGCCATATCACGCATGTGAGGTATCTTAGCAAAGACAAGCAAAATATAAGATCATAGTCCCTCGATGACGCTATCAAAAGTTGCCTATCAAAATGATCTTAGTCCCTAAAGAAAAACTCTAAGATATCTTGCAACATTGCTAACCATGGTTATACCATGACCCACGCCCGTCCCGTTTACATCCAAAGATAGGGTTATTTACCAAATCAATGGTAAGATAACAATGTTAAAGGAAAAAGGAAATGAACACGAAAGACTTTTGAGTATATAGAATGTTCCTAGTTACTTGCTCCATTTCAAAACAAAAACATCCTTGCTATTTTCAAAACAAACACCTACACTTTCAAAACACCTTTCAAACTTGAAAACATTTTCAAAAAGATCAACACCTTTGTGTACATTCTTACGAACGAGAATCATTACAAAAGTTTTCTTAAACAATGGACTCTTTTCAAAAATAATTTAAAAAACCACACAAAACATATTTTCAAACAAAAGCAAGTGATCTAGAAAGTAACTAATAGCCCATGGAAAACCATGGATGAAAAGGGTGCTAATACCTTCCCTTTTCATAATCTACCCCCCGAACTCAAGAAACAATCTCAAAGGTCTTTCCTGTGCTTTTTCACCTTTCCTTTTGGATACAAGAAAAGTCGGTGGCGACTCTTGCTAACCGCAACATTTATGATCAAACGCAAAACACCCATATTTGATGTACTTATGTTTAATTAAAAGGTTTTCTTTCTAGGGGGGAACGTGTGGCCAGCAGGTCATGTCCTTCGATTGCAACCATGCAGGAAACATACTTGTCCAATCGAAAGGCTTGCCCTGCATGGGGCCCTTGTGGCAGCAAAATTTGGAATTCAAAGCAAGCATGCAGGCAACATGCTTGGTGAATCGAAAGGTTTTCCTTGCAGAAGGCACTTGTGGCCAACAAACTTAGTATTCAAAGAAAGCATGCAGGCAGTAAAAGGCACAAATGAATCCTGCAACAAGAAGTCACATGCCTAGATGAAACAGGCCCATTAGCAGCCATTTTGAGCAATCAAAGAAGGCCAAGAGTCAATCAAAGGGGGCTGAATCGAAGGAGGTGCAAAGTCCAATCGAAGGGGGCTGAACCGAAGGAGGCCTATTTTTCTCCAAATTTGTCAAAAAGTTGTTTTTATTTGTTTTCTCCCTTTTTGACAGTTTCCTTTTGATTTTGGTACTGGAAAAGCCAAATGTACTTGTGCAAGCTTGAATCCTGAGGATCTTTGTGAGAAAATCCTTTAGAATTGAGAGGGAAAATTTTGGGGTACAATAGCTGCCCCTGCTCAATCTTCTTACACCTGAAGAGTTAGATTTGGCAAATCTACCATTCGTGACTTAAAGGTGGAAGATGATTGAAAACTAGAGTGCCCAGAAATTTGCACTTGATGATTTTGTGGTTGATTGTTTAGGGAATGTGCTTAAAGATTCCATTTGGAGAAATGATGGATAGTTGTTGGAGATGGGCTTATAGATTCCATCTAAAGGTGACTGTTGACAGAAATTAGACTAAGTATAAATTCTGACTTCCACTGGGGAAGAATCAGACTAAACCTTTAGAGTGATTTATATGAACCAGAGGAAAAGTTTACTAGAAAGAATCAGGATAAACCATTGAGAGATTTTATACTAAACCAGTAGAGTTCGTTGATCGTTTATTTGTGATGGGCCTGTGTAAGGCTGCTTCAGGATGAGTTCATGTAATACTTCATCTGGAAATGTATGAGAAGGAACCTGGGTAGGGTTGCTTCAGCTGGTCGTATAGATAATTTCCATGACTTGTTACAGGTATTAATCTTTGACATGAGATAGTTTTCCTTCATGTAGATAGTTTTCCTGGCTTATTACAGGTATTAATCTACAATCACTCGTCCACATATAGTTTTCCTAGCTTGTTACAGGTATTAATCTGGAACTTGAAAATTGTTGATGGTAGCCATTTGTTGATTGACCATTTCCTGAAAAGGTAAAACGTTAGCTGTATACAATGTTATGATGTATGAAATGCATGGTGCAATGATGTTCCTAAAATAAATGAGATTGTGTCGTATGCACTTATCATATATGTAACCAGGATGTATGAAATTGGAAATGTTAATGAATGTATTTTTAGTTTGGGAAAATAAATCCTTCAAAAATGCTAGGGAGTCATTAAATCCTAGACTGCTGTTGAAGAGTAGGTGTGTCTTCAAACTTTGCTTAAAACGTTTCCACCGGGGATTCCTATTTTATTATTTGAAGAGAACTCTGCTGGGGAATATTGACTTTGTTTAAGAATACTCTATTGGAGAGTGTTGATTTCTGCTTGGGGAAAAAGTTCAGGATTTCTAGTTGTTTGTTACTCTAGTGGGGAATTATCTCTTAAAAGTTAGTTGTTATCTGGTCGGGTCCAGGTTTCCGTAATTGATAAAGTCAAACTATTATTTGGTCGGGTCCAGGCTTTAGTAACTTAAAATTGAGATTAACTGTTATCTGGTCGGGTCCAGGTTTCAGAAACTCAAATTGTTATCTGGTCGGGTCCAGGTTTCAGCAATTGATAAAGTCAAACTATTATCTGGTCGGGTCCAGGTTTCAGCAATTGATAAAGTCAACCTATTATCTGGTCGGGTCCAGGCTTTAGTAACTTAAAATTGAGATTAACTGTTATCTGGTCGGGTCCAGGTTTCAGTAGTTGATAAATTCAAACTAGTATCTGGTCGGGTCCAGGCTTTAGTAACTTAAAATTGAGATTAACTATTATCTGGTCGGGTCCAGGTTTCAGAAACTTAAACTGTTATCTGGTCGGGTCCAAGTTTCAGCAACTTGATAAAGTCAAACTATTATCTGGTCGGGTCCAGGATTTAGTAACTTAAAATTAAGATTAACTATTATCTGGTCGGGTCCAGGTTTCAGAAACTCAAACTGTTATCTGGTCGGGTCCAGGTTTCAGCAACTGATAAAGTCAAAGTATTATCTGGTCGGGTCCAGGCTTTAGTAACTTAAAATTGAGATTAACTGTTATCTGGTCAGGTCCAGGTTTTAGAAATTCAAACTGTTATCTGGTCGGGTCCAGGTTTCAGCATCTGATAAAGTCAAACTATTATCTGGTCGGGTCCAGGCTTTAGTAACTTAAAAATGAGATTAACTGTTATATGGTCGGGTCCAGGTTTTAGAAACTCAAACTGTTATCATGTCGGGTCTAGGTTTCAGCATCTGATAATGTCAAACTATTATCTGGTGGGGTCCAGGCTTTAATAACTTAAAATTGAGATTAACTGTTATCTGGTCGGGTCCAGGTTTCAGAAACTCAAACTGTTATCTGGTCGGGTCCAGGTTTCAGCAACTGATAAAGTCAAACTATTATCTGGTCGGGTCCAAGTTTCATAAACTCATATTATTATCTGGTCGGGTCCAGGTATCAGCATCTGATAAAGTCAAACTATTATCTGGTCGGGTCCAGTCTTTAGTAACTTAAAATTGAGATTAACTTTTATCTGGTCGGGTCCAAGTTTCATCAACTAAAAATGTTATCTGGTTGGGTCCAGGCTTCACAATGACTGGATTAAAGAGATAAAGTTGAACTGATATCTGGTCGGGTCCAGGCTTCACAATAACTTGAGAATTTAACTATTATCTAGTCGGGTCCAGGCTTCATAGTAACTGAAAATTATACTATTATCTGGTCGGGGGCCAGGCTTCATAGTTTCTGAAAAGCTACATTATTATCTGGTCGTCTCCAGGCTTCCTAGTGACTGAAAGTTGTACTATAATCTGGTCGGGTTCAGGCTTCACAATAATTTGCTTGAAAAATGAAGTTAAACTGATATTTGGTTGGGTCCAGGCTTCACGATAATTTTTTGAAAGGATGAAGTTGAATTGATATCTGGTCGAGTCCAGGATTCACAACAACTTACTGAAGTTATCTGTTATCTGGTCGGCTTCCAGGATTCATGGTAACTTACTAAATTTGATTATTATCTAGTCGGATTCCATGCTTTCTAACAAATTCTTGAAAGGATGAAGTTGAATTGACGTCTGGTCGGGTCCAAGCTTCACAACAACTTACTAAAGTTAACTATTATCTGGTCGGCTTCCAGGCTTCACGGTAATTTACTAGGGATTGTATAGTAGTCTACTGGGGAAGAGGAGTTATGGTCCTTTGATTTGTAGTAGTCAGAAAGGTAAACTCAAGCTGGGGAATCGTGCTATTTGTTGGGGAAATAAACCATGTTGTCAATCTGTTGGAGAGGTGGCGACTTTGATGGGGAAAATCCTCGAGGATTCTTGAGATCAAATCAGCTGGGGAGAAGTTTTCAGAGATTAAAAACTCTGGCTGGGAGTCATCCTATGAGAAGGATTTTAGGGAGATTTTCTACTTCCCCTTGTGGTAGGTGTTTGTGCCGCTGCCAGAAAATGTTCGACTGTACGTAACCCTTTGTCAGGATTCACATTCAATGCCCCAAGTGATTTAGATGGAGACCTGCCCTTGGTTATTCGAGACTTCTTGATAGATTTCTCAGAATCTTGACTGGACTTCCCCAGGTGTTCTGGATAGTGACATGTCATGCCCCCTTTTTTATAGGAGATTTTTCGTTGGAAGTGTCATCCCATTTGAAGTGATTTTGTTCATTGAGAGGGTTTTTGTTCATGAGATATTCGTCGTGCGAATTTCTCCGCTGTCAAATAAATAGCCATATGCAAACAACGATATTCAAAAAATGCAAAGTTTATGCTTGTCTTTGAGTTTTGAAAAATGCGTTTTTAGCAAGTAAAGAAATTTTGTAAGAAAATTCAAACTCAGGATTTAGAGTAAAGCCTTACAGGAGTCAGGATATCTTTTGTAATAGTATGCTTTCGAACTAACCCATGCTTCAATTAGGACTTTTGAAGGGTTGTAACGTGGCTTGGTTCACGTTTTAAGAAACAAAGGATAAGGCTCAAAGTATATTTGTACCTGCTCGTTCTTCATGATGTTCTTCAGTCTTAAGCTCAGTTAATCGTACGTGTGAAATCCAATGACGTTCTGGTGATGGTTCAGACAAGTTTAGTTTATCGGAAGGCAGTCATTTTTTGCAACATTTTTCATGTTGTTGAGGATTTGTAGGTACCTCTTTATTTTGATTTGTTATCCCTAATTTTTGCCTGACTGTTCTTATTTTGAGATTACGGTCAGCGGGATGCCCCAGGTTTTCTTAAGTCTCCTTTGTATGTTTTGACTTAGTGGGCTTTTCTTTTTTAGAGATAATGACTTCCTATTTGGTAGGGAACCATCATTGTCTTTTGATTCTAGAGGAATGTTTTTTATATCACTCGTTGTATACAAAGTGAAAGTTTGCGACTGAACGCGCTTTTGAATGAACTGAGAGACTACTCTGCTCCAGGTTTTGATTGAAGGTTTCATTTTGTGTGAAAAAGAAAATTCCTACTTCTTTGGCTCAAAGGTGTTGACTAGGGATTATCTTCCTTATAACTCCAGTGTTTAGGATTTGAAAGAATGCTTGTATATCATCAGCAAGGTCTGTCCAAAAGAATACTGTATGAGATTATGGCATTGTTTTCGTCATCCCCCCTCTAAAGGCTTGTAACTTTTAGCAAGAGTTGAATGTTATAAAAAAGCATAGTTTAAATGTAATGAAAGTGAATGGATCAATTCAATACAAACATATGCAATGCATTAATGAAACAAAGTTTAACATTAATAGATAAGTGTTTGAACAACAAAAGAGATTACAACTTGAAAATTCAGATGAACATAAGCCTCTTTGTCTGAACTTGTCACTTTAGGTGGAGAGCCTTTGAGGGACGGCAGAAGAATTCAAGTTGGCTATCTTGTGTGAACTCCAACACTCCTTCGTCGATAAGGTCTTGAATTTTGTTTTTCAACGACCAACAACTATCAATATCGTGCCCTAGATTGTTGGAGTGATATGCACATCTTTTATTGGGATGATAACTAGGAGCGGCAGTGTTAGGATTCCGAGGAAGATCCTTTAGTGTGACCAAATTTTGATTCAACATGTGTAGAAATACTTGTGAAATTGGCATGTTGAGTTTGGTAAACTGCCTACCGGGTGTATTCCATTTATGCTGACTACCCTGTGCTGGTTGGTGAGGTGGCTACTGGGCTCGTGATGTAGTAGAAAATCGGGAAGGTCTACTCTCCACCAAGTCAAACTCTTGTCTCATGGGAGGATGAGTAGTGCCTTGATCCCCAATCTTGATCATTTGTTTCATACGGTTGCAACCTATTTGTTTAAGTTTATTGACGAGGGTTTTTAGCTCTTCTTGTCCCCGAGCTAAGTTTTGGATGAGAGCCATTTTCCCCAACATGTGGCTTCTCATCGTTGCTACGCCCGCTTGTAATTGTCTTATCTGACTTTCCTTATCACCTTTAGGATCGTCATTGGTCACGTTCTCAATAAACAGTATCTTCAACTCTTATTGCCCCTTGGACATGTTCAAGAACATCTCTTTTAGTTGAGCATTTTGAGTCTGAATGTCCTTGATAGTATGTTCCAGAGCCATCATTACTTAAATAAACAATAGGAAGATAAGGAGACTTGTATGGGAGAAACCTATCATGATATGATGCATGATATGTGATGCATGTTTTCAAGAATCTCGCGGGGTAAATGTTAGTAGTCACTTACAATGTTGATTGAAGAAATTCGTATTGGTGGATGTCCTTCCACTAGAATTAAGCTCACCATGTCGAGTGGGTCATAGCCCCTAACTTAAGTTTGTTGTACTTGATCTTTGACGACGTCTGTTTAGAGAAAAATAAAATCCTCTTGTCCTTTGATAGATGTCTGGTTCAATGTGACCATGCATCATATACCCTTTAAGATCCTTGAAATAGTTATTGAAAATGCTATGGTATGATGTTATGATGTTATGTACAAGTATGCAAAGTAAGAAAGTTGTTATGTACAAATAGTCATATACACACAAAGCAGACAAGTCCTTATGTTTAGGCTTGCACGGAGTTTGTAGGTAAGTACCCTCTTTAAGTTTAGTTGGCTCAACCTGTCCTAGTTAATAGTAACCGAGTTCTAAGGGATCTCAATATCACTGATTTGTCTTCTTGGGCATTGTTTCAGCTCAAGCCTCTTTCACGGTGACCGAAATATCCCGAAAATCAAACCTCAATGAGTGTAGTATCGAGTATCTACCAACTTCGGACTGCACCAAAGCCGGTCATCTCACTATGTCCTAATGGCCAAGTTGATCAAGTAAAGGTTCTAAAGTCAGTTAGTGCTTCATGACATCACTCAGCGGCCCCGTATTCTCCTTGACTACTCAAGGGATACCGGTACCCACAAATATGTCACACTAACGTAGCTATTGCTTAAACCATGTCGAAATACCCCGCATATTTCCATAATATATTTCTACTTACCTATAAGGTATCCCAAATCCGGGTAGAGGATTTAAGCCCAAACAAAGAACCAAAATGTAAATCATACAAGTCAAATAATGAAAGCAAGTAAAGGTGATCTAGCCCTAAGGTAACCCCACTTTTAAGTTTCTCCCCAGCAGAGTCTCCAGTTCTATGATACAGTGGGAGAACTGACTTGGGCGTTTTGTGTTTTATCGCAAATGTTGCGGTTAGCAAGAGTCACCACCAACTTTTCTTTTATACAAAAGGAAAGGATGAAAAGAACAGGAAAGACCTTTAGAGATGTTTTCTTGAGTTCAGGGGGGGAGGGGTAGATTATAAAAAGGGAAGGTATTAGCACCCTTTTTATCCATAGTTATCTATGGGCTCTTAGTTACTTACTAGATCACTTGCTTTTGTTTGAAAATGTGCTTTGTGTGGTTTTTGAAAGTATTTTTAAAAGGCGCAATCGTTTAGGAAAACTTTGTAATAGTTCTCGTTCGTAAGAACGTATACAAATTATTGAGCTTTTGAAAATATTTCATGTTTGGAAAAGGTTTTGAAAGTGTTGGTGTATAAAAATATTTTTGTTATGAGCAAGCGAGAAACTAGGAGAAATCTACCTACTTAAAAGGTCTTAGATGTTCTTTTCCTCCTCCTTTATATGTTGCTATCTTACCATTGTTTTGGTAAGAAGCCCCATCGTTGGATGTGAAAGGAAGGGCGTGGGACATTTGTATAGTCATAGAAGACAACCTATGAGACATTTTAGCAATATCATTTAGGGACTAGATCATTTACCGAAGGCAACATTGAGGGTCATTGAGGGAATACGATCTTTTATCGAGGATCTTTGCTAAAACGCCCATGTTCGAGGGACATGACTATTTTTCTGAGGAAACAAGTGAGATTACCCTAAGGGTGCATGTGTACAAAGTGTGTTTGATTTACATGAATTTTGTCTTTGATTTTTGGGTTGTCTAATTGGTTTTATCTTGCCATACACACCTAATTACTAGCATTTGTACAAAAGTAATAAAAGGTGCAAAAAATAAATCCTACACTATTACAACCATATTGAAATGCATAGAAATATAAAGGCAAAAATAAGATAAAAAGAAGAATAAAGAGCTCCTTCGATTGGGGGGAGTGCCCTTCGATTCTGCTTCTGTTGGCCTCCGTCAATTGGGAATTGGCATCCAGCAAGTCATGGCCTTCGATTGGAAGTTGGCACCAGTCAAGTCATGGCCTTCGATTGGGCTTGGCATTTAACAGGGTGCGCCTTCTGGTTCTACCTTTCTTCCTTGTTTCCTTCTTCAATTGGGCATGGAATCAATAAGTCATGGCCTTCGATTGGGGCTGGACTTAGTGCAAGCATGCCTTTTGATTCTGCCTTTCTGCCTTGGAAGTCAGCAAGGAAGCCCAAGGCTTCGTTTCATGTTTCTTTCCCCCTGTCTCTTTCGTTTAGGACATAAAGTGGCAACATGGCCAAAGGCTATGCTAGCAATTGTCTTGAGGCCAAACAAATTATTAAAGTATGTTTAATAAACTCAAGCAACCAGAAACAAAGGATTAGCCATAAAAACATATTCAAAGGGTGTAAACGAAAAGGAGGCAAAATATTATATACATGCTATGCTTGAAACAAAGGGTTCAAAGGTAAGAGTGACTTACCTTGCTTCAGCCTTGAGTGGGTGTGGGACCTTGAGTGGAGGCCCTGGGTGCTGGATTCGATGGAAGGGGCCAACAGTTGGGCTTTGAATGCTGGATTCGAAGGAGAGGAGCAAACGTGATGCTCCTTGGGATTCAAAGGAGACTGGAATGTGTTGTGTTTCAGAATCGAAGGAGGTGACAATGATTCTGGGTTTTTGATTTCATAAGTGTTGAAGGCACTTGAGAGTTTTGTTGTGTTTGAGAAGATTTTGGAGGTTTTGTTCCTCTAGTCCAAAAAAAATCCTTTTTTAGCCTTTGCGAAAAGTTCCTCTATTTATAGAGAAAAAGTGGACATGTTGTCAATAGCCAGCCTTGCAAAGAATAATAAAAAATATGTAACGTGAAAGTACAAGTGGGGGGCCTTTTGGAAGTTGGGGTGCAGAAGATGTGACTTATGCTTCTGGCCCTCTGATTATACAAAGATTTGGAAGTAACATAGCCTGTCAAGTAGGGTATGGCCATGAGATTTCCTCAGATTTGCTTCAAACGAAACTTTCTTCGAATGGTTCAGCTTAGATTCGAAGTAAGCTAATTCGAAGGGAATCAACATTCGAATTCAAGCTTTGTATGTAGGTAATTCTGTTCAATCGAAAGGTTTGCTTTCCAGGGGCACGTGTGGCCAGCAGGTCATGGCCTTCGATTTCAAGCATGCAGGCAACATACTTGTCCAATCGAAAGGTTTGTCTTGCATGGGGAACTTGTGGTAGCAAAATTTGGTATTCAAAGCAAGCATACAGGAAGCATGCTTGGTGAATCGAAAGGTTTTCCTTGCAGGGAGCACTTGTGGCCAGTAAACTTGGTATTCAAATCAAGCATGTAGGCAGTAAAAGGCACAAACGAAGCCTGCAACAAGAAGTCACATGCGCAAACGAAAGAGGCCCGCTAGCAGCCATTTTAAATAATCGAAGGAGGCCAAGAGTCAATCGAAGGGGGATGAATTGAAGGAGGCGCAAAGTCCAATCGAAGGTGGCTGAATCGAAGGAGGCCTATTTTTCTCCAAATTTGTCAAAATGTTATTTTTATCTGTTTCTCCCTTTTTGACAGTTTCCTTTTAATTTTGGTACTGGAAAAGCCCAATGTACTTGTGCAAGCTTGAATCCTGAGGATCTTTGTGAGAAAAGCCTTGAGAATTGAGAGGGCAAATTTTTGGGTACAACACAGTGCTTCACGGACCTAATCCATTTCCCCAGACTTCATGCAGCAATGTGTTTCTTATTCTGTGACACAAATCATTGCCTCAGACTTCATGCAGCAATGTTCGACACCAAATTTAGCTTATCACATCAGACTTCACGCAGTGATTTGCAAACCTAACCCATTGCCTCAGACTCATGCAGCAATGTGTTTCTTATTCTGTGACACAGATCATTGCCTCGGACTTCATGCAGCAATGTGTTTCTTATTTTGTGACACAGATCATTGGCTATGGCTTCATGCAACGATGTACATCTCCTTACTCCGTAACACAAACCATCGCCTCAGACTTCTTGCTGCGATGCTCAAAAAGAAGAAAAAAACTTTAACCCATTGCATCAGACTTCATGTAGTAATGTGTTTCTTTATTCCGTAAACACTGATCAGGGCCTCAGACTTCATGCAGCGATGCTCGAATAATACAAAATCCAGCTTATCGCATATGACTTCACACAGCGATTTGCTAACCAAACTTATTGCCTCAGACTTCATGCAGCAATGTACATCTCTTTACTCCATAACACAAACCATCGCCTCAGACTTCATGCGGAGATGTCCGGAGACTAAATCTAGCTTCACGCAACGATTTACAAAACTTTAACCCATTGCATCAGACTTCATGCAACAATGTGTTTCTTTATCCCATAACATATCCCACCGCTTCAGATGTTACACGATGATTCGCAAACATAATTCATGGCCTCAGTCTTCAAGAAGCCATGCATCATTAATCATCATTGTATTCATCCTACAAATGGGTGAATGATCAAAACCAAGCCAAGATGTACGAAATTGCACTCTTAAAACCACCTGTCTCATTATCAAACCCGGGTAAGCGATATATCATTAGCTTTGCCTACTTCCTTGAGACTTGTAAGGGTATGCTACATCAGTATAACCTTATGTTTGTCGGAAAATTTTTGGGATACTTCAATTATTCAATAAACTTTCAATCAGAATGCGCAAGACTCGAGTTTTCTCACGCTATTCGATTGAAAGATAATTGAATAGGGGTAGCTGTGGTACCCTAAATTTGTCCTACCTCGATGATTTTGTTTTCCGAGATTGAAATAGAAGAAATATTTAATTAAGGATGGTACATCAATACCTGATGGCCCATTCTTAAAATTTAAGTCAATCGGGGCTGTATTTTAATTCAGGAAAATGGGGCTTTCTAAATCATAAAGACTCGTAGACTTTTTCACGAAGCATGTTGGCCAATGGCCCATGCAATTCGAAAATAGGAAATTATTCCAAAAGAATAATAACCATTAAGTTCTTAAATATTAAATAGTTGTTGAAATTAACTAAGCCCGCTTAAATGTTTTGGTTGTTAGAAAGGAGGTGAAAATTCAGTATGCAAATCCATTTCGTTTGGCCCATTTCTGTTTTGTGGTCATTAAAAAATAGAGGAGGGTGTGTTTACAAGTTGCAAGCCTATTAGGATTGAGGTAAAACAAATTTATTTGTTGTTAAGCTCTTATAATAAGAGTTTCATTAAATATCATTTAATTTTTGAATATTAGGAATGATTAAGTGTTAAATTTTGCTTATTATTATAAAAAAAGTATATAAAATTTCTTTAAAGGAAATGTAATATATGGCTGATAAACTTGTTTTTTGTTTAAAGGTCATTTTTTTATTCTTGCTGCTTTAGACAAAAGGCCGGTTGGGCCTAAGGGTATTTAAAAACATTTTTGTAACAGAAAAATAATATTGTTGGGATAACTAAATCAAACACAAGGCCCAATGGAAATTAAAAAAAAACTGTTTTTAATTGGAAACGAATACTGTAGCAATTAACCAAGATCGCAGACGTTTTGTATTAATAACAGATAATATATAGATTGACACACTAAATCAAATCTCTTAAACAACAAATCCAGAAATTGCAAATACAATCAAATCCAGAAATTGACAGAATCCAATATATATTACATTATTAGTTAAATCCTTAATTACAGAATAATCAAATCTGAAGATCTAAAACAAAATCGAATCACTTTTACAATAATATTACGAATCAACTTATTAACAAACCCAATCAAATTACAAATCGCAAACTGAATCGATTGCAATAAAAAGAATCCCTAAATTTCTATGATTATCCTAAATCTAAGCTTGAAATTGTAACGACAAAATCCAAAAACCCTAAAATTCCTAACTATATAAATAACATAAATTTTTTACAGAAGAGGGGTTTATCTTGCCATACACACCTAATTACTAGCATTTGTACAAAAGTAATAAAAGGTGAAAAAAATAAATCCTACACTATTACAACCATATTGAAATACATAGAAATATAAAGGAAAAAATAAGATAAAAAGAAGAAAAAAGAGCTCCTTCGATTGGGGGGGAGTGCCCTTCGATTCTACTTCTGTTGGCCTCCTTCGATTGGGAGTTGGCATCCAACAAGTCATGGCCTTCGATTGGGAGTTGGCACCAGTCAAGTCATGGCCTTCGATTGGGCTTGGCAGTCAACAGGGCGCGCCTTCTAGTTCTACCTTTTTACCTTGTTTCCTTCTTCGATTGGGCCTGGAATCAGTAAGTCATGGCCTTCGACTGGGGCTGGACTTAGTGCAAGCGTGCCTTTTGATTCTGCCTTTCTGCCTTGGAAGTCAACAAGGAAGCCCAAGGCTTTGTTTCATGTTTCTTTCCCCATGTCTCTTTTGTTTAGGACATAAAGTGGCAACATGGCCTAAGGCCATGCTAGCAATTGTCTTGAGGCCATACTAATTACTAAAGTATGTTTAATAAACTCAAGCAACAAGAAATAAAGGATTATCCATAAAAACATATTCAAAGGGTGTAAACGAAAAGGAGGAAAAATATTATATACATGATATGCTTTAAACAAAGGATTCAAAGGTAAGAGTGACTTACCTTACTTCATCCTTGAGTGGGGATTCGTAGGAAGGGGCCAGCAATTGGGCTTTGAATGCTGGATTTGAAGGAGAGGAGCAAACGTGATGCTCTTTGGGATTCGAAGGAAACTGGAATGTGTTGTTCTTAAGAATCGAAGAAGGTGACAATGATTCTTGGTTTTTTATTTCACAAGTGTTGAAGGGACTTGAGAGTTTTGTGGTGTTTGAGAAGATTTTGGAGGTTTCGTTCCTCTAGTCCAAAAAATCCTTTTTTAGCCCTTGCGAAAAGTTCCTCTATTTATAGAGAAAAAGTGGACATGTTGTCAATAGCCATACTTGAAAAGAATAATAAAAAATATGTAACGTGAAAGTACAAGTGGGGGGCCTTTTGGCAGTTGAGATGCAGAAGATGTGACTGATGCTTTTGGCCCTCTGATTATACAAAGATTTGGAAGAAACATAGCCTGTCAAGTAGGGTATGGCCATGAGATTTCCTCAGATTTGCTTCAAATGAAACTTACTTTGAATTGTTCAGCTTGGCTTCGAAGTAAGCTGATTCGAAGGGAATTAACATTCCAATCAAAGTTTTGTATGTAGGTACTTCTATTTAATCGAAAGGTTTGCTTTCCAGGGGGCACGTGTGGCCAGCAGGTCTTGGCCTTCGATTGCAAGCATGCAGGCAACATACTTGTCCAATCGAAAGGCTTGCCCTGCATGGGGCACTTGTGGCAGAAAAATTTGGTATTCAAAGCAAGCATGCAGGAAGCATGCTTGGTGATTCGAAAGGTTTGCCTTGCAGGGGGAACTTGTGGCCAGCAAACTTAGTATTCAAAGCAAGAATGCATGCAGTAAAAGGCATAAATGAATCCTGCAACAAGAAGTCACATGCCCAAACGAAAGAGGCCCACTAGAAGCCATTTTGAGCAATCAAAGGAGGCCAAGAGTCAATCGAAGGGGGTTGAATCGAAGGAGGTGCAAAGTCCAATCAAAGGGGGCTAAATCAAAGGAGGCCTATTTTTCTCCAAATTTGTCAAAATGTTATTTTTATCCATTTTCTCCCTTTTTGACAATTTCCTTTTAATTTTGGTACTGGAAAAGCCCAATGTACTTGTGCAAGCTTGAATCCTGAGGATCTTTGTGAGAAAAGCCTTGAGAATTGAGAGGGAAAATTTTGGGGTACAACAGCTGCCCCTATTCAATTTCTTACACCTGAAGAGTTACATTTGGAAAATCTGCCATTCGTGACTTGAAGGTGGAAAATGATTGAAAACTAGAGTGCCCAGTAATTTTCACTTGATGATGTTGTGGTTGATTGTGTGAGGAATGGGCTTAAAGATGCCATTTGGATAAATGATGGATAGTTGTTAGAGATGGGCTTATAGATGCCATTCAAAGGTGACTGTTGACATAAATTAGACTAAATATAAATTCTGACTTCCACTGGGGAAGAATCAGAATAAATCTTTGGAGCGATTTATCTGAACTAGAGGAAAAGTCTACTAGAAACAATCAGGATAAACCATTGAGAGATTTTAAACTGAACCAGCCGAGGTCGTTGATCGTTTATTTGTGATGGGCCCGTGTAAGGCTGCTTCAGGATGAGTTCGTGTAATACTTCATCTGGAAATGTATGAGAAGGAACTTGGGTAGGGTTACTTCAGATGGTCGTGTAGATAATTTCCCTGACTTGTTACAGGTATTAATCTCTGACCTGAGAAAGAAAGATAGTTTTCTTGGCTTGTTACAGGTATTAATCTTCTATCTCTTCATGTAGATAGTTTTTCTAGCTTGTTACAGGTATTAATCTACAATCACTCATCCACAGATAGTTTTCCTGGCTTGTTACAGGTATAAATCTGGAACTTGAAATTTGTTGGTCATTGAGATAGTTGTCCTGGCTGGTTTCAGGTATTAATCTCTGATCTGAGAAAGAAAGATCGTTTTCCTGGATTATTACAGGTATTAATCTTCAATATCTTCATGTAGATAGTTTTACTGGCTTGTTATAGGTATTGATCTATAATCACTCATCCACATATTATTTTCCTGGCTTGTTACAGGTATTAATCTGGAACTTTAAAATTGTTGATGGTAGCCATCTGTTAATTGACCTTTTCCTGAAAAGGTAAAATGTTAGTTGTATACAATGTCATGATGTATGAAATGCATGGTGCAATGATGTTCTTAAAATAAATGAGATTGTGTCGTATGCACTTGCCATATATGTCACCAGGATGTATGAAATGAGAAATGTTAATGAATGTATTTTTTGTCTGGAAAAATAAATCCTTGACAAATGCTGGGGAGTCATTAAATCTCGGACTGCTGTTGAAGAGTAGGTGTGTCTTCAAACTTTGCTTATAATGTTTCCACCGGGGATTCCTATTTTATTGTTCGAAAAGAACTCCACTGGGGAATATTGACTTTGTTTGAGAATACTCTGCTGGAGAGTGTTAATTTCTGCTTGGGGAAAAAGTTCAGGATTTCTAGTCGTCCGTTACTCTAGTGGGGAATTATATCTTAAAAGTTAGATGTTATCTAGTCGGGTCCAGGTTTCAGTAATTGATAAAGTCAAACTATTATCTGGTCGGTTCCAGGCTTTAGTAACTTAAAATTGAGATTAACTGTTATCTGGTCGGGTCCAGGTTTCATAAACTCAAACTGTTATCTGGTCGGGTCCAGGTTTCAGCAATTGATAAAGTCAAACTATTATCTGATCGGGTCCAAGCTTTAGTAACTTAAAATTGAGATTAACTGTTATCTGGTCGGGTCCAGGTTTCAGTAATTGATAAAGTCAAACTATTATCTGGTCGGGTCCAAGCTTTAGTAACTTAAAATTAAGATTAACTGTTATCTGGTCGGGTCTAGGTTTCAGAAACTCAAACTGTTATCTGGTCAGGTCCAAGTTTCAGCAACTCGATAAAGTCAAACTATTATCTGGTCGGGTCCAGGCTTTAGTAACTTAAAATTGAGATTAATTGTTATCTGGTCGGGTCAAGGTTTGAGAAACTCAAACTGTTATCTGGTCGGGTCCAGGTTTCAGCATCTGATAAAGTCAAACTATTATCTGGTTGGGTCCAGGCTTTAGTAACTTAAAATTAAGATTAATTGTTATCTGGTCGGGTCCTGGTTTCAGAAACTCAAACTGTTATCTGGTCGGATCCAGGTATCAGGAACTGATAAAGTCAAACTATTATCTGGTTGGGTCCAGGCTTTAGTAACTTAAAAATGAGATTAACTATTATCTGGTCGGGTCCAGGTTTCAGAAACTCAAATTGTTATCTGGTCGGGTCCAGGTTTCAGAATCTGATAAAGTCAAACTATTATCTGCTCGGGTCAAGGCTTTAGTAACTTAAAATTTAGATTAACTGTTATTTGGCCGGGTCCAGGTTTCAGAAACTCAAACTGTTATTTGGTCGGGTCCAGGTATCAGGAACTGATAAAGTCAAACTATTATCTGGTCGGGTCCAGGCTTTAGTAACTTAAAACTGAGATTAACTGTTATCTGGTCGGGTCAAGGTTTCAGAAACTCAAACTGTTATCTGGTCGGGTCCAGGTTTCAGCATCTGATAAAGTCAAACTATTATCTGGTCGGGTCCAAGCTTTAGTAACTTAAAATTGAGATTAACTGTTATCTGGCCGCGTCTAGGTTTCATAAACTAAAACTGTTATCTGGTCGGGTCCAGGCTTCACAATGACTTGATTGAAGAGATAAAGTTGAATTGATATCTAGTCGGGTCTAGGCTTCATAATAACTTGAGAATTTAACTATTATCTGGTCGGGTCCAGGCTTTATAGTAACTGAAAATTATACTGTTATCTGGTCCGGGGCCAGGCTTCATAGTATCTTAAAAGCTACACTATTATCTGGTCGGGTCCAGGCTTCCTAGTGACTGAAATTTGTACTATTATCTGGTCGGGTCCAGGCTTCACAGTAATTTGCTTGAAAAATGAAGTTGAACTGATATCTGGTCGGGTCCAGGCTTCACGACAATTTCTTGAAAGGATGAAGTTGAACTGATATCTTGCCGAGTCCAGGCTTCACAATAACTTACTGAAGTTATCTGTTATCTGGTCGGCTTCCAGGCTTCACGGTAACTTACTGAATTTGATTATTATCTAGTCGGATTCTAGGCTTTCTATCAAATTCTTGAAAGGGTGAAGTTGAACTGATATCTGGTCAGGTCCAGGCTTCACAACAACTTACTGAAGTTAACTGTTATCTGGTCGGCTTCCAGGCTTCACGGTAACTTACTAGGGATTGTAAAGTAGTCTACTAGGGAAGAGGAGTTGTGATCCTTTGATTTGTAGTAGTCGGAGAGGAAAACTCAAGCTGGGGAATCCTGTTGTTTGTTGGGGAAATAAACCATGTTTCCAATCTGTTGGAGAGGTGGCGACTTCACTGGGGAAAATCCTCGAGGATTCTTGAGATCAAATCAGCTGGGGAGAAGTTTTCAGAGATTGAAAACTCTGGCTGAGAGTCATCCTATGAGAAGGATTTTGGGGAGATTTGCCACTTCCCCTAGTGGCAGGTGTTGCACCCCAAAATTTGCCCTCCCATATTCTTCAAGAAATTGCCAAGCCAAGTCACAAAATTCCCCAAGGGTTGTGCAGCCCAACTGTCTCCTATACAGTCAAAACTAGGGTTTGTGTTCTGATCAAGAAAAGGAAGTTTCCAAAGGCCCAATCAAGTCTCACATGCTTACAAATATGGTCAAGTATCTTCATATCAAGTTCCAAGGCATTCAGCTCAAAATTGCACAGTCAAAACCCTAGATTGCACTACAGTCAACTGTAGGGGCAAAATGGTCATTTGACAGTCAAAAAGTTCAAATTTTTGGTCAACATATCATTTTGAAGCCACAAACATCATTGGATCAATGCTTGATCATGATTCTCAAAATTTGGCTCAGAAATCATCAAAGATGCAAAAGTTATTATATTTGGACAGTTGAAAAAGTCAACTGAAATTGACCAGGGCATAACTTTCACATGGATTATCAGAAAAATTCCATCCAAAGCTCATTTTGAAGAGAAAGACATTTCCTACAACTCATCTTCATACTTCAAGTCCAAGAAATGCTCTCACAAAAAGTTATCAATTTCAACATTATAGGTCATTTTCAAAAGTTAACAAAAAGGGACTTTAAGTCAAAGGCCATAACTTGAGATTGGTAAATCAAAATGACATAGGACCAAAGGCATTGGTTAAAGGACTCAAAGACCTTTCCAAAATGTCCAAGAACATGTGAAAATCTTAAAAATTGAGCAAGTTATGCCTTGTGGAAGTTGGGAAATTTTTGGATATTTTGAAAAGTCAACATTGATCCAAATGACCTAAAAATGCTAATGAGCCCATTTTTCTTCCAAGATTCATCATTCTAAGCATGTGCATGACCATTTGGCCCAAAGGGAAGTATTTTCTTATTTTTTATTTATTTATTTGAATTTCTATTAATATTAATTCATTTAAATCAATTAAATATGTGGAAAATATCTAAATGAACCAAACAAATCTTTTTGTACACATTCTAGACTCAATATTTCGTGCATATGCCAATTAGGAAAGATTTGGTTAGAATTGATCATAATTTGCACAAAAACCATGTGAAAAAGATATGTAAAGATCTTAAGAAAATAAAATATGCAAAATCATTATTGCCATGGATTTGATCAAGTTTTGTTGACCTAATAGCTTCTATACATAATCAGAATCACAAACCTAATGCTAAGACACCCTAAGCTGCGCTAAAGAACACTTTGAAAACTTGAAAATTTTTCCATAAAACTCAAATCTGAAATCAGTGTTCTAGGTCGATTCAAACCCTAATACTCATTCCAAAAGCTTCCTTGTGGGCTCCTGATCATATTCCAACTCCAAACATCCATCAATACGCAAAGAATTGGTAATAAGGACCTCTCCTGTACAGAAAAAAAGTCACCATCGTGTTTTCAATTCTAAGCATCCTCATTGCATTTCAATTATATATTCTTGTTCCTTGTGATGTTTCAAAGCTAACCATTATGTTCAATTTGATTTTTGTATCGTATATGGGATTTCACCATGATCAATTTCTAGGGTTACAGGTTTGCAAATTTGGGGCTTTTAGAAAGAGGTAAAATTAAGACTCAAGGCCACTACCATTGCACTCAGCAAATTTGGACGATCATGAACATATATTCACGCCTAATTTATGTTGAGAGATGAGCTATTCGCTATTTTCCAATAGCCCACCTAATGAAACGCTATGAAAACTGTTGCCTTTGAGTTTGTTTTACAGGGATGAGGGAGAAGACGAACCCGTGGCAGCGTGTGATACGTAGTTTTGAATTTCGCGCGTTTTAATTCGTTAACGTGTTCTTTGCTTTTATTATATTTATCGTTTATTTGTTTAACAAACGCATTAACTTGGCTCAGCGGTGCACGTATGGATTGGTAACATCAACGACCTGGGTTCGATCCCAGGTCTTCTTCCTTTCCATTTATTTCTTTTCAATTAATGTTCATGTATAGCGCTTGGATTGAAGACCATGATACACCCCCAGATCAGAGCCATATACACATCTAGCTCCATCAATCTAAAGGCCATGGATTGGAGATCATGATGAATCCCAGTCAACGCACAGCATGCTAGCAAAAAGTCAAAGGAGGCTTCAGAATAATGGGCCAGGCTTCTCAAGTCCATACCTCACAATTTGGGACTACACCCCCCCTGGTTTGCATAATTTCTTTGCTTTCTTTATTTATTTGTTATTCTATTTTTTAATTATTACTCCTTTAGTTAATCAATTTTTTTTTACAAAATATAAATACACAAAAATCAGAAAAAAAAAAGAAAAATATAATATTTATTTTATTATTTTCATAGATAAATTGCATGTAAATATTTAGTTTTAATTAGGTTACAACTTTAATTATTTTTAAATAACAAAAATCCAAAAATGTAGAATTAGGGTTTATTCAAGTTTTCATCCTCTATTTATTTTCTTTCATAAATATTTAATATTATTTTATTTATTTTCCTAATTAAAGTGTACATAAAAAAATAGGTTTAATTTAGGTTAAATTTTAATATTTTCATAATAAATCTAAAAAACATTATAATTAGGGTTTGCATCCAATCTTTATTTTAATTAATTCTTTTTTCCATTAAATCTTAAAAACATAAAAATACCAAAAAACATTTTCATTTAACCTTAATTTTAATTACTAATTAATTTGCAAAAGGGTCCAACGCCCTCGTTTCAATAATTCTTATTTAATTGCGCATATTTACCTTATTTCGCTTAATTAATTGTGTATCTCTCCCAAAGCCATGTAACCTTTACTTTTCGCACCTTTATTTACTTCTTTACTTTCCGTCAAATCGGGTCCGGTTTAATTTTGGCGATGTGGACCCGCGCCATTTATAATAGTTGTAGATTTATTTTTCCCGCAAACTTTTAACTGTTAACAAAAAGCATCAAAGAATGAATGGCCATAATAAAATCAAGCGTAGATCACCTTAACATGACAAGACAAATGCAAACGAAAACGACACACAATTCGCACACACCACCCCTAGGGTACGCCTCACTGTTGCCTTACCTCGAAAGGTGATCGTCGAGTAGAGGACGTCTTAGTAAGTCCTCATGATCCGGGAACCTGGCATGAGGGTAGCTTCTAAGGTGTCTTCCCATTGCTCTGGTGATCACCATGTCCCTACAAACTCGAATTGACCCGAACACCTCCAACGGTGGTGCTACCTACCTCTCAATGGTGGGATGGCACTACTTTAAGGACATTTACACAGACGAATTCCTTAGGGTAGGTAGGTTCTCAAGGATACTTGCTCTAATTTCAAACAAATTAAAATACTTTTCACACCAACATATTTTCAAAAGCTTTCAAAGCAAATTTTTCAAACACTCTGACGTATGAGTCGAACTGAAACTTTTCAAAGAAACTTTTTTTAAACCCACATTGAAAAGCAAGCAAACATTGTTGAAAACACATTGAGCAAGTACCTAAGAGCCCATGGATAACCATGGATAGAAAGGGTGCTAACACCTTCCCTTTCTATAACCTACCTCCCGAACCGAGAGCAATCTCTTTAAGGAATTTTTCTGTGCTTTTGTCCTTTCCATTTGGAGAAAATAAAAGATGGTGGCGACTCTTGCTTCCGCGACATTTCGCGAACCAGCGTTAAACAGTCAGTTCCAGATCCACCGATCACAGCAGGTGTTTGTGGTGCTGCCAGAAAATGTTTGACTGTACGTAACCCTTTATCGGGATTCACATTCAATTCCCCAAGTGATTTAGATAGAGACCTGCCCTTAGTTATTCAACACTTCTTGATAGATTTATCGGAATCTTGATTGGACTGCCCCAGGTGTGCTGGATAGTGACATGCCATGCCCCCTTGTTTATAGGAGATTTTTCGTTGGAAGTTTCATCCCATTTGAAGTGATTTTGTTCATTGAGAAGGTTTTTGTTCATTGGATATTCGTCGTGCAAATTTCTCCGCTGTCAAACAAATAGCCATATGCAAACAACGCTATTCAAAAAATGCAAAGTTTATGCTTGTCTTTGAAGTTTTGAAAAATGCATTTTTAGAAAGTAAAGAATTTTTGTAAGAAAATTCAAACTCAGGATTTAGAGTAAAGCCTTACAGGAGTCAGGATACCTTTTGTAACAGTATGCTTTCGAACTAACCCATGCTTCAATTACGACTTTTAAAAGGTTGTAACGTGGCTTGGTTCACGGTTTAAGAAACAAAGGATAAGGCTCAAAGTATATTTGTACCCATCCGTTCTTCATGATGTTCTTCAGTCATAAGCTCAGTTAATCGTACGTGTGAAATCCAATGACGTTTTGGTGATGGTTCAAACATGTTTAGTTTATCGGAATGTATTCATTTTTTGCAACATTTTTCATGTTGTTGAGGATTTGTAGTGACCTCTTTCTTTTGATTTGTTATCCCTAAATTTTTCCTGATTGTTCTCGTTTTGAGATTACGGTCAACGGGATGCCCGAGTTTTTCTTAAGTCTCCTTTGTAGGTTTCGACTTAGTGGGCTTTTCTTTTTTAGAAATAATGACTGCCTATTTGGTAGGGAACCATCACTATCTTTTGATACCATAGGAATGTTTTTTATATCACTCGTTGTATACGAAGTGAAAGTTTGCGACTGGACGCGCATCTGAATTAACTGAGAGACTACCCTGCCCGAGGTTTTGATTGAAGGTTTCATTTTGTGTGAAAAAGGAAATTCCTACTTCTTTGGCTCAAAGGGGTTGACTAGGGATTATCTTCCTTATAACTCCAATGTTTAGGATTTGAAAGGACGCCTGTATATCGTCAGCAAGGTCTGTCCAAAAGCATACTGTATGAGATTATGGCATTGTTTTCGTCATCCTCCCTCTAAAGGCTTGTAACTTTTAGCAAGAGTTGAATGTTATAAAAATTCATAGTTTAAATGTAATGAAAGTGAATGGATCAATTCAAGACAAACATATGCAATGCATTAATGAAACAAAGTTTGACATTAATAGATAAGTGTTTGAACAACAAAAGAGATTACAACTTGAAAATTCAGATGAACATAAGCCTCCTTGTCTGAACTTGTCACTTTAGGTGGTGAGCCTTTGAGGGACGGCAGAAGAATTCAGGCTGGCCATCTTGTATGAACTCTAACACTCCTTCGTCGATAAGGTCTTGAATTTTGATTTTCAACGTCCAACAACTATCAGTATCGTGCCCCAGACTGTTGGAGTGATATGCACATCTTTTATTGGGATGATAACTAGGAGCGGTAGTGTTAGGATTCTGAGGAGGATCCTTTAGTGTGACCAAATTTAGATTCAACATGTGTAGCAAGACTTGTGACATTGGAATGTTGAGTTTGGTAAACTTCCTACCGGGTGTATTCCATTTACGCCGACTACCTGTGCTGGTTGGCGAGGTGGTTGTTGGGATCGTGATGTAATAGAAAATCAGGAAGGTATACTCTCCACCAAGTCAAACTCTTGTCTTATGGGAGGCTGAGTAATGCCTTGATCCACAATCTTGATCGTTTGTTTCATACGGTTGCAACCGTTTTGATGAAGTTTATTGACGAGGGTTCTTAGCTCTTCTTGTCCCCGAGCTACGTTTTGGATGAGATCCATTTGCCCCAACATCTGACTTATCATCGTTGCTACGCCCGCTTGCAATTGTCTTATCTGACTTTCCTTATCGCCTTTAGGATTGTCATTGGTCACATTCTCAATAAATAGTATCTTCAACTCTTCTTGCCCCTTGGACATGTTCAAGAACATCTCTTGTAGTTGAGTATTTTGAGTCTGAATGTCCTTGATAGTATGTTCTGGACCCATCTTTACTTAAATAAACAATAGGAAGATAAGGAGACCCGTATGGGAGAAACCTGTCATGATATGATGCATGATATGTGGATGCATGTTTTCAAGGATCTCGCAGGGTAAATGTTAGTAGTCACTTACAACTTTGAATGGAGAACTTCGTATCAGTGAATGTCCTTCCACTACAATTAAGCTCACCATGTCAGGTGGGTCATAGCCATTAACTTAAGTTTATTGTACTTGATCTTTGACAGCGTCTGTTTAGAGAAAAATAAATCCTCTTTCCCTTTGATAGATGTCTGGTTCAATGTGACCTTGCATCATATACCCTTTAAGATCCTTGAAATAGTTATTGAAAATGCTATGGTATGATGTTATGATGTTATGTACAAGTATGCAAAGTAAGCAACTTTTTATGTACAAATAGTCATATACACACAAAGCAGACAAGTCCTTAGGTTTAGGCTTGTGTGGAGTTTGTAGGTAAGTACCCTCTTGAAGTTTAGTTGGCTCAACCTGTCCTAGTTAATAGTAATTGGGTTCTAAGGGATCTCAATATCACTGATTTGTCTTCTCGAGCATTGTTTCAGCGCAAGCCTCTTTTACGACGACCGAAATATCCCAAAAATCTAACATCAATTAGTGTAGTATCGAGTATCTACCAACTTCGGACTGCACCAAAGTTGATCATCTCACTACGTCCTAATGGCCAAGTTGGTCAAGTAAAGGTTCTAAAGTCAGTTAGTGCTTCATGACATCACTCAGCGGCCCCGTATTCTCCTTGACTACTAAAGGGCTACCGGTACCCACAAATATGTCACACTAACGTAGCTATTGCTTAGACCATGTCGGTATACCCCGCACAGTTTCCAAAATATATTGCTACTTACCTATAAGGTATCCCAAATCCGGGTAGAGGATTTAATCCCAAAAAAAGAACCAAAATGTAAATCATACAAGTCAAACAATGAAAGCAAGTAAAGGTGATCTATCCCTAAGGTAACCCCACTTTTAATTTTCTCCCCAGCAGAGTCGCCAGTTCTATGATACGGTGGGAGAACTGACTTGGGCGTTTTGTGTTTTATCGCAAATGTTGCGGTTAGCAAGAGTCACCACCGATTTTTCATTTATCCAAAAGGAAAGGCTGAAAAGAATAGGAAAGACCTTTAAAGATGTTTTCTTGAGTTCTTAGATGTTCTTTTCCTCCTCCTTTAGATTATAAAAAGAACATCCTTTAGCATGTTCTTAGATTATAAAAAGGGAAGGTATTAGATGTTCTTAGATGTTCTTTTCCTCCTCCTTTAGATGTTGCTATCTTACCATTGTTTTGGTAAGAAGCCCCATCGTTGGATGTGAAGGGAAGGGCGTGGGACGTTTGTATAGTAATAAAAGGCAACCTATAGGACATTTTAGCAATGTCGTTTAGGGACTAGATCATTTACCGAGGGCAACATCGAGGTTAATCGAGGGACTACGATCTTTTATCGAGGATCTTTGCTAAAACGCCCATGTTCGAGGGACATGACTATTTTTCTGAGGAAACAAGCGAGATTATCCTAAGGGTGCATGTGTTCAAAGTGTGTTTGATTTACATGAATTTTGTCTTTGATTTTTGGGTTGTCTACTTGTTGGTTTTATCTTTCCATACACACCTAATTA
Organism: Vicia faba; assembly: GCA_948472305.1. Lineage (NCBI taxonomy): Eukaryota > Viridiplantae > Streptophyta > Magnoliopsida > Fabales > Fabaceae > Vicia > Vicia faba. The sequence goes on from OX451738.1 coordinate 1,028,977,487, forward strand.
CTAGCATTTGTACAAAAGTAATAAAAGGTGCAAAAAATAAATCCTACACTATTACAACCATATTGAAATGCATAGAAATATAAAGGCAAAATTAAGATAAAAAGAAGAAAAAATAGCTCCTTCGATTCGGGGGGAGTGCCCTTCGATTCTGCTTCTGTTGGCCTCCTTCGATTGGGAGTTGGCATCCAGCAAGTCATGGCCTTCGATTGGGAGTTAGCACCAGTCAAGTCATGGCCTTCGATTGGGCTTGGCATTCTACAGGGCGCGTCTTCTAGTTCTACCTTTATTACTTGTTGCCTTCTTCGATTGGGCCTAGAATCAATAACGTCACAACCTTCGATTGGGGTTGGACTTAGTGCAAGCGTGCCTTTTAATTCTGCCTTTCTGCCTTGGAAGTCAGCAAGGAAGCCCAAGGCTTCGTTTCATGTTTCTTTCCCCCTGTATCTTTCGTTTAGGACATAAAGTGGCAACATGGCCTAAGGCCATGCTAGCAATTGTCTTGAGGCCAAATTAATTATTAAAGTATGTTTAATAAACTCAAAAAACAAGAAACAAAGGATTAGCCATAAAAACAGATTCAAAGGGTGTAAACGAAAAGGAGGAAAAATATTATATACATGCTATGCTTGAAACAAAGGGTTCAAAGGTAAGAGTGGCTTACCTTGCTTCAGCCTTGAGTGGGTGTGGGACCTTGAGTGGAGGCCCTGAGTGCTAGATTCGAAGGAAGGGGCAAACAGTTGGGCTTTGAATGTTGGTTTCAAAGGAGAGGAGCAAACGTGATGCTCCTTGGGATTCGAAGGAAACTCGAATGTATTGTTCTTCAGAATCGAAGGAGGTGACAATGATTCTAGGTTTTTGATTTCACAAGTGTTGAAGGGACTTGAGAGTTTTGTTGTGTTTGAGAAGATTTTGGAGGTTTCGTTCCTCTAGTCCAAAAAAATCCTTTTTTAGCCTTTGCGAAAAGTTCCTCTATTTATAGAGAAAAAGTGGACATGTTGTCAATAGCCAGCCTTGCAAAGAATAATAAAAAATATGTAACGTGAAAGTACAAGTGGGGGGCCTTTTGGCAGTTGGGGTGCAGAAGATGTGACTTATGCTTCTGGCCCTCTGATTATACAAAGATTTGGAAGCAACATAGCCTGTCAAGTAGGGTATGGCCATGAGATTTCCTCAGATTTTCTTCAAACGAAACTTTCTTTGAATGGTTCAACTTAGATTCAAAGTAAGTTGATTCGAAGGGAATCAACATTCGAATTGAAGCTTTGTATGTAGGTAATTATGTTCAATCGAAAGGTTTGCTTTCCAGGGGCACGTGTGGCCAGCAGGTCATGGCCTTCGATTTCAAGCATGCAGGCAACATACTTGTCCAATCGAAAGGTTTGCCTTGCATGGGGAACTTGTGGCAGGAAAATTTGGTATTCAAAGCAAGCATATAGGAAGCATGCTTGGTGAATCGAAAGGTTTTCCTTGCAGGGAACACTTGTGGCAGCAAACTTGGTATTCAAATCAAGCATGTAGGCAGTAAAAGGCACAAATAAAGCCTGCAACAAGAAGTCACATTCCCAGACGAAAGAGGCCTGCTAGCAGCCATTTTGAGCAATCGAAGGAGGCCAAGAGTCAATCGAAGGGGGCTGAATAGAAGGAGGCACAAAGTTCAATAGAAGGGGGCTGAATCAAATGAGGCCTATTTTTCTCCAAATTTGTCAAAATGTTATTTTTATCCTTTTTCTCCCTTTTTCACAGTTTCCTATTAATTTTGGTATTGGAAAATCCCAATGTACTTGTGCAAGCTTGAATCCTGAGGATCTTTATGAGAAAAGCCTTGAGAATTGAGAGGGCAAACTTTGGGGTACAACACAGTGATTCGCGGACCTAATCCATTGCCTCAGACTTCATGCAGCAATGTGTTTCTTATTCTGTGACACAGATCATTGCCTCAGACTTCATGCAGCGATGTTTGAAACCAAATTTAGCTTATCACTTCAGACTTCACGCAATGATTTGCAAACCAAGCCCATTGCCTCAGACTCATGCAACAATGTGTTTCTTATTCTGCGACACAGATCATTGCCTCAGACTTCAGGCAGCAATGTGTTTCTTATTCTATGACACATATCATTTCCTCAGGCTTTATGCAGCAATGTACATCTCCTTACTCCATAACACAAACCATTGCCTCAGACTTCATGCCGCGATGCTAAAAAAAAGATAAAAACTTTAACCCATTGCATCAGACTTCATGCAGCAATGTGTTTCTTTATTCCATAAACACTGATCAACGCCTCGGACTTCATGCAGCGATGCTCGAATAATACAAAATTCAGCTTATCGCATCAGACTTCACGCAGTGATTTTCAAACTAAACTCATTGCCTCAGACTTCATGCAGCAATGTACATCTCTTTACTCCGTAACGCAAATCATCGCCTCAGACTTCATATGGCGATGTCCGAAGACCAAATCTAGCTTCACGCAACGATTTACAAAAATTTAATCCATTCCATCGGACTTCATGCAACAATGTGTTACTTTATCCCATAACACTGCCCACTGCTTCAGATGTTACGCGATGATTCACAAACATAATCCATGGCCTCTATCTTCAAGCAGCCATGCATCACCAATCATCATTGTATTCATCCTCCAAATGGGTGAATGATCAAAACCAAGCAAATACGTACGAAATTGCGCTCTTAAAACCACCTGTCTCGTTATCAAACCCGGGTAAGCGATATATCATTAGCTTTGCCTACTTCCTTGAGACTTGTAAGGGTATGCTACATCAGTATAACCTTATGTTTGTCAGACAAATTTTGGGATACTTCAAGTATTCAATAAACTTTCAATAAAGAATGCGCAAGACTCGAGTTTTCTCACGCTATTCGATTGAAAGATAATTGAATAGGGGCAACTGTCGTACCCCAAATTTGTCCTACCTCGATGACTTTGTTTTTCGAGATTGAAATAGAAGAAATATTTAATTAAGGATGGTACAATAATACCTGATGGCCCATTCTTAAAATTTAAGTCAACCGGGGTTGTATTTTAATTCAGGAAAATGGGGCTTTCTAAATCAGAAAGACTCATAGACTTATTCGCGAAGCATGTGGGCCAATGGCCCATGCGATTCGAAAATAGTAAATTATTCCAAAAGAATAATAACCGTTAATTTCTTAAATATTAAATCATTGTTGAAATTAACTAAGCCTGCTTAAATGTTTTGGTTGTTAGAAAGGAGGTGAAAATTCAATATGTAAGCCCATTTTGTTTGGCCCATTTCCGTTTTGTGGTCATTAAAAAATAGAGGATGGTGTGTTTACAAGTTGCAAGCCTATTAGGATTGGGGTAAAACAAATTTGTTTGTTGTTAAGCTCTTATAATAAGAGTTTCATTAAATATCATTTAATTTTTGAATATTAGGAAGGATTAAGTGTTAAATTTTGCTTATTATTATAAAAAAAGTATATAAAATTTCTTTAAAGGAAAATGTAATATATGGCTGATAAACTTGTTTTTTGTTTAAAGGTCACTTTTTTTATTATTGCTGCTTTAGACAAAAGGCCGGTTGGGCCTAAGGGTATTTAAAAACGTTTTTGTAACAGAAAAATAATATTGTTGGGCTAACTAAATCAAACACAAGGCCCAATGGAAATTAAAAAAACAACTGTTTTTAATTGGAAACGAATACTGTAGCAATTAACCAAGATCACGCATGTTTTGTATCAATAACAGATACTGTATAGATTGACACACTAAATCAAATTTCTTAAACAGAAAATCCAGAGATTCCAAATACAATTAAATCCAGAAATTGACAGAATCCAAGATATATTACATTATCAGTTAAATCCTTAATTACAGAATAATCAAATCTGAAGATCTAAAACAAAATTGAATCTCTTTTACAACAATATTACGAAGCAATTTATTAACAAACCCAATCAAATTAGAAATCGCAAACTGAATCAATTGCAATAAAAAAAATCCCTAAATTTCTATGATTATCCTAAATCTAATCTTGAAATTTTAACGATAAAATCCAAAAACCCTAAAATTCCTAACTATATAAATAACAGAAATTTTTTATAGAAGAGGAGTTTTTTTGGAGAATAATACAGAAACAGGGAGGTTGGATACGAAGAAGAAGGAACAAGGATAATACAGAACAGACAAGAGCATGATACGGAGAAGACAGAGAGATACAGACGAGGAGAAAACCCAAGTCACTATATCGATTGGGGTTTCGATCTCCAAAACCCTAATCGGCCTTGTCACTATCTGACACTGCTACTTTGTTTGCCATCACCTCAATCAGCGCCGGAATATACAAAAGGAAAGGAAAAATGGATTACTACCCAAATCAGAAGAAGGTCGTAAAGTCAGAATCTTGGAATAACTAAAAGGGTAAAAATATTTTCTTGGCTATCTTTGTTGACTGCTCGTGTATTTGGGGGGGGGGGGGGGGGGGGTTAGTAAGCAATTTGTAGGAAATGGGTCCCATTAGGGTAGCTGCCGCTAGTATTTGGTGTATCGCGAAAGAGAAAAAGATGAAGAGAAAGGGTTTGAATGGTGTATCGCGAGGGTAGAGAAGAGATGATTCTACTGTAAAACAAACAACTGTGGAAATGAAATGTTAAACGAAAATATGTATTCTGTTACAATCCTCAACGTGCACGTAAATCATAATTAGGGTACTCCCTTAATTGTATCCCTTAGATCACCTGTAGAAGGCCATAAGGCCAAGTCCACCGTAACTCCCACGCACCTTCATCCACAGAATCAAACCAGCCCTTTCCCAAGCTCGTTGGGCCTGAGCCCAGTACTTTCTACAACCCCCCTTTGCCCATATTTCTAAAACAAAAACAATACACACCCCCCTGTCTGAATAAACAAATGGGCCTAGCCTAAACCTACTTGTAACACCCCCTTATTTTACTTACTAACATAAGTTGCACCCCTCATGAGTTAATTAAATTTTATTTATTTCTTTTATAATTCAATTATTTTTCTATTTTTTATATATATACATATATTATTTGTTATATTAATTATTCTTATTATCAAATAATGAATTTTTCTATTATTACTATTATATTTTTATATTATTATTATAAATTGTTGTAGTTAATTAATTTTTTTTATTATTATAATTATAACTTATTATTTATAATCCCCTTTTATGGAAATATTACTATTAATATAATTAATATTAAATATTATTATATGACCAAATAAATTATTTTCATATTAAAATTACATATATTATTTTATATATTATTTGCATTAAATTTTTTCTAATCATGCATTAATCAAGATCTTCGCAAATAATACGATTTAAAATTATTCAACAAATCCTAAAACTATTTTCAATAAGCTAAGCTAATCAACTGTCTTTTGCAGATGGGTTTCAAGCTAGTTTTGACTTACTGCACACTAAGTCAAAATCTCCGTAATCACTACTCCCGGCCGAGTGCGAAGTGATTCAAAATATGTTTGCAAACCCCTAAAAAACACCAACCCATACAAACTACGAATTGAGACTCTGATTCCTCTTAAGAGGATACGTAGGCATACGATCAAAAATCGTAGCGAGATCCCCTATTAAAAAATTAAGACACTTTTCTTTCTAATTAAAACTTAAAATCCAGTTTATCCCAAACCTAAACCTAGAGGCTAATATCCCTGTGAACAAGGTAGATGAAATGTGCCTAACACCTTCCTTTCGTCTAATTGGGTCCGAAACCTAGAATCTCTGTCCGCGAATTAGGGTTTTCTGTTAGGTTCCCTTCCCTAGGATAAAAACTAATAGTGGCAACTCTGATTAAAAAACCAGTTGCTACAGTAGCCACCCCACCGTCGCATGCAACATTTTTTTGGGATGGATCGCAAACTGAAAAAATGTTCTTCTACCTTGAACAAAATACTTTTTTCCAGCTTTTGAAATCCTTCTCAAACAACGATGTTGATGTAGTTGTTGTTATTGAAGGTTTTGAACAACCTTCCAATGTTGTAATTCGAAGAAAACAACTATGATTTTTTTGGGTTGATAACATTGAGAAATTTATTCCTAAAAGTTCTTACTAATGGATTGTAAGTGCAGAAAAAATATTTTCCAATTTTTGGAACAAACACCTTATTAGAAGTTGGATGCATTCAAAGTATGCACATTGTATACGATAGTGATAATGGTAGCCTCAACAACAAATCTTGGATTCAAAGTTCTGACATTCAAGCATCACCATCCTTATGATGGATTGCAACTGCAGAAATACCATTGAATAGATTTATTTTAAACAATTTATTTTCATATTATGTGTAAACAATATAATATTAAAAAAAATAACTATCACCTTGATTTTTAACCTTAACTAATGTGATAGTTACAAGGATATGAAAATATACATAGATTTTATAAATAAACTGAGGGATATAATAATCACATTTTCCCCTAATCCTTAATATTATGAAGACACCTTAAAGAGAGGAAATATTTACCACCATCCATTTCATATCTCTTGGATGGACTGCAAGTGCAAAAAATAAATATTCTATAGTATATTTCATGGGACTTCGATATCATCTAAATCTTGTTGCATATAATATGTTTTTTAATATTTTATGATAACAATGTAATTTAAAAAAATGCTTATTACCTCGGTGATTTGTCATGACCGAGGTGAAAGTTTAGATTGATTTTTTCTCTATATGCACCAGCCTTAATAAATATTTGTTATCCATTTAATAATTATCAACACTCAAGAATCTGCCATTAGTGATTCGCGTAAAACCTAAGAGATATCCATTATAAAAGTTCTCTTACGATATTGGAAATCTAACCTAAATGAAATATATGTAGCACTTGAAACCTAAGGACGCTTGAAAAAAGTTCTCTACAATGGATTGTAACAGCAGAAAATCATCTTCGTTCAATTTTTATTTTATTAAATTTTTATTTGTACCAAAAATATTTTTGATTATTGATATTAATTATCTTACCCTGCTTATTTTCACCAGAACCAAATGCAAGCAAGATCAGTAGAGAATAATCTTGCACCCAACATTTGATCTTCACCTAGATTCAATAATTTGAAGATCTAAAGTCTAAATTTTAAAGGAATTTCATTTTTATCTAGATCCCTAGGGAGTTTGATTTTATCTTAATTTTAATATTCTGTGTAAACAATGTAATATTTTGGATAAACAATGTAATAATTTTTTGTTAAAAAAATAAATAATCATACCCCTTAATTATTTGGATAAATCGAGGTAAAAGATACGCTAGTTTTGAAAATAATAAAATTTGTTGTTGGTGGGGTTCGAACCCATGTGCATATAACTTTACCCCTCGATTTTTAAATCACCGGGGTGTTAAGTGGAAACTTTTCATGACGTCGTTCATTACCTCGCTTAATTAGTTGAGGTAAAACGCATTTTGCATCTGACGTTAAAAGCGCTTTTTGTAGTAGTGCATATTGTGATACGGTGGGAGAACTGACTTGAAGGTTTTGCGTTTGATCGCATATGTTGCGGTTAGCAAGAGTCACCACCTACTTTTCTTTTATCCAAAAGGAAAGGTGAAAAAGCACAGGAAAGACCTTTGAGATTATTTCTTGAGTTCGAGGGTTAGATTATGAAGGAGGAAGGTATTAGAACCCTTTTCATTCATGGTTTTCCATGGGCTCTTAGTTACTTGCTAGATCACTTGCTTTTTGTTTAAAATTGTGCTTTGTTTGGTGTTTGAAAGTATTTTGTAAAGGGGCCATTGTTTAGGCAATCTTTGTAATGATTCTTGTTCATAAGAATGTATACAAAGATGTTTGATCTTTTGAAAATGTTTTCAAGTTTGTAAGAGGTTCTGAAAGTGTAGGTGTTTGGTTTTGAAAATAGAAAGGATGTTTTGAAGTTGAGCAAGTAATTAGGAGCATTCTACCTACTCAAAAGTATTTCTTGTTCATTTTCTTTTCCTTTGATATTGTTATCTTACTATTGATTTGCTAAGTAATCCTATCTTTGGATGTAAACGGGACGGGTGTGGGTCCTCGTATAACCATGATTAGCAATGTTGCAAGGCATCTTAGCATTCTCTTTAGGGACTAAGATCATTTTAAAGGCAACTTAGATAGTGTCATCGAGGGACTATGATCTTATATTTTGCTAAGATACCTCACATGCATAATATGGCCATTTTGTAAAGGCAACCAAGTGGATTTATCCTAGGGGGTGCTTGTGTGCAAGTGTATTGTTTTTCATGCTTGATTTTGTCTTTGATTAGGGTTTTCTATTTGATTGGTTTTAGTCTTTCCATACAAACCCTAATTACTAGCAATTGTATATAAAGTGATAAATTGCGGAATTTAAAATTTACTACGCTATTACCATACTTGTTGGAGGGGGTGTACAGATTATAAATGAGAATTGCAAGAAAATAAACCTAATTATCTATTACAACCATATTGAATTTATACAAAAATTGAAATAAATAATGTACATAATGAATAAATATACAAGAATGCAAATGTGAAGAAAATGGATATTTTTGTTTGGATTTTTTAGGAAAAGGGATTTTGATTTTAACCTAATTAACTAGAAGAAAATAATTAATTAAGCCTAAACTTACTAAGAAAAGATTTTAAATAAAACCCTAAATCTATTAATTGATTAAAAAGAAATTAAGCTTAAGAAAAGTATTTTTGGTATTTTTGTCTTGAAAATAATTATAGTGTTATAAAATGTTTTTGGCTTTTTTTATATTAAAATAATAAATTTTATTGGTGTAAAAGAAAATAACTAAAACCTATTTTTAATTAAATTTACAAAGATAATTAGTACGGTAAATAAAGTATTGATTAAATAAAATAATTTTTTATGAGAAAAAATAAATAAACTATGTCAAACTATAAATCTACTATTTTTATATTTTTTTATGATTTTTTAATATTAGAAAAATATTTAAGAAAATAAATAAATAAATAAAAATAAGAAAAAGAAAATAAAACTGGGCCAAGGGTGTTGATAGCCTGCAAGGGGGTTAGAAAGTAAAAACAAAAACAACAAGGCCCAAGGAGGCCCAACGCATGCCAAAAAGTCAGAATGTATGGAAAATGTAAAAAAAATCAAAAGGGTACCACTGGGCAAAAACTATAGATCAAAGATAAACATGAATTCAATGGCCCTAATCTGAACCCTACAAAATCTCAGAAATTTCAATCTTAAAATTCTCTAAGCTCAAACAAAATTAATGAAAACTATGAACATGTTTAGCTTTAGGGCAATGATATCTACATGTTTTATTCACAAATAAATCATTGATGATGCCTGTATTAAAAGTTCCAAAGTTAGAAAACTTACCTTGCAAGAGGGTATCAGGTTTGGAGTTTGAGCAGATTTCAATGAGTTCCAATGATTGGGTTAGCTTCCTTAAGTTCCCAGGAAGCTAAAGGGATGCTTAACTTGAGCTGAAAGTGTCTGAGGAGTTCTGGAGAAGTCCAAGTGCAAAGCTCTGTTTTCGAAAATGGTGGATGATGATGGAGGTGTTATAGTGATGCTGCAGGGGTTGGGATTGTTTGTGTATGTTGTTTAGAAACTTTTGAAAGCAAAAGGCCAAGAAACACACAATTAGATTTGAGGATTGGCTTCAAAACTCAAAAATGACATGTTTTGAAGTGTTTTTTGTGATTCTTTGTTCTAGGTGTTTTCAGGGCTTAAGCATTCGTGTATTTTGTGGCAAATGGTTTGTCTATGTATAAGCAAAAGGTCTTTAGTGCATTGGCAAGTCATAATTACTAATTTTTAGGTCAACTGCTCAATTGACTGAGCAAAAGTGTGATCCAAGGTTTGAAACTTGACATGAGTGGTCTTGGGGTTCATAATGATCCATGAAAGTCATATGGGGAATTGTAAGTTCAAATATCCTTGTGAAATCTCAAACCCTAATTTTGGTCATCAGTGCTTAAGGAGGTGTCTTGAACTGATCAACCGTAGTGCAGTCTTAAGCCAAAGGAGATCTTGTGAGCAAATTCTTGATAAGTGAGAGGGAAAATTATGGGGTACAACAAATATAATTTATTTTCTTTGTTTTATATGAAAGAGAATAAGACATGACATTGTTGTACCCCAAAATTTGCCCTCCCATATTCTTCAAGAAATTGCCAAGTCAAGCTTCAAAATTCCCCAAGGGTTGCACAGTGCAAGAGCCTCCTGAACAGTCAAAATTAGGGTTTGTGTTCTGATCAAGAAAATAAAGTTTCCAAAGGTCCAATAAAGTCTCATATGCTTAGAAATATGGTCAAGCATCCTCATATCAAGTTTCAAGGCTTTCAGCACAAAATTGCACAGTCAAAACCCTAATTGCACTACAGTCAACTGCAGGGGCAAAATGGTCATTTGACAGTCAAAAGTTCAAATTTTTGGTCAACATCTCATTTTGAAGCCTTAAACATCATTTGATCAATGCTTGATCATGATTCTCAAAGTTTGGCTCGAAAATCATCAAGATGCAAAAGTTTCCTTATTTGGACAGCTGAACAAGTCAACTGTAAATTGACCAGGGCATAAATTTCACATGGATTATCAGAAAAATTCCATCCAAAGCTCATTTTGAAGAGAAAGACATTTCCTACAACTCATCTTCATACTTCAAGTCCAAGAAATGCTCTCACAAAAAGTTATCAATTTCAACATTATAGGTCATTTTCAAAAGTCAACAAAAAGGGACTTTAAGTCAAAGGCCATAACTTGAGATTGGTAAATCAAAATGACATGGGACAAAAGGCATTGGTTAGAGGACTCAAAGACCTTTCCAAAATGTCCAAGAACATGAGCAAATCTTAAAAATTGAGCACGTTATGCCTTGTAGAAGTTGGGAAATGTTTGGATATTTTGAAAAGTCAACATTGATTCAAATGACCTAAAATTGCTAATGGGCCTATTTTTCTTCCACAATTCACCATCCATGGCATGTGCACGACCACTTGGCCCAAAGGGAAGTATTTCTTCATTTTTTATTTATTTATTTGAATTTTTATTTATAATAATTCATTTAAATCAAATTAAATACATGAAAAATATTTAACCTAAGTTTTTCAATCTTTTTGTGCATGAAATATCCTCAATAATTAGTGCATAACCCAATATGGAAAGATTTGGAGAGAATTGATTATAATTTGTACAAAAACACATGGAAAATATTTGAAAAAATATCTTGAAAATCAAATCTCAAAATCCATGAATGCAAGAGATTTTGATCAGAATTCTTGACCTAATTGGTTCATTACATAAGCCTGAATACAAACCTAATCCTAGAGACCAGAAAAGCTGCGAAAAACCCCATTATCAAACTTGAATTTTTTTGCAAGAAACTCAATTCTGAAAACCACATTCTAGGGCGATTCAAGGCACGATTTTTGTTTCATTAGCTTGCTGAAGGTTCACTGAACGATTCCCAATCAAAAACATTCATCAAAACCTCGAGAATCGGTATACAGAACTCAAAATATTTCATGAAAAATGCATATTTGTGTTTTGATTTGCAGGCATCCTCATGACATTTTGTTCATTGATTCATACTCCTTATGCAATTCTGAAGCTAACCCATATGTTTAATTGTATTTTTATGCGCTATACACGATTTCGCCATTGATAATATTTAGGGTTCAGGAAGCTCCAAATTGGGGGTTTTTAAATGAGGAAAAATTAGAGTGTGAAACCACCACCATTGGAATCAGCGTGTCTGGACGAAGAAGAAGCTATGCTCGCGCTCAATTTATGAGAGTTCCTGGGCTATTCGTTATTTTCCCAAAACCTTCCTAAGAGAACACCATGAAAACCGTTGCTTAATATGTTCTTGTTTCAGGAAAATAAAACAATAACGAAGAAGATGATATCGTGGCTGCCAATGATTGGTTGGTTTAAATTTCGCGCGGAAAACGAAACACTAACGCATATTTATTTTATTATATTTGTTTGTTATATTAATTACAGAAAAGCAAATTGGTTCAGCTGGCAAGCATAGTTGTTGGTAAAGTACATGACCTGGGTTCGAGCCCCAGGTCTCCATTATCTCAATGTTATTTTTCAATTTACGTTCACATGTAGTTTCAGCCTAAGGGACGTACCATACACTTCCAAGATTAAGCGTCCACGCGTCCCACGGGATCCAATCAAAGGCCAAGAATTGAGATACATGGTGAGCCCCAGTCAACGCGCCAGCATGCTCCCTGGAGAAAGTCAAACAGGCCAAGACTAATTGGCCAGATTACTAAACTTTAACCTCCATGTTGGGGACTACAACCCCCCTAGGTTTGCAATGTTATTTTTATTTTATTAATTCTATTTTCTTTTAATCATTATTTGTTTAATTAATTAATTATTTTCATAAAAAAAACACAAAACAATTAAAAAAATCAGAAAATAATTAAAATAATAAATATTTTTATTTCTAGTATTTTCATAAATAAATGCATATAATTAAATTTAGTGTAAATTAGGTTTAATTTTAATACTTTTAATAAAAATCTAAAAAATGTAGAATTAGGGTTTCATTAATTTTTCATCCTTTTTATTTTTCTTTCATAAATAATTAAATAATTAAATATTTATTTTTATAATTAAATTTGTATATAAAAATTAGGGTTAATTTAGGTTAAAATTCAATGTTTTCTTAATAAATTAAAAGTAATTAGAATTAGGTTTAATTTTAATTAATTCTTTTTTCATATTAAATCCTAAAATACTAAAAAATACCAAAAAACAAGTTCTTTCTTTCTTTTAATTTTAATTAATTCCTCATTAGTTTAATTTTGCAAAAAGGGTCCAACGCCCTCGTTTCGATTTAATTCTTATGCGCATATTTATTTTATTTCTTTATAATATTTATGTATCTCTCCCGAAGCCATGTAATTAATTTCTCGCACTTTTAATTCCTTATTTTCTTTTACTTTCTTTATTTTCCTGTCAAATCGGGTCCTGGTTTAATTTTGGCGATGTGGACCCGCGCCTTTTGTAATAGCTTAAAATTTTTACTTTTCTCGCAACTTTTTAACTGTTAATCAAAGCATGAAAGAATGTATGGACAAAATAAAAACAAGCGCTAGAACACCAATAACATGACAAGATAAATGCAAATGAAAACGACACACAAATCGCACACACCACCCCTAGGGTACGCCTCACTGTTGCCTTGCCTCGAAAGGTGATCGTCGAGTAGAAGATGTTTTAGTAAGTCCTCATGATCCGGGAACCTGGCATGAGGGTAGCTTCTAAGGTGTCTTCCTATTGCTCTGGTGATCACCATGTCCCGAACCTCGAATTGACCCGAACACCTCCAACGGTGGTGCTACCTACCTCTCAATGGTGGGATGGCACTACTTTAAAGGACATCTACACAGAAGAATTCCTTAGGGTAGGTAGACGACTCTAGATACTTGCTCTAATTTCAAAACAAAATTCAAAAATACTTTTCACACTGACACCTTTTCAAAAAGCTTTCAAAAGCAATTTTTCAAACACTCTTGAGGACCGATACAAGAGTCGAACTGGAATTTTCAAAGAAACTTTTTAAAAACCCACAGTTGAAAAGCAAACAAACCAATTTTTGAAAACACAAGTGAGCAAGTATCTAAGAGCCCATGGATAACCATGGATAGAAAGGGTGCTAACACCTTCCCTTTCTATAATCTACCTCCCGAACCGAGAGCAATCTCTTTAAGGATTTTTTCTGTGCTTTTGTCCTTTCCATTTGGAGAAAATAAAAGACGGTGGCGACTCTTGCTTACCGCGACATTTCGCGAACCAGCGTTAAACAGTCAGTTCCAGATCCACCGATCACAGAACTGGCGACTCTGCTGGGGACTTAAACTTAAAGTGAGGTGTACCTTAGGGGTAGTTCATAACTGTGTTTTCAATTGTATTGACTTGTCTGCTTTAACTTTGTGGGTTGCATGGGAGTTACATAGATCCTAACCCGAATCTGGGGATACCCTGTTTAGGTAGCATAAGCTGTGAGGGACCTGTCCGGCGTAGACCGACACGGGTGAAACAATGGCTACGTTGGTGTGGCACCTTGGTCTGTACCGATATCCCTTGTGTCGCAACGAGGAGAATATGGGTCTTCTAAGGAGTCATTAAGCACCAATGACCTTAGAACCTTAATTGACACAACTTGGCCTTTAGAATTGTAGCAGTATGCTACGCCCATTGAGGCTAAACTCTCGTGATGGTTCTGGCCGCAAGAAAAGATTGCGATGCTGGAGTTATGACCGATTGAGGGTAGTCAATGATATTGGGATCCTCTAAGAACCCGATTACTTTTGATTAGGACAGGTATGAACCAACAAACTGAAAGAGGGTAGTACCTAGACCTCATGCTGGCCTAAACTTTAGGGGCTTGCCTTGTGTGACTTGTGTGCCTTACCATGTTTGCCTTTGTATCTATATGTGGTGTGCTTTATCATAACATCATAACATCATGAGCATCGCATGCATCCTGCATAAGGACTGACCATTTCAAAGACAAGAGGGTTTCACCTTTGCTCTGTTTTGTAGGATATCATGATGCCTGTGCGAAGGAATACTATCCGGTTCAACTTTGTTCGTTCACCTGAGTTGCTTGATGAGTTGGTTAGCAGAATTCCAAATACCACTTCCTTCATCCAGAGGCATGGTTCTCTTCTCAGTTTAGTCACTGCAAAGCGGGATCAACAGTTGATGAGTGTTCTGACCCAGTTCTATGACCCTCTGTACCAGTGCTTCACCTTTCAAGACTTCCAGCTGGTCCCTACCCTGGAAGAGTTCTCTGATTTGCTTGGTATCCCTATCTTGGATCAGACTCCCTTTACTGGTTGGGAAAAGACCCTCAGGCTTGAGGATATTGCTGCAGCTCTTCCTTTGACCCATCAAGAGGTAACAGACAACTGGGTGACTAGAAGCGGAGTTAAGGGTTTCTTGGCCAAGTTTCTGATTGGTAAAGCTAACAGTTTCTGGAATGACCTGGACTTTAGGGCATATGAAGACATCTTGGCACTCCTAATCTATGGGTTAGTCCTGTTTCCTAATCCTGACAACTTCATCAATGTCACTGCCATAAGGATCTTTATGTCTCAGAATCCTGTGCCCACTCTCTTGGGTGACATCTTGCAACAACTTCATGCCCGTACTACCCGAAGACGAGGAACCCTATGGTGTTGTATCCCTTTGTTGGTGAGGTGGTTTATTTCGCACCTCCCTAAGTTCGTACTAAAGAATCAAGAAGGAAGAGGTTGGGCTCATAGGTTAATGTCTCTCACCGATAAAGACATCATTTGGACTTGCAGAGGTTTGGATGAGATAGCTATTATTGATCGATGCGGGGAATACCCTAATGTTCCTCTGATGGGTACCCAAGGAGGGATCTCTTACAATCCATGTCTAGCACTCCGTCAGTTTGGAAGAGCAAGAAGAGCAGGTCCCCATGAGATGTTGGTGCCTCACATCAGTTTTGAATTTCAGGTGGATAGTGACGAGTTGCGTCGTAGGTTCATCAAGGCTTGGGACAAAGTTCATAAAGCTGACCCACAAGAGTTAGGGCCAAAGACCTCTTTACCTATGGAAGCCTACTACAAATGGGTTCGCATCCATGCTCAGAAGTTAGGTATGCCGTATGAAGCCGTCAGACCCGTCATTCTTGAGTGTCCTGACAAAGATGGTGTTCCTCCAACTGTCCTTCCTCCTCAGATACCTACTGATTATGAGACATTGAAGAGATCTTGGTCACAACTGCGAGAAGAGCGGGATTCTTACCAGGAAAAGTTCAACGAGCAGGAATCAAAGATCCAGAAGCTGACAAAACAGTTGGAGAATGAGAGAGCTCTGAATGCCTACATCCGTACTGAGAAGAGGAGACCATGGGATCAATAAGGAGCTCCAGATGTGTTCTTACAGTTTTATTTCCTTTTCAGTATTTCCTTTCATGTAACGCCTAAGGGCAACCTGTTGAATAATTTCAGTTTCAAAGTTGAATCTAATGAAGTGTGTTCCTTTTGTTTACAAAGTTGATTCCCGATTGTCTTTGAAAACATAATTCATACGCATTTCATACATAATGTGCATAGCAGGTTTTTCCTCTTTTCCAGTTGCTTACAGTTCTTCGCTGTTTATTTTAGCATCATGAATCCCGACTCGTCATCAACTGAGACATCCATCAAAGCTCTTCAGGCGCAGAATGCGCAGTTCCAGGAATTAATCAAGGGTTTGGCTCAAGGCCAAGAAGAGCTGAAGGCTATGCTCCTGAAGAAGGAGAAGAAGAAGAAGAGAAGAACTGTTCTGTTCAACTCGGGCCGAAGGTTTGGCAATGCTCTGCAGCAGGAAGAGGCTGGTTCTTCTGTTGGCAAGAGTACTCCTCAGGCAGAAGTAAGGGTTCCTAGTCCGGTAGTCTCCGACAACGAGACTGATTTTGATGAAGAACAGTACCCTCCTGCAGAAGACAGATACAAGCAACTGGAGGATAGGTTGAATGCTATGGAGATTCAACAGGTACCTGGGCTGGATTTCGGAGATCTGGGTTTGTCAACTGGTGTAATCATCCCTCGGAAGTTCAAAGTGCCCTCTTTCACTAAATATGACGGGGCATCTTGTCCCAAGCTACACCTCAGGTCCTATGTTCGGAAAATTCAACCGTACTCTGCGGATAAGAATTTGTGGATCCACTTCTTCCAGGAGAGTCTTTCAGGGACTCATCTCGAATGGTTCTATCAGCTGGATGGGACCAAGGTTCGTAACTGGGAGGAGTTGGCTACTGCTTTCTATAAGCAGTATCAATACAATGCCGACCTTGCCCCTACACGTACCCAACTCCAGGGTATGTCGCTAGGTTCAAGTGAAGGTTTTAAGGAGTACGCTCAGAAGTGGAGAGACCTGGCTGGCAGGGTGCAGCCACCGTTGACTGATCGGGAATTGGTATACATGTTCTTGGGGACCCTATCTGGGCCGTTTTTCAACCATCTTATCGGGAATTCGTCTGCAGGGTTCACTGATTTGATTCTGACTGGAGAGAGAATTGAGGCTGGGTTGAAGTCTGGAAAGATTCCGAAGGGTGCATCGTCTAGTTCTGAGAAGAAACCCTTCAAGAAGGAGGCTAGTGCCGTGTATGGTTCCAAGAGATCAGAGAGACCTGAGCGCCGCCAATCTGTCAGTGCGGTAATGATTGCCAAGCCTGCTGCCGCTCCTCGGCCAACCAATCCTCAAAGGGCTGAGAGTCCCCGGAGAGGATTCACCCGGTTAAGCATGACCCTATCGCAGATCTTGCCACAGTTGCTCTCAACCAATTTAGTGACTGTCAGAGAGGCGCCAAAGTTCCCAAATACTGCATCTCCTAAGTACAACCCGAATGCTCGTTGTGCTTACCATTCAGATAGCCCGGGGCATTCTACTGATGACTGTTGGGCATTAAGGAGTAAGGTGCAAGACCTTATCGACGCGAAGGAGATACAGTTTGAAGCGCCTGAGAGGCCAAATGTAGTTACTGCTCCTATGCCTCAGCATGGGGTAAATGCTGTTGACGAAGATGTTTATGCCATTTCTGTGGATGATCTAGCCACTCCTCTGAAGACTGTCAAGAAGAACCTGCTGCTGGCCGGTTTATTTCCGGGTTGCAGTGAGGGTTGCCTGTTCTGTGTTGTGTCCCTATCTGGTTGTCCCTTGTTGAAGTTAGGTATCCAAAGCCTAATGGATAGCAAGGAGATTCTGTTTAAGAAGTCTGATGTTCAGTTGGTTCCGGTGGAAGAAGTTTCTGTGGTTACCATATTCAATAATCCAATCCAGGTTCCCCCGAAGAAACCTGTTCAAATCATGACCGTTGCACCTGTGGTTATCACTGTTCCGGGGCCCCTGCCCTATGTATCGGATAAAGCTGTCCCTTGGCATTATGGGGCAGATGTGTATGTGAATGGGATTAAACAAGAGTTCAACGCTGGTGCCAGCATCTGTGATATCACTGGCCCAGCCAAGGTTACCCGCAGTGGCAGGCTCTTCTCGCCTGACATTGCACCTCCTGCTGCTCGAAGACCACTTCTCATAACCCCTGCAAGTGTACCCGTTCCTGCTGCTGATCCAATTGTTTCTCCTGCTGCTGAGTCATCCAATGCTCGAGGCAAAGGAATTGAAGTTGAGCCTGCCCAGATGGAGGTACCTATACCTGTAACTGCTGAAGCCTCCCAACAAGAAATGGAGGAGATTCTAAAAATTATAAAGAAGAGTGACTTCAATGTTGTGGAACAGCTGAGGCACACGCCCTCCAAGATCTCCATGCTCTCTTTATTACTGTGCTCCGAGGCCCATGCTAAGGCCTTAATCTCATTCCTCAAGACGGCCCATGTGCCTCATGAGACATATGCAGTCCAGTTCACTGATTGCGTAGCAAATCTGACAGCAGACAATGGCTTGGGTTTCTTAGATGCTGACCTGACTGCGAAAGGAAGAGATCACAATGATGCTCTGCATGTCTCTATCAAATGCAGGGGCACTACCTTGGCACATGTATTGGTGGATACTGGTTCGTCCTTGAATGTGCTACCCAAGAAGGCTTTAGATCGCTTGGATTGTGAAGGCCTGGAATTAAAACCCAGCAATATCATCGTCAGGGCCTTTGACGGTTCAAAAAGGATGGTTCATGGAGAGGTTGACATTCCGATTCGTGTGGGCTCTCAGGTGTTTGACTCTACATTTTATGTGATGGATATCCGTTCATCTTACTCTTGTCTATTGGGTCGACCTTGGATACATAAGGCTGGGGCAGTGACCTCTACCTTGCACCAGAAGCTGAAGTACCCCGTCAGAGGGAAGATCGTCACTGTGCAGGGAGAGGAGGAGTATATGGTAAGCCACCTGAATTCCTTCAGGTACATTGAGATGGATGGGGAGTTTATTGAAACCCCCTTTCAGAATTTCGAGGAGGTGCTTCCAATTGCAGCAGCAACAGAAACAGCAGCAGAAGAAATTGTTCCTTTGAAGATGGCTTCCCTGAAGGATGCCCGGGCTGTGGTTCAGAAAGGTGAAAGTGCTAACTGGGGCAGGCTCCCAGACTTCACACAGAAAACTGATAAATTTGGGCTGGGTTTTACTGCAGAGGGTCAGAAGGCTATGCGGAAGGCGAAGATCAGAAGACCTCCTGTGATCATTACAAATCCAGGAGTGAATGCTGTTGGGGAAGACAACGAAGTGGATGAAGCGAAATTCAATAGCTGGATCTACCCGACGACCGAAGGCGGGTTGAACAATTGGACTGCCAAAGACCATACTCCTGTTACCTTTGTGACGCAGTAATAAATTTCTTTGTTTCGTTATTTTGTAATAAACAATAATAAACTCTTTGGCCCGGTGTCTTACCCGAGGCACCGTGGTGTCATTTGTGAGGGCATATAAATTGTCATTTCATATATCATGAATGAAAATCTTGGACGTTTTCTCGCATTGCAAATCTTATGCTCCTTTTCTGTCTTTCTTTCCTTTACATATTTTTCAAAACAGCTGTATTTACACACGCACTCACTCATACAGGTTTCAATCCACTCTGGATCTTACTGGTAACGACTCTGCTACTGCCAGTTATGACTTCGAAAATCCGATCAACTTAGCCGAAGACGAAGGTGAAGATGATTGCGAAGTGCCGGGTGAGCTTGCAAGACTGTTACTTCAGGAAGAGAGGGCAATTCAACCCCATGAAGAGCCAGTGGAAACCATAAACCTGGGTACTGAAGAAGACAGGAAAGAGGTAAAGATTGGTGCCAACCTAGAGCTCAGCGTGAAGCAACGGTTAACCAAGATGTTACATGATTACATGGAGATCTTTGCTTGGTCCTACGAAGACATGCCCGGGTTGGATACCGACATTGTGGTCCATCACTTGCCAACTAAAGAGGACTGCCCTCCGGTTAAGCAAAAGGTCCGTCGGATGCGTCCAGAGATGTCTGAGAAGATTAAGGCCGAGGTTATGAAACAGTTTGATGCCGGGTTTCTTGCAGTGACTTCTTACCCTAAGTGGGTTGCTAATGTGGTGCCGGTACCTAAGAAGGACGGTAAGGTCAGAATGTGTGTCGACTACCGGGATCTGAACAGGGCCAGCCCCAAAGATGACTTCCCTTTACCTCACATTGATGTCCTTGTTGATAATACAGCTCAGCATAAGGTGTTCTCTTTCATGGATGGCTTCTCAGGTTACAATCAGATTAAGATGGCACCTGAATACATGGAAAAGACTACATTTGTTACTCAGTGGGGCACCTTCTGCTACAAGGTCATGCCATTTGGGTTGAAGAATGCTGGGGCAACCTACCAACGTGCCATGGTTGCTTTATTTCATGACATGATCCATCATGAGATAGAAGTGTATGTTGACGACATGATCGCAAGGTCCCAGACTGAGGAAGAGCATCTAGATCATCTACAGAAACTGTTTGACCGGTTGAAACTGTACAAGCTGAGGTTGAACCCGAACAAGTGCACCTTCGGGGTAAGATCTGGAAAATTGCTAGGCTTCGTGGTAAGTGACAAGGGTATTCAAGTGGACCCTGCTAAGGACAAAGCTATTCAAGAGATGCCAGTTCCCAAGACAGAGAAGGAAGTCAGAGGCTTTTTAGGACGCCTGAATTATATTGCTTGGTTCATCTCACACCTGACTGCTACTTGTGAGCCAATCTTCAAGCTGCTGAAGAAAGATCAGGTAGTACGTTGGAATGATGAATGTCAGGCTGCTTTTGACAGAATCAAAGAGTATCTCCAAGAACCACCTATCCTTATGCCACCGGTTGAAGGGAGACCTCTGATACTATATCTAACAGTGCTTGACAACTCAATGGGGTGTGTGCTGGGGCAGCATGACGAGTCTGGCCGAAAAGAGCATGCCATTTATTACCTTAGCAAAAAGTTTACCGACTGTGAGACCCGATACTCACTGCTTGAGAAAACTTGCTGCGCTTTGGTATGGGCTGCTCGCCGGCTGAGACAGTATATGCTGACTCACACTACCTTGTTGATCTCAAAGATGGATCCTATAAAGTACATATTCGAAAAGCCTGCTCTGTCTGGGAGAATTGCAAGATGGCAAATGATCTTGACGGAATACGACATTCAGTACACAACCCAGAAAGCCATCAAGGGAAGTGTATTGGCAGACCACTTGGCACATCAGGCCGTAGATGACTACCAATCAATGAATTTCGAGTTTCCGGATGAAAGCATCATGATTGTGACTGATTGTGAAATACCTGGACCGGATGAAGGACCTGAACCAGGATCCCGATGGTCTATGCACTTTGACGGAGCCTCCAATGCTTTGGGAAATGGTATCGGCGCCATAATCATATCTCCACAAGGTACTCATACCCCGCTCACTGCCCGACTATGTTTCAACTGTACCAACAATATGGCAGAGTATGAGGCGTGCATCATGGGTCTTCAAGCTGCGATTGACCTAAGGATTAAGTTTCTGAGTGTTTTCGGAGATTCCGCTCTTGTGATCAATCAGATCAAAGGAGAGTGGGATACGAAACATCCAAACCTGATTCCTTACAGAGAATGTGTGTTGACCCTGGTCCCCCACTTCACAGAGATAACCTTTGAACACTTCCCGAGAGAAGAGAATCAGTTGGCGGACGCGTTAGCTACAATGTCTTCTATGTTCAAGGTCAAATGGGATAATGAGGCTCCCCGAATTATCATTTGGAAATTGGACGAACCGGCATACTGTTGCGATCTCAAGACTGAATTGGTGACTGAGAAGCCTTGGTACCATGAGGTGAGGAGATATCTGGAAGCTCAGGAATACCCTGAAGGTGCCTCTATCAATGATAAGAAATTCCTGAGGAGGTTCGCAGCAAAGTTCTTCCTTAGCAACGGCATCTTGTACAAACGAAACCATGATTCAACCTTACTGCGTTGTGTGGATAAAACTGAAGCAGAAAGAATCATGGAAGAGATACATGAAGGGACCTTTGGTACACATTCCAGTGGGCACACTATGGCTAAGAAGATCCTTCGGGCAGGATATTACTGGTCCACAATGGAAGCTGACTGCTACCAACATTCTAGGACATGCCATAAGTGCCAGATTTATGCGGACAAGGTGCATGTTCCTCCCGTTCTTTTGAATGTTCTGACTGCGCCTTGGCCGTTTGCAATGTGGGGCATAGACATGATCGGCGAGATTAAACCTACGGCATCCAATGGGCATCGCTTCATCCTAGTGGCAATTGATTATTTTACAAAGTGGGTTGAAGCAGCTTCCTACGCTACAGTAACCAAGACTGTTGTGGCACGGTTCATTCGGTATAACCTGATCTGTCGGTACGGCGTCCCAGAAAGAATCATTACAGACAACGGTACCAATCTGAATAACAAGATGATCGCTGAGCTCTGCGAGCAGTTCAAGATACAGCACCACAATTCTTCTCCTTACCGGCCGAAGATGAATGGGGCTGTCGAAGCAGCAAATAAGAACATCAAGAAAATCGTGCAGAAGATGACAGTGACTTATAAGGATTGGCACGAGATGTTACCGTTCGCTCTACATGGGTACCGTACCTCAGCTAGGACGTCAACCGGGGCAACTCCTTTCTCCTTGGTTTATGGTATGGAGGCAGTCTTACCGATCGAAGTACAAATACCCTCTCTCCGGATAATGAAGGATGCAAATCTGAACGAAGATGATTGGATCCAGACACGACTTGATCAACTCAACCTCATTGATGAAAAGAGACTTGCTGCTATCTGTCATGGTCAAACGTATCAGAAACGGATGATCAGGGCATTTAACAAAAAGGTCAGACCACAGGAATATCAAGTTGGGGATCTGGTAATCAAGAGAATCATCCTTCCTCAGAGTGATCCAAGGGGCAAATGGACCCCTACGTACGAAGGGCCATTTGTGGTTAAACATGTGTTCTCAGGAGGAGCCATGATTCTAACCAATATGGATGGTGACGACCTTCCTCACCCCGCCAATGCAGACATAGTAAAAAGATACTACGCATGAAAAAAAGACCCGCTAGGCTGACATGCCTAGGCAAAAATTAGGGCTTCCCGTCGAACCAAAAGGGTTCGGGCAAAATGAAGGGATGAAAGGAAAAAAAATGTACACCCGGCAAGTCGAAAACCTGAAAAGGCGGCTTGGGCAAAAATGGGTATCCCGGTGGACTGAAAACCCGAAAGGGCGGTCCAGGCAAAAATTAGGGATAAAAGCGTAATACTATGTCTCATTGGATCACTTTGCATCCAGAATCCGGTATCTACGTCAAGTTCAAACGGCATCGAACAGTCAGCTTTATCTTCAACCAAGGTCATCAAGTGATGAGACGCTCAGAGTTATAAAGGCAATAGCAGAGTTGAAACCCAGTGGGATCATTCACTTCACACAGCTGTTTTATTTTCTTTTGGGCAAAACTTGTATAAACTCTCTTGTTCGGCGGCATCCTCTTACTAGGACGTCAGCCTCTTGTACACAAAACGCCTATTTTTCAGGCCATTCAAAATCAATACAAATATACTTTTCAGTTAAATGTGCCAATTGCTTTTCTTTTTCTGTTTTGTTTTGCGAAGAACGTCCAAGGTTCAATTTGTGATATATGCATTGACAATAATTTGCTAACTCATGAATATTTGCATACGAAACAAAGGATTTATTACAGGTAACATTAGAAACAGGGGTAATAAAGAGTTGTCTAAAGCAATCTAATTGTTCTGTCCTCCAAGGTACCAAGGTAGGTTCAGCTAAAGAACATGACCAGTACATTTTAATTCCCCAGAGAGTAAGTCAGCAGTCAGTGCATTCTTCTCCAAGCAAAGTTATCAAATCTCAAGGAAGTTGAGCATCCTCCAGCAGATCTCAACATTCCCCAGCAGCACATGTACACGTATTCTTAACAAGCATCCCCGGCAGTCTTGGTCTAAGATTGTTCCCCGGTGGCATTTCAACGTTCAAAGGAATCACTTCCCCAGCATATCAAAACTTCCCCAGAAGAGTCCAATCTAGTTCCCCAGGAAAGTTGGAATTCATCTCCCCCAAGCAGTAAGCTTATCCCCAGTAGATTCTGGAAGCTTAACCTCTCAGAGCACGAACACGTCGCCCGGCTTTATTTAAAGAGTTATTTCCTTAACAGGATATAACTGGGTTATCCTCAGCCAAAAGCCATGGAAAGAGCGTCCCCGACGAAATTCTCTTACCCCCAACGAAGTCTATCAACACTTCCAACAATAAGGGTATCCCCAGCAAGTTACCATCAACAATTTAGCAAAAGCATCCCTCTCCCCACATAGTATCACTCCCCAGCATGGTCGCTAGAGTATTTTTCTCCCCGCAGAATCTTCCATTTGCCAAGTTTATTCCTCAATGGAGTCATCTTCTCCTACCGGTATTCTTGCAGTTATCATCCCCAGCGGAAGCGAAATCTATTTTCCAGCATCAACCCAGGAGTGACTTCCCGGCACCCGTCAAGGATTTACTTTCCTAGACGAAAAACACATTCATAAAACATCACATACATCATTATAGCATGCATAGACGCATCATATCATACAAATCTCATTTATGTTGAGAACATCATTGCTTGATCCATATCATGCATTGCATATGACTGACTTTTACCTTTCAGGAAAGATTCAGTTAAATTCTCAATCATCTTTCAAGACCTAGACCGGTTCAGTTAATCAACTCCAAAGATTTCTTATCCAGTCCAAGGCCTTCTCTAGTCCAGCTAAATCGACTCCCAACAGATTTTTCTGATGAAGACTCAGTAGAAGTTATCAGATTATAATTTCCTATGGTTCCCTCCCCGACGGCGCGTGAGGTGATAATTCCATTTCAGATTATAATTTCCTATGGTCCTCTCCCCGACGGTGCGTGAGATGTAATTCCCTTTCAGGTTATAATTTCCTATGGTTCTCTCCCCGACGGTGCGTGAGATGTAATTCCCTTTCAGGTTATAATTTCCTATGGTTCTCTCCCCGACGGTGCGTGAGATGTAATTCCCTTTCAGGTTATAATTTCCTATGGTTCTCTCCCCGACGGTGCGTGAGATGTAATTCCCTTTCAGGTTATAATTTCCTATGGTTCCCTCCCCGACGGTGCGTGAGGTGATAATTCCATTTCAGGTTATAATTTCCTATGGTCCCCTCCCCGACGGTGCGTGAGGTGATAATTCCATTTCAGATTATAATTTCCTATGGTTCTCTCCTCGACGGTGCGTGAGATGATAATTCCAACTCAGGTTTTTCTCAAACGTCCGCTTTTGAGATTATAATTGCCTATTGGTTCTCTTCCCGATCCTGCGAAGATGGTAATTCCCACCAAGATTTTCTCAACGAGCGTTGTTGAAGTGAAAGTCACCCAAGGTTCTCTCAGCGTTCATGCTGAGGTAGTAACTATCCCTGGTTCATTCATCTCCGTTTGAAGCTCCAGATTCAGCTCCTGTAACCAGTCAGGACACATCTATACCAGGTATCTGAAAACCAACTCCTGCAACATGTCAGGTATCATTTTTCTTTTGCAGGTATACAGGTTCTCGCTAAGGAATCTCTTACGCGATCAACATCCAGATGGCATCTATAAGCCCATCATCCTATCCATCAATCTCCAAATGGCATCTATAAGCCCATTTCCACCTTCACTACTACTATGTGAGCGCAAATTTCTGGGCACTCTAGTGTTCAATCACCTTCCACCCTCGGATTATGAAAGGCACATCAGCCAATCTGCATCCTCAGGTCTAAGAAGATTGAACAGGGGCAACTGTTGTACCCCAAAATTTGCCCTCCCATATTCTTCAAGAAATTGCCAAGTCAAGCTTCAAAATTCCCCAAGGGTTGCACAGTGCAAGAGCCTCCTGAACAGTCAAAATTAGGGTTTGTGTTCTGATCAAGAAAATAAAGTTTCCAAAGGTCCAATCAAGTCTCATATGCTTACAAATATGGTCAAGCATCCTCATATCAAGTTTCAAGGCTTTCAGCACAAAATTGCACAGTCAAAACCCTAATTGCACTACAGTCAACTGCAGGGGCAAAATGGTCATTTGACAGTCAAAAGTTCAAATTTTTAGTCAACATCTCATTTTGAAGCCTTAAACATCATTTGATCAATGCTTGATCATGATTCTCAAAGTTTGGCTCGAAAATCATCAAGATGCAAAAGTTTCCTTATTTGGACAGCTGAACAAGTCAACTGTAAATTGACCAGGGCATAACTTTCACATGGATTATCATAAAAATTCCATCCAAAGCTCATTTTGAAGAGAAAGACATTTCCTACAACTCATCTTCATACTTCAAGTCCAAGAAATGCTCTCACAAAAAGTTATCAATTTCAACATTATAGGTCATTTTCAAAAGTCAACAAAAAGGGACTTTAAGTCAAAGGCCATAACTTGAGATTGGTAAATCAAAATGACATGGGACCAAAGGCATTGGTTAGAGGACTCAAAGACCTTTCCAAAATGTCCAAGAACATGAGCAAAGCTTAAATATTGAGCAAGTTATGCCTTGTAGAAGTTGGGAAATTTTTGGATATTTTGAAAAGTCAACATTGATTCAAATGACCTAAAATTGCTAATGGGCCTATTTTTCTTCCACAATTCATCATCCATGGCATGTGCACGACCACTTGGCCCAAAGAGAAGTATTTATTCATTTTTTATTTATTTATTTGAATTTTTATTTATAATAATTCATTTAAATCAAATTAAATACATGAAAAATATTTAACCTAAGTTTTTCAATCTTTTTGTGCATGAAATATCCTCAATAATTCGTGCATAACCCAATATGGAAATATTTGGAGAGAATTGATCATAATTTGTACAAAAACACATGGAAAATATTTGAAAAAAGATCTTGAAAATCAAATCTCAAAATCCATGAATGCAAGAGATTTTGATCAGAATTCTTGACCTAATTGGTTCATTACATAAGCCTGAATACAAACCTAATCCTAGAGACCAGAAAAGCTGCGCAAAACCCCATTATCAAACTTGAATTTTTTTGCAAGAAACTCAATTCTGAAAACCACATTCTAGGGCGATTCAAGGCACGATTTTTGTTTCATTAGCTTGCTGAAGGTTCACTGAACGATTCCCAATCAAAAACATTCATCAAAACCTCGAGAATCGGTATACAGAACTCAAAATATTTCATGAAAAATGCATATTTGTGTTTTGATTTGCAGGCATCCTCATGACATTTTGTTCATTGATTCATACTCCTTATGCAATTCTGAAGCTAACCCATATGTTTAATTGTATTTTTATGCGCTATACACGATTTCGCCATTGATAATATTTAGGGTTCAGGAAGCTCCAAATTGGGGGTTTTTAAATGAGGAAAAATTAGAGTGTGAAACCACCACCATTGGAATCAGCGTGTCTGGACGAAGAAGAAGCTATGCTCGCGCTCAATTTATGAGCGTTCCTGGGCTATTCGTTATTTTCCCAAAACCTGCCTAAGAGAACACCATGAAAACCGTTGCTTAATATGTTCTTGTTTCAGGAAAATAAAACAATAACGAAGAACATGATATCGTGGCTGCCAATGATTGGTTGGTTTAAATTTCGCGCGGAAAACGAAACACTAACGCATATTTATTTTATTATATTTGTTTGTCATATTAATTACAGAAAAGCAAATTGGTTCAGCTGGCAAGCATAGTTGTTGGTAAAGTACATGACCTGGGTTCGAGCCCCAGGTCTCCATTATCTCAATGTTATTTTTCAATTTACGTTCACATGTAGTTTCAGCCTAAGGGACGTACCATACACTTCCAAGATTAAGCGTCCATGCGTCCCACGGGATCCAATCAAAGGCCAAGAATTGAGATACATGGTGAGCCCCAGTCAACGCGCCAGCATGCTCCCTGGAGAAAGTCAAACAGGCCAAGACTAATGGGCCAGATTACTAAACTTTAACCTCCATGTTGGGGACTACAACCCCCCTAGGTTTGCAATGTTATTTTTATTTTATTAATTCTATTTTCTTTTAATCATTATTTGTTTAATTAATTAATTATTTTCATAAAAAAAACACAAAACAATTAAAAAAATCAGAAAATAATTAAAATAATAAATATTTTTATTTCTAGTATTTTCATAAATAAATGCATATAATTAAATTTAGTGTAAATTAGGTTTAATTTTAATACTTTTAATAAAAATCTAAAAAATGTAGAATTAGGGTTTCATTAATTTTTCATCCTTTTTATTTTTCTTTCATAAATAATTAAATAATTAAATATTTATTTTTATAATTAAATTTGTATATAAAAATTAGGGTTAATTTAGGTTAAAATTCAATGTTTTCTTAATAAATTAAAAGTAATTAGAATTAGGTTTAATTTTAATTAATTCTTTTTTCATATTAAATCCTAAAATACTAAAAAATACCAAAAAACAAGTTCTTTCTTTCTTTTAATTTTAATTAATTCCTCATTAGTTTAATTTTGCAAAAAGGGTTCAACGCCCTCGTTTCGATTTAATTCTTATGCGCATATTTATTTTATTTCTTTATAATATTTATGTATCTCTCCCGAAGCCATGTAATTAATTTCTCGCACTTTTAATTCCTTATTTTCTTTTACTTTCTTTATTTTCCTGTCAAATCGGGTCCTGGTTTAATTTTGGCGATGTGGACCCGCGCCTTTTGTAATAGCTTAGAATTTTTACTTTTCTCGCAACTTTTTAACTGTTAATCAAAGCATGAAAGAATGTATGGACAAAATAAAAACAAGCGCTAGAACACCAATAACATGACAAGATAAATGCAAATGAAAACGACACACAAATCGCACACACCACCCCTAGGGTACGCCTCACTGTTGCCTTGCCTCGAAAGGTGATCGTCGAGTAGAAGATGTTTTAGTAAGTCCTCATGATCCGGGAACCTGGCATGAGGGTAGCTTCTAAGGTGTCTTCCTATTACTCTGGTGATCACCATGTCCCGAACCTCGAATTGACCCGAACACCTCCAACGGTGGTGCTACCTACCTCTCAATGGTGGGATGGCACTACTTTAAAGGACATCTACACAGAAGAATTCCTTAGGGTAGGTAGACGACTCTAGATACTTGCTCTAATTTCAAAACAAAATTCCAAAATACTTTTCACACTGACACCTTTTCAAAAAGCTTTCAAAAGCAATTTTTCAAACACTCTTGAGGACCGATACAAGAGTCGAACTGAAATTTTCAAAGAAACTTTTTAAAAACCCACAGTTGAAAAGCAAACAAACCAATTTTTGAAAACACAAGTGAGCAAGTATCTAAGAGCCCATGGATAACCATGGATAGAAAGGGTGCTAACACCTTCCCTTTCTATAATCTACCTCCCGAACCGAGAGCAATCTCTTTAAGGATTTTTTCTGTGCTTTTGTCCTTTCCATTTGGAGAAAATAAAAGACGGTGGCGACTCTTGCTTACCGCGACATTTCGCGAACCAGCGTTAAACAGTCAGTTCCAGATCCACCGATCACAGACATGTTAGTGCTGAACTAGGGGATAATACATGAAGACAACACAAGGAAGAGACCTTAATACAAAAAGCAGAGCCCACTACGTCCTGGTCATACCATGTTGATGAAAAATTAACAAGTGTATTGATTGTGTCAATGTAGTAAATTATAAGATCGTCTCCACAAGGATTCTTATTTGAACAGGGTGAAATTCATGCTATTTGAAAAGTAAAATTTGGGGGTTTTATTGAGTTATATGAAAAAAAAATGCAAAAACTTGAATAAATATCAAATGAGAAAATAATCAGGTCTTAATTGAATCCCCTAATTTCCCCAATTGATAAATGTTCTTAGTTGTCGAGAATTAACTATAAATTAATGGTGAATCAACAATACCGCTATATTCAATCACTTGATGTACAACTCACTAATTAAGACTAAAATTTCTTAATTCCTTAGGTGAGTTGGTTATCAAAATCAGGCGATTTAAGTGAGTTAAATCCCTAGCCACAACTTATATTTCCATATCCTTAGTTAATTACTAACTTTAACAACCATTCTATTTTATGTTGGTAGAGTAGTATCAATAATCCCTACTCATCTAAATTCACTTTGTGAGTTTGTCAATACCAAAAGAGCAATAAACACAAAGTAATTGAATAGAAAATATATTATCAATTCATGCAAGTAACACAAAACAATCATATGATCCAAAAAAGCACATTAGGTGTATCTCATAAGACCTAATCAAGAGTAAATTATCTATTTATAATAATACAAGTAAATACCATGAGTTTAGAATAATAATACACTAGATTAGAACTCGCGCGATACGCTGGTGTACATCATTTTATATTTTATTGAAATTTTAATTATAGATAATATATTTTATTTTGATAAGTATGATTAATGAAGTTATATTTATAATATTTTATTTCAAATTATAAATTAAGGATAATTAAATAAAATAAATATAAATATGTTGATCTTTTGAAAAATAAATTTCTTTCATTTTTTATACGCATAATTTCAAATGCATTAAATTTACCTATGTAAATTTATGTTATGATATTGAGAAATTTACCTATGTAAATTTATGTTATGATATTGAGATGATTTATTAGAAATTTTTAAAGCTATAGATAAGGGTATAAAAATATTATACAAAATCCAATAACTTAAAACATATATTATTGGGATTATTTGAGAGAATACACATGTTAAAATATTATATATATATATATATATATATATATATATATATATATATATATATATATATATATATATATATATATATATATATATATATATATATATATATATATATATATATATATATATATATATATATATATATATATATATATATATATATATATATATATATATATATATATATATATATATATATATATATATATATAAAAGATGTTAATATACAAAAAATAATAATTTTTAAATTTTATAATCATAATTAACAATATAAGTTTATGATATAAAACTAAATAAAGAAAATGGACAGTATAGGTTTAAATTGTATAATCATAATGATGAAATGTAACCAACTTTTAAATTTCTTTTTAATTCACAATATATTTAAAAAATAATATAAAAAAGACATGATATATATATTAAATATATTTTGGAATAAATTTAAATTATAAATGAAAGTACATATAAAAAGTTTTATAAATTAAAGTCTACTGTAATCATATTAAAGATATGTAATCATATTATGATGAAAAGTTTGATTATATATTTGTTACTACGGATAAGCATTATTAGATATTGTAATACGGTAGGAGAACTGACTTGGGTATTTTGCATTTGATCATAAATATTGCGGATAGCAAGAGTCACCACCGAATTTTCTTTTATGCAATAAAAGAAAGGGTGAAAAGAACACGAAAGACCTTTTGAGAATTTTCTTGAGTTCGGGGGGTAGGTTATGAAAAGGGAAGGTGTTAGCACCCTTTTCATCCGTAGTTATCTACGGGCTCTTAATTGCTAGCTCACTTTGAAATGCTTTGTGTTTGTGTAAGTTTGAAAATATTTTGAAAACGCCTAAGTTTGGCAAACTTTGCAATGATTCTCGTATAGTTGAGAATGTATACAAAGTGTTGGTTTTGAAAATATTTGTTTGAAAGGGTGTGTTTGGAAAGATGTTTTGAAGGTGTCAATGTAAGGCAATTTTGAAATGATTCTCGAATCGTTGAGAATGTATACACAATGTTTGTTTTGGAAAAGTGTTTTGAAAGTGTGAAGTGTGGAAATTATTTTGTTTGTGAGCAAGAAATTACGAGCAATCTACCTACTCAAAAAGTATTTGTTCTTTTCCTCCTCCTTTGGCTAGTACTTGTCTACCATTAGTTGGTAGAGAGCCATATCATTGGATGTGAGGGACAAGCGTGGATCATCGTACAATCATAGAAGGAAACTTGTAAAATGTTTTAGAAATTGTCGTAAGGGACTAAGATCGTTTATTGAAGGCAACAT
This sequence comes from Vicia faba, assembly GCA_948472305.1. Classification (NCBI taxonomy): domain Eukaryota; kingdom Viridiplantae; phylum Streptophyta; class Magnoliopsida; order Fabales; family Fabaceae; genus Vicia; species Vicia faba. The sequence continues at coordinate 1,029,009,436 of OX451738.1, forward strand.
GGAAGGGTCATCGAGGGACTATGATCTTTTAACCGATGGTTTTTGCTAAAACATCTCACGTTTGAGGGACATGACTGATTTTATCCGAGGAAACAAGTGTGGGTTACCCTAGATGTGAAAGTGTGCAAAGTGTTTTGTTTTCATGTATTTTATCTTGAATTAGGGTTGTCTAATGTTTGATTTTTAGTTCTTGTCATGCAAACCCTAATTACTATCAATAATAAAGAAAGCGATAAATTATGGAATTTAAATGTCCTACGCTATCACAACGCTTTGGGAAGGGGGGGGGGGGGGGGGGTTACAAGTTTGTGAATAGGTGGAGGAAAGCAATAAAGCCATAATTATCTATTACAAACCATATACATAAATAATGATATAATGTACAAAATGTAAAGATAAAGATGAAATTATTTTTTAGGGTTTTTTTGTAGAAAAGGTTTGATAATTAACCTATTTAAACTAATTTGTTTTAATTACAAGAGAAGTTGATTAATAATTTTATAAACCCTAAAAGTATAATTTATTTGAAATTAAGAAGATAATAAACCTAAATCTAATAATTTGTTTTAGTAAGTAACTTGAATGTTAATGTCAATTTAGAAAAAAAATTTAAAGTGTGGAAAATCAACAAAACCTAGTTCTAAATAATAACAAAAATAAAGCAAGGGTTTAAATTAAGGCTAAAGATGAGGGTTCAATATGTACACACTATTTGCATCGGGAAACATCAATTTTTTCTCTCATTATCTCAATCACATGATGTTAATTCCAAGAATCATAAGAAATGAAGTTAAAGTTACAGAAAGAAGTCAATTCACCTTATGAGTCTTTGGTCTTCCTGGCCGGAGTTCTGGAAAGACGAATGTGCATTGGCTGACCGAAAATGAATTACAATCTTCTCATGTTCATGTATTGATTAATTGCGTTGAAGTTAAAGCATACATTGAGTAAGTATACCAAGTGAATATTTATTTTGAACACATTTTTGTAACGTGGTGGGAGAATTGACTTAGTTGTTTTGCGTTTGATCGTAATTATGTGGATAGCAAGAGTCGCCACCAACTTTTCTTTTATCTAAATGGAAAGGCTGAAAAGAACAGGAAAGACCTTTAGAGATGTTTTCTTGAGTTCGGGGGGTAGGTTATGAAAAGGGAAGGTATTAGCACCCTTTTCATCCGTAATTATCTACGGGCTCTTAGTTTCTTGTTAGATCACTTGCTTTTGTTTGAGTGTGTGCTTGTGGCGTGGGTTTTGAAAATATTTTAAAAAATGTCATTGTAATGGTCCTCTTTTCTATAAGAATGCGTACAAAGTGTTGTTTCAAAAATAGTTCAAAAAGGGTGTTTGTGGAATGTGTTTTTGAAAGTGATTTTGAAAAGGTGTCCTTGTAATGGCTTTCGTTTTTATAAGAATGCGTACAAAGTGTTGTCTTTTGAAAATGTTTCAAAATGAGAGTGTTGGTGTATAAAATGTTTTTGTTGTGAGCAAGCGAGCAACTAAGAGTAACCTACCTACTCAAAAGGTCTAATGTTATTTTCCTCCTTCTTTAGATGTTGCTATCTTACCATTGATTTGTTAAGAAACCCCATCGTTGGATGTGAAGGGACAGGCGCGGGTGAATCGTACAATCATAGAAGGAAACTTGTGAGACGCTTTAGCAATTTTTCGTAAGGGACTAGATCGTTTTACCGAAGGCAACATCGAAGGACTACGATCTTTTTTATTGAAGGGTCTTTTCTAAAGCGTCCCATATTCGAGGGACATGACTGTGTTTCCGAGGCAATAATGAGGTTATCCTAGAGGTGTGCGTGTGAAAAGTGTGTTCGATTCAAGTTAATTTTGTCTTTGATTAGGGTTATCTAGCGATTGATTTTAAATCTTTCTATGCACACCTAATTACTATACAGCATAAGGAAAACAGTAAATTGCGAAAATTAAAATTCTACGCTATCACAGAGCTTTCGGGGGTGGGGGTACAGATTTACAAATGGGCATGGATGAATGCGATTAAAAGTCTAAATAGGCAACCAATACAACCAAATTGAATCGAGCAATTAATTTAAACTACAACAAATCTATGAAGTAAAAATTAATTAACAAAGTACAAAAATAAAAAATTCTTGATATTTTTGTTTGAAAAGTTTGAAAAGAAAAATAAAATTCTATTCTATTAAAGAAAACAATTAACTAAAGAAATTAAATCAAATGTATATTTTTTTATATTTTAGTATTTTTTTTTATTATGAAGAAATTAAACAAAACAAATTATGACTAAAGAAAAAAGTTAATTAATAATATTATTTACAAAAAACCTTAACTAAACTAACTAAGAAAAATTTAACTAGTTTAAAAGTTGTATTTAATTTAATTGAATTTTTAAATTAAAAACTAAACCTAAACTAATTTTATTATCAAAAATCAAAAGGAAATCAAGAAAAGCACAAAATAAGGCCCCATTAGGAGTTGAACTCGGATCCCTTTGATTGTTTGAAGTATGCTTTGCCAACTGAGCTGTTCTGCTTATTCATTTTTACAATGATTTAGTTAATATAAAAGAGCACAAACTGTGAAATGGGCTGGGCCAAAAGATAGGCCCAAACCCGGTTCTAGAAAGGAAAGGAAAAGGGTTTTTAAACCCTAAAGAGACACAAGGCGCCGCTGGCATGCTGTTGGAAAAGGGAAAACAAAATTTATTATTTTTATTGGGAAGGGATAATATGATTTATTATTAATGAAAGAAAAAAAAAAGTAAAATGTTATCTCTTCATCATTCCAGATTCTTCTTACAACTCTATGCCATATTTCTGAACTTTTCTCACTTGCCCTCTTCTGTCGCAAATAACAAACTGAAAATCTCTTCGTCCCCTTTGAATCATCATTATCAACCTTCTCTCGCTCAAACAAAACATCCATCATCATCACTCAAAATGCCACAGTCTTTAAGCTTTTTCATTACTGAAACATCTGCCATGGTTGCGGCGGGGTTGCATGCGAGGAGTTGAGCGAGTTCGTCAATGATGGATTTGGCTTTTTTGATAGGTCAATCAACTGCCTTACCAGGCCAATCATAGCCCAAATGACCTTGCATGTCATAGAATTGGATCGCGATGTGGGCGGGGAGTCGTACACAGTAGTTACGGGGACCTTTTGCATTGCGGATTTTGCCATGATGATCTTTTGTTCCAGTGGATTGTACAATTGTGACCTCCTTCCATCCCCACGATTTCTCTTTGATGGGGTTCTTGTTTTTTTTGTTGATTATGTTGCTTGATTTTGTTGTTGTTGTTGTTTGTTCTTAGAGATACAGAGGCAGTGAGGTCGAGTTTCTATGAGTAAGAAACATCATGGCAGAAAGAACAAGAGGAAAAGTGGTGAAGTTGCTGAGTCGAGTCGAAGCTTGCGATGGGAATGATGATAAGATGCGAAGGGAGTTAGAAGTTGACGATGGCGATGAATTCATGTGAATAGGAACAGGAGAACTAGATGATTGAATAATGAGGTTGTTAATATGGTGTTTAGTAGCGGTGAGTTAAAGTGTTTTGTTTTTTGTTTTACGAATTTTTTAATTTCTGTCGGAGTCATTATTTTGGTAAAAAGTTAAGGCGTTGTTATTGTAGGTATTGTTGATGTGGCTGCTGGAACCACTGGGTATTGATGGGATAAAGAGAGAATCGTTCTATTTTTTTTTATATACAGTTATTATAAACTTATGCAGTTAGTAGGAGTAATCGAAGAAAGAATCATGAAATTTATCCACCCAATGATAACAACAAGCATACAACTTGTTTATGAGGCAAGAAAGGGAGACTTACAGAGTTAGTTGGTTATTGTTAAAGAGTATGTTGAGCTTTTCCTTATTTCTCTCTCTCTCTGAATACTTTTGGGATTTCTTCTGTGATTGATGGTGTTTATGAATGAGAGAGAAAGGGTTCAGTGTGTATTCTAGGATGTCTTGAAGGGTTGGAGGTTTGATGTTGGATTCACGGTTTTGACAGGGGTTTTTTGCTGTCAGTATTCAGTGATTGTTTTCTTTGAGTTTTTTGATTGAGATGACAAGGAGACAGATTTTTAGGTTCTTGGAGTGTTTTTTTGTGTATTATTCTCACTGTTGGTTTTTGATGTTTTGTTTGCCAAGCTGATGGACGAAAAACCTCCTTTACTGTTATGTTATATTTCCCTTATATTGAAACAAAATGAAAAAAAGGGGGAAATATGAGAGGTTATGAACAATTTTAGTTAACTGTTTTGTGGCCTCTTGAGTACAGGTTAGGGATGTCTATTTTGGTGCAAATTTGTGCAGGATTTGGACTCTTTTGTTGGTTTGTAGCAAGATGCTTTTCTTTATAGGCTTAGGTGATATCTTTCTGTCTCTTTCTCTTTCCCTATTCATCTTTCTATGATACAATGCAATTTTGCTTTGTCAAAAATTCTGAAGAGTTTGCATAGATTAGGGAAAAGGATGACATGGGGTTTTGGCTATTTGTTAGCCTGCTGTATTTGAATTGCTGCTGCCTTGTTTGTTTTGTGTTGCTGCTACCTTGCTTGTTTTGTGATGCTGCTACCTTGTTTGTTTTGTGTTGTTGTTGCCTTGCTTGTTTTGTGTTGTTGCTGCCTTGTTGACTTGCTTGCTGCTGCCTGCTGCTTTTGCTTGCTATTTTGCATTTTTCCCTGCAGTCTTTTCCTTGTTTGTGAACCAAAAGAAATCCATACTTTTTTTTGTGATTTGAAAAAGTAGGAGGAGATAAACCATGATTAAAAAACCCTCTTAATTTCTGATTTCAAAATGCAAACTCTAATGATGAGATAAAAACTCTTAACAATTAATTCTTGAATTTTCACATGTAGCTAACTTTTTCTTTCTTTTGTTACATGTACAAACAATTTGGACAATGGGGAAAAATGATGAAGAGCAGCCTACCGTGCTTTATGAAGACTTGAAGATGACGAAAAATCAATTCTTTAGTAATTTTGTATTATTGCGACTTTTGTAACATTGCGGTTTCCATTTGTAATTTGAATTTTAAGACTTGGAGACTTGTAAAATGTATTCAAATAAAAATGACGCCTTGTTGTAAATCTTGAATTCTTGAATAAACTTGAATTCCAAAGCGACTTAAGAAAAAGTCTTGCATTTGAAAAATGACGCGCTTGAGAATATATGAATAGCCATGAACTTTGAATTAGGTTCGACAATTTGATTTGGTTCATGAGAATCGTGACTTAGATAAACCATGAATCAAAGCATAACTTTAATCATGTTTTCATTCCAAAGCTCGAATGAATTTGAGCAAACTTGAGCGAACTCGTTCTTTGATACCTTGAATTCAAAACAACTCACGCGAATGAACTGTAGAAGATTTGGACGAAACTTGTGATATCGTGTAATTCTTCGCTAATCAAAAACATTTCAAATGAATCCTCAAATAATTTTCACCAAGATCATAAATCGATTTTCAACACGGCAACTTGTATTATAAGCAACATCTTGTTCGAACTCAATATGAATCTCCGAATTCAACATCTTGTTCCATGGACAGTCTCAACATGAGAATCATAGCCTTTGAGAAAACAATTAGAAGATGAAAACATTCTAAATCAAGAAAATGACCTATGACAAATTGATAATCTCCCAGGTCTTTTAAACACAATTTCCTTCGATTATTAAAGAGAACTTGTTGATGAGATCACTCATGACAATGTACAAAAATAGTCATATCGAGATCTTGAAAATTGAGGACATTACGACTCTTGGAAGGCAGACCACAATTATTTGAAATTAGGTCAGAAACAGAAAGTGACCTCTAAAATATTCGAATTTCCGATGATCTTTCGCACATAATCAACTCTTGACTTGTGAAGAGAAATTGGAGATGATGTCAAGGAGAGTCATACGTAAACAGAACCGCTCAAAAATATCGATTAATGAAGAAGTTACAATTGTTTGAACTTGGTCTGGTAAAAGGTTGACTTTTGGGTCAATGGAGTCATTTTCAGTCATCTTAACCATTAACTGAGCAAACTTGCAATGAGAGGTTTAAAACTTGGCACGAACATCCTTGAGGAGACATGAAGATCTATGAAGACTATTTGAAACCTTGAAGACTCAATTTTCTTTGTGAAATGCCAAACCCTAATTGTTGACTTACTGCATAGGAAGAGAATTTGTATGATCAACTTCGGAGCCAAATTGAGTACTCGAGAAACCCTAGGATAGTATCTTGAATGAAAAATGGGAGGGAAAATTTTGGGGTACAACAGCTTCCCCTGTTCAATATTCTTAAACATGAAAAGTGAGATCGGCATGTTTGTCGTTCGTAGCTTGAAAGTGGAAGATGATTGAACACTAGAGTGCCCAGAAATTTGCACTCGGTGATGTGTTGGTTGATTGTAGAGGGAATGGGCTTAAAGATGCCATTTGGATAAATGATGGAGAGTTGTCAGAGACGGGCTTATAGATGCCATCCAAAGGTGATTTTTGATAGAAATTAGACTAAGTCTGAACTTGACTTCAACTGGAAAAGAATCAGAATAAACCTTTGGTCGATTTAAACTGAAACTAACATAAGTTTTGAATGTTGTTTGACTGGAAAGAATCAGAATAAATCTTGGAGCTATTTATTTGAACCAGAGCGAATGTCTATTTGGAAAGTATCGGGATAAACTGTTGGGAGGTTTAAACTGAACCAAAAGAGGTATTGGGTATTTTTTAACTGGAGAGAATCAGAATAGATCTTTGAGAGATTTATCTGAACCAGAGAAAGTGTCTACTAGGAAAGAATCAGAATAAACCGTTGAGATATTTAAACTGAACCAGCAGGGGTCTGGAGTAGAACCAGGATAAATCTTGAAGCGACTTATTTGAACCAGAGAAGATGTATGCGGGAAAGAATCAGAATAAACCATTGAGAGATTTAAACTGAACCAGCAGGGGTCTGGAGAAGAATCAGAATAAATATTGAAGTGACGTATCTGAACCAGAAAAGATGTCTGCGGGAAAGAATAAAAATAAACCGTTGAGAGATTTAAACTGAACCAGGAGGGGTCTGGAGAAGAATCATAATAAATCTTGAAGCGACTTATTTGAACCAGAGAAGATGTTAGCGGGAAAGAATCATAATAAACCGTTGAGAGATTTAAACTGAACTAGCAGGGGTCCAGAGAAGAATCAGAATAAATCTTGAAGCGACTTATTTGAACTAGAGAAGATATCTGCGGGAATCAGAATAAATTGTTGAGAGATTTAAACTGAACCGGCAGTGGTCTGAAGGAAATATTTGTTATGTAAATGGTCAACCAGTCTTTTCTCGGGAATTGGTATGCAATTTATTTGTCTACAAATAGTTGTCCTGTCGGAAATTTGTTGATGATAATTTTCTATTGATTGATCTTTCCTGAAAAGGTGAAGAGTTAGTTGTATGCGATGCCATGATGTATGAAATGCATGGCATGAGATTGCGCTATATGCATTTGTGTTGTCAATTCTATGACGTATGAATGCAATGTATGAACATATTAATTGTTCTGTTGTAGTGTTGCTGGACTCGGGGAAAATAAATCCCTGAGTACTGCTGGGAATAAGGAGTGTAAGTCTTCATATTTTGTTGAAGTTGAAGCGTTAATGGATGAGTTTCCATTATTAGAGAAATAAATTCTTTCGGGGAAGGGAAACTCCGTGCATTGCTTGTGGACTTCGTGAAATCCTACTGAGGAATCCTGAGAAGCTAGGCGACTTTCACTGGGGAATATCTGGAGCAGTAACATGAAGTTTTGCTCCGTCGGGTATATGAGAGCACCTGATACCATTAGGCTGCATACTAGAGATACGTTATGATCCTGTAGTAGAATGTCCTTGCTTCCGCTCTTGCTGGAAAAAGTACCTGCGGGGATTTTATGGAATGGCCTATAGATATTATCCTATTTCTTAAAGCCATTAGTAATTGTCTTTCCATTTTTTGTTCCCTATTTTCTTGCGCTCATTTGTAAACAATAATCACATTCAAATGCATATGTTCAAAAATAATCATTGGACGTTTTTTCAAACAAAACAGGAAAATAAAAGAAAAACAGATAGTTTTGCACTTTTAAAGGAATATCTTTGTATTAACTTGAATAAGTATTTTTGTACAAAGAGATGAACATCCTAGTAAGAGAATTTCGTCGTAGAAAATGAAAACGGATACAAAGAAAAGATAGCTATGTGAAATAATCCCATGGGTTTCCCACTCTGCTATAGCCTTCGTGTCTCTGAGCGTCTCATCCACTTGTTGCTTTGTTCGAAGTCGATTGGATTGATTATACCCGTTTGAGTTTGTCAGCCGATACTAAAGGTTGTTTGTAAGGTGATCCAACGGAGCATAGTCATACGCTTTTAATCCCTAACTTTTTCCTGGACCACCCTTTCGGGTTTTCGGTACATCGGGATACCCTTTTTTGCCCAAGCCGCCCTTTCAGGTTTTCAGCTTTCCGGGTGTAGAAATTTTTTTCTTTTGTATTTTATCCCTAATTTTTTCCTGAACCCTTTTGGTTCGTCGGGATGCCCTAATTTTTGCCTAGGCCAGTTGACCTAGCGGGTCTTTATTCATGCGTAGTATCTTTTAACTATGTCCGTGTTTACAGGGCGCGGAAGGTCGTCACCATCCATAGTGGTTAAGATCATTGCTCTACCAGAGAATATGTTTTTAATCACAAATGGTCCTTCGTATGTAGGAGTCCATTTTCCCCTGGGATCACCTTGTGGAAATATGATACGCTTGATTACCAAGTCACCAACCCGATATACCTGACGTCTGACCTTCTTGTTAAAATCTTTGATCATACATTTTTGGTACATCTGACCATGACAAACAGCTGTAAGCCTCTTCTCATCAATCAAGTTCAACTGGACAAGTCGAGTTTGAATCCATTCATCTTCATTCAAACCTGTATCCTTTATGATTCTCAGAGAGGGTATTTGGACTTCAATTGGTAGGACAGCTTCCATGCCGTATACCAAAGAGAAAGGAGTTGTCCCTGTTGACGTGCGCGCCATGGTACGGTAACCATGGAGAGAAAATGGTAACATCTCATGCCAATCCTTATAGGTTACTTTCATTTTTTGTATGATCTTCTTGATGTTTTTATTTGCGGCTTCTATAGCGCCATTCATCTTCGGCCGATAAGGAGAAGAGTTATGATGTAGTATCTGGAATTGCGTGCATAGTGCGGTAATCATAGTATTGTTGAGATTGGTACCATTATCTGTGATGATTCTCTCCGGGATACTTTACCGACGGATAAGGTTCTGTTTGATGAATCAGGACACAACGTTCTTGGTAACAGAAGTGAATGAAGCTGCCTCGACCCACTTCGTGAATTAATTAATGGAAACCAAGATGAAGCGGTATCCATTAGAAGTTATGGATTTGATCTCTCCAATCATGTCAATGGCCTACATTACGAAGGGCCAAGGAGCAGTCTGGATGTTTAAGGGAACCGGAGGCACATGTACTTTGTCAGCATAGATCTGGCACTTGTGACAAGTTCGTGAATGTTGATAACAACCCGCTTCCATGGTAGACCAGTAGTATCCTGCCCGTAGGATCTTTTTAACCATCGTGTGTCAACTAGAATGAGTGCCAAAGGTACCTTCATGTAAATCAACCATGATCTTTTCTGCCTCACTCTGGTCTACGCACTGAAGCAAAGTAGAGCCGTGGTTGCGCTTATAGAGGATTCTGTTACTGAGGAATAATTTAGCAGAAAATATTCTCAAGAACTTCTTATCATTGACTGAAGCTCCCTCCGGATACTCTTGGGCCTCAAGATATCTCTTAATTTCATGGAACCAAGGCTTGTCCACTATTTCTTCAATATCAATCTCGTGACAGTGAGCTGGTTTGTCCATCCTCTCAATTGTGATATGAGGAGCCTCATTATCCCACCTAATTTTAAACATGGATGACATAGTGGCTAGTGCGTCCGCTAGTTGATTTTCCTCTCGTGGAAAATGCTCGAAGGTAATTTCCTCAAAATATGGGATTAATGTCAACACATGTTCTTTGTAAGGGATGAGATTAGGATGCTTCGTGTCCCATTCTCCTTTAATCTGAATGATGACTAAGGCTGAATATCCAAATACATTTAAGGACTTGATTCCCAAATCTATGGCAGCTTTGAGACCCATAATACACGCTTCATATTACGCCATATTATTGGTACAGTTGAAACAAAGCCTAGCGGTGAAGGGAGTGTGACATCCTTCAGGGGATATGATCATAGCGCCTATGCCGTTGCCGAGTGCGTTGGAAGCTCCATCAAAAACCAAGGTCCATCGGGATCCTTGTTCAGGTCCATCATATGGTCTGAGTTCTTCACGATTGTTTACCAACATGATGTCTTCATCTGGGACCTCGAATTTCATGGACTGATAGTCATCCACAACCTGATGAGCAAGGTGATTGGATATCACACTGCCCTTTACTGCTTTATGGGTAGTGAATTGAATGTCGTATTCAGTCATGATCACCTGCCATCTTGCTATTCTTCCAGAGAGGGTGGGCTTCTTGAATATTATTTAATTGGATCTATTTTGGATATCAATAAGGTAGTATGGGTCAACATATACTATCTTAGCCGGCGAGTAGCACATGGCAGAGTGCAGCAAGTTTTCTCGAGCAGTGAATATTTGGTTTCATAGTCGGTAAACTTTTTGCTCAGGTAGTATATTGCATGCTCTTTTCGGCCAGACTCGTCATGCTGCCCCAACACACACCCCATTGAATTTTACAAGACAGTTAGATACATGATCAAAGGTCTACCCTCGACTGGCGGCATCAAAACAGGAGGCTCTTGAAGGTACTCTTTGATCCTGTCAAAGGCAGCCTGGCAGTCGTTATTCCAATCCAACACTTGATCGTTCTTCAGTAATTTGAAGATTGGTTCACAAGTAGCGGTTAGGTGAGAAATGAATCTGGCGATGTAGTTTAGTCGTCCTAAGAATCCTCTGACTTCCTTCTCGGTGCGAGGAGCAAGCATTTCTTGTATTTCTTTTACCTTTGTAGGGTCCACTTCGATACCTTTACCACTGACAATGAAGCCTAGAAGTTTACCGGACCTCACTCCAAAAGTGCATTTACTCAGGTTCAACCTTAGTTTGTATTTCTTCAGTCTTTCAAACAGTTTCTGCAAATGGTCAGGGTGTTCCTCTTCAGTTTGAGATATGGCTATCATGTCATCCGCGTAGACCTCTATCTCGTGATGGATCATATCGTGAAACAGAGCTATCATGGCGTGCTGATAAGTTTCCCCGACGTTCTTCAGACCAAATGGCATAACTTTGTAACAGAACATGCCCCACTATGTGACGAAGGTCGTTTTCTCCATGTCCTCAGGTTCCATTTTGATTTGGTTGTACCCAGAGAAACCATCCATGAAGGAGAATACTTTATGTTGTGCGGTGTTGTCAACCAGAATATCGATGTGGGGAAGCGGGAAATTATACTTAGGGCTTGCCCTATTCAAGTCTCTGTAATCCACACACATGCGTACTTTACCGTCCTTTTTAAGCATTGGAACAACATTGGCGACCCATTGTGGATAGGAGGTGACGGCTAAGAATCCGGCGTTGAACTACTTCATAACTTCAGTCTTGATCTTCTCTGACATTTCTAGCCGCATGCGACGGACTTTCTATTTTACCAGAGGGCAGTCTTCTTTTTTCAGTAGACGGTGGACCACGATATCAGCGTCGAGTCTTGGAATGTCTTTGTATGACCAGACAAAGACCTCAACATAGTCATGTAGTAATTGAGTTAAGCGCTTCTTGACACTAGGTTCCAGATTGGCACCTACCTTGACTTCTTTCTTGTCCTCTTCGGTACCTAAGTTAATGGTTTCAACCGAATCTTCGTGGGGCTGTATGGTCCTTTCTTCCTGTTGTAGTAACCTGGTTAGTTCCCCTGGTATCTCACAATCTTCCTCACCTTCGTCTTCGGCTTGGTAGATCGGATTTTCAAAGTCACAATAGGCCATAGCAGAATCGTTACCCATGGGATCCTGAGTGGATGTGGATCTGCATTTTGATATGTGAGTGTGTGTAAGAGCATAATTATCTTTGAAAAAATAAAAATGTAGAAAAAGAAGAACAGAGAGCGTAAAATTTGCATGCAAAAACTTCCATAATTTATTGATGACATATGAAAATGAAGTAACAACCTTCACAAATGGACTGTTGTGCCTCGGGTAAGACACAAGTTTTTAAAGTCTAAATTATTTAATTATTACAAGTCCGACAAAAATTTAAAGACAATTACTCTTGGATAAAAGTAATAGGGAAAAATTCTTTAGCCTCCCAATTGTTGAGTCCACCACTGATGGTTGGGAAGATCCACTTGTCCAAGTCATAATCATTGTCACTGTCTTTCAGAGCATTGACTCCATGGTTGCTGATCCGCAAAGGTGGTCCCCCGACACGAGCACGACGAACAACTTTCTGGGCTCATGAAGTAAAACCCAAACCAAATTTGTCAGATCTGTAGGGAATATCCTGAAGTTGGCCCCAAATGGTACACCTACCTTCTTCGACTACTGCCTTGGCATCTTTCATAGAATCCATCTTCAGTGGAGGTCTGGTAATCTTTGGGACTTTGGAAATAGTCTTGGTTGCCGCAGCTGTTTGTGGGACCTCCTTGAAATGCTGACATGGAGTTTCGATGAACTCACCATCCATTTCCACATACCTAAAAGAGTTCAGGTGTCTGACCATATATTCCTCGTCTCCATGGACAGTGATGATTTTTCCCTTGATTGGGTACTTCAACATCTGATGTAATGTAGAGGTGACGACACCAGCGCCATGAACCAAAGGTCGGCCTAATAAACAGGAATAGGAATGGCGTATATCCATCACATAGAAATTTGAATTAAAGATCTGAGTTCTAAGTTTGATGGGGATGTCCACCTCCCCGTGCACCATTCTCTTCGAACCATCGAAGGCCCTTACCACTATGTTGCTGGGTTTTAAGGTCAAACCTTCATAATCTAGTCTATCCAGAACCTTCTTAGGCAGCACATTCAATGATGAACCAGTATCTACCAGTACATGGACCAAAGTAGTGCCCCTCCATTCGAAAGAGACATGAAACACATCATTGTGTTTCCTCCCTCTAGGTGTCAGATAAGCATCAGAAAAGCCCAAAACGTTATCAGCTATCAAACTAGCCACACAATCTTTGAATTGGTCAACAGAGGTTTCCTGTGGCACATGGGTAGTTTTAAGAAATTTCACCAAATCCTTTGCATGAGCTTCGGAGCACAACAGTAAAGCTAGAATAAAAATCTTTGAAGGGGTCTGCCCTAGCTGTTCGACTATATTGTAGTCGTTTCTCTTTATAATTTTCAAAATTTCTTCCATCTCCTTCTTGGAAGCCTCTGGGATAGATACTGACTGGGCCTTCGTCCGGACAGCCTCAACCAAAATGTCTTTGCCCCGAGTCTCGGTCGACTCGGTGGTAGGGGTGTCAGCAGGGGTAATCATAGGAACTGTAGTAGTAGTAGTATCAGTGGGAACAAAAGCATGAATGATCACAGGACCAGTAACAACTTTCAGAGGAGAAATCTCAGGGGAGAACACTCTTCAACTTCTGGTTATTTTGCTGGTTCCCACAATGTTGCCAATGTCGGGGTCAGCCTTCTCAAAAACCGGATCTTCATCGGCCATCCAATCTTACTTGACACCGTGGTAGTAGACGTCACCTCCATAGTTCCAGGGAACAGTTTTGTCTGAGTAGTATGGGATTGGCCCTGGAATAGTAATTATCAGTGGAGTCACCTTCAGAACAGATGTAATCCTAACGGATCTTTTGGTGGAGACCTTGGGAGGATTGGTGGATATGATTATTATTGAAACATCCTTGTAAGAAATGGTTCGAACGAGAGTCTTTTCAAACAAAATCTCTTTGTCATCCATCATGCGCTGGACACCTGCCTTCAATAAATGACAACCAGTCGGTAGAGACAAACAAAGGTGGCAACCTTCGCCACAGCCCGGAAATAAACTAGATTTCAATAGGTTCCTCTTGACGGTCAGGAGAAGAGTAACAAGTTCATCAACAACAGTAACAAACACATCATCTTCAACAGCGTTAACACCACAGCCGTGCTTGGGCATAAGAGCAGTGATAACATTTGGGATCTCAGGGGCGTCAAATTCAATTTCCTCTTCCTCGAGAACGTCTTGCACCTTATTTTTTAAAGCCCATCAGCCGTTTGTATCATGACCTGGACTTTCTGAATGGTAAGCACAACGAGCATTTGGGTTATAACGGGGAGAGGCAGTGTTGGGATTCTTTGGAGCTTCCCGCAAGGTTACCAAATTAGATTTCAAGAAATGTCGCAAGACTTGGGACAACATCATATTTATCCGGGTAAACTATCTTACCGGCCTTTCTGTTCTAGAATGATTGTTCCTTTGTTGAGTAGGTGCCGACTTAGAGATCATGACAGCCCCTACCGCTGGACGACGTTCAGTTCTGTCCTGATTCTTATGGTTATATGTAACACTGACCTCCTTCTTTCTGGTAAATGGTTTCTTCATCGTGATCGAGGATGTATCTCTTTGAATTTTTCCACTTTTTATACCCGCTTATACCCGTTCACTAGTCATGATTAATTCGGTAAACCCAACCGAGGAGCTTCCAATCAGGTGTTTGAAGAATGGACCAGATAGCGTGCCTAAGAACATATCCACCAATTCTCTGTTAGATAGACGGGGTTGGACCCTTCCCGTGAGATCCCGCCATTTTTGAGCATAGATTTTGAAACCTTCACCTGTACCCATAGACATGCCTTGCAACTGTGTCCGCGTTGGATCTAAGTCATCATTATACTGGTATTACTTGTAAAAAGCGGCCGCCAAATCTTCCCAATTGCAGATGTTGGTCCCTTCCAACTGTTAGAACCAATCCAACTGCGTCCCTGACAAGCTTTCTTGGAAGAAATGCACCCATAGATTCCTATCCGTAGTATGGGGTTGAATTTTCCTGACGTATGATCTCAAATGCAACTTTAGATAAGAGACACCGTCATATTTAGCAAAAGTGGGGACCTTGAATTTTTGTGGGACGACAACCCCTGAGATAAGTCCTAGCTCTTTAAAATCCAATCGGGTACCTTCTGGATCTCCATAGCATTGAGGTGATCTTCTAACTGTTTGTATCTGTCGTCAGCTGGAGGATACCGCTCTTCAGAGTAGTTAACCTCTTCTTCCTCTTCAGATTCTGGATGGTCAGTCACTTCCTTGTTTTTCCCTTCTTGATTATCCCTTTCACCCGATGATGTTGTGACGTCTAGAGTCCGTCTGGCTGGTCCTTTGAACCTTCTTCCCAGATTCAAAACACCAGTTGATTTCTTCACTTTCTTCTTCTTTTCTTTGATCAACATAGTTTTCAACTCCTCTTGTCCTTTTGCCAGAGTCAAGAACATTTGTTGAAACTGAGAGTTCTGCGCCTGAAGATATTTTACTGTCTGTTCAATATCCATCTCACTGAAATAAACAGTAGAAAGATAAGGAGACCTGTTGTAAGAAACCTGTTTGTGTTATGATGAATGAAGATGCATATGCAAATGGTTTCAAGGAAATTAGAGATTTAAATTTGCTTTAGACAAAAAAGGAACACACGTTATATTAATAAATCCAAGTTTGAGTAAATCATGCCTCTTTGGGATTATAATGAGAAATAAAATACAAAACTTCTAAGACAAAAAAGTTGAATGCATCCTCTTTGGTGTGATGTAGGTGTTCAGACTCCGCTCTTCATGAAGCTTCTTGGTGAGTTCCATAACTTTCTTCTGACTGGCGTAGAATTGGGCTTCGAAAGTGTCTCGTCCTTCCTTAAGCTGAATCCAAACCCTTTGTAGGTCTTCGAGAAAGGTGGGCATGTTGGGATGAAGGACAGTGTACGAGACATCTCCTTCAACAACTGGCTCTATGATAACTGGGAGAATGGAGGGGTGAGGCATTGCGAGACTCTGAGCGCGAGCCCATAGCCACCTAAGGTAAGGCTCAAGGGGAATGGAATTCTTGTGCCCCAATGTCCTACTGTCCACCTTGCTTACCATCCTCCAAGCTCATATAAACCTCTGACGGTAGTCTTAATTGTCGCTTTCGTATTTGAACACCACACCTTGGATGAGCGCGTCATGTGGACCATATCTTCGTGCGTACCCAAATTGTCGCAGAGCTAAACAAGGGTTATAAGTGATGCCTCCCTTAATACCAAGCAAAGTAACATTAGGGAATTCCCCACAATGATCGATGATAGTAATGTCCTCCAAGGATCGAGAACACCAATAGATATCTGAATGCCAGAGTGACATCAGCCTATTAGACCACCTCAAACCTTTCTCATTCTTCACAATGGATTGGGGAAGATGTGAAACAAACCATTTAGCCAACATAGGAGTATAACACATGAGGGTTCCTCTTCTCTTTATGGTG
Source organism: Vicia faba (assembly GCA_948472305.1). Classification (NCBI taxonomy): domain Eukaryota; kingdom Viridiplantae; phylum Streptophyta; class Magnoliopsida; order Fabales; family Fabaceae; genus Vicia; species Vicia faba. Next base: position 1,029,025,910 of record OX451738.1, read on the forward strand.
TGAACATGGAGAGAATGCAAGATATCTCCCAACAAAGTAGGCACCAGATTATGAGATAAAAAGATTTTGACAGCATTCACATCTATAAGTTGGTCAGGATTTGGAAATAGTACCAACCATAGATGAGAAGAGCCAAACTTTCTTCGAAAGCTTGTAAATCCAGGTTGTAAAAACAGTCTTGAGCTTTTTCCAGTAAGAACTTGGCTAAGAACCCTTTGACACCACTTCTTGTTTCTCAATTAGTCGTGACGTCGGATTGTTGCAAGTGTAAAGCTCGGGCAACCTCTTCAGGGCTTGGGTCTCTTTCGGTACCGTTGAAAGGTAGTTGATCGAGGATAGGAATTCCCAAGAGCTGAGAGAACTCTTCCATAGTTGTTACAAGCTGGAAACCGGGGAAGGTAAAGAAATGGTGCAACAGGTCAAAGAACTGGAAAAGCACCTTCATCATATCTTCATTAAAGCTCGAGGTAACCAATTTGAGAATTTGTCCATGTCTTTTGGTGAATGGAGAATTCTCAGGGACCCTTGACGCTAACTCCTTGAGCTGAAAAGGTACTCGTACAAGGTTGACTTGGATTGTGTTCCTACGAGTGGGAGTCATATCCTACAAAACAGAACAAAGATGAATCTCAAAATCCTAGAAATGGTTAGTCTAAAATGCTACAGTATGATGTCATGATGTTATGTACAAGCATATGCACAAGTTAAATCAAACAAATCCTTAGGTTTAGGCTTGTATAAGGTTTTATAGGTAAGTACCCTCTTGAAGTTTGGATGGCTTAACCTGTCCTAGTAATAGTAACCGGGTTCTAAGGGATATCAATATCACTGATTTGTCTTCTCGGGCATTGTTTCAGCGTAAGCCTCTTTCACGGTGACTGAAATATCCCAAAAAGCCAAACCTCAATGAGTGTAGTATCGAGTATCTACCAACTTCAGACTGCACCAAAGCCGGTCATATTACTACATCCTAATGGACATGTTGGTCAAGTAAAGGTTCTAAAAGTTAGTTAGTGCTTCATGACATCACTCAGCAGCCCCTTATTCTCCTTGACTACTCAAGGGCTACCGGTACCCACAAATATGTCACACTAACGTAGCTATTTCTTAGACCATGTCGGTATACCCTACACAATTTCCGCAATGTATTGCTACTTACCTATAAGGTATCCCAAATCCGGGTAGAGGATTTAAGCCCAAACAAAGAACCAAAATGTAAAGCATACAAGTCAACCAAAGAAAGCAAATAAAGGTGATCTAGCCCTAAGGTAACCCCACTTTTAAGTTATTCCCCAGCAGAGTCACCAGTTCTGTAACGCGGTGGGAGAACTGACTTGGTTGTTTTGCGTTTGATCGCAATTGTGCGGATAGCAAGAGTCACCACAAACTTTTCTTTTATCCAAAAGGAAAGGTTGTAAAGAATAGGAAAGACCTTTAGAGGTGTTTTCTTGAGTTCGGGGGGTAGGTTATGAAAAGGGAAGGTATTAGCACCCTTTTCATCTGTAGTTATCTACGGGCTCTTAGTTGCTTGCTAGATCACTTGCTTTTGTTTTAGTGTGTGCTTGTGGCGTGGGTTTTGAAAGTATTTTAAAAAATGTCGTTATAATGGTCCTCATTTCTATAAGAACACATACAAAGTGTTGTTTCAAAAATAGTTCAAAAAGGGTGTTTGTGGAATGTGTTATTGAAAGTGATTTTGAAATGGTGTCTTTGTAAAGGCTCTCGTTTCTATAAGAACGCGTACAAAGTGTTGTCTTTTGAAAATGTTTCAAAATGAGAGTGTTGGTGTATAAAATATTTTTGTTGTGAGTAAGCGAGCAACTAAGAGTAACCTACCTACTCAAAAGGTCTAATGTTCATTTCCTCCTCCTTTAGATGTTGCTATCTTACCATTGATTTTGTAAGAAACCCCATCGTTGGATGTGAAGGGACACGCACGGATGAATCGTATAGTCATAGAAGGCAACTTGTGAGACGCTTTAGCAATTTTTCGTAAGGGACTAGATCATTTTACCGAAGGCAACATCGAGAGACATCGAGGGACTACAATCTTTTTTATCGAAGGGTCTTTGCTAAAGCGTCCCATATTCGAAGGACATGACTGTGTTTCCGAGGCAACAAGCGAGGTTACCCTAGAGGTGCACGTGTGAAAAGTGTGTTCGATTCAAGTTAATTTTGTCTTTAATTAGGGTTATCTAGCGATTGATTTTAAATCTTGCCATGCACGCCTAATTACTATACAACATAAGGAAAACAGTAAATTGTGGAAATTAAAATTCTATGCTATTACAGAGCTTTCGGGAGTGGGGTACATATTTACAAATGGGGATGGATCAATGCGATTAAAAGTCCAAATAGGCAACAAATACAACCAAATCGAATCGAGCAATTAATTGAAACTACAACAAATCTATGAAGTAAAAATTAATTAACAAAGTAAAAAAATAAAAATTCTTGATATTTTTGTTTGAAAAGTTTGGAAAGAAAAATAAAATTCTATTCTATTAAAGAAAATAATTAACTAAAGTAATTAAATCAAATGTATATTTTTTATCTTTTAGTATTTTTTTCTTATGAAGAAATTAAACAAAACAAATTAAGACTAAAGAAAAAAGTTAATTAATAAAATTATTTACAAAAAACCTTAACTAAACTAACTAAGAAAAATTTAACTAATCTAAAAGTTGTATTTAATTTAATTGAATTTTTAAATTAAAAACTAAACCTAAACTAATTTTATTATCAAAAATCAAAAGGAAATCAAGAAAAACAGAAAATGAGGCCCCATTAGGAGTTGAACTCAGAGCCCTTTGATTGTTAGAAGTATGCTTTGCCAACTGAGTTATTCTACTTATTTGTTTTTATAATTATTTAGTTAATATAAAAGAGCATAAACTGTGAAATAGGCTGGGCCAAAAGATAGGCCCAAACCCGGTTCTAGAAAGGAAAGGGAAAGGGTTTTGAAACCCTAAAGAGACACGAGGCGCAACTGGCATGCTGTTGGAAAAGGGAAAATAAAATTTATTGTTTTTTATTGGGAAGGGATAATATGATTTATTATTATTGAAAGAAAAAAAAAGTAAAATGTTATCTCCTCATCATTCCAGATTCTTCTTACAACTCTATGCCTTGTTTCTGAACTTTTCTCAATTTCCCTCTTCCGTCGCAAATAGCAAACTGAAAATCTCTTCGTCCCATTTGAATCATCATTATCAACCATTAATGATTTCTCAAAATCCATTCCAATCACTCTTCTCTCGCTCAAACAAAACATCCATCATCATCACTCAAAATGCCACAGTCTTCAATCTTTTTCATTACTGAAACATCCACCATGGTTGCGGCGGGGTTCCATGCGAGGAGTTGAGCGAGTTCGTCAATGGTGGATTTGGCGTTTTTGATAGGTCAATCAACTGCCTTACCAGGCCAATCATAGCCCAAACGACCTTGCATGTCATAGAATTGGATCGCGATATGGGCGGGGAGTCGTACACAGTAGTTACGGGGACCTTTTGCATTGCGGATTTTGCCATGATGATCTTTTGTTCCAGTGGATTGTACGATTGTGACCTCCTTCCATCCCCACGATTTCTCTTTGACGGGGTTCTTGTTTTTTTGTTGTTGATTATGTTGCTTTATTTTGTTGTTGTTGTTGTTGTTTGTTCTTAGAGATACAGAGGCAGTAAGGTCGAGTTTCTATGAGTAAGAAACATCGTCGCAGAAAGAACAAGAGGAAAAGTGGTGAAGTTGCTGAGTCGAGCTGAAGCTTGCGATGGGAATGATGATAAGATGTGAAGGGAGTTTGAAGCTGACGATGGCGATGAATTCAATTGAAGAGGAACAGGAGAACTAGATGATTGAAGAATGAGGGTGTTGATATTGTGTTTAGTAGCGGTGAGTTAAAGAGTTTTGTTTTTTTTTTACGAATTTTTTAATTTCTGTCGGAGTCATTATTTTGGTAAAAAGTTAAGGCGCTGTTATTGCAGGTATTGTTGATGTGGCTGCTGGAACCACTGGGTATTGATGGGATAAAGAGCGAATCATTCTATTTTTTGGTTATATACAGTTATCATAAACTTATGCAGTTAGTAGGAGTAATCGAAGAAAGAATCATGAAATTCATCCATCCAATGATAACAACAAGCATACAAATTGTTTATGAGGCAAGAAAGGGAGACTTACAGAGGTAGTTTATTGTTGTTACAGAGTATGGTGAGCTTTTCCTTATTACTCTCTCTTTGAATACTTCTGTGATTTCTTCTGTGATTGATGGTGTTTATGAATGAGAGAGAAAGGGTTCAGTGTGTATTCTAGGCTGTCTTGAAGGGTTGGAGGTTTGATGTTGGCTTCATGGTTTTGACAGGGGTTTTTTGCAGTCAGTATTCAGTGATTGTTTTCTAAGTTTTTTGATTGAGATGATGAGGAGACAAATTTTTAGGTTCTTGGAGTGTTTTTTTGTGTATTATTCTCACTGTTGGTTTTTGATGTTTTGTTTGCCAAGCTGATGGACGAAAAACCTCCTTTACTGTTATGTTCTTTTTCCCTTATATTGAAACAGAATGAAAAAAAGGGGGGAAATATGAGAGGTTTTGAACAATTTTAGTTAACTGTTTTGTGGCCTTTTGAGTACAGGTTAGGGCATGTCTATTTTGGTGCAAATTTATGCAGGTTTTGGATTGTTTTTGCTGGTTTGTAGCAGGCTTCTTTTCTTTACAGGCTTAGGTGATATCTTTCTGTCTCTTTCTCTTTCCCTCTTCATCTTTCTATAATACAAAGCAATTTTTCTTTATCAAAAATTCTGAAGAGTTTGCATAGATTATGGAAAACGATGACATGGGGTTTTGGCTATTTGTTATCCTGCTGTATTTGAATTGTTGTTGCCTTGTTTGTTTTGTGTTGCTGCTGCCTTGCTTGTTTTGTGTTGTTGCTGCCTTGTTTGTTTTGTGTTGCTGCTGCCTTGCTTGTTTTGTGTTGCTGCTGCCTTGTTGACTTGCTTGCTGCTGCCTATTACTCTTTCTTGTTGTTTTGCATTTTTGCCCTGCTATCTTTTCCCTGTTTATGAACCAAAAGAAATCCACACTTTTTTTTGTGATTTGCAAAAGTAGGAGGAGATAAACCATGATTAAAAAACCCTCTTAATTTCTGATTCCAAAATGCAAACTCTAATGATGAGATAAAAACTCTTAACAATTATTTCTTGAATTTTCACATGTAGCTAACTTTTTCTTTCTTTTGTTACATGTACAAACAATTTGGATAATGGAGAAAAATGATGAAGAGCGGCCTGCCGTGCTTTATGAAGACTTGAAGATGACGAAAAATCAATTCTTTAGGAATTTTGTATTATTGCGACTTTTGTAACATTACGGTTTCCATTTGTAATTTGAATTTTAAGACTTGGAGACTTGTAAAATGTATTCAAATAAAAATGACGCCTTGTTGTAAATCTTGAATTCTTGAATAAACTTGAATTACAAAGCGACTTAAGTAAAAGTATTGCATTTGAAAAATGACGCGCTTGAGAATATATGAATAGCCATGAACTTTGAATTAGGTTCGACAATTTGATTTGGTTCATGAGAATTGTGACTTAGATAAACCATGAATAAAAGCATAAATTTAATCATGTTTGCATTCTAAAGTTCGAATGAATTTGAGCAAATTTGAGCGAACTCGTTCTTTGATACCTTGAATTCAAAACAACTCACGCAAATGAACTGTAGAAGATTAGGACGAAACTTGTGATATCTTGTAATTCTTCGCTAATCAAGAACATTATTCAAATGAATCCTCAAATCATTTTCACCAAGATCATAAATCAATTTTCAAGATGGCAACTTGTATTACAAGCAACATCTTGTTCGAACTCAATATGAATATCCGAATTCAACATCTTGTTCCATGGACAGTCTCAACATGAGAATCATAGCCTTTGAGAAAACAATTAGAAGTTGAAAACATTCTAAATCAAGAAAATGACCTATGACAAATTGATAATATCCCTGGTCTTTTAAACACAATTTCCTTCGATTCTTAAAGAGGACTTGTTGATGACATCGCTCATGACAATGTACAAAAATAGTCGTCTCGAGATATTGAAAATTGAGTACATTACGACTCTTGGAAGGCAGACCACAATTATCTGAAATTAGGTCAGAAATATAAACTGACCTCTAAAATATTCAAATTTCCGATGATCTTTCGCACATAATCAGCTCTTGAATTTTGAAGAGAAATTGGAAATGACTTCAAGGAGAGTCATACGCAAACAGAACCTCTCAAAAATATCGATCAATGAAGAAGTTACAATCGTTTGAACTTGTCTTGCAAAAGGTCAACTTTTGGGTCAATGGAGTCATTTTCAGTCATCTGAACCATTGACTGAGAAAACTTGCAATGCGAGGTTTGAAACTTGGCATGAACATCCTTGAGGAGACATGAGATCTATGAAGACCATTTGAAACCTTGAAGATTCAATTTTCTTTAAGAAATGCCAAACCCTAATTGTTGACTTACTGCCTAGAAAGAGAATCTGTCTGATCAACTTCTGAGCCAAATTGAGTACTCGAGAAACCCTAGGATAGTATCTTGAATGAAAAATTGGAGGGAATATTTTAGGGGTACAACAATTGGGTATAAACTTCTTACCTTTTAACTTAATTTTAATGTGTTTCGATATAGGTTATATAATAACTTCCATTATGAACTCACCGGTGAACAAGCAACAACCACTAACATACATGTTTATTTTCCATCATGGTTCAAGTAACAATTGGCATGAAATGTTGAATTGTCTCCACAATTAATCCATTTGGGACACATACTTTGTAAACGAATATAAATTTCACACTGATGAATGGGAAAAAGGAAAGAAACCATAAATAGTGGCGTGTTTGTAAAAGGAGTTACAGATGGTGGTGAAGACGACTTCTATGGTGTCATTATGCACATTTACGAGTTGGAATACAATTATTTGGACTCGAAAAACAAAGTTATCTTATTTAATTGTGATTGGTATGATACATCTGCTAGAGGCACAAAATAAATAAAAAATATAACATTGTAGAGATTAAAATGGACCGAAGGTACAAACATTATGATCATTTCATTAGGGCACATCTTGTCAGGCAAGTTCATTATGTCCCTTATCCTTCAATCCAGCAAGTTAAATGAGATTGGTGTATTGCAATTAAGTCAAAACCAATAGGCCATATTGAAACTGATGAACTTATGGAAGACTTTGTTAATAAAGTCGATGAAATGTCACAAAATAATGGTGTGATTAAAGTTAAACAAATTACAAGTTTATGTGATAACGAGGTTGAGGGTCAGCAAGTTGATGCGTCTATACTATTGTCTGCAAATAATGTGGATGTAGATGATGAAGAGTCGGAATCCAAAGATAATTTTGAATAAAAGTAAGATAATTTAGATTTTAAGGATACACAATTTGAGTATATCACTTTTTTTATGTATTGTTTATTTGAATTATGATGCATCTAGTATTTTAATGAAGATTTTGTTGTCATGCCTTTAAGATGTTAAAACTAAATAATACATATTGTGTATTTGAATGATGGGTCTATTATGTTGTCAACATATTGTTTATTAATTATTTTATAAACAAATTCTTTTCTTTTAATTACGTAAAATGTCACCCCGTGTTGAGGATAGAGGTAAGGTTAAGAAAGGCCATCGCATGAGGACACGTATAGTTGATGTGCCTCCAAATTCTATGTATTATCCTTTGCCTCAGTCTAGTCAGGGGGCTTACAGATTACGCCTCAGTTTAGATAGGGGGCTCAGCTGACTATGCCTCAGTCTAGTCAGGGGGCTCAGCGGACTATGCCTCAGTCTATGAGCACTTCTACATCTCATAGATATTACACTTCACTACTCACTTTACAGGATGCTCCAAATTTTTTATACCCACGCGATTTCAGAGAGGCATACCCCCACCATACATATAGTCTGGGGGATCTAGCATCCCATATCCCCCACTTGGAACCTCATCATTTCGACTTCCCGAAGGATCTCGCATCCCATATCCTTCATGTGGATCCTCGTAATTCCACTATCGTAGGGGCTCATGCACCTCACATTCACCACATGGATCCTTACTATTCCATCACCCTAGGGGCTCACACACCTGACTTGTACCCTCATCAGTCCATCAGAAGGAGGATGACAATAAATTGCCCGACCAAGAGAAGGAGGATGGGGAGGAGAAGAAGGGGGAACTTAGGACATGGGTGTGGTTGCGATAGAATATACACATGAGATGTTTGAGGGAAGATGGGTTATTAAGAAACTCGTAAGTTTCTTTCTTATATATTAAGCATATGCACATGTTTCCATCTTTTAAATTTAATTAATACTTATTCAAATTATTGTTGTTTAGTTTTGTGCCAAGTAGGCCTGCTGCAATTAGCATAAAAGAAGTTATTCAAGAGTTATATAAATCATTTTGGAAGACTTTTGGACAACTTATGAAAAAGGATTCTGAGTTGTATAACAAATGGTTTTACAAATTTCAGGTATAATATTTTCTTTAAGAAAATAATTTTTTAATTTCTAATTATCTTGTTTTAATTATATAATAATTGTTCAATATTGCATGAGAAGTGTGTATGGAACACACTAGATGGTGATATGATTGAAATTAATTTTAGGAAGAGAGCATCAGCCCGACTTTCTGACATGCTTAGATGTGCCAGGATTGGTTAGGAAGAAAGAGGGGTTAGGCCTCCATGGATAGGCGAAAATGTATTTGAAGAAATGCTTGCTTACTGGAAATCATACGAGTTTAAGGAAAAATATGAAAAAGAAAAGCAACGTAGAGCATCAGAAAGGGAATCCACTAATCATAGAGTTGTAAGCATTAGTATTGTCAATCATGCTAATTGGATGATAATTATATTTTCATCTCACTACATTTTTTAAATTATATTCTTAATTGCGATATATTTTTAATTGAAGTTCTATGTGTATTGATTAGACTATTCCTAAAGGGGGAACTCAATTAATGCAAGCGCTTCATGAAAGGACTTATCGTGGAAGAGATGGAGAGTATATCGATGAACATGCTAGAGATACTCAACTAATATGATATTAATATTTAAATGTTATATTAAATTTATTAATTTAAATAAATTTCCTAAATTCTATTATTTAATTTAATTTTTTATGTATGTGTAGGCGGAGTACGAAAGACTGAAGGCGGAATTTTTATCTAAACATCCTGAGTTAGGTGGTCCACGGGGGTAACATCCTCTTGATCCAGCTATTGATCAATATCTTTGGTTGAAAGCAAGTAAGGGAAAGAATAAAAATGAGAAAATTTATGCTACTGGACCTTTAGCTGGAAACTACAAAAAAAGGGATAGGTTTTTTTTAGGAGAATAGCAGACGGGGAAGGGTCTTCGCGTCCTACGACATTAACCCCTCAAATGGCTGAAACAATTAGACAGATAGCTCAAAGTCAAGTAGCACGTGTACGCCAAAAATAAATTTTAACAGCGCACATTAGACAACGCTTTTATACAAAAGCGCTGCTATAAGTGAATTTAAAAAAAAATCACAGAAATTGTATACAATAATAAATAAAAGCGCTGCTAAAAATGTGACCTTAGACAGCGCTTTTAAAAAGTGCTGCTAAAAGTGTTGGTTTAGAAAGCACTTTATCAAAAGCGCTAGTAAAGGACCACTTTAGACAGCGCTTTTAAAAATCGTTGTCTAAAGTCATATAAAATTTAAAAAAATCTCAAAAGCGCTTCTAAAGGATCCTATTAGCCAGCGATTTTCAAAAGCGTTGTTAAAGGCCCGTATTAGCCAGCGCTTCTAAAAAGCGTTGTCTAAAGCCATATAAATTAAAATTAAAAAATAGAATCAATGTATTGTTTCTCTTTTCACAGACTCAAGAACACGAAAAACCTGTCCCTCTCATTCTCATGAACAAAAACCCTTTCCCTATCACTTGTCGTCATTGTCCAACCAGCCCTTTCCCTCTGTCCTCCACCGTCTCTCTCAGTTGTCTTCCACCCACACCGACCGATTATCAAGGTAGGTTCTTTCTTGAAAATGTATTTATCTCCATTGATGTCCAAACTTAGTTATCCTCCTATTGATAATGTACTATGCTAACATCTAAGACATTATCCTCCTATTGATGTCCAAACTGAGTTATAAGTATGCATTTTGATTTTTCGGTTCTTGGTAGGGCTTGATAACAACAACACTTTTAGAATTATTGCATTTTCTATATTTTAGCATTATTGCACTTTCAATAACACTTCTAAGATATTATTGTTTTTGAAGTTTGGATTCAGTTTCTGTATGTTTCATTATTGCATTTTGTATTATTGTCATGCATTGTTGCATTTTGTATCATCTTTGTTGGTTTGTGATCAAATGTGATGAGAAGTCAGAAGAGGAAGCAATGTTATGTATTATAATTTATCTATCACTCTCTCTATGTATGTGTATATGATTATTAAGTAAGAACTTTCTAAATGTTTCTCTTTTGGTTCTTTGATTTGGAATAAAAAAGATGATGATGGTTTTTTTTTGTTATTTTGATTGGTTTCTGAATTGTTTATCATGTTTATATTCTCCATGAACTAGTATTTTTTTACTTGTTGGTTGCTTGGTTTCTTTACTTTTAATACTATTTTACTGATATAAATTTCAGAATTGTTTAAGCATTATTATTCCTAATAATGTGTTTCTGTTGGAAAGAAATATAATATGATAGAAAAGATTCATAAGTGATTTGTTTCTCATACAATTTTTCACAAAAAACTTGTCTAAGAAAATATTCGTAAGGTTTGTGGTTAAGCTATTATATCCCTATATATATATATATATATATATATATATATATATATATATATATATATATATATATATATATATATATATATATATATATATATATATATATATATATATATATATATATATATATATATATATATATATATATATATATATATATATATATATATATATATATATATATATATATATATATATATATATATATATATATATATATATATATATATATATATATATATATATATAACTTGTTTTTGATGATCCCTTTGTATTGGTGTAGTTAGTCGAAGACCATCACCGATTCGAAGAACATCAAAGCCGCATCATCCGCCGTCGACACCAATAACCCCTTTTCTTTCTTTGGTAAGTCAAGTTCAAATTATATCTGTATTGATCAATTAAAAAACACAATTATTTTTATATAGATATATTTATTTTTAGTCCATGTTAATAACTCTAGAAATAAATTTCTAGAAATAATTTGTTTAATTCATACAAAAAGTGAATAATCCGTTTATAGTGTTTTTGTTTACTTGAATTAGTAGAAAAAAATGGATAAAAAATGGATGTCTACCAATCTATTGTTAAAAGAGTACGAGAATGGGGTATTGGAATTCGTTATGTTTGCTGTTAAACACGCCAAAGACCCCATTCGAATGAAGTGTCCTTGCTTGGGTTGTTGTTATGTGGGTCGGGTTGACGCAGACGGATTTAATTTTCATTTACTAATACATGGAATTGATAGAAGTTATACGTGTTAGATATTTCACGGTGAAAAAAGTAACGACAATGTTAAAACGGGGGAGAAAGTAGTACGGCCTATGCTTCAGACGACAAGGACACAAATACATATGATTTTGATTGAGTCGAAGAGATTGCAGATGCACTTGAAGAAGATCTTCAGGATTGTCCCAAAATGTTTTAGAGATTGGTAAGCGATGCAGAGAAACCGTTGTATAAAGGTTGCACTAAATTCACAAGACTGTCTGCGGTATTAAAGTTGTACAACTTAAAGGCGGGTAATGGATGGTCTGATAAAAGTTTCACAAAGTTATTAGCCCTTATGAGAGATATGCTTCCGGAGGATAATGTTCTTCCCAATCGAACCCATGAGGCCAAAATTTTTTTTTGCTCTATTGGCATGATCTATGATAAGATACATGCTTGTCCAAACGATTGAGTTTTGTTTCAAAACAAATATACATCGTTAAATGAGTGCCCTAAATGCGGTTTGTCTCGATATAAGAAAAAATTGTCTCCAGCAAAAGTCTTATGGTATTTTCCTATAATTCTGAGATTTAGGCGCATGTTTCATAGTGAAACCGATACAAGACATCTGAATTGGCATGCAGATGAAAGAATTATTGATGGAAAGTATGGACATCCGGCAGATTCACCACAGTGGTAGAAAATTTATAATGATTATCCTGATTTTGGAGAAGAAGCAAGAAACCTTCGCTTGGCTTTATCTACTGATGGAATGAACCCGCATGGTCTTCAAAGTATCTCACATACCACATGGCCTGTGATTCTTATGATTTATAATCTACCTCCATGGTTATGTATGAAGCGTAAGTACATGATGTTATCTATGTTAATTTTTGGGCCTAAACAACCAGGGAATGACATGGACGTATACTTGACACCTTTGATCAAATATTTAAAGATTTTGTGGGAGAATGGGGTCGAGGTTTATGATGGGTATAGGAAAAAAAGTTTCGATTTGAGGGCGATGTTGTTTGGAACAATTAATGATTTTCCAGCATACGAGAATCTAGCTGGGTATAGAATTAAAGGTCAACGTGTGTGTCCTGTTTGTGAAGATGGAACCGATACGACGCGTTTGGAACTTTGTCAAAAGAATGTGTTTCTCATTCATCATAGATTCTTTCATTCTAAACATGACTACCGTGTGTGGAGAAAAGCATTCAATGGAGACACCGAACAATGTAAACTCCACCTGCATTGTCAGGTGACCAAATTTTTGAAAAGGTGAAAGATGTGTGTACTCAGTTTGGCAAGCCTTTTGCTCATACGATTGTCAAAGGTGGGTGGATGAAGAGATCGATTTTTTTTAATTGCCATATTGGAAGTCTCTGTATGTGAGACATTTTCTCGATGTTATGCATATTAAAAAAATGTATTTGAAAGTGTTATTGGTACGTTACTCAATATTAAAGGAAAGTCTAAGGATGACCTTAAAGCAAGGGAGGATATGTTAAAGATGGTAATACGAACTGAACTAGGACTCGTGAAGAAAGGAAGTTGAACATATCTACCACCTACTGCTTTTACTCTATCTAGAAAGTAGAAAAACATATTGTGTAAGTTTCTAAGTGAAGTTAAAGTTTCAGAAGGATACTCTTCAAATATTAGAAGAATTATGTCTATGAAAGACATCAAGTTAAAGAGTTTAAAGACACATGATTTCCATGTTATAATGGAGCATTTTCTACCAATAGGTATACGTTCTATTTTGCCAGATAAAGTAAGCAGCGCGATAACTAAGTGTGTTTTTTCTTTAGGTCAATTTATAGTAAGGTGATTGATCCTGAGATCTTACCAACATTGCAAAAAGAAATTGTTATTACTTTGTGTAAGCTTGAAATGTATTTTCCTCCCTCATTTTTTGACATAATGGTACATCTAGTTGTTCATCTTGTGAAAAAGACACAATTGTACGGACCAACTTATATGAGATGGATGTACCCTGCTGAATGTTATATGAAAGTATTAAAAGGGTACGTGAAAATACTAAGTCGCCCAGAGGGTTGTATTGTTGAGTGATACATTGTTGAAGAAGCGGTTGAGTTTTGTACTGAATATTTGTCCAAAGTTCAATCCATTGGACTCCCCAAAAGTCATATTTTTGAAAAAAAAGGAAGGTAAAAGATTAATTGGAAATAAAATTGTGACAGTATCAAAAGATGAACGAGATCAAGTGCGTCTATATGTTCTTCATAATGACAGTGAGGTTGAGCCATATGTTAAAATGCACAAGGATGTACTCTGAGGGTTAAATCAGAATAGAAATGAAAATTGGATAATACGGGAGCACAATCAAAGTTTTATACCATGGTTTAAGGATCATATTTTTCAAAGCTTCATTTAGATCCCGCTTTAATAACAGAAAGGTTGAGATGTTTGACATATGGTCCAAGTTTGCATGTATTTTCTTATATCACATACGCAATTAATGGATACACATTTTATACTAAAGAACAAGATGATAAAAGTACTATGCAAAACAGTGGTGTCACCGTGCTTACTAAAGCAATGCACATTTCAAGTATGAAGGACCTAAACCCCAAATATGAAAATCTGTCATATTTTAGGGTTATCGAGCATATTTGGGTGTTTGATTACGAGAAGTTTCAGATTCCTATCTTTGGTTGCAAGTGGGTAAGTAGTAGTGGCATACGAATGGATAAGTCAGGATTTTTGCAAGTGGATCTTAATAGGGAGGGGTACAAAGACGAGCCTTTTATTCTAGCCTCTCAAGCTAAACAAGTGTTCTATGTCACTGACTCGACGAGTACAAAATGGTCTGTAGTGCTTTTATCTAACAAAGTGGTTGATGATAACGGTGTAGACCAAGGTGATATTGATGATGAGAATGAGTCATGTATTAGACGGAATGAGTCGTATATTATAATTGATCAAGATGAGAATATTATAGTGGATGAATCATATATCAGAAATGATCATAATGAGGGAATTTGGATAAATCCATATGTCCGCATTGTTAAGAAACAAGTAATTCATGTTCCAACCAAGAAAAGAAAGAGATGTTAGTGAAAAAGGTATCATATTAAAATGTTTATGTTTATGTTTATGTTTATGTTTATGTTAATTTTTGGCATTGTCATTTTATATATATTTAAATGACAATGGAATTTTATATTGGGTTTATGTTTATGTTTATTACAGGTTAGATGGCTACTAACGAGGATCACCCACATGATGATTCTGGGCATGATGGAGATAAGCCCGTTAATAAAACAGAAATGGAATGTAGAAGAGGAATAACAATAATGAAGAGAATCATTTGAGATAGAGATCGAGGCATAAATTATGATGAGCATTGGAGTCAAGAAGGCCAACTAATTGAGCCTAACGGTTCAAAGTTGACGAGTTAACTCGGTTCGGTGGTAAGGAGAGAAATTCCAATTACATGTGAAGATTGGAGAGCAATAGTGTTGGACGAAGCTAAAGATAAAATATGGAGTGCGATACAGGTACCATATGTGATGTATTTGTTTTTAATGATGATTATGTCTTTAAATTACGTATACTAACGCACTTTGTGTATGATTTTCGTAGAGGTCGTTCAACATTGAGGATACCAGGAGAGATTATATACTCAAATTGGCTGGAAAATTACATAGAGGGTTTAGAGTTTTTTTATCAAACAAGTTTCTTAGGGATGCAGATAAAATTTTTGTTGATGCAGAGCTTCCAAAGAAATAAGCAGATTTGATTACACCTGAAGACTGGGAAACTTTTAAATCCAAAAGAAATACCCAGAAATTTGAGAGTTTAAGTGTCGTAAATCGACAACGAGTATCAAGTCCAACATATCCATACAGAAAAGGGCATATGGGATATGCACGCTTACAATAATCTATTGTAAGTATCTATAAATTGCAAAGTATCTATAATATATGCACGCTTATATTTAATCATGTTATTTGGCTTAATGTGTAGTTAATAAAGGAGAATAGTTCTAAAACATCTCTTCCGGAACACATTTTGTGGAAGGAAGCCCGTGTGTGTAAGGATGGAGTTGTTGAAGAAAAAGTTCAACAAATTTTTGAGAGATGTGCAAGTATAACATTATTTATTTAATTACATCATACTTTTATTTATTTAATTACATCGTTATTTTATTAACATATCATTATTTAATTATAATATTTCTATGAATTTCAGGAGACTCTTTCTCAGTCTATACCTCCAGATGAAGATAATGATTGCAGGAGAATACTCTCACGAGCATTAGATATTCGTGAGTATTCTGGTCGGGTGAGGGGTAAGGGATTTGGGATCACTCCAACATCCTTGAAGAAAAAATCAAAGACAAAAGCTCCTATCAATAAAGAACTTCAAAAAAAGTTGGAAAAGTTACAACAAGAAGTTTATGAGCTGAGAAAGGAAAAAGAAATAGATCAAGCTACAGGTTTTAAAGATACTAGTGACAAAGGTAGTATCAATGGTAACTTTGGACCAAATATTCCCGAGGTAATTATATACCATATTTATAAATTATATAACAATATTTATTAATTATATAACCATATTTATTAATTATATAACCATATTTATTAATGGTTATAGGGCATTTCCCAATGTCAACTCTATTTGTCGTCATCGACTTATTGGATGGTTGGCAAGGGAAAAGTGTATAATACTTAGGGAGAAATGCTTCACCATAAACCGCTCCCAAATGGATTTTTTAAAGTATCAGTTGATGTTGTTTTAGAGGGGGTGCATTGTTACCACTGCCTGACGATGTGGCGGATGCAACATTGGTAGCAGATGCAATATGATTGTTTGTTACATGGTCGTCAAGCCTCGTTTGCGTAGATAATGAGGTATGCTTAAAACCGCTTACTATTCAAATTTTTAAGGCAATTTTACTTGCATTTTGTTTACATGGTAATGTTAGACTCCAACAAAATCCATTCCAAAAGATAAGGAGATTAGGCGGGAAACCGAGTCAATTGCATCAATTGAGGTACAACACAATTATATGACATTTATGCTATGAGAAATGCTAATTTGTGATTTTATACTTCCCATAACTAATTATATGATAACTAGATTCATGCTAAAGAGATTGCACAAGTCAGTAGGGGTAAGGTGCCTGAAATTAGCAATATTTCCATACAAAAAAAGAATGTTGCTAAGAAGACAGTGGCTAGCAAAAAACTACTACTCAGTTCAGGTCGTGCCTTCGGACATATTTAGGAATAACAGATATTCTGGATGGTGGTACCCGCCTTATACCTATGAGTTCAGACATCTTTAGGTTTGAATGCCTGGAAGCAATTGGTAGAGAGGATATGGAGCAAGTTTTTAGACATTTGGAATTAGGCTTTGGTGTTATTGGTACATACATCAGGTATACTCCGATCAACTTTGTTTAATTAGATGAACAATTTATTTCCTCATTTCAATGAATATAGTATAATGTTAATGATGTTTTAATTTAAGGTTTATGTATGACAACATTGTGTGCCCGCGTGGATTAGAAGAAAGATTTTCTTTCTTAGCTCCCAACACTTTCAATTCAGGGTTAATCGTAACAAGACTAGATGATGTCATAGCATATGTACTCGGTTTATTCGTGGCCAGCAAATATACTGAGAAGTTGTTCTTTTTTCCATATAATAATGGCAACGGGTTAGATTTTCATCCTAACTTGATCTACTATAATTTTCTGTTTTTGGCCATTGTTTAATCTTTGTTTAATCTTACAGTGAAAATTGGTTATTGGTTGTGATTAATCCTATGAGAGAAACTGTGTATTATCTGGATTCATTATACAATGATTGGTAAACATATCCAGATTTGAAGCAGATGATTGACACCTAAGTTTTTTGCTCCCAAAGAGATATTCGAGTTTATGTTTATGTTTATGGTCAACATATCTGGATTTGTGTTTATGTTCATGTTTCTATGTGAGATTGTTCTAAACAGTCATTCATATTTTATTATAGCGTTCTACTAGCTTTTCACTCCCAAAGTGATATTCAAGTGCCAAAAAGTAGAGCCGACAACGTTACATGGATCATAGTGGAGGTATATTTTCACAAAGAGATATTCAGTTTTGATTACATTAGTGATGATACTTGATAAAACAATTTAGGGGGTATATCCTGATAATATTCGTATTTTCTTTCCATGTGTAGTGTCCTCGCCAGTGTAACGGTATAGATTGCGGCTATTTCATGTTGAGGTTTATGAAAGAAACTATTCTTTTGGATCGATTAGAGATTCCATCCACGGTATGGATTTCTAACTTAGGAATTACATACTATTTTCATATTTTGTGTTTCTCATAAAATGACATATTGTTTTAACTAAATCACATACTATGTTATATTATTATATATGTAGTACTTTGAGGAATTCAATTGTGCACATTACTCAAAAGATCAATTGGATAAACTTATGGAGGAATGGTGTCAATTCATTATCAGGTTGAGAATTTTATAAGCTAAGGTATATTGTCTTATTTCCTTTGATGAGAAATTTCAAGATTTGAGTATAAATTAAATTCGAATAAAGTGCAACGTTAATATTATCATGTTATGAATTTTGATCATTTGGTTTTTTTCCAGGTTTATAGGTGCATGTGTAGAAGATAGAGCTAAGATATTCATGTTGTTGTTGTTTCATGAGAATTCTCGAAGATAGTAAGAAGTAGATGTAACATCAATTTTGAATTTTAGGATTTTTAACTTGTAGAATTTTAACTTGTATCATAAATTTTATAGTTGTTGTTGTTGTATATATAATCAATTTATATATATGTGTAATTTTTATATATGCATATTTTATTGGAATGAAGCTTCCAAATAAGATGCATAATATGGTGAAAACCTGGTTCAAATATGGTTAAAATTCTGATTAGAATGCATTGTATATATTGGACAATGTATTTGTAAGTCAAAATAGGTATTTTATTAAAAAAAAATCGTGACCAATAGACGGAGCTTTAAGAGAAAAGCGATGTAAAAATTAAAAAAAAAACACTGCCTAAAGTGGGAAAGCACTGTCTAAAGTTGGGGAATAGACAATGCTTTTAAAGGAAAGCACTGTTTAAAGCCTAACTTAAAAAAATAACAAAGCTCTGTCTAAAGCAAAAGCGCTGCTAAAGGGGTATATAAAAAAGCGTTGTCTATTTTAAAACCGCTGTCTAACCGGGGCATAAGAAAGTTCTTTTATATTGAAAAAAAGTGTTGTCTTTTCTTTTAGCAGCGCTTCTTTAGGCAGCGCTTTAAAGCGCTGTTAAAAGCCAAAAAAAGCATTGTCTAATGTCTTGTTTGGCATAGCGACACGTGAAGCTACAAAAAATGTTGAATGAAGAAATTAGAAAAAACAAATTGAGTTAGAAGAGGCATTGAGGCTTTCACAAGAGCAAATAATGTGTACATAACAACAAATTCAAAAACAAGTAAAACAACAAATACAACAACAAATGCAACAAATGCAAAAAATGTTTCAACAACAATATGGTTTTGGCGGAATTAGAGTGGTTAGTAACCAATGAGCAGTAGACGAGGATGAGAATGCTAAAGAAAACGGAAGTGACGATGACAATTTCAATCAATGAATATCATTATGAACTTAATTATTTTGAATTAATTTTGAATTTTTTTAATTCTAGATTTTTTTAATTAAGTATGAATTTAAATATATAAAATTAATTATAAATTTAATATTTTTAATTAATTTATAAATTTAAATCATTTATTATATTTATATTATTCTAAATATTAATATTTAGAATAATATAAATATATCATTTTTTTATTATATTATATATTGTTTGCGTTGTGAATTTCATTTGGCAGAATTTTAAATTTTTGCTAGGTGAATTTCCCCCTGCAACTTTATGTCTAATCAAACTTTGACAGGTAAATTTCACCTGCAAGTTTCTGTTGTTTCTGCTCTACTCTGAACTCTCCTGCTATCTCTGCTCTGACATGCTTGTCTTCAGCTCTGAACATGGGAAAGGAGTTACGAGGTGAGTTTCACCTGGCAAAGTTTCAAAGTGATAAATGTCTGGAAAACTTGCGAAGTGCTTTACTCCTTGCAAAAAGTTGGGACTAATGTTTTTGCAGGGTGTTTTGTCCACCTCGCAATAGTTACGTTGCAGGATGATATATGCATTTGCGGGGTGCTATTCAACTAGAAAATTTGAGTTTTTTTGTAGTGTTTGTTTACAAGTGTAAAATAAATTATCTAACCCTTCGATTTCAGTTATAACCGATGGATAAAATAATAAGATTTTATTATAAAAACACTCATTAAACAGATTTTACCCTAATGATATCTTATTTGTAGTCGCCCCACCGTTGCATGCAACATTTTTTTGGGATGGATTGCAAAGCTGAAAAAATGTTTTTCTACCTTGAACAAAACATATTTTCAAACTTTTGCAATCCATCTCAAACAATGGTGTTGATGTAGTTGTTGTTGTTGAAGGTTTTGAACAACCTTCCAATGTTGTAAGTCGAAGAAAACAACTATAATTTTTTTGGGTTGATAACATTGAGAAATTTATTCCTAAAAGTTCTTACTAATGGATTGTAAGTGCAGAAAAAACATTATCCAATTTTTGGAACAAACACCTTATTAGAAGTTGGATGCATTCAAAGTATGCATATTGTATACGATAGTGATAATGATAGCATCAACAACCAATCTTGGATTCAAAGTTCTAACATTCAAGCATCAACATCCTTATGATGGATTAAAAGTGCAGAAAAACCATTGAAGATATTTATTATAAACAATTTATTTTAATATTATGTGTAAACAATGTAATATTAAAAAACAATAATAACTATCACCTCGATTTTTAACCTTAACTGATATGATAATTAAAAGGAGATAAAAATATACATCGATTTTATAAATAAATTGAGGGGTATAATAATGACGTTTTCCCCTAATCATTAATATTATGAAAACGCCCTAAAGAGATAAAATATTTACCACCATCCATTTCATATCTCTTGGATGGACTACAAGTGCAATAAATAAATATTCTTTAGTATATTTCATGGGACCTCAATATCGTCTAAATCTTGTTGCATATAATATATTTTTTAATATTTTGTGAAAACAATGTAATTTAAAAAAATGCTTATTACCTCGGTGATTTGTCATGACCGAGGTGAAAGTTTAGATTTATTTTTTTCTTCTATATGCACTAGCCTTAATAAATACTTGTTGTCCATTTAATGATTAACAACACTCAAGAATCTACCATTAGTGATTCGCGTGAAACCTAAGGGATATCCATTATAAAAGGTCTTTTACGATATTGGAAATCTAACCTAAATGAAATATATGAAGTACTTGAAACCTAAGGACGATTGGAAAAGTTCTCTACGATGGATTGTAAGAGGAGAAAATCATCTTCGTTCAATATTTATTTTATTAAATTTTATTTGTACCAAAATTATTTTTGATTATTGATATTAATTATCTTATCCTGTTTTTTTTCACCAGAATCAAATGCAAGCAAGATCCATAGAGAATAATCTTGCACCTAACGTTTGATATTCACCTAGATTCAATAATTTGAAGATCTAAAGTCTAAATTATAAAGGAATTTGATTTTTATCTAGATCCCTAGGGAATTTGATTTTATCTTAATTTTAATATTTTGTGTAAAAAATGTAATATTTTGGGTTAACAATGTAATAATTTTTTGTTAAAAAAATAAATAATCATACCCCTCAATTATTTGGATAAATTGAGATAAAAGATACACTAGTTTTGAAAATAATAAAATTTGTTATTGGTGGGGTTTGAACTCATGTGCATATAACTTTACCCCTCGATTTTTAAATCATCGAGGTGTTAAGTGACAACTTTTCATGACGTCCTTCGTTATCTCGCTTCATTAGCTGAGGTAAAACACATTTTGCATCCGACATTAAAACCACCTTTTGTAGTAGTGCATATCATTTATTTTCTTTGTTTCATATGAAAGAGAACAAGACATGACATGTTAGTGCTGACCCAGGGGATAATACATGAAGACAACACAAGGAAGAGACCTTAATACAAAAAGCAGAGCCCACTACGTCCTGGTCGTACCATGTCGATGACAAATTAGCAAGTGTATTGATTGTGTCAATGTTATAAATTATAAGATCGTCTCCACAAGGATTCTTATTTGAACAGGGTGAAATTCATGCTATTTGAAAAGTAAAATTTGGGGGTTTTATTGAGAGTTATATGAAAAATGAAAAAACTTGAATAAATATCAAATGAGAAAATAATCAGGTCTTAATTGAATCCCCTAATTTCCCCAATCAATAAATGTGCTTATTTGTCAAGAATTAACTATAAATTAATGGTGAATATACAATACTGCTATATTGAATCACTTGATGTACAACTCACTAATTAAGACTAAAATTCCTTAATTCCTTAGGCGAGTTGGTTATCAAAATCAGGTAATTTAAGTGCGTTAACTAGCCACAACTTATATTTCCATATCCTTAGTTAATTAATAATTTGAACAACCATTCTATTTCAGATTAGTAGAGTAGCATCAATAATCCCTACTCATCTAAATTCACTTTGTGAGTTTATCAATACCAAAATAGCAATAAACACAAAGTAATTGAATAGAAAATATATTATCAATTCATGCAAATAACACAAAACAATCATATGATCCAAAAAAGAACATTTGGTTTATCTTCTAAGACCTAATCAAGAGCAAATTAGCTATTTGTAGTAATACAAGTAAATACCATGAGTTTAGAATAATAATACACTAGATTAGAACTCGCGCGATGCGCGAGTGTACTTCATATTATTTTTTATTGAAATTTTAATTATAGATAATATATTTTATTTTGAGAGAACACACATGTTAAAATATTATATATATAAACTTTATTATACAAAAAATAATAATTTTTAAATTTTATAATTATAATTAATAATATAAGTTTATGATATAAAACTAAATAAAGAAATGGACAGTATAGTTTTAAATTGTATAATCATAATGATGAAATGTAACCAACTTTTAAATTTATTTATAATTCACAATGTAATTTTAAAAATAAAAAAAAGACATGATATATATTATATATATTTTGGAAGAAATTTAAATTATAAATGAAAGTACATATAAAAAGTTTTATAAATTAATGTTTATCATAATCATATTAAAGATATGTGATCATAGTAGGACAAAAAGTTTGATTATATATTCGTTACTACGGATAAGTATTTAAAATTAGATATTGTAATACGGTAGGAGAACTAACTTGTTTGTTTTGCGTTTGATCACAAATGTTGCGGATAGCAAGAGTCGCCACCGACTTTTCTTTTATCCAATAAAGGAAAGAGTGAAAAGAACATGAAATACTTTTTGAGAATTTTCTTGAAAACACTTAAGTTTGGAAAACTTTGCAATGATTCTCGTATCGTTGAGAATGTATACAAAGTGTTGGTTTTGAAAATATTTGTTTGAAACGGTGTGTTTGGAAATATGTTTTGAAGGTGCCATTGTAAGGCAATTTTGAAATGATTCTCGTATCTTTGAGAATGTATACACATTGTTTATTTTGGAAAGTGTTTTGAAAGTGTGAAGTATGGAAATTATTTTGTTTGTGAGCAAGCAATTACTAGCAATCTACCTACTCAAAAAATCTTTGTTTTTTTCCTCCTCCTGTAGATAGTGGTTGTCTACCATTAGTTGGTAGAGAGCAATATCATTGGATGTGAGAGGCAGGCGTGGGTAATCGTACAATTATAGAAGGCAACTTGTAAAATGTTTTAGAAATTGTCGTAAGGGACTAAGATCGTTTATCGAAGGCAACATCGAAGGGTCATCGAGGGACTACGATCTTTTAACTGAGGGTCTTTACTAAAACATCCCACGTTCGAGGGACATGACTATTTTTATCCAAGGCAAAAAGTGTCGGTTACCCTAGAGGTGCAAGTGTGCAAAGTGTTTTATTTTCATGTATTTTATCTTGAATTAGGGTTGTCTAATGTTTGTTTTTAGTTCTTGTCATATAAACCCTAATTACTATCAATAATAAGGAAAGCGATAAATTGTGGAATTTAAATGTCCTATGCTATTACATGCTTTGGGAATGAGGGGTACAAGTTTTTGAATAGGGGGAGAAAAGTAATAAAGCCCTAATTATCTATTACAAACCATATACATAAATAATGATAGAATGTATATAATGTAAAGATGAAGATGAAATTGTTTTTTTGGGGTTTTTTGATAGAAAATGTTTGATAATTAACCTATTTAAACTAATTGATTTTAATTACAAGAGAAGTTGATTAATAATTTATCAAACCCTAAAAGTCTAATTTAATTGAAATTAAGAAGATAATAAACCTAAATCTAATAATTTGTTTTAGAAAATAACTTGAATTTTAATGTCGATTTAGAAAGAAAAAAATTAAAGTGTTGAAAATAAACAAAACCTAGTTCTAAATATTAACAAAAATAAAGTAAGGGTTTAAATTAAAATGTTTTTAATTTAATTATTTAAAAATATATATTATTTATATTTTTGGGTTAAATAAAAATAAATAAGTAAATAATATATAGAAAATATAATGAATATGAAAACAAATTGGGCTTGAGGTGTTAAAAAGTAGAAGGGAGGTAAAAAGGAAAATGGGGCGCTGGGGCCCAAAATAGTTTTTTTTTTGTAAAAGTCAGAAATGAAATAAAATGAAAAGAAATGAGCCTGGTGGTGTCTTAGAAAAAGGAGTGTATGAAAGAAAAATAATTCTGGCGCAAGATGGAGAACCCGAGTGTTGTTTGGATTCCATATGGCTGGCTTGTGAGAGCTCATGGTGGACAAGCGCATATAATGTGTTGGATTTGTTGGCATAGTGATCTGATGGTGTTAAAATGAGGGTGCATGATGGATTCATGGAAGCTAGGCGCGCTTGATCTGCAAGAAATATATGAAAAAACATAAAAGGGTACCACTAGGTCTCGAACCCAGGTCCCTATAGTTCAACGCCTTAAGAACGCTTCCTTTTCCATTGAGGTGGCTGCTTCATCTGGTCATAATACAACATGCAATAAACTTGGTCCTGAATGTTTGAAATGGCTTTATCTTCAACCTTGCGCGCGCAGAGCAACAACATCATTGCTATGAAATCTGATCTTGATCATTTCTCAACCATTTTCAAAAAAAATTCAGAAAGTTATAAATCAACCATATAAATGACTAAAGCTATAAATCAAAGATGAACATGAATTTTGTTTGGTACCAAATAAAACCTACTTTTTTCAGAAAGTTCAAACTCAAAATTCGCATCACTCAGGAAACATAAAGGAAAACTAAAGGCATGGTTAGCTTCAGGGCTATGATGCCTACATTTTTTATTCACAAAGTAACCATTAATGATGTTTGTATAAGAAGTTCAAATTTGAGAAAACATACCTCAAAAATGGAAATCGTGTATGGAGTTTGAGTACCCCTGAGAGTGTGGTGATGATCTGGATAGCTCCACTGGACTCCTAGGAAGCTAATGCAACTCTTACTTTATGCTGAAAGTTCCTGAATCGTACTGGAGGAGTCAAGTTGCAGGTTTGAATATTTAAGTTTGGAAGATAATGAAAATGTAGTTATAGTTATGAAACCGGGATGAGGATGAGTTGTATGTGATGTATGGAAGCTTTGTGATTGATTTAGAGAGGAAACGCATGAGGGGATTGTGAGTTTGAAGTTTTTGGCCAAAAGTTGCAATAATGGAGGTTTGTGTGCAAGTTCTGAGTTTCAGGGAGTTTGAGGGTGTTTCAAGGCTTGTCCATTAGTGTTATGGCTTGCAAACAACCTCTCTATTTATAGAGGAAAGGTTTTAGGACTTGAAGTAATCAGAATCAAGAAATCACATGTTATGGTTTTGAAACTTATTTTTGAAGCAACTTTGACAAATATAGTTTCAATGCATAGTACAAGCATGGCCTGAGTAGTTAGAGGCTCTAGACAAGTTTCTTCTGGCTTTGAGATTATGTGTGATAAGAAGGAACAAGTGAAAAGCTCAAGGAGAGTAGACTTTGTGATTAAAGCCACTTTTCCAAAATGACAATGTTACCTTTGTGCCAAAAATGGATTAATCACTTGGATAATGGCTCAAGTGCTTGGAGAATGGCTCAATCAGTAGTGTAAACATTTAATTATTGAGTGATTTTCAAGTTAGAAGCCTACAAAGCAAGATTTATGCAGCATGGCTTGATATTTGATCAAGTGCTCTTCATGAAAATGCCTTATAATTCAAGAATGGATGCTTAACTTCTTCTCTTCGATTCTCTTAGCTCAAGCATGATTTCTTCAAGTTCTTGGACATTTTTGAAAGCTTGAAACATTGTATACAACCATCATGTTGACCATTTTGGCTAAATCAACTTGGAACTTGGTGAAAAATTTCCAAGAAGTTGGGACACAAAATCTGCCTAACTTGATGAAAATTTCACTAAGTGTTTTAGTAAAAATGTCATGACTTTATGAGTCTATATCTTCAAATCTAAGCATTATTTGGACATCAAACCTAAGTGTGATCGGTGGATCTGGAACTGACTGTTTAAAGCTGGTTCGCGAAATGTCGCGGAAGCAAGAGTCGCCACCGTCTTTTATTTTCTCTAAATGGAAAGGACAAAAGCACAGAAAAATTCCTTGTAGAGATTGCTCTCGGTTCGGGAGGTAGATTATAGAAAGGGAAGGTGTTAGCACCCTTTCTATCCATGGTTATCCATGGGCTCTTAGATACTTGCTCATTTGTGTTTTCAAAAATGTTTGTTTGCTTTTCAATGTGGGTTTAAAAAAGTTTCTTTGAAAGTTTCAGATCGACTCTTGTGTCAGAGTGTTTGAAAACATTGCTTTGAAAGCTTTTGAAAAGTGTCGGTGTGAAAAGATTTTTGTTTGTTTTTGAAGAGAGCAAGTATCTACGAGAACCTACCTACCCTAAGGAATTCGTCTGTGTAGATGTCCTTTAAAGTAGTGCTATCCCACCATTGAGAGGTAGGTAGCACCACTGTTGGAGGTGTTCGGGTCAATTCGAGGTTCGGGACATGGTGATCACCAGAGCAATGGGAAGACACCTTAGAAGCTACCCTCATGCCAGGTTCCCGGATCATGAGGACTTACTAAGACATCCTCTACTCGACGATCACCTTTCGAGGCAAGGCAACAGTGAGGCGTACCCTAGGGGTGGTGTGTGCGATTCGTGTGTCGTTTTCATTTGCATTTGTCTTTAAAGTGATCTACGCTTGATTTTATTATGTCCATTCATTCTTGCATGCTTTTTGTTAACAGTTTAAAAAGTTTGCGGGAAAAAGTAAATCTAAACTATTACAAAAGGCGCGGGTCCACATCGCCAAAATTAAACCGGACCCGATTTGACGGAAAATAAATAAAGAAAAGAATTAAAAAGTGCGAGAACTAAATGTTACAAAGCTTCGGGAGAGATACATAATTATTTAAGCGAAATAAAATAAATGTGCGAAATAAAAGAATTAAGAGCATGGGCGTTGGACCCTTTTGCAAAAAATTAAAGTTAATGAGGAATTAAAAATTAAAATTAAATGTTTTTGGTATTTTCATGTTTTTAAGATTTAATGGAAAAAGAATTAATTAAAAAAACTAAAATGAAATGTTAAACCTAGTTCTAATTATTTTTAAGTTATTAAGAAAATATTGAATTTTTTAATCTAAATTAAACCTAATTTTTACATACAATTTTAATTGTGAAAATAAATAAAATAATAATATTATTGTGAAAAAGAAAAAAAGGATAAAACACTTATTAAACCTAATTCTGTATTTTTGGATTTTTGTTATGAAAAGAATTTAAGTTAAACCTAATTTAAAACTAAATTTATTATATACAATTTATTTACAAGAAAATGTGAAAATTAAATATTTTATTATGTTTTTGTCTTTTTCTGATTTTTATGAAGTTTTTATATTTTGTGAGAATAATTAATTAAATTAAAACAAACAAAGTAAATAAAATAACAAAAATAAAATATAAGAAAAGAATAGAAAATTACAAACCAGGGAGGGGTTCAGTCCCAAATTAGGAGGTATGGGTCCAGTAATTTGGCCCAACAAGCTCTTAGATCCGTTTGACTTTGGCCATTAGCGTGTAGCGACGTTGACCTGGGCATAGCGTGTTCTTTGAATCCACGCCCTTGATCTGGTTCTAACGTGCACGTGGATGGATAGATGATGAAGTACATGGTGCGTCTATGTTACTGAAGCTGCATGGGAAACGTTATTGAAAAATAATATAGAAATAATACAGACCTGGGGTTCGAACCCAGGTCTTGAGCTTTGCCAATCCTTATGTTTGCCGTCTGTGCCAATTTACGCGTTTGTTAAATAAATAAACAATAAATATTATAAAAAGAAAACGGAGAGTTAATGGATCCAACGCGCGAAAATTCAAACTGGCTAATCATGTTTTGCCAACGCATCGTCCTCTTCATCATCCCTGTAACATAAAACATTAGGCAACAGTTTTGCACGCGTCCTCTTAGGCCGGTTTCCAGGAAATAACGATTAAGCCTACAGTGTTCATAAATTAGGCGCGAGCATGGTGTCTTCTCCGTCTAGATGAGCCGAGTCGAATGATGGTGGTCTCAAAGGCTAATTTTTCCTTGTTTCAAAAGCCCCAAATTAAGGTCCTGTAAACCCTAAAAAATAACCATGGCATATTCTTGTATAGCTCACAAAAACACAATTAATTCATCCAGTTAGCTTCAGAACACGTTATTCAATATAACTGCATACTCAAAATGCCATGAAAACGCTTAAATCTGGAAACACGAATTTGAAAAATATGAGAGAAAAGTAGACTTCTGTATACCAATTCAACGCGTTAGAGTGGGTGTTCTTGATCTGAAAACTTTCCTTGATGTTCCAGGAAGGTGATAGAATGGTTCTTTTTGCCTGAATCGTCCTCCAACCTTACTTTCAGAATTGAGTTTTTAAGCCAAATTTCCAAGTTTGTATATTGGTCTCTAGCGCAGCTTTCCGTCTCTTTGCATTAGGTTTCTCATCAGGCCTATGTAGTGAACAAATTAGGTCAACAAAACTCAATAAAATCCAATGCCATAATGGTTTTGCATATTTGATTTTCTTAAGATCTTTTCATATCTTTTTCAAGTGTATTTTGTGTCAATTATGCCCAAATCAATCCAATTCTTTCCTATTTGACCTATGCACGAAATCTTGATGGCAAAGCATGTATAAAAAGATTTGAAAACTTAGATTAGTATTTTTCATATATTTAATTTGATTTAAATGAATTAATGTGAATAAAAATTCAAATAAATAAATAAAAAATGAGAAAATACTTCCCTTTGGGCCAAATGGTCGTGCACATGTTTTGGATGATGTATTTTGGAAGAAAAAGAGGCCCATTAGCATTTTTAAGACTTTTGAAGCAATGTTGACTTTTCAAAATATCCAAAAATTTCCCAATTTCCACAAGGCATAACTTGCTCAATTTTTAAGCTTTTCTCATGTTCTTGGACATTTTGGAAAGGTCTTTGAGTCCTTTAACTAATGCCTTTTGTCCCATGTCATTTTGATTTACCAATCTCAAGTTATGGCCTTTGACTTAAAGTCCCTTTTTGTTGACTTTTAAAAATGACCTATAATGTTGAAATTGATAACTTTTTGTGAGAGCATTTATTGGACTTGAAGTATGAAGATGAGTTGTAGGAAATGTCTTTCTCTTCAAAATGAGCTTTGGATGAAATTTTTCTGATAATCCATGTGAAAGTTATGCCCTGGTCAATTTCAGTTGACTTTTTCAGCTGTCCAAATAAGGAAACTTTTGCATCTTTGATGATTTCTGAGCCAAATTTTGAGAATCATGATCAAGCATTGATCAAATGATGTTTGTGGCTTCAAAATGATATGTTGACCAAAAATTTGAACTTTTGACTGTCAAATGACCATTTTGCCCCTACAGTTGACTGTAGTGCAATTTAGGGTTTTTGACTGTGCAATTTTGAGCTGAATGCCTTGAAACTTGATATGAGGATATTTGACCATATTTGTAGGCATGTGAGACTTGATTGGGCCTTTGAAAACTTCCTTTTCTTGATCAGAACACAAACCCTAGTTTTGACTGTATAGGGGACCTTTGCACTGTGCAACCCTTGGGGAATTTTGCAGCTTGACTTGGCTATTTCTTGAAGAATATGGGAGGGCAAATTTTGGGGTACAACAGTTGCCCCTGTTCAATCTTCTTAGACCTGAGGATGCAGATTGGCTGACGTGCCTTTCGTAATCCGAGGGTAGAAGATGATTGGACACTAGAGTGCCCAGAAATTTGCGCTCACATAGTGGCAGTGTGGTGGGAATGGGCTTATAGATGCCATTTGGAGGTTGCTGGATAGGATGATGGGCTTATAGATGCCATCTGGATGTTGACCGCGTAGGAAATTCCTTAGCGAGAACCTGCATACCTGCAAAAGAACAAATGAGTACCTGACACGTTGCAGGAGCTGGTTTTCAGATGCTTGGTATAGATGTGTCCTGACTGGTTACAGGAGCTGGGTCTGGAGCTTCAAAAGATGATGAATGAACCAGGTATGGTTACTGCCTTAGGCTGAATGGTAAGAGAACCTTGGGCGACTTTAACTTCAACAACGCTCGTTGAGAAAATCTTGGTGGGAAATACCATCTTCGCAGGATCGGAACGAGAACCATAGGCCATTATAATCTGAAAGGGAATCACCTCACTCGCCGTTGGAGAGGGAATCATAGGAAAAGGAATTGTCACCTCACTCACCGTCGGAGAGGGGACCATGGGAGACTATCACCTCACACTCACCGTCAGAGAGGGAAACATCTGAAAAGGAATTACCACCTCACTCGCCGTTGGAGAGGGGACCATAAGAGACTATCACCTCACACTCAACGTCGGAGAAGGAAACATATGAAAAGGAATTACCACCTCACTCGCCGTTGGAGAGGGGACCATAGGTTCTGCTGAGTCTTTATCAGAAAAATCTGTTGGGAATCGATTTAGCTGGACTAGAGGAGGTCTTGAAATATCTTCAACTGGATAAGCATCAGGGAGATCTTAGGGTCGATCTGACTGAACCAGAGAAGGCCTTTGACTGGATAAGCATTAGAAAAATCTTAGGGTCGATTTAACTGAACAGGACAAGGTCTTGGAATAAGTGTCAGAACGTCGCCATATCTGGTTCATATCTGGACTATATCTGGAAGGAAATCTGGAAGCAGCATCAGAACGTTACCATATCTGGGTCATATCTGAAACTATATCTGGAAGGAAATCTGGAAGCAGTATCAGAACGTCACCATCTCTGGGTCATATCCGAAACTATATCTAGAAGGAAATCTGGAAGCAGCATCAGAACGTCACCATATCTGGGTCATATCTGAACTATATCTAGGAGGAAATCTGGAAGAAGTATCAGAACGTTGCCATATCTGGGTCATATCTGAAACTATATCTAGAAGGATATCTGGAAGCAGCATCAGAACGTCGCCATATCTGGGTCATATCTGAAACTATATCTAGAAGGATATCTGGAAGCAGCATCAGAATGTCACCATATCTGGGTCATATCCGAAACTATATCTAGAAGGAAATCTGGAAGCAGCATCAGAACGTCACCATATCTGGGTCATATCTGAAACTATATCTAGAAGGAAATCTGGAAGCAGTATCAGAATGTCGCCATATCTGGGTTACATCTGAAACTATATCTAGAAGGAAATCTGGAAGCAGTATCAGAACGTCGCCATATCTGGGTTACATCTGAAACTATATCTAGAAGGAAATCTGGAAGCAGTATCAGAACGTCGCCATATCTGGGTTACATCTGAAACTATATCTAGAAGGAAATCTGGAAGCAGCATCAGAACGTCGCCATATCTGGGTTACATCTGAAACTATATCTAGAAAGAATTGTGATAGTTGATAGTAATCATTTTTGTATTGATCTTTTTCCTGAAAAGGCAAAACATAATTGTATGCAAAATCATGATGCATGAACTGTATGTCTTCAAAATTGATGAGATTCGTGTAGTATGATGCATATATGCATGCTATAATGTATGAAGATGTGATGTTTATGCATGTATTTTTGTCTAGGAAAGTAAATCCTTGACGGGTGCCGGGAAGTCACTCCTGGGCTACTGTTGGAGAATTAGATCTTGCTCCGCTGGGGATGATAACTGCAAGAATACCGGTAGGAGAAGATGACTCCGTTGCGGAATAAAACTTGGCAAATGGAAGATTTTGCGGAGAGAAAAAACTCTAGCGACCATGCTGGGGAGTGATACTCTGTGGGAAGAGAGATACTTTTGCTGAATTGTTGATAATAACTTACTGGGGATACCCTTGTTGTTGGAAATGCTGATGGACTTCGCTGGGGTAGGAAGACTTCGTCGAGGACGCTCTTTCCGTGGCTTTTGGCTGAGGATAACCCAGTTATATCCTGTTAAGGAAATAACTCTTTGAATAAAGCCGGGCGACGCGTTCGTGCCTTGAGAGGGGTAAGCTTCCGTAACTTATTGGGGATAAGCTTAACTGCTTGGGGAGATGAATTCCAACTTCCCTGGGGAACTGGATTGGACTCTCTTGGGGGAGTATTGAACTGTATTGGTTATGTTCTTCCACGGAACCCACCCTGATACCTTGGAGGATAGAACAATCAGGTTGCTTAGACCACTCTTTATTGCCCCTGTTTCTATGGGGGAGGCACTCGTGGGGTGCTGATAGTTGTTGATGGACAAACCTTCTTCTGGTAGGCAGATGGTAGGACATAGTCGTACGCTTTAATCCCTAACTTTTGCCTGGACCGCCCTTTCGGGTTTTTAGTCCACCGGGATACCCATTTTTGCTCAAGCCGCCTTTTCAGGTTTTCGACTTGTCGGGTGTACAGATTTTTTTCATTTTGTCCCTTCATTTTGCCTGAACCCTTTTGGTTCGCCGGGAAGCCCTTATTTTTGCCTAGGTGTGTCAACCTAGCGGGTCTTTGATTTTGCGTAGTATTTTTCGACTATGTCCACGCTCTTAGAATGCAGGTAAGTGCCCCTGGCTGCTTGTGTTGCCATATTACCAGAAGGTGTCTGATCGTGCAAGATTCGTTGCTGGAGTGCCCCAAGTGACTCGGGCAGAGATTTTCCCCAGGCTTTTTGGCCTTTTGAGAGATTCTCTGGATCTTGCTTAACTGCCCCAGATGGTAGACCATGATCAGGTCATGCCCCTTGATTGGAAGTGCCTTTGTTCACTAGGTATTTCTCGTGCGAATTTCCCTGCTGTTCAAACAAAAAGTCATATGCAAACAAAGTTATGTTAAAAATGCAAAGCTTATGTCTGTCTTGAAAATTTTTGAAAATGCATTTTTTTTTCATAAAACAAATGATTGTTTGTAAAACGTGATGTCAACTCCGTATTTACCGTAAGCCTTAAGGAGTCAGGATACCTTTCGTAACAATATGCTTTCGAACTAACCCATGCTTCAGCTAGGACTTTTGAGGGTTATAACGTGGCCTGGTTCACGGTTTAAGAAACAAAGGATAAAGGCTCAAATTATTTGTACCCACCCGCTCTTCGTGATGTTCTCCAAACCTAAACTCAGTTGATCGTGCGTTAGACCTTTTTTGAGTTTTTGTCCTGATGTTCCAATGATGGTTCAGGTATTGATGATTTATTCTGAATAGGCAGTCATTTTTTGCTTTGGTTGAGGATTTGTAGGACCTCTTTTTTTTTTATTTCGCTATCCCTAAATTTTGCCTGAACTGTTTCTTTTGTGGTTACAATCAGCGGGATGCCCCAGTTTCGTAAGTCCCTTTTATAGGTTTTGACTTTTTGGGCTTTTCATTTATGATTTTGTTTTTGATAATGACTGCCTGTCCTTATGATTGTTCTGAACCATCACTGTCTTTTGTTTTTGGAAAGACTCATTTGGTGCCATTCATTGTGCACTTGGATCAACTGAGAAGCCTACCCTGCCCCAGGTTATGATTAAGGGTTTCAATTTTCGAAAATAAAACTCCTACTTCTTTGGCTCAGATGGGTTGACGAGGGATTATCTTCCTTATAACTCCAGTGTTTAGGATTTGAAACAATGCCTGTACCTCATCAGAGAGGTCTGTTCAAAAGCATACTGTAAAGATAGCGGTATCGTTTTCGTCATCCTCCCTCAAGAGACTCAGAATTATTAACCAAGAGTTGATCATCAGAAAAAATATGAAAAGAATTTTGAATATAATGAAAACAATTGTATTAATTCCCAAAACAGACATATGCGATGCATTAATAGAATAAAAGAGTTTGCTATGACATTAATTGTTTATATAAGCAAAGAAAAACACAACTCAGGAATTCAAATAAACAAAAGGTCTTCAACGATTGGGTAACGGAGCAGTGATTATGTTCGGAGTCTCAGGCACTTCAAACTGAATCTCCCCGGCGTCGATCATGTCTTGAATTTTGTTCTTGAGAGGCCAGCAGTTGTCCGTAGTATGCCCCGGGCTATCAGAATGATATGCGCACCTATCGTTGGGATGATAGTTAGGAGCCGAAGTGTTCGGATTCCGAAGAGGAGCCCTTAAGGTGATCAACCCTGCCTTCAACATTTGTTGTAGTGCTTGATCCAGCGACATGTTGAGTTTGGTATACTGTCGTTTCTCCTTGCGCTGCTGCCCCTGTCCTTGTTGAGCAGGTCCAGGATTGGAGATTTGGATTGCCCCTACCTCATGACGGCTCTTTTTACCGTGCACAACATTGGATTCTTTCTTTCCATGATGAGGTTTTTTATCAGAAGGTGCAGCCTCTTGAATTTTCCCAGACCGGATACCAGCTTCTATCCGCTCTCCAGTCAAGATAAGATCTGTGAATCCAGCAGACGAATTCCCAATTAGGTGGTTGTAGAACGGACTAGACAGGGTCCCCAAGAACATATCGACAAGTTCCCGATCAGTCAGAGGTGGTTGTACCCTTCCAGCAAGATCCCTCCATTTCTGCGCATATTCTTTAAAACCTTCACTTGATCCTAACGACATACCCTGGAGTTGGGTACGCGTAGGAGCAAGGTCGGCATTATATTGATACTGCTTGTAGAAAGCAGTAGCCAACTCCTCCCAGTTACGAACCTTGGTCCCATCTAGCTGATAGAACCATTCGAGATGAGTCCCTGAAAGACTCTCCTGAAAGAAGTGGATCCACAAATTCTTGTCCACCGTATATGGTTGAATCTTCCGAACATAGGACCTGAGATGTAACTTGGGACAAGACGCCCCGTCATACTTGGTAAAGGATGGTGCTTTGAACTTCCGAGGAATAATCACACCAGTTGACAAACCCAGATCTCCAAAATCCAGCCCAGGTACCTGTTGGATCTCCATAGCATTCAGCCTATCCTCCAACTGTTTGTACTTGTCTTCGGCAGGAGGGTATTGTTCGTCGTTGAAATCTGTCTCGTTGTCGGAGACCACTGGACTAGGCACCCTTTCCCCCTGATGACTACCTTCCCTCACAGATGGAGTTGTCCTCTCAGTTTCAATCTGCGGTGCATTCCCAGATCTGCGTCTAGGGCTGAACAAAACAGTCCTCCTCTTCTTCTTTTCTTTCTTCAAGAGCAGAGCCTTCAGATCTTGTTGCCCCTGGGTCAAGTTCATGATCAAACCTTGGAATTGGGCGTTCTGAGCCTGGAGGGCCTTGATGGACTGCTCAGCTGATGATTCAGGATTCATGACGATCGGCTGAAATAAACAGCGAAGAAGGGTAAGCAACCTGTCAAAGGGACACCTGCAATGCAATGAG
Source organism: Vicia faba (assembly GCA_948472305.1). NCBI lineage: Eukaryota > Viridiplantae > Streptophyta > Magnoliopsida > Fabales > Fabaceae > Vicia > Vicia faba. The sequence continues at coordinate 1,029,061,316 of OX451738.1, forward strand.
ATGTATGATATGCATGCAATGTTTTCAAGGACCTCGCAGGGTAAACAGAGAAACTTGTTAGAGTTGGAAACTGGCAACTTGATTGAAGGAACTTCCTGTTGTAGAGAGCCCTTCTTCAAGGGTCAAAGGCTCACCATATCCAGTGGGTCATAGCCCCTGACACCCTTGGCTAGAGGAAAATAAATCCCCTTTGCCCCTTGCTGGGTGTTTGATTCATCATGACCTGCATCACAAGCCCTTGAGATCCTTGAAATGGGTTAGGATGTATGCAATGGTATGATGTCATGATATGCATGGGGTAATGTGAGTAACCCTGTTATGAGTCCAACTTAAGGACTGCAAACCAAAACCTGCAAGAAACTTAGGATACCCTGTCATGAGTCCCAGTTAAGGACTATAAACGAAACCTGCAAGAAACAAATGTCAGGTAACAAGCATGCAAATAGTCAAGTACGAAGGCACACAAGTCACACAAGAGAAGCCCTTAGAGTTTAGGCCAGCATGAGGTCTGGGTATTACCCTCTTTCAGTTGGTTGGTTCATACCTGTCCTATCAAAGTAACCGGGTTCTTAGAGGATCCCAATATCATTGACTACCCTCAATCGGTCATAACTCCAGCATCGCAATCTTTTCTTGCGGCCAGAACCATCACGAGAGTTTAGCCTCAATGGGCGTAGCATACTGCTACTGTTCTAATGGCCAAGTTGGGTCATTTAAGGTTCTAAGGTCGGTTGGTGCTTAATGACTCCTTGGAAGACCCATATTCTCCCCGTTTCAACACGAGGGATATCGGTACAGACCAAGGCGCCACACCAACGTAGCCACTGCTTCACCCATGTCGGTATACGCCGGACAGGTCCCTCACAGCTTATGCTACCTAAACAGGGTATCCCCAGATCCGGGTTAGGATCTATGTAACTCCCATGCAACCCACAATAATAAAGCAAGCAAAGAAGACAATTGAAAACACAGTGATCTTAGCCCTAAGGTACACCTCACTTTAAGTTTATCCCCAGCAGAGTCGCCAGTTCTGTGATCGGTGGATCTGGAACTGACTGTTTAACGCTGGTTCGCGAAATGTCGCGGAAGCAAGAGTCGCCACCGTCTTTTATTTTCTCCAAATGGAAAGGACAAAAGCACAGAAAAATTCCTTGTAGAGATTGCTCTCGGTTCGGGAGGTAGATTATAGAAAGGGAAGGTGTTAGCACCCTTTCTATCCATGGTTATCCATGGGCTCTTAGATACTTGCTCATTTGTGTTTTCAAAAATGTTTGTTTGCTTTTCAATGTGGGTTTAAAAAAGTTTCTTTGAAAGTTTCAGATCGACTCTTGTGTCAGAGTGTTTGAAAACATTGCTTTGAAAGCTTTTGAAAAGTGTCGGTGTGAAAAGATTTTTGTTTGTTTTTGAAGAGAGCAAGTATCTACGAGAACCTACCTACCCTAAGGAATTCGTCTGTGTAGATGTCCTTTAAAGTAGTGCCATCCCACCATTGAGAGGTAGGTAGCACCACTGTTGGAGGTGTTCGGGTCAATTCGAGGTTCGGGACATGGTGATCACCAGAGCAATGGGAAGACACCTTAGAAGCTACCCTCATGCCAGGTTCCCGGATCATGAGGACTTACTAAGACATCCTCTACTCGACGATCACCTTTCGAGGCAAGGCAACAGTGAGGCGTACCCTAGGGGTGGTGTGTGCGATTCGTGTGTCGTTTTCATTTGCATTTGTCTTTAAAGTGATCTACGCTTGATTTTATTATGTCCATTCATTCTTGCATGCTTTTTGTTAACAGTTTAAAAAGTTTGCGGGAAAAAGTAAATCTAAACTATTACAAAAGGCGCGGGTCCACATCGCCAAAATTAAACCGGACCCGATTTGACGGAAAATAAATAAAGAAAAGAATTAAAAAGTGCGAGAACTAAATGTTACAAAGCTTCGGGAGAGATACATAATTATTTAAGCGAAATAAAATAAATGTGCGAAATAAAAGAATTAAGAGCATGGGCGTTGGACCCTTTTGCAAAAAATTAAAGTTAATGAGGAATTAAAAATTAAAATTAAATGTTTTTGGTATTTTCATGTTTTTAAGATTTAATGGAAAAAGAATTAATTAAAAAAACTAAAATGAAATGTTAAACCTAGTTCTAATTATTTTTAAGTTATTAAGAAAATATTGAATTTTTTAATCTAAATTAAACCTAATTTTTACATACAATTTTAATTGTGAAAATAAAAAAAATAATAATATTATTGTGAAAAAGAAAAAAAGGATAAAACACTTATTAAACCTAATTCTGTATTTTTGGATTTTTGTTATGAAAAGAATTTAAGTTAAACCTAATTTAAAACTAAATTTATTATATACAATTTATTTACAAGAAAATGTGAAAATTAAATATTTTATTATGTTTTTGTCTTTTTCTGATTTTTATGAAGTTTTTATATTTTGTGAGAATAATTAATTAAATTAAAACAAACAAAGTAAATAAAATAACAAAAATAAAATATAAGAAAAGAATAGAAAATTACAAACCAGGGAGGGGTTCAGTCCCAAATTAGGAGGTATGGGTCCAGTAATTTGGCCCAACAAGCTCTTAGATCCGTTTGACTTTGGCCATTAGCGTGTAGCGACGTTGACCTGGGCATAGCGTGTTCTTTGAATCCACGCCCTTGATCTGGTTCTAACGTGCACGTGGATGGATAGATGATGAAGTACATGGTGCGTCTATGTTACTGAAGCTGCATGGGAAACGTTATTGAAAAATAATATAGAAATAATACAGACCTGGGGTTCGAACCCAGGTCTTGAGCTTTGCCAATCCTTATGTTTGCCGTCTGTGCCAATTTACGCGTTTGTTAAATAAATAAACAATAAATATTATAAAAAGAAAACGGAGAGTTAGTGGATCCAACGCGCGAAAATTCAAACTGGCTAATCATGTTTTGCCAACGCATCGTCCTCTTCATCATCCCTGTAACATAAAACATTAGGCAACAGTTTTGCACGCGTCCTCTTAGGCCGGTTTCCAGGAAATAACGATTAAGCCTACAGTGTTCATAAATTAGGCGCGAGCATGGTGTCTTCTCCGTCTAGATGAGCCGAGTCGAATGATGGTGGTCTCAAAGGCTAATTTTTCCTTGTTTCAAAAGCCCCAAATTAAGGTCCTGTAAACCCTAAAAAATAACCATGGCATATTCTTGTATAGCTCACAAAAACACAATTAATTCATCCAGTTAGCTTCAGAACACGTTATTCAATATAACTGCATACTCAAAATGCCATGAAAACGCTTAAATCTGGAAACACGAATTTGAAAAATATGAGAGAAAAGTAGACTTCTGTATACCAATTCAACGCGTTAGAGTGGGTGTTCTTGATCTGAAAACTTTCCTTGATGTTCCAGGAAGGTGATAGAATGGTTCTTTTTGCCTGAATCGTCCTCCAACCTTACTTTCAGAATTGAGTTTTTAAGCCAAATTTCCAAGTTTGTATATTGGTCTCTAGCGCAGCTTTCCGTCTCTTTGCATTAGGTTTCTCATCAGGCCTATGTAGTGAACAAATTAGGTCAACAAAACTCAATAAAATCCAATGCCATAATGGTTTTGCATATTTGATTTTCTTAAGATCTTTTCATATCTTTTTCAAGTGTATTTTGTGTCAATTATGCCCAAATCAATCCAATTCTTTCCTATTTGACCTATGCACGAAATCTTGATGGCAAAGCATGTATAAAAAGATTTGAAAACTTAGATTAGTATTTTTCATATATTTAATTTGATTTAAATGAATTAATGTGAATAAAAATTCAAATAAATAAATAAAAAATGAGAAAATACTTCCCTTTGGGCCAAATGGTCGTGCACATGTTTTGGATGATGTATTTTGGAAGAAAAAGAGGCCCATTAGCATTTTTAAGACTTTTGAAGGAATGTTGACTTTTCAAAATATCCAAAAATTTCCCAATTTCCACAAGGCATAACTTGCTCAATTTTTAAGCTTTTCTCATGTTCTTGGACATTTTGGAAAGGTCTTTGAGTCCTTTAACTAATGCCTTTTGTCCCATGTCATTTTGATTTACCAATCTCAAGTTATGGCCTTTGACTTAAAGTCCCTTTTTGTTGACTTTTAAAAATGACCTATAATGTTGAAATTGATAACTTTTTGTGAGAGCATTTATTGGACTTGAAGTATGAAGATGAGTTGTAGGAAATGTCTTTCTCTTCAAAATGAGCTTTGGATGAAATTTTTCTGATAATCCATGTGAAAGTTATGCCCTGGTCAATTTCAGTTGACTTTTTCAGCTGTCCAAATAAGGAAACTTTTGCATCTTTGATGATTTCTGAGCCAAATTTTGAGAATCATGATCAAGCATTGATCAAATGATGTTTGTGGCTTCAAAATGATATGTTGACCAAAAATTTGAACTTTTGACTGTCAAATGACCATTTTGCCCCTACAGTTGACTGTAGTGCAATTTAGGGTTTTTGACTGTGCAATTTTGAGCTGAATGCCTTGAAATTTGATATGAGGATATTTGACCATATTTGTAGGCATGTGAGACTTGATTGGGCCTTTGAAAACTTCCTTTTCTTGATCAGAACACAAACCCTAGTTTTGACTGTATAGGGGACCTTTGCACTGTGCAACCCTTGGGGAATTTTGCAGCTTGACTTGGCTATTTCTTGAAGAATATGGGAGGGCAAATTTTGGGGTACAACACTAAGGTAAAAAGTTGTATAATTCATAAATATCTACAACTTTCATGTTGAAAGTTATCTTTGAATCATCTTGCATCTTGGTGAAAAATTGTCATGAAGTAGTGAAATTATCAAGGTTAAAAAACACTTGGAATTTTTCTAAGTATTGAAAACTTTGACTTTTTAAGGACTTTCTTGACTCTTGTTGACCAAGTTTGATATTTTTGAATGTCTTGATGAATTTTAATCTTTGAAATTCAATGATGACCAAAAAGTAAAAGTTTGATTTTTTGTGTATCAGTTGATCAAATTTCAACTGTCAATCCATTGATCTTGAGAAATTATTTTAGCCATGAAATTAGGTCAAGATATTGTGTTTGAATCCTTAATATCATACTTCAAGTCATTAGGTCATGTACTAGGTCAAAAGTCATTGATCAGTCATTCTCAGTCAAAACCCTCATTTTGAAAAATTTGCCCCTTTGATGGTTTGAATGCTTTTCTTGAGGCATTGTGATATACCCTTGATCAATTGTTAAATATGACTTCAAAATGTTGATGTTGGCCAAAAATCACGAAGTTTGACTTTATGTTGACCACAATTGACATTTTACCCAATATAGTTGATTTTCAATCATCTGAGCAATTGACTGGGCAATTTTATAGTGCAAGACTTGAAACTTGGTATGAGAAATCTTGAAGACCTATAATTAACCATGAAATTAATTTGAGGCATCAAAAGTCCAATTATCCTTGAGAATACTAAAACCCTAATTTGTGGACCCAATTCTTAGGAGGTGAGCTTGTCTGATCAACCCTTGAGAACCTTTGAGCATTTGAGAACTATGATGAGAAATGTATTGAGAAAAGAGAGGGAAAATTTTGGGGTAAAAACGCTGCCTTGTTCAATCTTCTTAAGCCTGAAGAGTTAGATTGGCTTGTCCGCCATTCGTGAATTGAAGGTAGAAGATGATTGAACACTTAAGTGCCCGGAAATTTTCACTCGTTTGTGCACGAAGTAAAACTGTTTGTTAATTATACCGGGAATGGGCTTAAAGATGCCATTTGGAGAGACGATGGAGAGTTTTCAGAGATGGGCTTAAAGATGCCATCCAAAGGTAATTGTTGGTAGAAATATCAAAACGAGTTTGCGCTTGAATGTATCTGAGGAGTGCTTCCCAGAACGAACCTCTGGGAAAGGTGTTTGGGTAGTTGCTTATCATATAGACAGTCACCCCGTCCTGTTTCAAGAATTGATCTATAATCAAATTTATTGGTAAAACCATTGGTGATAAAGATAGTCGCCCCATCCTGTTTCGGGAATTGATATTTATCCAACCAAAGAGAAAGAAAGATAATTTCCCCGTCCTGTTTCAGGAGTTAACCTTCAATTTATTCGTGTAGATAGTCGCCTCGTCCTATTTCGAGAATTGATCTACAATTAGTTTGTTGGTAAATTTGTCTTGTTTCGGGAGTTCATACCACTGGTGATAAAGATAGTTGCCCCGTCCTGTTTCGGGAATTAATCTTTATCTGACCAAAGAGAAAGAAAAGGAAGATAGTTTCCCTATCCTGTTTCCGGAGTTAACCTTCAATATGCTTATGTAGATAGTCTCCACGTCCTGTTTCGTGAAATGATCTACAATCAATTTTTCTTTTCACAGATAGTTGCCCTGTCTTGTTTCAGGAATTAATCTGTGGCTGGTTATCCGGATAGTTGCGCTGTCTTGTTTCAGGAATTAATCTGGAACTTACTTTTTTGTTGACCGTAGAGATAGTTGCCCTGTCTTACTTTAGGAATTAATCTCTAACCTAGTCTTGTAGATAGTTGTCCCATCTTGTTTTGGAAATTAATCTACAAATTTTCGTTCACATATAGTTGCCATGTCTTGTTTCAGGAATTAATCTGGAACTGTTGAAAATTATAGATGATATTCGTATGTTGATTGATTTTTCCTTAAAAGGTAAAGATTTAGTTGTATGCAATGTCATGATGTATGAAATGCATTGCGTAATGATGTTCCTAAAATAAATGAGAATGTACTATATGCATTTCGTATGCATATACTATGTTGTATGAATGTGAAATGTTGTTGTGTATCTTTGTCTGGGAAAACAAACCCATGCCTATTGATGGGGATGAAGAGTATGTGTATCTTCAACCTTGTTTAGAATGCTTCCTCTGGGGATTCTTTCTTACTTGTTTGAGGAAATTCTACAGGGGATGTATTGATTCTTGTTTAGTAAGTAGAGTTCAGGAACATTGGTCGTTTGTTTCTCTACTAGGGAGTTTATTTCTTATATACCCAGACTGGGGATAAAAGAGATGGTTAAACTTCCGACTCGTATGGGGAGAATTAATTCTTATACCATGACTGGGGATAAAAGAGATGGATAATCTTCTGACTTGTCTTGGGAGGATAAAGTTAACCGATATCTGGTCGGATTCCAAGTTTTGCAGCAAGTCTCTAGGGATAGTGGCAACTTTACTGGGGAAGAGGAGTTTGCCAGTGATTTATAGTAGTATGAGGAATAGACTCGAGCTGGGGAAATTGAATTTTGCTAGAGAGAAAAACTCTAAAAGGTTTCTTTTTCAGTTTTGGAGGACCAAACTCAGTTGGGGGAGAGAATTTCCATGAAGTGTACTAATTGGAAACTCCGTAGGTTGGTGATATGGCCGTGAAAGAGATTATACTCCTTTATTTTCCAGAGCGATCTACCGGGGAGATTGCGGGGAATGTACCCTTTTTTATAAAGACTATTTTGTGGGGATAATCTCATAGAAGTGGCTCTGGCGACTTCACTGGGGATAACCTTATGACAGGGATTCTATAGGGATTTATGGACAACTTAAGTGTCATCCCAGCTCCTAGAATTTTGAGTAAATGTTTATTCCTATTCTTATGCATTTATTTGTTAACAATTAATCATGTTCATATGCATATACTCATTCAATTTAGTCATTGGACGTTTTTGCAAGCAAAACAAAAAAAAACAAGAAGTTTAGACTTTAAAGTATATTCGTATTGATAATTTGCCTATAAACAGACGGTTTTGTATAAAGAGACGGAAATCCTAGTAAGAGGAAGTCCTCATGAAATGAAAAGAGTACAAAGTGAAAACATAATGTATAGCCATGTTGAAGTAATCTCATTGGGTTCCAAACTCTACTATTACCCCTATGTCTTCGAACATCTCATCCCTTGCCATCGGAAGAAGTTTATTGAACCATTTGAACTTTCGAATTTGGTAATAAAGCTTGCATGTAAGTGATCCAACGGGACATAGTCGTACACTTTAATCTCTAATTTTTGCCTGGACAGCCCTTTCGGGTTTTCAGTCCACCAGAATACCCTTTTTTTCCCAAGCCGCCTTTTCAGGTTTTCACTTGCCGGGTGTATAATTTTTTTTGTATATATCCCTAAGTTTTGCCCGAACCCTTTTGGTTCTTCGGGATCCCCTTATTTTTTCCTAGTTATGTCAACCTAGCGGGTCATTCTTATGCATAGTATTTTTGACTATGTCCGCATTCACAGGGTGTGGGAAATCTTTATCTTCAATACTGGTTAGCATCATAGCACCGCCCTACAATATTTTCTTGACAACAAATGGCCCTTTGTAGGCGGGAGTCCATTTGCCCCTGGGATCGCCTTGTGGTAGAATGGTGCGTTTTATTACCAAGTCATTAGCCGGGTATACTCGATGCTTGATCTTCTTGTTGAATGCCTTGATCAAACATTTTTGATATATTTGACCATGATAGACAGCAGCAAGCCTTTTCTTGTCAATCAGATTCAACTGATCCAACCTAGTCTGAGTCCATTTGTCTTCGTCTAAGTCTGCTTCTTTCATAATCCTTAGAGAAGGAATCTGAACTTCGACAAGCAGGACAACTTTCATACCATAGACTAGAGAGAATGGGGTTTCCCCAATTTTTGTTTGCGCCAAAGTACGATAGCCATGAAGAGCAAATGGTAACATCTCATGCCAGTCTTTGTAGGTCACAACCATCTTTTTTCACAATCTTCTTTATACTCTTGTTGGCAGCTTCCATTGTGCCATTCATCTTAGGTCTGTATGGAAAAGAGTTATGATGCTTGATCTTGAACTGCGTGCAAAGTTCAGTGATCATGGTGTTGTTGAGATTGGTACCATTACCAGTGAAGATCCTCTCAGGGATACCATACCAGCAGACGAGGTTATGCTTGATGAACCAGGCCACATCGTTCTTGGTAACTGAGGAAAATGAATCCGCTTCAACCCACTTAGTAAAGTAGTCAATGCTAACAAGAATGACAGGCCATGCTTAGCGCACAGGATCGCGCTTTGCGCGCCCTCCTAAGAATGGAATTTGGAATTTCACAGACCACGCTTAGCGCGATGATCCCGCTTAGCGTGCCCTCCTGGGACTTGAAATATAATTATTTTGCAGAGTGCGCTTAGTGTGGGAGGCTCCACTCAGTGTGCCATCTTGGACAGATTTATATTAATTTAATCCCTTGAGTGAAGACCCGTACTATGATGTGTACCAGATGCCTCCTTGGTCTCAGTGATTATTAAGAAATGTATGGTGTAATGTGAGTAAGCTTTATGTGATCTTACACCAATTGTGACATGAATATGTATGAATATGTTTAATCATAATTTATGGATAAATGTTGCGATATTATGATCACTTGTGTGCAAATCATGAATATGTATGATTGTTATATGCAAATTGTTGAGAAGTGCATTATGTGAAAAATACAAATATGTGATCATTAATTGTTCCCGTTTATTCCGGTTGAATGTTCGAATGTGTTTTCCATGGTGGGTTGATTCACTGTGTGATTATGCATATCATGTTGTGTGATCTCAGTGATTTGTATGCTTGAATCGAAGTAGGCTCGGATGTTGGGACGTAAATCACTTATGACGTAGACCTTGTGTGTCACTTATATCATTGTGATGTGCAGTTGTGGGCCAAAATGGCAGGGCATTTCCACACTTATGGCGATCACATTTGCATGCTCGATATGTCATACACACCTGAGCTACCATTGCGATGTGCAGTTGGGGGTCCTTTGTGGCGTTTCCCCACTTGTGGCGACCATACGGCGTACTTGGTATGGTAAGATAGTGAGGCCATGTAAGTAATATCACTATGGTTTACTCGCCACTAGTGGTGCCACATAGGCTACACGACTAGGCTTTCGCCTGATGGATTCGTGTTGTCAAGATGATGTTTTCGTACCGGTGATCTAATCACATGAGTTTGGATGATGGACGAGGATGTGACGCCATATTAGAAAATGTCACCTATGTAACTCGTCACGGATGGAATTCCATTGCGAATGATCTGAGTTGTCGTGCTGTGACTGGTGTGAGTCTCTTGATGTGATGCATAGGTTTAACTCACCGAGGGTGTGATAGTGTAACCTGAGTAGGGGCATTAACGTACTCCTGGATTCCTTGTACATGAGTACGGGTCTACATACTTTTTTGCGTTTGACTATGTGTTGTTTGCCTCATTGGATAATTATGGGACTTCCAATGGTGGTGTACCATTGGTGTGTACTTGCACCTAGCCGTGAGAGAAAAACCCAGATTCGTGGTGAATCCGTTTAATGCATGCACCCTGTAGAACCGAGTGAACCCATAAGATAGGGGAACTCACTGAGATTTAGTAATCTCACCCCATTACTCTTATTATTTTTCAAGAACATGTTTTATGTTGAAGAATTACTATATGGTCAGTTTTGAAGACTGCTGATGAGAAGATGGCAGGAAGATCTTTGTAGATGTTACCTTTTAACTATGCATCATTGAAGACAAGCTATTCGTATACGTTATGATGTTGGAGTTTGTTAGCTCTTAAATTCGACACCCTTGTTTCATTGATGTCAGCCATTAAGGCTGAAGGATGTTTTCGACCAGCTAAGTCCGTCGAAATGTCCATCGAAAGATGGCAAAGTACTTAGAAGATTTCTTCCAAGGGAGAAGTTGGTTGCCTTCGACGTCGAAGGTGTTTCTCGTCGAAGATGCGTCTCGACGAAGGTGTTCGATGGTTCAGAGTGGAACGGTTTGAAATTCAAGCATTTGGAGGGAAAACGGTTTCCAGCGGTTATCAAGTGCAACGTGCAAAGATCTGGAGCGTCGAACGTTGAGAACGTGCCAAGTGGAATCATCTCGAAGCAGTGTAACTGCCCGACGGTTACTTGGGATGTTTTAGTATAAATAGTAGTAGTCATGTAGTTTCTCGCGTGTGTTCACAATTCTATACAAAGTCACTCATATAGATTCGAGTACCCAGCGTGTGAGAAAGAATTGTTGAGAAATGTATGTGTGAAACACCAACTTTATTAATCAAAGTCATTTACTTTTCCAGAAATTTACTTGCTTTCTTCTTTACTTTCCTGTCGAAGCCCTTTCATTTAAAGCCTTATTTATTTCACCAAGTCCTTTCTTCATGCAATTTACTTAAAGCCTCTTTATTTTATTATCATTTAACCAATATCCAATTTAATCAAACTTCAAAATCAACCTATGTCCTAGGATCAATCTGATCGATCCTGCGAGTAACCAAATAAGTAACCATTTGGAGGATCAGCGGTTGTTTACCAATAACCAAGGTAAACAAATTGGCACACCTAGTGGGACTGTGTGTTGATTGTTGAAAATAATCTCATCTTTTCGAGGAGTGTTGTATGTTATTGAGAAGTGGTAGAATATACACTAACGATAACAATACTGCCAGAAGAAGGGAAGAGATGGCGAATCCGCCAAACAATAACGAAATCCCACAAACGAATGTGGGAGCAACGGTTAGCACAACCGTAAGTGAAGCGACAACTGTTGGTTCGACACCAGCAGTAACAGTCACAGCAACGGGGCCATTACCTCCGTTCACAGGCCCCAGAGTGCCTTTGGGAACTCCCCCACCAAGGGGAAATTTGGGCACAAGGCCTTATGTTCCCCCAGGATTTATGCCACTCTATGGCATGCCAACTTCTGACTTGGCTAGCCTGACGAATGCTGCGTCCACTTTTTCAGACCCTTTAGTGAGTGCCTCTTCGCCACTCCAAGGTTCTGGTGTAGGCATAGCGAATAGAAATAGGACCCAACTCTTAGGAGGAACGTCCCAAGTAGCCCATGGCCTTACAAATTCCTCGACAGCAGTCTTGAGGCAACAAATGGACAAAAGCAACCATGATATGGTGCAAATGTTGGCACAAACTTTGAGTACAGTGCTAAACCCTCTAATACAAAACACTACTCAATCGAATCAGCAAGTGACAGCGCAAATGACGCGTTTGGCTGATTTCTTTGGAGTACCCCAACCTATTCGACAGCCCCAAAGGGCGCAAATAAGGGGAAACCAGGGGATTTTCTTAGAGGAAGAAACCATCATCAACCAGGTTCAACAGCCTGTCGAAGAAAACCTTAGGGCACGATTGGAGCAACCCGTCGAGGAACCTAGGGTAATAACCCCAGAGGTAAGGTTAGTTAACAGAAACCAAAATGCTGACGAAGTAGTTCAGCATATCCAATACCAAAACACGGGCTTGGAAAACAATCTGGCAACCATGATCGAAAGGATCATGACTCAAAATGGGATGAACATGGGTTTTCGAAGGCCCAACTTTACGTCCCCATTGTCAGAATACGTGTTACAAACAGATTTACCTCCTAGATGTAAAGTCCCCAAATTCACTAAGTTCTCAGGGGACACGACAGAATCTACTGTCGAACATGTGGCGAGATACTTGATCGAAGCAGGAGATATTTCGAATAACGAAAATCTGAGGATCAAGTACTTCCCAAGTTCTTTAACAAAGAACGCTTTTACTTGGTTTACAACTCTCCCCCCCAATTCGATCCATCATTGGACCCAGTTGGAAAGATTGTTCCATGAACAATTCTACATGGGGCAAACCAAGATAAGCCTGAAAGAATTGGCCAGTGTGAAGAGACGTTTCACTGAACCTATAGACGAATATCTAAATAGGTTTAGGTTGCTCAAGGCGAGATGTTTTACACAAGTGCCAGAACATGAGTTAGTCGAAATAGCCGCAGGCGGTTTAGATTATTCCATTAGGAAGAAGCTAGACACCCAATACCTGAGAGACATGGCCCAACTGGCCGATAGAGTTCGACAGGTAGAACGCCTCAAAGCTGAAAAAGCAAAGGCAACGAAAACTCATAAGAGAGAAAGGATAGCGTACGTTGAGATGGATGACGAAGATCCAGAATCCTTCAACGACACTTTAGCTGTCGAAGAAGGAGAAGTCGATTTAGCGGAACTGAAACAAGGGCCACCATACTCTTGTAAACTGTTAGTCCCCTCAAGTGGGAAAAATCCCACTGGTCCAGAAAGGACCAACGATAGGTTCCCCAAAAAGACTTATAGTTTTGACATCACAAAATGTGATAAAATATTTGACTTGCTTGTTAAAGATGGCCAAATGATAGTACCCCCAGGGGTAAAAGTGCCTCCTCTTGATCAAAGAAAGAAGAGAGGTTTTTGCAAATATCATAATTTCTTGGGCCATAAAACTTCTCAATATTTTCTTTTCAGGAATCTTGTGCAAGACGCTATCGAAGAAGGGAGGTTGAAGTTTGCTGACAAGACCCCCATGGCTGTCGACTCAAATCCATTACAGGCTGAAGCCCACTATGCGGAGCCTTCTGAGGTGAACGTGATAGAGGCAACAAGGAGCCAGTCGAAGAGGCCAGGAATCACAATGGTCGAAGTTTCAAAGGACCATATCAACATGCCAATCTTTGGCAGTTTTTCTGGAAATTTATCCAGAAGGACAATTGAAGCAGTTCAGAAAGCGGTCGAAAGTCCAAAATTGGAGACCGCTGAAGCACAGAAAACTGGACCAAAACCCAGTTCCCACTTGGCCACAGTTCAAGGCCAGATGGAGAATCTGGAGATACAAATGAAGCAGCTAACTCTTGCCAACAAAGATACAATGAATATCAACATGGTCGAACTCTCTGACCCAAAAGTATCAGAAGAGGCTATGAGGCAAGAACAAGCTAATAAGACTGCTTTCCCTCGGGAAAATGAAAATCTGGCAGATTTTTTACAAAGATGCCAGAAAAAGAAATCAGAGGTGATGCTGTGTCCAAGATGCAGTTCGATCTTTGACAAAAAAGCTGCTGAGCACATTCAAGGCGTAAGAGCAGCGAATAAGAGAAGGGAAAATGTTGATCTTCGACATGACCCCAGAAGAGCCTCCCAAAGAGGTTCAAACCAAGAAAAGAGGCCATTGACTTTTAGGCCTCCAACAAATGTGCCGGTAGATACCTGGTACAAAACCTCTGGTCGAAAAAGGCCAAGTGAGGAGAGATGGCACTCTTTCGACGTGCCAATGGGTTCATCTTTAACTCAAAAGAAAGAGCCTCAAGTTGCTGTACCTAAAGTTGCACAAGTGTCAAGCAACTACAAAGGGAAAAATCCCATGTCTCGATCTCAATGGAGGAGATACCAAAGGAGACGAAAAGCGGAAAGGGAGGCTGCCAATGAACCAAAGGCAGAAACCAGTTCGAATGTTCCTCAAAGGAAGCAAAGGAAACCTCTAGAAAGAGAGCCAGTAACCAACAGGCTAGTTTGGCCTAACCAAGGTGAAGTCGAGGACGAAGAAGATTCTGAGTCTGATGATACTTTGGACATAATGGTGAATATAGTCTCAGTGCTGCCCAGAGAATTCAACCGACAAGTGGAGGTCGAAGCAAGTGACTGGGAAGTGGAGCAAGAAATGGCCAAACATAGGCCAGTGTGCTATTTCGTCATGGACAATGGCACCACTGAGGAACAAAATGGATTCTTCGAACCACCCACAGAGGCGATGAAAAATCACCTCAAGCCTTTATTTATAAGGGCTAAACTCGAAGAAACTATTGTGAATAAAATATTGGTGGATTGTGGGGCAACCATCAACATTATTCCTCACTTTATGCTAAGGAAAATTGGCAAAAGGGATGAGGACATTAAGCCTCACAACATGGTCCTGTCGAACTATGAGGGCGGCATAGGGACCACTATGGGAGTGATCCAGCTAGATATCAAAGTAGGGTCTATCCTTCGACCAACAATGTTTATGTTCATATCGGCCAAACCTAACTACAATCTTTTGTTGGGCCATGAATGGATTCATGGTGTTGGAGCTGTGCCATCATCAATGCATCAGAGGCTGCTCCTATGGCGTCCAGATGGGATGGTCGAAAACATAGAGGCAGATCAAAGCTACTACCTGGGCAAAGTGAATCACCTGGGGTTGGCAGATTTCGACAAGAACTTGGCTCACATAGGGCCATGTCCGACACCTGACTTCGACATGGCGCCAGCGCCAAACACTTTTTGTTCACTATACCTGCATCCTGAGCATGGTTTCCAATGGGACAGAGAAGACTTGTCCCACATAGACTTCAG
The DNA here is from genome assembly GCA_948472305.1 of Vicia faba. Taxonomy (NCBI): domain Eukaryota; kingdom Viridiplantae; phylum Streptophyta; class Magnoliopsida; order Fabales; family Fabaceae; genus Vicia; species Vicia faba. The sequence continues at coordinate 1,029,076,432 of OX451738.1, forward strand.
TGGGTTAACTGATATCCAACCAACTGGTTGGGGAAGTGAATTCAGTGATAATGACTGAGTCACAATCTTTGAAGCGAATTTCGGCTTATGTAGCCGAAACTAAGATGATAACGGCTCTCGAAGCCGAAGTGAAGTACATGGCCACACAGGCCAATGATCAACAGTTATCTGTTGTAGGTCCAGGAAAGGATTTCGATCCAAAACCCCCTGATATCATGCAAGAGGAAATGCAGGAACAGAGGCTCGACGCGATCTATGACGATGAGCCTTTGGGCTTCGAAAAGGACCCCTTGGCGAACAACATTAAAATGTTAGCGCAAGATCCTTTAGAAGAAATCAACTTAGGCGAAGGGTCAGAGAAAAGGCCAACCTACATCAGCGCCAAAATTGACCCAGAACTTAGGTTGGAAGTAATCCAATTGTTGAAAGAGTTCAAGGACTGTTTTGCATGGGATTACGACGAAATGCCTGGTCTCGACAGAGGATTGGTGGAACTTCAGTTGCCAATCAAACCTGGGAAGAAGCCAATCAAGCAAAATCCAAGACGCTTCGCTCCAGAAATACTGTCGAAGATCAAAACGGAAGTCGAAAGACTGCTGAGATGCAAATTCATACGCGTTACAAGGTATGTCGAATGGATTGCGAACATTGTGCCAGTAATTAAGAAAAATGGTACATTAAGGGTGTGCATAGATTTCAGAGATTTGAATGCTGCTACACCCAAAGATGAGTATCCTATGCCTGTGGCGGAAATGCTAGTCGATTCTGCCGCTGGCTATGAATACCTGAGTATGCTCGATGGTTATTCAGGATATAATCAAATATTCATTGCTGAAGAGGATGTGTCGAAAACAGCTTTTCGATGCCCTGGGGCCCTAGGCACTTACGAGTGGGTAGTGATGCCTTTTGGCCTAAAGAATGCTGGGGCAACATACCAGCGAGCAATGAATACTATCTTCCATGATTTTATTAACACTTTTATGCAAGTATATATTGATGACATTGTTATAAAATCTGTTTCCAGGAAGAATCATATTGACCACCTTCGACAATCATTCGAAAGAATGAGAGAACATGCTCTGAAGATGAACCCTTTGAAGTGTGCGTTCTGTGTGAAAGCTGGAGATTTCTTGGGCTTCGTTGTCCACAAGAAAGGAATCGAGATCAATCAGAACAAGACGAAGGCAATTCTGGAAGCGAAAGCGCCATCGAATAAGAAGGAACTGCAATCTCTGTTAGGCAAGATAAATTTCTTAAGGAGATTTATATCTAACCTAAGTGGGAAAGCTCAGGCTTTTTCACCCTTACTTCGACTGAATAAAGAGGGGTTCGAATGGGGGCAAGAGCAACAAGAAGCCTTCGACAAAATCAAAGGGTACCTCACTAAGCCACCTATTTTGGTGCCTCCTTGTAGCAATAGGAGTATGAGATTGTACATAGCTGCATCCGACAAAACTTTGGGAAGCATGTTAGCCCAAGAAGATGAGAATGGAGTCGAAAGACCCATTTACTATCTTAGTAGAGTTTTGAACGATGCAGAAACTAGATATAGTGAAGTTGAAAAATTGTGTCTATGTCTGTATTTCTCTTGTACAAAACTCAAGCAATATATAAAACCAGTTGATGTGTATGTCTCGTCTCATTTTGATGTTTTCAAGTATATGTTGTCGAAACCTATCTTGCATAGTCGAATTGGCAAGTGGGCATTAGCGTTAACTGAATACTCCTTGACCTTTATGCCTCTTAAGGAAGTGAAAGGAAAAGTGGTTGCAGACTTTATAGTCGACCACTCAATTCAAGTTGAGGATATTAATTATGTGGAGATAGAACCTTGGAAATTCTACTTCGATGGTTCCAGCCATAAAGATGGAACAGGAGTAGGAGTTTTGATCATTTCTCCTGAAAAAATTCCAACAACATTCAAGTACAAGATATCAGGTTCTTGTTCGAACAATGAGGCTGAGTATGAAGCTCTAATTACTGGCCTTGAAATATTGTTGGAATTGGGGGCAACTCGAGTCGAAATAATGGGAGACTCAGAGTTAGTCATTAAGCAAGTCACAAAGGAATATAAATGCATAAGAGAGAATCTCATTATGTACTTTGTGATAGCAAATCGTTTATTGAAAAAATTTGAAACGATCAATATTCGACACATACCCAGAGTCGAAAATCAAATAGCCAACGACTTGGCACAGATTGCATCTGGGTATAAGATTTCAAAAACGAGATTACAAAGAGCAATCGAAGTTCGAGAAAAGATAAAAGCAACTTGTCTATCACCAACAGACTTGGAATCGACGAGACTAGGATATGCTGATCAAAGTAACTTCGAAATTTCGTTCATAGATAATTTGTCAGAGCAAGATTGGAGGAAACCCATTGTGGACTATCTTCAAAATCCAGGAGCTTCGACAGAACGAAAAACAAAGTACAGGGCGTTGAGTTATGTACTCATGGGTAATGAGTTATTCAAGAAGACGCCTGAAGGGGTATTGCTAAAATGCTTAAGTGAAACTGAGGCATACATAGCCTTTCGACTATGCATGCTGGAGCATGCGGGGCTCACCAAGCAGGCCATAAGATGAAATGGTTGTTGTTTCGACAAGGACTATACTGGCCCACTATGCTGAAAGATTGTGTTGAGTTCGCCAAAGGTTGCCAAGAATGTCAAGTCCATACAGGCATCCAACATGTACCAGCAAGCGAACTTCACTCGATAGTGAAGCCTTGGCCCTTTAGAGGAAGGGCGTTGGATCTCATTAGAGAGATTCGACCAGCATCATCAAAGAGTCAGAAATACATACTGGTAGGCATTGCTTATTTTACTAAGTGGATCGAAGCTATCCCTTTAGTCAATGTAGACCAAGAAAATGTCATTGAATTTATTCAAAAGAACATTATCTTTAGGTATGGAATCCCTGAGACTATAACTACTGATCAAGGATCAGTTTTCACTGGTCGAAAGATGCAGGAATTTGCTCAGGAAACAGGTTTCAAACTCCTAACATCAACGCCTTATTATGCACAGGCAAATGGTCAAGTCGAAGCAGCAAACAAAGTGGTGATTGGCTTGATAAAAAAGCATGTTGGGAAGAAACCAAAGAATTGGCATAAGACGTTAGACCAGATTTTGTGGGCTTGTCGAACGTCCCCAAAAGAAGCCACAGGTACAACACCATATAGGCTAACTTTTGGCCATGATGCAGTGTTGCCAGCAGAAATTTGTCTTCAATCTGCAAGGGTTCAGAGACAGTATGATATTCCCTCTGAAACTTACTGGAATATGATGTTAGACGAACTAGTGGATTTAGACGAAGAAAGATTGCGTGCTCTTGACCTACTCAGGCTTCAGAAGAAAAGAGTAGAAGACTCTTATAATAAAAAGGTGAAACCTAAGGTATTTTCGCCTGGAGAACTAGTTTGGAAGGTGATTCTTCCCATGGATCGAAGGGATCGAAGCATGGGAAAATGGTCACCCAAATGGGAAGGACCATTCAGAGTTATCCAGACTTTTTCTGGTGGAGCCTATGAAGTCGAAGAGCTAGGTGAAGATAAAAGGCTCTTGAGAGTAAATGGTAAATATTTGAAAAAATACAAACCTACACTCCAAGAGATAAAAATAAAGTAACAAGACTAAATTAACCATATAAAAGCCAAAATGGAAAATTTTTATAATTTTTAGCCAAGATGGAAATGTTATCGAATACGTATTACAAAATATCAAAATATGGTTTAGAAGCAGAATCAATCAAAAGGGAATAGATTCTTTGAGTCGAAGGTACTTGATTTGCTGCAGCTCCAATCTTTTCTTGCACCAGGCATTCGCCTGCACAAGCTTGGCAATCTGATCGTCGAAGCCTTGGGCCTTCTCAGCAAATTCTAGGCCTTGTTTGATTTCAGTTTGACTTTCGGTGTCTGGGACGGTCGACAGAAGTTCCTCCTTGCGCTTAGTATTGGCATTTATCTTAGCCTCTATTTCTTAGATTTGCGACCTGAAGGAAGCATTCTCTCGATCGATGGCATCAACTTCTTCTTGTGTGGATGCTTTTTGCTGCGACAACTCCGCAATTCGAGAAGTTGTTTCCGAAACAGCAGTCCATGCAGAAGAGCTTTTGCCATATAACACCTCAAGCTGGCTATTAAAGCCCCTTTGTCGCCTATAATCTGCTGAGACTTGATCAATAATGGAGTGTAACTCCATGATCAAGCCTGAAACTTCTGGAGCTACAGCTAACAAGTCGACAGCATTCAAAACATCCCTCAAGTATGATGGAGCAGTGGGGTCCCCCTCCAAAGCCTTTATCAAGTCCTTCTTGAAAAACTGGGCCTTAACTTTCGCCAAAGCCTCATCGAGAGGAGAAGTTTTAGTGGACTTCCCCGACAGGGTAGGAACCTCCTGACTAGCATCAGACGAACTCTTGCTCTCGATGATGGTGTTCAGATAGCTAACAGGATCAGTTTGTTTCAAGAGTTCTAAGTCCTCTTTCGACCTGTGCTTTGTTGAGGTAACAGCCCTTGCAACGGCATTGTCTTGATTTTGAGGCTGTTGAGTGACAGTTGCCTCGACTTGATTCCCTTCGACTCGGACTGTGGCGGTACCAGCGTCATCTTGGTGTCTTTCGCCAGCGTCATCTTGGTTCTCTTCGCCAGCGGCACCTTGATCCTCTTCGCCAACATTGCCATGGCCCCCTTCGTCACGATTCTCTTCCGACAGATCCACCACCTGAACCTCTTTTGGTTGTTGTTCTTCCGTTTGAGGATCTTCTGCTGGTTTTTCTACCGTCTCAGCATTGGCCTCATTTATTTCAGTATGGGCTTCGTCATTCTCCAAGCCTTTTTCTTGTGGCCTGCTGAGTTCAGCAGTCTCCAATGTTTCAGAAGTCCTTGGCGGTGAGCTTTCAGTGGTGTCCTGAAGAAAAAGAAGAAGAATCTTCAAAATTCGAAAGAGACATAATCGAATGCAGGTATCTACACCTAAGTTACAAAGAGGTCTGAGAGATTACCTGTAAATTAGCTTCAGCCCCAGGGCTGGAATTGTCGCTTTCGACAGGCTTATTGAGAAGAACGTTTAATTCCTCCTCCGTTGGCTCCTCAATGATTAATGGAGGTGGCCTGGGCTTTCTCCCAGCAACCTTTATTCTAATTGTTCGACCCTCAGGGGCAGGAGCGTCCTTCGTCAGCTTTCGCCTTTTTAGAGGAGCAGGGGGAGAATCATCTGCTTCGTCGCTCCCAGATTCGACCACCAGTGCTGGTCGTTTCTTGGGCGAAGGTGCCTAAAAAATCAATGGGAATTCGATTCAGCAATTGCATCGAAAGTCAAAAATCGAAAGCCAGAAGAAAATAATGAAAGTCTGGTTACCGATACAGAAGGCTTTTTCGAAGGGCCTTCCCCCTGTTAGTTTGTTGTGGTCTTCGCCGGCGCTATAGTCTTCGCCGGCGGTGGAGGTTTCGTTGAGGGGGCTCCTCCCTGGTGGCCTTCTGCAGCCTTCTTGGCTGCAGGCTTTCGAACAACTGAAAGCAAATAAAATAGTTAACAGGCTAACAGTCGAAAGAGAAAGACAAAGTGACGTGAAAGGATGAACTTACATTTATTTATTTTGTCCAAGACGAGGACAAAAGATTTCTGAAGCTCATCCACGAAGTCCTTCTCGTCGAAAAACTCCTCAGCGTAATAACTTTTCCACCACTCCTCGAAGGATGGTGAGCAAAGAAAGTTGAGCTGGTAGTCAAACAACGAGAGAACTGTTCGACCAGCATATCTTCCGATATGTTTAGTGGCAGCTTCTTCGGTGTAGTCATTGCAGAAGTACAACATAGACTTCTCTCTTGGAAAAATTGGAGAAGGTATGGTTTGAATAATACCAAACTGGTGAGACACCAGGTTTGGTTGATATGCAATTAGACTCAAGTGAGTCTTAGAGCTCCTGAATCGAAGAGGCATGATCCTTGGTGTGAGGAACGCCTCCCACATTGCTGTATGTTCGTCAACTTGAGGACCACTCGACGTCCTAGGATGTGGCCTCGTGAACCACGCTGGGCCTACCTTCCGTCGAGCAAACAGAGCCATAGTCGAAGCAAACTCTTTCCTTCGAGCAAACATCAGAACGAAGTTGGTGAAAGTTTGCTGAAGCTCCAGTCCATCTTCCATAGGAGTCAACAGAGCCAGTCTGGTTCCTTCGACGCGTCTGTTCGCTATCGCTGGAGCCTGCTCATTTATTTGAACCTTCTTAGGCAGGAAAGATTCGAAGGTGGCATTGAGCCACAGTTGGAGCAGCCAAAAAGGTCTAGCAAGCAGCAAACTGGCCCTATTCTCGATAATCTTCAGAAGAGTCGCCCCATTACTAATCGAATCATAGAGGCTAGCCAAAATCAATTCTGCCAAACAGATATTTTGGCCATGATGGAGTTGAGTGGCGAGAGTGACCATCTTCTTGGTCACCTGTAAGGACTTCGAGCAAAATACAAAGCGTGTCAGCCATAAGGCTAGAAACGCAATGTGTTCGACATCCGACACAGTATCTGTCGACCTGTTGTGATAGTGATTGATGAAGGTGGTGTATGTTGGCTTTGTGGCAGAGAACCCAATTTGATCCTCCGACATCTCCTCCGGATCGAAGTAATCCCCGGTGGGTCGAAGGCCAGTGATAGCGGCCACATCGAAGAGTGTAGGAGTCAGCATCCCACAGGGAAGATGGAAAGTGAAGTGGGAGTAGTCCCAGAAAAGTAGAGAAGCTATCAACATCTCTGGAGAATAGTTCAGACCTGTCTTCGACAGCATGACCAGGTCGAAAATCCCCATATCTTTCCAGATCGAAGCTTGGCGCTTCTCCATTTTTTCCAGCCAAGCAACGTAATCAGGAGTAAGGCTAGGGCCAGACCTGAAAGCCCTAACACCTTTGTTGAAGAAACAGAGGTCAATTTTCTCTTTAGCAGGGTCTTCATTATCCTCTGCGTCTTTCTTAGCGCATGCAACCGGTTTGAGTCTCTCAACTACCGGAAAATAACTCTTGATCTTCATGGCCTCAGCAATACTTGGATACAAGGGGCCAGACATAGCAAAGATCTGGTTGGAGTATCCAACCGGGATCATAAGGTGGTGTGAGTAAGCATCACGAACAGCGATGTCTAAGGGTTCAGGGACCCTTCGTTGGCCCGTGGAAGTTACCACTGGAGCAGTGACGAAAACCTTAGGTTTGACATTTCCAGATGGTACGGTGGCGCTAGGAGCAGTGGAGGGACCAGATGCCATTGTTAATGGTGAGGATGAAGACGAAATGAAGGAAAAAGGGTTTTTGCAAAGATGACAAGTTTGTGTGCAAATGGGGAAGTCTGAAAGTTAGATAGCGTAAAAAGTCCCACAGTGGGTACTTACTGCTATTTATAGTAGTGGGGGAAAATCCCCAAAACCGAGGACATTAAATGCCATTTAATGTTGCAGAAGTAGTGGGACACGTGGCATCCCCCTGTTGTTTTAGCCGTTCTGCAGAAATGGAGAGGCGCAGCGTGCGTCCTCGTTTTTGGAAATTGTCATAATGACAAATTCTGAAATGACGTTTGGCACTGCACGCCGTACTGAGGTGACGTCTTAGGTACGGATAAATGATGGTTTTCTTGGGATTGCCAGTGGTTGGTAGAAGACAACAAAAAGTGCACAATTTAATTTGTGACTAAGCATGAAAGGACAGGTGTCGAATGGCGTTTCAAAGAATGCCCTTTTCTTTCAGAGTCGAAATAAGGCATTCTTGGGGGGCAATTTGTTAGCTCTTAAATTCGACACCCTTGTTTCATTGATGTCAGCCATTAAGGCTGAAGGATGTTTTCGACCAGCTAAGTCCGTCGAAATGTCCATCGAAAGATGGCAAAGTAATTAGAAGATTTCTTCCAAGGGAGAAGTTGGTTGCCTTCGACGTCGAAGGTGTTTCTCGTCGAAGATGCGTCTCGACGAAGGTGTTCGATGGTTCAGAGTGGAACGGTTTGAAATTCAAGCGTTTGGAGGGAAAACGGTTTCCAGCGGTTATCAAGTGCAACGTGCAAAGATCTGGAGCGTCGAACGTTGAGAACGTGCCAAGTGGAATAATCTCGAAGCAGTGTAACTGCCCGACGGTTACTTAGGATGTTTTAGTATAAATAGTAGTAGTCATGTAGTTTCTCGCGTGTGTTCACAATTCTATACAAAGTCACTCATATAGATTCGAGTACCCAGCGTGTGAGAAAGAATTGTTGAGAAATGTATGTGTGAAACACCAACTTTATTAATCAAAGTCATTTACTTTTCCAGAAATTTACTTGCTTTCTTCTTTACTTTCCTGTCGAAGCCCTTTCATTTAAAGCCTTATTTATTTCACCAAGTCCTTTCTTCATGCAATTTACTTAAAGCCTCTTTATTTTATTATCATTTAACCAATATCCAATTTAATCAAACTTCAAAATCAACCTATGTCCTAGGATCAATCTGATCGATCCTGCGAGTAACCAAATAAGTAACCATTTGGAGGATCAGCGGTTGTTTACCAATAACCAAGGTAAACAGAGTTATATTGTATACCATTTTTATTTCTGGTCTTTTTCTAGCTTGTATGTTTATTTGTACCATAATTAACATCATTGCATATTGTTCTAGACAGATATGTATGGGGAGTTATATTTGGTATCAGAGCTTGGTTGATTCTTGTCCTTGCCTTGAAACATCACTAAAAATTCTCTTATCCCTCACATGTGTGTGTTTCTAGCCTGATTTCTACAATCGTAGTATTCAGTCATTGAGATTGGCCACCTCACTGCTTGCATATGCAATAGACAGGATCACGGTGGAGCCACCACGAGGACATATAAGATTCGAAGAGACTCGAGTTAAATTGGAATGAACCTGTTGAGTTGGTAGAATGTTGGGATTTTTGAGCGTAAATAGAGCATCTGACGCAGAATAGTGGGCAGCCAAATGTCGTGGTAAGGTTTAAGACTACTGGAAGTTCCAAGATTTTGATTAGACAAAGTGAGTTGTCTCTAAGTCCTAGTAGTAGTGAAGGAACTGCAGGAAGCACCTAAGAAGTAATGTAGTAAAGAAATCTGTGATGGAACTAGACTTAAAGTCAGTAGAATTCATTACTCAACCCTTGTGCCAGTGACGAAAATGACTTGAGAATCTGTCAGACGAAAGACTTTTGAGAGTTTGAATGAAGAAGTCATATTTTCTGGTTACTCTGGACTGAGTGGTAGTGGAATAGACGAGATACTACATTCTAACTTGTTTCGGTATGCCGTAAGTTGTGTGTGGATTACCCATTAAAGGATTGATAGAAAGAGTAAAAGTGATGATCCCTAATCTAGAAAATATTGGACGCCCGATTAGAAGAGGGACTATTGTATCTTCATTTTTTCTAATTTTTGATTGAGCCCTAGAACTACGCTAGGAGGCAACTGAAGTTAGTGAAAGCGTGAAATACAGTAGCCTTTCTTGCTAGTTATGATTCATCTAACCCCAATTGATAGCATAGAAATACGCTTGGTGTTGGGTATTTAGATGAATGGAAACTAGTGTCTATCTGGAGCATCCACGACATGATCGCAATTGTATCAACTGTTTGGAACCCTGGTATTCCTATTTGTAGAATTATCCTTAGAACATCTTATGCATGCAGTGTACGAGTGCGTACGCGCATGGCATGAAAAATAAAACTGAATTCTTATCCAATCTTATCTAGCTTGTTTCTTCTGAGTAAGTAAATCATGAACGTGTGACACTCTTAGGTTTTAGCATCCTAAGGAGTGTGGCTGGAATTTTTTAGGGGAGATGACCTCAATGGAGAGTTGTTCATACATATGACAGTTGTGGCTCTGGGATACAGGTGGAGATCATTATACGCTACAGGGTAGGTTACTTAAGATCATGGCCTCAGAGTTGGACCACTATGTTAGTACTACCAGATAGGTTTAACGCCACAACATCGCTATCATGCACGAGACCTAGAAGATGTGGGACAAGTTTAATCCAGAACTCAAGGTAGGATTTTGATCTGGTATTCGTGGAACATGGATTTGAATTTCCATGAGATATGTGTAACAAGGATCCATATGTCGTGCTAGATGGTGGGGAACTATCAGGCGATAGAACCAAAGTTGAGATGGATCAAGTTCTAGTTCTACGCTTATGAGGACTCTGAGTGGTTGTGCTTATGTGGGTGATATCAGATGATACCTTGTGGATGTTTCTGGTTTCTTGGAGTGGTATGTAATCAGTGTGCATGAATGCCATAGGTGGAACTGATGTGAGGTTGTCACATCTTAGCCGACGTGTGGTATGGCTATTCTTTAACATTGGTGATCAGTGTTGGAATAGATGAAGTATATCTTGGGTTAGCCTGATATGAGATGTATTTAGGGAAGTATTTGTAGACTTGCAGGAGTGAAGGAATGTTAGGACCGGTAAGCAAAAACACATTGTTTTTAGGAGTGCTGAGAAATTCCAAAGGGGGGTGTTCGAAGCATGAAGTATGATTCCTTGCATTGTGGTCGTGCTATAGATATTAGAGACGCTACATTTGGGAACATAACTAGGTAGTCAATTTATTAATAGTTTCAGAAACAACGTGGCATGGCAATGAGACAATCCTAACGGCTTTAGTGGGAAACTGAATTTGCATCAGGTATGAGAAGGATCTTGAGGCTGTGCAGGTATGGTACTGCATGGTTAAAGGAAGGCGTATGAGGTTTATATTGGTTTGTAGGGTTAGTCAGTGGTCCCTAAGGAAATCGGGGGCATTACAAACGACATTAGACGACTACTTGGTTAAAGTGTAACTGTGAAAGGATTATTGCATCAGTTAAGTCACAATAGTTAATAGAGGTGTTGTCGCACTAAGAGTATGAAGTTGTGTGGTTAGAAATGAACTATGGAAAAGTTGGTAGTGTTATTGTAGTTGTTGTACGACGTGGAGGTCAGTGGAGTAAGACGAACTCATGTTCAGTAAGCGTTTGGCTTTAGACATTATGGAACCAAAGCGTGTAACCAAGTTGTGCTCAATGGATCTAACCAGGACTGATGGAATCATTGGTGAACTGATTTGGGAAAATACTAAACCTCGAGAAGTAGTCCTTGTCGAGTGTGCTCAAGACTCTAGCACGTATCGTGATTGGACGAATGCCGAGATGGAACTATTGCTATGAAGGGATTGAATAAAGTATAGTTGAGCAGTGAAACAAGTGGATTATGGATGTAGCGTAATTCAGAAGATTTCAAAAGTGTGTGACTGAATCAAGATCAGAGTAGTGCAACTGTTGTACCCCAAAATTTTCCCGCTCATGTTTTCCAAGATTGTCTCCTACATGGTTGGTTACAAACAATTGCTTAAAGAAAATGTAAATTTTTTGAGGATAAACAAGATGTCTTCGATTGGCATTGCGGCAAGGTACTTCGATTAGGAATTTGGAACTCTTCGATCATGCCTTAATTAGTAAGCTTCGATTAGGTGTTTGGAATCCATCGATACAAGCTTGACTCACCAATATTCAATTGGGAATATAAATCCTTCGATACAAACTTGACTCACCAACTTCGATTGAGCGTTGGACCCCCTTTGATCAAGTTGATTTCACAATGTCTTCGATGGAGCGTTGGGCCTCCTTCGACCAAGCTTGGTTCACAAGGCTTCAATTGCGAATTAGCTACTTCAGGCTTGCCTTCGATTCACAAGGCTAACAACCTCTACAAGTTCCTTCCAATTCACAAGGCTAAAGGCATCTTCAAGTTCCCTTCGATTCACTAGGCCAAAAGCCCCTTCATGCTTGCTTTGGATTCACTAGGGGAAAGGTTTCTTCTATGATTGCCTTTAGTGCATAAGGCAAAGACTTCCTCTGTGCTTTCTCTCAAGGCCAAGACACCTCAACACAGTTTCTGCACTATGACACACAAATATGACCCCTTTAAAAGAGCACTCCAAAAGCTCATTCGAAGGACACAAATTGTTGTCCATTCGAAAGAGACATGTGATACGGTGGGAGAACTGACTTGATTATTTTACGTTTTATCGCAAATGTTGCGGTTAGAAAGAGTTGCCACCGACTTTTATTTTATCCAAAAGGAAAGGTGAAAAAGCACAGGAAAGACCTTTGAGATTATTTCTTGAGTTCGGGGGGTAGATTATAAAAAGGGAAGGTATTAACACCCTTTTCATCCATGGTTATCATTGGGCTCTTAGTTACTCGCTAGATCACTTGCTTTTGTTTGAATGTGTTTGAGGTGTGTGTTTTTGAAAGTATTTTGAAAAATGATAACTTTGTAATGATTCTCGTTTCTATAAGAACGCATACAAAGTGTTTGTTTCAAAAATAGCTCAAAGATGTGTTTATGAAATGTGTTTTTGAAAGTGATTTTGAAAAGAGTTTCCTTTGTAATGGCTCTCGTCTCTATAAGAATGCGTACAAAGTGTTGTCTTTTGAAAATGTTTCAAATGGAAGTGTTGGTGTATACAATGTTTTTGTTGTGATCAAGAGAGCAACTAGGAGCGAATCTACCTACTCAAAAGGTCTTAAATGTGCTTTTCCTCCCTCTTTAGATGTTTCTATCTTACCATTGTTTTGGTAAGAAGCCCCGTCGTTGGATGTGAATGGACGGGTATTGGGACGTTTATATAGTCATAGAAGGCAAACCATGGAACGTTTTAGCAATGTCGTTTCAGGGACTAGATCGTTTTACCGAAGGCAACATCGAGGGTCATCGAGGGACTACAATATTTTATCGAGGGTCTTTTGCTAAAACGCCCATGTTCGAGGGGCATAACTATTTTTCCGATAGGCAACAAGTGAGATTACCCTAAGGGTGTTAGTGTTCAAATGTATTTGATTGCATGCATTTAGTCTTGCTTAGGGTTGTCTATTTTTTGTTTTAGTCTTGCCATACACGCCTAATTACTATACCATATAAGAAAAACAGTAAATTGCGAAAAATGAAATTCTACGCTATTACAATATTTATAGGATGGGGGTACATATTTATGAATGGGGATTGCAAGTAAAAATAAGTCCTAAATTACTATTACAACCATATTGAAATGCATAAGAATATACAAGAAAATGTGAAACGAACTTGTTTTGTTTTAAGAAATAAAATAAAGTGTGGAAAAAATACTTTTGATGTTTGCTGATTAATAGAATGAAGAGTGATAGCCAAAATAATGAAAAAGGAAAAAAGAATCAACGTGTTACTCATAAAATGAAGTCAGAGGTTCTGGCCCTGGCATGCTGCAAAACAGAAACCTGTTAGTGAAAATGTATAAGGTCAGAAGCTCTGAACCCACTGGGAACAAAACAGGCTTCACAAGTTCTGAAGCCAGGCGCGTGACTCAGCAAGAAACGTCAGTAGGATCAGAAGTTCTAGATTGGTAAACTCCGAGGTCCTGCAAGAAACATTAGAGGGAAAACACAGAGGTTCTGGGTGGTGTTCAGCCAGTGAACCAAAAATCAGAAGTTCTGTATTTCCAGCATATGAAAATCAGAAACTCAGAGTGTTTAAAAAATAGTTGATGGAAACATCAGAAGTTCAGTGTATTTGACATGTGAGGAAAACTCAGAAGTTCTATGCTGTGTTAGAACAGTAAGTGAGTCATCAGAATTTCTAAGTGTTAAAACAGTGAGTGAACATCAAAAGTTCAGTGTTGTGCTAAAGTTGTGAGTGAACATCATAAGTTCTATGTAATATTTCAACTCTTAATCAGCTCATCAGCAATTTATTCAGTTGAGCAAATCAGAATGATCACAGCATAACAAATCATATAAATTCCAATCCTGAGCCTAGCGTTATTCTAGAAGTTTTGACCCATAGTTTTTTCTATTCATACAATGATATGTACAAATTAATATTATGATATTTAGATGTTAATGATGTTCAGAATGAAAAGCAAGTAAAGTCAGAAAGACTTACCTGGGGCGTGCTTGGAGTTTTGAGTGGCTGCCTTTGGATATTCTGAGTCAGCAAGAGAGACGGAAGAGTGGTTGTGTTCTTGGGTTCAAAGGGAAGAACAAAGGTTTTTTTGTGTGTGTGAGGAATCTGGATTTTTATGAAGGTTTCACAACTTCTTTTTCTCTCTTTTGGCCAATCTCTCTCTTCAAAATCCAGACCCATGAACGTGTGATGGAGCCAAGTATTTATAGATGAATTTGCTGTGACTTTTGGGAGAAAAAATGGGATTTGAACCTGTTTTGGCATCCTGTTGTTTTGCTTTTTCATCACAGTTTTCGTATGCTAGTTTGGTGTAATCATGGGATGCAGGCGTAGGCTGAACCAACTGTTGGTCATAGGTCTGCAGCAAGTTGTATAAGAAAGGTTTTGGGATTTGGTCAAGTTCTGACCAAAGCGTTGGAAATAGCCTTCATGTGTTGAAGCGCTGCCTTGTCTTTGAAGCAAGCATGGTGGTTGTCAGCAGGGATTAAGGAAAAGAAAAAATCATAGCATGGGCTTAGTAACAAAGCTTCTATCCCAAGATAGTAGAGGTACACGTGGTGAGAATCCTTTGGATAAAGACTCAGAAGGTGGTTGTGAGCATTAAATGATGATGAGACTAATCACAACCAGAAATCATGCAACGTGAAACTCTACACCATGGCTTTGTTCTGGATCAGAAGTTATGCTTCAGCATAGTATCCCATCTTCTTATCCTCTTATCTTTTGGCTCCAGCATGTTCTGAGGGAGCCTTCAGGCTTTGTATCATGTTTTATAACTTTCCTTGCATTACCCTGGCAAACTCTGACTGAACTTGCGTAGATGCTGAAGAGCCATGTTCTGGTTGGAGACTATGTGCTGAACCATGTTTACATCATCTGACTGCACCTGCCTGGAGGCTGGCTCAGAAGTTCTGAAGTGTCATTTTTTATTAAATACTTAGAAAAACTCCCAAGTGTTTAGAAATTTGGCTTTTCCATGGTAAATTTGACTTTTGAACCTTTTGATGAAATAAACTTCATATTCCAACATGTTTTGATGAAATATGATTCTTGAGATTTGATGTTGATCCAAAAGTCAAAGTTTGACTTTTCAGTGTGCAAATGACCATTTTGCCCTTGTGAGTGATTTGCTTGGAAAAATGATAATTCAAGGCTTGGAATTGGATGGAAGCAAACTTAAGGATCCAAGACGATTCCTTGAGAAATGAGAGGGAAAATTTAGGGTGCAACAGCTGCCCCTGTTCAATCTTCTTACACCTGAAGAGTTAGATTGGTAATTATGTCATTCGTGACTTGAAGGTGGAAGATGATTGAACACTAGAGTGCCCAAAAAATTTGCACTCGAAGATGTGTTAGTTGATTATGTAGGGAATGGGCTTAAAGATGCCATTTGGAAAGGTAATGGATAGTTGTTGGAGATGGGATTAAAGATTCCATCCAGAGGTGATTGTTGGACTGTATCTATAAGTGGAACTGGATGATTGCCAGCATGACGTCCGTGTCTGGGGCGCCTCTGAACTATATTGGAAAGTTGGGTTGTATGATGATGAGTCCGTGTAAAACTTCATCTTGGGAAGAGAGGGAGCCAGTGTAGGGTTGCCTGATGATGAGTCCGTGTATAACTGCATCTTGGAAAGGAGGAACCTGCGTAGGGTTTCCTAATGATGAGTCCGTGTAAAACTTCATCTTGGAAAGAGGGAACCTGTGTAGGGTTTCCTGATGATGAGTTTGTGTAAAACTTCATCTTGGAAAGAAGGAACCTGTGTAGGGTTTCCTGATGATGAATCCGTGTGAAACTTTATCTTGGAAAGAAGGAACCTGTGCAGGGTTGCTTCATGATGAGTCCGTGTAAAACTTCATCTGAAAATGAGAAGGAACCTGTGTAGGGTTGCTTCATGATGGTCGAGTAGATAGTTGTCCTGTCTGGTTTCAGGTGTTAATCTACAATCAGCCGCCCAAAGATAGTTTTCCTGGTTTGTTACAGGTATTAATCTTGAACTTTGAAAAGGTTAACGGTAGCCATCTGTTGATTGACCTTTTCCTGAAAGGGTAAAACGTTAGCTGTATGCAATGCCATGATGTATGAAATGCATGGTGTCATGATGTTCTCAAAATAAATGAGATTATGTCGTATGCACTTATCATGTATGTAAATATGAAATGTGAAATGTTTATGAATGTATTTTTGTTTGGGAAAATAAATCATTGACAAATGTCGGGGAGTTTGTTAAATCCTGGACTGCTGTTGAAGAGTATGTGTGTCTTCAAACTTTGCTTAGAATGTTTCTACTGGGGGTTCCTGTTTTGTTGTTTGAGGAGAACTCCGCTGGGGGATATTGAAAACTCTGTGGGGAGAATTTTTATTCCTGCTTGGGAAAATAATTCAGGAGTCTTGGTTGTCTGTTGCTTTACTGGGGAAGAAAAGTTGAACTGATATCTGGCCGGGTCCAGGTTTCACAGTAACTTGCTGGGGATTGTAGAGTAGCCTACTGGGGAAGAGGAGTTGTGGTCCTTTGATTTGTAGTATTTGGAGAGGCAAACTCAAACTGGGGAATCTGTAGTTTGTTGGGGAAATAAACCCTATTGTCGGTCTGCTAGAGATGTGATGAACTCGTTGGGGAAGTCCTCGAGGATTCTTGAAGTTTTCCCAGCTGGGGGAAGGTTTTCAGAGATTAAACTCTTGTTGGGGAATCATCCTATGAGAAGGATTTTGGAGAGATTTGTCACTGCCCCTGGTTACTCTGCAATTCTTGAGAGATTTCTTGGAGTCTTGACTGGATTGCCCCAGTTGTGCTGGATAGCGACATATCATGTCCCCTTGTTGATAGGAGATTTTCAATGGAAGTGTCATCCCACTTGAATTGATTTTGTTCACTGAGAGAGCTTTCGTTCACTGGATATTCATTGTGTGAATTTCTCTGCTGTTAAACAAATAGCCATATGCAAACAATGATATTCAAATAATGCAAAGTTGATGTTTGTCTTGAAGTTTTGAAAAATGTGTTTTTAGCAAGTAAAGAAGTTTGTAGTTCAAATTTGGATTTTGAGTAAAGCCTTATAGGAGTCAAGATACCTTTTGTAACAGTATGCTTTCGAACTAACCCATGCTTCAATTAGGACTTTTGAAGGGTTGTAACGTGGCTCGGTTCACGGTTTAAGAAACAAAGGATAAAGGCTCAAAGTGTATTTGTACCCACCCACTCTTTGTGATGTTCTTCAGTCATAAGCTCAATTAATTGTACGTTTGAACTCTATTAAGTCGGGAATGACGTTTCAGTGATAGTTCGAACAAGTTAAGTTTGTCGGAAGGCAGCCATTTCTTGCAAAAAAATTTCATGTTGTTGAGGATTTATAGTGACCTCTTTTTTTTGTTATCCCTAATTTTTTCCTGACTGTTTTTGAGATTAACGTCAGCGGGATGCCCCAGTTTTTCTCAAGTCTCCTTTGTAGGTTTTGACTTAGTGGGCTTTTCTTTTTGAGAGATAATGACTGCCTATGTGATAGGGAACCATCACCGTCCTTTGATTACAGAGGAATGTTTCTTGACATCATTCGTTGTATTACGAGATGAGAGTTTGCGGCTAAACGCGCATTTGAATTAACTGAGAGACTACCCTCCCCCAGGTTTTGATTAAAGGTTTCAATTTTGAAAAAGAAAAACTTCTACTTCTTTGGCTCGAAGGGGTTGACTAGGGATTATCTTCCTTATAACTCCAGTGTTTAGGATTTGAAAGAATGCTTGTACATCGTCAGCAAGGTCTGTCCAAAAGCATATTGTATGAGATTATGGCATTGTTTTCGTCATCCTCCCTCTAAAGGCTTGTAACTTTTAGCAAGAGTTGAATGTCATAAAGAGAATTAGAAGCATAGTTTAAATGTAATGAAAACGAATGGATTGATTCAAGACAAACATATGCAATGCATTAATGAAACAAAGTTTGACATTAATAGATAATTGTTTGAATAACAAAAGAGATTACAACTTGAAAATTCAAATGAATAAAAGCTCTCAATGACTTGGAAAAGGAGTAGTGATCACGTTTGGAGTCTCCGGAAGGTCAAACTCGATCTCCTTGGCGTCAATCAAATTCTGAATCTTGTACTTCAATGCTCAGCAATCACTAGTGTCATGCCCGGGACTGTCAGAATGATAAGCACACGTTGCATTAGGATTGTAGTTAGGAGAAGAAGTTTTGGGGTTTGGATGAGGTCCTATCAATGTAATCAGATTCATCCTCAACAAGTGTTGCAGCGCTTGAGATAGCGGCATGTTGATGTTGGTGAACTGTCTTTTGGGCTTGTCCGACCTTCATTGATTTCCCCTTTGCTGTTATCAGTGTGACGCAGAACCAAAGATCAGGACTGCCCCCACATGTTGATTATGACGACTCTTTTGACCATACACAGCATTGGACTCTTTCTTCCCATTGTATGGAAATTTCTAAGCATCAGAGGGTGTAGCTCTTTGGATCTTTCCACTTTTGATGGCAGCTTCGACCCTTTCGCGGTCAGTATTAGCTCGGTGAACCCGGCTGAGGAGCTTCCGATCAAGTGATTAAAGAAAGCTCCTATCAAAGTTCCCATGAAGATTTCAATCAGTTCTCTGTTAGTTAAAGGGGGTTGCACCCTACCAGCCAGATCTCTCCACTTTTGGGCGTATCCTTTGAAGCTCTTGTTGGAATCCATGGTCATGTTCTGCAATTGCACACGAGTTGGTGCAAGATCAACATTGTACTGATACTGCTTGTAGAAAGGAGCAGCTAAATCCTCCCAGGTGTGAATGCGAGAACTCTCCATTTGATAGAACCATTCGAGTTGAGTCCCTACTAGGCTCTCTGGGAAGAAATGGATCCAAACTTTTGGATAAGTTGTGTATGGTTGAATCTTGCGGACATAAGACTTTAAGTGCATCTTAGGGCAAGAGACTCCATCGTATAGGGCAAAGGTTGAGACTTTGAAATTTGGCGGGATGAACACTCTAGAAACCAAACCCATGTTTCATAAATCCCATCCAGGTGTTTGTTGAATCTCCATAGCATTGAGGCGATCCTCCAACTATTTTTATTTGTCATCAGCGGGAGGATATTGCTCCTCAGAGCAGTCAGCTTCAGCTTCACCAATCTCCAGACTATGGTCTTCCTCAATACTATTCCCCATGTCGGACATAGTTGAAAGATCTAGAGCTCTCTTGATTGGTCCTCCAGGCCTTCTTCCCAAGTTCAGGATGCCTATTGGCTTCTTGGGCTTCTTCTTCCTGTCTTTGAGAAGGAGAGCTTTCAATTCCTCTTGACCCTTAGCCATAGCCAGAAGCATTTGTTGGAATTGAGTGTTTTGAGCTTGGAGATCTTTCACTGTTTGTTCCGTATCCATCCTACTAAAATAAACAGCAGGAAGATAAGGAGACCTGTGTGGGAGAAACCTTTCATAATATGATGCATGATATGTGGATGCATGTTTTCAAGGATCTCGCGGGGTAAATGTTAGTAGTCACTTACAAATTTGGTTGGAGAACTTTGTATCGGTGGATGTCTTTCCACGAGAATTAAGCTCACCATGTCAAGTGGGTCATAGCCCTTGACTCAAGTTGTTGTACTTTATCTTTGACGGCGTTTTTTTAGAGGAAAATAAATCCTCTTGTCTCTTGATAGACATGTTGGTTCAACGTGACCCTACATCAAAGACCCTCGAGATCCTTGAAATGGTTATTGAAAATGCTATGGTATAATGTTTATGATGTTATGTACATATATGCATATACAAACAAGACAAACAAGTTCTTAGTTTAGGATTGCATGGGGTTTTATAGGTAAGTACCCTCTTGAAGTTTAGTTGGCTCAACCTGTCCTAGTTAATAGTAACCAGGTTCTAAGGAGTTCAATATCACTGGATTGTTTCCTTGGTCATTGTTTCAG
The DNA here is from genome assembly GCA_948472305.1 of Vicia faba. Lineage (NCBI taxonomy): Eukaryota > Viridiplantae > Streptophyta > Magnoliopsida > Fabales > Fabaceae > Vicia > Vicia faba. The sequence goes on from OX451738.1 coordinate 1,029,096,283, forward strand.
CTCAAGCCTCTTTAATGGCGACCTAAATATCCCAAGAAACCAACTCTTAATGAGTGTAGCATCAAGTATCTACCAACTTTGGACTGCACCAAAGCCGGTCATCTCACTACATCTTAAAGGCCAAGTTGGTCAAGTAAAGGGTTCTAGAAGTTCATTAGTGCTTCATGACATCTCTCAGCGGCCCTGTATTCTCTTTGATTGACTCAAAGACTACCGGTACCTACAAATATGTCACACTAACATAGCTATTGCTTAGACCATGTCGGTATACCCCACACAGTTTCCACAATGTATTGCTATTTACCTATAATCTCCCCCAAATCTGGGTAGATGATTCAAACCCAAACAAAGAACCATAATGTAAAGAAAACAAGTCAAACAATGTAAGCAAATAAATGTGATCTAAACCCTAAGGTAACCCCACTTTTAGAATTACATCCCCAGCAGAGTCTCCAGTTCTGTGATACGGTGGGAGAACTGACTTGATTATTTTGCGTTTTATCGCAAATGTTGCGGTTAGCAAGAGTCGCCACCGACTTTTATTTTATCCAAAAGGAAAGGTCAAAAAGCACAGGAAAGACCTTTGAGATTATTTCTTGAGTTCGGGGGGTAGATTATAAAAAGGGAAGGTATTAGCACCCTTTTCATCCATGGTTATCCATGGGCTCTTAGTTACTCACTAGATCACTTGCTTTTGTTTGAATGTGTTTGTGGTGTGTGTTTTTGAAAGTATTTTGAAAAATGATAACTTTGTAATGATTCTCGTTTCTATAAGAACGCATACAAAGTGTTTATTTCAAAAATAGCTCAAAGACGTGTTTGTGAAATGTGTTTTTAAAAGTGATTTTGAAAAGGGTTTCCTTTGTAATGGCTCTTGTCTCTATAAGAACGCGTACAAAGTGTTGTCTTTTGAAAATGTTTCAAATGGAAGTGTTGGTGTATAAAATGTTTTTGTTTTGAGAAAGCGAGCAACTAGGAGCAAATCTACCTACTCAAAAGGTCTTAAATATGCTTTTCCTCCTCCTTTAGATGTTGCTATCTTACCATTGTTTTGGTAAGAAGCCTCGTCGTTGGATGTGAAGGGACGGGTATTGGGACGTTTGTATAGTCATAGAAGGCAAACCATGGAACGTTTTAGCAATTTCGTTTCAGGGACTAGATCGTTTTACTTAAGGCAACATCGAGGGTCATCGAGAGACTACGATCTTTTATCGATGGTCTTTTGCTAAAACGCCCATGTTCGAGGGGCATGACTATTTTTTCTGATAGGCAACAAGTGAGATTACCCTAAGGGTGTTAGTGTGCAAGTGTATTTGATTGCATGCATTTAGTCTTGCTTAGGGATGTATATTTGTTGTTTTAGTCTTTCCATACGCGCCTAATTACTATACACTATAAGGAAAACAGTAAATTGTGAAAAATGAAATTCTACGCTATTAAAATATTTAGGGGATGGGGGTACATATTTATGAATGGGATTGCAAGTAAAAATAAGTCCTAAATTACTATTACAACCATATTGAAATGCATAAGAATATACAAGAAAATGTGAAACGAACTTGTATTGTTTTAAGAAATGAAATAAAGTGTGGAAAAAAATACTTTTGATGTTTGTTGATTAATGGAATGAAGAGTGATAGCCAAAATAATGAAAAAGGAAAAAAGAATCAGCGTGTTGCTGATAAAATGAAGTCAGAGGTTCTGACCCTGGCATGCTGCAAAACTGAAACCTGTTAGTGAAAATGTATTAGGTCAGAAGCTCTGAACCCACTGGGAACAAAACAGGCTTCAGAAGTTCTGAAGCCAGACGCGTGACTCAGCAAGAAACGTCAGTAGGATCAGAAGTTCTAGATTGGTAAACTTTGAGGTCTTGCAAGAAACGTTAGAGGGAAAACACAGAGGTTCTGGATGGTGTTCAGCCAGTGAACCAAAAATCAGAAGTTTTGTATTGTCAGCATATGAAAATCAGAAACTCAGAGTGTTTGAAAAATATCTGATGGAAACATCAGAAGTTCAGTGTATTTGACATGTGAGGAAAACTCAGAAGTTCTATGCTATGTTAGACTAGTAAGTGAGTCATCAGAATTTCTAAGTGTTAAAACAGTGAGTGAACATCAGAAGTTCAGTGTTGTGTTAAAGTTGTGAGTGAACATCAGAAGTTCTATGTAATATTTCAACTCTTAATCAGCACATCAGCAATTTATTCAGTTCAGCAAATCAGAATGATCACAGCATAACAAATCATAGAAATTCCAATCCTGAGCCTAGCGTTATTCTAGAAGTTCTGAACCATAGTTTTTTTCTATTCATACAATGATATGTACAACATTAATATTATGATATTTACATGTTAATGATGTTCATAATGAAAAGCAAGTAAAGTCAGAAAGACTTACCTGGGGCGTGCTTGGAGTTTTGAGTGGCTGCCTTTGGATATTCTGAGTCAGCAAGAGAGATGGAAGAGTGATTGTGTTCTTGGGTTCAAAGGGAAGAACAAAGGTTTTTTGTGTATGAGGAAAATGGATTTTTATGAAGGTTTCACAACTTCTTTTTCTCTCTTTTGGCCAATCTCTCTCTTCAAAATCCAGCCCCCTGAACGTGTGATGGAGCCAAGTATTTATAGATGAATTTGCTGTGACTTTTGGGAGAAAAAAATGGGATTTGAAACTGTTTTGGCATCCAGCTCTTTTGCTTTTTCATCACAGTTTTCGTATGCTAGTTTGGTGTAATCATGGGATGCAGGTGTAGGCTGAACCAGCTGTTGGTCATAGGTCGGCAGCAAGTTGTATAAGCAAGGTTTTGGGATTTGGTCAAATTTTGACCTAAGCGTTGGAAATAGCCTTCATGTGCTGAAGTGATGTCTTGTCTTTGAAGCAAGCATGGTGGTTGTCAGCAGGGATTAAGGAAAAGCAAAAAGCAAAGCATGGGCTTAGTAGCAAAGCTGCTATCCCAAGACAATAGAGGTATACGTGGTGAGAATCCTTTGGATAAAGACTCAGAAGGTGGTTGTGAGCATTAAATGAGCATTAAATGATGAGGAGACTTATCACAACCAGAAATCCTGCAACGTGAAACTCTACACCAAGGCTTTGTTCTGGATCAGAAGTTATGCTTCAGCGTAGCATCCCGTCTTATGATCCTCTTATCTTATGGCTCCAGCATGTTCTGAGGGAGCCTTCAGGCTTTGTATCACGTTTTATAACTTTCCTTGCATTACCCTGGCAAACTCTGACTGAACTTGCATAGATGCTGTAGAGCCATGTTCTGGTTGAAGACTATGTGTTGAACCATGTTTACATCTTCTGACTGCACCTGCCTGGAGGCTGGGTCAGAAGTTCTGAAGTGTCATTTTTTCTTAAATACTTAGAAAAAATCCCAAGTATTTAGAAATTTGGCTTTTCCATAGTAAATTTGACTTTTGAACCTTTTGATGAAACAAACTTCATATTCCAACATGTTTTAATGAAATATGATTCTTGAGATTTGATGTTGATCCAAAAGTCAAAGTTTGACTTTTCAGTGTGCAAATGACCATTTTGCCCTTGTGAGTGATTTTCTTGAAAAAATGATAATTCAAGGCTTGGAATTGGATGGAAGCAAACTTGAGGATCCGAGGTGATTCCTTGAGAAATGAGAGGGAAAATTTTTGGATGCAACAAGACACATAATCACTGAACGCAAGTTTGTCTTATGATGGGTCTTGGTCCTACATGTGGCCAGGCTCAGGCCTCTTGTGCATTAGCATTTGAAGGCGGTGACAAAAGAGGTTTTTGATTATCCAGATTAAATGTTTCGTTTGAGTTTGTTTGAATCAAGTAGCGAAGGCAAGTAGACTCAATCAAAGAAGCCCTGATGAAGGAAACTCTGAACAGATTTGAATCCAGAGTCATCAAAAAGGACAAATTCTCTGACAAAGAATCATGGGAAATTCGAATTGATGCAGATATTGACTTAATTAAAGAAAAAACTCTGAATTCAGAGTCATCAAAGATCCGAGCAATTTGAATTGATGTGGATGGACTCCATCGAAGGAGCTGAATTAGAGCCATTCAAAGGAGGCAATCAGAGCCATTCGAAGGAGCTGAATCAGAGCCATTCGAAGGAGATGAATCAGAGTCATTCGAAGGAGGAAATTGGAGCCATTCGAAGGAGTTGAGTCAGAGCCATTCGAAGGAGTTGAATCATAGCCATTCAAAGGTGGAAATCAGATTCATTCGAAGGAGGCAATCAGAGCCATTTGAAGGAGGTAATCAGAGTCATTTGAAGGAGGGCATTTGAAAGAGTCAAATGTGTCCAGATTCATAGCAAATTCAAAAAGGAACAAGAAGCCATGTATTTGGCAACGTTTCAAAATGATATTCATGGCCTTAAAACACCAACTTAATGGTTGTTTATTCCTTGGCCCTCTTGTCCCCTTCATCCCCTCTATATAAGGAGCACACTAGCAAGCTCCAAACATGGCTAGACACAACCTGAGAGAGTCACACAAAATTACAAACACATTCTTGGAGGTTTCCTGAAGCTTTTCCAATCATCCCCAGCCCCTAAGCAAGCATCTCCATATCCATAAGTGCCAAATTGAAGCAACCCTTAAACAAGGGTACCCACGCCTGAAACAATAGATTAATACATCACCATTGGTAAGAATGGGTAAAAAGATCAAACTTACATTTTCATGACATATTAACATTTATAGTTCACTAGATCTGTATTCAAGATTAAGAACCTAGGTTTGACACCCATGTCTACATTTTTCTTTGTTTCTAACACTTACTGCAGATCTAGCCTGGATAGACCCAACGTGCGCAGGATCAAAGGACCTGGGTTTGATACCCAGGTCCTGCATCTTTATTTGGCTAATATTCGTCTTGCAGATTCAAATCAGAAGGCAGCATCCATCCCTGGATCGAAAAAAATCATATTCCCCTCTGGATCGAAAAGCCCCATTTCCCCTGGATTGAAAGGCACCTTCCTCTGAATCGAAAGCCTATCATTCTTCCCTGGATCGAAATACACTTTCTCTATATCGAAGCCTCCCTATTTTCTCCCTGGAACGAAGGATGTCCCTTTGTATTTTTATTTTTGTTTTCATTTCTTTATTGACTTCTTTTTATTTTAACTTTAAATAAAAAAATCACAAAGAAAACATTAGGCTAGTGTTTTTCTAAGTTAATTTTGTAAACAAATTAATTAATCATTTTAACCTTTTCTTGTAATTAAAATTAAATAGACTTAGGTTGTATTTTCCTAAAATAAAACAGAACAAACAAAAAGATTTATTTTCCTTAGGATTTAGGAATCCCTTTTAATTCGTTTACGCATTTGTTTACTTTCGCTTTTTATTCATTTTATTGCAACTGCTTCCCAGTTTATAATAGTAACTAGGACTTTACTTTTCGCATTTCTATAATGTACCTCTCACAAAGCCATGTAATAGCGTAGGATTTACATTCCTGCACTTTACATTTTTCTGTATATATTAACTGTTAGTAACTAGGATTACATGACACGACTGAAAAATTAAAACGTTAGCAAACCTAAATGTGCAAGATAGATAACCGAATACAACACATGTTCACATATGCATCTCTAAGGTACGCCCACTTCGGTTGCCTTCGGAAAACGGTCACAATTCTCGAAACATGAGAAGTTTTAGTGGTTGTCCTCTAGTTTGAAAAGATCACAAGTCCCTCGATGACCCTCTCGATGTTGCCTCAGTTAAAAGTGATATTAGAACTTTAGGACAGTTACTAAAATTCCTTGCCAAGTTGCCTTCGTGACTGTATCGTCCCTTCGATGTCCCTCATACATCCAATGATAGGGCTACCTAATCACTAATATTAGGATAGCATTGTCTAAAGGATAAGGAGGAAAAGAACAAACCTTTTCGAGTACAAGTAGATAGTTGTTAGATGCTATGCTCAAATAAAACATACTTTTCACACTTACACATTTCAAAAAACACTTTAAAAAACATTCGCTTTGTCAACACTCTTGAGGACTGATACAAGAGTTATCATAAAGCGAATCCCCACACTAAGGCATTTTCAAAACAAATTTTCAAAACACACAATGCACAAGCAAATTTTAAAACATGAGCTAGCATCTAAGAGCCTGTATAAAACTATGGATGGAAAGGGTGCTAACACCTTTCCTTTCCATAATCTACCCCCTTACTCAGAAAACTCTCGAAAAGGTATTTTTCTATTATTTTCACCCTTTCCTTAATTTGGATAAAAGAAAAGTCGGTGGCAACTCTTTCTTACCACGACATTTGCGAATACAAACGCAAAACTAGTATAACAGTCGGTTCTGCCACCGTATCACATAACTGGCGACTCTGTTGGGGAGTACTTAAAAAGTGGGGTTACCTTAAGAGTTAGTTCATTTTTAAAATTGTTGTAATTTCTTACTTTGTATGCTTTTATCCTTGGAGGTTGTTTGGGTTGTTACTATAGATCCTACACCTAGATCTGGGGGTATCTTTTTAGGTAAATAATAATAGATCATGGAGACTGTACGGCGTAGACCGATATGGTTGAAGCGATAGCTGCGTTGGTGTGACACTTTGATTGGTATCGGTATCCCTTGTGTTGAATCGAGGAGAATACGGGGCCACCGTGTGGCGTCGTAAAGCACTAACAGCCTTAGAATCTTAGTTGAACAAACTTGGCCATTATAAAGTAGTGAGATAGCCGACCTCGGTGTAAAGTTGGGGATTGGTTGATACTCTATGCTACACTCATTGAGATCGAACTTTCGAAATGTTCCGTCCGCAAGAAAAGATTGCTAAGCTTAAATAATGCTCGATAAAGAAAGATCAGTGATATTAAGACTCCTTAGAACCCGATTAATATTAATAGGATGGGTTGAGCCAACTGAAACTTCAAGAGGGTACTTACCTACAAACTCCATGCAAGCATGAACCTAAGTCTATTTGTGTGACCTTATTGATTTCACTATCTAACAAATTAAACTCATTGCAGGGTTTTGTTTAAACTCCGTGCAGGACTTGTTTGTAGTCATTATCCAATAACTTGGATTTCCTGTAAGACATACTTGTCTTCATTTTTGTTTGATGCATAACATACACATCATAACCTTATATTTCCTTAACAATTTTAAGGATCTCAAGTGCCTGTGGTGCAGGTTATGATGAATCACACGTCTATCAAGGGGCAAGGGGATTTATTTTCCTCTAGCCAATGCCTTCAAAAGACCAAAACACGACAACTTGAGTCAGGGGCTATAACCCACTCGATATGCTAAGCTTGATTCTCGTAGAAGGACCTTCAACGATACGAAGTCCTTCAAGAAAAGCTACAGTCAACTCCTAACATCTTCTTGTGTTTACCCTGTGAGATCCTTGAAAATATCGCATAAGTACACCATACATGATATTGAATAGCAGGTATTCCAAGTACAAGCTTCTTATCCCTTCGTTGTTTATTTCAGCAAGAAGAAATGGCTCTTGAACAAACAATCAAAGACCTTCAAGCTCAAAACTCTCAGTTCCAACAAATGTTCCTGGATCTGGCCCAGGGGAAAGAAGACCTGAAAGCTCTGATCGTCAAAGAGAAGACTAAGAAGTCAAAGAAACCGGTTGGTGTCTTGAATTTAGGAAGAAGACTTAAAAGACCAACCAATATAGCTCTAGATCTCTCAACTCCATCAAATGAGGGGGACAATCATGAAGATGATAACAACCCAAGGGAGTCTGAAGAGGATGAAGCTGATTACACCGAGGAATAATATCCTCATGCTGATGATAAATACAAACAGTTGGAGGATCACCTCAATGCTATGGAGATTCAACAGATACCTGGCTTAGACTTTGAAGAGTTAGGGCTGGTTTATGGCATGGTCATCCCACCAAAATTCAAGATTCCCTCATTTTCTAAATATGAAGGGGTCTTTTGTCCTAAACTTCACTTGAGATCATATGTCAGAAAGATCCAGCCTCACACTGCTCACCGAAAGCTATGGGTCCATTTCATCCAAGAAAGTTTGGTCGACACTCAACTGGAGTGGTTCTATCAGTTAGAAGGAACTGAAATCCATACCTGGGAAGACTTGGCTGCTGCTTTCTACAAGCAGTACCAATACAATGCTGACCTTGCTCCAACCCATACTCAACTCCAAAGCATGTCTATGGGTTCTAGCGAGGGCTTCAAGGATTACGCCCAAAATTGGAGAGATCTTACGGGGAGAGTCCAAGCTCCTTTGTCTGATAGAGAGATGGTAGCATGTTCTTGGGCACTTTGTCTGGTCCATTATTCAACCACTTGATTGGAAGTTCTTCGGCTGGGTTCACAGAGCTGATACAGACAGGTGAAAGAGTAGAAGTCGGTATCAAGAATGGGAAGATTTTGATGGTTGCATCTTCTAATGCTAAGAAGAAACCATTCGGTGGCAAGAGGGAAGCTAATGTTGTATATGGCCAGGAGCGACGTGCTAGAGGTAACAACAACCCATATGTGGGAATAGTACTAGTCTCTAATCCTACGCCTGTGCAACGACATCAACAAGGGAATCAGCGTAAGGAGGTCTCTCCTAAGACACAATTCACCAAAATCAACATGTCACTAGCTCAAGTGTTACAACACATGTTGAAAGTAGGATTGATTACGTTAAAGGATCCTATGCGAAATCCTAATACCTCTACTCCTAGCTACCACCCCGACGAAAGATGTGCATACCATTCTGATAGTCCTGGACATGACCTAAATGGTTGTTGGGCTCTGAAGAACAAAATTCAAGATATGATTGACGCCAAGGAGATTGAATTCGACCCTCCAGAGACTCGCCATGTGATCATTACTCCCAGACCAAATCATTGAGAGAGTCTATTTCATTTGTGATTTTTCAATTGTAATTTCCTTGGCTTGTTCAAACAATTACTGTTATGTCAAATTTTGGTTTTCCCATTAATGTATTGCATATGTTTGTCTTGAATTATTTCATTCGTATCCACTATATTCAAATTGTGTTTTTACTTCTTTTATGATGTTTAACTTCTGATCAAAAGATTTAAGCCGTTAGAGGGAGGATGACAAAAACGATACCACAATCTCTACAATATGCTTTTGAACAGACCCCACTGACGATGTACAGGCGTTGTTTCAAATCATAAATCGTGGATTTATAAGGAAGATAATCCCTAGTCAACCCCTTTGAGCCTAAGAAGTGGGAGTTTTTCTTTTCACACAAATTAAAACCCTTAATCATAACCTGGAGCAAGGTAGATTTCTCAGTTAATTCAGATGTGCATTCAGTCGCAAACACTACCTTCATACACGACAAATAATGTAGAAGATGCACTCCAAAAAATGGTGATGGTTCCACATAATTGTCAAGATAGGAGGTCATTATCTCTCAAAATAAAATCCCGTTAAGTCAAAAACCTATGAAGGAGACTTAAGAAAAAACTAGGGCATCCCGATGCCTGTAATCGTAAAAGAAACAGTTCGGGAAAAAGTAGGGATAACAAAATCATAAAAGAGGTTCTACAAATCCTCAACAAAAAAAGAAAAGGTTACAAAAATGACTGCCTTCTCGAACAAACGTTCAATTTCTGAACCATCACCAAGCATCAGAGCAAAGACTCCAGACTCAATTGGGATCTAAATGCACAATTAGCTGAGCATAGGATTGAAGAACTTCACGAAGAACGGGTTGGGTACAAATAAAATTTGATCCTTTATCCTTTGTTTCTTGAACCGTGAACCAAGCCACGTTATAACCCTTAAAAGTCCTAGTTGAAGCATGGGTTAGTTCGAAAGCATATTGTTACAAAAGGTATCCTGACTCCTATAAGGTTTGTTATAAATCCTGAACTGATATCACACTCTTAAAAAAATTGTTTGTTTTATAAAAATATGAATTTTCAAACTTCAAGACAGATATAAGCTTTGCATTTTTAAAAAATACCATTGCTTGCATATGACTATTTGTTCAAACAGCAGAGAAATTCGCAGACGAATATTCAATGAACGAAAATCCTCTCAATGGACAGAATCACCTCAGATGGAAAGGACATTCCAGTGATAGGCCTTTCATAATCAAGGGGCATAGCATGGTGTTTAGATGATTTGTCGCAGTCAAGATAAGGTTCAAGGAATCTTTCAAAAATGCCAAATAGCCAGGGACAGATCTCCATCTGAGTCACTTGGGGCATTGGACATGAATTCCAGCAGCGAATCATATGCGATCAAACAAACGTCTTCTGGTAGTGTGACAACACTTACTACTATGGATAGTGACAATTCTCCATACCCGGTGAACATGGACATAGTCAAAAAATACTACGCATGAACAAAGACCCGCTAGGTTGACTGGCCTAGGAAAAAATAAGGGCATCCCGATGAACCAAAAGGGTTCAGGAAAAAATTAGGGATATACATATGAAAAAAATTATACACCCGGCAAGTTGAAAACCTGAAAAGGCGGCTTGGGCAAAAAAGGATATCCCGATGGACTGAAAATCTGAAAGGACGGTCCAGACAAATGTTAGGGATTAAAGCACATGACTACGTCCCGTCATCTCATCACTTGTCTATCAGTAGAAGGTTTATTACCCTGATCTGCATTCGCCAAGGACTCTAGAATTTTTGGATAACAGTCAAACCGTCTACAAAATCCCCAGCAAATACTTTCTCCAGCAGGTACAGAGGCAGGGGCATCCTACTACAAGGTCACTGCCATGTTCTTAACATGCAGCCTATTGATGTCAGGTGTTCTCATACCCTCAGTAGAGCAAAAGTCTCCAATTACTGCTCCAACATCTAAGATCCCCTAGTGAAGTCGCCAAGCTTCCCAAGATTCTCCAACAGGATCTCACAGAATCCCCAAACGGGTTACGGAGTTTCCCTTCCCCGACGGATTTCTTCTCAAAACCACAAAACAGGAATCCCCAACGGAAACATTCTAAATATTCCAGATTCTCATCTAGAACTAGTGCAGATACGATCCAAAGACGTGTGTCATCCTGACACTTACTCCATATTCTCATCTAGAAATGGTGCATGTACGATCCAAATACGGATGTCATCATGACACTTACTCCAGATTCTCATCTAGAAATGGTCCAGGTATGACCCAAAGGTGGATGTCATCCTGACACTTACTCCAGATTCTCATCTAGAAACAGTTCAGGTACGATCTAGAGACGGGTGTCATCCTGACACTTATTCCAAATTCTCATGTAGAAACGGTTCAGGTACGATCCAAAGACGGATGTCATCCTTACACTTACTCCATATTCTCATCTAGAAATGGTTCAGGTACGATCCAAAGACGGATGTCATCCTGACACTTATTAAAAATTCTCATATTGAAATGGTTCGAGTACGATCCAGAGACTGATGTCATCCTGATACTTATTCTAGACTATCTTCTAACAACAGTTTAGGTACGATCCAGAGAAGGATGTCATCCTGATACTTATTCCAGTCTATCTTCTAACAATAGTTCAGGTACGATCCAGAGACAGATGCCATCCTGATACTTATTCATATCATCTTCTAGAAACGGTTCGGGTACGATCCAGAGATGGATGTTATCCTGATACTTATTCCATACTATCTTCTAGAAACAGTCCAGTTCAAAGAGTTTACCTTCCCCAACAAAATTTATTTCTCTAACAACGGAAGTTCATCTCCCAACGTTTCAACTTCAACAAATTTGAAGGCCTACATTCTCCTCCCAACAACAGTCAAGGATTTATTTTCCCTAATTCAACAATACAGCAATGGAACAACTGACACGTTCATACATTGTATTTATACATCATTTCTACAAACATCATAGCATATGCAACACCAATGCATATATCACAATCTCATTTATTTTGGAGCATCATGCAATTCATACATCATGACATCGCATGAAATTGACTTTACCTTTCCAGGTTGAGTTTGCAGAAAGACAAACATTACCAACAAATTCAGCAGGCCACAGATTAATGCACGAAACTGGACGGGGAAACTATCTATGTGACCAAAAAACAAGTCCTAGATTAATACCTAAAACCATCTAGGAGAACTATCTGTGGACGACCAACTGTGGATTAACACCTGTAACCAGTCAGGAGAACTATCTACATGAAGATATTGAATATTAATACCTGTAACAAGTCGAGAAAACTATCTTTCTTTCTCAGGTCAGAGATTAATACTTGTAACAAGCCAGGACAACTATATCAGCGACCAACAATTTTCAAGTTCCAAATTAATACCTGTAACAAGCTAGGAGAACTATCTGTGAACAGTTGATTTATAGATTAACACCTGAAACCAGACAGAAAAACTATCTACATGACCAGACATGAAAACCATCTTCAGGTAACGGTTAACTCTATTATCCTCAGCAAGTTACTGTGAAGCCTGAACTTTAACCAGAAAACAAAAAACTTCATCTCTCCAGTACAAAGATAACTCTTCAACAGAGTCTTGGACAACTGAAGTTCCTAAACTCTATTCCCCATAGAGTTTTCCTCAAGCAGGAGAACAACAGAAAACCACATTCTCCAGTGGACTCCTCCTCAGACAACAGGAACAGGAACCCTCAAAGGGACCATGTGTGAAATCAGCATCTACTTTGGATGGAATCTTTAAGCCTATCTCAGACGACTCTCTATCATATTCTCTAAATGGCATATGTAAGTCTATTCCCGACATCATCAATAAACAGTGTTACTCCATGCGAGTGCAAATTTCTAGGCACTCTAGTGTTCAATCATCTTCCACCTTCAGATCACGAAAGGAAAACTGTGATACTGTGGCAACACCGACTGTTTAATACTGGTTTTTGCGTTTTGTGTTTGAAAATCTTGCGATAAGCAAGAGTCGCCAATGACTTTTATTTTATCCAACTTAAAGAAAGGGTGAAAAGAATAGAAAAAGACCTTTTTGAGATTTTTCTGAGTAAGGGAGGTAGGTTATAGAAGGGGAAGGTATTAGCATCGTTTCCATCCGTAGTTATCTATGAGCTCTTAGTTGCTCGCTAGTTCACTTTGCTTTTATTTGAAAATATGCTTGTGATGTGGGTTTGAAAATATTTTGAAAATGTATTTGTAATGATTCTCGTCTCTATAAGAATGCATACAAAGTGTTGGTTTTGAAAATAGTTTGAAGAAGTGTTTATGGAAGATGTTTTTGAAAGTGATTTTGAAAAGTGATTTTGTAATGAATCTCGTCTCTATAAGAATGCATACAAAGAGCTTTGACTTTTGAAAATGTTTCAATTTGAAAGTGTAGGTGTAAAAAAATGTTATTTTTATTGTGAGTAAGCGAGAAACTATGAGCATCCTACCTACTCAAATAGGTCTAGTATTCTTTTCCTCCTCCTTTAGATGTTGCTACCTTACCATTGATAGATAAGGAGCCCCATCGTTGGATATATGAGGGACATTGAAGGGATGTACAGTCATAAAGGAAACAATGTAGAGACGCTTTAGCAATTTCTGTTTAGGGACTAGATCATCTACCGAAAGGAAACTGTAGGGTCATCGAGGGACTATGATCTTTATATTTATGGGTCTTTGCTAAAGCGTCCCTGTCTCGAGGGACATGACTGTTTTATTGAAGGCAACCAAAGTAGGGTACCCTAGAGGTATATATGTGTAAGTGTATTATGTTCAGGTATTGTTTATCTTTTGTGTTAGGTTTACTAACATTTTGTTATTAGTCTTATCATGCAATCCTAGTTACTAGCAGTTAATACGTACAGAATATAAAGTGAAGAAGTATAAAACCTACACTATTACATGGCTCCGGGGAAGGGATTTACAATGTAAAAAACTTGGGGAGTGCAAAAATTAAAAGTAGAAAATAAAGCCTAATTACTATTACATCTTATAAGCAGTTACATAATTATAAAAAAATGCGAGAACAAAATAAATGCGCGCGAAGATTGAAAGTTCGTTTAAAAACCTGATAAGAAAATCTTTTTTTTGTTTTGTTTTTTTATGTATAAAAGAAAATAAAGCCTAAGTCTATTTAATATTAATTTTAAGAAAGATGTTAAAATAATTAATTTATTTATTTACAAAATTAATTTAATTTGAAAAACACTAGCCTAATGTTTTTTTGTGATTTTTGATTTAATGTTAAAATAAAAAAGAAATCAATAAAGAAATGAAAACAAAAGTAAAAAACACAAAGGGAGGCATCCTTCGATTACAGGGAGAGATGGTGTTGTTTTTTTGATCCAGGAGAGAATGGTCTGTTTCGATGGAATGAAATGCTTCCTTTCGATCTAGGAGAGGTTGGCTATCCTTCGATCCAGTGAAAGTAGCTGCCCTTTGATCCAAAGAAAGGGGTTAACCTTCGATCCAATGAGGGATGTGACTTTCGACCCAGAGGACATTGTCGAAACTGCCTGATAGATCACTTGTGAGGGTGCTGCATCTGCAAAGATATGGTAGCAAAACGAAAAGCATGACATGGGTTTCAAGCCCAGGTCCTTTGATTCTGTGTGCACTGGCCTTATTTATGCTGGATCTGCAACAAGTGTTAGAAACAAAAGGAAACAAATATAGGCCTGGGTACCACACCCAGGCCCCTTCGATCATGGATGAAAATCGAATGACTATGACATGCAAAGAAAATATAGAATTTGATTCCTTACATTTTTCTTACCAACAGTGGTGTATGAATCTGTAGTGATGGGTGTGAGTACCCTTGTTTAAGGATTGCTTCAATTTGGCTTCTGGACGTGTGCTTTCTTAGGGGCTGGTGATGATTGGAAAAGCCTCAAGAAACCTCCAAGAATATGTTTTTTAATTTCGTGTGATTCTCTCTCCTGTTGTGTCCAGACCACTTGATCTAGCTAGTGTGTTCTTTATATAGAGGGGGTGGAGGGGACAAGAAGGCAAAAGAGTAAACAACCATTAAGTTGGTGTTTTGAGGACATGAATGATGTTTTGTAACATTGCAAAAGTCATGGTTTTTTGTTCCTTTTTGAATTTGAATGAACCTTGATGTTTTGGCTCCTTTGAATGCCCTTCAATGTTGCTCTTCGATTGTCCTAGTATTACTTCCTTCGAACGGGTCTTTTGTATAGCCTTCGAATGGGCCTTTGGTTGCCTCCTTCGAACGGGTCTTTTAAATGGACAATTTGTATACCTTCAAATGGGCTTTTTGAGTACCCTTCAACTAGCTCATGTTCTCAACACTTGGGCTTCTTAGTTTGAACCCCTATTCAGTTAGCCCAAACGAAAACTCTTTCCTGGCCAATCAAAGCTTCTTTTGGCATGAACGTACTTGTGCATGTTGGTTTGAAACTGCCAGTATGTTGGCTTTTGGGCCAGCAGACCTCTTTGATTATTTTTCTTTTGTTTTGGCTAGCAATATCCTTCGTTTCGAACCAATGTGTGTGCTCTTTTAAAGGGAACCCATGCATCACTTGTATACATTACTTTCCATTCCTTCGAATGGGCCAACAAAGTAATTCCTTTGAATGGAACACCCATGTATACCCCTTTAAATCTATTAATACATGTCTTTCGAATGGGGAAAATATATGTCCTTCGAATGGACATTGTGCCTGTCCTTCGAATTTTCCAGTTGTGTACCTTCTGAAAAAGGCATTCGGGTACGTCATAGTGCAGAAACTTTGTGCGTTGAAGGGTCTTAGAATTGAGAGCAAGCATAGAAGAAGTCTTTTCTTTATGCTTCCAACACAAGCATGGAGGGACTTTTGGCTTGGTGAATCGAAGGCATGTTGATGGGCCTTTGCCTTGTGAAACCAAGGCAAGCTGATGGGTCTTACGTGCGCTGGTGATAAGCTGAGGGGCCTTTTGCCCAGTGGGAACTTTTTTAATTGAAGGCGTGTTAAAATTATCCTTTTTCCTTATGGATCGAAAGCCAATCTGAAGAAGTTTTTTCCATTGTGAATCCAAAGCAAGCATGAAGAAGCCTTTTGCCCTGAATGAAGCTGGCATGCAGGAACCCA
Organism: Vicia faba; assembly: GCA_948472305.1. NCBI lineage: Eukaryota > Viridiplantae > Streptophyta > Magnoliopsida > Fabales > Fabaceae > Vicia > Vicia faba. The sequence continues at coordinate 1,029,112,237 of OX451738.1, forward strand.
CTGTTTTATGGATCAAAGTAAGCATGCAGGGGATTCTTGCTTTGTACGCTGAAGGCACACACATAGGGAGAATTTGCCTAATCGAAGCAGGAATCAAGCTTGCTCCAAAGAAATCAAAACCCAATCGAAGCAAGAATTAAGCTTGCTCCAAAGAAACCAAATGTCCAAACGAAGTAGGAATCTAGCTTGCATGTAGGTAACCATTGCATTGTGAATCAAGCCAACATGCAAAGCCAATGGTGCAATCAAAGGAGCACTAACAGGAGACCCTTTCCTTTTGGGTCGAAGGAGGTTGTTTCAAAGGAAACACATTCCCATTTGAAGCTTGTATACAACAAACAAGTAAAAGGCCAAGGCTTCAATTGAAGCTTGGAAATTTGAGGCAAGCTCGGAGGAGGTTATGCACTCAATCGAAGCCTTTCAAGATGCCAATCGAAAGACCCTTTGACATACCAATCGAAAGACCTTGTTTATCTTTAAAAAATTATTTTTTCTTTAATCAAGTGTTTGTAATCACTTATGTAAGAGAAAAGTCTTGGGAAAATATGAGAGGGAAACTTTTGGGGTACAATAGCTGCCCCTGTTTAATCTTATTAAACCTGGGGATTTAGAATGGCTTGTATTCCTTTCGTGATCTGAAGGTGGAAGATGATTGAACACTAGAGTGCCAAGAAATTTGCACTCACATGAAATAACACTGATGGTTGATGATGTAGGGAGTGGGCTTACAGATGCCATTTGGAGGAGATAATGAAGAGTCATCAGAGATGGGCTTAAAGATGCCATCCAAAGTAGATGCTGATTTCACACATGGTCCCTTTGGGGGTTCCTGTTCCTACTGTCTGAGGAGGAGTCCTCTGGGGAATGTAGGTTTTTGTTGTTCTCCTGCTTGAGAAAAACTCTGTGGGGAATAGAGTCTAGGAACTTCAATTGTCTAAGGCTCTACTAAAGAGTTATCTCTGGTCTGGAGAGATGAAATTTTGTTATTTTATGGTTGAAATCCAGGCTTCACAGTAACTTGTTGGGGAAAATGGAATTAACTATTATCTGAAGATAGTTTTCTTGTCTGGTTTCAGGTGTTAACCTACAAATCAACTATTCACATATAGTTCTCCTGGCTTGTTTCAGGTATTAATCTGGAACTTGAAAATGGTTGGTCGTTGAGATAGTTCTCCTGGCTTGTTACAGGTATTAATATCTGACTTGAGCAAGAAAGATTGTTTTCCTGGCTTGTTATAGGTATTAATCTTCAATCCCCTTATGTAGATAGTTCTCCTGGCTTGTTATAGGTATTAATCTTTGTCCTGAGAAAGAAATATATTTTTCCTGGCTTGTTACAAGTATTAATCTTCAATCTCCTTATGTAGATAGTTCTCTTGGCTTGTTACATGTATTAATCTATAGTCGGTCGTCCACAGATAGTTCTGCTGGCTTGTTATAGGTGATAATTTGGAACTTGAAAATTTTAGGTCGTTGAGATAGTTCACGTGGCTTGTTACAGGTATTAATCTACATTCGGTCATCCACAGATAGTTCTCCTGGCTTGTTACAGGTATTAATCCGGAACTTGAAAATTGTTCGTCGTTTAGATAGTTCTCTTGGCTTGTTACAAGTATTAATCTCTAACCTGAGAAAGAAAGATCATTTTCCTGGCTTGTTACAGGTATTAATCTTAAATCCCCTTATGTAGATAATTCTCCTGGCTTGTTACAAGTATTAATCTCTGACCTGAGAAAGAAAGATGGTTCTCCTGGCTTGTTACAGGTATTAACATACAGTCGGTCGTCCATATATAGTTCTCTTGGCTTATTACAGGTATTAATCTGGAACTTGAAAATTGTTGGTCACTGAGATAGTTCTCTTGGCTTGTTACAGGTATTAATCTCTGACCTGAGAAAGAAAGATAGTTTTCCTTGCTTGTTACAGCTATTAATCTTCAATCCCCTTATGTAGATGGTTCTCCTGGCTTGTTATAGGTATTAACCTATAGTCGATCGTCCACAGATAGTTCTCTTGGCTTGTTACAGGTAATAATCTGGAAGTTGAAAATTGCTGGTCACTGAGATAGTTCTCCTGGCTTGTTATAGGTATTAATCTCTGACCTGAGAAAGAAATATCGTTTTCCTGGCTTGTTATAGGTATTAATCTTCAATATCTTTATGTATATTGTTCTCATGACTTATTACAGGTATTAATCTACAGTCAGTTGGTCATGGATAGTTGTCTTGTCTTACTTCAGGTATTAATGAAAAACTTGGCCACATCGGTCACATTGATAGTTTCCCTGTTTGGTTTCGGGCATTAATCCATGGCCTATTGTATTTGCTAGTAAACCCGTCTTGTTCCGGGAGTTCATACCACTTGGACGTCTAGATAGTTTCCCCGCCTGGTTTTGGGCATTAATCTTTGACCTGCTGTAAAAGTTGATAGTGTATGTCTATCTTATAATTTAACCTGAAAAGGTAAAATCAGTTTCATGCGATGTCATGATGTATGAATTGGATGATGCTCTCAAATAAATTAGATTGTGATATATGTGTTTTCATGCACATGTCGTGATGTATGAACATGTAATGTTGTTGCGGAATTGAAGAAGTGAAAAATACAAGAAGGGGGGTTGAATTGGGATCTTAAAACATCAATGGAGTAAAGAACACGTTTATTTTTATCCTGATTCATTTAATCTCAAACTACTTCAGTCCACCCACCAAGGTGATTTCGCCTCTCTCTAACGAGGTCTTAATTCACTAATCAAACTTGATTACAAATTTACTTTGACAATTGTCTAAGTCTTCTTGAGTCCAAAACCACAACCCGGTTTCTCAAGGAAATTCACTAAACAGTTAATATAATAAGAGTGTACAATGATGTTTCTAATAAATAGTATCACTAGAAGTGATGTTTTACACAGTTTAATATTGAATCTTGAGGATGAAGAATGTTTGCTGTGTTACTGACTTTTCACGTGAGTTCTTCTTATTGTGCGCAGTTGTTCATCATCTTGAAATCTTCTTTTTATATGCTTTATATAGGCCAACAATAGTGACATAACAAGATACTTTTGGTATGTCCATAACACGAGTTAATGAGATTTGAAAACCAGGAGATCCTTGTCTATTTGTAGCCGTTACTTATGATCTTGCATTGATGGAATTGTAACGCTTTAAAGCTTCTTACATCAGAGGATGAATATTACCGTTGAGAGTCCTTCACATCTTGATCAGAATATTGCAAATCAGAGTATCAGAGATTCTGTTTCACAGTGCTGGTGCATTCAGAAGTTGTAACAAAACTTCTTCATATAAGAGTGTCATGCATATTTGATGCGTCTGAATCTATCATGGTACTTTCAACTTCTATGCTCGCATAATCAGAACTTCTTGTGATATTCTGGCAGAACTTCCAGTTGCATCAGAACATCTTTTTCAGATCAGAACTTCCTGCATGTAACGATACTTTTATTAGCAAGCATATTTGTTCTTTATATCATGTGTTTGTTATCATCAAAACTCTTACTGGGATGTAGAACTAAATTATGTTCTAACAATCTCCCCCTTTTAAGATGATGACAAAAACTAGTATATTTTGATGGAATATAAAGAACAATAATTAAAAGGCTCCCCCTGAGTAGAATACTCATATAACGAGAAAATAAAATACTTTCCTGAAGATCTTTTGATTATGAGTCAAAATATTCTTCATTCTCTCCCTTTTTGTCAAGAATCAAAAAGTGGAAAGGACTCTATTTGGCTTGCTCTGACCGAAGTTGCTTGAAAAGGTGTGACATCCTCTCCTGGACACGTCTGAGATTCTTTAGAGAGCTTCTGATGTTGTATTTCCATTCTTGTTTCCAATAGTTTTAGAGCCAGTAATTTTCTATTTCTGATTGCCTCCGAAACCTGCGAGTCTTTTAAATTCCAGGCTTTGGAACATATGCTTTCTTTCCTCCATGTGTAGAGAGCATCCAGAGCCCAGGTGTTAATATCGGTTGTTGTAACCTAAAATTTTCCATCCCATTTTACTCAAGACATGCTCATTGAGGTTCCCAATTGCTCAAGGATGACAAAGAATTGACCAGACAAATTCTCCTCCTAAGGCAATGAACCTCTAATTAGGGTTTCAATTTTCATTAAGATGTTTGAGCTTCAAAGGTCTCAAATGTTTTCTAGAGTCCTAATATGTCTTCAAGATTGTCCATGCCAAATTTCATGCCTTGCACTATAAGTTTGCTCAGTCAATTGCTCAAATGTTTGAAAATCAAATGTATTAGGTCAAAAGTCAATTGTGGCCTATATACAGTCAAACTTCATGGTTTTTGGTAAACCTCAAAATTTTGAAGTGATATCTATCATTTGATCAAGGGTTGATCATGATTCCTCAAGAGACGCTCCTAATTCATCAAAAGTCAAGCATTGCTAATTAGGGTTTCTATAGGAAAAGTCAACCAAACTTTGACCAGACATAACTTTCACATACCTCATCCATTTTTCCCAAACCAAGGCTCATTTTGAATCTAATTCAATTCCCTACAACCTTTCTTCATCCCACAAGTTCAAGAGATGCACCATTTGAAAGATACAAGCTTATACATTACAGGTCATTTTCAAAAGTCAACAAAAGACACTTTTTGTCAAGACCATTTACATCAAGATAAAATCTTGAAATGCAAAATTGATCAAAAGAGGGATTGAGTTAGAAATCTTGGGCTTTCCAAAAAGTCAAAGATCATCATCCTGAGATAAAAATTGAGCAATTTATGGCTTTCCTAATTCGGGAAAATTTGGGAATTTTCAAGAATTGTGCATTGAGCAAATTTGAAATTTTAAGGCAAGGGCTCAATTTCTTGGATTTTAAACATCTTCCTAAGATTATAGAGTACCTCCAAAAACACTCTTACCATGTGTGATACGGTGGCAGAACCGACTGTTTTGAAATGCTGGTTTGCATTTTGCGTTTTTCATTCGCAAAATGTCGCGGTAAGCAAGAGTCGCCATCGACTTTTATTTCATCCAATCGGAAAGGAAAAAAGTACAGAAAAAATCCTTTTTCGAGATATTCTAAGTACGGGGGGTAGATTATAGAAAGGGAAGGTGTTAGCACCCTTTCTACCCATGGTTTTCCATGGGCTCTTAGGTACTTGTTCATCTTTTAAATTGCTTGTGTGTGCTTTGTTTTGAAAAGTTTGGACTTCGTGATAACCCTTGTATCAGTCCTCAAAGGTGTGACGGAGTTGTCCTTTTGAAAGGTGTAAGTGTGAAAAGTTTTGATTTGAGCAAGTATCTACTAGCATCTACCTACTCGAAAAAAGATTGTTTCTACTTTTGCTTCCTTTAGACAGCTCTATCCTACCATTGAGAAGTAGGTAACACCGTCATTGGAGTTGTAAAGGGTCAATTCGAAAGGGACGTATAATCACTAAAACAATGTTAGGATGGCTTAGTAATAACCCTAGAGTCTTAAGATCATATTCGAGGCAACATTTCTGAGGCAACCTTTCTGAGGCAACATTCCAAGGCAACATCCGAACAGGACATTTGATCTTTTTTAGACAGAAGGGTAACCACCAAGACACCCTATACTTAATGATCGTTTACCGAAGGCAACCTAAGTGAGAGCATACCCTAAGAGTGATATGTGCGAGTGATTTGTATCAGTTATTTATCTTTGCACATTAGGGTTTTCTAACTGTATTAAATTATCATGCAATCTTGTCATACAATCCTATTAACATACATCTAGACAGTTAAATATTTTCAGAAATTAAGATGCGAGAAAGTAAATCTACACTATTACAAGGCTTCGGGGAGGGGAATTAATTACATAGCCAAAAACCCGGGAAAAAGCGATAAATAAAAACCCTAGATTAAACTATTACAAAACATGCACAGTTACAACAATATTGACAAAAAATAATTGCGATTAGGGTTTTGACCCTTGCCTAAACCTAATTGCGATTAATTAAGAAAATGTTTTTGTTATGTTTTAAGAAAATAATGGAATCTAAAGGAAAATTCTAAGTCTAATTAATTTTAAACTAAGAAAAATAAATTAATTCCTCTAAGAGCCTATTTTTGTTTTTTTTTCTTTATTTGAGAAAAAGAGAAAAATAAACTTAAATCAAAAGTTTAACCTAATTTCTATTTGATTTTATTTTTGAAAACAAATTATGATTTTCCTAATTTAAACTAACTTAAATTAATTTTTGATAAAGAAAACTAATCTTAATTTTGTGAGATATTGATTTTATGTTTTTTTTGTGAAAAAATAAATTAACTTGCCAATTAAATTAATAATGGAAAATAAAGAATAAAAAGAAATAGAGAAAAAGAAATAAAGAAAAGTTAGTAAGTGGGCCTGCATTAGCAATTAGGGGGTGCTGTTTGAGATTTGAGCCCAACAAAAAATCCTGGCCTTTTTTACTTTTCCCAATCCCATGTTCACGCTTAACTGGGGCCAATGGTGGTCCTCCAATGATGGCATGTTGATCTAAGGCGTTGATGAACTGGGTGGCCAGATCCTGGGGGTGTAAGGTGAACTCCTTGACTTGCTATGCATTGGATTACCTATGGAAAAGAATTAAGAATAAAGGTTGGGACCTGGGAATCGAACCCAAGTCCTTTGCACTTTCCCCCTGCACGCTTACCAAATGAACCAAGTGTTTTACTTGTATATATAATTAAAACAAAAGATAATATATAGATAATAATGAAAAGCGCGCTAAATTCAAATGGCCCAACCCAAGGATGACACGCATCATCGTCTACCTCCCAACCGTCGTTTTAGGTAAACAACTTTTACCTATAGACACTGGTTGTAGGTATATCCCTGTCCATCTCCAAAATCGTGTGCGCTCAAGATAAATGTCCATGGCTGGTACCATTCTACTCGTTCTATCCTCATGAGTCTCATGGTACCAGAATCATTACTCAATTTTGCCTATCCTGCAAAGCCCTAATCAAGAACACAAAACCCTAGCTATGGCAACTTCATGTACAGGCGTTAGAAATACAATTAAATGGTACCAAAAGTTTGCAAAATCAATGACAAACACGAATATATCATTAAAATATGCAATGGATGAGTGAATCAACGAAACTAAATTTGAATTTGGGAACAAGTCGTGATACCTATATCTTACAGTTCCAGGCGTGAGAAAGCTTGCAAATGGTTGGAATTCCTTCTGAAGATGTCCAAGAACCTGTTGGTGTCGTGAGAATGGTATGAATTGGCCTCTAATGTGGAAATTGAATCACCACTTTTCTTGCAAATTTTTGAGTTTTGTTTCACCTCTGCACGACTACTTCTAACCTCTATATGCCTTGGTCTCCTTCTGTATATGTAATACAAGCTATTAGGTCAACAAAAACGACCTCAATCATGCTCATCATGGAGATTTGATTTGATCTTTCATGGCATATGATTCTTTTCCAATTTTGCTCAAATCCAATGTTTTCTAACGAAATTGACCTTGCACGAGTTGATCTTCAATTGACAGCATATAATATCTTCTTTCAATGCAAAAGATCATCCCTAAAATGCAATATATGATTTATTAGGTTTTATTTGAATTTTAAATGAATAAAAATAAAAATAAATTAAATATATGAATAAATAAAGAATGGAGGGTACCATAGGTCATGGACTATGTTAGAAATGAGATGCAAGCATAAAAAGTTGGGCCCATTTAGCAAAAAATGCAAATTTGAGCATATTTGACTTTTGGCAATTTTGCAAAAAAGGTTAACTTGGCCAATGCATAACTATCTCAATTTTGACCCTAGAGAGGTGTTCTTGGACTTTTTAGAAATATTAGGATGTCGTATAAGCAACCCTTTTGGTCTCATCTCAATTTAGTCTTCCATTTTCATGTATGAAGCTTTGACCCAAAAGGTGTTTTTGTTGACTTTTCAAAATGACCTATAATGTCCAAATTCATATCTTTTTGTGAGTGCATATTTAGAACTTGGGAGATGAAGATGAATTGTAAGGAATTGCATCATCTTCAACATGAGATTTGGATGGCTCATTTTCGATAAAGTATGAGAAAGGTATGCTTCGTCAAAGTTGAGTTGACTTTTCCTACAAAACCCTAATTTAGCAACTTTTGGGTTTTGATGAATTGTGAGAAATCCTTGAGGAATCATGATCAACCATTGATCAAATGATGAATAATACTTCCAAAGGAGGATGTTGACCAAAAATCTTGAAGTTTTACTGTATGTGGGCCACAGTTGACTTTTGACCTAGCACAATCGTTTTTTAGGCGTTTGAGAAATTGACTGAGCAAACTTCTTTTGCAAGGCTTGAAACTTGACATGGATGATCTTGAGAATATATTAGGACAATGGTGAGCATTTGGAATCCTTTGGATCAAACATCTTGATTCAAAATGAAACCTTAATTTAAGGTAGACTGGCTTAGAAGAGAGTTTGTATGGTCAACTCTTGGACTTCCTTGAGCAATTTGAGGACCTCACTTGACATGTATTGAGAAATATGGGAGGGGAAATTTGGGGGTAAAACAGCTGCCCCTATTCAATCTTCTTAAACTTGAGGATGTAGATTGGCTCGTCTTCCTTTCGTGATCTGAAGGTGGAAGATGATTGAACACTAGAGTGCCCAGAAATTTGCACTCGCATGAAGTGATAATTGACTTGCGATATCGAGAATGGGCTTATAGATGCCATTTGGAAGTCGATGATGGGAGATGGGCTTAAAGATGCCATCCGAAGAGGTGTCGATCGCATAAGATATTCTTTTGTGAGATCCTGTATACCTGTTGTTTAGGAGGACTTCGTTGGGTAATGCTGGTCTCTGCCTTGAGAAAAATAGAGTTTTAGGAGCTTCAGTTGTCCGTTACTCTATTGGGGAATAAATCTGGTTTGGGGAGCGAAAGTGAATTGCGTATTTGGTCAGGATATATACTGCACCGCAACTTTCTGGGGAACTATGAAATCAATTGTGTTTGACTGGGTCCCGGTCTTACAGTGTTGTGGACTGTTGTTTGGGGATAAGGGAGGTCGAACCCGTATAGTAAGGTTAGGAGAAGGAACCTGGATAGTAGGGTTACCTCGATATGAAAGCCTGGGTAGTAGGGTTGTGATAAGGAACCTGGATAGTAGGGTAACTTCTATATGAAACCCTGGATAGTAGGGCTGTGAGAAGGAACCTGGATAGTAGAGTTACTTCGATATGAAAGCCTGGATAGTAAGGCTGTGAGAAGGAACCTGGATAGTACGGTTACTTCAATATGAAAGCCTGGGTAGTAGGGCTGTAAGAAGGAACCTGGATAGTACGGTTACTTCGATATGAAAGACTGGATAGTAGGGCTGTAAGAAGGAACCTGGATAGTAGGGTTACTTCGATATGAAAGCCTGGATAGTAGGGATGTGAGAAGGAACCTAGATGAGGTTGTATTTGTTGCCGATGATCACTCTGTTTAGCTTTGAGTGTTGATCATGGACTTGCTGGAAATTGTTGATAATAATGTCTTTCCTGAAAGAAATACAAGGTTAGCTATATGTGATGCATGAGATGCATTGTATGCTAACGTTCTCAAAATAAATGAGACTATGTTATATGTGATATATGCACATGTCATGATGTATGAACATCAAATGTTGACATAATAATCTGAGTCTGGGAAAATAAATCACTGATTTCTATGAAAACCATAGTTCTTCCACCTCTGTTAGGGATGGTGAACAAAGATGACTGTGCTGGGGATTTGACCCTTGGCTGGTAAATATTCTGCCGGACGAGATTCTGTCTGAGGATAACTCTGCGGGGAATAACTCTGTTAGAGAGGAGATACTTTATTGATAGATCTTCTGATTTGGAGAAATAAACTCCACTGGGGATGAATTCTCGTTGCTGGTGATAATGAATTCTGTTGGAGATCAAATTTCTGACTGTGAGAGAAATAAACTCTGCTTGGGGAAAAATTTACTGACTCACTCGCGATTGTGAACCTCAGCTGGGGAGAGTTATGTCCTGTTCTAGAAAGCTAACACCATTGTCTTTGGATACTTTTTATTCTGTGGGGAATACAGGTACCACTGCTCATATTCTCAAGATGGCTCTATCCCGATACCTGATGGGCAGAGTAATTGTAGGGTTTGGGCACTTCTTGTTTGTCCCTGTTCCTAGAATTACAAGTAATCGTCTTTTGTTTCTCATGTAAACATTTGTGAGCAGCAATTATTTTCTCATGCATATATCAAAAATGAATCATTGGACGTTCTTGCAAAACAAAACATAAAAAGAAAAACAACTTGAAATTTCTTGTGAAAATGAATTGTATTGATTTTTGAAGTTGCCCTGTAATAGGCGTTTTGTACAAAGAGGTTGACGTCCTAGTAAGAGAATGCCACCGAAAGATAGAAATTACAATTTGTGTTAAAGAAAGAAAAACAGCTATGTGAAAAAATCCCATCGGGTTCCAACTCTGTTATTGCCTTTATATCCTCAAGCATCTCATCACTTTGTTGTCTGGTAGAAGGTGGATCTGATCAATTGGCGCCGTCTGAGCTTGATAGTCGATACCGAAGTCTGGCTGCGAGGTGGTCCGATGAGACATAATGTTACGCTTTGATCCCTAATTTTTTCCTGGACCACCCTTTCGGGTTTTCGGCCCACCGAGATACCCTTTTTTGCCCAAGTCGCCTTTACAGGTTTTCAACTTACCGGGTGTACAGATTTTTTCATTTTATCCCTAATTTTTTCCCGAACCCTTTTGGTTCACCGAGAAGCCCTTATTTTTGTCTAGGCCGGTCAACCTAGCGGGTCTTTGATTATGCGTAGTATCTTTTCACTATGTCTGCATTCACGGGGTGAGGAAGATCGTCACCATCCATGGTGGTTAGAATCATAGCTCCTTCCGAGAAGATGTTCTTAACCACAAATGGCCCTTCGTAAGTAGGGCTCCATTTGCCCCTGGGATCACCTTGCGGCAGTATGATGCGTTTGATCACTAGATCCCCGACTTGATATTATTGACGTCTGACTTTCTTGTTAAAAGCCTTGATCATTCGCTTTTGATACGTCTTACCATGACAGATAGTAGTAAGTCTCTTTTCATCGATTAAATTCAGCTGATCAAGCCGGGTTTGGATCCAGTCGTCCTCGTTCAAACCTGCATCCTTCATAATCCTGAGAGAGGGTATCTGAACTTCGATGGGTAGGATTGCCTCCATGCCGTACACCAAAGAATAGGGAGTTGCCTCTGTCGATGTCCGTGCTGAGGTACGGTACCCATGAAGAGCGAATGGTAACATCTCGTGCCAGTCTTTGTACATTACCGTCATCTTCTGCACAATCTTCTTGATGTTCTTGTTAGCCGCTTCAACAGCCCCATTCATCTTCGACCGGTAGGGAGAAGAGTTGTGATGCTGTATCTTGAATTGTTTGCAGAGCTCGGTGATCATTGTATTATTGAGATTTGTACCATTGTCCGTAATGATCCTCTCTAGTACACCATATCGACAGATCAAATTGTGTCAGATAAACCGCGCCACGATGTTCTTGGTTACTGTAGAAAAGGAAGCTGCCTCGACCCACTTTGTAAAGTAATCAATTGCTACCAGAATAAAGCGATGCCCGTTAGACACAGTAGGTATGGTCTCGCCGATCATGTCAATGCCCCACATTGCAAAAGTCCAAGGAGCTATCAAAACATTTAGGGGAACCGGAGGTACATGTCACTTATCAACATGGACTTGGCACTTATGACAGGTTCGAGAGTGCTGGTAACAATCGGCTTCCATAGTGGACCAGTAATATCCTGCCCATAGGATTTTCTTTGTCATAGTATGTCCACTGGAATGAGTTCCGAAGGTACCTTCATGTAACGCTGTCATGATCCTTTCTGCCTCGCTCTTGTCTATGCACCGCAGTAAGGTTGGATCCTGGTTACGCTTGTAGAGGATACCATTACTGATGAAGATCTTTGCAGCAAATCTTCTCAGAAACTTCTTATCATTAACAAATGCACCCTCGGGGTATTCTTGAGCCTCAAGATACCTCTTTACCTCGTGAAACCAGGGTTTATCTGCTACCTCTTCAGTCTCAACGTCACAGCAGTGTGCGGGTTCGTCCAACCTCTCAATGGTAATCTGGGGAGCTTCATTACCCCACCTTACTTTGAACATGGAAGACATGGTAGCTAGCGCGTCCGCTAACTGGTTCTCTTCTCTGGGGAAATGTTCAAAGGTTATCTCCTCAAAGTGTGGGAGCAATTTCAGTACATATTCTTTGTAAGGAATAAGATTCAGGTGCTCCGTATCCCGCTCGCCCTTGATCTAAATTATCACCAGAGCAGAATCTCTGAATACACTCAAGAACTTAATCCTCGGGTCAATAGCAGCTCGAAGACCCATGATACACGCTTCATACACTGCCATAGTATTGTTGCAATTAAAACATAATCGGGCGGTGAATGGAGTATGACAGACCTCAGAAGATATGATTACAGTTCCAATGTGGTTTCCCAATGCGTTCGAGGCTCCATAAAAATATATGGACCATTGGGATCCCTCCTCGGGTCCTTCATCCGGTCCAGGTTCTTCGCAGTCGGTCACTAACATGATATTCTCATCCGAGAACACGAATTTCATGGACTAGTAGTCATCCACGGCCTGATGCGCTAAATGATCCGCCAATACACTCCCCTTGATTGCTTTTTGGGTTGTGTATTGGATGTCGTATTCGGTCAAGATCATCTTCCATCTTGCTATCCTTCCGGAGAGAGCGGGCTTCTCGAAGATATACTTGATCGGATCCATCTTTGATATCAATAAGGTGGTGTGAGTCAGCATATACTGTCTCAGCCAGCGAGTAGCCCATGCCAAAGCGCAACAAGTTTTCTCGATCAATGAGTATCGGGTCTCACAGTCGGTAAACTTTTTGCTAAGGTAGTAAATAGCGTGCTCTTTTCGTCCAGACTCGTCATGCTGCCCCAGCACACACCCCGTTGAATTGTCTAGCACCGTCAAGTATAAAATCAAAGGTCTTCCTTCAACTGGAGGCATCAAAATTGGTGGTTCTTGAAGGTATTCCTTGATTCTTTCGAAAGCGGCCTGGAATTCATCATTCCACTTCACCACATGATCTTTCTTCAGCAGCTTGAAGATTGGCTCCCAAGTAGCAGTCAGATGTGAAATGAACCTGGCGATGTAATTCAGACGTCCCAAGAAGCCTCTAACTTCCTTCTCTGTGCGGGGAGTCGGCATATCTTGTATGGATTTTACCTTTGCAGGGTCCACCTGAATACCTTTATCACTGATGATGAAACCTAGAAGCTTACTAGACCTTACCCCGAAGGTACACTTGTTCGGATTCAACCTCAGCTTGTACGTCTTCAACCTGTCAAACAGTTTCTGGAGATGATTAAGGTGCTCTTCCTCAGTTTGAGACCTGGCTATCATGTCATCAACATAAATCTCGATTTCATGGTGAATCATATCGTGGAACAAAGTGACCATGGCGCGCTGATAAGTTGCCCCAGCATTCTTCAAACCGAAAGGCATTACCTTGTAACAGAAGGTGCCCCACTGTGTAACGAAGGTTGTCTTCTCCATGTCCTCAGGAGCCTTCTTGATCTGGTTTTAGCCAGAAAAACCATCCATGAAAGAGAAGATCTTATGATGTGCGGTGTTGTCGACTAGAACATCAATGTGAGGAAGCGAGAAGTCATCCTTGGGGCTTGCCCAATTCAGATATCTATAGTCCACACACATCCGTATCTTACCGTCCTTCTTAGGTACCGGAACAACGTTGGCAACCCACTACAGATAAGAAGTGACAGCTAAGAACCCTTCGTCAAACTGTTTCATGACTTCTGCCTTGATTTTCTCTGACATTTTAGGGCGCATACGGCAAACTTTCTGCTTTACTGGAGGACAATCCTCTTTGGTCGGAAGGAGGTGTACCATAATATCAGTGTCCAAACTAGGCATATCTTCATAGGACCAGGCAAAAATCTCAAGATAGTCATGTAGCATCTGTATCAACCGTTGCTTGACATTAGGCTCCAGATTCGCACCTATTTTGCCCTCTTTTTTGTCTTCCTCTGTACCCAAATTCACTGACTCAACTGGCTCTTCATGAGGTTGTATGGCCCTTTCTTCCTGCTGTAATATTCTAGCGAGTTCTCATAGCACCTCACAATCATCCTCACCTTCGTCCTCAGCTTGGTTGATCAGATTTTCGAAGTCATAATTGGCAGTAGTAGAGTCGTTATCAATGAGATCCAGAGTGGATATGGATCTGCATTATGATACGTGAGTGTATGTAAGAGAATAGCTGTTTTGATAAAGTGAGAGACATAAAATATAAACAAGGAGCGCAAAATTTGTAATGCAAGAAACGTCCAATGTTTTATTAATGATATATGAAATGACAAATAATAAGCCCTCGCAAGCAGAGCCAAGGTGCCTCGGGCAAGGCACCGGGCCGTAAAGTTTCAAACTGATTATTACAAATATTAAAACAAAAAGTCAATTATTGCGGAATAAAAGAAACATGTATGAAGTCCTTCACCGTCCAATTATTTAGTCCACCATTGGTTGTTGGGTAGATCCAGCTGTCGATGTCTGAATCCTCTTCACTGTCCTGAATTGCATTAACTCCCCGATTGCTGATGTGTAGAGGAGGTCTTCCAATTCGTGCGTGCCTAATAGCCATCTAAGCTCCTGTAGTAAAGCCCAAACCAAATTTGTCAGTTTTGTGAGTGAAATCAAGGAGCTGACCCCAATTGGTACACCCACCTTCTTCAATTACAGCCCTGACGTCTTTGAGAGAAGCCATCTTCAACGGAGGTTTATTGGTAGCAACTTCAGTTGATGCCGAGAACTGAGGGACCTCTTCGAAATTTTGACAAGGCGTTTCTATGAATTCCCCGTCCATCTCCACGTAGCGGAAGTAATTGAGATGACTCACCATATACTCCTCTTCAACTTGTACTGTGACAATCTTTCCCTTCACCGGATATTTCAGCATTTGATGGAGCGTGGAAGTAACTTCCCCAGCCTTATGGATCTAAGGATGACCCAGCAAGCAAGAATATGATAGTCTGATATCCATCACGTAGAAGGTGGACCCAAAGGTCTGAGAACCCACTTTGACAGGGATGTCCACCTCCCCGTGCACCATTCTTTTTTACCCATCAAAAGCCCTTACCACAATATTACTCGGCTTTAGAATCAAACCTTCACAATCCAGACGGTCTAGCGCTTTTTTTGGCAGAACATTCAGTGAGGACCGAGTATCTACTAGCACATTGGCCATAGTGGTGCCCCTGCACTCGATCGAGATATGCAAAGCATCATTATGATTTCTCCCCTTAGCAGTCAGATCTGCATCTGAAAACCCTAACCCATTGTCAGCAGTTAGGCTAGCCACACAATCTTTGAACTGATCTGCAGAAGTTTCTTGTGGAACATGCGCAGTCTTGAGAAACGCAATCAAAGCCTTCGCATGGGCTTCAGAACACAATAACAGGGACAACATGGAGATCTTTGACGGGGTCTGCCCTAGTTGCTCAACAACAATGTAGTCGCTCTTCTTGATAATTTTCAATATTTCCTCTATTTCTTGTTTAAAGATTTCCACAATGATCTTCTTAGGTGCCTCCGTCCGGGCAAGCTCACCTATGATTTCTTTACCCCGAGTCCCAGATGGCTCAGCAGCAGGGGTGACAACTGAAGTAGGAATTAGGACAGTAGTTGATGTACTAACAGACGGAATGACAAGAGATTCGTGGACAGTCGGAGAGGAAATCTCGGGAGAAAAGAGTCTTCCACTTCTGGTGACCTTGCTTGCCCCAACAATATTACTGATATCTGAATCGGCTTCTTAAGCCCTCAAATCTTGTTTAACACCATGGTAATATACATAAGCACCATAGTGCCATGGGATAGCCTTTTGAGGTATATGGGATTGGGCCAAGAGCGGTGATTATTAACGGAGAAATTCTTGGAACAGGTGTAACCCTAACAGGTTTTCTTGAGGAAACCTTGGAAGGATAGGCGGAAATGGTGATAATGGCAACATCTTCAAACGAAATCATAGTCTTCTCAAACAAAATTTCTTTATTATCCATCAGGCGCTGAACACCTGACTTCAATAAAAAGCAACCAGAAGGCAGAATTAAACACATGTGGCAACCTTCACCACAGCCCAGTAATAAACTGGCCAAGAACAAATTCTTCTTAACCGTCATCAAAGGAGTAGAAATTTCTTCCACAGAGGTCACAAACGAATCGGTGTCCACAACATTGACTCCACGACCATGTTTGGGCATAGGAGCAGTTATAACGTTTGGCTTTTCCGGAGCATCAAACTCAATCTCTTTAGCTTCCAGCAAATCTTGTACTTTATTCCTCAGAGCCCAGCAATCGTTTGTGTCATGGCCATGACTCTCTGAATGGTAGGCGTGCCGTGCGTTGGGATTGTATCCGGGAGAAGCAGTGTTTGGATTCTTGGGAGCCTCTTTCAAGGTTTCCAAGTTGGATTTTAACAGATGAGGCAATATTTCAGCCAAAGTCATGTTGATGCGGGTAAATTTCTATTATGGTATTTCCACCCTTTGCTGATTGTTGCATTGTGGAGCAACCGCGGGTCTTGATATCACCACAACATTTACCTTTTGACAGTGTTCAGGTCCGCTTTGGTCCCTTGGGCCGTAGACTGCACTAGCTTCCTTCTTACCAGTGAAAGGCTTCTTTGCTGCACTTGACAAAGCATCCTTCTGTATCTTACCACTTCGGATACCAGCTTCCACTCTCTCTCTAGTCAAAATTAACTCAGTAAACCCAGTTGACGAGCTGCCGATCAAGTGATTGAAAAATGGACCAGATAGCGTCCCTAGAAATATGTCAACCAACTCCCTATCAAACAAAGGGGGTTGGACTCTTCCAGCTAAGTCTCTCCACTTTTGAGCATAGTCTTTAAAACTTTCACTTGCATCCATAGACATACCCTAGAGCTGAGTACAAGTGGGAGCAAGGTCGGTGTTATACTGATACTTCCTGTAAAAAGCAGCAACAACGTCTTCCCAGTTTCAGACACTGGCTCCTTCCAACTGATAAAACCATTCAAGTTGAGTCCCTGACAGACTATCTTGAAAGAAGTGTACCCACAAATTACTATCAGCAATGTGGGGTTGGATTTTTCTGACGTAAGAGCGAAGATGGAGTTTTGTACAGGATACTCCATCGTACTTGGCAAAAACCGGAGCTTTGAACTTATAAGGGATCACCACTCCCGATACCAGTCCCAGTTCTCTAAAATCCAAACCATGGATCTTCTGAATCTCCATAGCACTCAGACGGTCTTCTAGCTGCTTGTACCTATCCTCAACAGGAGGATATTGCTCGCCATCGTAATCTGTATCGTCTCCAGAAACTGTAGGACTAGGGTCCTTTACCCTTTCTTGGTTCTCCCTGTCCTTGGATGAGGAGGTCAGATCAGCTGGTTGTCTAAACCTTTCTCCGAATCTTCTACCCATGTTCATAATACCGAACTTCTTCTTCTTCTTCTCTTTTAGAATAAGGGTCTTCAAATCCTCCTACCCTTTAGCCAGACTTATGAACATCTGTCGGAATTGGGCGTTCTGAGCCTGAAGATCTTTGATGGCTTGATCGGAAGTCATTTCTACTGAAATAAACAGCGAAGAAGATGAGAAACATGTAGTGATACCTGTAATGATGTGCATGATAATGGGATGCGCATGTAATGATTTCAAACACTTTGGGAGATTTAAATTTGTAAACTAAAAAATAAACCAAACTTTATTAGCTTAAACTTTGAAAGGTTCAATAATTCCTTTAAGGCGTTACAAAGAAGTAAATAAAACAAGATCTAAAACTAGAAAAAGCAAAATCAAAAGTCCTATGGACGCTTTCTCTTCGTGTCGATGTAGTCATTGATCACTCTTTCTTCCTCGAGCTTCCTGGTGAGCTTCAAAATCTTCCTTTCTTTCTCATGATACTTTTCCCGGTAAGTATCCCGCTCATTTTTCAGCTGAATCCAAGACCTCTGCAACTCCCCAGGATCAGTGGGCATGTAAGGATAGATAATCGTGTAAGGAATGCCCTCTTCATTAGTGGGCTCCACAATCACTGGTAATACGGCCTCATAGGGCATCCCAAGCTTCTGGGCACGGGCTCGGACCCATTGGAGGTAAGGCTGCATAGGAAGGGAAGTCTTTGGTCCCAACTCTTGGGGGTCATATCTGTTTACCATGCCCCAAGCCCGTAGGAACCTCCGGCGATGCTCCTTAACATCCTCCTTATAGTCAAATACAATGTCCTCAAGAAGTAACTTATGGGGACCATCTCTCCGAGCACGACCAAATTGCCACAAAGCTAGACAAGGATTGTAAGTTATACCTCCTCTAATTCCAAGCAATGGGAAATTAGGGTATCCCGCTTAACGGTCAATAGAAGCAGTGTCTTCCATAGCCCGGGAACACCAAAGAATATCTGTATAGGCAAGTGACATTATTCTGTAGGACCAACCCAAACCTTCTTCGTTCTTCAGCACAAACTTAGGGAGGTGCGAAATAAACCACCTCGACAGCAACGACATGCAACACATAAGAGTATCTCTTCTCCTCACAATACGAGTATAGAGGGCATGCAAGATATCACCCAGCAGGGTAGGCACAGGATTGCAAGAAAGGAAAATCTTGACAGCATTCACATCTACAAAGGAATCCGGATTCGGGAAGAGAACCAAACCATACATAAGGAGAGCCAAGATATCTTCAAAATCCTGAAAATCCAAATTATCCCAGAAAGGCTGAGCCTGGTCTATCAGAAATTTGGCTAGAAAACCTTCGACCCCGCTTCGTGTTTCCCAATTGGATACTACATCAGCCAGTTTCAAATTCAAAGCTGAGGCAATGTCTTATGGTCTAGGAACTTCTTCCATACCTGTGAAGGGTACCTGTTCAAGAATGGATATTCCCAATAGGTGAGAGAACTCTTCCAAGGTGGGAACCAGCTGGTAATCTGGAAAGGTGAAGCAATGATGCACAGGATTGAAGAACTGGAAAAGTACACTCGTCATCTGCTCATCAAGATTTGAAGTGGCCAGGCTGAGAAGTTGACCATGTCTCTTAATGAACATAGAAGTATCGGAAAGTCTTGAGACTAGCTCTTTAAGTTGGGCAGCTATTTGCACAAAGTTGACTCGGATGGTATTTCTGCGCACGGAAGCCATAATCTACAAAACAGAACAAAGATAAATTCCTTGGTCTTTGAAATGGTTAGTGTAATGAAGCATGAATGCCATGTTATGATGCATGATGTCATGGTAAACCACAGGTATAGCAAACATAGATATTGCAAACACAAATATTGCAAACATAGTCAAATCACACAAAGCCCTTAGGTTCAAGGCTTGCATGAGGTCAAAGGTAGTACCCTCTTGAAGTTAAGTTGGTTTAAACCTGTCCTAGAAAAAGTAATCGGGTTCTAGAGGATCTCAATATCACTGACCACCCTCCATCGGTCATGGTTTCAGCTCACGCAATCTTTTCTTGCGTCTGAAATTATCTCGAGAGTATGGTCTCAATGAGTGTAGCATCGAGTATTAACCAGTTCCCAGCTTTACACCGAGTTCGTCTATCTCACTACTTTCTAATGGCCAAGTTGGTCGATTAAAGGTTCTAAGGTCAGTTGATGCTTAACGACACCACGCAGCGGCCCCGTATTCTCCTCATTTCTCCACAAGGGATACCGGTACCAACCAATGTTCCACATCAATGTAGCTACTGCTTCAACCGTATCGGTCTACGCTGTATAGTTCCCTCACAGTTTATTTCTACTTACCTAAAAGGTGTCCACAGATCCAGGATAGGATCTATAGTAATTCCCAAACAAAAACCTTAAAAGTAAAGCAATCAAAGCAATCAAGAGAAGGAATTATGATGAACTAGATCCTAAGGTATACCTCAGTTATTACGTTCCCAGCAGAGTCGCCAGTTCTGTGATACGGTGGCATAACCGACTATTTTGAAATGCTCGTTTGTGTTTTGCGTTTTTTATTCGCAAAATGTTGCGATAAGCAAGAGTCGCCACCAAATTTTATTTCATCCAATCGGAAAGGAAAAAAGTACAGAAAAAATCCTTTTTTCGAGATATTCTAAGTATGGAGGGTAGATGATAGAAAGGGAAGGTGTTAGAACCCTTTCTATCCATGGTTTTCCATGGGCTCTTAGGTACTTTCTCATCTTTTAAATTGCTTGTGTGTGCTTTGTTTTGAAAAGTTTGGACTTCGTGATAACCCTTGTATCAGTCCTTAAAGGTGTGACGAAGTTGTCCTTTTGAAAATTATTTTGAAAGGTGTAAGTGTGAAAAGTTTTGATTTGAGCACGTATCTATTAGCATCTACCTACTCGAAAAAAGATTGTTTCTACTCTTTCTTCCTTTATACAGCGCTATCCTACCATTGAGAAGTAGGTAGCACCGTCGTTGGAGTTGTAAAAGGGTCAATTCGAAAGGGACGTACGATCACTAAAGCAATGTTAGGATGACTTAGTAATAACCCTAGAGTCTTAAGATCATATTCGAGGCAACATTTCTGAGGCAACATCCGAACGAGACATTTGATCTTTTTTAGACAGAAGGGTAACCACTAAGACACCCTATACTTAATGATCGTTTACCGAAGGCAACCGAAGTGATAGCATACCCTAAGAGTGATATGTGTGAGTGACTTGTATCAGTTATTTATCTTCGCACATTAGGGTTTTCTAACTGTATTAAATTATCATGCAATCTTGTCATACAATCCTATTAACATACATCTAGACAGTTAAATATTTGCAGAAATTAAGATGCGAGAAAGTAAATCTACGATATTACAAGGCTTCGGGAAGGGAATTAATTACATAGCCAAAAACCCGGGAAAAAGCGATAAATAAAAACCCTAGATTAAACTATTACAAACCATGCACAGTTACAACAATATTGACAAAAAATAAATAATATGCGCGCGGTGAATCGAATACGAGATAATTAGGGTTTGACCCTTGCCTAAACCTAATTGCGATTAATTAAGAAAATGTTTTTGTTATGTTTTAAGAAAATAATGGAATCTAAAGGAAAATTCTAAGTCTAATTAATTTTAAACAAAGAAAAATAAATTAATTCCTCTAAGAGCCTATTTTTGTATTTTTCTTTATTTGAGAAAAAGAGCAAAATAAACTTAAATTAATAGTTTAACCTAATTTCTATTTGATTTTATTTTTGAAAACAAATTATGATTTTCCTAATTTAAACTAAATTAAATTAATTTTTGATAAAGAAAACTAATCTTAATTTTGTGAGATATTGATTTTATGTTTTTTTTTTGTGAAAAAATAAATTAACTTGCCAATTAAATAAATAATGGAAAATAAAGAATAAAAAGAAATATAGAAAAATAAATAAAGAAAAGTTAGTAAATGGGCCTGCATTAGCATTTGGGGGGTGCTGTTTGAGATTTGAGCCCAACAAAAAATCCTGGCCTTTTTTACTTTGCCCAATCCCATGTACATACTTGACTGGGGCGCATGGTGGTCCTCCAATGATGGCATGTTGATCTGAGGCGTTGATGAACTGGGTGTCCAGATCCTGAGGGTGTAAGGTGAACTCCTTGACTTGCTATGCCTTGGATTACCTATGGAAAATAATTAAGAATAAAGGTTGGGACCTGGGAATCGAACCCAGGTCCTTTGCACTTTCCCCCTGCACGCTTACCAATTGAACCAAGTGTTTTACTTGTATATATAATGAAAACAAAAGATAATATATAGATAATAATGAGAAGCGCGCTAAATTCAAATGGCCCAACCTAGGGATGACACGCATCATCGTCTACCTCCCAACTGTCGTTTTAGGTAAACAACTTTTACCTACAGACACTGGCCGTAGGTATATCCCTTTCCATCTCCAAAATCGTGTGCGCTCAAGATAAATGGCCATGGCTGGTACCATTCTACTCGTTTCATCCTCACGAGTCTCATGGTACCAGAATCATTACTCAATTTTGCATATCCTGCAAAGCCCTAATCAAGAACACAAAACCCTAGCTATGGCAACTTCATGTACATGCGTTAGAAATTCAATTAAATGGTACCAAAAGTTTGCAAACTCAATGACAAACACGAATATATCATTAAAATATGCAATGGATGAGTGAATCAACGAAACTGAATTTGAATTTGGAAACAAGTCGTGATACCTATATCTTACAGTTCTAGGCGTGAGAAAGCTTGCAAATGGTTTGAATTCCTTCTAGAGATGTCCAAGAACATGTTGGTGTCGTGAGAATGGTATGAATTGGCCTCTAATGTGGAAATTGAATCACCACTTTTCTTGCAAATTTTTGAGTTTTGTTTCACCTCTTCACGACTACTTCTAACCTCTCTATGCCTTGGTCTCCTTCTATATATGTAATACAAGCTATTTGGTTAACAAAAACGACCTCAATCTTGCTCATCATGGAGATTTGATTTGATCTTTCATGGCATATGATTCTTTTCCAATTTTGTTCAAATCCAATTTTTTCTAACCAAATTGACCTTGCACGAGTTGATCTTCAATTGATAGCATATAATATCTTCTTTCAATGCAAAAGATCATCCCTAAAATGCAATACATGATTTATTAGGTTTTATTTGAATTTTAAATGAATAAAAATAAAAATAAATTAAATAAATGAATAAATAAATCATGGAGGGTCCCATAGGTCGTGGAATATGTTAGGAATGAGATGCAAGCATAAAAAGTTGGGCTCATTTAGCAAACAATGCAAATTTGAGCATATTTGACTTTTGGCAATTTCACAAAAAAGGTTAACTTGGCCAATGCATAACTCTCTCAATTTTAACCCTAGAGAGGTGTTCTTTTACTTTTTAGAAAACTTTGGATTTCCTCCAAGCAACCCTTTTTGTCTCATCTCAATTGAGTCATCCATGTTCATGTATTCAGCTTTGACCCAAAAGGTGTTTTTGTTGACTTTTCAAAATGACCTATAATGTCCAAATTCATATCTTTTTGTGAGTGCATATTTATAACTTGGGAGATGAATATGAATTGTAAGGAATTGCATCCTCTTCAAAATGAGCTTTAGATGGGTCATTTTAGATAAAGTATTAGAAAGTTATGCTTGGTCAAAGTTGAGTTGACTTTTCCTACAAAACCCTAATTTAGCAACTTTTGGGTTTTGATGAATTGTGAGCAATCCTTGAGGAATCATGATCAACCCTTGATCAAATGATGAATAATAATTCCAAAGGAGGATGTTGACCAAAAATCTTGAAGTTTGACTGTATGTGGTCCACGGTTGACTTTTGACCTAGCATAGTCGATTTTTAGGCATTTAATTAATTGACTGAGCAAACTTCTTATGCAAGGCTTGAAACTTGACATGGATGATCTTGAGAACATACTAGGATAATGGTGAGCATTTGGAATCCTTTGGACTCAAACATCTTGATGCAAAATGAAACCCTAATTTGAGGTAGACTGGCTTAGGAGAGAGTTTGACTGGTCAACTCTTGGACTTCCTTGAGCAATTTGAGGACCTCACTTGACAGGCATTGAGAAATATGGGAGGGAAAATTTTGGGGTACAACACCATGCCTTACATTTTTTACTTATTTTGTACACATTTATTTTAATTTATTTCAAATAAATATAAAATAAAGTGTATAAAATAATTGGAAATAGGTTTTGGCATTTGGGCTGGTGTTTTAGCTTACCTTGAAGCCCAAGATTTCATGCAGCCATGTCCATATTCATTCAAATTCAAAAAATGACAAGTTTCCTTGTTTTTGGCCAAAGTTACAAATTTCATTCATGGCTTTGAAACGTTGCTTTAAGGTTGTTTGAACCTTTTTTTTCTTGTCTTCTCATTCCTATCTATATAAAAAAGCATCTAGAAAACATTTCAAGAGGCCTACTCAACCTAGAGAGAGCTCTACTATTTTTGCAAAATTATCAAAAGTGGTAAAAATTCAAAACCCACTTTACAGGTACTTTTGGTCTGAACTAGTAATCATACATTGCTCTTGAGGTTCCCAGGGACTTGTTCCAACCATCCTCAAAGCTTGCAAGGTCCCATATCACTGGATCCAAGCTATCACCATTTTGGTATGATCTCAAATTCGAATATCTATTTTTATTAATTATTGAATGTTCTAATGTGTGTATATGAGTTCCTGGATATCCTTAGAACAAGTTAGGGGAATTACATGGAATGCATGACGTCTAGAACATGAGATACCATGTACCATCAACTACTGCCCACACTAGATCTAAGGATGGACCTGGGCTTCACAATCTGGGCTTAGCGAAATTTCAATTGCAACCCCCATTCTACTTCAGCCATCAAGCCCAATCTCTTTTCTTTTTGTTTTATTTAGTTATTTCATTTCTTAATCTTTTTAATAATAATAATAAAAAACTCATAAAAAAATTAGGCATAGATTTTTTCTAATTAAATAATTAATTTCTTTAATTAATTAAATAATTAAATTTTAACTATTTTCTTAATTTAAAATGAACTAGAATTTAGGACTTAATTTAGATTTAATATTTCTTTTCATAAATATAAAAAACCACAAAAAGAGTTCAGTTTATTTTTCTTAAGTTAATTTTCTAAATAGACTTTAGAATTATTAATTTAGTTATTTTCTTAAATTAAAAAAACCACAAAAAAATCACTAGGTTTTAGAACATATTTTCATTCTTTCGGGCATTATTCATTTTTCGCATTTTTTATATATATTCATGTTACTATTATTTGGGATGTAATAGTTTTAAATAGGACTTTTCATTGTTTTCTTTATTTTTCCCCCAATTTTTTGTACATTGTAAACACCCTCATCCCCGAAGCCATGTAATAGACTAGACAGTTACTTTCCGCACTTTACATTTCCTTCAAAAATATAAACTGCTAGTAACTAGGCGTGTATGGAAAGACTGAAAAACAATGTTAGCAAACCTTAAAAGCAAAAGATAAATAAATGAATTGAACACAATTGCACACAAGCAGCTCTAGGGTATCCCAATTTGGTTTCCTTTAAGAAATAAAATAGTCATGAGGCAGGAACGCTTTAGAAAAGACCCATAAATCAAAAGATCATAGTCCCTCGATGACCCTACAGTTGCCTTTTTGGTAAATGATCTAGTCCCTAAAGAAAAATGTTAAAGCGTCTCCGCAAGTTGCCTTCGTGACTGTAAACATCCCTTCGATGTCCCTCTAACATCCAACGATAGGGCTACTTACTCACTAATAGTAGGATAGCGCTATCTAAGGATAGGAGGAAAAGAACGGCCATTTTCGAGTATAAAAGTAGATAGCTGTTAGAAGTTTGCTCAAAACACTTTTTACACTTACAGAAATACTACTTTTCAAAAAAAAATTTTAAAACATTTACTTTGTTAACACTCTTGAGGACTGATACAAGAGTTAAACGCAAAGCAAATCGCCGCACTAAGGCATTTTCCAAACATTTTCAAACGCACAAAGCACAAAGGTATTTTAAAATTAGCAAACCTCTAAGAGCCCGTAGATAACTACGGATGTAAATGGTGCTAACATCTTCCCTTTCCATAATCTATCCCCCTTACTTAGAAAATCTCGAAAAGGTCTTTTTCTGTTCTTTTCACTCTTTCCTTAATTTGTATAAAAGAAAAGTCGGTGGCGACTCTTGCTTACCGCAACATTTGCAAACACAAACTCAAAACCAGTATTAAATAGTCAGTTCTGCCACCATATCACACTAGTGTTTCAACCTTGTTATTAAAAATATCTGCAACATAGATGATTTTGTCTTTTGGTAACCATATCTTTTTGGGTCCATGACTGTTAGAGTTTCCAAAACTCTGTTTGAATTTTGGTTTAGTATAAAACGCCTTACCGGTATGTTTTATATCATGTGTTTTCCCAATAGTGAAGTGAGAATAGAGAGGAGTGCGTTTATAACCAGATATTTAACTTTCTTAGGTTGGGATACTTTACCTTTGTATCCTATACCTATTCTGTCATTTCTGCTAACTCCTTAGATCATTGAAGCCGTCTGTTTTTTATTTATGTTCTTAACGAGAAATTTCTGAAAACTGAGATCATATTCCTTTATGATTATATCAGGATTGCTAGGAACTTATGATACAGTTAACTTATGAGTATTTTGTAAATCATTTTCAAGTTTAAAAACTTATTCTTTTAAATCAGATTTCTAGTCTCAGATTCTTAGTTTCTTCAGAGTCAAAAACTAGATCCTTTTCCAAGTTCTTATTTATGAATCGAAGCTTTTGATACCTTTCTAGAATTTCTGACAGACTCTCCTCTAATTGGGATATATAAAAGTTAGAAAATACCTCTTTTGACTCTGAGTCTGATTCTGATTCTGATTCTGATTATGATTCTGAGGATTCCGAGTCATCTGATAAGTTATCCGTTTGAGCTATATTGGCTTTTTCATCTTCCGATTATGTTCCATCTTCAGAAGATTCAGAGTCATCCCATGTTGCCATAAGACTTTTCTTCTTCTCCTTAACGAACTTCCTTTTATGTTTCTCCTTCTGAAGCCTTGGATAATCACTTTTGTAGTGACATTGTTTGTTGCAATCATAGCAAGTAATGATTCTGTTACTGGATTTTCTGTATCCAGAAGATTTTTCAGAGTCATTTCTTGTTCTCCTGAAGTTTCTAAAATTCTTTTGCCTGTGCTTCCACAGCTGATTGATTCTTCTGGGTAGAAAGAACAGTTCGTCTTCTTCTGACGAGGATTCTCCAGAGTTTTCTGCTTCTTCCTGCAAAATTTTAGTTTCATATTTGTTAGATTTCAGAGCGAGAGACTTACATTGCTTCTGAGGCTCATCATCTTCTAACTCTATCTCATGGCTTCTGAGAGAGCTGACAAGTTCTTCTAGAGATATTATATTCAGATCTTTTGCCAGTTTAAGAGTCGTGACAATTGGTCTCCATTGTTTTGGTAAACTTCTGATGATCTTCTTTACATGATCAGCAGTTGAGTACCCTTTGTCAAGCACCTTTAGCCCAGCCACCAGAATTTGAAATCTAGAGAACATTGTTTAAATGGTTTCATCTTCTTCCATTTTGAAGGATTCATACTTCTAAATGAGTGCAAGGGCTTTGGTTTATTTTACTTACATGTTGCCTTCATGCGTCATTCTCAGAGAATCAAACATGTTCTTAATTGTTTCCCTGTTTGTGATCTTCTCATACTCTGAATATGAGATTGCACTCAAGAGAATCGTTATGGCTTTGTCATGATTTATGAAGTCTTGCTTTTGATGATCTATCATCCTTTTTCTGTTAATATTATGACCGCTTTCATCAACAGGATGTATGTATCCATCAGTTACCACATCCCAAAGGTCAGCGTCATAGGCTAGGAAGAAACTTCTGATCATATCTTTCCAGTAGTCAAAATTTTCACCGCAAAATATTGGAGGGCTTCTGCTGATGTTTTGACTTGTTCCCATCCTATTGTTTTTCCCCTTTGGATCTTTATCAGACACGGTTAAGTGTTTTCACCCAGATCCAGGTGCTCTGATACCAATTGAAGAAGTGAAAAAACACAAGAAGGGGAGGTTGAATTGGGATCTTAAAACATCAATGGAGTAAAGAATATGTTTATTTGTATCCTGGTTCGTTTGATCTCAAACTACTCCAGTCCACCCGCCAAGGTGATTTCGCCTCTCTCATACGAGGTCTTAATTCACTAATCAAACTTGATTACAAATCTACTTTGACAACTGTCAAAGTCTTCTTGAGTCCAAAACCACAACCCGGTTTTCTCAAGGAAATTCACTAAACAGTTCATAGAATAAGAGTGTACAATGATGTTTCTAATAAACAATATCACTAGAGGTGATGTTTTACACAGTTTATTAATGAACATTGAGGATGAAGAATGTTTGCTGCGTTATTGATTTTTCACGCGAGTTCTTCTTTTTGTGTGCAGTTGTTCATCATATTGAAATCTTCTTTTTGTGTGCTTTATATTGGCCAGCAATAGTGACATAAGAAGATACTTTTCGTATGTCCGTAACACGAGTTAATGAGCTTTGAAGACCAGGAAATCCATGTCTGTTTGTAGTCGTTACTTATGATCTTGCATTGATGGAATTGTAACGCTTCAGAGCTTCTTACATCAGAGGATGAATATTACCGTTGAGAGTACTTTACATCTTGATCAGAATATTGCAAATCAGAGTATCAGAGATTCTGTTTCAGTGCTGGTGCATTCAGAAGTTATAACAGAACTTCTTCATATAAGCGTGTCATGCATATTTGGTGCGTCTGAATCTATCATGGTACTCTCAACTTTTGTGCTTGCATAATCAGAACTTCTGGTGATGTTCTGGCAGAACTTCCAGTTGCATCAGAACATACTTTTCACATCAGAACTTCCTGCATGTAATGATACTTTTATTAGCGAGCATATTTGTTCTTTATATCATATGTTTGTTATCATCAAAACTCTTACTGGGATGTAGAACTAAATTATGTTTTAACAACAATATCTTTGTTTGGAAAAATAAATCCTTGACTGCTGCTGAAGAGTACCGGGAAGCTGAATCTCGGACTGTTGTTGGTGAGTGAATAAAGTGATTCTTCAATTTCCGCTGGGGAGAAAGAATAGAGATATTTTTGCTGGCGATTCCCTTTTTCTTCCGAGGATTTTCGACTTCTGTTTGAGAATGATTTTAGCGAGGGGAAGAGTCCTGTTGGAATATTTCACCAACTTGGAGAAATAAACTCTGCTGGGGGGATGAACTTCCATAGCTAGAGAAATAAACTCTACTGGGGATAAGGCTTTATAAACTACTTCAGATTTATAAAACTCTATTGCGGAAGGTGAATTCCATAAACTACTTTGGGATTTTATTAAAATCCTGTTGGGGAATCCTTAGAAGCTTGACGACTTCACTGGGGATTTTTGGAGCAGTAATTTGAGATTTCTCTCTGTTGAGGATATGAGAACCCCACACCATTAGTTTGCACGCTGAGAATATGGCGGTGACCTTGTAGTAGGATGCCCCTGCCTCGGTACCTGCTAGAGAAAATATCTGTCGGGGACTCTGTGGATAGCCTAACTGTTATCCCAACTCTTGGAGTCCTTGGTGAATGCTGATCAAGGAGTGTTCTACTGATAAACAAATGGCAAGATGACGGGACATAATTGTACACTTTAATCCCTAACTTTTTCCTGGACTGTCCTTTCAGATTTTCAGTCCATCGGGATACCCTTTTTTGCCCAAGCCGCCTTTTCAGGTTTTCGACTTGACATGTGTGATACGGTGGCAGAACCAACTGTTAATACTGGGTTGCATTTTATATTCGCAAATGTGTAGTAAGCAAGAGTTGCAACCGACTTTTCTTATATCCAACAAGGGAAAGGGTGAAAAGAACTGAAAAAGACCTTTTTCGAGATTTTCTGAGTAAGGGGGGTAGATTATGGAAAGGGAAGGTGTTAGAACCCTTTCCATCTGTGGTTTTCCATGGGCTCTTAGAGGTTTTCTCATTTTAAAATACCTTTGTGCTTTGTGTGTTTGAAAATGTTTTGAAAACGCCTTAGTACGACGAACTTTGTAATGTTTCTCGGGATAGTGGAGAAAGTATACAAAGTGTTTTTAAATTGTTTTTGAAAAGTAGTTTTTTGTGTAAGTGCAAAATGTTTGAGCAAACTTCTAACAACTATCTACTTTGTTACTCGAAAAAGGGTTGTTCTTTTCCTCTTTTCCTTTAGAAAATTCTATCCTACTATTAATGAGTAGGTAGCCTTATTGTTGGATGTTGAGGGACAATCGAAGGGACATTTTACAGTCATAAAGGAAACATATGGAGACGCTTTAGAAATTTTGTTTAAGGGACGAGATCATTTACCGAAAGGTAACACTGTAAGGGTCATCGAGGGCCTATGATCTTTTGATTTACGTAAAATATTTATGTAAAATGCGAGAAAAAAAGTAACGCGCGCGAAATAAATATTACGTCTAAAAAACCTAAGAAAAGTTCTAAGTAAAATATAAATCTTTGTTGTTTTTTTTTGTTTTTTTATTATTAAAAAAAACATGCTTAAAATAAATTAACCCTAAATTTAATTGAGAAAAATAAATATTAAATGGGAATTAACCTAGTTCTAAAGTTTTTTGTATTTTTATTTAAGAAAATATTTGAATGAAGATAACCTAAGTCTAATTGATTTTAAAATTAATAAAATAAAGTTGAAATAATTAATCTAATTAAATTACAAAATTAAAAATAATTTAAGAAGCAAAACTAAGTCTATTATATATTTTATTTGTTTTTTATTAAAAAAAATAGTTGAATTAAATTAATCTATGTCTAGTTAATTTTAAATTGATAAAAATAAGTCAAGATAATTAAATTAATTAATTTACAAACTTAAAAAAAAAATCCTAAGTCTAATTATTGTTATTATTATTATTATTTAAAAGAAATAATTAAAAAAAAACAAATAAAACAAATCAAGAGAAAGAAATTGGGTCGGATGTCTGAAGTAAACAGGGGGGTGCTGACTCTGAATTTAACTAGGCCCATTAACAGGAGCCCATAGGTTGGCTTAATTCAGTGTTGTTGGCTCCTGGGAGGTCCATCATGGAAGAGCATCCCAGGAGTGTTGGATCTGCCCTCATTGGTAGCTGATGGCCCAAATTGAAGGCCACATCATGCGCTAACTAAGCCTGGTGCACATGGGATCTGCAATTAGCAAATGTTACTAAAAAAACGCTGGACCTGGGATTCGAACCCAGGTCCCTTCCCTCATAAGCGCGCTTCTTTACCAGTTGTGATGCTTGGTCATTCGTTAATCCTATAACAAGACAATATTATATATAAAAACTAGTCAGAAACATTAAAAAATGAAAACGCATGTTGGATTTGGATGAGCCAATGGAGGGCTACCAACGCGTTGTATTCTTCCTCCCTCCATCGTTTTAGATAATGATACCTATAGTGACAATTTTTGTCTATCATTATAGCACCTGCAACTAAAAAAAAACAACAATACGCAAAATAAATTCATGGTGAGGCCATGGATGAATTGGCCTCAACCTCCTGAGTACAAAGAGACCCTTTGTTAGGCATAATTTTGGCTATTTCCATAAACCCCAATTCTACGCTTGGAACTCTAAAAATGGTAATACTCGATCCCTGCATCAAAAACCCAATCCAACCATACAGACAGGTTGAAAATACAAGAATAGTCAGTAATGCGTGGTTAAAATGTGTTTATATTACATAAATCAAACAAATTAAGATTGAGAAAAAAATGCAAACCGTGAGATGTAGGTGATGCATTTTGGTCTGTTTTAGGACTTGGTGGCGGTTGGAAAAGTTCCAGGGGACTTCCAGGAACGTGTTTGAATCTTTGTTTGGGACTAAAATAGGCTGGAACTTGAAATTCGAGTTTGACAACTTGAATTTTTTTGTAAAATATGTAGCAATTCTCCCAGCTCTGTGTGTGTGAATTTGGCTTGCTCAGGGCTTGTACTTATAGTGCAGATGGAGGAGACAATATAACATGGAAAGAATCAAGTCATAATGCTATGCTTTCATATCAAAATCCAACCAATTTAAAGGCTTCCATATTTTTAAATCTTGCCCTTTCCATGCATGAATGAACCCGGTCATTCTTTGTACGAATTTGTGGGCCTGAAATTGAATCAAAACAAAAGCCCAATGGTTACGATCCAATCATTTACTATTTTATATGATTTATCTTGTATTTATATGAATAAAAACAAAATAAATATGAATAAAATAGCTAAAAAATGAAAGTTAAGGTAAGAATGAAATTAGAGGTCCTTTATAAGCTTAGAAATATGTTTGAGGCCTAAGAAAACAAGCCATTACTTCAAAAGTTCAAATTTGCTCAATGCACCATTCTTGAAATTTCCAAAATTTTCCCAACATGGACAAGCCATATCTTGCCCAATTTTTATCTCATGATGATGATCTTTGACTTTTTGGAAATCCCAAGATGTCTAATTCAACCTCTCTTTTGATCAATTTTGCATTTGAAGATTTTATCTTGATGTAAAAGGTCTTGGCAAAAAGTGGCTTTTGTTGACTTTTTGAAAATAACCTGTAATGTCTGGGCTCATATCTCTCAAATGGTGAATCTCTTGAACTTGTGGGCTGAATATAAGTTGTAGGGGGTTGGATTCTCTTCAAAATGAGCTTTGGAGGGAAACTTTCTGATAACATATGAGAAAGTTATGCCTGGTCAAAGTTTGGTTGATTTCTCATATAGAAACCCTAATTTGCCATTTTGACTTTTGATGAGTTAGGGGCATTTCTTGAGGAATCATGGTCAACCTTTGATCAAATGATGGATATCACTTTAAAATATTGATGTTAACCAAAAATCTTTAAGTTTGACTGTATATAGGCAACAATTGACTTTTGACCTATCATAGTTTATTTTCAAGCATTTGAGCAATTGATTGAGCAAACTTGTTGTGCAAGGCATGAAATTTGGCATGGATAATCTTGAAGACATATTATGGCCATGGAAAGCATTTGAGACCTTTGGAGCTCAACCATCTTGGTGAAAATTGAAACCCTAGTTGGGGGTTCATTGCTTTAGGAGGAGAATTTGTCTTGTCAATTCTTGGTTATCCTCGGGCAAGTTGGGGACCTCAATGGGCATGTGTTGAGTAAAAAGGGAGGGAAAATTTTGGGGTACAACACCAGGTGTACGATTTTTTCCATATGTATATCTCTAATTTTTTCCCGAACCCTTTTGGTTCGCCGGGATGCCCTTATTTTTGCCTAGGCCAATCGACCTAGCGGGTCTTTGTTCATATGTAGTATTTTCCGACTATGTCCATGTTCATAGGGTGTGGAAGATTTTCATTGTTCACAGTAGTAAGTGTTGCCACACTTCCAAAAGGTGTTTGCTGGATTGCATGTGATTCGTTGTTGGAATTCATGTCCAATGCCCCAAGTTATTCAGACAGAGGTCTGCCCCTAGCTATTTGGCATTTTTAAGGGATTCCTCGAATCTTGACTGCCCCAGATCAGCTAGATACAGTGCCATGCCCTTGATTATGAAGGGCCTGTTATTGGAAATGTATTTTCCGTCTGAGGTGATTCTGTCCACTGAGAGGATCTTCGTTCACTAAATATTCGTTGTGCTAATTTCTCTACTGTTTGAGCAATTATCCATATGCAAACAATTTAATTTAAAGAATGCAAAGCTTATGTCTGTCTTGAAGTTTGAAAATTCATTTTTTAGTAAAACAAACAAATTTTGTAAGAGTGTGATATCAACTCAGGATTTATAGCAAACCTTATAGGAGTCAGGATAACTTTTGTAACAGTATGCTTTCAAACTAACCCATGCTTCAACTAGGACTTTTAAGGGTTATAACATGGCCTGGTTCACGGTTTAAGAAACAAAAGGTAAAGTCTTAAAATTTATTTGTACCCAACCCGTTCTTCGTGATGTTCTTCAGTCCTATGCTCAATTAATTGTGCGTTTAACTCCCTCTTGAGTCTTTGCTCTGATATTTCGATGATGGTTCAGAAAATAAATGTTGGTTTGAGGATTTGAAACAACGCTTGTACAATGTCAACGAGGTCTGTTCAAAAGAGTATTGTTGATATTGTGGTATCATTTTCGTCATCCTCCCTCTAAAGGCTTAGAGCTTTTGATTTAGAGTTGTATATCACAAAAAGGAATGCAGTTTAAATATAATGAATACGAATGAATTTATTCAAAACAGACATATGTAATGCATTGATAAAGTAACAAAGTTTGACATGAAACAAATGTTCAAACAATCAAAAGAAAATTATAAATTAAAAATTCAAATGAACAAAAAGCCTCTTTGTCTGAACTTGTCACTTCAGATGGTGTGTCTTTGAGGGACAGCAGAAGAATTCAGTTTGGCCATCTTGTGTGAACTCTAGCACTCCTTTGTTGATCAAGTCTTGAATCTTATTTTTCAATTCCCAACAGTCGTTCTTATCATGTCCAAGGCTATCGGAATGGTAGGCACATATTGCATCAGGATTGAAGTTAGGGGAAGAAGTTTTGGGGTTTGGATGAGGTCTTGTCAATGTAACCAAATTCATCCTCAACATATCTTGCAATTCCCGAGACAATGGTATGTTGATTTTGGTAAACTGCCTCTTGGGCTTATCTTTCCTTTGCTGATTACCCTGTCGTTGTTGTGGTTAGGCTTATGACGTAGCAGAAATTTGGAAAGCTCTACTCTCCAAGCAAACTTTTTTTCCCATCAGGGGTTGGTGAATGACTTGATCCCTAGCCTCGACTATTTTCCTCATACGGTTGCATCTGTTTTGATGAAGCTTGTTGACAATGCCTCTTATCTCTTCTTGTCCCCGGGCTACGCCTTGGATAAGAGCCATTTGCCCTAACATCTAGATTCTCATTGCTTCTACCTCATCTTGCAGTTGTTCTAACTGTTCATCCTTGTCGTTGTCAGGATGCTTCTTGGTCAAATTCCCAGCGAGGAGTGCTTTCAATTATTCCTGCCCCTTGGATAGGTTTAGGAACATTTCCATGAACTGAGCCTCTTGAGTTTAGAGATCTCTGTTGTTTTGTTTGAGAGCCATTTTCTTTGCTGAAAATAACAACAATAACATGAGAGACTTGTACTAGAAGACCTGTTATGATATGACATGCATGCAATGTTTTCAAGGATCTCGTGGGGTAAACAAAAAAATGTCAGAAGTTGAATTTTACAGCTTTGATTAAAGAACTTCGTATCATTAAAGGTCCTTCTAGGAGAGTCAAGCTCACCATGTCGAGTGGGTCATAGCCTCTGACTCAATTTTTCTTGTTTTGGTCTTTTTACGACATTGGCTAGAGGAAAATAAATCCCCTTTCCCCTTGCTAGACGTCTGTTTCATCATAACCTGCATCACAGGCCCTTGAGATCCTTGAAATAGTTAAGGAAATGTTATGGTATGATGTTATGATGTGTATGATATGCATTAAGTGTAAGCAAGTAAACCCTACAAGAAATCCAGGTTATTGGATAATGGCTGTAAACAAATCCTGCAAGGAAATCATATTGTTAGATAATGAAACCCTACAAGTAGTTCAAGTTGAAATCAAACAAGTCACACAAGCAGCCTTAGGTTTAGGCTTGCATGAGGTTTGTAGGTAATTACCTTCTTGAAGTTTAGTTGGTTCAACCTATCCTATTAATAATAGTCAGGTTCTAAGGAGCCTCAATATCACTAATCTTTCTTTATCGAGCATAATTTCAGCTTAGCAATATTTTCTTGCAGCCGAAACATCTCGAAAGTCCAATCTCAATGAGTGTAGCATTGAGTATCAACCAATACCCAGCTTTACACCGAGGCCGGCTATCTCACTACTTTCTAATGGCCAAGTTTGTTCAACTAAGGTTCTAATGTCCGTTAGGGCTTCACGAAACCATGCGGAGGCCCCGTATTGTCCTCGATTCAACACAAGGGATATCGGTTGTTGTACCCCCAAAATTTAACCTCTCATATTACTCAAAACATACTCCTAGAGGTCCTCAATTGCTCAAGGATGCCCAAGAATTAACCAGACAAATTCTCTCCTAAGGCAATGAACTTTCAACTAGGGTTTCCACTTTCATCAAGATATGTGAACTCCAAAGGTCTCAAATCTTTTACGTGGTCCTAATATGTTCTCAAGACCATCCATGTCAACTTTCATGCCTTGCACAAGAAGTTTGCTCAGTCAACTGCTCAAATGCC
This sequence comes from Vicia faba, assembly GCA_948472305.1. NCBI lineage: Eukaryota > Viridiplantae > Streptophyta > Magnoliopsida > Fabales > Fabaceae > Vicia > Vicia faba. Next base: position 1,029,148,014 of record OX451738.1, read on the forward strand.
TAAAAATCAATTATATTAGCTCAAAAGTCGATTATGACCCTCATGAAGTAACATCCATCATTTGATCAAGGGTTGATCATGATTCCTCAAGGAATGCCCCAAATTCATTAAAACTTAAAAGTTACTAAATTAGGGTTTATATAGGAAAATTCAACCAAACTTTGACCAGGCATAAATTTCTCATACTTTATCAGAAATTTCCCATCCCAGGTTCATTTTGAAGAGGATTCAATTTCCTACAACTCATCTTCAGCCCTCAAGTTCAAGAAATGCACTCATGAAAAAATATAAATGCAGACATTATAGGTCCTTTTCAAAAGTCAACAAAAACACCTTTTGGGTCAAAGCTTCTTATATGAACATGGAAGACCCAATGGAGATGAAACCAAAAGGGTTGTTTAGAGGACATCCAAAGCTTTCTAAAAAGTCCAAGAACACCCTCTTAGGGTCAAAATTGATAGAGATGTGAATTGTCAAAGTTGTCTATTTTTGGAAATTTGCACAAAGTCAACCATGCCCAAAATGCATCTTTCTTCAAATGGGTCCAACTTTTTATGCTTGCATCTCACTCCTAACCTGGTCCACGACCCAAATACCTTTCCATGCATTATTGGCTTTATTTATTTAATTTATTTTGATTTTGATCATTTAAAAATAAAATTAAATCAAGTAAATGATATAAAATTAATGAAGATTTGTTTTGATTTGATTTTGAATTGAATTACAATCCAAATATGTTGTATAATACCAAGAAAATTCGTGCAAGCTTGGAAAGGGAGGAAATCTTCACATTTGGAAAGATTTGAAGCATAATGAAAGCACATTCATATCTTTGTTCTTGCCAAAAACAATACCCTAATTTGATTCACATACATATACAGAGGTATTGTGAACCCTAAGAAGGAGAACAGAGACGCGCAACCTACCTCAAGGAGTCAAACAAATTTCAAAATTTTCAAAGAAAAGTGAGACTTGAATCTTTCTCTACAGACCAATTCAAGCAATTTCAAAGCCAGCAATCTGTTCCTGGACGTGTTCTGAAGCTAGTCCAATCATTCTCAAGTCACAAAACATCCAGAATCGTAAGATACAGAATTTAGTTTTCCAATTTTTCTTTATATTTTTTATTACATGCATACATACGTTTTCAATGAAATTTAACCATGAGTTCTTATTTATTATAAGGTTTCGATGCTATCTGAATTGTCTGATTGAGTTTTAAGTGTAGGAATCGAAGGATGCCATTCTTAGGGTTTCCAAACTCGTTTTAGGGCTTCTTGATACAGGAAAAATTAGGGTTAGATATGGGTACCATGGTGTTCATGGCTTCAAGACCTGTTGATTCATGGTCTCCATTAGGATTTATGTTGCTTGTATTTAGTTTTTGAATGATGTAGGGTTATAGCTACAGATATTGTCCATAGGTAAAAGTTCAGGCCTAAAACGACAGTCTGAGGAAGAAGACAATGATGTGGCAACGTCCTACTGGCCGGTTTGAATGCTGGCGCATTTTATTTTGGGGAATGCCACCTGGTTTACATTATATTATTATTTGTTCATTATGTTAACAGATGAGTCACGTAGCACGAATGGCAAAGGGTAATGCTGTTGAGAGAAGGGACCTGGGTTCGATCCCAGGTCCAAGCATTTTGTTTTTTCCATTATTTCTTTGCAGGATTCAGTGCGTGTTACACATGAGGTCCACCTTGCATCCTCTAGATTCAGGCATTGGATTATCCCTAGATCCAGATCCAACACTCAGTGAGTGCAGCGTATGGTGGACATTTCAGATCTGGTTGCACTGAATCAAACAAGTGATTGGGCTTATGAATCTCGGGCCTAGTACAAAAAAGCGGGCGCACCCCCCCCCCCCAGATTACTAACAACATCAACATGCCCATTTCTTTTTCTTTTTTGTTTTTGATTTCATAAAAAAAATTTATTTGCTTTAATTATTTTTATATTTCTAAAAATAAATCATTTTTTTACTAATCATGAAATATAAAATCACAAAAATGTAGAATTAGGTTTTTTTAATTTAAATTAATTTTATTGAAAATAAATTAGTCTAATTAGATTAACTTGATTGTTTTTTTATTAATTAAAATTAACTAGAAATTAGGTTTAATTTGCAATTTAATTATTTTCTCAATAAAAAATACACAAAATATTTTTTAATTAATTGGATTTTTTAGGCTTCTAATTTTATTCCCGTCTTAAATTTCGCGCGCTTATTTATTTTCACTTTATTTTCCAATTATTATATTTGTATCGGGTTTGTAATAGTTTTAAATTAGGTTTAGTTTACAGCTTTTTATTTACTGCCTATTCCCCAAGTTTGGTTATGTAACCCCTCCCCGACTGAAGCCTTGTAATAGTTAGGACTTTAATTTCTCGCACTTTTACATTCTGCTATTATAAACTACTAGATGATTGATGATAGGATTGTATGCAAAAGACAAATGAAATTAAAACAGTAGATCACCTTAATTGTGCAAAGATAAATAAATTGAAAAATAACCACTTGTACATGCTCACTCCTAGGGTTTGCCCCACATCGGTTGCCTTCGGTAAATGGTTGTGAAGTATAGGGAGTTTTAGTGGTCGCCCTCTAGTCCCAAAAGATCAAAAATGACCCATTCGAATGTTACCTCGGAGGGATCTTTAGGACTTTAGGGTAACTACTAAGGTTTCCTAACCATTGCTTTTGTGACCGTACTTGTCCCTTCGAATGTCCCTTTAACTCCAACGGTGGGGCTACCTAATCCTTAATAGTAGGATAGCATTGTGTTAAGGAAACGAGAAAACGAACAGTCTTTTTTGAGTAGGTAGAAACTCTTAAGTACTTACTCAAAACAACAAAAACTCTTTCACACAAACACTTTCAAAACAGTTTTCAAAGACCACTTCGTCACACTCTTGAGGACAAATACAAAGGTTACCACGAAGTTAAACAAAAACTTTTCAAAACACACACAAGCAATTTCAAAATGAGCAAGTACCTAAGAGCCCGTGGAAAATCACGGATAGAAAGGGTGTTAACACCTTCCCTTTCTATAATTTACCCCCCGTACTCAGAAACATCTCGAAAAAGGTTTTTCTGTTCTTTTTCCCTTTTCCTTTGTTGGATAAAATAAAAGACGTTGGTGATTATTTCTTACCGCACATTTGCGAACAAAAAACACAAAATACCAGTAGTAACTAAGCAGTCGGTTCTGCCACCGTATCACAAAACTGGCGACTCTATTGGGGAAATTATAATAAAGTGGGGTTCACCTTAGGATTTAGGTCATTATTAATTGCTTCTTTGGTTTGTCTTGTCTAATTTATTTGTAAGGGTATATGTTCGGTTTGTTTGGATCCTAAACTCGGATTGGGGAATTCCTTTTAGGTAAGTAGCAATAAACTATGAGGGAGCTGTGCGGGGTATACCGACACGGTTGAAATAGTAGCTATGTTGGCGCGATACTTTGATGTGTACTGGTAGCCCTTGAGTAATCAAGGATAATACGGGGTCGATGCATGGTATCATAAAGCGTCAACTGGTCTTAGCACCTTAATTGACCAACTTGGCTTTTAGGACGTAGTGAGATAGCCGTCTTTGGTGTAAACCTAAAGTCGGTTGATACTCGATGCTACACTCATTGAGGTTTGACTCTTGAGTTTTGTTTGGTGTCAAGTCAATTATCTATCGGAACGAAATTTGGGGGAAATATCAGTGATATTGAGATCCCTTATAACCCGGTTACTATATTTAGGACAGGTTAAACCAATCCAACTTCAAGAGGGTATACCTTAAAACCCATGCAAGCCATAAACCTAAGGTTTGTGTGATTTGTTTGTGTTTGCTATATTTGTTATACCTGAGAATAATCATTGTTGTACCCCAAAATTTGCCCTCCCATATTCTTCAAGAAATTACCAAGTCATGCTTCAAAATTCTCCAAGGGTTGCACAGTGCAAGGGCCTCCTAACAGTCAAAATTAGGGTTTTGGTGCTGACAAAGTAAATGAAGTTTCCAAGGGTCCAATCAAGTCCCACATTCCTATAAACATGGTCAAGCATCCTCATACCAAGTTTCAAGACTTACAACACAAAATTGCACAGTCAAAAACCCTAATTGCACTACAGTCAACTGTAGGGGCAAAATGGTCATTTGACAGTCAAAAGTCCAAATTTTTGGTCAACATCTCATTTTGAAGCCACAAAAATCATTTGATCAATGCTTGATCATGATTCTCAAAGCTTTGCTCAAAAATCATCAAGATGCAAAAGTTTCCATATTTGGACAGTTGAAAAAGTCAACTATAAATTGACCAGGGCATAACTTTCACATGGATTATCAGAAAAATTCCATCCAAAGCTCATTTTGAAGAGGAAGACATTTCCTACAACTCCTCTTCACACTTCAAGTCCAAGAAATGCTCTCACAAAAAGTTATCAATTTCAACATTATAGGTCATTTTCAAAAGTCAACAAAAAGGGACTTTAAGTCAAAGGCCATAACTTGATATTGGTAAATCAAAATGACATGGGACCAAAGACATTCGTTAGAGGACTCAAAGACCTTTCCAAAATGTCAAAGAACATGAGAAAAGCTTAAGAATTGAGCAAGATATGCCTTGTGGAAGTTGGGAAATTTTTGGATATTTTGAAAAGTCAACATTGATTCAAATGACCTAAAAATGCTAATGGGCCTCTTTTTCTTCCACAATTCATCATCCAAGACATGTGCACGACCATTTGGCCCAAAGGGAAGTTTTTTATCATTTTTATTTATTTATTTGGATTTTTTATTATTAATAATTCATTTAATTAAATAAAATACATGAAAAATACCAAACCTAATGTTTTGAATCTTTTTGTGCATAGAATAGGATCAATATTTCGTGTACAATCAAATATGGAAGGAATTATGGTGATTGGATATGATTGAGACCAAATATGTTTGAAAAAGATTGGAAAAATTATGGCTTGAAAATCAAATATCCTTTTCATCAATTCATAGATTTTCTGATCAAATTCTTTGACCTAATCATTCACCTATACATACTAATGCAAACCCTACTCCTAAAAAGCTCCCAGCTGCGCCATATCAAAAGAACAAAACTTGAGTTTTTTGCTAAAAAGATTGAAAACTGAAAACAGGGATACAAGGCGATTCAAGGCAAAATATCTATTCCATTGGCTTGCTGAGGCTTCAAGGAAGGAGATTGAATCAATAGCATAGCTTGAAACCTTGAGAATTGGTAGATACAAGTCAAACTGTATCATTCTTTTGGCATAATCGTGTTTTAAAATTCAAGCACATTCATTGCATTTTTTTCATGGATTCTTGCTAATTGATGTATTCTGAAGCTAACCATATATTTCAATTGAGTTTTTATGCATTATTGAGGGATTCGCCATTAAAGATATTTAGGGTTACCAAGCTTTTGATTTGGGCGTTTCTTCATACTGTAAAATTGGAAGCTCTCAATGCCATGACCATACTCAACGCGCTTGGACGAAAAGAAATCAGTCCTCGCGCCTAATTTATGTGGCCGGACGGCCTAATCGCTATTTTTCATAATGTTGCTTTTGGGGACGGTTCAAAAACCGTTGCCAGTTTCTTTGTGTTTCAGGAAAAAAACAAGCCAAGGAAGAAGAAGGATAGGTGGCCAGCGTTGATTGGATCATTCAAAAATTCGCGCTAAAAAAGTCATTAACGCGTTGTTCTATATTATAATGATTGTTTGTTATTTATTATACAACGCGTGTAGAGTGCTTCAGTGGCAAGGCCTGTTAGTGGTAAGCTCTAGGACCTGGGTTCGATCCCAGGTCCCTCACCCTTTCCATATTATTTTTCCACTAATAATTCTGTGCAGCTTCAGCATTGTAGACCACTATGCATCTCTCAAATCTAGCTTGCCATTTGGCCAATGGAACGATCAGAAGGCTATGATCTGAAGGACATGGTAGACACTAGTCAACGGAGCTCCATGCTAGTCAAAAAGTCAGACAAGGCCTTAAACAAATGGGCCCAAATTGCTAAGAAAAACCTCCTATTTGGGGACAGCCCGCCATGGTTTGCATTCCTAAATTCCTTTTCTTATATTTTTTTATTTTTTGTTTTAATTAGTTTTTTTTGATTTAATTCTTTAATTAATTATTTTCACAATAATATAAAAAACACAAAAAAATCAGAAAGGACAAAATTAAAATATATTTATTTAATTAATATTTTTTGTAAATAAAATTCATTAATTAACTTAGTTTTTAATTTAGGACTTAATCTTAACATTTTTCAATAAAAATCTAAAATTGGTAGAATTAGGGTTTCAAGCATTTTTCATCCTTTTTTTATTTTACTATATTAATTATTAATTCTTAATTCGTTATTTTTATAAATCAAGTTGCAATTAATTAATTAGGCTTAATTTTAGATAATTGTCATATTTTCTTAATAAATTAAAAAAATTGTAGAATTAGGTTTTAATTTCATTAAATTCTCATAAATACAAAAAACTAAAAAATAATTTTCTTTTTAATTTTAATTAATTTAATAATTTAATTTAGTTTCATTAAAAAGGGTCCAACGCCCTCGTTTCCAGTTTAATTCAATTCGCGTATTTATTTCTTTTCCTTTAATATTTATGTACCTCTCCCAAAGCCTTGTAACTTTAATCTCTCGCACTTTTACTTTATTATTTTTCTGTCAAATCGGGTCCTGGAAATTTTGGCGATGTGGACCCGCGCCTTTTGTAATAGTTTAGAACCTTACCTTTTTCGCACTTTTTAACTATTAAACAAATGCATGCAAGAATGAATGGATGAAAAATAAAAACAAACGTGTAGATCACCAATAACATGACAAGACAAAATATCTGAAAACGACACACAAGTCACACACCACCCCTAGGGTACGCCTCACTGTTGCCTTGCCTCGAAAGGTGATCGTCGAGTAGAGGATGTCTTAGTAAGTCCTCATGATCCGGGAACCTGGCATGAGGGTAGCTTCTAAGGTGTTTTCCCATTGCTCTGGTGATCACCATGTCCCGAACCTCGAATTGACCCGAACACCTCCAACGGTGGTGCTACCTACCTCTCAATGGTGGGATGACACTACTTTAAAGGACATTTACACAGACGAATTCCTTAGGGTAGGTAGACGACTCTAGATACTTGCTCTAAATTTCAAAACAAAACAAAATACTTTTCACACCAACACATTTTCAAAAAGCTTTCGAAAGCATTTTTCAAACACTCTTCAGGACCGATACAAGAGTCGAACTGAAATTTTCAAAGAAACTTTTTAAAACCCACAATTGAAAAGCAAACAAACCATTTTTGAAAACACAAGTGAGCAAGTATCTAAGAGCCCATGGATAACCATGGATAGAAAGGGTGCTAACACCTTCCCTTTCTATAATCTACCTCCCGAACCGAGAGCAATCTCTTTAAGGAATTTTTTTGTGCTTTTGTCCTGTCCATGTTGGAGAAAATAAAAGACGGTGGCGACTCTTGCTTCCGCGCCATTTCGCGAACCAGCGTTAAACAGTCAGTTCCAGATCCACCGATCACAGAACTGGCGACTCTGCTGGGGACATACTTAAAGTGAGGTGTACCTTAGGGTTTAGTTCATAACTGTGTTTTCAATTGCTTTCCTTGTTTGCTTTAAATTGTGGGACTGTCTCGGGAGTTCTATAGATCCTAACCCGGATCTGGGGATACCTTCTTAGAAAGTAGCAACAAGGCTGTGAGGGAACTGTGCGGGGTATACCGACATGGTTTAAACAGTCTGCTACGTTGATGTGGCACTTTGGTGTGTACTGGTAACCCTTGAGTTCAGTCAAGGAGAGTACGGGGCCTCCGCGTGGTGTCGTGAAGCATCAACAGACCTTAGGAACCTTAATTGAATTATCTTCGCCTCTTTAGGGTAGTGAGATAACTGACTTTGGTGCAGTCCGAGGTTGGTTGATACTCGATACTACACTCAATTGAGGGTTGCTTTCCTGGAATATTTCGGTCGCCAGTTCAGTGGCTAAATCGAAACGATGAACAATGAAAGCAATCCCGTGATATTGGGACCCTTAGAACCCGGTTACTTCTAATAGGACAGGTTGAACCCACCAACTTCAAGAGGGTAATACCCAGACCTCATGCTGGCCTTAAACTCTAAGGACTTCTCTTGTGTGACTTGTGTGCCTTCGTACTTGACTATTTGCATGCTTGTTATCTAACACAGGAACTACTTGCAGGGTTTGCTTATAGTCCTTAATTGGGACTCATAGCAGGGTTTGCTAAGTTTTTGCAGGTTTTGTCTATAGTCCTTAATTAGGACTCCTAACAGAGTGTACTGAGTTTCTTGCAGGTTTTGGTTTGCAGTCCTTAATTGGGACTCGTAACAGGGTTTACCTACATTACCCCATGCATAGCATGACATCATACCATTGCATACATCCTGCATAAGGACTAATCCATTTCAAGGATCTCAAGGGCTTGTGATGCAGGTCATGGTGAATCAACTATCCCAGCAAGGGGCAAAGAGGATTTATTTTCCTCTAGACAAAGTTGTCAGGGGCTATGACCCACTTGATATGGTGAGCTCTGACTCTTGAAGAAGGTTCCCCTAGCCAAGGTTGTTTGGAAATCAAAACCAGACATGATGATTAAAGTCAGGGGCTATGACCCACTGGATATGGTGAGCCTTTGACCCTTGAAGAAGGAATCTCAGCAAACATGAAGTTCCCTCAATCAAGCTACCTAGTTCTAACAATTTTTGTTTACCCCGTGAGGTCCTTGAAAACATTACATGCATGTCATACTCATCATTGCATAACAGGTATCCTTGTTGCAGGTCACTTACCCTCCTCGCTGTTTATTTCAGCAATGGCTTCCCAACAAGATGACCAGGACTTTCTTGCTCAAGAGACTCGGTTCGGGGAAATCCTCCTGAATCTATCAAAGGGACATGAAGAGTTAAGGACACTCCTCATGGGGAATCTGATCAGAAAGAGTCCTGAAGATGACAAGGACGAACAACTGAAACGTCTACAAGCTGAGGTAGACACATTGAAAACCCAGATGTTGGGGCAAAGGGCCCTCATTCAAGGTTTAGCTCAGGAGCAAGAAGAGCTGAGGGTCATGATCAGTCAGCTTCCTCAAGGCATGAAGCAACCAGCCCAAATCAGGGACCAGGTCATTAATCAACTTCCAAGAAGTCAAAGGTTTGGGCCTCTCCAAGATGCTATTACTTCACCGGTCCAACAACGACCTCGCCCAGAACAACGGACTGATCAGAGCAAACCAGACAAGCCTAAAAGGCAGTTCACCAAGATCAATATGTCGCTGGATCAAGCACTACAACAAATGTTGGAGGCAGGGCTGATCACCTTAAGGGCTCCTCTCCGGAATCCAAACACTTCTGCTCCTAACTATCATCCCAGCGATAGGTGCGCATACCATTCTGATAGCCCGGGGCATACCACGGACAACTGCTGGCCTCTCAAAAACAAGATTCAAGACATGATCGACGCTGGAGAGATTCAGTTTGTAGTACCCGAGACTCCCAACATGATCACTGCTCCCTTGCCAAAACATGGCTAGGATTGAGAAATTTTTGTTCATTCGAATGTTCAAGTTGCAATTTTCTTTGTTCAAACATTTACTCATGTTAAACATTGTTATTTCATTAATGCATTGCATATGTCTGTTCTGAAACAATATATTCGTATTCACTAAATGCAAATTATTTTCATATTTTTTCTGATGTCAGCTCTTGATCTAAAATTCTAAGCCTCTTGAGGGAGGATGACGAAAACGATGCCGCAATCTCTACAGTATGCTTTTGAACAAATCCTGCTGATGAGGTACATGCATTGTTTCAATCCCTAAACACTGGAGTTATAAGGAAGATAATCCCTCGTCAACCCCTCTGAGCCAGAGAAGTAGGAGTTTTTTTCTTTTCGAAATTTAAAAACCCTTAATCATAACCTGGGGCAGGGTAGTTCTCTCAGTTGATCCAAGTGCATAATAAATGGCACCAAAGAGATCCTTACGAAAAAAGAAAGACAGTGATGGTTCTGAACAATCATAAGGACAGGCAGTCATTATAAAAAAAAAATCACAAACGAAAAGCCCAAAAAGTCAAAACCTAAAAGGAGACTTACAAAACTGGGGCATCCCGCTGACTGTAATTCCAAAAAAAGAAACAGTTCAGGCAAAAAATAAAGGGATAACAAAAATCAAGAAAGAGGTCCTACAAACCCTCAACAAAAAAAAATGGAAATGACTGCCTATTCCAAATAAATCATCAATATCTGAACCATCACCGGAAAATCAGAGCAAAGACTCAAACAAGGTCTAACGTATGATCAACTGAGCTTAGGTTTGGAGAATATCACGAAGAGTGGGTGGGTATAAATAATTTGAGCCTTTATCCTTTGTTTCTTAAACCGTGAACCAGGCCACGTTATAACCCCTAAAAGTCCTAGCTGAAGCATGGGTTAGTTCGAAAGCATACTGTTACAAAAGGTATCCTGACTCCTTAAGGCTTACGGTAAATACGGAGTTGACATCATGTTTTACAAACATTCACTTGTTTTATGAAAAAGAATGCATTTTCAAAATCTTCAAGACAGACATAGGCTTTGCATTTTTAACATAACTTTGTTTGCATATGACTTTTTGTTTGAACAGCAGGAAAATTCGCACGACGAATGCCTAATGAACAGAAGTACTCCCAATCAAGGGGCAGACATGACCATGGTCCATTATCTGGGGCAGTCCAATCAAGATTTGGAGAATCTCTCAAGAGGCCAAATAACCTGGGGCAAATCTCCGCCTGAGTCACTTGGGGGCATTCCAACAACGAATCTTGCCTGATCAAGCACCTTCTGGTGGCATGACAAAACACTTCTAACAGGGGCAACTCCCTACATTCTGAAAGCACGGACATAGTCGAAAAAATACTACGCACAATCAAAGACCCGCTAGGTTGACATACCTAGGCAAAAATAAGGGATTCCTGGCGAACCAAAAGGGTTCGGGCAAAAATAAGGGATGAAATGAAAAAATATGTACACCCGGCAAGTCGAAAACCTGAAAAGGCGGCTTGGGCAAAAATGGGTATCCCGGTGGACTGAAAACCCGAAAGGGCGGTCCAGGCAAAAGTTAGGGATTAAAGCATATGACTATGTCTCGTCATCTTGTCATTTGCCTATCAGAAGAAGAGTTTGTCCATCAACAACTATCAGCATCCCACATGTGCCTCCACCTCAGAAACAGGGGCAATAATGAGTTGCCCAAGAAATCTAATTGTTCTATCCTCCGAGGTACCAAGGTAGGTTCAGCTGGAGAACATAACCAGATATCTCGATTCCCCAGAGAGTGAGCCAGCAAGTCAGCAATACTCTCTCCAAATAAAGCTATACAATCAAACCTTAAGGAAGTTGGGTATCCTCCAGCATATCTCAACATTCCCCAGCAGCATATATGCACTCTTAACAGGCATCCCCGGCAGTCTTGGTCTAAAGATTGTTCCCCGGCGGTATACCAAACATTCAGTGGAGTTACTTCCAATACATCTCAAAACATCCCCCCAGAGAGTCCAATCTAGTTCCCCAGGAAATTTGGAATTCATCTCCCCAAGCAGTAAGCTTATCCCCAGTAGATTCTGGAAGCTTATCCTCGCAGAGCACGAACGCGTCTCCCGGCTTTATTCAAAGAGTTATTTCCTTACCAGGATATAGCTGGGTTATCCTCAGCCAAAAGCCACGAAAAGAGTGTTCTCGACGAAGTCTTCTTATCCCCAGCGAAGTCTATTAACACTTCCAACACAACAGAGGTATCCCCAGCGAAGTTACCATCAATATTTCAGCAAAGTATCTCTCTCCCCACAGAGTATTGCTTCCCAGCAACATTGTTAGAGTAATTTTCTCCCCGCAGAGTTATCTATTCGCCAAGTTTATTCCCCAACGGAGTTATCTTCTCCTACTGGTATTCTTGCAACTATCATCCCCAGCGGAGGCAAAAATCTATTCTTCAACATCAGCCCAGGAGCGACTTCCCGGCACCCGTCAAGGATCTATTTTCCTAGACGAAAAACATACATTCATAAACATCACATTTTCATACATTATAGCATGCATATACGCATCACATCTTACAAATCTCATTTATGTTGAGAACATCATTGCTTGATCTATATCATGCATTGCATATGATTGACCTTTACCTTTCAGGAAAAGATCCAGTTAAGCTCTCAGCTATATCCAAGACCTTGTCTGGTTCAGTTAAATCGACTCCCAAAGATTTTCCTGGTTATTATCAAGTCAAAGGCCTTCTCTGGTCTAGTTAAACCAACTCCTAAAGGTTTTTCTTTTGAAGACTCAGTTGAAGACTCCAAGACCTTGTCTGGTTCAGTTAAATCGACTCCCAAAGATTTTCCTGGTTATTATCCAGTCAAAGGCCTTCTCTGGTCTAGTTAAACCAACTCCTAAAGGTTTTTCTTTTGAAGACTCAGTTGAAGACTCCAAGACCTTGTCTGGTTCAGTTAAATCGACTCCCACAGATTTTCCTGGTTATTATCCAGTCAAAGGCCTTCTCTGGTCTAGTTAAACCAACTCCTAAAGGTTTTTCTTTTGAAGACTCAGTTGAAGACTCCAAGACCTTGTCTGGTTCAGTTAAATCGACTCCTAAAGATTTTCCTGGTTATTATCCAGTCAAAGGCCTTCTCTGGTCTAGTTAAACCAACTCCTAAAGGTTTTTCTTTTGAAGACTCAGTTGAAGACTCCAAGACCTTGTCTGGTTCAGTTAAATCGACTCCCAAAGATTTTCCTGGTTATTATCCAGTCAAAGGCTTTCTCTGGTCTAGTTAAACCGACTCCTAAAGGTTTTTCTTTTGAAGACTCAGTAGAAGATATCCAGATTTCGCTCAACGATTGCTGTTGAAGTTGAAGTTATCCAAGATTCTCTCAATGATTGCTATTGAGGTTGTAGTCGCCTATGGTTCTCTCCCCGATACTGCGGAGTTGGTAATCCCAGATTTCGCTCAACGATTGCTGTTGAAGTTGAAGTTATCCAAGATTCACTCGATGATTGCTATTGAGGTTGTAGTCGCCTATGGTTCTCTCCCCGATACTGCAGAGTTGGTAATCCCAGATTTCGCTCAACGATTGCTGTTGAAGTTGAAGTTATCCAAGATTCTCTCAATGATTGCTATTGAGGTTGTAGTCGCCTATGGTTCTCTCCCCGATACTGCGGAGTTGGTAATCCCAGATTTCGCTCAACGATTGCTGTTGAAGTTGAAGTTATCCAAGATTCTCTCAATGATTGCTATTGAGGTTGTAGTCGCATATGGTTCTCTCCCCGATCCTGCGGAGGTGGTAATCCCAGGCTTCGCTCAACGATTGCTATTGAAGTTGAAGTTATCCAAGATTCTCTCAATGATTGCTATTGAGGTTGTAATCGCCTATGGTTCTCTCCCTGATACTGCGGAGGTGGAAATCCCAGGCTTCGCTCAACGATTGCTGTTGAAGTTGAAGTTATCCAAGATTCTCTCAATGATTGCTATTGAGGTTGTAGTCGCATATGGTTCTCTCCCCGATACTGCGGAGTTGGTAATCCCAGATTTCGCTCAACGATTGCTGTTGAAGTTGAAATTATCCAAGATTCTCTCAATGATTGCTATTGAGGTTGTAGTCGCCTATGGTTCTCTCCCCGATCCTGCGGAGGTGGTAATCCCAAGATTCGCTCAACGATTGCTGTTGAAGTTGAAGTTATCCAATATTCTCTCAATGATTGCTATTGAGGTTGTAGTCGCCTATGGTTCTCTCCCCGATACTGCGGAGGTAGTAATCATCCCAAGATTTTCTCAATGATTGCTGTTGAGGTTAAAGTCATCCAAGGTTCTCTCACCGTTCCTGTTGAGGTAGTAACCATCCCTGGTTCATTAATCGCCGTTTGAAGCTCCGGATCCAGCTCCTGTAACCAGTCAGGACACATCTACACAAAGAATTTGAAGACCGGCTCCTGTAACAGGTCAGATAAACATTTTTCTTTTTTGCAGGTATGCAAGTTCTCGCTAAGGAAGCTCTTACGCGATCAACATCCAGATGGCATCTATAAGCCCATCCACCTTCCATCATCTCTTATCATGGCATCTATAAGCCCATCATCCTATCCATGAATCTCCAAATGGCATCTATAAGCCCATTCCACCATCACACTGCTACTATGTGAGCGCAAATTTCTGGGCACTCTAGTGTTCAATCATCTTCCACCTTCGGATTATGAAAGGTACGTCAGCCAATCTGCATCCTCAGGTCTAAGAAGATTGAACAGGGGCAACTGTTGTACCCCAAAATTTGCCCTCCCATATTCTTCAAGAAATTACCAAGTCATGCTTCAAAATTCTCCAAGGGTTGCAAAATGCAAGGGCCTCCTAACAGTCAAAATTAGGGTTTTGGTGCTGACAAAGTAAATGAAGTTTCCAAGGGTCCAATCAAGTCCCACATGCCTATAAACATGGTCAAGCATCCTCATACCAAGTTTCAAGACTTACAACACAAAATTGCACAGTCAAAAACCCTAATTGCACTACAGTCAACTGTAGGGGCAAAATGGTCATTTGACAGTCAAAAGTCCAAATTTTTGGTCAACATCTCATTTTGAAGCCACAAACATCATTTGATCAATGCTTGATCATGATTCTCAAAGCTTGGCTCAAAAATCATCAAGATGCAAAAGTTTCCATATTTGGACAGTTGAAAAAGTCAACTGTAAATTGACCAGGGCATAACTTTCACATGGATTATCAAAAAAATTCCATCCAAAGCTCATTTTTAAGAGGAAGACATTTCCTACAACTCCTCTTCACACTTCAAGTCCAAGAAATGCTCTCACAAAAAGTTATCAATTTCAACATTATAGGTCATTTTTAAAAGTCAACAAAAAGGGACTTTAAGTCAAAGGCCATAACTTGAGATTGGTAAATCAAAATGACACGGGACCAATGATATTGGTTAGAGGACTCAAAGACCTTTCCAAAATGTCAAAGAACATGAGCAAAGCTTAAGAATTGAGCAAGATATGCCTTGTGGAAGTTGGGAAATTTTTGGATATTTTGAAAAGTCAACATTGATTCAAATGACCTAAAAATGCTAATGGGCCTCTTTTTATTCCACAATTCATCATCCAAGACATGTGCACGACCATTTGGCCCAAAGGGAAGTTTTTTTATCATTTTTATTTATTTATTTGGATTTTTTATTATTAATAATTCATTTAATTAAATAAAATACATGAAAAATACCAAACCTAATGTTTTGAATCTTTTTGTGCATAGAATAGGATCAATATTTCGTGTACAATCAAATATGGAAGGAATTATGGTGATTGGATATGATTGAGACCAAATATGTTTGAAAAAGATTGGAAAAATTATGGCTTGAAAATCAAATATCCTTTTCATCAATTCATAGATTTTCTGATCAAATTCTTTGACCTAATCATTCACCTATACATACTAATGCAAACCCTACTCCTAAAAAGCTCCCAGCTGCGCCATATCAAAAGAACAAAACTTGAGTTTTTTGCTAAAAAGATTGAAAACTGAAAACAGGGATACAAGGCGATTCAAGGCAAAATATCTATTCCATTGGCTTGCTGAGGCTTCAAGGAAGGAGATTGAATCAATAACATAGCCTGAAACCTTGAGAATTGGTAGATACAAGTCAAACTGTATCATTCTTTTGGCATAATCGTGTTTTAAAATTCAAGCACATTCATTGCATTTTTTTCATGGATTCTTGCTAATTGATGTATTCTGAAGCTAACCATATATTTCAATTGAGTTTTTATGCATTATTGAGGGATTCGCCATTAAAGATATTTAGGGTTACCAAGCTTTTGATTTGGGCGTTTCTTCATACTGTAAAATTGGAAGCTCTCAATGCCATGACCATACTCAGCGCGCTTGGACGAAAAGAAATCAGTCCTCGCGCCTAATTTATGTGGCCGGACGGCCTAATCGCTATTTTTCATAATGTTGCTTTTGGGGACGGTTCAAAAACCGTTGCCAGTTTCTTTGTGTTTCAGGAAAAAAACAAGCCAAGGAAGAAGAAGGATAGGTGGCCAGCGTTGATTGGATCATTCAAAAATTCGCGCTAAAAAAGTCATTAACGCATTGTTCTATATTATAATGATTGTTTGTTATTTATTATACAACGCGTGTAGAGTGCTTCAGTGGCAAGGCCTGTTAGTGGTAAGCTCTAGGACCTGGGTTCGATCCCAGGTCCCTCACCCTTTCCATATTATTTTTCCACTAATAATTCTGTGCAGCTTCAGCATTGTAGACCACTATGCATCTCTCAAATCTAGCTTGCCACTTGGCCAATGGAACGATCAGAAGGCTATGATCTGAAGGACATGGTAGACACTAGTCAGCGGAGCTCCATGCTAGTCAAAAAGTCAGACAAGGCCTTAAACAAATGGGCCCAAATTGCTAAGAAAAACCTCCTATTTGGGGACAGCCCGCCATGGTTTGCATTCCTAAATTCCTTTTCTTATATTTTTTTATTTTTTGTTTTAATTAGTTTTTTTTGATTTAATTCTTTAATTAATTATTTTCACAATAATATAAAAAACACAAAAAAATCAGAAAGGACAAAATTAAAATATATTTATTTAATTAATATTTTTTGTAAATAAAATTCATTAATTAACTTAGTTTTTAATTTAGGACTTAATCTTAACATTTTTCAATAAAAATCTAAAATTGGTAGAATTAGGGTTTCAAGCATTTTTCATCCTTTTTTTATTTTACTATATTAATTATTAATTCTTAATTCGTTATTTTTATAAATCAAGTTGCAATTAATTAATTAGGCTTAATTTTAGATAATTGTCATATTTTCTTAATAAATTAAAAAAATTGTAGAATTAGGTTTTAATTTCATTAAATTCTCATAAATACAAAAAACTAAAAAATAATTTCTTTTTCTTTTTAATTTTAATTAATTTAATAATTTAATTTAGTTTCATTAAAAAGGGTCCAACGCCCTCGTTTCCAGTTTAATTCAATTCGCGTATTTATTTCTTTTCCTTTAATATTTATGTACCTCTCCCAAAGCCTTGTAACTTTAATCTCTCGCACTTTTACTTTATTATTTTTCTGCCAAATCGGGTCCTGGAAATTTTGGCGATGTGGACCCGCGCCTTTTGTAATAGTTTAGAACCTTACCTTTTTCGCACTTTTTAACTATTAAACAAATGCATGCAAGAATGAATGGATGAAAAATAAAAACAAACGTGTAGATCACCAATAACATGACAAGACAAAATATCTGAAAACGACACACAAGTCACACACCACCCCTAGGGTACGCCTCACTGTTGCCTTGCCTCGAAAGGTGATCGTCGAGTAGAGGATGTCTTAGTAAGTCCTCATGATCAGGGAACCTGGCATGAGGGTAGCTTCTAAGGTGTTTTCCCATTGCTCTGGTGATCACCATGTCCCGAACCTCGAATTGACCCGAACACCTCCAACGGTGGTGCTACCTACCTCTCAATGGTGGGATGGCACTACTTTAAAGGACATTTACACAGACGAATTCCTTAGGGTAGGTAGACGACTCTAGATACTTGCTCTAAATTTCAAAACAAAACAAAATACTTTTCACACCAACACATTTTCAAAAAGCTTTCGAAAGCATTTTTCAAACACTCTTCAGGACCGATACAAGAGTCGAACTGAAATTTTCAAAGAAACTTTTTAAAACCCACAGTTGAAAAGCAAACAAACCATTTTTGAAAACACAAGTGAGCAAGTATCTAAGAGCCCATGGATAACCATGGATAGAAAGGGTGCTAACACCTTCCCTTTCTATAATCTACCTCCCGAACCGAGAGCAATCTCTTTAAGGAATTTTTTTGTGCTTTTGTCCTGTCCATGTTGGAGAAAATAAAAGACGGTGGCGACTCTTGCTTCCGCGACATTTCGCGAACCAGCGTTAAACAGTCAGTTCCAGATCCACCGATCACAGAACTGGCGACTCTGCTGGGGACATACTTATAGTGAGGTGTACCTTAGGGTTTAGTTCATAACTGTGTTTTCAATTGCTTTCCTTGTTTGCTTTAAATTGTGGGACTGTCTCGGGAGTTCTATAGATCCTAACCCGGATCTGGGGATACCTTCTTAGAAAGTAGCAACAAGGCTGTGAGGGAACTGTGCGGGGTAATCCGACATGGTTGAAACAGTCTGCTACGTTGATGTGGCACTTTGGTGTGTACCGGTAACCCTTGAGTTCAGTCAAGGAGAGTACGGGGCCTCTGCGTGGTGTCGTGAAGCATCAACAGACCTTAGGAACCTTAATTGAATTATCTTGGCCTCTTTAGGGTAGTGAGATAACTGACTTTGGTGCAGTCCGAGGATGGTTGATACTCGATACTACACTCAATTGAGGGTTGCTTTCCTGGAATATTTCGGTCGCCAGTTCAGTGGCTAAATCGAAACGATGAACAATGAAAGCAATCCCGTGATATTGGGACCCTTAGAACCCGGTTACTTCTAATAGGACAGGTTGAACCCACCAACTTCAAGAGGGTAATAACCAGACCTCATGCTAGCCTTAAACTCTAAGGACTTCTCTTGTGTGACTTGTGTGCCTTCGTACTTGACTATTTGCATGCTTGTTATCTAACACAGGAACTACTTGCAGGGTTTGCTTATAGTCCTTAATTGGGACTCATAGCAGGGTTTGCTAAGTTTTTGCAGGTTTTGTCTATAGTCCTTAATTAGGACTCCTAACAGAGTGTACTGAGTTTCTTGCAGGTTTTAGTTTGCAGTCCTTAATTGGGACTCGTAACAGGATTTACCTACATTACCCCATGCATAGCATGACATCATACCATTGCATACATCCTGCATAAGGACTAATCCATTTCAAGGATCTCAAGGGCTTGTGATGCAGGTCATGGTGAATCAACTATCCCAGCAAGGGGCAAAGAGGATTTATTTTCCTCTAGACAAAGTTGTCAGGGGCTATGACCCACTTGATATGGTGAGCTCTGACTCTTGAAGAAGGTTCCCCTAGCCAAGGTTGTTTGGAAATCAAAACCAGACATGATGATTAAAGTCAGGGGCTATGACCCACTGGATATGGTGAGCCTTTGACCCTTGAAGAAGGAATCTCAGCAAACATGAAGTTCCCTCAATCAAGCTACCTAGTTCTAACAATTTTTGTTTACCCCGTGAGGTCCTTGAAAACATTACATGCATGTCATACTCATCATTGCATAACAGGTATCCTTGTTGCAGGTCACTTACCCTCCTCGCTGTTTATTTCAGCAATGGCTTCCCAACAAGATGACCAGGACTTTCTTGCTCAAGAGACTCGGTTCGGGGAAATCCTCCTGAATCTATCAAAGGGGCAGGAAGAGTTAAGGACACTCCTCATGGGGAATCTGATCAGAAAGAGTCCTGAAGATGACAAGGACGAACAACTGAAACGTCTACAAGCTGAGGTAGACACATTGAAAACCCAGATGCTGGGGCAAAGGGCCCTCATTCAAGGTTTAGCTCAGGAGCAAGGAGAGCTGAGGGTCATGATCAGTCAGCTTCCTCAAGGCATGAAGCAACCAGCCTAAATCAGGGACCAGGTCATTAATCAACTTCCAAGAAGTCAAAGGTTTGGGCCTCTCCAAGATGCTATTACTTCACCGGTCCAACAACGACCTCGCCCAGAACAACGGACTGATCAGAGCAAACCAGACAAGCCTAAAAGGCAGTTCACCAAGATCAATATGTCGCTGGATCAAGCACTACAACAAATGTTGGAGGTAGGGCTGATCACCTTAAGGGCTCCTCTCCGGAATCCAAACACTTCTGCTCCTAACTATCATCCCAGCGATAGGTGCGCATACCATTCTGATAGCCCGGGGCATACCACGGACAACTGCTGGCCTCTCAAAAACAAGATTCAAGACATGATCGATGCTGGAGAGATTCAGTTTGTAGTACCCGAGACTCCTAACATGATCACTGCTCCCTTGCCAAAACATGGCTAGGATTGAGAAATTTTTGTTCATTCGAATGTTCAAGTTGCAATTTTCTTTGTTCAAACATTTACTCATGTTAAACATTGTTATTTCATTAATGCATCGCATATGTCTGTTCTGAAACAATATATTCGTATTCACTAAATGCAAATTATTTTCATATTTTTTCTGATGTCAGCTCTTGATCTAAAATTCTAAGCCTCTTGAGGGAGGATGACGAAAACGATGCCGTAATCTCTACAGTATGCTTTTGAACAAATCCCGCTGATGAGGTACAGGCATTGTTTCAATCCCTAAACACTGGAGTTATAAGGAAGATAATCCCTCGTCAACCCCTCTGAGCCAGAGAAGTAGGAGTTTTTTTCTTTTCGAAATTTAAAAACCCTTAATCATAACCTGGGGTAGGGTAGTTCTCTCAGTTGATCCAAGTGCATAATAAATGGCACCAAAGAGATCCTTACAAAAAAAGAAAGACAGTGATGGTTCTGAACAATCATAAGGACAGGCAGTCATTATCAAAAAAAAATCACAAACGAAAAGCCCAAAAAGTCAAAACCTAAAAGGAGACTTACAAAACTGGGGCATCCCGCTGACTGTAATTCCAAAAAAAAGAAACAGTTCAGGCAAAAAAGAAAGGGATAACAAAAATCAAGAAAGAGGTCCTACAAACCCTCAACAAAAAAAAAGGAAATGACTGCCTATTCCAAATAAATCATCAATATCTGAACCATCACCGGAAAATCAGAGCAAAGACTCAAACAAGGTCTAACGTATGATCAACTGAGCTTAGGTTTGGAGAACATCACGAAGAGTGGGTGGGTACAAATAATTTGAGCCTTTATCCTTTGTTTCTTAAACCGTGAACCAGGCCACGTTATAACCCCTAAAAGTCCTAGCTGAAGCATGGGTTAGTTCGAAAGCATACTGTTACAAAAGGTATCCTGACTCCTTAAGGCTTACGGTAAATACGGAGTTGACATCATGTTTTACAAACATTCACTTGTTTTATGAAAAAGAATGCATTTTCAAAATCTTCAAGACAGACATAGGCTTTGCATTTTTAACATAACTTTGTTTGCATATGACATTTTGTTTGAACAGCAGGAAAATTCGCACGACGAATGCCTAATGAACAGAAGTACTCCCAATCAAGGGGCAGACATGACCATGGTCCATTATCTGGGGCAGTCCAATCAAGATTTGGAGAATATCTCAAGAGGCCAAATAACCTGGGGCAAATCTCCGCCTGAGTCACTTGGGGGCATTCCAACAACGAATCTTGCCTGATCAAGCACCTTCTGGTGGCATGACAAAACACTTCTAACAGGGGCAACTCCCTACATTCTGAAAGCACGGACATAGTCGAAAAAATACTACGCACAATCAAAGACCCACTAGGTTGACATACCTAGGCAAAAATAAGGGATTCCCGGCGAACCAAAAGGGTTCGGGCAAAAATAAGGGATGAAATGAAAAAATATGTACACCCGGCAAGTCGAAAACCTGAAAAGGCGGCTTGGGCAAAAATGGGTATCCCGGTGGACTGAAAACCCGAAAGGGAGGTCCAGGCAAAAGTTAGGGATTAAAGCGTATGACTATGTATCGTCATCTTGTCATTTGCCTATCAGAAGAAGAGTTTGTCCATCAACAACTATCAGCATCCCACATGTGCCTCCACCTCAGAAACAGGGGCAATAATGAGTTGCCCAAGCAATCTAATTGTTCTATCCTCCGAGGTACCAAGGTAGGTTCAGCTGGAGAACATAACCAGATATCTCGATTCCCCAGAGAGTGAGCCAGCAAGTCAGCAATACTCTCTCCAAATAAAGCTATACAATCAAACCTTAAGGAAGTTGGGTATCCTCCAGCAGATCTCAACATTCCCCAGCAGCATATATGCACTCTTAACAGGCATCCCCGGCAGTCTTGGTCTAAAGATTGTTCCCCGGCGGTATACCAAACATTCATTGGAGTTACTTCCAATACATCTCAAAACTTCCCCCCAGAGAGTCCAATCTAGTTCCCCAGGAAATTTGGAATTCATCTCCCCAAGCAGTAAGCTTATCCCCAGTAGATTCTGGAAGCTTATCCTCGCAGAGCACGAACGCGTCTCCTGGCTTTATTCAAAGAGTTATTTCCTTACCAGGATATAACTGGGTTATCCTCAGCCAAAATCCATGAAAAGAGCGTTCTCGACGAAGTCTTCTTATCCCCAGCGAAGTCTATTAACACTTCCAACACAACAAAGGTATCCCCAGCGAAGTTACCATCAATATTTCAGCAAAGTATCTCTCTCCCCACAGAGTATTGCTTCCCAGCAACATCGTTAGAGTACTTTTCTCCCTGCAGAGTTATCTATTCGCCAAGTTTATTCCCCAACGGAGTTATCTTCTCCTACTGGTATTCTTTCAACTATCATCCCCAGCGGAGGCAAAAATCTATTCTTCAACATCAGCCCAGGAGCGACTTCCCGGCACCCGTCAAGGATCTATTTTCCTGGACGAAAAATATACATTCATAAACATCACATTTTCATACATTATAGCATGCATATACGCATCACATCTTACAAATCGCATTTATGTTGAGAACATCATTGCTTGATCTATATCATGCATTGCATATGACTGACCTTTACCTTTCAGGAAAAGATCCAGTTAAGCTCTCAGCTATATCCAAGACCTTGTCTGGTTCAGTTAAATCGACTCCCAAAGATTTTCCTGGTTATTATCAAGTCAAAGGCCTTCTCTGGTCTAGTTAAACCAACTCCTAAAGGTTTTTCTTTTGAAGACTCCAAGACCTTGTCTGGTTCAGTTAAATCGACTCCCAAAGATTTTCCTAGTTATTATCCAGTCAAAGGCCTTCTCTGGTCTAGTTAAACCAACTCCTAAAGGTTTTTCTTTTGA
The DNA here is from genome assembly GCA_948472305.1 of Vicia faba. Taxonomy (NCBI): domain Eukaryota; kingdom Viridiplantae; phylum Streptophyta; class Magnoliopsida; order Fabales; family Fabaceae; genus Vicia; species Vicia faba. The sequence goes on from OX451738.1 coordinate 1,029,170,960, forward strand.
AGACTCAGTTGAAGACTCCAAGACCTTGTCTGGTTCAGTTAAATCGACTCCCAAAGATTTTCCTGGTTATTATCCAGTCAAAGGCCTTCTCTGGTCTAGTTAAACCAACTCCTAAAGGTTTTTCTTTTGAAGACTCAGTTGAAGACTCCAAGACCTTGTCTGGTTCAGTTAAATCGACTCCCAAAGATTTTCCTGGTTATTATCCAGTCAAAGGCTTTCTCTGGTCTAGTTAAACCGACTCCTAAAGGTTTTTCTTTTGAAGACTCAGTAGAAGATATCCAGATTTCGCTCAACGATTGCTGTTGAAGTTGAAGTTATCCAAGATTCTCTCAATGATTGCTATTGAGGTTGTAGTCGCCTATGGTTCTCTCCCCGATACTGCGGAGTTGGTAATCCCAGATTTTGCTCAACGATTGCTGTTGAAGTTGAAGTTATCCAAGATTCTCTCGATGATTGCTATTGAGGTTGTAGTCGCCTATGGTTCTCTCCCCGATACTGCGGAGTTGGTAATCCCAGATTTCGCTCAACGATTGCTGTTGAAGTTGAAGTTATCCAAGATTCTCTCAATGATTGCTATTGAGGTTGTAGTCGCCTATGGTTCTCTCCCCGATACTGCGGAGTTGGTAATCCCAGATTTCGCTCAACGATTGCTGTTGAAGTTGAAGTTATCCAAGATTCTCTCAATGATTGCTATTGAGGTTGTAGTCGCATATGGTTCTCTCCCCGATCCTGCGGAGGTGGTAATCCCAGGCTTCGCTCAATGATTGCTGTTGAAGTTGAAGTTATCCAAGATTCTCTCAATGATTGCTATTGAGGTTGTAGTCGCCTATGGTTCTCTCCCTGATATTGCGGAGGTGGTAATCCCAGGCTTCGCTCAACGATTGCTGTTGAAGTTGAAGTTATCCAAGATTCTCTCAATGATTGCTATTGAGGTTGTAGTCGCCTATGGTTCTCTCCCCGATACTGCGGAGTTGGTAATCCCAGATTTCGCTCAACGATTGCTGTTGAAGTTGAAATTATCCAAGATTCTCTCAATGATTGCTATTGAGGTTGTAGTCGCCTATGGTTCTCTCCCCGATCCTGCGGAGGTGGTAATCCCAAGATTCGCTCAACGATTGCTGTTGAAGTTGAAGTTATCCAAGATTCTCTCAATGATTGCTATTGAGGTTGTAGTCGCCTATGGTTCTCTCCCCGATACTGCGGAGGTAGTAATCATCCCAAGATTTTCTCAATGATTGCTGTTGAGGTTAAAGTCATCCAAGGTTCTCTCACCGTTCCTGTTGAGGTAGTAACCATCTCTGGTTCATTCATCGCCGTTTGAAGCTCCGGATCCAGCTCCTGTAACCAGTCAGGACACATCTACACAAAGAATTTGAAGACCAGCTCCCGTAACAGGTCAGATAATCATTTTTCTTTTTTGCAGGTATGCAAGTTCTCGCTAAGGAAGCTCTTACGCGATCAACATCCAGATGGCCTATATAAGCCCATCCACCTTCCATCATCTCTTAGCATGGCATCTATAAGCCCATCATCCTATCCATCAATCTCCAAATGGCATCTATAAGCCCATTCCACCATCACACTGCTACTATGTGAGCGCAAATTTCTGGGCACTCTAGTGTTCAATCATCTTCCACCTTCGGATTACGAAAGGCACGTCAGCCAATCTGCATCCTCAGGTCTAAGAAGATTGAACAGGGGCAACTGTTGTACCCCAAAATTTGCCCTCCCATATTCTTCAAGAAATTACCAAGTCATGCTTCAAAATTCTCCAAGGGTTGCACAGTGCAAGGGCCTCCTAACAGTCAAAATTAGGGTTTTGGTGCTGACAAAGTAAATGAAGTTTCCAAGGGTCCAATCAAGTCCCACATGCCTATAAACATGGTCAAGCATCCTCATACCAAGTTTCAAGACTTACAGCACAAAATTGCACAGTCAAAAACCCTAATTGCACTACAGTCAACTGTAGGGGCAAAATGGTCATTTGACAGTCAAAAGTCCAAATTTTTGGTCAACATCTCATTTTGAAGCCACAAACATCATTTTATCAATGCTTGATCATGATTCTCAAAGCTTGGCTCAAAAATCATCAAGATGCAAAAGTTTCCATATTTGGACAGTTGAAAAAGTCAACTGTAAATTGACCAGGGCATAACGTTCACATGGATTATCAGAAAAATTCCATCCAAAGCTCATTTTGAAGAGGAAGACATTTCCTACAACTCCTCTTCACACTTCAAGTCCAAGAAATGCTCTCACAAAAAGTTATCAATTTCAACATTATAGGTCATTTTTAAAAGTCAACAAAAAGGGACTTTAAGTCAAAGGCCATAACTTGAGATTGGTAAATCAAAATGACACGGGACCAAAGACATTGGTTAGAGGACTCAAAGACCTTTCCAAAATGTCCAAGAACATGAGCAAAGCTTAAGAATTGAGCAAGATATGCCTTGTGGAAGTTGGGAAATTTTTGGATATTTTGAAAAGTCAACATTGATTCAAATGACCTAAAAATGCTAATGGGCCTCTTTTTCTTCCACAATTCATCATCCAAGACATGTGCACGACCATTTGGCCCAAAGGGAAGTTTTTTATCATTTTTATTTATTTATTTGGATTTTTTATTATTAATAATTCATTTAATTAAATAAAATACATGAAAAATACCAAACCTAATGTTTTGAATCTTTTTGTGCATAGAATAGGATCAATATTTCGTGTACAATCAAATATGGAAGGAATTATGGTGATTGGATATGATTGAGACCAAATATGTTTGAAAAAGATTGGAAAAATTATGGCTTGAAAATCAAATATCCTTTTCATCAATTCATAGATTTTCTGATCAAATTCTTTGACCTAATCATTCACCTATACATACTAATGCAAACCGTACTCCTAAAAAGCTCCTAGCTGCGCCATATCAAAAGAACAAAACTTGAGTTTTTTGCTAAAAAGATTGAAAACTGAAAACAGGGATACAAGGCGATTCAAGGCAAAATATCTATTCCATTGGCTTACTAAGGCTTCAAGGAAGGAGATTGAATCAATAGCATAGCCTGAAACCTTGAGAATTGGTAGATACAAGTCAAACTGTATCATTCTTTTGACATAATCGTGTTTTAAAATTCAAGCACATTCATTGCATTTTTTTCATGGATTCTTGCTAATTGATGTATTCTGAAGCTAACCATATATTTCAATTGAGTTTTTATGCATTATTGAGGGATTCGCCATTAAAGATATTTAGGGTTACCAAGCTTTTGATTTGGGCGTTTCTTCATACTGTAAAATTGGAAGCTCTCAATGCCATGACCATACTCAGCGCGCTTGGACGAAAAGAAATCAATCCTCGCGCCTAATTTATGTGGCCGGACGGCCTAATCGCTATTTTTCATAATGTTGCTTTTGGGGACGGTTCAAAAACCGTTGCCAGTTCTTTGTGTTTCAGGAAAAAAACAAGCCAAGGAAGAAGAAGGATAGGTGGCCAGCGTTGATTGGATCATTCAAAAATTCGCGCTAAAAAAGTCATTAACGCGTTGTTCTATATTATAATGATTGTTTGTTATTTATTATACAACGCGTGTAGAGTGCTTCAGTGGCAAGGCCTGTTAGTGGTAAGCTCTAGGACCTGGGTTCGATCCCAGGTCCCTCACCCTTTCCATATTATTTTTCCACTAATAATTCTGTGCAGCTTCAGCATTGTAGACCACTATGCATCTCTCAAATCTAGCTTGCCATTTGGCCAATGGAACGATCAGAAGGCTATGATCTGAAGGACATGGTAGACACTAGTCAACGGAGCTCCATGCTAGTCAAAAAGTCAGACAAGGCCTTAAACAAATGGGCCCAAATTGCTAAGAAAAACCTCCTATTTGGGGACAACCCGCCATGGTTTGCATTCCTAAATTCCTTTTCTTATATTTTTTTATTTTTTGTTTTAATTAGTTTTTTTTGATTTAATTCTTTAATTAATTATTTTCACAATAATATAAAAAACACAAAAAAATCAGAAAGGACAAAATTAAAATATATTTATTTAATTAATATTTTTTGTAAATAAAATTCATTAATTAACTTAGTTTTTAATTTAGGACTTAATCTTAACATTTTTCAATAAAAATCTAAAATTGGTAGAATTAGGGTTTCAAGCATTTTTCATCCTTTTTTTATTTTACTATATTAATTATTAATTCTTAATTCGTTATTTTTATAAATCAAGTTGCAATTAATTAATTAGGCTTAATTTTAGATAATTGTCATATTTTCTTAATAAATTAAAAAAATTGTAGAATTAGGTTTTAATTTCATTAAATTCTCATAAATACAAAAAACTAAAAAATAATTTCTTTTTCTTTTTAATTTTAATTAATTTAATAATTTAATTTAGTTTCATTAAAAAGGGTCCAACGCCCTCGTTTCCAGTTTAATTCAATTCGCATATTTATTTCTTTTCCTTTAATATTTATGTACCTCTCCCAAAGCCTTGTAACTTTAATCTCTCGCACTTTTACTTTATTATTTTTCTGTCAAATCGGGTCCTGGAAATTTTGGCGATGTGGACCCGCGCCTTTTGTAATAGTTTAGAACCTTACCTTTTTCGCACTTTTTAACTATTAAACAAATGCATGCAAGAATGAATGGACGAAAAATAAAAACAAACGTGTAGATCACCAATAACATGACAAGACAAAATATCTGAAAACGACACACAAGTCACACACCACCCCTAGGGTACGCCTCACTGTTGCCTTGCCTCGAAAGGTGATCGTCGAGTAGAGGATGTCTTAGTAAGTCCTCATGATCCGGGAACCTGGCATGAGGGTAGCTTCTAAGGTGTTTTCCCATTGCTCTGGTGATCACCATGTCCCGAACCTCGAATTGACCCGAACACCTCCAACGGTGGTGCTACCTACCTCTCAATGGTGGGATGGCACTACTTTAAAGGACATTTACACAGACGAATTCCTTAGGGTAGGTAGACGACTCTAGATACTTGCTCTAAATTTCAAAACAAAACAAAATACTTTTCACACCAACACATTTTCAAAAAGCTTTCGAAAGCATTTTTCAAACACTCTTGAGGACCGATACAAGAGTCGAACTGAAATTTTCAAAGAAACTTTTTAAAACCCACAGTTGAAAAGCAAACAAACCATTTTTGAAAACACAAATGAGCAAGTATCTAAGAGCCCATGGATAACCATGGATAGAAAGGGTGCTAACACCTTCCCTTTCTATAATCTACCTCCCGAACCGAGAGCAATCTCTTTAAGGAATTTTTCTGTGCTTTTGTCCTGTCCATGTTGGAGAAAATAAAAGACGGTGGCGACTCTTGCTTCCGCGACATTTCGCGAACCAGCGTTAAACAGTCAGTTCCAGATCCACCGATCACAATCATGATATCATAACATAGAATACCATACTAACCATTTCAAGGATTTTTAGGGTTTACTTTTGTCTTGTTTTGTAGGACATGGCCCTCGCCCGCAGATTCACTATCCAAGTCAGTCTGGTAAAGGTACCTCCTCAGCTTAAGGAATTGATATCAAGGGTTCCTAAAATCTCTCCATTCACTGAAATACATGGTCGACATCTACACTTGGACACCTAAAATCCTGATGAAGAAATGTTAAAAGTGCTCTTCCAGTTCTTTAACCCTCTACATTACTGCTTGACTTTTCCAGATTACCAGTTAACGCCTATGTGATACGGTGGGAGAACTGACTAGTGTTTTGCGTTCGTATTCGCACTTGTTCGGTTGAGCAAGAGTCGCCACCGACTTTTTATTTTATCCTAAAGGAAAGGTTAAAAAAGCACAGAAAAAACCTTTTGAGATGTTTCGTGGGTTCGGGGGGTAGATTATGAAAAGGGAAGGTATTAGCACCCTTTTCATCCATGGTTATCCATGGGCTCTTAGTTACTTGGTTTTTTAGATCACTTGCCTTGATTTTCGATTGCTTGAAAATAGTGTGTGTGTGAGTGTTTTGAAAATATTTTTGAAGAAGATGCCTTGTCTTAGGCGACCAATGTATTTGATTCGTGTTTGAGTGTTTTACAAAAGTGTGGATCTTTTCGAAAAGATGTTTCAAATGTTTTTGAGAGTTTGTTTGAAAGTGTCGTGGATTGTGGTTTTTGAAAAGAAGGAAAGTGTTTTTTGCAAGTCGATCTCAAGTAACTAAGAGTTTTATCTACCCTATTGTACTCAAAGGTTTTTGTTATGTTTTAACCCTTTTTAACAATTTTGTTCCACCATTGAATTTGATGGACAATCTTGCGTTTAGGAAGTTTATTCGGGACGGGCGCGGGTCGTCGTATGGACCATGAATGCAATGATGCCAAGTGTCTTTGGCAATTTGCTTTGAGGGGACTATGATCATTCTGTTTAGGCAACACTTTGAGAGACTTATGATCATTTGATTTTGTTTTGCCAAAGAAACTCGACGTGCAAGCATGGCCCATTTTGGAAGGCAACATGTGGGATTACCCTAGAGGGTGCAAGTGTGATTGTGTATTGATTTCATGTATTTGTCTTGTATTAGGTTATCTAGCGTTTGATTTTATGTACATGCAAACCCTAGGTCTAACCATGGCATAATTGAAAGCTGTAAATTGCGGAAATGTAAAGTCTACGCTATTACAAAATAAGTATCCGGGAGTGGGGGTACATGTGTATGAATGGGGATGAGACTTATAGTATCCAATAAGTTACAACCAAATCGAACTTGCGATCAAATGTAAATAATGTATATCAGTGAGTAAGATAAACAAGTGCGTATAGGAGCAATATTCTGTGTATTTGTATTGTGTAAGTGTGAGATGTATATGTATATGTGATTATTTACAGATGTGACAATATGGTTTTAAGAAAATAATGTTAGGTATTTGCTTTGACCTAAATATGCGTTTAATGAGTCTTTGATTTGTATATTTTAATATGCACAAAAGAAATGTTTTAATTGGATGTTTAAGTTCTAATTAAATTGTGTATAAAATGTACCATTGTTTATTATATACAAAAAGTGTTTTAATTAAGTGTTTATGAATTTAATATTAGAAAAATGTGTTTATCTATTATGTACAAAGATATATAAAAAAAGTATTTTCAACTTTAATTATATGATAGAAAAAAGAGAAAAAGTGTATCTTTATTGTTTATATACAAAAAGTATTAAATGTCAAGAATTGAATTATGTATATATAAAAAAAGAAGTGTAATTTTATATTGTTATGTACAAAATATTTTAATTAAAAAAGAATTATGCAAAATGTAGGTTCACTTATTATGTACAAATTAGAATAAGTTTTAATAAAAGAAAGTATTTTAAACAACATATTTTTAGGCATTTATGTATTAATGTATTAGTATATCAATTAAATGTTAATTTAAGAAACAAATTATATTTTTTGTACAAAAGAAAAGATAATTTTAAATATAGAGAAAATAAGTTTCTAAGTGAACCAAAAAAGAATATTGTTAATGTTTGTATTTTGTTAATTAAAAAGAAAGAATAACGTTTTTTTTCACAACTGAACTGAAAACAAAAGAAGAAATGGGCCATAGACAGTTCAAGGGTATGAGGCCCACGCTTAGGTCCAGCAACGTTTTAGGGTTTGCATTCGTTCATTTGGAGACAAGGCGTTTAGGGTTTGTACAGCGGCGCTCATCTTGGTTTCGTCCTCTTCTCCGTTCGTTGCCTTCATCTCTCCAACCTAAGGGTACTGATTCCCTCCAACCTTCGACTACCGGGCGCCACCTCCGTCCTCGTCTCTTCACAGTCGTTCAAATAAGACGGCAAGAAAGATAATAAACTTTTGAACACTCTAAGGTTCTCTTTGATTAATGTCTTTGTATATCCTTATTCGTTGATTATTGGATCTCAATTTGTGTCATTATTATTTCTGTGAGCGAAAAAAAAGGGAAGAGAAGGGGTTTATACCTTAGGCTTTTTGGGAGATGGAGATGAGGCGGACCGGAGGCGCTGAGGATGGCCGGTGGGTGGAGGATACACGTGATGATGTACCCTTTGAGCTTCCTGGTACTCTTTATCTTTTTCTTTACCACTGTATGCTTGCCGTTTCTTCTTCCACCCTATGATGAGCTCAGAGTTCTGAGGGGGTTTTGCCTGTATGCTTGAAATGTTGCTTTCTGAGCTTGATGCCTGTGTTGCCTTAAACGCTTTGTTGAAATGCTTGCTTGTGTTGAACGCCTGTTGAAATGTGAACTTGTTGCCTAGCTTGATGATTTGTTCTTCCTTGCCCAATGATGAGCCTAGGGTTCTGAGGGTCCTCGTTGTTTTTGAACGTTAGTTAAGATTTAAGCTTATTTGGGACCTTTGGGGTTTTGAAAAGCTTAGGGATTATTGGCCTATGATGAAGCTTTTCTGAGTTCACTTCTTTCCTCTTCTCTATTGCCCACTTTGCCTTTGAATGTGTTTGCCTATGATGAAGAATTTCTGAGGCCTAGGGTTTAGTTGCCTTAACAGATTTAAATGGCTTAGCAGGTTATGCTCTTCATCTTGGACAGTTTGTTGGTATGTTTGACAGGGTATCAGGTTGGTTGGTTCTAGCTTGTGAAGTTGTTTAAGGTTTGAACTGGACAGGTTGGGTTCTTTAGGCTCAGCAGGTTTGAGTTTTATGGTTAAGGCTTGGTTTTAGAAATGCAGTGGCAGGTTTTTTGCTTCATGTTTTTAGCAGGTTATGTGTTTGGAGGTTTTATGCTGGTATGGCCTTTTGTTTCTGGTTTGTGAAATAGCAGGTTATGCTTGTGTGGTCTCAGGCAAGTGTGCTTGCAGGTTTATGATGGTTTTGAGGATTTTTCTGTTTAGGCCTTTGATGTAGCAGGTTTTATGCTTGTATGGCCCTAGCAGTTTTTATGTTGAGGCAGGGTATGCTTCAGGTTTTAGATGTTTGAACTGGTTTAAGGTTTTAGCAGGTATGGTGCTGAGGCAGTTTTTTTGGTTTAGGTAATGGTTAGGACAAGTTTTTATGTTTGCTTCAGTATGTGGTTTGCTTGCATATGCAGGTTGTGGTTAGGCCTCAAGCTTGGCAGTTTGTATCTCTGTATTTTGTATTGGTCCCCCCCCCCCTTCTGAACTGTGTTTGTTCTTGTGTTATATCTTTTTTTCTATGCCTGCCTAAAGCCTAAAACCTGCATCTTTTCTCTCTCTCTCTCTCTCTCTCTCTTAGTACAGTTTAAATATTAAACTATGCTTTTTTCTGTACTTTTCTGAAAGTGGCTACTGATGGGAAATGATGAAAAAAAGAAAGCTTGCTTGCATAATTTCTTACTTTTGCATTCTTTATCTTCTTGACAGCTTTTGTGCTTTGTCTTTTCTTTAATATCTTTGCCAAATCCTTTCATGACAGCCTTGAGTAGACTTTGTACTTTTTTGACAGCAAACTGTACTTTTTGATTTTTCAGTTTGGTTGAACTTGAACTATGCAGTTTGAAATTTTGAATTTATGCATTTGACATTTTGCATTCATGATAAAATTCTTCCCTCTTTGTGAACCGGGAGAAATCCCGTGATTTGCAGAGAGGGTTAACTGATCCCAGTCAGTGGCCCTTAATGATGACTGCAAATTTTATCTGTCTTTTCAATTTAACTGCTTTTTGACTTTTCTCTTTTTCTTTTGCAGATGAAAAATGGAACACCGGAGCGAAGCGAAGAATGAAGAAATTAGGGACTTAGAAAATGTTTAGAAAAAATAGGATAGTTTTTATTTTCAATTTAATTATTGTAAACCATTATTATTTTAAATACTTCGTAAATAAATACTTGTATCCAAATAATAATTGTAACAAATATTAAATATGAAATAAAAATTCTTATTGATTCATTTAATTCTTTTCAATTCCTTTTCAATTATTTACTTATTATTCATGGTTCCTTAAATTAAAATAAATGAAAGTTAAATTTCAGATATTTAATCCTTAGAACAATAAATAATCAGTTAAACATTGATTCTTCGTCGATCAAAATAAATGAACTTGACGTCTCCATCATTCAAAGCAACGCACAGTCGAACACAAACACTGATCAGACGCAATCCTTTCTTATTGATTTCTTACCAAGCACTGTAGATCCAAACTGCATATTTCTTTTGACTGGCTCGAACAAAACAACATGAATTCAAACCAACTGCCTCTTCTACTGATTAAATCAAACCAATGCGAATTTAACCCGAATCTCGGAATAAACTGCAACTTACTGTGGAATTTTAATCTTTCTGAGAATATGCCCATAAAACCTTAATTCCTGATTAAATGCCAACGAACATTCGCCTGATCAAAATTGAACCAAAATCAACCAAAACCCTAAGCCAACTGTTTGAGAAAATCCAGAGCCCTGAAAAAATCAATGAAACCCTAATTTTGTTTGACTGACGAAAAAAGTCTGTTTGTCCGATTTTTGAGCCAGTTTGAAAAGTTAGGAAATGCCTGAAGCTGAGATCTCTTGTGGAAAAAATGCGAGGGCAAATTTTGGGGTACAACAGTTGCCCCTGTTCAATCTTCTTGAACCTGAAGAGTTAGATTGGCAAGTTTGCCTTTCGCGACTTGAAGGTAAAAGAAGATTGGACACTAAAGTGCCCAGAAAATTTGCACTCGGCGATTTGATGGTAGAGGTGAATGGGCTTAAAGATGCCATTTGGTGATGGGCTTAAAGATGCCATCTGGTGCGATAGAATTTTGTCGGGGGATGGGCTTAGAGATGCCATCTGGTGACTGCTGGTAGGAGGATGGGCTTATAGATGCCATCTGGACATGTTGAACTGTATGTCAAAAGTGAGTGGACAAGTATCAGAAAGGCATCCCTGTTTCGGAACATCTCTGAATCGGGGTCCGAACAAGCAACAGATCGACGTCCATGTCTGGAGAATCCATAAACTATCTGAGATTGAATAAGCAATAGAGCAGCATCCGTTGTTGGGAAGCGTCCGTAAACTATTTTTCAAAAGTTGAGAAGAGTCTAAACAAGTTGGTAGATTGGCATCCGTTGTTGGGAAGAATCCGTAAACTGTTTTCAAAAGTTGAGGTTGAAGAGGAACCGGTGTAGGGTTTCCTGATGATGCGTCTGAATGGATCTGGAATAAGTATCAGAATGTCGCCGTGTCCGGGTCACATCTGAACTATTTTTGGATGAATCTCGGGAGATGATCTGTGTCTGTCGACTGCTCTTACCTGAAAAGTAAAGGGTTAGTCGTATGCAATGTCATGATGCATGATGCAATGTATGTGACATCAATATTTATGACATGAATGTGATGAATGCGCATGTAAGCTGATGAGCTATCTTGCTGAGGATAGATGAATCCGAGATGGCTGAAGATAAAAGCATCTTGACTGCTGCCGGGGAAAATAAATCCTTGGCTGTTGCTGGGGAAGAGAATTCCTGATGACCTCTACTGGGGAGTTCCAACCTAATAGGCTCATGCTGGGGAGGTAAGATTGAGAATCTTCAGCTTGGTGGGAAGTAACTTTGGCGACTTCACAGGGGGACTCAAGATTTGTCCTCCCAAAACTCTGTGGGGAGAAGGTTCCATAGTCTGGCTCTGATGGGGATTGATAATTTGAAGTTTTAGCTTTGCTGGGGATAATGAAACTTGACTCTGAGTGGAGCTAGCTTGAGAAGAATCTGAACAAGCGATAGGTTAACATCCGTTACTTGGAGAACCCGTGAACTGTTTTCAGAAATCTTGAGATTGAATAAGCAATAGAGCAGCATCCGTCGTTGGGAAGCGTCCGTAAACTGTTTTTCAAAAGTTGAGAAGAGTCTGAACAAGTTGGTAGATTGACATCCGTTGTTGGGAAGAATCCGTAAACTGTTTTCAAAAGTCTTGAAGAAGAATCTGAACAAGTGATAGGTTAACATCCGTTTACTTGGAGAACCCGTGAACTATTTTCAGAAATCTTGAAGTTGAATCAGCAATATATCCGCATCCGTTGTTGGGAAGCGTCCGTAAACTGTTTTCAACGGTTGAGAAGAGTCTGAACAAGTTGGTAGATTAACATCCGTTGTTGGGAAGAATCCGTAAACTTGTTTCAGAAGTCTTGAAGAGGAACCGGTGTAGGGCTTCCTGAAGATGAGCTTGTGTAAAACTGCATCGGTTTTTGAACACTTTTGACATTCGAATGCCCCAAGTGGTGATGTAGATAAATTCCTGGCTTATTACAGGTGTTGGTCTACAATCGGTCGTTCACAGATGTTTTCCTGGGTTGTTACAGGTGTTGATCTGGAATTCTTCAGACATGCCCTGGCTGGATACAGGAATCGAATCTGGAAATGTGGTCAACAGATGTGCCCTGGCTGGATACAGGAGTCGAATCTGGAATTGTAATAGTTGATAGATATGCCCTGGCTGGATACAGGAATCGAATCTTCAAACTCTTCAGACGTGCCCTGGCTGGATACAGGAATCGAGTCTGGAAATGTGGTCAACAGATATGCCCTGGCTGGATACAGGAGTCGAATCTGGAACTGTTGATAGTTGATAGACATGCCCTGGCTGGATACAGGAATCGAATCTTCAAACTCTTCAGACGTGCCCTGGCTAGATACAGGAATCGAGTCTGGAAATGTAATGATTGATTTGTTGAACACTTTTGACATTCGAATGCCCCAAGTGGTGATGAAGGAATCTTGAATCAGATTACTCTGCATATTGAGATTTCTTGAAATCTTGACTGGACTGCCCCAGGTTAACTGAACTTTGAAAGATCTGTTGGACCTTGACTGGACTGCCCCAGGTTAGTTGAATTGTGACATGTCATGCCCCTTGTTGATAAGGGGGTTTGATGGAAGTGTTATCCTCTTGAAGTGATTTTGACTTACTGAGAGAGTTTCCGTTCCTCCGAACATTCGCTGTATGAATTTCTTCGTTGTCAAACAAAAAGGTCAAATGCATATAGTGATATTCGAATAATGCAAAGTTTATATTTGTCTCAAAATTTTGAAAAATGCGCTTTTAGTAGAAAACTTTTCATAAGACAAGTTAACACAAGATTTAGAGCAAAGCCCTACAAGAGTCAGGATACCTTTTGTAACAGTATGCTTTCGAACTAACCCATGCTTCAATTAGGACTTTTGAAGGGTTGTAACGTGGCCTGGTTCACTGTTTAAGCAACAAAGGATAAAGGCTCAAAGTATATTTGTACCCACCCGCTCTTCGTGATGTCCTTCAACCTAAGCTCAGTTAACAGCGTCATACTCTGTTTTGAGTTTGGAACGACTTTTAGGCAATGGTTCACCAGTTGAATTTGGGGAGACAGTCATCATCTCCTTTTTCTTTTTCAACATTTTTCATGTTGTTGAGGATTTTGTAATGACCTCACTATTTTGATTTTGATTTGTTATTCCTAACTTTTGCCTGACTGTTACCGTTTTCCGGGATTACTGTCAGCGGGATGCCCCAGCTTTCTTAAGCCTCCTTTATAGGTTTTAGCTCGGAGGGCTTTTATCTTTTGAGAGATTGACTGTCTATGTGATAGGGAACCACCCTTGTTTTTTTGATTCCAAAGGAATGCTTTCTTTTTTGACGTCGTTCGTTGTATTACGAACTGAGAGTTTGCGACTTCAATGCGCCTCTTCCTTTGAATTAACTGAGATACTACCCTGCCCCAGGTTTATATCAAGGGTTTTGATCGTTTTAAAACAGAAAACTCCTACTTCTTTGGCTCGAAGGGGTTGACTAGGGATTAACTTCCTTATAACTCCAGTGTTTGGGAATTGAAAGAAATGCCTGTACATCATCAGCAAGGTCTGTTCAAAAGCATACTGTATAAGATCATGGTATTGTTTCGTCATCCTCCCTCTAAAGGCTTTACAGCTTTTTATCAAGAGTCAAATATCATAAAGAAAAGCATAAGAGTAGTGAAACGCATGGATGAATTCAAGACAAACATATGCAATGCATTAATGAAAACAGAGTTTAACATCAACAAATAATTGTTTGACAGCAAAAAGAATTACAACTTTGAAAATTCAAAAAGAAGCAAAAGTCTTTCAGCTTGAGCTTCGTCGCTTCAAGTAGAGAACCCTTTAACGGAAGATTTTCATCTCGCCGTCTGGCATGAATTCCAGCACCCCAATGTCGATCAGATCTTGAATCTTGTTCTTCAAGGCCCAACAGTCGTTGGTGTCGTGTCCCGGGCTGTAGGAATGGTAAACACAGAATGCATCGGGATGATAGTGAGGAGAGGAGGTATTGAGCTTATGAGGAGGGTCCTTTACGGTAAGCAAGTTTACCTCCAACAGACGCTTCAGTATGAAAAATGATGGTATTTCAGTCTCCGTGAACTGTCTTCCCGACTTTTCTTGCTTACGCCAATTACCCCGTTGACGCTGGCGAGGTTGTTGATGGGCTTGTGACCCTGAAGCAAGCAAAGGAGCTTTCCCCTTGTCTTCTTGAGTGGATGGAGGCTGAGCGGTGACTTGCTCTTCAACCTCAGATGTTTGCCCCAGTTGATTGTTTGGAAGCAGTTGGCGGACAAGAACTCTGAGTTCCTCTTGTCTTTGGGATAGATCTTGGATGAGAGCCATCTGGCCCACCAACTGTCCCATCACTTGAGTCCTCAAGGTGGTTAGATCAAACTGCAGCTCTGCAAGCTGGTCACTCCTGGCATTGTTGGAATTCCCCAAGCCCTTGGTGAGGAGAGCTTTCATCTCTTCTTGCCCCAGAGACAAGTTCAGGAACATCTCCTGCAGCTGAGCAGTCTGGTCTTGGATGTCTTTGACAGACCTTTCTAGAGCCATCTCTTGCTGAAATAAACAGCAGGAGAGTAAGGAAACCTGAAAAAGGAAAGATTGTCAAAATGAAATGCATGATATGCGGATGCATGCTTTCAAGGATCTCTTGGGGTAAACACAAGAAAATGTTAGAGGTTGAACTCTGCTCTTGGATTGGAGATCTCTGCACCGGTGGACGTCCTTCCACGAGAATCAAGCTCACCATGTCGAGTGGGTCATAGCCACTGATTCAAGTTGTTGTTCTTGAACTTTTGATTGGAGAGCTTTGTATCGGTGGATGTCTTTCCACGAGAATCAAGCTCACCATGTCGAGTGGGTCATAGCCACTGATTCAAGTTGTTGCACTTGATCTTTGGTTGGCATTGGTTAGAGGAGAAACCTTTTGCCCCTTGATAGACGTCTGGTTCAATGTAACCCTGCATCCAAAGAACCCTCGAGATCCTTGAAATGGTTATTGAAAATGCTATGGTATGATGTCATGATGTTATGTACATGTATGCACCAGCAAGTGAGTGTATATACAGGCAAACATATTCACACAGAGCAAACAAGGCCTTAGGTTTAGGCTTGCATGAGGTTCAGGTACTACCCTCTTTCAGTTTGTTGGTTAAAACCTGTCCTATCAAAAGTAACCGGGTTCTAGAGGATCTCAAATCATTGGCTACCCTCAATCTGTCATAACTCCAGCATCGCAACCTTTTCTCGCGGCCGGAACCATCGCGAGAGTTTAGCCTCAATGAGTGTAGCATACTGCTACTGTTCTAATGGCCAAGTTGGGTCAATTTAGGGTTCTAAGGTCGGTTGGTGCTTAATGACTCCTTGGAAGACCCATATTCTCCCCGTTTCAACACAAGGGATATCGGTACATACCAAGGTGCCACACCAACGTAGCCACTGCTTCACCCATGTCGGTATACCCCAGACAGGTCCCTCGCAGATTATGCTACCTAAAAGGGTTTCCCCCATATTCGGGTTAGGATCTATAAAACTCCGATACAAAGCCCACAAATGTAAAAGCAAGCAAAGCAATCAATTGAAAATAAAGGTGATCTAAACCCTAAGGTAACCCCACTTTAAAAATTATTCCCCAGCAGAGTCGCCAGTTTTGTGATACGGTGGGAGAACTGACTAGTGTTTTGCGTTCGTATTCGCACTTGTTCGGTTGAGCAAGAGTCGCCACCGACTTTTTATTTTATCCTAAAGGAAAGGTTAAAAAAGCACAGAAAAAACCTTTTGAGATGTTTCGTGGGTTCGGGGGGTAGATTATGAAAAGGGAAGGTATTAGCACCCTTTTCATCCATGGTTATCCATGGGCTCTTAGTTACTTGTTTTTTTAGATCACTTGCCTTGATTTTCAATTGCTTGAAAATGGTGTGTGTGTGAGTGTTTTGAAAATATTTTTGAAGAAGATGCCTTGTCTTAGGCGACCAATGTATTTGACTCGTGTTTGAGTGTTTTACAAAAGTGTGGATCTTTTCGAAAAGATGTTTCAAATGTTTTTGAGAGTTTGTTTGAAAGTGTCGTGGATTGTGGTTTTTGAAAAGAAGGCAAGTGTTTTTTGCAAGTCGATCTCAAGTAACTAAGAGTTTTATCTACCCTATTGTACTCAAATGTTTTTGTTATGTTTTAACCCTTTTTAACAATTTTGTTCCACCATTGAATTTGATGGACAATCTTGCGTTTAGGAAGTTTATTCGGGACGGGCGCGGGTCGTCGTATGGACCATGAATGCAATGATGCCAAGTGTCTTTGGCAATTTGCTTTGAGGGGACTATGATCATTCTGTTTAGGCAACACTTTGAGAGACTTATGATCATTTGATTTTGTTTTGCCAAAGAAACTCGACGTGCAAGCATGGCCCATTTTGGAAGGCAACATGTGGGATTACCCTAGAGGGTGCAAGTGTGATTGTGTATTGATTTCATGTATTTGTCTTGTATTAGGTTATCTAGCGTTTGATTTTATGTACATGCAAACCCTAGGTCTAACCATGGCATAATTGAAAGCTGTAAATTGCGGAAATGTAAAGTCTACGCTATTACAAAATAAGTATCCGGGAGTGGGGGTACATGTGTATGAATGGGGATGAGACTTATAGTATCCAATAAGTTACGACCAAATCGAACTTGCGATCAAATGTAAATAATGTATATCAGTGAGTAAGATAAACAAGTGCGTATAGGAGCAATATTCTGTGTATTTGTATTGTGTAAGTGTGAGATGTATATGTATATGTGATTATTTACAGATGTGACAATATGGTTTTAAGAAAATAATGTTAGGTATTTGCTTTGACCTAAATATGCGTTTAATGAGTCTTTGATTTGTATATTTTAATATGCACAAAAGAAATGTTTTAATTGGATGTTTAAGTTCTAATTAAATTGTGTATAAAATGTACCATTGTTTATTATATACAAAAAGTGTTTTAATTAAGTGTTTATGAATTTAATATTAGAAAAATGTGTTTATCTATTATGTACAAAGATATATAAAAAAAGTATTTTCAACTTTAATTATATGATAGAAAAAAGAGAAAAAGTGTATCTTTATTGTTTATATACAAAAAGTATTAAATGTCAAGAATTGAATTATGTATATATAAAAAAAGAAGTGTAATTTTATATTGTTATGTACAAAATATTTTAATTAAAAAAGAATTATGCAAAATGTAGGTTAACTTATTATGTACAAATTAGAATAAGTTTTAATAAAAGAAAGTATTTTAAACAACATATTTTTAGGCATTTATGTATTAATGTATTAGTATATCAATTAAATGTTAATTTAAGAAACAAATTATATTTTTTGTACAAAAGAAAAGATAATTTTAAATATAGAGAAAATAAGTTTCTAAGTGAACCAAAAAAGAATATTGTTAATGTTTGTATTTTGTTAATTAAAAAGAAAGAATAACGTTTTTTTTCACAACTGAACTGAAAACAAAAGAAGAAATGGGCCATAGACAGTTCAAGGGTATGAGGCCCACGCTTAGGTCCAGCAACGTTTTAGGGTTTGCATTCGTTCATTTGGAGACAAGGCGTTTAGGGTTTGTACAGCGGCGCTCATCTTGGTTTCGTCCTCTTCTCCGTTCGTTGCCTTCATCTCTCCAACCTAAGGGTACTGATTCCCTCCAACCTTCGACTACCGGGCGCCACCTCCGTCCTCGTCTCTTCACAGTCGTTCAAATAAGACGGCAAGAAAGATAATAAACTTTTGAACACTCTAAGGTTCTCTTTGATTAATGTCTTTGTATATCCTTATTCGTTGATTATTGGATCTCAATTTGTGTCATTATTATTTCTGTGAGCGACAAAAAAGGGAAGAGAAGGGGTTTATACCTTAGGCTTTTTGGGAGATGGAGATGAGGCGGACCGGAGGCGCTGAGGATGGCCGGTGGGTGGAGGATACACGTGATGATGTACCCTTTGAGCTTCCTGGTACTCTTTATCTTTTTCTTTACCACTGTATGCTTGCCGTTTCTTCTTCCACCCTATGATGAGCTCAGAGTTCTGAGGGGGTTTTGCCTGTATGCTTGAAATGTTGCTTTCTGAGCTTGATGCCTGTGTTGCCTTAAACGCTTTGTTGAAATGCTTGCTTGTGTTGAACGCCTGTTGAAATGTGAACTTGTTGCCTAGCTTGATGATTTGTTCTTCCTTGCCCAATGATGAGCCTAGGGTTCTGAGGGTCCTCGTTGTTTTTGAACGTTAGTTAAGATTTAAGCTTATTTGGGACCTTTGGGGTTTTAAAAAGCTTAGGGATTATTGGCCTATGATGAAGCTTTTCTGAGTTCACTTCTTTCCTCTTCTCTATTGCCCACTTTGCCTTTGAATGTGTTTGCCTATGATGAAGAATTTCTGAGGCCTAGGGTTTAGTTGCCTTAACAGATTTAAATGGCTTAGCAGGTTATGCTCTTCATCTTGGACAGTTTGTTGGTATGTTTGACAGGGTATCAGGTTGGTTAGTTCTGGCTTGTGAAGTTGTTTAAGGTTTGAACTGGACAGGTTGGGTTCTTTAGGCTCAGCAGGTTTGAGTTTTATGGTTAAGGCTTGGTTTTAGAAATGCAGTGGCAGGTTTTTTGCTTCATGTTTTTAGCAGGTTATGTGTTTGGAGGTTTTATGCTGGTATGGCCTTTTGTTTCTGGTTTGTGAAATAGCAGGTTATGCTTGTGTGGTCTCAGGCAAGTGTGCTTGCAGGTTTATGATGGTTTTGAGGATTTTTCTGTTTAGGCCTTTGATGTAGCAGGTTTTATGCTTGTATGGCCCTAGCAGTTTTTATGTTGAGGCAGGGTATGCTTCAGGTTTTAGATGTTTGAACTGGTTTAAGGTTTTAGCAGGTATGGTGCTGAGGCAGTTTTTTTGGTTTAGGTAATGGTTAGGACAAGTTTTTATGTTTGCTTCAGTATGTGGTTTGCTTGCATATGCAGGTTGTGGTTAGGCCTCAAGCTTGGCAGTTTGTATCTCTGTATTTTGTATTGGTCCCCCCCCCCCTTCTGAACTGTGTTTGTTCTTGTGTTATATCTTTTTTTCTATGCCTGCCTAAAGCCTAAAACCTGCATCTTTTCTCTCTCTCTCTCTCTCTCTTAGTACAGTTTAAATATTAAACTATGCTTTTTTCTGTACTTTTCTGAAAGTGGCTACTGATGGGAAATGATGAAAAAAAGAAAGCTTGCTTGCATAATTTCTTACTTTTGCATTCTTTATCTTCTTGACAGCTTTTGTGCTTTGTCTTTTCTTTGATATCTTTGCCAAATCCTTTCATGACAGCCTTGAGTAGACTTTGTACTTTTTTGACAGCAAACTGTACTTTTTGATTTTTCAGTTTGGTTGAACTTGAACTATGCAGTTTGAAATTTTGAATTTATGCATTTGACATTTTGCATTCATGATAAAATTCTTCCCTCTTTGTGAACCGGGAGAAATCCCGTGATTTGCAGAGAGGGTTAACTGATCCCAGTCAGTGGCCCTTAATGATGACTGCAAATTTTATCTGTCTTTTCAATTTAACTGCTTTTTGAATTTTCTCTTTTTCTTTTGCAGATGAAAAATGGAACACCGGAGCGAAGCGAAGAATGAAGAAATTAGGGACTTAGAAAATGTTTAGAAAAAATAGGATAGTTTTTATTTTCAATTTAATTATTGTAAACTATTATTATTTTAAATACTTCGTAAATAAATACTTGTATCCAAATAATAATTGTAACAAATATTAAATATGAAATAAAAATTCTTATTGATTCATTTAATTCTTTTCAATTCCTTTTCAATTATTTACTTATTATTCATGGTTCCTTAAATTAAAATAAATGAAAGTTAAATTTCAGATATTTAATCCTTAGAACAATAAATAATCAGTTAAACATTGATTCTTCGTCGATTAAAATAAATGAACTTGACGTCTCCATCATTCAAAGCAACGCACAGTCGAACACAAAAATTGATCAGACGCAATCCTTTCTTATTGATTTCTTACCAAGCACTGTAGATCCAAACTGCATATTTCTTTTGACTGGCTCGAACAAAACAACATGAATTCAAACCAACTGCCTCTTCTACTGATTAAATCAAACCAATGCGAATTTAACCCGAATCTCGGAATAAACTGCAACGTACTGTGGAATTTTAATCTTTCTGAGAATATGCCCATAAAACCTTAATTCCTGATTAAATGCCAACGAACATTCGCTTGATCAAAATTGAACCAAAATCAACCAAAACCCTAAGCCAACTGTTTGAGAAAATCCAGAGCCCTGAAAAAATCAATGAAACCCTAATTTTGTTTGACTGACGAAAAAAGTCCGTTTGTCCGATTTTTGAGCCAGTTTAAAAAGTTAGGAAATGCCTGAAGCTGAGATCTCTTGTGGAAAAAATGCGAGGGCAAATTTTGGGGTACAACAGCCTACTATGGAGGAGTTTTCTCTGTTACTGGGGGTTCCTATCCTTAAAAAAGTACCTTTCAATGGCATGGAAAGAGACTCTAAACCTGAAGATATTTCTAAAGCTCTGTCCTTACAATGGTCTGACGTAGTAGCAAATTTGGAGACCAGGAGAGGTGTCAAGGTTTTTTTGTTAAGTTCTTGTTTGAGAAAGCTCGTCATTTTTGGAATACCCTAGACTTACAAGATTTTTAAGAGTTATTAGCCCTTCTCATCTATGGGTTGGTATTGTTCCGTAATCCGGACCAGCTCATAGACGTGAATGCGGTTAAGGTTTTCCTGTCATGCAATCCGGTACCAACCTTGCTTGGAGATATCCTACATTCTCTGCATACTCGCACTATAAAGAGAAGAGGGACCCTTCTGTGTTGCACTCCTCTTTTGGCTAGGTGGTTTATTTCGCACCTACCCCAGTCCGTCTTGAAGAATGAACAGGGTTTGAGATGGTCTCATAGGCTAATGACTCTTACACATTCAGGTATTCATTAGTGTCGTCGATCCTCGGAGAATGTTACCATCATTGATCGATGCAGAGAATTCCGTAATGTCCCTCTCTTAGGCATTAGGGGAGGAATCACTTACAATCCTTGTTTAGCACTGCGATAGTTTGGGTATGCGAGAAGGGATGGTCCTCATGATACACTTATCCAACGAATCTTAGTCCTTAAGATACTCCAATTGTCCAAACTACTGTTAATTATGCACCTCATGTGATGCATGTTGCTCCAATTGCACCTCCTTCGGTGAATATGGTTCCAGTTGTTAATGATGATATATGTTGTCCTTTTCCTCCACCAAGTGAAGACTTGGGTCTTTATGATAGAATGGATGATTTTCAAGAACAGTTTGATAAGATGCAGAGGGAGATGAAGGCCCTAAGGGGAAAGGAATTGTTCGGACAGAATGTGAATGATTTATGCTTGGTCCCGAATGTCAAGATACATGCGAAGTTTAAAGTCGCAGAATTTGAGAAGTACAAGGGCAACACTTATCCTCGTGCTCATCTTGTGATGTATGTAAGAAGAATTTCTACCCATATTGATGATCAACGTCTGTTGATTCACTTTTTTCAGGATAGTTTGAGTGGTGTTGCACTGAAGTGGTATATGAGTTTGGACAGCGTCAATATCCATACTTTCAATGACTTGGGAGAAGCATTTATCAGACAATACAAATACAACATGGACATGGTGCCTGACCAAGATCAACTCAGGGCCATGGTCCAGAAGGACAGGGAATCATTCAAATAATATGCACATAGATGGCGTGAGGTATCCGCCCAAGTGATTCCTCCCATGGAAGAGAAGGAGATGACTAAGATTTTCTTGAAGACTTTGGGTGCTTTCTACTATGAGAGGATGGTAGCGAGTGCGCCAAGTGACTTTACTGAAATTGTAGGTATGGGTATCCGATTAGAAGAGGCTGTAAGAGAGGGTCATCTAACAAAAAGTGAAAGTTCCAGAAGTGCGAAGAAGCCATCCTATGGGTTTTCCAAAAATAAGGAAGGAGATACAAACAATGTTATGCAAGAGAGGAGGGTTAATCCTTCTAGAAGAAATTATCAGCGTCATCAATAAGTCGCCTCAGTTACCCCAGTTGTTGGTGTAGCTCCAACCACCATTGCTTATCAGAGACCATCCAATCAAGGGAATCAAGGGTAATCATAGAAGGGAGAGTTACCTATTCCTATGAGCTATATAGAATTACTCCCGGCGTTAATTCAGAAGAAGTTGGTTCAAACCCGACCACCTCCCGCTGTACCATCACCATTACCTTGGTATTACAAGGCAGACCAAACATTTGCTTTTCATCAGGGAGCACCAGGGCCCAATGTTGAGAACTGCTATCCTTTGAAGACTAAAGTACAGAAATTGATGAAGTCTGGTATCTTATCCTTCAAGGATGTTGGCCCTAATGTGAAAGATAACCCTCTACCAAAGCATGGAGGAGAAAATGCTATGAACATGGTGGCCGGTTGTCCAGGAGACTTTTGGATTTTTTATGTTAATTTGGTTATAGGAGATTTGGTGAAAATGCATGCAAACCTATGAATTTAGCTACTATACACATGACCATGTCGGTTGTGTTATTTGCAGTACAGATATACAAGGTTGTAACAAGATAAAGGTTGATTTATAGGAGATGATGGATGAGGGCCTCATCCACATAATCAGGCCTAGGGAAGAGTATGAAGAGGAAGTTGACATGGTTTCTGGATGTCCTGGAGAGTTCATAATTTTTCATGTGGAGTATATGAATGAGGACCTTGTGCAATTGCACGCTACTTTCTGCCACATGGCTGGTCAGGTAGAACATCAGTATGGATCTTGCCGAACTGGTTACCGGGACTCCCGAGGATGTTTAATTGTTAGGAATGGTATTCATTTGTTGTTAGACAATGGAATTATCAAGGTTACAGGCCAAAGAGATGATTATC
This sequence comes from Vicia faba, assembly GCA_948472305.1. Classification (NCBI taxonomy): domain Eukaryota; kingdom Viridiplantae; phylum Streptophyta; class Magnoliopsida; order Fabales; family Fabaceae; genus Vicia; species Vicia faba. The sequence goes on from OX451738.1 coordinate 1,029,194,082, forward strand.
ATGAGGTTAATAAGATTGAGGTTTGTTTGGATGAAGAAAAGTCAAATGATGAGTATGCCTCTGCAGATGAGTTCTTCTTCTCGGATTAAGATTTGTTTTCCAGAGATGACTCTGCAATGACTGAATGTGTTGAAGAGGGAGTAAACGTTATTGTGCCTTGTTTTGGTACGCCTACCCATTTTGAAGTTGAATATCATAGCAAGCCAGCTATTACTCCATTAGTGATTAGTTTGTTGGGTCATGTCCCCTACAAATCAGATAAGGTTATACCCTACAAATATAATTCTACAATCTTAGAGGATGGTGTGGAAGTTTCCATCCAGCCGATGCCTAATGTTGGAAATATTGCTGAGACTAGCAGGGTGACCCGTTGTGGTCGTGTATTTGCAACAGTTGTTCATGGGGATGTTAGTACTGGAAAGAAAGTTAATGAAAAGGCTAAGCCCAAGAAGGATATCGGTGAATCTAGTGGAGCTACGCTAGAAAAGGAGGTGGGTGATAATTTGAAGATAATAAAGATGAGCGACTACAGAATTGTAGATCATATACTGCAGACTCCTTCAAAAATATCTATCTTGGCTTTATTAATGAACTCCTCTGCTCACAAAGAATCTTTGATGATGGTATTGGACCAAGCTTTTTTGGAAAGTGATATTCCTGTAGATCAATTCAGCAGTATAGTAGGGAACATTACAGTATGTAATAACCTGAGTTTCTGCAACGATGAACTGCCCGATGGAGGAAGGAATCACAATTTGTCCCTCCACATCTCTATGAACTACAAGAATGATTCATTATCCAATGTGATGATTGATAAAGGATCCATATTGAACTTTATACCGAGGAGCACGCTTATGAAATTGAAATATCAAGGAACGCCCATGCGCCCAAGTGGAATTATTATGAAAGCGTTTGATGGATCAAGGAAATCTGTTATTGGTGAAGTGTACTTGCCTATTCATATAGGCCTACTTTTTTTCTAGAATACTTTCCAGGTCATGCATATTGTACCCGCTTATTGAAGGAAAATAGAGATCAAAAACGCAGCGGAATAAAAAATTTTCCTTTAGCGATCCTTACGAATGAGCATGGTCAGTGATAGAAATATTTACCTCTTGTGGCGATTCAGATCTTTGATGTTGTGATCACGAGCGTTGATGAAGAACAACGCCTCTACTCAGTCCACACGAACAGATCGCTTCCGGTCACAGTGCTAGCTGATCACGAACGGAAACCTTGAGTGAGAGAGAGAGAGAGTCAAAAACGAAAATGCATCAAGTGAAAAAACTTCATCACAAGGGATCTATTTATAGAATCACTCGTGTGGGCTACAAGCTAAAAGCCCAATTAAGGCTATAAGCTAAAAGCCCAATTAAGCTTATGGACATCATACCTTATGATGTACCATATATCACTTATCCACGTGGTACCTTACCACTTTCCGTATTACACTTAAGTGCACCGTACCTTACGGTGTTCCTTATTTATTCTATCTCTCATCAACCTGTCCTTATGTGTGTGACCCTGTAGGTTTTCGCGACGTTGGCAATTATATTAAATTACACATTTAATATAATAAACAGTGAGCGGTATCTAGCAACACATCACTGTTACCCAAGTCACGAAAATGTCATGTGATCTGACCAAACCTTTTCCGTGATAATATTTGTGTTGTACAATTACCCTTTTGCCCTCATGTCTATATTGAACACAAGGCATACACTGTGTCATCCTTGTCCAGTTCAATATTGGGCCCTTAGACATTTATCCTGTTATGCAGGATGAGCAAATTCCATCTAGGTCACTCATGTCCCTTAGCATGCTTTGTGAAGTACCCATCAACCGTCTTTACAGTCATCCAGTTACGGATGACGTTTGATCAGCAATAAAGTACTTGAATCTACATCTAGGGTCCATAGTGGTTTCAGGTCGAAGGGTGGTATACACCATTATCATCATGAGAATAACTTATGACATTTTGCATAACATTATATGTAGTATTCTCATAGCGGGTCAATCCAGTATAAATATTACTCCTAATATTCATACCTATGTCAAGACTTGATAACTCCTTATCTATGATCCATGAGATGTGATAATCAATCTATCTTCATGATAATCTTAATGCTTTAATGCTATCCCACTTCACATTAAAGCTTGACTACGGATACTTTAAGAATAGTGTCTTATGTTTAATGGGATCTCATGATTAAGTCACACTTAACATTTCATTAAACAAATAAACCATTCTAGGGATCCTTATTATTTTGGAAAGCAAACATAATAAAGAAATGCCTTTTATTATTAATAAATAATTAGATACAAGTACCAAAAGTATTGGCCTCTAGGGCTTACACCAACACTTATAGCTGCTTGTTGGGACGGTCATGGATACATGAGGCAGGAGTTGTCACTTCGACTTTACACCAGAAGCTGAAGTTCGTACGTGAAGGAAAAGTGGTAATTATAAATGGAGAACAGGTGTTGTACCCCAAAATTTTCCCTCCCATTTTCACACAAAACATACTCCTAGAGGTCCTCAATTGCTCAAGTTGACTATGGATTGACCAGACAAATCCTCCTCCTAAGACAATGAGCCTCAAACTAGGGTTTCACTGATCATCAAGATGTTTGAGTTCCAAGGGTCCTAAATGGTTTCCATTGCCCTAATATTTCCTCAAGATCATCTATTCCAAGTTTCATGCCTTGCACAAGAAGTTTGCTCAGTCAACTGCTCAAATGCATGAAAATCAACTATACTGGGTCAAAAGTCAACTGTGACCCACATATAGTCAAACTTCAAGATTTTTGGTCAACATCAACATTTTTAAGTGATATCGATCATTTGATCAAGGGTTGATCACGATTCCTCAAGGAATGCTCCTAATTCATCAAAACTCAAAAGTTGCTAAATTAGGGTTTTATAGGAAAAGTCAACTGAACTTTGACCAGGCATAACTTTCTCATACTTTATCAGAAATTTCTCATACAAGGCTCATTTTGAAGAAAATCCAATTCCCTACAACTCCTCTTCAGCCCTAAAGGTCAAGAAATTCCTCAATCAAAAGATACAAGTTCATACATTATAGGTCATTTCAAAAAGTCAACAAACACACCTTTTAAGTCAAAGCTCCTTACATGAACATGGAAGATCCAATGGAGATGAAACCAAAAGGGTTGTTTAGAGGACATCCTAAGCTTTCTAAAAAGCCCAAGAACACCCTCTTAGGGTCAAAATTGGGAGAGATATGCATTGTCAAAGTTGTCAATTTTTGGAAATTTGCACAAAGTCAACAATGCCCAAAATTGCATTTTTTTTCCACATGGGCCCATCTTTTCAAGATTGAATCTCATCCCTAGCATGGTCCATGACCCATGGGACCCTACTTGCCTCATTTATTTATTTATATAATTTATTTTGATTTTATTTATTTAAAATTCAAGTAAAATCAAATTAAATAAAAATTAAATCAAATAAATTGGACAAGATTTGTTTTGGAATTGATTGAATATCTCATGAGTTGTCAAATAGCCAAGCAAATCGTGCAAGTTTGAGAATGGGAAGAAATCTCCATGTTTGGAAAGATTGGAAGAAAAATTAAAGACCATAACATCTTTTGATTCTTTCCAATTCCATTACCCTAGATTGATTCACTACTTATACCAAGTTACTACAAATCAAGGAAAAATTGTGGAAGTATTATTGGCATAAGATTGAATGAGTTTGGACCAAAAATAGCAAGATTGAAAAGATCGAAAAAAATCAAATATTCAGTGGACCAAATCATTAATTCTTGTGGTTTCTTTTGCCCTAATTCAATCCATTACTTAAACACAACATTCACAATCCATATGGGACTAAAAATTTGAAGGTTTTGCAGCCAAGAGAACTCTTATCAAGCTTCCAAAAATTCAAGAAAAACTCAATTCGGATTCCATATTGCAGCCCTCCTCAAGGGGATTTGAAGACTGCAATACATTCCTTGGTACTCCCAGAGGCTCTTCCAATCATTTCCCAGCATCAAAGCTCCCATAATCGTATCATTCACACCCGCGGTTTGCTTTCTTTTTCTCAAATTTGAATTCATCGATTCATGTACCATAAACTTGTTTTGACCACGTATTATTATTCATATGAATGTGTATAAACTTTCTGTATAGTTGAATTCGTGTTTAGATGGAGGATGTGTAATATGCCATTGCTAGGGTTTTGAGGTCCCAAATTAGGAACTCTGTACACAGGCCAAATTGGGCCATGATAAGGATGCCATCACGTTCATGGACTAGTTTCGAGTGGAACCATGTTTTTGGTTTGGATTTATTGTGTATATATATGGTGTTTTGAGTTTGGCAGGTGCTATGGTGACGACAAAAAACCGTCACTATAAGGTATTACCCTAACACGATGGAGAAGGAAGGAGATGAAGATGTTCACGCGAAAACCTTGAATTTGAATTTGGTTTCTTCAATATATTATTTTATTTCCGTTTCTTGACAACTGAAGGAAGCATGGCGCAGTGGCTAAGCAACTCACCAGTAACCTGGGGGTCCCTGGATCGAATTCGGGCGACCCCCATTCTATTTTTTTTCTGTTTCTTTTCTCTTTTCTTTTTCTTTTATTATTTTTATTTTAAACTAATTTCTAAAACATATTTTTTAATTCTTTTTAACCAATGAAATTTCACTCAATTAATTTTTATCAGTCATAAATATAATTTTAGGTTAGTTAGTTATTTTTTAAAATAAATTTAATAATTTAATTAATTAGAAAATTAGTTTTATTTGCATTTTTAATTTAATTTCTTTTGCATGAAAAATCCTAAAAAACATGTTTTCATCAATTAAGATTTTTGTAAATTATTTCACATAGAATTAGGGTTTCTTAATTAAAAGTAATTTAGAATTAGGGTTTCAATTAGATCAAGGCTTAACTTTATTTTATTTAATCAACATTTAATTAGTTAATTTCAGATAAAATCTTGTTTTAAAAACCCTAATCCTGATTTTTAAAATTCTCTCACTTCTCAACCCCCATTTCTCGCTTGTATTCTTATTATTTTATTTTTGGCAAGGACTATGTATAATGTTTGGAAGCCATGTAATAGTTAGTTTACTTTTCTGCACTTTTTTCTTGATTATGCAACTGCTCATGGGATATAATAGTTAATTCTGCTTTACTTTCCGCACTCCCCACTTTTTGGTTATGTACCCCCCTCCCCAAGGTCTTGTAATAGCTAGGTTTAAACTTCTTGCACTTTTACTTTCCGTCATTATAATTTATTTAGATGTATGGATAATAGGATTATATGCAAAAGATCAATAATTTAAAACCGTAGAAAACCCTAACTGTGCAAAGATAATTGACTGAAAAATAAACACTTGCACATACTCACTCCTAGGGTTTTCCCCACTTCAGTTTCCTTCGCAAAATGGTCACTATTCTCGAAACGTGAGAATTCTTAGTGGTTGTCCTCTAATTTGAAAGATCACAAGTCCCTCGATGACCGTTTCGACGTTGCCTCGACAAAAAAAGTGATCTTAGAGTTTTAGGACAATTACTAAGAGATCTCGCTCAGTTGCCTTAAGTGACCGTAATCATCCCTTTTAATTGTCCCTCAAACTCCAACGATGGAGCTACCTACTCTTTAATAGTAGGATAGCACTATCTAAAAGAAATAAGAAAATGAATAGTCTTTTTCGAGTAGGTAGTAATTCTTAAGTACTTGCTCAAAACAACAACTTTTTACACCCTACACTTTCACACTCTTTTCAACTAAAGTTTTCAAAAAATACTTTATCACACTCTTGAGGACTGATACAACAGTTACCATAAAGTTAAACGCCTACTAAGGAAATTTCAAAACTTTTCAAAAGCACACAAACACACAAAAGCAATTCAAAAATGAGCAAGTACCTAAGAGCTCGTGGAAAACCACAGATAGAAAGGGTGTTAACACCTTCCCTTTCTATAATCTACCCCCCGTACTCAGAAACATCTTGAAAAAGGTTTTTTCTGTTATTTTTCCCTTTTCCTTTGTTGGATGAAATAAAATACGGTGGCGACTCTTGCTTACCGTACATTTGCAAACAAAAAATGCAAAACCAGTAGTAACAAAAAACAGTCAGTTCTGCCACTGATACGGTGGGAGAACTGACTTGGTGTTTTGCATTTCGATCGAATTTGTGCAGATAGAAAGAGTCGCCACGTACTTTTCTTTTATCCAAAAGGAAAGGTAAAAAAGCACAGGAAAGACCTTTCGAGATTATTTCTCAGGTTCGGGGGGTAGATTATGAAAAGGGAAGGTATTAGCACCCTTTTCATCCATGGTTTTCCATGGGCTCTTAGTTGCTTGCTTAGATCACTTTCTTTCATTTGAATGTGTGCTTGTGATGTGGGTCTTGAAAGTATTTTGAAAATGTGACTTTCTACTGATTCTCGTCTCTATAAGAATCTGTACAAAGTGTTGTTTCGAAAATAGTTCAAAAAGATGTTTGTGGGACATGTTTTTGAAAGTGATTTTGAAAAGGGTTTTTCTTTGTAATGGCTCTCGTCTCTATAAGAACGCATACAAAGTGTTATCTTTTGAAAATATTTCAAAGTGAGAGTGTTGGCGTATAAAATGTTTTTGTTGTGAGCAAGCGAGCAACTAGGAGCGAATCTACCTACTCAAAAGGTCTTAAGCGTTCTTATCCTCCTCCTTTAGATGTTGCTATTTTACCATTGATTTGGTAAGAAGCCCCATCATTGGATGTGAAGGGATGGGTGTTTGGACGTTTGTATAGTCATAGAAGGCAACCCGTGGAACGTTTTAGCAAGGTCGTTTTAGGGACTAGATCGTTTACTGAAGGCAACATCGAGGGTCATCGAGGGACTACGATCTTTTATCGAGTGTTTTTGCTAAAACGCCCATGTTCGAGGGACATGACTATTTTTTCTGATAGGAAACAAAGTGAGATTACCCTAAGGGTGCATGTGTGCAAGTGTGTTTGATTGCATGCATTTGTCTTTGATTTTTGGTGGTCTACTTGTTGGTTTTATCTTGCCATACACACCTAATTACTAGCATTTACATTTGAAAGCAATAAATTGCAGAAATGTAAAGTCCTACGCTATTACAATATTTAGGGGATGGGGGTACATATGTACGAATGGGGATTACAAGTAAAAATAAATCCTAAGTTATTATTACAACCATATTGAAATGTATAAGAATGTACAAGGAAATGGACTAGTTTTAGAAAATGTTTTTGTCTTAAGGAAATAAAATAAACGAAAATATTTTTATGTTTTTTATGTTAATAAGAAAAAATGAAAAGGAACATAAATGCAAAATAGAAAAAGCGTGTTGCTGCAAACAAAGAAACAAGAATCAGAAGTTCTGAAGCCAGACGCATGACTCAACAGGAAAAGTCAGTGGGATCAGAAGTTCTGGATTCGTACACTCTGAGGTCCTACAAAAAACGTCAGAGGGAAAGGGAACATAGGTCCTGGATGGATACACTCTGAAGTCCTACAAAAATGTTAGAGGGAAAACACAGAGGTTTTGGGTGGTGTTCAACCAGTGAACCAAAAGTCAGGAGTTCTGTATTACACTAAAACAGTGAGCAAACGTCAGCAGTTCAGTGTATTTGACATGTAAGGAGAACATAGAAGTTCTGTACTATGTTAAGATTGTGAGTGAACATCAGAAGTTCTGTATGTTAAAACTATGAATGAACATCAGAAGTTCAGTGTTGTGAAAATGGTGAGTGAAAAACAAAAGTTCTGTGTTACGTTTCAACTCTTAACCAGCACATCAACAATTTATTCAGTTCAGCAAATCAGAATGATCACAGCACAATAAATCATAGAAGTTCCAAGCCTAAGCCTGAGCCTAGCATTATTCTAGAAGTTTTGATCCATAGTTTTTCTATTCATACAATGATATGTACAAAATTAATACTATGATATTTACATGTTAATGATGTTCAGAATGAAAAGCAAGTGAAGTCATAAAGACTTACCTGGAGCGTGCTTGGAGTTTTGAGTGGCTGCCTTTGGATGTTCTGAATCAGCAAGAGAGACGGAAGAGTGGTCGTGTTCTTTGGTTCAAAGGGAAGAACAAAGGTTTGTTATTCTGTTTGGGATTTCTGGATTTTTATGAAGGTTTCCCAAATTCCTTTTCTCTCTTTTTGCCAATCTCTCTTGTTAAAAGCCAGCCCCCTGAACGTGTGATGGAGCTAAGTATTTATAGATGATTTTGCTGTGATTTAAGGGGGAAAAAATGGGATTTGAACCTGTTTTGGCATCCTGTTCTTTTGCTTTTTCATCCTAGTTTTCGTATGCTAGTTTGGTGCAATCATGGGATGCAGGCGTAGGCTGAACCAGCTGTTCATCATAGGTATGCAACAGGTTGTATGAACAAGGTTTTGGGATTTGGTCAAGTTCTGACCAAAGCATTGAATATAGCCTTCATGTGCTGAAGCGCTGCCTTGTTTTTGAAGCAAGCATGGTGGTTGTCAGCAGGAATTAAGGAAAAGCAAAAGCAAAGTTGCTATCCCAAGACAGTAGAGGTACACGTGGCGAAAATCCTTTGGATAAAGACTCAGAAGGTGGTTGTGAGCATTAAATGAGCATTAAATGATGATGAGACTTATCACAACCAGAAATCCTGCAACATGAAACTCTACACCAAGGCTTTGTTCTGGATCAGAAGTTCTGCTTTAGCGTAGCATCCCATCTTTTGATCCTCTTATCTTCTGGCTCCAGCATGTTTTGAAGGAGCTTTCAGACTTTCTAGAAAGCTTGCAGCACGCTCCTTAGCCGTCTTTGAATTACCTTGGCAAACTCTGACCGAGCTTTTATAGAGACGGAAGAGCCATGTTCTGACTGAGGGTTATGTTCTGAACCATGTTTGCAACTTCTGACTGCATTGGTATGGAGGCTGGCTCAGAAGTTATGAAGTGTCATATTTTCTTAAATACTTAGAAAAATCCCAAGTATTTAGAAATTTGGTGTTTTCCATAGTAAATTTGACTTTTGAATTTCTTGATGAAACAAAACTTCATATTCCAACATGTTTTGATGAAATATGATTCTTGAGATTTGATGTTGATCCAAAAGTCAAAGTTTGACTTTTCTTGTGTGTAAATGACCATTTTGCCCTTGTGAATGGTTTGCTTGGAAAATTTGTAGTTTAAGGCTTGGAAACTGGATGGAAGCAAAATCTGAGGATCCAGGGTGATTCTTTGAGAAAAGATAGGGAAATTTTTTGGGTACAACAGTTGCCCCTGTTCAATCTTCTTACACCTGAGGAGTTAGATTGATAATTTTGCCATTCGTGACTTGAAGGTGGAAGATGATTGAACACTAGAGTGCCCAGAAAATTTACACTCGAAGATGTGTTAGTTGATTATGTAGGGAATGGTCTTAAAGATGCCATTTGGAGAGATGATGGATAGTTGTCGGAGATGGGATTAAAGATGTCATCTGAAGGTGATTGTATCTGGACTCAGCAGGATAATGAAGGAATCTTGGACGATTACTACCTCAGCAGGATGATGAAGGAATCTTGGATGACTACTACTCCAGCAGGATGATGAAGGAACCTTGGACGATTACTACCTCAGCAGGATGATGAAGGAATCTTGGATGACTACTACCTCAGTAGATTATGATGAAGGAATCTTGGATGACTACTACTCCAGCAGGATGTTGAAGGAACCTTGGACGATTACTACCTCAGCAGGATGATGAAGGAATCTTTGATGACTACTACCTCAGCAGGATGATGAAGGAATCTTGGATGACTACTACCTCAGCAGAATGATGAAGGAATCTTTAAGCGACTACTACCTCGGCAGGATGATGAAGGAATCTTGGACGATTACTACCTTAGTAGGATGATGAAGGAATCTTGGATGGCTACTACCTCAGCAGATGATGAAGGAATATTGGATGACTACTACCTCAGCAGATGATGAAGGAATCCTTGGATGATTACTACCTCAGCAGAATGATGAAGGAATCTTTAAGCGACTACTACCTCAGCAGGATGATGAAGGAATCTTGGACGATTACTACCTCAGCAAGATGATGAAGGAATCTTAGATGACTACTACCTCAGCAGGATGATGAAGGAATCTTGGATGACTACTACCTCAGCAGATGATGAAGGAATCTTGGATGACTACTACCTCAGCAGGATGATGAAGGAATCTTTGGACGATTACTACCTCAGCAGAATGATGAAGGAATCTTTGGGCGACTACTAACTCAGTAGATGATGAAGGAATCCTTGGATGATTACTACCTCAACAGGATGATGAAGGAATCTTTGATGACTACTACCTCAAAAGGATGATAACCTTTATCTGTCGATCAATCTTTCCTGAAAAGGTAAAGAGTTAGTTGTATGCAATGTCATGATGTATGCATTGTGTAATGATGTTCTCAAAATAAATGATATTTGTGTATGCACTTATCATGTATGCAAATAGGATGTATGAAATGTAACATGTTAATGAATGTATTCTTGTCTGGGAAAATGAATCCTTGACAAATGTCGGGGAGTCGTTAAATCCTGGACTGCTGTTGAAGAGTTGATGTGTCTTCAAACTTTGCTTAGAATATTTCAATCGGGGATTCATGTTTTGTTGTTTGAGGAGAGCTCCGTTGGGGTATATTGAAAACTCTGTGGGAAGAATGTTTATTCCCGCTTGGGAGAAGAGTTCAGGAGTTTCAGTTGTCTGTTGTTCTACTGGGGAATCAAAGTTAAATTGATATCTGGTCGGGTCCAGGTTTCATAGTAACTTGTTGGGGATTGTATAGAGGAGGAGTTGTGGTCCTCTGATTTGTAGTAGTCGGAGAGGAAAACTCAAGCTGGGGATTCTTGCCGTTTGTTGGGGAAATAAACCCTGTTATTGGTCTGTTAGGGAGGCGGCGACTTCACTGGTAGAAATCCTCAAGGATTCTTGAAGTCGACTCAGCTAGGGAGAGGTTTTCAGAGGTTAAACTCTTGCTGGGAAATTATCCTATGAGAAGGACTTTGGGGAAATTTGCCATTGCCCCTAGTAGCAAGTGTTTTTGGCACTGCCTGGAAATGTTTGACTGTACGTAACCCTTTACCGGGATTGACGTTCAAAGTCCCAAGTGACGGGGATGGAGACTTGCCTCTAGTAGCAAGTGTTTGTGGAACTGCCTGGAAATGTTTGACTGTACGTAACCCTTTATCGGGATTGACGTTCAAAGTCCCAAGTGACGGGGATGGAGACTTGCCCCTGGTGACTCTTCAATTCTTGAGAGATTTCTTGGAATCTTGACTGGACTGCCCCAGGTGCGCTGGATAGTGACATGTCATGTCTCCTTGTTGATAGGAGATTTGTCAATGGAAGTGTCATCCTTATTGAATTGATTTTGTTCATTGAGAGAGCTTTCGTTCACTGGATATTCGTTGTGTGAATTTCTCCGTTGTCAAACAAATAGCCATATGCACCCGTTTGTCATTCAACTTTAGATTTTGAGTAAAGCCTTACAGGAGTCAGGATACATTTTGTAACAGTATGCTTTCGAACTAACCCATGATTCAATTAGGACTTTTGAAGGGTTGTAACGTGGCTTGGTTCACGGTTTAAGAAACAAAGGATAAAGGCTCAAAGTGTATTTGTACCCGCTCTTTCTTTGTGATGTTCTTCGGTCCTAAACTCAGCTAATTGCGCGTTTGAACTCTAAATGAGTCTGGAATGATGTCTTGGTGATGGTTCAGACAAGTTAAGTTTGTTGGAAGGAAGTCTATTTTTGCATCATTTTTTCCATGTTGTTGAGGATTTGTAGTGACCTCTTTCTTTTGATTTGTTATCCCTAATTTTTGCCTGACTGTTCTTGTTTTGAGATTACAGTCAGCGGGATGCCCCAGTTTTCTTAAGTCCCCTTTGTAGGTTTTGACTTAGTGGGCCTTTCTTTTTTGAGAGATAATGATTGCCCATGTGATAGGGAACCATCACTGTCTTTTGGTTCCAGAGGAATGTTTCTTGACATCATTCGTTGTATTACGAGATGAGAGTTTACAGCTAAACCCGCATTTGAACTAACTAAGAGACTACCCTGCCCCAGGTTTTGATTAAAGGTTTCAATTTGTGTTAAAACATAAAACTTATACTTCTTTGGCTCGAAAGGGTTGACTAGGGATTATCTTCCTTATAACTCCAGTATTTAGGATTTGAAAGAATGCATGTACATCGTCAGCAAGGTCTATCCAAAAGCATAATGTATGAGATTATGGCATTGTTTTCGTCATCCTCCCTCTAAAGGCTTGTAACTTTTAGCAAGAGTTAAATGTCATAAAGAGAGTAAAAAAGCATAGTTTAAATGTAATGAAAATGAGTGGATCAAATCAAGACAAACATATGCAATGCATAATGAAAACAAAGTTTGACATTAATAGATAATTGTTTGAATAACAAAAGAGATTACAACTTGAAAATTCAAATGAACAAAAGCTTTCAATGATTCTTCATAGGAGTAGTGATTATGTTTGGAGTCTCCGGAGGGTCAAACTCGATCTCCTTGGCATCAATCAAGTCTTGAATCTTGTTCTTTAAAGTCCAACAGTCGTCGGTGTCATGTCCGGGACTGTCAGAATGATAGGCGCATCTTACGCTCGGATTGTACTTAGAAGAGGAGGTGTCACAATTTTGAGGAGGATCCTTTGGCGTGATCAGCTTCAACTTCAGCAAATGTTGTAACGCTTGAGACAAAGGCATGTTGATGTTAGTGTACTGTCTTTCTTGATATCTTACCTTATGCCTATTGCTCTGTCTTTGTTGAATAGACGTGGGATTAGAGATCAGGATTGCCCCTACGTGTTGGTCATGAAGACTCTTTTGACCATGCACAACATTGGACTCTTTCTTCCCATTGTATGGCTTTTTCTGAGCATCAGAAGGTGTAGCTTCTTGAATCTTTCCACTTTTGATGCCAGCTTTGACCCTTTCGCCAGTCAGTATTAGCTCAGTGAACCCGGCTGAGGAGCTTCCAATCAAGTGTTTGAAGAAAGGCCCTGTCAAAGTTCCCATGAAGATGTCAATCAGCTTCCTGTCAGTTAAAGGGGGTTGCACCCTACCATCCAAATCTCTCCACTTTTGGGTATACCCTTTAAAGCTCTCGTTGGAACCCATGGTCATGTTCTGCAATTGCACACGAGTTGGTGCAAGATCAGCATTGTACTGATACTGCTTGTAGAAAGCAGCAGCTAAATCTTCCCAGGTGTGAATGCGAGAACTTTCCAACTGATAGAACCATTCGAGTTGAGTCCCTACCAGGCTTTCTTGGAAGAAATGGATCCAAACATTTGGATCAGTTGTGTATGGTTGAATCTTGCGGACATAAGACTTTAAGTGCATCTTAGGGCAAGAGACTCCACCGTACAGGGAAAAGGTAGGGACTTTGAACTTTGGCGGGAGAACCACTCCAGAAACCAAACCCATGTCTCATAAATCCAAACAAGGTATTTGTTGAATCTCCATAGCACTGAGGCAATCCTCCAGCTGTTTGTACTTGTCAATAGTGGGAGGATATTGTTCTTCAGAGTAATCAGCTTCGGCTTCACCAATTTCCAAATTGTGGTCTTCTTCAAGACTATCCCCCATGTTGGATGGAGTTGATAGATCTAGATCTCTCTTGACTGTTCCTCCAGGTCTTCTTCCCAAGTTCAGGTCGCCTATTGACTTCTTGGACTTTTTCTTCTTGTCTTTGAGAAGGAAAGCTTTCAGGTCCTCTTTCCCTTTAGCCATAGTCAGAAACATTTGTTGGAATTGAGCGTTTTGAGCTTCGAGGTCTTTCACTGTTTGTTCCATATCCATCTTACTGAAATAAACAGCAAGAAGATAAGGAGACCTGTATGGGAGAAACCTGTCATGATATGATGCATGATACGTGGATGCATATTTTCAAGGATCTCGCGGGGTAAATACAGGAAAATGTTAGAAGTTGAACTTTAATCAACAGCTTTGTTTGGAGAACCTTGTATCGGTGGATTTCCTTCCATGAGAATCAAGCTTACCATGTCAAGTGTGTCATAGCCCTTGACTCAAGTTGTTGTACTTGATCTCTGACGGCGTTTAGCTAGAGGAAAATAAATCCTCTTGCCCTTTGGTGGACGTCTGGTTCAACGTGACCCTGCATCAAAGACCCTCGAGATCCTTGAAGTGTTATGGTTCATATCATTGAAAATGGTATGGTATGATGTTATGATGTTATGTACAAATATGCGAGGTAAGCAAGTCTATATACAAATAATCATATTCGCATAAAGCAGACAAGTCCTTAGGTTTAGGCCTGCATGGAGCTTGTAGGTAAGTAACCTCTTGAAGTTTAGTTGGCTCAACCTGTCATAGTTAATAGTAACCGGGTTTTAAGGGATCTCAATATCACTGACCTTTCCCACAAGCTTCGTTCAATAAGCAATTGACTCGCAACCGAACAAAACTCAGGGGTTAAGTCTCAATGAGTGTAGCATCGAGTATCAACCAATTTTCAGCTTTACACATAAACCGGCTATCTCACTACTTCCTAATGGCAAAGTTGATCAAGTAAGGTTCTGAGGTCAGTTGATGCTTCACGACACCATGCAGAGGCCCCGTACTCTCCTTGACTCGACTCAAGGGTTACTGGTACCAACCAAACTGCCACATCAATGTAGCTACTGCTTCAACCATGTCGGTATACGCCACACAATTCCCTCACAGTTTATTGCTACTTACCTAAAAGGTGCCCCCAAATCCGGGTGTAGGATTTAAAACAAACCCAAATAAGGAACCAAAATGTAAAGCAAACAAATCAAACAATGTAAGCAAGTAAAGGTGATCTAGCCCTAAGGTAACCCCACTTTTAAGCTTTTTCCCCAGCAGAGTCGCCAGTTCTGTGATACGATGGGAGAACTGACTTGGTGTTTTGTGTTTTGATCGCATTTGTGCGGATAGAAAGAGTCGCCACCGACTTTTCTTTTATCCAAAAGGAAAGGTAAAAAAGCACAGGAAAGACCTTTCGAGATTATTTCTCGGGTTCGGGGGGTAGATTATGAAAAGGGAAGGTATTAGCACCCTTTTCATCCATGGTTTTCCATGGGCTCTTAGTTGCTTGCTTAGATCACTTTCTTTTGTTTGAATGTGTGCTTGTGATGTGGTTTTTGGAAGTTCAGTGTTGTGAAAATGGTGAGTGAAAAACAAAAGTTCTGTGTTACGTTTCAACTCTTAACCAGCACATCAACAATTTATTCAGTTCAGCAAATCAGAATGATCACAGCACAATAAATCATAGAAGTTCCAAGCCTAAGCCTGAGCCTAGCATTATTCTAGAAGTTCTGATCCATAGTTTTTCTATTCATACAATGATATGTACAAAATTAATACTATGATATTTACATGTTAATGGTGTTCAGAATGAAAAGCAAGTGAAGTCATAAAGACTTACCTGGAGCGTGCTTGGAGTTTTGAGTGGCTGCCTTTGGATGTTCTGAATCAGCAAGAGAGACGGAAGAATGGTCGTGTTCTTTGGTTCAAAGGGAAGAACAAATGTTTGTTATTCTGTTTGGGATTTCTAGATTTTTATGAAGGTTTCCCAAATTCCTTTTCTCTCTTTTTGCCAATCTCTCTTGTTAAAAGCCAGCCCCCTGAACGTGTGATGGAGCTAAGTATTTATAGATGATTTTGCTGTGATTTAAGGGGAAAAACAAATGGGATTTGAACCTGTTTTGGCATCCTGTTCTTTTTCTTTTTCATCCTAGTTTTCGTATGCTAGTTTGGTGCAATCATGGGATGCAGGCGTAGGCTGAACCAGCTGTTCGTCATAGGTATGCAGCAGGTTGTATGAACAAGGTTTTGGGATTTGGTCAAGTTCTGACCAAAGCGTTGAATATAGCCTTCATGTGCTGAAGCGCTGCCTTGTTTTTGAAGCAAGCATGGTGGTTGTCAGCAGGAATTAAGGAAAAGCAAAAGCAAAGTTGCTATCCCAAGACAGTAGAGGTACACGTGGCGAAAATCCTTTGGATAAAGACTCAGAAGGTGGTTGTGAGCATTAAATGATGATGAGACTTATCACAACCAGAAATCCTGCAACGTGAAACTCTACACCAAGGCTTTGTTCTGGATCAGAAGTTCTGCTTCAGCGTAGCATCCCATCTTCTGATCCTCTTATCTTCTGGCTCCAGCATGTTTTGAAGGAGCTTTCAGACTTTCTAGAAAGCTTGCAGCACGCTCCTTAGCCGTCTTTGAATTACCTTGGCAAACTCTTACCGAGCTTTTATAGAGACGGAAGAGCCATGTTCTGACTGAGGGTTATGTTTTGAACCATGTTTGCAACTTCTTACTGCATTGGCATGGAGGCTGGCTCAGAAGTTCTGAAGTGTCATATTTTCTTAAATACTTAGAAAAATCCCAAGTATTTAGAAATTTGGCTTTTCCATAGTAAATTTGACTTTTGAATTTCTTGATGAAACAAAACATCATATTCCAACATGTTTTGATGAAATATGATTCTTGAGATTTGATGTTGATCCAAAAGTCAAAGTTTGACTTTTCTTGTGTGCAAATGACCATTTTGCCCTTGTGAATGGTTTGCTTGGAAAATTTGTAGTTCAAGGCTTGGAAACTGGATGGAAACAAAATCTGAGGATCCAGGGTGATTCTTTGAGAAAAGAGAGGGAAAATTTTGGGGTACAACAACCACCATATCACAGAACTGGAGACTCTGCTGAGGATTGAAATTAATAAGGTGGGGTTTACCTTAGGATCTAGGTAATTTTTAAAGTTCTTTCTTGTTTGTTTTTCCTACTTTATCTTTAAGGGTTTTTGCTTGGGTATTGTTGAAGATCCTACACCCGGATCTGGGGACACTTTTTAGGTAAACAGCAATAGATCATGGAGACTGTACGGCGTAGACCAATATGGTTTAAGCGATGGCTGTGTTGGTGTGACACTTTTGTTGGTACCGGTATCCTTCATGTTGAAACAAGGAGAATATGGGGCCGCTGCATGGTGTCGTAAAGCACTAACGGACCTTAGAACCTTAGTCGAACAAACTTGGCCATTAGAAAGTAGTGAAATAGCCGACCTCAGTATAAAGCTGAGGATTGGTTGATACTCGATGCTACACTCATTGAGATCATAATTTCGGGATATTTCGACCGCAAGAAAAGATTTCCTGAGCTGAAACAATGTCCGATAAAGGATGATCAATGATATTGAGAATCCTTAGAACCCGGTTACTTTTCTAATACAGGTTTGAAACCAACTAAAACTCAAGAGGGTACTTACCTTTAGCCTCATGCAAGCCTTTGAACCTAAGGTCTATTGTGTGCTTTGTTTGTGTGTGATTTACTCAGTTTGAACATAACATCATGCATCATAACATAACATCCATTCTTATTACACAAACCATTTCAAGGACCGGGGGAATTTATCTTTGTTTTGTTTTGTAGATCATGGCTTTCACTCGTAGAAACACTATCCGAATAAGCTTTGTGAGAATACCTCTCCAACTCAAGGAGCTAGTATCAAGGGTTCCTGATACTTCTTCATTCACTAAGAGATATGGTCGACTTCTCAACCTGGTTACTTCAAGCTTTGATGAAAAGATAATGGGGGTACTTTTTCAGTTCTTTGATCCCAAGCACCACTGCTTCACCTTTCCAGACTATCAGTTGGTGCCTACCATGGAAGAGTTCTCTCAATTATTGGATATACCTATTCTTGACCAGATGCCATTCACAGGTTTAGAAGAAGTTCCCAAGCCAGAGATCATTGCCTCGGCTTTGCATCTGAGATGAGCCGACGTGGTATCCAATTGGGAAACAAGAAGCGGAGTCAAGGGTTTTCTAGCCAAGTTCCTAATAGAGAAGGACCAGTTGTTTTGGGATGATTTGGACTTTCAGGCTTTTGAGGAGGTCTTGGCTCTTCTAATTTATGGGTTAGCACTGTTCACTAATCCAGACTTACTCATATATGTGAATGCTATCAAGATCTTCCTCTCTCGCAACCTTGTGCCTACTTTGCTCGGAGATATCTTGCATGCTCTCCACACTCATACCATGAAGAGGAGATGGGTTCTTATGTGCTGCATGCCATTACTGTCGAGGTGGTTTATTTCTCACCTCCCTAAGTCAGTGCTGAAGAATGAAGAAGGTTTTGGTTGGTCGCAAAGGATAATGTCACTTTCTCACGCGGATATTCTCTGGTATTCGCGATCTATGGGAGATATTTCTATTATTGACCGCTGCAGGGAATTCCCTAATGTCCCACTACATGTAATTAGGGGAGGCATAACTTATAATCCTTCTTTGGCTCAGCGATAATTTGGTTACGCTCGAAGGGATGGTCCTCACGAGATGCTTATCCAGGGCATTTTGTTTAACTATGAGGATGATGTTCAAGGGTATCGCCAGAGGTTCATACGAGCTTGGGGCATGGAAAACAGATCTGACGTCAAGACTTTGGGGCCGAAGACTTCCATTCCTAGGGAACCTTATCTCCAATGGGTACGAGCTCATGCTTAGAAACTTATGATGCCATACATAGCCATCTTACCAGTGATTGTGGAGCCCATTACTGAAGGGGATATTCCATACCCGGTTCTTCATCCTGATATGCCCACTGATCTTGAAGAATTACAAAGGTCTTGGATTCAATTGAAGAAGGAGCGGGATACTTATAAGGATCAGTTCTATGCCCAGTAGAAGAAATGTTTAGATCTCACAAAGCAGCTTCATGAGGAAAGAAGCCTTAATGTCTATCTCAGCATGAAGAGGAAACATCCATGGGAAACTTGATTTGTTTTAGTTTTTATAATTTTCAATTGAAACACCTAAAAGGAAATTGTATTTTGAATTCTACTAATAAAATCTTTGTTTCATTTTGGTTCTCAAATTTAAATTTCTCAAAGTCCTTGAAATCATTGCATACACATGCCATACATAGCAATTCATAAACAGGTCTCATAACATGTTTCTCATCTTCTTCGCTGTTTATTACAACAATAATGACTTCTGAACAAAGTATCAAGGATCTCCAGGCACAAAATGCCCAATTTCAGAAAATGTTTGTAGCTTTGGCTAAAGGGCGGGAAGATCTGAAGGCCCTTATTCTGAAAGATAGAAAGAAGAAGAAGACTGTTGGTGTCCTGAATCTGGGCAGAAGATTCAGGGGACCGTCGAAGCAAATGGTTGATCTGACCTCTTCATCCAAAGAAGGGGAGAACCAAGAGGGTGAGACAAGGGAGGAAGACCCTAGTCCAAGGGTTTCTGAGGATGAATCTGATTACAATGATGAACAGTATCCTCCCACTGAGGATAGATACAAACAGTTAAAGGATCGTCTGAATGCAATGGAGATCCAAAGAGTACCAGGGCTGGATTTTGAAGAGTTGGGTTTGGTATCTGGGATTGTCATCCCACTGAAGTTCAAGGCTCCGGAATTTGCAAAGTATGATGGGGTTTCTTGTCCCAAGCTTCATCTCCATTTTTATGTAAGGAAGATTCAGCCTCACACTGCTGATAGGAACTTGTGGGTCCATTTCTTTCAAGACAGTCTGTCCAAGACTCATCTTGAGTGGTTCTATTAGCTGGAGGGAATCAATGTCCGCAACTAGGAAGATCTGGCTGCTGCTTTTTATAAGCAGTATCAATATAACGATGACCTTGCTCCTACCCGTACTCAACTCCAGAGCATATCTATGGGTGCAAGCAAAGGTTTTAAGGAATATGCTCAGAAGTCGAGAGACTTGGCAGGGAGAGTCCAACCCCCTTTGTCTGATAGGGAGTTGGTAGACATGTTTCTTGGTACGCTATCTGGTCCATTCTTTAATCACTTGATTGGTAGCTCCTCAGCTAGTTTTACCAAGCTGATATTGACTGGAGAAAGGGTAGAAGCGGGGATCTGAAGTGGCAAGATCCAGAAAGACACCTCTTCAAGTACAATGAAGAAGCCATTCATGGGTAAGAAGAAGGTCAATGTTATTTACAATCCAAGAGGTCAGAGCAGAACCGAGCATCGTCCAACGGTAGGGCTGTGATGATACCTAGACCTGTGGCTACTCAACAACGAAACAATCAGCCAAGGGTAGAAAGACCTCAAAGGCAGTTCACCCAGATCAATATAACATTGTCTGAGGTTTTACCCCATTTGTTAAAATCTAACTTTGCAACCTTAAAGGAGTCTCCCAAGAATCCCAACACCACATCTCCTCGTTATAATCCAAACGCTCGGTATGCTTACAATTCTGAGAGTCCAGGCCACGATACAAACGACTGTTGGGCTCTGAAGAATAAGATACGGGATTTGATCGAAGAAAAGGAGATTGAGTCTGATCTCCTGAGATGCCTAATGTAATAACTGCTCTCATGCCCAAGCACAACCGTGGTGTTAATGCCATTGATACTGATCTATTTTTTACTTCTGTTGATGAAGTTTCTACTCCTCTTATGACCGTCAAGAAGAATTTGTTGCTAGCCGGTTTATTTCCGGGATACGGTGAAGGTTTCCACATGTGTTTATCTCTGTCTTCTGGTTGTTATTGGTTGAAAGCAGGTGTTCAGCGCCTGATGGATAGCAAAGAGATTTTGTTCGAAAAGACTTTGTTTCTAACTGTTCTACATGAAGATGTTGCTATCATAACAATTTCCGCCAATCCTTTCAAGGTCTCCTCCAAAATACCTGTTAGGATTACACCTGCTCCAAGAATTGCTCCATTAATAATCACTTTTCTTGGCCCTGTACCATACTCCTCGGACAAAGTTGTTCCTTGGGATTACGGTGCTGACATTTACTACCATAGTGCCAAGCATGATTTATTAACCATTAAAGACGAAAAAGCTGAAGAGGCTGATCCGATATTAGTAACATTGTCGGGACCAACAAAATTACTCTAAGTGGAAGGGTTTTCTCTCCAGAGGTCTCCCCGAAGGCTGTTGCTAAGCCTGTTGTTATTCCATCTGTTATTCCAGCTAGTACTTCTGCTACAACTCCCATCCTTACTCCAGTTGTTACCCCTGCCGACGAGTCATTTGGGACTCGGGGCAAAGAAGTTGCAGGTGAGCCTGCCCGGACGGAGGCACCTAGAGAGGTTATTTTGGAATCCTATAAACAAGAAATGGAGGAGATTTTGAAAATAATCAAGAAGAGTGACTACAATATGGTCGAACAGCTGGGGCAGACCCCTTCGAAGATATCAATATTGGCTCTGCTATTATGTTCCGAGGCCCATGCAAAGTCTTTGATTATATTTCTCAAGACTGCACATGTGCCGCAAGAAACCTCAGCTGACCAATTCAAGGACTGTGTGGCCAGTTTGACTGCTGATAATGGGTTGGGTTTTTCTGATGTTGATTTGACACCTAAAGGGAGAAAGCATAATGATGCTCTGTATGTCTCGGTCGAATGCAGGGTCACTACTATGGCCCATGTGCTAGTGGTCACTGGATCGTCACTGAATGTTCTGCCCAAGAAGGCTCTTGATAGGCTAGATTGTGAAGGTTTGAACTTAAAGCCCAGTAACATTGTGGTGAGGGCTTTCGATGGATCAAAAAGAATGATGTACGGGGAGGTGGATATCCATGTCAAAGTGGGTTCCCAGACCTTTAAATCCACCTTCTACATGATGGATATCAGGCCATCTTATTCTTGTTTTTTGGGTCGTCCTTGGATCCATGAAGCTGGAGTTGTTACTTCTACGTTGCACCAAATGTTGAATTATCCAGTGAAGGGGAAGATTGTCACCGTGCATGGTGAAGAGGAGTACATGGTAAGCCATATGAACTCTTTCAAGTACGTTGAGATGGACGGTGAGTTCATAGAGACTCCTTGTCAAAATTTTGAAGAGGTTCCCTAGACTATGGAATCAACCGAGACTATCACCAGTGTGCCGAAGATTACCAGACCTCCTTTGAAGATGGCTTCTCTCAAGGACGCCAGAGTAGTAGTTGAAGAAGGTGGGTGTACCATTTGGGGACAGCTCCCTGATTTTCCTTACAAAACTGATAAACTTGGTTTGGGCTTTACTTCAGGAGCTCAAAGGGTTGTTCGACGTGCTCGGGCTGGAGGACCTCCCCTACACATCAGCAATCGTGGGGTCAATGCTATAGAATACAATGATGAGGATTCTGATATTGATAGCTGGATCTACCCTACTACCAACGGTGGACCTAGTAACTGGACGGCCAAAGATTTTGTGCCGATTACTTTTGTTCAGCAGTAATTGTCTTATTTGTTTTTCGTATTTGTAATAAATAATATAAACTTTATGGCCTTGTGTCTTACCCGAGCACAATGGTTTATTTCTGAGGGTTATTATATGTCATTATCATATGTGATCAATAAAACATTGGACGTTCTTGCATACAAATTTTGCACTCTCTGTTTTTCTTTTCTGCTTTTCACTTTATCAATACAGCTATGCTCTTACACACACTCACATATCAAACTGCATATCCATATCCACTTTGGATCCCATTGATAACAGTTCTGTTATTGCTAGTTATAACTTCGAAAATCTGATCAACCAAGCCGAGGACGAATGTGAGGAAGATTCTGAGGTACCTGGAGAACTTGCTAGACTGTTACAGCAGGAAGAGAGGGCTATATAGCCTCATGAAGATCCAGTTGAGACAATAAACTTGGGCACAGAGATAGACAGAAAAGAAGTCAAGATCGATGCAAATCTAGAGATTAATGTCAAACAGCGTTTGATATAGATGTTTCACGATTATGTTGAGATCTTTGCCTTGTCATATGAAGACATGCCTAGTTTAGACACAGATATAGTGGTTCATCATCTACCGACTACAGAAGATTGCCCTCCGGTAAAGCAAAAGGTCCTCCGTATGCGCCCTGAAATGTCAGAGAAGATCAAAGTAGAGGTTATGAAACAGTTCAACACTGGGTTCCTAGTTGTCACCTCCTATCCGCAATGGGTTGCTAACATGCTCCCGGTACCTAAGAAAGATGGTAAAGTACTAATGTGTGTGGACTATAGAGACTTGAACAAGGAAAGCCCCAAGCATGACTTCCCGCTTCCCCACATCGATGTTCTGGTTGACAACACCGCACAGCATAAAATCTTTTCCTTCATGGATGGTTTCTCTGGATACAACCAGATCAATATAGAACCCAAAGACATGGAGAAGACAACCTTCATCACACAGTGGGGAACTTTCTGTTACAAGGTGACGCCTTTTGGGTTGAAGAATGCTGGAGCAACTTATCAGCGAGCCATGGTAGCTTTGTTCCATGATAAGATTCACCATGAGATAGAGGTTTATGTTGATGACATGAAAGCCAGGTCTCAAACCGAGGAAGAACACCTTGATCATCTACAAAAGCTGTTTGACAGGTTGAAGACATATAAGTTGAGGTTAAATCCGAATAAGTGCACCTTTAGGGTAAGGTCTGATAAACTTCTGGGGTTCATCGTCAGTGACAAGGGTATTCAGGTAGACCCTGCAAAGGTGAAAGCCATACAAGAGATGCCGGCTCCCCGTACTGAGAAGGAAGTTAGAGGTTTCTTGGGACGCCTAAATTATATCTCCAGGTTCATTTCACATCTGACTGCTACTTATGAGCCGATCTTCAAACTCCTAAAGAAAGATCAAGTGGTAAAATGGAATGACGAATTCCAGTTCGCCTTTGATAGAATCAAGGAATACCTCCAAGAATATCCTATTCGGATGCCTCCGATTGAAGGAAAACCTTTGATAATGTACTTAACGGTGTTAGACAATTCAATGGGGTGTGTGTTGGGGCAGCATGACGATTCTGGTCGAAAAGAGCATGCAATATACTATCTTAGCAAACAATTTACCGACTGTGAAACACGATACTCACTGCTCGAGAAAACTTGTTGCGCTTTGGCATGGGCTGCTCGCTGACTAAGACAGTATATGTTGACCCACACTACTTTGTTGATATCTAAAATGGATCCAATCAAGTACATCTTCGAGAAGCCCGGTCTCTCCGGAAGAATAGCAAGATGGAAGATGATCTTAACTGAATAGGATATCCAATATACAACCCAGAAAGCAATCAAGGGAAGTGTATTAGCTGATCATTTGGCTCATCAAGCCGTGGATGACTACCAGTCCATGAATTTTGAGTTCCCAGACGAGTATATTATGCTAGTGACTGACTTTGAAGAACCTGGACCGGATGAAGGACCTGAGGAAGGATCCCGATGGACTATGGTTTTTGACGGAGCTTCGAACGCACTCGATAATGGCATTGATGCTGTAATCATATCCCCTGAGGGTTTTCATACTCATTTCACTGCCTGACTATGCTTCAACTGTACCAGCAACATGGAGGAGAATGAAGCATGCATCATGGGTGTGATCGGTGGATCTGGAACTGACTGTTTAACGCTGGTTCGCGAAATTTTGCGGAAGCAAGAGCCGCCACCGTCTTTTATTTTCTCCAAATGGAAAGGACAAAAGCATAGAAAAATTCCTTAAAGAGATTGCTCTCGGTTCGGGAGGTAGGTTATAGAAAGGGAAGGTGTTAGCACCCTTTCTATCCATGGTTATCCATGGGCTCTTAGATACTTGCTCATTTGTGTTTTCAAAAATGATTTGTTTGCTTTTCAACTGTGGGTTTTAAAAAAGTTTCTTTGAAAATTTCAGTTCGACTCTTGTATCGGTCCTCAAGAGTGTTTGAAAAGTTGCTTTCGAAAGCTTTTTTGAAAAGGTGTCGGTGTGAAAAGTATTTTTTTGAATTTGTTTTGAAATTAGAGCAAGTATCTAGAGTCGTCTACCTACCCTAAGGAATTCGTTTGTGTAACTGTCCTTAAAGTAGTGCCATCCCACCATTGAGAGGTAGGTAGCACCACCGTTGGAGGTGTTCGGGTCAATTCGAAGGTTCGGGACATGGTGATCACCAGAGCAATGGGAAGATACCTTAGAAGCTACCCTCATGCCAGGTTCCCGGATCATGAGGACTTACTAAGACATCCTCTACTCGACGATCACCTTTCGAGGCAAGGCAACAGTGAGGCGTACCCTAGGGGTGGTGTGTGATTTGTGTGTCGTTTTCAGATATTTTTGTCTTTTGTCATGTCATGGGTGATCTACGCTTTTGTTTTTATTTTGTCATTCATTCTTGCATGCCATTATTAACAGTTAAAAAAGTTGCGGAAATTAAAGTTCCTAAACTATTACAAAGGCGCGGGTCCACATCGCCAAATTTAATCCAGGACCCGATTTGACATAAAATAAAGAAATAAAGTGCGAGAAATTAAATTTACACGGCTTTGGGGAGAATTACATTAATATTTAAAAGAAAAGAAATAAATGCGCGAATTGAATTAAATCGAAAGCGAGGGCGTTGGACCCTTTTTTTAATGAAATTAAATTATATTATTAAATTAATGAAATTAAAACGAAAAAGAAATTATTTTTGAGGTTTTTTATATTTATGGTTTTTATGTGAATTAAATGAAATTTAAACCTAATTCTAGCTATTTTTTAATTTATTAAGAAAATATGAAAATTACCTAAAATTAAACCTAATTAATTAATGCAATTTGATTTATAAAAAATAATATTAAATAATTAATTATGGTGAGAGAAAAAGGAAAAGAATGAAAAATGTTTGAAACCCTAATTCTACACTTTTTTAATTTATCATGAAAAATATTTGAATTAAACCTAAATTTAAAAAGCTAAATTAAATTAATGAGATTTATTTACAAAAATATTAAAATAAATATATTTTGATTTTTTTATGGCTTTTCTGATTTTTGTTATTTTTATGTTTTATGAAATAAATTAAATTAGAGGAATTAATTAAAAAAGAAATAATTGAAACAAATAAAATAAAGAAAAGAAAAGAAATACAATACCTTGGGGGGTTCTGTCCCCAATTGGAGGTCATAACTTAGCAATTCAGGCCCAATAGCCTTTGGCCTGGTTGACTTTTCAGTATTCACGTGTGTGGACGTTGACTGATGCACATCATGGTCTCTGAATCCTGGCCTTTGGTTGGATGTAGTGGGACGTGTGGCATGGTTTGAATGATGAGCGTATGGTGGACGCTTGTAAAGAAGCTACACAAGAACATAATTAGAAGAAAAATATAGGGAAAGGGAGGGGGACCTGGGATCGAACCCAGGTCCTGTTGCTTACCAACCCAACGCCTTGACCAACTGTACCACACACGCACTTTGTTTATTATATGATCAACAATTAATATGGAATAAAACAAGAGTTAGTGGGCATTTTCGCGCGAAGTTTCAAATTGCTCAATCAGATGGTGCCACCTAATCTTCTTCTTCCTTGTTTATGTTTTTCCTGAAACAAAACAAACAAGATTGCGGGGGTTTTAAACCCCCACTAAATAGTGTATACAAAAATAGCGATTAGCACCCTGCTAATCATAAATTAATCGCGAGGTGTATGTTAGATCCAGTGGAACCTCACGAGTTCAATGGCATCATTCTTATGGTCCAATTTTTCCATAGGAGTAAACCCCCAATTCAAGGTTTTGAAAACCCTAGGCATCGTTCATGGTGAAATCGCGTATGGGCAATGATTCTTCAATTAAATCATACTGCTAGCTTCAGAATCAACTCATTAGTACAAATCAAGAATCAAAATGCATGGATATGGCCTGAATAATAAAACACGATTATGCAAAAAGAAGGACACAGTCTGACTTTTAATTACCAATTCTTGATGTTAGGGATGATGTTTTTGATTCAGACACGTTCCTTGAAGCCTCAAGAACACAATGGAATGATTATTTGGCCTTGAATCGCACTGGAAGGTGGTTTTCAGTTTTGGACTTTTTTCACAAAAACTCAAACTTGGTTCTTCTCTTCTGGCGCAGCTTTCAGGTTATGAGCACTAGGGTTTGCATGAGTATAAGTATGTGAACGATTAGGGTAAGGTTTTTGGTCCAAAGAATCAATGAATTGATGTAGAGAATATTGGATTTTCATGCATATAATTTTCAATCTTTTCCATGCATATTTGATACAAATCATGTCCAATTACATTGATTCTTTCTATATCTGATCATGCACGAAATCCTTGAGTTATTCCATGCATAAAAAGATTTGATTGCATTGGTTTGGTATTTTTCACATATTTTAATTAATTAAATGAATTTCTAGCAATTAAAAATTCAAATAAATAAATAAAAATGATGAAAAACTTCCCTTTGGGCCAAATGGTCGTGCACATGCCTTGGATGATGAATCTTGGAAGAAAAAGAGGCCCATTAGCATTTTTAAGACATTTGAAGCAAAGTTGACTTTTCAAAATATCCAAAAATTTCCCAACTTCCACAAGGCATATCTTGCTAAATTTTTGAGCTTTGCTCATGTTCTTGGACATTTTGGAAAGGTCTTGAAGTCCTCTAACCAATGCCTTTGGTCCCATGTCATTTTGATTTACCAATCTCAAGTTATGGCCTTTGACTTAAAGTCCCTTTTTGTTGACTTTTGAAAATGACCTATAATGTTGAAATTGATAACTTTTTGTGAGAGCATTTATTGGACTTGAAGTGTGAAGAGGAGTTGTAGGAAATGTCTTTATCTTCAAAGTGAGCTTTGGAGGGAATTTTTCTGATAATCCATGTGAAATTTATGCCTTGGTCAAGTTACAGTTGACTTTTTCAACTGTCCAAATATGGAAACTTTTGCATTTTGAGACTTTTTGAGCCAAGCTTTGAGAATCATGATCAAGCATTGATCCAATGATGTTTGTGGCTTCAAAATGAGATGTTGACCAAAAATTTGAACTTTTGACTGTCAAATGACCATTTTGCCCCTACAGTTGACTGTAGTGCAATTAGGGTTTTTAACTGTGCAATTTTATGATGTAAGTCTTGAAACTTGGCATGAGGATGCTTGACCATGTTTATAGGAATGTGGGACTTGATTGGACCCTTGGAAACTTCATTTTCTTTGTCAGAACCAAAACCCTAATTTTTTACTGTTAGGAGGCCCTTGAACTGTGCAACCCTTTGGGGAATTTTGAAGCTTTGACTTGGCAAATATTGAAGAATATGGGAGGGCAAATTTTGGGGTACAACAATGGGTCTCAAGGCTGATATTGACCTGAGGATCAAGTTCTTAAATGTTTTCGTGGATTTAGCCTTGGTAATAAGTCAGATCAAAGGAGAATGGGATACGAAGCACCCGAATCTCATCCTGTATAAATAGCACGTGCTGACATTGCTCTCACACTTTGAGGAGGTAACCTTTGAACATTTCCCACAAGAGGAGAATCAGTTAGAGGATGCACTAGCTACCATGTCTTCTATGTTCAAGGTCAGATGGGACAACGAACCTCCCCGAATCACTATCAAGAGGTTGGATGAACCAGCATACTGCTGTGAGATTGATACTGAAGAGGTAGTAGACAAACCTTGGTTTCACGAAGTAAAAAGGTATCTCGAGGCTCAAGAGTATCCCGAGGGGGCATCTGTTAATGACAAAAAACTTCTGAGAAGGTTCACCGTAAAATTCTTCCTCAGTAATAGATTCCTCTACAAGCGCAACCATGACTCTACCTTACTGCGGTGTGTAGACAAGAGCGAAGTGGAGAAGATTATGACAGATCTACATGAAGGTACCTTCAGAACCCATTCAAGTGGACATACCATGGATAAGAAGATCCTATGGGCAGGATATTATTGGTCCACTATGGAAGCAGATTGTTATCATCACTCCCGAACTTGCCACAAGTGCCAAATCTATGCTGATAAAGTACATGTACCTCTGGTTCCCTTGAATGTCTTGACGGATCCTTGGACCTTTGCAATGTGGGGCATTGACATGATCGGAGAGATTAGACCTACCACTTCCAATGGACATCGCTTCATCCTGGTGGTCATTGATTACTTCACGAAGTAGGTTGAAGCTGCCTCTTTTTCTATTGTTACCAAGAACATTGTGGCACGATTTATCAAGCATAACCTGGTTTTTCATTACGGTGTCCCCGAAATAATCATCACTGACAATGGTACGAATCTCAACAACACAATGATCACCAAACTCTATAAACAGTTCAAGATCCAGCACCATAATTCTTCCCCTTATCGGCCGAAGATGAATGGCGTTATGGAGGCTGCTAACAAGAACATCAAAAAGATCATATAGAAGATGACGGTGACATATAAATACTGGCATGAGATGTTACCATTTTCTCTTCATGGGTACCGCACCTCAGCGCAAACACCCTACTCTCTGGTATATGGCATGGAGGTTGTATTGCCTATTGAGGTCCATATCCCTTCTCTAAGAATCATGAAGGATGCAGGTCTGAATGAAGATGATTGGATCCAGACTCGACTTGATCAACTGAATCTAATCGATGAAAAGAGACTTACTGCTGTTTGTCATGGTCAAATGTATCAAAAACGGATGATCAAGGCTTTCAACAAAAAGGTCAGACGCCAAGTATATCAAGTCGGGGATCTGGTTATCAAGCGCATCATACTGCCGCAAGGTGATCCCAGGGGAAAATGGACTCCCACATATAAAGGGCCATTTGTGATCAAAAGCATTTTTTCGAGTGGAGCCATGATTCTGGCCACCATGGACGGTGACGACCTTCCTCACCCTGTCAATGCGGCCATAGTGAAAAGATACTACGCATGATTAAAGACCCGCTAGGTTAACTGGCCTAGGAAAAAATAAGGGCTTCCTGGTGAACCAAAAGGGTACGGGCAAAAATTAGGGATGAAAACAAAAAATTTGTACACCCGGCAAGTCGAAAACCTGAAAAGGCAGCTTGGGAAAAAAAGGGTATCCCGGTGGACTGAAAACCCCAAAGGACAGTCCAGGAAAAAGTTATGGATTTAAAGCGTATCACTATGTCCCATTGGATCACCTTGCAACCAGAGTTCAGTATCATCTATTAAGCTTAAAACGACACCAATCAATCCAGTTAGCTTCAGACAAGTAGCAAAGTGATGAGATGCTCGAAGACATAGCAACAATAGCATAATCGAAACTCAATGGGATTATTATACATAGTTGTTTTCTTCTCTTTGTGCGTAATATTGTATAGCTTTCATTTTCACAGCGGCGTTCTCTTACTAGAGCGTCAGCTTCCTTGTACAAAAACGCCTATTATAGGCCAACATCAGAAATTAATACAAGTCATTTTTACAAAACCATTTGTTTTTCTTTTTCTGTTTTATTTTGCAAAAATGTCCAATGATTTATTCTTGACATATGCATTTGAATATGATTTCTATTCACAAATATTTGCATAAGAAACAGAAAGACAGTTGCTTATAACTTAAGAAACAGGGGAAGGTACAGTTTTGAAACAAGTTCACCATTACATACGACCCCGTGACATCTACACTCCCCATGGAGTAAAGGCAATCAAAGCTTTGACATCGACTTCCCCAAACAGGAGTTATTTTCCCCAGCAAAGTTCCTTCAAAGAGTCGACGTTCATATTCCCCAGCTGAATTTTATAATCGCAAGCGGTTCATAAAGTTTTCTCCCGATCAGAGTTTATTTTTCTGAATACAGAAGCTCAATCCCCAACAGAATTTATTCCTCCAGCTACGGAAATTCATCCCCTAGCGATGTTTATTTCTCCAAATCGGAAAAATCTTCTAGAAAAGTATCTCCTCTCTCAAATAGAGTTATTCCCCCATAGAGTTATTCTCAAGAAGAGTCTCTCCCTGACAGAATATTCACAAGTAGAAAGGAGTAAATCCACGGTATAGTCATCTCCATTCACCATCCCCAGCGGAAGTAGAAGAATCACTTTTTCTACAACAGTCAGGAATTCAATTTCTAGTACTCTCTAGCAGCAGTCGGGGATTTATTTTCCTAGACTCGGATATGTCACAATAACATTTCATGTTCATACATCATGACGTGCGCATACATATTGCATACAGCATAATCTCAATTATTTTGAGAACATCATCACACAATGCATTCCATGCATCACATATAATTAATCATGTACCTTTTTAGGAAAGATGGTTATCATCAATAATTCCAACAGTTCAAGATTAAATCCATGAAGCTATAATTGTCATATCTACAAATAACTAATGGAAAATCAGTTCCTGAAACCAAACGGGTAAAACTAATCTACGTGATCAAATGAGGCAGCCCTACTACCCAGACTTTTATTCTGAAGCAGCCCTACTACCCAGGCTTTTATTTTGAAATAACCCTACTACCCAGGTTTCTTCTCACAGCCCTACTACCCAGGGTCTCATTTCGAAGTAACCTTACTATCTAGGTTTCTTCTCATAGCCCTACTACCCAGGCTCTCATTTCGAAGTAACCCTACTACCCAGGTTCCTTCTCATAGCCCTACTATCCAGGCTTTCATTTCGAAGTAACCCTACTACCCAGGTTCCTTCTCATAGCCCTACCACCCAGGCTTTATTCTGAAGTAACCCTACTACCCAGGTTCCTTCTCATAGCCCTACTACCGGGATTTCATTTCGAAGTAACCCTACTACACAGGTTCCTTCTCACAGCCCTACAGCCCAGGTTTCATTTTGAAATAACCCTACTATCCAGACTTTCATTTCGAAGTAACCCTACTATCCAGGTTCCTTCTCATAGCCCTACTATCCAGGCCTTTATTCCGAAGTAACCCTACTACCCAGGTTCCTTCTTAAAGCCCTACTACCCAGGCTTCATTTCGAAGTAACCCTACTACCCAGGTTCCTTCTCATGGCCCTACTATCCAGGATCCTTTTCATGAATTACCTGACGCAGTTTTGTAGGGACATATCCCAAGAAATCCCTATACAGGCTCATTCCCTTTTATCTTCAAACAACAGTTTATAACACCATAAAACTTGGACCCGACCAGATACAGTTGATTTCATATTCCCTAGTAAGTCGTCGTGAAACCCGGACTCGACCAGATAGCAGTGCACTTTTGTCTCATTAATCAAGTGTTAATTCCACAGTAGAGTAATGGACAACCGAAGCTCCTAGATTCTATTTCCTAGAACATATATCAACATTCCCCGACGAGGTCCTCCCCAATGACAGGTACAGGAATTCTCGCAAAGGAATCTCTTATGCAACCGATATCTTTTATGGATGGCATCTTTAAGCCCATCTCTGAAGATTCTTCGTCTCCTTCCAAATGTCATCTGTAAGCCCATTCCCAATATTTCTGGGCACTCTAGTGTTCAATCATCTTCCACTTTCAGATCACGAAAGGTAGACCAACTAATCTATATCCTCAGGTTTAAAAAGATTGAACAGGGGCAGCTGTTGTACCCAAATTTTTCCCTCCCATTTTCACACAAAACATACTCCTAGAGGTCCTCAATTTTTCAAGTTGACTAAGGATTGACTAGATAAATCCTCCTCCTAAGACAATGAGCCTCAAACTAGGGTTTCACTGCTCATCAAGATGTTTGAGTTCCAAGGGTCCTAAATGGTTTCCATTTCCCTAATATGTCGTCAAGATCATCCATTCCAAGTTTCATGCCTTGCACAAGAAGTTTGCTCAGTCAACTGCTCAAATGCCTAAAAATCAATTATACTAGGTCAAAACTCAACTGTGACCCACATATAGTCAAACTTCAAGATTTTTGGTCAACATCAACATTTTGAAGTGATATCCATCATTTGATCAATGGTTGATCAGGATTCCTCAAGGAATGCTCCTAATTTATCAAAACTCAACAGTTGCTAAATTAGGGTTTCTATAGGAAAAGTCAACCAAACTTTGACCAGGCATAACTTTATCATACTTTATCAAAAATTTCTCATCCAAGGCTCATTTTGAAGAAAGTACAATTCCCTACAACTCCTCGACATCCCTCAAGGTCAAGAAATGCCTCAATCAAAAGATACAAGCTCATACATTATAGGTCATTTCAAAAAGTCAACAAAAACACCTTTTGGGTCAAAGCTCCTTACATGAACATGGAAGATCCAATGGAGATGAAACCGAAAAGGTTGTTTAGAGACATCCTAAGCTTTCTAAGAAGTCCAAGAACACCCTCTTAGGGTCAAAATTGAGAGCGATATGCATTGTAAAAGTTGGCCACTTTTGGAAATTTGCACAAAGTCAACAATGCCTCAAATTGCATTTTTTTCCACACGGGCCCATCTTTTCAAGATTGAATCTCATCCCTAGCATGGTCCACGACCCATGGGACCCTTCTTGCCTCATTTAATTACTTATCTAATTTATTTCGATTTTATTTATTTAAAATTCAAGTAAAATCAAATTAAATCAAAAATAAATCAAATAAATGGGATAAGATTTGTTTTGGAATTGACTGAATATCTCATGAGCTGTCAAATAGCCAAGAAAATCGTTCAAGTTTGAGAATGGGAAGAAATATCCATGTTTGGAAAGATTGGAAGCAAACTTAAAGACTATAACATCTTTTGATTCTTTCCAATTCTATTACCCTAGATTGATTCACTACTTATACCAAGTCACTACAAATCAAGGCAAATTCGTGGAAGCATTATTGGCATGAGATTGAATGAGTTTGGACCAAAAATAGCAAGATTGAAAAGATTGAAAAAATCAAATATTTAGTGGACCGAATAATTAATTTTTATGGTTTCTTTTGCCCTAATTCAATCTATTACTTAAACACAACATTCACAAGTCATATGGGACGAAAAATTTGAAGGTTTTGCAGCCAAGAGGACTCATATCAAGCCTCCAAAAATTCAAGAAAAACTCAATTTGGATTCCATATTGCAGCCCTTCTCAAGGGGATTTGTAGATTTCAATACATTCCTTGGTACTCCCAGAGGCTCTTCCAATCGTTTCCCAACATCAAAGCTCCCAGAATTGTACCATCCACACCCGCGGTTTTCTTTCTTATTCTTAAATTCGAATTCATCGATCCATGTACCATAAACTTGTTTTTACCACGTATTATTGTTCATATAAATGTGTGCAAATTTTTTGTATATTTGAATTCGTGTTTAGATGCAGGATGTGTGATATGCCATTGCTAGGGTTTTGAAGTCCCAAATTGGGAACTCTGTACATAGGCAAAATTGGGCCATGATAAGGATGCCATCACGTTCATGGACTAGTTTCGAGTGGAACCATGTTTTTGGTTTGGATTTATTGTGTATATGTGGTGTTTTGAGTTTGGAAGGTGCTATGGTAACGGCAAAAAACCGTCACTATAAGTTATTACCCTAGCACGACGGAGAAGGAAGGAGATAAAGTTGTTCGCGCGAAAACCTTGAATTTGAATTTGGTTTCTTCAATATAATATTTTATTGTCGTTTCTTGACAACTGAAGGAAGAATGGCCAGTGGCTAAGCAACTAACCAGTAACCTGGGGGTCCCTGGTTCGAATCCGGGAGACCCCCATTCTATTTTTTTCTGTTTCTTTTCTCTTTTCTTTTTATTTTATTAGTTTTAATTTAAACTACTTTCTAAAACAACTTTTTTAATGCTTTTTTACAAATGAAATTTCACTCAATTAATTTTTATCAGTCATAAATATAATTTTAGGTTAGTTAATTATTTTTGTAAATAAATTTAATAATTTAATTAATTAGACAATTAGGTTTATTTGCATATTTAATTTAATTTCTTTTGCATGAAAAATCCTAAAAAACATGTTTTCATCAATTAAGATTTTTGTAAATAATTTCACATAGAATTATAGTTTATTAATTAAAAGTAATTTAGAATTAGGGTTTCAATTAGATCAAGGCTTAATTTTATTTTATTTAATCAACATTTAATTAATTAATTTCAAATAAAATCTTGTTTTAAAAACCCTAATCCTAATTTTTAAAATTCTCTCACTTCTCAACCCCCGTTTCTCGCTTGTATTCTTATTATTTTATTTTTGGCAAGGACTATGTATAATGTTTGGAAGCCATGTAATAGTTAGTTTACTTTTCTGCATTTTTTTCTCGATTACGTAATTGCTCATGGGATATAATAGTTAATTAGGCTTTACTTTCTGCTTTTACTTTCTGCACTTCCCATTTTTTGGTTATGTACCCCCCCCCCCCCCAAGGCCTTATAATAGCTACGTTTAAACTTCTCGCACTTTTACTTTCTGTCATTATAATTTGTTTAGATGTATGGATAATAGGATTGTATGCAAAAGATCAATAATTTAAAATAGTAGAAAACCCTAACTGTGCAAAGATAATTGACTGAAAAATAAACACTTGCACATGCTCACTCCTAGGGTTTTTCCCACTTCGGTTGCCTTTGGAAAATAGTCATTATTCTCGAAACGTGGGAATTTTTAGTGGTTCTCCTCTAATTCAAAAAATCAATAGTCCCTCGATGACCCTTTCGAAGTTGCCTTGGTAAAAAAAGTGATCTTAGAGTTTTAAGACAATTACTAAGAGATCTCGCCCTGTTGCCTTAAGTGACTATAATCGTCCCTTTCGATTGTCCCTCAAACTCCAACGATGGAGCTACCTACTCCTTAATAGTAGAATAGCACTATCTAAAGGAAATAAGAAAATGAACAGTCTTTTTTGAGTAGGTAGAAACTTTTAAGTACTTGCTCAAAACAACAACTTTTTACACCCTACACTTTCACACTCTTTTCAACTAAAGTTTTCAAAAAAATACTTTATCACACTCTTGAGGACTGATACAAGAGTTACCATAAAGTGAAACGCCGCACTAAGGCAATTTCAAAACTTTTCAAAATCACATAAACACACAAAAGCAATTCAAAAATGAGCAAGTACCTAAGAGCCCGTGGAAAACCACTGATAGAAAGGGTGCTAACACCTTCCTTTTCTATAATCTATCCCCCATACTCAGAAACATCTCGAAAAAGGTTTTTCTGTTCTTTTTCCCTTTTCCTTTGTTGGATGAAATAAAAGACGATGGCGACTCTTACTTACCGTACATTTGCAAACAAAAAACTTAAAACCAGTAGTAACAAAAAACAGTCAGTTCTGCCACCGTATCACAACAGGAATTATTGATATCTCATTCGTCCTCTTTCAGCATTGTGGAGGCGGATGAAGCGGCTGTTGGAACCCAGTTCCAAGATCTATCCATTGATAATATAAGAGGAAATGATAACTTTATAACTTCATTTAAATATGCTCAGCAGGTTGTGCGTGAAGGTCGTATTGACGTATGGGGACATATTGTTGATCCACCTGTAAACAAGAATAGAGTTGGTTTGGGGTTCTTTTTGAAGGATGATAAACGTAAGAGCATGAAGCCGAAGTCTTCTGCAGACAAGTGTCAAGACATCTTTTGTAGACGGGGTTATCTGCATCCAACTGTTTCCGAGATTAATGCCATTGTGGAAGATGAAGCTGAGCCAGAAATGCCAAATTATGTGACGCACGGAGTTAGGGTTCAGAACTGGATCACCATTGATGTTCCCTCTTGCATACATGTTTCAAAGTAATTTGTTTTTGTTAATATTTTTGAAAATCTTTCACTTTGCCCAAGTTGAAAGTATTGATATTGTATGGGCTTATCTGCTGGCTTTGACTTTTAAAATCAATAATAAAAGTTGTCTTTCTTTCTTAAATTGTCTCTTTATTTTTTGCTTTTTCTCAAAAAAATGGTAATTAGAAAAAACCTTCCAAAATAAATAATAACTGAAATTCAATTTGCACGATCACTTATTATATGTGTCAGTTTCTAAAAGCAATCATAAATCATATGTGCAGATTAATTAAAAAACCCGTTGAATACAATGACCATGCACCCTCTCCCAACTTTGAATGTCTTGTGTATGGGGCCGAAGAAGAATACTATGATGAGATTCTAGAATAGGTCTCACGGTTGCTTGAGCATGAGGAGAATGCCATTCAACCATATAAAGAGCCATTTGAAGTAATCAATTTGGGTTCAGAAGAAGATCCAAAGGAAGTTAAGATAGGAGCTTTGTTACATCCTGATGTGAAGAGCAGGTTGATTGAGATGTCGAAAGAGTATGTGGATATTTTTGCTTGGTATTACCAAGATATGTCTGGTCTACATACAGATATTGTAGAGCACCATTTGCTGTTGAAGCCAGAGTGCCCGCCAATCAAACAGAAGTTGCGAAGAACTCACCCAGATATGGCAGTAAAGATCAAAGAAGAAGTTCTAAAGAAAATTAATATTGGTTTTCTTGTGACATCAGTGTACCCTCAGTGGATTTCCAATATTGTACCAGTACCGAAGAAAGACGGAAAAGTTCGCATGTGCGTAGATTACAGAGATCTAAATAAAGCTAGTCCAAAAGATGATTTTCCATTGCCACACATTGATATGTTAGTGGATAGCACAACAAAATTCAAAGTTTTCTCGTTCATGGACAGATTTTTCGAGTATAATCAAATAAGGATAGCGCCCGAGGACATGGAAAAAACAACGTTTATCACGCCCTGGGGAACATTCTGTTAGAGAGTGATGCCCTTCGGGTTGAAGAACGCTAGTGCAACGTACCAGAGGGCTATGACAACCCTATTCCATGATATGGTGCACAAGGAAATTGAGGTATATGTTGATGATATGATTGCTAAATCCCATACTAAAGAAGGGCATGTAGAATATTTGTTGAAGTTGTTTCAGCATTTGAGGAAGTATCATCTTTACTTGAATCCGAATAAATGTACCTTCGGTGTTTGGTCAGGAAAATTGTTGGGTTTCATTGTTATCTAGAGAAGGATTGAAGTTGACCCTGATAAAGTCAAAGCAATTCAAGAAATTCCAGCGCCGAGAACTGAAAATAAAGTCAGAGGGTTCCTCGGGTGTTTGAATTATATTTCCATATTCATTTCCCACATGACTGCAACGTGTAAACCAATCCTTAAGTTGTTAAAAAAATATCAAGGTTGTGTGTGGATAGATGACTGCCAAAGGGCATTCGAAAGTATTAAAGAATATCTGCTTGAACCTCCTATCTTGATCCATCATGTTGAAGGAAGACCATTGATTATGTATCTGAAAGTGTTAGATAATTCCATGGGTTGTATTCTAGGACAACAAGATGAAACGAGGAAGAAAGGGTATGCCATTTATTATCTCAGTAAAAAGTTTACTGATTGTGAATCACGGTATTCCATGTTGGAAAAGACATTTGTGCTCTGACCTGGGTGGAAAAACATTTGTGGAAGTATATGTTGAATCACACTAGTTGGTTGATCTCCAAAATAGATCCAATCAAGTACATTTTTTAAAAGCCTGCTCTTACTGGGAGAATTTCTCGTTGGCAGATGCTGTTATCTGAATATGACATCGAATACCACACTCAAAAAGCTATTAAAAGCACCATGTTGGCAGATTATCTTGCTCACCAACCAGTTGATGATTATCAGTCTGTGAAGTATGATTTCCCTAATGAGGATGTGATGTTTCTGAAAGTGAAAGACTACGATGAACCATTTCACGAGGAAGGTCCATTTCCTGAATCTCACTGGAGTATGATATTTGATGGAGCTGGGAATGCTTATGGTAAAGGAATTGGTGTTGTGATTGTCATTCCACATGGATCGCATATTCCTTTTACTGTAAGGTTGACATTTGATTGTACTAATAATATGGCAGAATATGAGGCTTGCACCATGGGTCTCGAGGAAGCTATTGATCTCAAAATTAAAATTCTAGACGTGTATGGCGATTCAGCTTTGGTAATAAATCAAATTAAAGGAAAGCAGGATACTCGTCACCCCGGCTTGATCCCTTACAAATATTATGCTAGAAGATTGTTACCCTTTTTAATAAAGTTGAATTCCATCACATCCCTAGAGATGAAAATCAAATGGGGGATGCTCTGGAAATTTTGGCTTCTATGTATCAAGTGAACACTTGGAATGAAATACCTCGAATTATAGTTTAGCGACTGGATAGGTCCGCTCATGTGTTTACATCAGAAGAGGTAGCAGATGAGAAACCTTGGTATCATGATATAAAGAATTTTCTCCAGACTCAGAAATACCCGATTGGTGCATCGAATAAAGATAGAAAGACATTGAGAAGATTGGCCAGTAGCTTCTTCCTCAGTGAAAATGTGTTGTACAAGAGAAATTATGACATGGTCTTGCTCAGATGTGTGGATAGACACGAAGCAGACATGTTGATGCATGAGATTAATGAAGGATCATTTGGAACTCATGCCAATGGACATTCGATGGCTAAAAAGATGCTAAGGGAAGGTTACTATTGGCTGACAATGGAATTTGACTGTTATAAATTTGCAAAGAAGTGCCATAAATGCCAAATTTATGTGGACAAGATTCATGTGCCTCCGACACTTATCAATGTTATTTCATCCCCATGGCCTTTCTCTATGTGGGGGTATTAACATGATTGGAATGATAGAACTCAAAGCTTCAAATGGATATCGTTTTATCTTGGTAGAAATTGATTACTTCACCAAATGGGTGGAAGTTGCTTCATATGCTAATGTTACTAAGCAGGTGATAGTGCACTTCATTAAGAATAATCTTATATGTCGGTATGGTGTGCCGAGCAGAATCATCACCGACAATGGCTCGAATCTGAATAACAAGATGATGGCAAAACTTTGTGAAGAATTCAAGATTGTCCACCACAATTCATCTCCGTACAGTCCGAAGATGAATGGGGTTGTTGAAGCTGCTAATAAGAATATCAAGAAGATCATCCAGAAGATGGTTGTTACTTATAAAGATTGGCATGAAATTCTCCCTTTTTCTTTACATGGATATCGTACATTTGTACGCACTTCAACAGGAGCAGCCCCGTTCTACCTTGTGTATGGAATGTAAGTTGTGCTCCCAATCGAGGTTGAGATTCCCTCTTTGTGTGTGATAATGGAAACCAAGTTGTCAGAGGCTGAATGGGTCCAGAACAGGTTTGACCAATTAAATTTGATCGAAGAGAAGAGAATTACGGCTTTGTGTCATGGGCAGTTATATAAGAAGAGAATGAAGAAAGATTTTGATAAGAAGGTCAAACCTCGTGAATTCAGAGAAGGAGACCTCGTGCTTAGGAAGATCATGTCTTTTAGCGTTGATTCTAGGGGCAAGTGGACTCCCAATTTTGAAGGCCCATATGTTGTCAAGAAATCCTTCTCTACGGTGCATTAATTCTTGAAACTGTGGATGGCGAGAAGTTCCCACGTCCCATGAATGCCGATGCAGTCAAGAAATACTTCACCTAAATAAATAAAGGAACAGGTTGCTAAGTTGAAAACCTGAAAGGGAGGCTTATGTAAAAAGGAGTGTCTCGGTAAGCCGAAAACCCGAAAGGGCGGTCTAGGAAAAAATTAGAGACATAAACAAAATAAAATTTCTCGCTAAGTTAAAAACCCGCAGGTTAGGAAAATTTTAGGGACTTTCTTGGCAAGCAACTGCATCAGACAAGACTTGATCATTGAAGCAACAATCTTCTTGGATCCTCACCATACTTCAACAGAAGTTGCTGCTCAGGATTTTAAAGTTGTTAGAGGGAATAGTGGTCATTGTATCTCAATGTATCTTTTCCATTATATATTACCATTTTCCAAACTTTCTAATTATCCACGGAGTCTCGCCATTCGCAGACTACCATTCTATCAATAAAATTTGAGCTTTTGCCCAATTCTTTGTAATTCTTATTTTTATTCAGCTTACAAAAACTCCATTTATTATTGATAATAATTTTCAAAGCAAAAATATTAAATAACAAAAAAAAATCAAAAAGAATTTACAACTTACTTTTAATTTAGATTTTATGATTCAAGAGGAAAACAGAAGTGGTGATCCCAGGAATGGACGAACTCCAGTAATTTTGAGAAGTTTTGTTTTCCCCGGCAAGGTTTTCTCAGTTTTTTTTTGCTGGTATGTGTGTGCTTATTGTATATTGAAGACGATACCAATTAGTGTAAGGTGCAGTATCGGATTTGCGATCCCAGTGTCCCCAGTCAAGTGTTGGTTCATTTTCTGATTTTTTGGGTTTGCTCGGTCTGAGGTCTCTATTCCAGATTCCCCAACAAATTCTTCCCTCACTTAACGAAGGGTCTTGTCCCCTTGGTGTGCTGAGATGGAATTATTTGCAAAATGTCACCTTTTCCTGCATTATTGGCATTATTGTTGGTATTTGTTTCCCAGGAAATTGGACCAGAGCAGTATATTTTCTAAGAATTGTTGAGATAGTTGTCAACTTTTTGGTTTTCACTCGCCAAGTGCTGGGTTTGATTTAAAATCCCCAAGAGTTTGACCTCTTTCTATATGTTGACTTCTTGATTCCTCAGGAAAGCTATCCCGAGACATCTTTTGTTGGAATAGGTTTGATTCGAGATTTCCCAGTGAAGGCCTCGCTTATTTGATAGAAGTTTTTTCTCCCCGTGCATGCTGAGTTTAACTCATTTACAGAGCATCTCCCTTTCGGTAGTTCTTGCATTTTGTTTTCCCGATAATCAGGCGAGGGCAGTGTTTTATTTAAGAAGTGTTGAATTGATTATTAACTTTTCCGAGTTTTTACTCGCCAAGTGTTCGGTTTGATTTAAAATCCCTATAATTTTTATTTCTTGCTATTATGTTTGAATTTTTTTAAATAAATAAAAAAACCCTCCAAGTTGTTATCCCTATGAGATTTCATACTTTTTCCCCAGAGAAGTTAGTGCAATGCTTACTCTCAATATTGAAGAACGTATCCTTGTTTTCCCAAGTGAAGAATGTATCTGGGTTTCTCCTCTTCGATGTGGTGTTGGTATCTCCCCAATGAAGTCAGCATGAGGTCCTCAGTTGATATCTCGATGATGAGGCACTATCTCCCCTAGTGAAGTCTGTATGGTATTTCTCCATTAAAGTCAGCTCGAAATCCTCAGTTGATGTTCTGCTGATATGATTTCCATTTACCTTATTTGAAATCAGTATTGCAATCCCCAGTAGGAGTGCAGATCGAAAAAACATTTGTGTTCCCCATTGAAGTCTGGGTGCAATTCCCCGGTGAAACCTGGAGAAGGATGTTATATCCATGTATCTGTATTGTTTTGTCGCTATGTTTTGATTACTTCTGGGTTATGTTCCTCCCTGGTGAAGTTAAGATGCGAAATAGGATTTTGTTTCCTCAATTGGTGTTTATTTTTCTTATGGGATGTTCATCCTGGATGTGATTTAGCCGAGTGTTGTTTGTGCCCAAGTTGGTTTGGTCTGGTTACTCCCAATATTATATGTCTGTTTTGTCAGCATATACATGATAGCACACATACATTCATACATAATTCATGCATAGTTAAATTTAGTAAATCATTGCTCATTCGTATTCATTAGTATTTTTTTGACATATTACCCTGTTTTGCAGATTCATGTTGTCCTCTCTCCAATAGAGTGTCAGCCTTAAGCAGAAAGTGTATACTCTTTTAATTTCCCCACTGAGTTATCCCTCGTGGAATATTTTTTATTTAGCCTTCCTGTACAGCTTTTTGTCTGGTTAGATTTGGTTTATTTCTCAAAGGATGTATTTTGGTTGAGTGCTTCACTCCAGTTTATTTTTGGTTTGAATCTTTAATCCTCAGCAATTTTATTATTTTAGATTTCTGCAAGCTTCGAGCCTTGGTTTGAGAATATGCATTTATTTTGCACGAGAAGACCTTTATCTCCTCAGTAGGAATATATTGGCATTCCCCAGGAAGCCATATTGCTTTCTCCAGAAAGTCATTTTTTATAATCCTTCCTATAACAGCAGGTGGTAGTCTCTTTATTTGAGACAGCTTATATATTACCCTTTCCAGGAAGATTTCCTTGGTTAAAGAAGAAGTTGAGACCCGTTCTAGGTGAAATGCCAGAATTTTCGTAAAAAACTTGTTATCTTTTTTCTACCCTCAGTGAACGTTGGTAGTTCATCATTAGTGAACGGCGATGCTATGATATATTTTCTCTCTACCTTCAGTGAAAGCCGGTGGGTCACCATCAGTGAAATTTGGTGATTGTTATCTTTTTGCTACCCTTAGTGAACATTGGTAGTTCATCATCAGTGAACGGCGATGCTATGATATATTTTTTCTCTACCTTCAGTGAAAGTCGGTAGGTCACCATCAGTGAAAGTTGGTGATTGTTATCTTTTTGCTACCCTCAGCAAACGTTGGTAGTTCATCGTCAGTGAACAGCGATGCTATGATATATTTTCTCTCTTACTTCAGTGAAAGTTGGTAGACCACCTTCAGTGAGAGTTAGTAATTGTTATCTTTTTGCTACCCTCAGTGAATGTTGGTAGTTCATGTAGGATCAAGCGCTTACCACTGAGTTAAAAGCAATTGCTTGTAGCCAAGGTGCTACTCTATTTCCTTATAGGGAATCTAACAAGGGGCCTACCTGGCCCACCTAACACACCTGTGTAGGCTCCCATGGGGGGATGTTAAGCCCTTCGAATCCCTAAGGTTGACACTGGATATTTTAATCCAACAATCTCCTCCCCCCCCCCCCCAGTGTCAGCTGGGGGGATTCGAACCCATGACCTTGCTCTGATACCACTTGTAGGATCAAGCACTTACCACTGAGCTAAAATCAATTTCTTGTAGCCAAGGTTCTACTCTATTTCCTTATGGAGAATCTAACAAGGGGCCTACCTGGCCCACCTAACACACCTGTGTAGGAGCCCATCGGGGGATGTTAAGCCCTTCGAATCCCTAAGGTTGACGCTGGATATTTTAATCCAACAATTAATTGAAGGTGGAGAAAACACTTAGAAAGGGGGGGGGGGGGTGAATAAGTTTCTCTTTTTCTTTTTCTTAAAGGCACAACATTAAAGGAAAGACAAGGTTATTTTTATCATGGTTCGTTTGAACTCAAACTACTTTAGTCCACCCGCCAAGGTGATTTCGCCTTTCTCAACAAGGACTTAATCCACTATAATCAACTGATTACAATCACACAACAATTGTTGTGACTAACAATGCACAAGTAAACTTACAAGTGACTCACACCACTAAGACTTAAACTAGTCCTAGTCTACTTGATAAATATGACCAAACTTGGTCTCTTAAGGAACAATTACAAGAGATAAAACTTTACAGATAGTGAACCAAAGTTTGCTTCTAAGAAAGCTATATCACAACTGTGATTTTTCACTAAGAATATTATAGCACAAAGTGTATGAATAATGAATTTGTGAGCTCAGAATTTTTCACATAGCTTTAGCTTCTTTTTGAATTTGTTCAGTTCTATTTAGAACTTCAGTTGTTCATCCTTTCAGTGGTTCTGCAATATTTCGTTAGTTAGCTTGCAATTAATGTTCTTCTATATATAGCATGAAGAAACATGACCGTTGTTGCCTTCAAATGGAGAGCATTAAATGTTTGTGTCGCTTGAGCAAACGACACTATGTAAGAACATGTCTCTTGAAGCTTGACAAGACTTGTTAGATTTTGCATTCTTTCAGAACTTGGCTTCACGTCTTGAATTCAGAACATGCTTGCATATCTTCTAAACAAAGCTTTTCTTGCTAAGTACTTCTGATCAGCGCTTGCTTTCAAATAACATCTGAACAACACTTGCTTTCAAATATCTTCTGAACAACACTTGCTTTCAAATATCTTCTGAACAGCACTTGCTTTCAAATATCTTCTGAACAGCACTTGCTTTAAAAGTACTTCTGAAACATAGCTTACACAGAAACTTGCTAAGCGTTAGAAGATGTATTTAAACAATTATATTACCAGAGTCAGCATCAGCATCAACACTTGCGCTAAAACAAATGGTTCTTCCATCAAAGAACTTCTTCATTTATTTTCAGCTCAGCACATCAAGATGCTTCTGTCAGAACATTATCTGAAACAATTAAATATGTTCATCAAAGTATCAAATATATAAAATATGATTTATTGTCATCATCAAAACTCTGAGATATGATCAGAACTAATCTTGTTCTAACAATCT
Organism: Vicia faba; assembly: GCA_948472305.1. Taxonomy (NCBI): domain Eukaryota; kingdom Viridiplantae; phylum Streptophyta; class Magnoliopsida; order Fabales; family Fabaceae; genus Vicia; species Vicia faba. The sequence goes on from OX451738.1 coordinate 1,029,238,864, forward strand.
CCCCCTTTTTGATGATGACAAAAATATATTCAGATATAGAAATAAATTTGAATAAGAGATAGGAATCTCCCCCTGAAATAAATATTTCTATAAGAAAAACATCCTGAGAATTTTCATCAGAGCTTTGGAATTTTTCTTCTGAGATTTCTTCATCAGGTTCTTTTGAAGATAATGTTCATTTGAAATAAACTTCCAGAGTTTAAATGATACCTACAAAGTTCTTAAAAGCATGGAAAGAAATCTTGTATTTTTTTAGAATGTTTGACTTAGTCCCATAACTGTTAATCAGAGATTAGATCAAAATACTCATTTTCTCCCCCTTTTTGGCATAACCAAAAAGTATATAAAAATAGTTGAAGAGCGTAAAAATTTTATAATAAAAGATTCAGAGGTTCAACAAAACAACAAACAAAAACAAGAAACAGAAAGACACTAAGATTTCTTAGAAACAAGGGCCATAAGAAGATTCTTGATCTCAGATGCAGATTCCTCTTGTTTCATCATCCAGCTTCTGATTTCTTGGTTTGTCTGGTCTTGCTTATCCAAGCGCTCAAGAATAGCTTCGTTATCACTCTTAAGCTCATTCAGAGTATTCATTACAAGTGAATTAGGATCAGAGGATGTAGAAGCTTCAGCAGATACAACCTTTGGAGTAGCAACCGTTGAGTTAGAACGAACAAAAGTTGACAGAAGAGTGCCAAGATCCATCACAAGAGTTGGCACTAGTTCAGGTGCAGCTTTAGCAGAAGGTTGATTCAATAGAACAATTGCCAAAGGATTTGAATCTTCAGAGGATTCTTCAGATTCATCTTCTGAAATGTCCATTTCATCAGCTGGAGCATCAGTAATCATCAGAGAAGACTTCTTGTCCCAAATATCGGCAGCTTCTGACTGAAAGGCATGCAGATGCTTGGAGAAGTTCTCAATCACCTAAGAGTGACATAAATCTTGCAGCTTCAGTGACTCAGCATCTAATGTTCTTCTGAATGTTTCCCACAGAAGATTTGTTGTTGCTGGGTTCACACTTCTGGTACAATCTGCCCTCAGCAGGTCCAACCAAGCTTGAACTTCTGTTAAAAAATTTTGAAAGAATATATTTACATCTGGATGAACAGGTTTAGGAACAACCTTTTTGAAGGTTTTATTTTTCAGAAATTGTAGTGATTCAAAATCAACTACAGTTTTCAAAAAGTTAATTGGTTCAGGATTTTCTGATTGTTCATGAGTTGCTGATTGGTCAGGTTGGTCAAGTTATTCAAAAGGGTCAGGTGTTGCTGATTGATCATGAGGTTTAGATGATGCATGAGTTTGGTGTTCTGGAATGTGAGGAGGTGAAATCACTGGTGAGTCAGGAGTTGGAAGTTGTGGAGATGTGGGTGGTGTGATGCCAGGTGAAATGATTATGGTGTTGTCAGCAGTTGGGGTAGGATTTTGTGTTTGTGTTCTGTTTAAGGCAAAAATGTTTTCAGAAGGTAGGTTGAATGGAGGCTTTAGAGTGGCGATAGGTTCGTTGATTCCTGGTATTCTCCAGAGCCAGCATCATACCATCCAGTAGGTCTGGATGATAATGGTCTGGGAGGAGGTCTAGAAAGGTTTTCAGCAGGTGTTTGAGAGGGTTCTGAGTGAGAGGGTTTTGTTTGTGTTTCAGAATAATCATTATAGTCAAAATTACTAAAGTCTAATAAAACTTGATTTCTTTGAGGATTTTCAGCAATAGGATTAGAGGGTATGGTCAGGTCTATATCAACATCTATGTCTCCAAGGGTTTGTGGTTCAGCAGATGTAGATATATTTTCAGAATCATAAACAGATATAGTTTTAGCTGGTGTACCTGATTTTTTCTTCTTCTTCTGAGGTCTGGCAGAAGGTCCTTCAACAGCTTTGTGTCTTCCTTGGAGCCAAGAAGGATCAATGGGTGTTCCACTTTCTTTATATATTTGAATGTAATACAAGATGATGCATGGGTGATCACCTGAGTTGAACAGTGGAAAATCATCAATTGGAATCTTCCTTCTCTTAATAGTTGCTAACCCAAAAGGCATCGGTTCTATCAGCAGCTTGTCTATAATCTTCCTCTTCACTAAGTTCTTGCCAGTCAGAGCCTTTCCATAAGTAGGCTCTAACTCCCCCAGCAGATTAGCTTCATCCAGGTGAGCAATCAGACCATTCTCAGTCAGAATGTCTGAAATCAGTCTCCCTATTGGAATCCAATTCCTTTTGGATTTTGGGTTCTTCATTCTTTCTGATTCTCTCGTTTCTTTCACATGACTCCAGATATGATCAAACAAGAGATATGGTAAATCAATTTTGATATTTGTTCCAAGACAGAACAACAAGTATTGTTGGTCAGCATTTATATAGTCTGGAGAGCTAGTTTCCTTCCTATGATGAATGCAACCATGGATTATTCTTGCCCATATCTTGTACTTATTTTTCAAGTCTCTGACCTTTGAAGACCCTTGCCCATTTGTAAAGATTTCAGCATAAACCTTTGACATTTCCATTCTTCCATTAGCAATTCCAGTTACTCCAGTTCCTTCAAAACCTAGAAGTTTTCTGATTAGGTTTCCAGTAATGGAGATTTCCTTACCCATCACGAAAGAGAGGATGACCTTTGGAGAAGCAATTGCATGTATCCAGAATTCTTTAACAAGGTGTGGAAAGACTGGACCAACTAGACGGTCGAAGAAGTTTCCCCGATCTTGAAACTCAATAGCGGGAAGAAGATCAAAACCATTAGCTTTAAGATTCTCAAAGTCCACCATTATTTCACTTATAACCTCTAAGCTATCCACTGGAATGAGAGCGGTTCTCTCAGGAACAATGTATTGCTCAAATTGAAAGTTCTTAGAATGAGCAGAGGAGGAAGCCATTTGAGAAATTAGGTTTGATAGAAGAAAAATCGGTTTCAGAGAAAAATACACAGAAACGTTTGAGCTTTGAAAGAGACGGTAAAAATGACAAAGGCTTTTACAAAGGTATTTATATGAAGAATTTTCAGAAATAGGTTAAAAATAAAACTGAAAAAAATATTTAATAAAAATTTAATTAAAAAGAATCTAATCATGACTTAGCATTTAATGAAATTGAAAAGTTAGGGGAAAGAGTGAGAATTTAATCAAATCATAACAGTTACCTAGAACGGCGTCAATAGCTTAGCACGCGTGACCTTTCAGAAACACACCAAGTGTTCATCTCGTGAAGGTTACATGGGACAACTGTTTGATCTAATGAACTTCTGAGTATCATAAAGATTAAAATCTTCTGACTGACTTTTCATTCAGATCATCTGAGAACTCATCTTTTCTGAGTGGGTTGTTCAGAGATTCTGAGATTATCCAGAGCATTGTCAAGAGGATGATCTTTTGAGTCTTCCTTTGCTTCTGACTTTTCAGAGTTTGAGGGATGATCTTCTGTACCTACAGAAAAATCAATTAGCTTTGGCTATTGCTGGCCAAGCTTATCAGCAAACCTGAATTTGATTGATTCTTCAACAATCAGAGTTTCTGTGTTGTATATTCTATAGCCTTTTGAGCATTCAGAATATCCAAGAAGAAAACACCTTTGTGCTTTAGAATCAAACTTGTTCAGAATAAAAACAAGTACATCCAAAAATATTGAAATATGAGATGTTTCTAGTGGCCTAGAGGAAGAATCAACATTTTATGATTTAAAAGAAAGTTCTGAAAACTTTCCTTTTAGACATGCTTCGTTCATAGCTTCTGATGTTGTATTTCCATTCATGTTTCCAATAGTTTCAGAGCCAGTAATCTTCTGTTTCTGATTGCCTCTGAAACCTTAGAATCTTTTAGATTCCCGACCTTGGAACATATGCTTTCTTTCCTCCATGAGTAGAGAGCATCCAGAGTCTAGGTGTTAGTACTGGAGTATCAACCTTGTTGTTAAAAATATCTGCAACATAGATGATTTTGTCTTTTGGTACCCATATCTTTTTGGGTCCTCTTGGGTTAGAGTATTTAAAGTTCTGTTTGAACTTTGGATTAACATAGGAGTTTCCAGAGTGAGATGTATATTTAATATGATGTGTGTGCCCAGTGGTGAAGTGAGAATAGAGAGGAGTACGTTTGATAACCAGATCCTTAACTTTCTTAGGCTGAGTTAATTTGCCTTTGTATCCTATACCTATTCTGTCTTTCTTGCTAACTCCATAGATCATTGAATCCATTTTGCTTCTATCTATGTTTTTAGATAGAAACTTCTGAAAGCTTTGATCATATTTCTTTATGATCTTATCAGCATTACTAGGATCTTCTGAGATTATTTCCTTCTGAGAGTTTTGTAGATCATTTTCTAGTTTTGAAATCTTTTCTTTTAACTCAGAGTTTTCTGATCTCAGACTCTTAGTTACTTCAGAGTCAGAAGCAAGATCCTTTTTCAGATTCCTGAATCTAACTCGAAGCATATGATATCTTTCCATAATTTCACTCAGACTTTCTCTTAGTTCAGCTTTAGTGAAATTAACAGTGAAGTCAGGGAATACCTCTTCAATGTCTGATTCTAATTCTGATTCAGATTATGAAGATTCGGAGACATCTGATAAGTTGTCAGTTTGAGATATATTGGCTTGTTTTTCATCTTAATTTGTTCCGTCTTCGGAAGATTCAGAATCATCCCATGTTGCCATAAGACTTTTCTTCTTTTCCTTAACTAACTTCCCTTTATGTTTCTCCTTCTGAAGCCATGGACACTCACTTTTGTAGTGACCTTGTTTATTGCATTCATAGCAGGTAATGATTCTGTTACTTGATATTTTATGTCTAGAGGTTTGTTCATAGTCATTTCCTGTTCTTCTGGAGTTTCTGAAATTCTTCTGCTTGTGCTTCCACAGCTGATTAATCCTTTTGGAGAGCAAGGATAGTTCATCTTCTTCTGAAGCAAATTCTTCAGAGTTTTCTTCTTTACCCTGAAAAGCTTTAGTTTCATATTTTATAATTGATTTAAGGGCAATGAACTTACCTTTATGTTGAGGCTCGTGCTCATCAAGTTCTATCTCATGACTTCTGAGAGCACTGATGAGTTCTTCAAGAGACACGTTGTTCAGATCTTTTGAAACTTTGAAAGCAGTGACCATAGGTGCCCATCTTCTGTGTATGCTTCTGATGATCTTCTTAACGTGATCTGCCTTAGAATATCCCTTGTTCAGAACTCTCAAGCCAGCAATCAGAGTTTGGAACCTTGAGAACATATCTTCTATAGATTCACTTTCTTTCATCTTGAAGGCTTCATACTTTTGGACGAGAGCCATAGCTTTAGACTCCTTCACTTGAGCATTTCCTTCATAAGTCATTTTAAGAGACTCAAACATATCATGTGCAGTATCTCTATTTGTAGTTTTTTCATATTCCACTTTAGAGATAACATTTAGAAAAATATTTCTAGCTCTATGATGATTTTTGAAATCAGCTTTTTGTTGTCTATCCATATTTTTCCTATCAATCATATTTCCTTCTGAGTTAGTAGGATGTGTGTAACCATCCAAGACTATATCCCATAAATCACAATCATGACCTAGAAAGAAACTTTCTAGTCTATCTTTCCAATAATCAAAATCTTCTCCATCAAATACAGGAGGTTTGTTGTAACTATTGTTGTTTTGCTCAGTAGCCATTTGTGTTTTCTTCTGGATCTTTTCCTGACACGGTTAAGTGTTGAGCTCAGAGTCAAGCTCTGATACTAATTGAAGGTGGAGAAAACACTTAGAAGGGGGTGGGGGGTGTTGGTGTAAGCCCTAGAGGCCAATACTTTTGGTACTTGTATCGAATTATTTATTAATAATAAAAGGCATTTCTTTATTATGTTTGCTTTCCAAAATAATAAAGTCCCTAGAATGGTTTATTAGTTTAATGAAATGTTAAGTGTGACTTAATCATGAGATTCCATTAAACATAAGAAACTATTCTTAAAGTATCCGTAGTCAAGCTTTAATGTGAAGTGGGATAACATTAAAGCATTAAGATTATTATGAAGATAGATTGATGATCGCATCTCATGGATCATAGATAAGGAGTTATCAAGTCTTGACATAAGTATAAATATTAGGAGTAATATTTATACTGGATTGACCCGCTATGAGAATACTACATAGAATGTTATGCAAAGTGTCATAAGTTATTCTCATGATGATAATGGTGTATACCACCCTTCGACCTGAAACCACTATGGACCCTATATGTAGAGTCAAGTACTTTATTGCTGATCAAACGTCATCCGTAACTGGATGACTATAAAGAAGGTTGATGGGTACTTTACAAAGCATGCTAAGGGACATGAGTGACCTAGATGGAATTTGCTCATCCTGCATAACAGGATAAATGTCTAAGGGCCCAAATATTGAACTGGACAAGGGTGATACAGTGTATGCCTTGTGTTCAATATAGACATGAGGGCAAAAGGGTAATTGTACAACACAAATATTATCACAGAAAAGGTTTGGTCAGATCACATGACATTTTCGTGACTTGGGTAACAGTGATGTGTTGCTAGATACCGCTCACTGTTTATTATATTAAATGTGTGATTTAATATAATTGCCAACGTCGCGAAAACCTACAGGGTCACACACATAAGGACAGGTTGATGAGAGATAGAATAAATAAGGAACACCGTAAGGTACAGTGCACTTAAGTGTAATACGGAAAGTGGTAAGGTACCACGTGGATAAGTGATATATGGTACATCATATAGTATGATGTCCATAAGCTTAATTGGGCTTTTAGTTTGTAGCCCACACGAGTGATTCTATAAATAGATCCCTTGTGATGAAGCAATTTCACTTGATGCAATTTCGTTTTTGATTCTCTATCTCACTCAAAGTTTCCGTTCGTGATCAGCTAGCACTGTGACCGGAAGCGATCTGTTCGTGTGGACTGAGTAGAGGCGTTGTTCTTCATCAACGCTCGTGATCACAACATCAAAGGTCTGAATCGCCACAAGAGGTAAATATTTCTATCATTGACCATGCTCATTCGTAAGGATCTCTAAAGGAAAATTTTAAATTCCGCTGCGTTTTTTATCGCAATTTTTTTTCAGTGGTATTAGAGCCACTTACGAAACCATGGATCTGATAGTTGTTTATATTCTATATTTTCTGTTTTGATTCGATTAAAACCAGAATGAATTGAATAATAAACGATTAATTAAATTTGGCATCTGTTGTGTACGATTTGGATGATTGATGTTGACTATGCTTCGGAATCCGACATTAGTATGGTGAAGCAGCGATACATCGATCGTCCATAGGTTACACAAATAAGATCGATCACTTTTATATATGATATAAGTAAATCTGATGCAACGATGGTATATGGGATATACTGTTTCTGTTTCGTTCATTCAAACACTTGATGATTGTTATTCCTTTGACCGATCACTGTTCATATGCTTCAGAATCCGACATTAGTATGGTGAAGCAATGGCATGTGATTAATCATACTGAATTATCAATCGAGATGTGTTTGACAGTATGAAACTGTTGCATTAGGGTTCATGACGGCACAAGGGTTGTGTTGTTGCAGAGTTATGCGATTAGGGTTGTGAATGCACAAGAGTTGTGCGAAAATGACGCTGATTTCAAATGAATTGTTCATTAAAATTTTGTGTCGGGGCGCTGCCTCTCGCAACCCCGCAAAGGGGCGCTGCCCCCTTGACCCCCGTCCGCTGAACGGTCAGCGGAACCACTATCCGCTGACCAGGCAGCGGAACCCCCGGCTAACTCTGCGTAGTGTGATCAATCGTCGAAATTTAATTTGCCTTTTTTTTTAATTAACAAAATTTAAACTAATAATAAAAGTGTGTTTATTATTATTGTCTTGTGGTGATCAGTTATGGCCTTAGTTTTTTTTTCCTTTATTTTGTTTTGGGATTGTAAAATACGGCCTGCGTGTCGTGCCTCTCTCTAAAATTCTTGATGTAACTTCTTTTCTCATCTCACTCCCTCGTATGTAAAACGAGTTTCTTTTATGTAATGTAATGTTATGAAGAAAGAGAAGAATACAATATCAAAGGAGGATAACCTTGGAGATCTTGCTTGGAGAAGTTTAGATCGTTATTAGGTTAGCTTAGGTTCTCTCATTGGCTTGGGAGAACGATTGCGCTAGGGGCCATAACCGTATCCTTTTATGTATATTGATGCATGTGTTTGTATGTTGATGCATGAGAGAGACGAATTGCATGTTAAGCCGGTGAGATCAAACTAATAACAAAATCCCTCAAGTTAAATATTAAGTTCATGCTTTCCAAGTTTTAGCACTCATCAAGACTAGTATCGAACAATGTAGGTTTCGCCTACGTGGGGTGCATGTTCTATATTAGTAAGGTGCGATGGGATAATTGTAATATCCAACTGCTAAAACAATGGGTCAAACTTAACTAAACACATTATAATAAGATTATACATGTTTAGAAGCAAGAGTTGGGAATGATTCATATGATGAATTAGAATAAGGAGTTATTCACCCAACTGAAAATATTCGAGAGTTGTATGAGATACAATTGGAAGGAGTTCCTACCTAAATAACCTAGTTTTGTGTAATCATCCTAACGTTGACTTAGAACGAAGTGAAATGTGGATCTCGACCCACTAGAAAGTCTTCCAACGGGATTTTTCGAATCAAATGATGAGGGTCATTTGGTTTGAGTAAAATAGTGGGATCATATTTGATTAAAGGCCTAATTAAATATGTGTTTTAATGATACTTATATTTTCATTTTTTTGTAGATTACCATGACAACAAACAACCATATTTTGCGATCAATCCTAGATAAGGAAAAATTGTCTGGGACAAATTTCCTGGATTGGCACCGAAATCTGAGGATTGTCCTCAAGCACGATAAGAAGCTATATGTCTTGGAGACACCTGTTCCTGAAGAGGAAATGCCTAGTTCGGCACCTAAGGCAGAAAGAGATGCTTATAAGAAGCATCTTGATGATGCTAACGAAGTCGCTTGTCTCATGCTAGCTACTATGAACTCGGAGTTGCAAAAGCAACACGAGAACATGTTAGCGTTCGATATGATCAGACATCTGAAAATGATCTATCAAGAGCAGGCAAGAAATGAGAGGTTTCAGGTTTCAAAGGCCCTTTTTAATAGCAAGTTATCTGAGGGAAACCCTGTAGGTCCCCATGTACTCAAAATGATTGGGTGTGTGGAGAACCTTGAAAGGTTAGGGTTTCCGCTTGGAAAGGAACTTGCAACTGATTTTATCTTGCAATCGTTGCCAGATAGCTTTAATCAGTTTGTCATGAATTTTAACATGAATGACATGGATAAGAGTCTTCCAGAATTGCTAAGCATGTTGAAAACTGCTGAGCAGAATATGAAGACAAAAGGGAAGTCCATTATGATGGTCAGTAATGGAAAGAAGCTGAACAAGAGGCCTACCAAGCAGGTTGGTAAAGGGAAAGGCAAGGAAGTTGCCAAGCCTAAACCTACGGTTCCTGCTTTGAAGCCTAGTGGAGGCATAGCAAAGGAGGGCACTTGCTTCCATTGCGGTAAGACCGGACATTGGAAGAGAAACTGCCCAAAGTACCTGGAAGATAAGAACAATGGAGTAGGGACTTCAAATTCAGGTATTTTTGTTATTGAAATTAATTTATCTACTTCTGCATCATGGGTATTAGATACTGGATGCGATTCTCACATTTGTACTAATGTGCATGGGCTAAAAAGGAGTAGAGATTTGGCAAAAGGTGAAGTTGACCTACGAGTTGGAAATGGAGCAAAGGTTGTTGCTTTAGCCGTAGGAACTTATGTTTTGACTTTACCTAGTGGTTTAATAATTCAGTTAGAGAACTGTTATTATGTACCTGCAATTAGTAGGAATATTATTTCCGTTTCTTGTTTGGACAAGTTTGGTTTTTCATTTATAATAAAGAACAATTGTTGCTCTATTTATTTGAATGATATATTCTATGCTTCTGCACAAATGAACAATGGACTATATGTCCTTGATCTTAAAATGCCAATTTATAACATTAATACTAAACGAATTAAACCTAATGAGTTAAATCCAAGCTACCTTTGGCACTGTCGCTTAGGCCACATAAATGAGAAACGCATTTCCAAACTCCATAAAGATGGACTCTTGGACTCTTTTGATTATGAATCATATGAGACATGCAGATCTTGTTTAATTGGAAAGATGACAAAGTCCCCATTCACAGGAAAAGGTGAAAGGGCTAATGATCTTTTGGCCCTCATACATACTGATGTATGTGGACCACTGAACATACCAGCCAGAGGAGGTTTTCAATACTTCATCACATTTACTGATGATTTCAGTAGATGTGGTTATGTGTATTTAATGAAACACAAATCTGAAACCTTTGAAAAATTCAAGGAGTTCAAGAATGAAGTACAAAACCAACTAGGCAAGAATATTAAATTTCTTCGATCAGATCGAGGCGGTGAATATTTAAGCCTAGAGTTTGATGACCATCTAAAGGAATGTGGGATTTTATCCCAACTTACTCCTCCCAGAACACCACAATGGAATGGTGTATCTGAGAGAAGAAATTGAACCTTGTTAGACATGGTCCGATCCATGATGAGTCACGCCGATCTTCCGAACTCCTTTTGGGGACATGCACTATTGACTGCAGCTTACACACTTAACCGGGTTCCATCCAAAAAGGTTGAGAAGACACCATATGAGATATGGAGTGGTAAGAAACCACATATGTCTTACATGAAGATTTGGGGTTGCGAAGTTTATGTGAAACGACAAATTTCAACTAAGCTTGAGCCCAAATCTGACAAATGCTTATTTGTGGGGTATCCTAAAGAAACAAGAGGGTATTACTTCTACAATCCTTTTAAGGGCAAAGTGTTTGTCGCTCGAACTGGAGTTTTTCTGGAAAAGGATTTTATTTCCAAAAGAATCAGTGGGAGGAAAATAGAGCTTGAAGAAATTCAAGAACCACAAAGCATTGATACACCTATGGAGGAATTAGAGCAGGAAACACAAGTAGTTGTGGAAGAGCAACCTGCTCAAGTAGAACAAGACAAGCGTAGGTCAAGCAGGATACGTCAACAACCTGAGAGATATGGATATCTCATAAGTGATCAGGGTGATGTATTAATCATGGATCAAGATGAGCCTGTGACCTACCAAGAGGCCATAACTGGTCCTGAGTCCGAGAAGTGTCTAGAAGCCATGAAATCTGAAATGGATTCCATGTACACAAACCAGGTTTGGACCTTGGTAGAGCCTCCTATAGGAGTTAACCCTATAGGATGCAAGTGGGTCTTCAAAAAGAAGACTGACATGGATGGTAAGGTACATACCTATAAGGCAAGACTGGTTGCAAAAGGCTATAAACAAATTCATGGGGTTGACTATGATGAAACCTTTTCACCAGTTGCAATGCTTAAATCTGTTCGGATTTTACTTGCTATCGCTGCATATCATGATTATGAAATATGGCAGATGGATGTCAAAACTGCTTTCCTTAATGGGAATCTTCTTGAGGATGTGTACATGACACAACCTGAAGGATTTGACATACCAGAAGAAGCCCAAAAGATATGTAAGTTACAGCGATCAATTTATGGATTGAAGCAAGCTTCTAGAAGCTGGAATCTTCGTTTTGATGAAACAATAAAACAATATGGATTCATCAAGAATGAAGATGAGCCTTGTGTCTACAAGAAGGTTAGTGGGAGCATGATCGTATTCCTGGTATTATATGTAGATGACATATTACTCATTGGAAATGATGTCCCTACCTTGCAACAAGTGAAGACTTGGTTAGGGAAATGCTTTTCAATGAAGGAACTAGGTAAAGCAACCTATATATTAGGAATCAGGATCTATAGAGATAGGTCACAAAAATTGCTTGGCCTAAGTCAGAGTACATACATAGAAAAAGTGTTGAGACGCTTTAATATTCATGATTCCAAGAAAGGATTCATACCTATGCAACATGGCATGTGTCTGTCAAAAACACAATCCCCTTCAAGTAAGGAAGAAAGGGATCGCGTGGATAAGATTACATATGCATCTGCAATAGGATCTATCATGTATGCCATGCTATATACTCGACCAGATGTCTCGTATTCTTTAAGTGCAACGAGTAGGTACCAGTCTAATCCCGGTGATGCTCATTGGGTAGCTGTCAAGAATATCCTTAAGTACTTGAGAAGGACTAAGGACTCATTCTTGATATATGGAGGTCAGGAAGAGCTTGTTGTAATTGGATACACCGATGCTAGCTTCCATACAGATAAGGATGACTTTAGATCGCAATCTGGTTATGTATTTTGTTTAAATGGTGGCGCTTTGAGCTGGAAAAGTTCAAAGCAAGATACAGTTGTTGATTCTACAACTGAGGCTGAGTATATTGTTGCCTCAACTGCAGCAAAGGAAGCTGTTTGGATCAAGAAGTTCATTAGTGAACTTGGCATAGTCCATAGCATTGTGGATCCCATTGATCTCTATTGTGATAACAATGGTGCTATCGCACAAGCTAAGGAGCCTAGATCTCACCAACGATCCAAACACATACTTAAGCGTTATCATCTCATTCGAGAGATAATCGATCGGGGAGATGTGAAAATATGCAGAGTACCTACACTTGACAATGTTGCTGACCCATTAACAAAGCCTCTTGCGCAGCTGAAGCATGATGGACATACTAGATCTATGGGTATTAGGGGTATGCCTGATTGGCTCTAGTGCTAGTGGGAGATTGTTGGTGTAAGCCCTAGAGGCCAATACTTTTGGTACTTGTATCGAATTATTTATTAATAATAAAAGGCATTTCTTTATTATGTTTGCTTTCCAAAATAATAAAGTCCCTAGAATGGTTTATTAGTTTAATGAAATGTTAAGTGTGACTTAATCATGAGATCCCATTAAACATAAGAAACTATTCTTAAAGTATCTGTAGTCAAGCTTTAATGTGAAGTGGGATAACATTAAAGCATTAAGATTATTATGAAGATAGATTAATGATCACATCTCATGGATCATAGATAAGGAGTTATCAAGTCTTGACATAGGTATAAATATTAGGAGTAATATTTATACTGGATTGACCCGCTATGAGAATACTACATAGAATGTTATGCAAAGTGTCATAAGTTATTCTCATGATGATAATGGTGTATACCACCCTTCAACCTGAAACCACTATGGACCCTAGATGTAGAGTCAAGTACTTTATTGCTGATCAAACGTCATTCATAACTGGATGACTATAAAGAAGGTTGATGGATACTTTACAGAGCATGCTAAGGGACATGAGTGACCTAGATGGAATTTGCTCATCCTGCATAACAGGATAAATGTCTAAGGGCCCAAATATTGAACTGGACAAGGGTGACACAGTGTATGCCTTGTGTTCAATATAGACATGAGGGCAAAAGGGTAATTGTACAACACAAATATTATCACGGAAAAGGTTTGGTCAGATCACATGACATTTTCGTGACTTGGGTAACAGTGATGTGTTGCTAGATACCGCTCATTGTTTATTATATTAAATGTGTGATTTAATATAATTGCCAACATCGCGAAAACCTACAGGGTCACACACATAAGGACAGGTTGATGAGAGATAGAATAAATAAGGAACACCGTAAGGTACGGTGCACTTAAGTGTAATACGGAAAGTGGTAAGGTACCACGTGGATAAGTGATATATGGTACATCATAAGGTATGATGTCCATAAGATTAATTGGGCTTTTAGCTTATAGCCTTAATTGGGCTTTTAGTTTGTAGCCCACACGAGTGATTCTATAAATAGATCCCTTGTGATGAAGCAATTTCACTTGATGCAATTTCGTTTTTGATTCTCTATCTCACTCAAAGTTTCTGTTCGTGATCAGCTAGCACTGTGACCAGAAGCGATCTGTTCGTGTGGACTGAGTAGAGGCGTTGTTCTTCATCATCGCTCGTGATCACAACATCAAAGGTCTGAATCGCCACAAGAGGTAAATATTTCTATCACTGACCATGCTCATTCGTAAGGATCGCTAAAGGAAAATTTTAAATTCCGCTGCGTTTTTTATCGCAATTTTCCTTCAGGGGGGGGGGGTGAATAAGTTTCTCTTTTTCTTTTTCTTAAAGGCACAATAATAAAGGAAAGACAAGGTTATTTTTATCCTGGTTCGTTTAAACTCAAACTACTCCAGTCCACCCACCAAGGTGATTTCGCCTTTCTCAACAAGGACTTAATCCACTATAATCAACTGATTACAATCACACAACAACTGTTGTGACTAACAATGCACAAGTAAACTTACAAGTGACTCACGCCACTAAGACTTAAACTAGTCCTAGTCTACTTGAGAAATCTGACCAAACTTGGTCTCTCAAGGAACAATTACAAGAGATAAAACTTTACACATAGTGAAACAAAGTTTGCTTCTAAGAAAGCTATATCACAACTGTGATTTTTCACTAAGAATATTATAGCACAAAGTGTATGAATAATGAATTTGTGAGCCCATAATTTTTCACGTAGCTTTAGCTTCTTTTTGAATTTGTTCAGTTCTATTCAGAACTTCAGTTGTTCAGCCTTTCAGTGGTTCTGCAATATTTCGTTAGTTGGCTTGCAATTAATGTTCTTCTATATATAGCATGAAGAAACATGATCGTTTCTGCCTTCAAATGGAGAGAATTAAATGTTTGCGTGTTTCCTTGCACTATTCCATTTTCCAATGCACTAGCGTAGACACTTGAGTGCATGTAGCCGTCTTTGCATTAAATGAGAAAACGGAACTATGTAAGAACATGTCTCCTGAAGCTTGACAAGACTTGTTAGCTTTTTCATTCTTTCAGAACTTGGCTTCACGTCTTGAATTCAGAACATGCTTGCATATCTTATAAACAACACTTTGCTTGCTAAGTACTTCTGATCAGCGCTTGCTTTCAAATAACTTCTGAACAACACTTGCTTTCAAATATATTCTGAACAACACTTGCTTTCAAATATCTCCTGAACAGTACTTGCTTTCAAATATCTTCTAAAAAACACTTGCTTTCAAATATCTTCTGAACAACACTTGCTTTCAAAGTACTTCTGAAACATAGCTTACACATAAACTTGCTAAGCGTTAGAAGATGTATTTAAACAATTATCTTACTAGAGTCAACATCAGCACTTGCGCTAAAACAAATGGTTCTTCCATCAAAGAACTTCTTCATTTATTTTCAGCTCAGCACATTAAGATGCTTCTGTCAGAACATTATGTGAAATAATTAAATATGTTCATCAGAGTATCAAATATATAAAATATAATTTATTGTTATCATCAAACTCTGAGATATGATCAGAACTAATCTTGTTCTAACAGTTCATCGTCAGTGAATGACGATGCTATGATATATTTTCTCTCTACCTTCAGTGAAATTTGGTAGATCACCTTCAGTGAAAGCTGGTAATTGTTATTTTTTGCTACCCTCAGTGAACATTGGTAGTTCATCGTCAGTGAACGGCGATGCTATGATATATTCTCACTACCCTCAGTGAAAATTGGTAGATCCCCTTCAGTGAAAGTAGGTAGGTCACCATCAATGAAAGTTGGTGATTGTTATCTTTTTGCTACCCTCAGTGAACGTTGGTAGTTCATCGTCAGTAAACGGAGATGCTATGGTGTATTTTCTCTCTACCTTCAGTGAAAGTTGGTAGATCACCTTAAGTGAAAGTTGGTGATTGTTATATTTTTGCTACCCTCAGTGAACGTTGGTAGTTCACTGTCAGTGAACGGTGGTGCTATGATATATCATTTTCCTCTACCTTCAGTGAAATTTAGTAGTCCATCGTCAGTGAACGTCGATGATTCTTTCTCTCTACCTTCGGTGAATATTGGTAGCTCCCCGTCAATAAACGTCGGTGTTATTATTCTTTTCTCTTTCTACCTTCAGTGAACATTGGTAGTTTCGCCTTCAGTAAAAGTTGGTGTATCCTTTGAATTTTTACCATCCTCTTTGAGTTGGGTCTTTTGATCCACCAGTGACTTACATTCCTGGTTGGGTTTCCCTTTTGATCCTTATTTCCTTTTCTACATCCCCAGTGGTGTTTTGCGTCCCTTTGAATTTGTTCATATGATTCATACTCATAAGCATTACATGGCATCTTAGGGCCAAAAATAAGGTTTGTTTTATATTTAAGTATCTTCGATCGCGTCGACACGGAGATTTTTTTAACCTTCGTATCTTCGGATAGAAGAAACTTAAATAAGGGCAGTTGTTGCACCCCAATTTTTTCCCCTAAGATCCCTTCATCATACCATATTGATTCAATCATAACAAGGTCATATTAGGGCTTTTGGTTCTCCTCCTTGTCTTTAGCTTTGCTCTTTGAGGAATCACCAAGTACCTTGACTTGTTTTTCTTTTGCGATCATGCATGATTTGTTTTGACTTTCCTTTTAATTAATAAAGTGCAATGTTGGTTTGTCTTACTTGTTAATAATGTAGGCAAAGGCAATGAGGCTTAGCAAGTTGATAAATGGGTTCATGAGTTTATTTCTATGTTGTAGTCAATAAAGTTGGAGAAGTTCAAACTTCACCATTGAAGTTATTTTGGAAGAAATGTCATGTCAAGGTTTATCTTGGTTCACCACATTTCAAACTTATCAAAATTGATTCAAAAGTACAAGGGGTTGATTGAAGAATTTGTCATGGTTGGACAAAGCCTTGTTTCCCATTGGTCACCAGTGCATATTTCTCTCATTTCTTAAGATATGGAAGTGGTTTTGGTGGCTATGAGTTCTCATTATCATCCTCAAAAACTTCTATTTACAAAGCAAGAGTGTTAGTACAAGAAGGTTGTTCAAAATTGTGAAAGTTCCTCAAAGCATTTTCTTGATCTAGGAGCTAGGGTTTTGAACTTCAAAGAAGCATATCTTGCTCATATTTTGGTATTTTTGAGTGATTCCAAATACATATTTCTCTTCAAAGGATTATTAACAAATCACTTCAAACGTTTCAAGGAGTTTTCATGTGGAAGAAGCTTGATGATGAAGAAATATTACAAGTCCTCCAGATGAACCCCCATTTTTCCATGTGTGACTCCAAATGATCATAACTTGGTCAATTTTTATCACCTTGAGCCCACTCTTTTTCCATAATGATCTTGGGGATGTGAAATTTATTCCTTATTTTACATGAAAAGTGATAAAATGGGTGGAAGATGCCCTAAGGATACAAACGATTATAGGTCATTTCATGATTTTTTGCCAATTTCAACAATTCATAACTCTCTCAATTTTTGGATATTTTGAATGGTTCAAGTCCTAAAATATCATTCAAGAGGTCTATTTCATACCATATATTTTAGTCAAGAGAAATTTCCAAGTGGAAGTCCATGTGTCGATGCAAAACATTAAAGGTCACTTTTGAAGAAAAACTTGAAATATTTCTAAGTATGGAAAGTCAACCTTTTTCCCCAACTTTGACTCATTGCAACTTTCAGCTCAAATATCTATTTGACTCCATTCTTTTTCCATTACAAAACTTGTAATCTCATCTTTCTAAAGCATCAAGAATCAGGCCCTAAGACCCCTTGAGGTGAGAATGCCATTATTTTGAACTTGGTAACTTGAAACTGAAGTTTCTTCAAAAGTCAGAATTTGAAATCCTTGATTTAGCTTCTAAACACATTGTTTCTACGCGTTTTTGCTTCTAAACATGTTTAGTGAACTACCAGAAGTGATTAGCATAGTAAAACACGCGTTTTGGATGAGTTTTGATCAAAGTAGAAGTCGCACTTTTCTTGTTTGCAACTTCACACGATTTCCCTCCAAACTTCATCATTTCACACGCTTGAACACTCCATTTGATTCCATATAAATAGAGGGTCGTCCCTCATTCATTTCTTCAAGATTTAACAGCCATAATCACTCTGCCAAACTAGCTCCACAACTCAATTTTCTGTAACTTCGAAATCAGTGTTCAAGCCTTTTTCAATCCAATTTTTCCATCAATTCACCTTCCTTGATCTTCCCTGAAGCTAACCATATAATTACCTTCAAGAATCGTGACCTATATTGATCCATAGAAGTCCAGTTTCAGAGCTCTGCAACTCAATTTCAATAGGTAGATTTCTCCATCAATTCTTTAAAACTTTGATATCATTGTGAAGCTCTCATTGCCCTGGTTCTAGTTGTAACACTTGCTTTTATCTGGAAACATGTTTTGACCATGAATTTTCAAATCCCTTTTCAAATCTTTCCTTCCAAATTGCTAGAGCTACAGTTTATATAAATTTGTTGCTGAGGTGTGGTTGTCTTCGTCTTGAAGAGACGAAGCGAGTGGCATATGTCTCATGCTCTAATTTTACAGATTGAGCAACCTGGTTATGGGACTGGCTGGAGGTTGAAGATGACCCACTTGACATGTTTACTAACGCGTTTTGACATTGATTAGATGGCCCATATTTTTTTGGTTTGATATTTTATTTTCTGATTTTTATTTTAATTGTTTTAAACTTCAAAAACTCATAGAAAATTCATTTTTAGTCCAAAAAATCTGAAAAAATAATGAAAAATATTTTTGATTTTTCTCTTTCTGATTTTTATTTTTTCATAATTTTATTTTGTGTTTTGATATTTTTTATAAATTTTCACTTTATTTGAATTGTTTTAAATTTTTAAAAATACTTTTATGCATTTTTTAATTCTGAAAAAAATATGGAATGACCCAATGATATTGTGACAAATATTGGTGACCTCATTTATTTTTTATTTCTTACTTTCTTATTTTTTTTTATCATTTTTGGTTTATTTTACTCATTTCTTTTAATTTTAAAAATAGTTTATGACTTTAAAAAAATACCAAAAAAATTTTAAAAATATTTGAGTTCATTTCTGATTTTTCTATTGTCTTACTTAATATTTCTTGATTACTTTGAACATAGTTGATATTTTTATTTCTTATTTCTATTTTAAAACATTTTTAAAACCTTTTTAATGTATATATTAAATGCAATATTATTTTGTGGTTATTTTTTGGCTGATCTTAGATTAAATTTTTTATCATGAATTTTATTAACATCATTGGATCCATGGTGTTGAGTCTAATTCCACAAAAATGGATGAATAATTTTAATAATAGTTTGATTAAATTTTAATTCAAATGTGGTTTATATTCTTTCCCACCCATCTTCATCCCTTTCTTATTGCACAAAGTGTTATTGGAGCATGATCTTCATATCATGTCTCAAAATAAATGGTGCATAGATTTCTATTGACCGGGTTCAAAGTAGGTGCGACTTCTATATAAGTCCACTTACGATTGCTTAACATAGCGCTAAATTTTGTCCTGATTCGAATATGTGGTCATTTGTGGCCCAAACCTATGTTTGCAAGTCCAAGTATGTTAATTTGATCTCTTTGATCCAATAACCTTGAGATTCATTGTGTGGAGGCTTTGGTTCTACCAATCCTCTAATGGATCTTCATCAATTTTGGTCAACGCGGATCACTTTAACATCGTTGATCATTACATGTTACTTTTGAGGATTCCAAATGGATGATATACTTGACAAAAAGGAAATGCTACTTGTTGTGTGGAGGCTTTGATTCTACCAATCCTCTAATAAGTTCCAAATACAAGTTTCAAGATGGTCATCCAACTAACCACTAATTGTTAAATTTTTTTACTTTATGCTTTTATTTTTTATGCTTTGTGTACCATTTACTTTAAGCATTACATTTCATGTCATTTTTATTTTGCTCACTTGAGCATTTACTTTCTTGTCATTTTTATTTTTGCTCACTTGAGCTTTTCTTTTCTCTTCTAATACACCTAATAATCAACATGAACCATAAAAACCTTTAATGATATTTGGACTATTTGGTTACTATCCTTGGCATTATTGAGTATTGGACTTCTTGGACTTAGGATTAGAAACTTTGGCCTATGTTGGAGACCTTGTGGCCTTATTTGATATTTTGTCTGGAGTTCTTGAGGTTTATCTCAAGACATTGGGTTGTTTGTTTGTTTTGTGTGCAGGTTATTGTGATTACACTCTTTGTTTGTAATCTGGAATTCACCTGTATACAGCTGTTACTCTGCATAATTTTTGTGAATACTTAATACACTTGAAGTTTGGTTCTCTCAAGAGGTCTAGTATCTTTTCTTGCTTGGTTTCAATCCAAAGAATAGGAATTCTATCTTGACCCATAATGTCAAGTATTGGCTTCTTGTTGGTTAGATGGTTCTTATCCCTAGCTTTTACCTTATGCTTTAGGATAGTCTCTTCATCTCCTCCCATCTTCTTTAATTTCAAAAATATTCTCCCTCCTTTTGAAAACTCTTCTTATTTTGAAACTTGAACCATTTTCAAAATAAACTTGGACTTATGTCCATGCATTTTCAAAACATTTTCATAAATAAACTTCAATCAACTTAATAATACCTTGACATTTTTTGTGAGAAGACTAAAAGTCAATCAATCTCATTTTAAACCATTTTGCCACTTTGGATTTTTACTTTAAAATTATTCTCAAAAGATTAGACTCTTGCCAATTCTTGTAGTGATGCAAACAACTATACTTCTACAATATGTAGTGAAGAGAGATATTTTCCACTTGGGTGTTGAGTGAGACATTGTTGATTTTAAAATCCAAGCCATATCCTCCACTTTGAGATGATGCAAATTCTCCTTTCTCATAATTGTGGGTAGTAAGTATGTTTTCCACACAGACAATGACGATGATGTCTTATCTCATAAAATTAACCAACACACTTGTGTTTTTTTTAACTTTTAAAAGAGGAACTACGTGTACCCTGATCCCCTATTGTACGAAAGGTGGTACGTAGGCACTAAAGGTTCACAACCGCGGTGGATGCAAAAGTCATAATAAATACTTCTTTTCTCACCTCCACCATCTATTTTACATACAACATTTTATAGCCAAAATATATAGATTTTTCAAAGACGTTCCTTCGGAGTACCATAGATGTTTAGGGTGCTAATACCTTCCCTTTGCATAAACAACCCCCTTACCTTGAATCTTTCCCCCCTCTTTTGGGTTACTCGCTCTTTTCCCATTCCTTTGGAAACAATAAAGCACGGTGGCGATTTTATTTTGATCTGTATAAGTCTAGTCAATCCAATGGCTTAGTCTTAAACATTTCTACCGCAACAACAACCAAAGTGGGGTACCCTAGAGGTGTGTATGTGCAAGTGTATTATTTTCAGTTATTTTTTATCTTTTGTGTTAGGTTTGATAACATTTTGTTATTAGTCTTATCATGCAATCCTAGTTACTAGCAGTTAATATGTACATAATATAAAGTGCGAAAGTATAAAACCTACACTATTACATGGCTTCGGGGAAGGGATTTACAATGTATAAAACTTGGGGAGTGTAGAAATTAAAAGCAGAAAATAAATCCTAATTACTATTACATCTTATAAGCAGTTACATCATTATAAAAAAATGCAAGAATAAAATAAATGCGCGCAAAGATTGAAAGTTCGTCTAAAAACTTAATAAGAAAATCTTTTTTTTGTATTGTTTTTTATGTATAAAAGAAAATAAAGCCTAAGTCTATTTAATTTTAATTTTAAGAAATATGTTAAAATAATTAATTTATTTATTTACAAAATTAATTTAATTAGAAAAACACTAGCCTAATTTTTTTTTGTGATTTTTTATTTAATGTTAAAATAAAAAAGAAATCAATAAAGAAATGAAAACAAAAGTAAAAAACACAAAGGGAGGCATCCTTCGATTGTAGGGAGAGATGGTGGTGTGTTTTTGATCCAGGGGAGAATGGTCTGTTTCGATGGAATGAAATGCTCCTTTCGATCTAGGATAGGTTTGCTATCCATTGATCTAGTGAAAGTAGCTGCCCTTCGATCCAAAGAAAGGTGTTACCCTTCGATCCAACAAGGGATGTGGCTTTCGACCCAGAGGACATTGTCGAAATTTCCTGATAGATCACTTGTGAGGGTGCTGCATCTGCAAATATATGGTAGCAAAACAAAAAGCATGACCTGGGTGTTAAGCACAGGTCCTTCGATTCTGTGTGCATTAGCCTTATTTATGCTGGATCTGCAACAAGTGTTAGAAACAAAAGGAAACAAACACAGGCCTTAGTACCACACCCAGACCCCTTCGATCATGGATGAAAATTGAATGACTATGACATGCAAAGAAAATATAGAATTTGATTCCTTACATTTTTCTTACCAACAATGGTGTATTAATCTGCGGTGATGGGTGTGAGTACCCTTGTTAAGGATTGCTTTGATTTGGCTTCTGGACGTGTGCTTGCTTAGGGGCTGGTGATGATTGGAAAAGCTTCAAGAAACCTTCAAGAATATGTTTTTTAATTTCGTGTGACTCTCTCTTCGGTTGTGTCTAGCCCCCTCAATCTGGCTATTGTGTTCTTTATATAGAGGGGATGGAGGGGACAAGAAGGCAAAAGAGTAAACAGCCATTAAGTTGGTGTTTTGAGACCATGAATGATGTTTTGTAACGTTGCAAAAGTCATGGTTTTTTGTCCCTTTTTGAATTTGAATGAACCTGGACATTTTGGCTCCTTCGGATGCCCTTCAATATTACTCTTCGATTGGCCTAGTATTACTTCCTTCGAACGGGTCTTTTGTATAACCTTCGAATGGACCTTTGGTTTCCTCCTTTGAAGGGGTCTTTTGAATGGACCATTTGTGTACCTTCGAATGGGCTTTTTGAGTACCCTTCGACTGACTCATGTTCTCAACACTGGGGCTTCTTCGTTTGAACCCTGTTGTACCCCAAAATTTGCCCTCCCATATTCTTCAAGAAATTGCCAAATCAAAGCTGCAAAATTCCCCAAGGGTTGCACAGTGCAAAGGTCTCCTATACAGTCAAGATTAGGGTTTTTGTTCTGATCAAGAAAATGAAGTTTTCAAAGGTCCAATCAAGTCTCACATGTCTACAAATATGGTCAAGCATCCTCATATCAAGTTTCAAGGCTTTCAGCACAAAATTGCACAGTCAAAACCCTAAATTGCACTACAGTCAACTGTAGGGGCAAAATGGTCATTTGACAGTCAGAAGTTCAAATTTTTGGTCAACATATCATTTTGAAGCCACAAACATCATTTGATCAATGCTTGATCATGATTCTCAAAATTTGGCTCAGAAATCATCAAGATGCAAAAGTTTCCTTATTTGGACAGCTGAAAAAGTCAACTGAAATTGACCAGGGCATAACTTTCACATGGATTATCAGAAAAATTCCATCCAAATCTCATTTTGAAGAGAAATACATTTCCTACAACTCATCTTCATACTTCAAGTCCAAGAAATGCTCTCACAAAAAGTTATCAATTTCAACATTATAGGTCATTTTTAAAAGTCAACAAAAAGGGACTTTAAGTCAAAGGCCATAACTTGAGATTGGTAAATCAAAATGACATGGGACCAAAGGCATTGGTTAGAGGACTCAAAGACCTTTCCAAAATGTCCAAGAACATTAGAAAAGCTTAAAAATTGAGCAAGTTATGCCTTGTAGAAGTTGGGAAATTTTTGGATATTTTGAAAAGTCAACATTGACTCAAATGACCTAAAATTGCTAATGGGCCCATTTTTCTTCCATAATTCATCATCCATGACATGTGCACGACCACTTGGCCCAAAGGGAAGTATTTTTTTCATTTTTTATTTATTTATTTGAATTTTTATTTATAATAATTCATTTAAATCAATTAAATATGTGAAAAATATTTAACTTAACCTAACAAATCATTTTGTACATGTTTTATTCTTAATAATTCGTGCATATCCCAATATAGAAAGATTTGGATGGAATTGATCTTAATTGATACAAGGTTGTATGAAAAATATTTGAAAAAAGATCCTAGAAAATCAATTTTCAAAATCAATGAATGCAATGGATTTGATTGATTTTTCTTGACCTAATGGACTCAATACAAAAGCCTGAACACAACCCTAGTGCAAGAACACACTGAGCTGCGCCCAAAAGCCATTACAAAACTTGAAAATTTTGCAAAGAAAGTTAATTCTGAAAACTCACTTCCAGGGCGATTCAAGCCTCAATATTGATTCTATTAGCTTGCTGGGGATTAAAAGAAGATATTTGGATCAAAACCAAAGACTTTGACATCAAGAAACGTGAGAACGCAGACGCCCTGTACAGAAAATTCATCACTTTCTTGCATCATGATTCATGCACCTTTTACAATTTTTGATGTTTAATTTATGTCCTATGTTCAATTCTGAAGCTAACCCATGCATTTGATTGTATTTTTGTGCATTACACGCGATTATGCCATTGTTGATATTTAGGGTTCTTCAACCTTCAAATTGGGGTTTTTGAGATAAGGCAAAATTGGAGGCTGAGACTAAGGTCATTGAATTCAAAGCATTGGGACGAACAAGAACCAGCCCTCGCGCTCAATTTATGAGCGTCATAGGGCTAATCGCTATTTTCTAGTAGCATGCCTAAGAGAACATATAAGAAATTGTTGCCTAATGTTTTTATATTTCAGGGATGATGAAGAAGATGAGTCCGTGGCAAGACGTGATAGGTTGATTTGAAATTCGCGCGCTTTAACCCACTAACGCGTAGTTTCATATTATATTATTTGCTGTTTATTTATTTAACAAAAGGATTCAGTGGTTCAACTGGCAAGCGTTGAGTGTGTTCACGTCCAAGACCTGGGTTCGAGCCCCAGGTCTTCATTGTTTCAAATATTATTTTTCAATCTACAATCCCATGCAGTGCCAACGTCAAGACGTACCATACACTTCCAAATCCAGCATGCCACGCATTCAGCTTCATCCATCACAAGGCTCAGAATTGAGGAACATGGTAGATCCAAGTCAACGCTGCAGCACACTATCTGGAAAGTCAAACGGATCAATGTCTTATTGGGCCTGGATTTCTAAAGCATACCTCCACTTTGGGGACTACCACCCCCCTAGGTTTGCATATTTTTCACTCTTCTTTATTTTCTTTATTTATTTAAATCTATTTCTTTTAATTATTATTTGTTTAAATTAATTACTTATTTTCATAAATATA
Organism: Vicia faba; assembly: GCA_948472305.1. Lineage (NCBI taxonomy): Eukaryota > Viridiplantae > Streptophyta > Magnoliopsida > Fabales > Fabaceae > Vicia > Vicia faba. The sequence goes on from OX451738.1 coordinate 1,029,263,879, forward strand.
AAAAATGCATAAAAATCAAAAAAGATAAAAAAATATAATAAATATTTTATTTTAATATTTCTTGTAAATAAATGCATGTAAATTAATTAGTTTAAATTAGGGTTTTAATTTTAATTCCTTTCATAACAAAAATCTAAAAAAATATAGAACTAGGTTTAATTAATGTTTTATTCCTTTTTAATTTTTCTTTTTCACAATAATATTATTTATTTTATTTATTTTCATAATTAAAAGTGTATATAAAAATTAGGTTTAATTTAGGTTAAATTCTAATGTTTTTTCTTAATAAATTAAAATAAAATAGAATTAGGGTTAGCGTTTAATTGCAATTAATTTTTTCTATTAAATCTTAAAATACTAAAAAACACCAAAAAAACAAGTTCTTTCTCTTTTTTTTAATTAATTCCTCATTAATTTAATTTCGCAAAAGGGTCCAACGCCCACGTTCTTAATTTTTATTCTAATTCGCATATTTATTTTATTTTTCTTAAATAATTATGTACCTCTCTCGAAGCCTTGTAATTAACTTTCTCGCACTTTCTTTTCTTTTAATTTCTTTATTTCTCGTCAAATCGGGTCCTGGTTAATTTTGGCGATGTGGACCCGCGCCATTTGTAATAGCTTAGAATTTACTTTTCTCGCAAACTTTTTTTTTTAACTGTTAATCAAAGGCATGAAAGAATGTATGGACAAAATAAAAACAAGCGCAGAAAACCAATAACATGACAAGATAAATACAAATGAAAACGACACACAAATCGCACACACCACCCCTAGGGTACGCCTCACTGTTGCCTTACCTCGAAAGGTGATCGTCGAGTAGAGGATGTCTTAGTAAGTCCTCATGATCCGGGAACCTGGCATGAGGGTAGCTTCTAAGGTGTCTTCCCATTGCTCTGGTGATCACCATGTCCCGAACCTCGAATTGACCCGAACACCTCCAACGGTGGTGCTACCTACCTCTCAATGGTGGGATGGCACTACTTTAAGGACATTTACACAGACGAATTCCTTAGGGTAGGTAGACGACTCTAGATACTTGCTCTAATTTCAAAAACAAATCAAAAAATACTTTTCACACCGACACCTTTTCAAAAAGCTTTCAAAAGCAACTTTTCAAACACTCTTGAGGACCGATACAAGAGTCGAACTGGAATTTTCAAAGAAACTTTTTAAAACCCACAGTTGAAAAGCAAACAAACCATTTTGAAAACACAAGTGAGCAAGTATCTAAGAGCCCATGGATAACCATGGATAGAAAGGGTGCTAACACCTTCCCTTTCTATAATCTACCTCCCGAACCGAGAGCAATCTCTTTAAGGAATTTTTCTGTGCTTTTGTCCTTTCCATTTGGAGAAAATAAAAGACGGTGGCGACTCTTGCTTCCGCGACATTTCGCGAACCAGCGTTAAACAGTCAGTTCCAGATCCACCGATCACAGAACTGGCGACTCTGCTGGGGATTTTTCTTAAGTGAGGTGTACCTTAGGACTAAGATCACTTGTGTTTTCCATTGTCTGAACTGTTTGCTTTATTATTATGGGTATTGTCTCGGGAGTTCTATAGATCCTAACCCGGATCTGGGGGATACCTTCTTAGAAAGTAGCAACAAGACTGTGAGGGAACTGTGCGGGGTATACCGACATGGTTGAAACAGTCTGCTACGTTGATGTGGCACTTTGGTGTGTACCGGTAACCCTTGAGTTCAGTCAAGGAGAGTACGGGGCCTCCGCGTGGTGTCGTGAAGCATCAACAGACCTTAGGAACCTTAATTGAACTATCTTGGCCTCTTTAGGGTAGTGAGATAACTGACTTTGGTGCAGTCCGAGGTTGGTTGATACTCGATACTACACTCAGTTTAGGGTTGCTTTCCTGGAATATTTCGGTCGCCAGTTCAGTGGCTAAATCGAAACGATGAACAATGAAAGCAATCCCGTGATATTGGGAACCTTAGAACCCGGTTACTTTGATTAGGACAGGTTGAACCCACCAACTTCAAAGAGGGTACTACCCAGACCCCATGCTGGCCTTAAACCTTAAGGGCTTGTCTGGTGTGCCTTGTGTGCCTTACATGTTTGTCTTTGTAAATATCTGTGGTGTGTTTAATCATAGCATCGTGACATCATCCAGCATCATATGCATTGACTAACCATTTCAGGGGTTCGAATTTTCATCTTTGCTCTTGTTTTGTAGGACATGGAAACTGTTCGTAGAAAGACAATTCAAGTCAATCTTGTAAGGATCCCTCCTCAGCTTAAGGAACTTATATCCAGGATTCCCGAGAACTCTTCATTCAGCGAAAGACATGGAAGTCTCATCAGCCTGGTTAATACCAATATTGAGGAAGATATGATAAAGGTCCTGTTCCAATTCTTTGACCCTCTGCATCACTGTTTCACCTTCTTGGATTATCAGCTGGTACCTACATTGGAGGAGTTCTCCCGGCTCCTGAAGATCCCTATCCTTGATCAGCTACCCTTTAACGGTACAGAAAAGGAACCTAAGCTTTAAGAGATTGCTAAAGCCTTGCACCTACAGTCATCTGACCTCAAGGGACATTGGGAAGTTAGAAGTGGTATCAAAGGGTTCTTAGCCAGGTTTCTGTTTGAAAAGGCCCATGAATGTTGGAACTCCCTTGACTTGCAAGCTTTTGAAGAGGTTGTGGCCCTCCTTGTCTATGGTTTGGTGTTGTTCCCTAACCCAGATCAGCTTATTGATATCAGTGCTGTCCAGATCTTTATGTCCAGGAATCCTATACCTACATTGCTGGGGGACATCCTTCACTCATGTTACACTCGAACCATGAGAAAAAGAGGTGTCCTTATGTGTTGCACTCCTCTCCTGGGAAGGTGGTTTATTTCACACCTTCCACAATCTGTCCTGAAGAATGAGCGGGGTTTGAGATGGTCACAACGGTTGATGACTCTCACACATGCAGATATACATTGGTGCCCTAGGTCCAGAGAAGATGTCACTATCATTGATCGTTGTGGGGAGTACCCTAATGTTCCTTTACTTGGAATCAGAGGAGGTATTACTTATAGCCCATGCCTGGCTTGGAGACAGTTTGGCTATGCTCGGAGGGATGGTCCTCATGACATGTTAATTCCCGACATAGTTTTTGACTTCGACAACGATACTCAAGGACTTCGTCAGAGATTTATCAGAGCCTGGAGGATGCCAAGTAGGATAGACAGCAAGACACTGGGGCACAGGAATTCCATCCCGTTGGAACCTTATCTCAAGTGGGTACGAGCCCGCTCCCAGAAGCTAGTGATGCCCTATCCCCATATGCTCCCAGTAATCAAAGAACCAGTCTTGGAAGGAGAAGTGTCCTACACTATTCAGCACCCTGATATGCCCACATCCTGGGAAGAGATGCAGAAGAGCTGGATCCAGCTTAAGGAGGAAAGGAATTCTCTTGAGACTAGTCTACATGCCAGTGAAAAGAAGGTCTTGGAGCTCACCCGCCTGTTGCATGAGGAGAGGAATCTCAACACTTACATAGCTCCAAAGAGGATGCGTAGCATATTTTGGGATTGATGTGATTTTTGTATTATTTTGCCCATGAGGCTTTGATGTACTAAACAGTTATTTCCTTAATAATAACGTGTGTTCTTTTTTGTCTACAACGAAGTTGAATTTTCGAACCCTTGAATGCATTGCATAAACACATCTCATTCATCATGTGCATAGCAGGTTTTCCCTTTTCAGGTTGCTTACAGTTCTTCGCTGTTTATTTCAGCATCATGAATCCTGACTCTGCATCAACTGAGACATCAATTAAGGCTCTTCAGGTGCAGAATGCACAATTCCAGGAATTAATCAAGGGTTTGGCTCAGGGCCAAGAAGAACTGAAGGCTATGCTCCTGAAAAAGGAGAAGAAGAAGAAGAGAAGAACTGTTATGTTCAACTCGGGCCGAAGGTTTGGTAATGCTCTGCAGCAGGAAGAGGCTGGTTCTTCTGTTGGCAAGAGTAGTCCTCAGGCAGAAACAAGGGTTCCTAGTCCGGTAGTCTCCGACAACGAGACTGATTTTGATGAAGAGCAGTACCCTCCTGCAGAAGACAGATACAAGCAACTGGAGGACAGGTTGAAAGCTATGGAGGTTCAACAGGTACCTGGGCTGGATTTCGGAGATCTGGGTTTGTCAACTGGTGTGATCATCCCTCACAAGTTCAAAGCACCATCCTTCTCTAAGTATGACGGGGCGTCTTGTCCCAAGCTGCATTTAAGGTCCTATGTTCGGAAAATTCAACTGTACTCTGCGGATAAGAATTTGTGGATCCACTTCTTCCAGGAGAGTCTTTCAGGGACTCATCTCGAATGGTTCTATCAGCTGGATGGGACCAAGGTTCGTAACTGGGAGGAGTTGGCTACTACTTTCTACAAGCAGTATCAATATAATGTCGACCTTGCCCCTACACGTACCCAGCTCCAGGGTATGTCGTTAGGTGCAAGCGAAGGTTTTAAGGAGTACGCTCAGAAGTGGAGAGACCTGGCTGGTAGGGTGCAGCCACCATTGACTGATCGGGAGTTGGTAGACATGTTCTTGGGGACCCTATCTGGGCCGTTTTTCAACCATCTGATCGGGAATTCTTCTGCTGGGTTCACTGATTTGATTCTAACTGGAGAGAGAATTGAGGCTGGGCTGAAGTCTGGGAAGATTCCGAAGGGTGCATCATCTAGTTCAGAGAAGAAACCCTTCAAGAAGGAGGCTAGTGCCGTGTACGGTTCCAAGAGATCAGAGAGACCTGAGCACCGATAATCTGTCAGTGCGGTAATGATTGCTAAGCCTGCTGCCGCTCCTCGGCCGACCAATCCTCAAAGGGCTGAAAGACCCCGGAGGGAATTTACCCGGTTAAGCATGACCCTATCACAGATCCTGCCACAGTTGCTATCCACCGATTTGGTGACGGTCAGAGAAGCTCCAAAGTTTCCAAATACTGCATCTCCTAAGTACAACCCGAATGCTCGTTGTGCTTATCATTCTGATAGCCCGGGGCATGCCACTGACGACTGTTGGGCATTAAGGAACAAGCTGCAGGACCTCATTGACGCCAAGGAGGTACAGTTTGAGGCATCTGAGAAGCCTAATGTGGTGACGGCTCCCCTACCTGCTCATGGAGTAAATGCTATTGGGGACGAAGACGAAGTGGACGATGCTGAGTTTGATAGCTGGATCTACCCGGCAACCGACGGCGGATCTAACAATTGGAGTGCAAAGGACAACTTATCTGTTTCTCTTGTTACTAAGTAATGAATTCCTATGTTTTTGGTATCTGTAATAAACAATAATAAACTCTTTGGCCCGGTGTCTTACCCGAGGCACCGTGGTATCATTTGTGAGGGCATATAAATTGTCATGTCATATATCATGAATGAAAATCTTGGACGTTTTCTCGCATTGATTGTGCTCTTTTTCTGTCTTTCTTTCCTTTACATATATTTCAAAACAGTTGTATTTACACACACACTCACTCATACAGGTTTCAATCCACTCTGGATCTCACTGATAACAACCCTGCTACTGCCAGTTATGACTTCGAAAATCCGATCAACTTAGCCGAAGACGAAGGTGAAGATGATTGCGAAGTGCCTGGCGAGCTTGCAAGACTGTTGCTTCAGGAAGAAAGGGAAATTCAACCCCATGAAGAGCCAGTGGAAACAATAAACTTGGGTACTGAGGCAGACAGGAAAGAGGTAAAGATCGGTGCCAACCTAGAGCTCAGCGTGAAGCAACGGTTGACTAAAATGCTGCATGATTATATGGAGATATTTGCCTGGTCCTATGAAGACATGCCCGGGTTGGATACCGATATTGTGGTCCATCATTTGCCAACTAAGGAAGACTGCCCTCCAGTTAAGCAAAAGGTCCGTCGGATGCGTCCAGAGATGTCCGAGAAGATTAAAGCCGAGGTCATGAAACAGTTTGATGCTTGGTTCCTTGCAGTGACTTCTTACCCTCAGTGGATTGCTAATGTGGTGCCGGTACCTAAGAAGGACGGTAAGGTCAGAATGTGTGTCGACTACAGGGATTTGAACAGGGCCAGCCCCAAGGATGATTTCCCCCTACCTCACATTGATGTCCTTGTTGATAATACAGCTCAGCATAAGGTGTTCTTTTTCATGGATGGTTTTTCAGGCTACAATCAGATCAAGATGGCTCTTGAAGACATGGAAAAGACTACATTTGTTACTCAGTGGGGCACCTTCTGCTACAAGGTCATGCCTTTTGGACTAAAGAACGCTGGGGCAACCTATCAACGTGCCATGGTCGCCTTATTTCATGACATGATCCATCATGAGATAGAAGTATATGTGGACGACATGATCGCTAGGTCCCAGACTGAGGAAGAACACTTAGACCATCTGCAGAAGTTGTTTGACCGGTTGAAAAAGTACAAGCTGAGATTGAACCCGAACAAGTGCACCTTCGGGGTAAGATCTGGGAAGTTGCTAGGCTTCGTGGTCAGTGACAAGGGAATACAAGTGGACCCTGCTAAGGTCAAAGCTATTCAAGAGATGCCAGTCCCTAAGACAGAGAAGGAAGTCAGAGGCTTTTTAGGACACCTGAATTACATTGCTCGCTTCATCTCACATCTAACCGCTACCTGTGAGCCAATCTTCAAGCTGTTGAAGAAAGATCAGGTGGTACGTTGGAATGATGAATGTCAGGCTGCTTTTGACAGAATCAAGGAGTATCTCCAAGAACCACCCATCCTTATGCCACCGGTTGAAGGGAGACCTCTGATACTATATCTGACAGTGCTGGACAACTCAATGGGGTGTGTGCTGGGGCAGCATGACGAGTCTGGCCGAAAAGAGCATGCCATTTATTACCTTAGCAAAAAGTTTACCGACTGTGAGACCCGATACTCACTGCTTGAGAAAACTTGCTGCGCTTTGGTATGGGCGGCTCGCCGGCTGAGACAGTATATGCTGACTCACACTACCTTGTTGATCTCAAAGATGGATCCTATAAAGTACATATTCGAAAAGCCTGCTCTGTCTGGGAGAATTGCAAGATGGCAAATGATCTTGACGGAATACGACATTTAGTACACGACCCAGAAAGCCATCAAGGGAAGTGTATTGGCAGACCACTTGGCACATCAGGCCGTAGATGATTATCAATCAATGAACTTCGAGTTTCCGGATGAAAGCATTATGATAGTGACCGATTGTGAAGTACCTGGACCGGATGAAGGACCTGAACCAGGATCCCGATGGTCTATGCACTTTGACGGAGCCTCCAATGCTTTAGGTAATGGTATCGGCGCCATCATCATATCTCCCCAAGGTACTCATACTCCACTCACTTCCCGGCTGTGTTTCAACTGTACCAACAACATGGCGGAGTATGAGGCGTGCATCATGGGTCTTCAAGCTGCGATCGACCTAAGGATCAAATTTCTAAGTGTCTTCGGAGATTCCGCCCTTGTAATCAATCAGATCAAAGGAGAGTGGGATACGAAACATCCAAACCTGATTCCTTACAGAGAATGTGTGTTGACCTTGATCCCCCACTTTACAGAGATAACCTTTGAACACTTTCCAAGAGAAGAGAATCAGTTGGCGGACGCGTTAGCTACAATGTCTTCTATGTTCAAGGTCAAATGGGACAATGAGGCTCCCCGGATCATCATTTGGAAACTGGACGAACCGGCATACTGTTGCGATCTCGAAACTGAATTGGTGACTGAGAAGCCTTGGTACCATGAGGTGAAGAGATACTTGGAAACTCAGGAATACCCTGAAGGTGCCTCTATCAATGATAAGAAGTTCCTGAGAAGGTTCGCAGCCAAATTCTTCCTTAGCAACGGCATCTTGTACAAGCGAAACCATGATTCAACCTTACTGCGTTGTGTGGATAAGACTGAAGCAGAAAGGATCATGGAAGAGCTGCATGAAGGGACCTTTGGTACACATTCCAGTGGACACACTATGGCTAAGAAAATCCTACGGGCAGGATATTACTGGTCCACAATGGAAGCTGACTGTTACCAACATTCCAGGACATGCCACAAGTGCCAGATTTATGCAGACAAAGTGCATGTTCCGCCGGTTCCCCTGAATGTTCTGACTGCGCCCTGGCCGTTTGCAATGTGGGGCATAGACATGATCGGCGAGATTAAACCTACGGCATCTAATGGGCATCGCTTCATCCTGGTAGCGATTGATTATTTTACAAAGTGGGTTGAGGCAGCATCCTATGCTACGGTAACCAAGACTGTTGTGGCACGGTTCATTCGACATAACCTGATCTGTCGATACAGCGTCCCTGAGAGAATTATTACAGACAACGGTACCAATCTGAACAACAAGATGATCGCTGAGCTCTGCGAACAGTTCAAAATACAGCACCACAATTCTTCTCCTTACAGACCGAAGATGAATGGAGCTGTAGAAGCAGCAAATAAGAACATTAAGAAAATCGTGTAGAAGATGACAGTGACTTATAAAGATTGGCACGAGATGTTACCGTTCGCTCTACATGGGTACCGTACCTCAGCCAGGACGTCAACCGGGGAAACTCCTTTCTCTCTGGTTTATGGTATGGAGGCAGTCTTACCGATCGAAGTACAAATACCCTCTCTCCGGATAATGAAGGATGCAAATCTGAACGAAGATGATTGGATCCAGACACGACTTGATCAGCTCAACCTCATTGATGAAAAGAGACTTGCTGCTATCTGTCACGGTCAGACGTATCAGAAACGGATGATCAGGGCATTTAACAAAAAGGTCAGACCACAGGAATATCAAGTCGGGGATCTGGTGATCAAGAGAATCATCCTTCCTCAGAGTGATCCAAGGGGCAAATGGACCCCTACGTACGAAGGGCCATTTGTGGTTAAGCATGTGTTCTCAGGAGGAGCCATGATATTGACCAACATGGATGGTGACGACCTTCCTCACCCCGCCAATGCAGACATAGTAAAAAAATACTACGCATAAAAAAGACCCGCTAGGCTGACATGCCTAGGCAAAAATTAGGGCTTCCCGTCGAACCAAAAGGGCTCGGGCAAAATGAAGGGATGAAAATGAAAAAAATATGTACACCCGGCAAGTCGAAAACCTGAAAAGGCGGCTTGGGCAAAAATGGGTATCCCGGTGGACTGAAAACCCGAAAGGGCGGTCCGGGCAAAAATTAGGGATAAAAGCGTAATACTATGTCTCATTGATCACTTTGCATCCAGAATCCGGTATCTACATCAAGTTCAGACGGCATTGATCAGTCAGCTTCACCTTCAACCAAGGTCATCAAGTGATGAGACGCTCAGAGTTATAAAGGCAATAGCAGAGTTGAAACCCAGTGGGATCATTCATTTCACACAGCTGTTTTATTTTCTTTTGTACAAAATTTGTATAAACTCTCTTGTTCGGCGGCGTTCCTCTTACTAGGACGTCAGCCTCTTGTACACAAAACGCCTATTTTCAGGCCATTCAAAATCAATACAAATATATTTTTCAGTTAAACGTGCCAACTGTTTTTCTTTTTCTGTTTTGTTTTGCGAAGAACGTCCAAGGTTCAATTTGTGATATATGCATTGACAATAGTTTGCTAACTCATAAATATTTGCATACGAAACAAAGGATTAATTACAGGTGACACTAGAAACAGGGGCAATAAAGAGTTGTCTGAGCAGTCTAATTGTTCTATCCTCCAAGGTACCAAGGTAGGTTCAGCTAAAGAACATGACCAGTACATCTTAATTCCCCAGAGAATAAGTCAGCAGCCAATACACTCTTCTCCAAGCAGAGTTATCAAATCTCAAGGAAATTGAGTATCCTCCCATAGATCTCAATACGTCCCCAGCAGCATATATTCTTAATAAGCATCTTCGGCAGTCTTGGTCTGAAGATTGTTCCCCGGCGGCATACCAGCATTCAAAGGAATCACTTCCCCAGCATATCAAAACTTCCCCAAGAAAGTCCAATCCAGTTCCCCAGGAAGGTTTAGAATTCATCTCCCCAAGCAGTAAGCTTATCCCCAGTAGATTCTGGAAGCTTATTCCTCGCAGAGCACGAACGCGTCTCCCGGCTTTATTCAAAGAGTTATTTCCTTAACAGGATATAACTGGGTTATCCTCAGCCAAAAGCCACGGAAAGAGCGTCCTCGACGAAGTCTTCTTACCCCAGCGAAGTCCATCAACACTTCCAACAACAAGGGTATCCCCAGCAAATTATTATCAACACTCAGCAAGGCATCCCTCTTCCCACAGAGTATTGCTTCCCAGCATGGTCGCTAGAGTATTTTTCTCCCCGCAGAGTAATCCATTCGCCAAGTTTATTCCCCAACGGAGTCATCTTCTCCTACCGGTATTCTTGCAGTTATCATCCCCAGCGGAAGCAAAATCTATTCTTCAACACCAGCCCAGGATATGACTTCCCGGCACCCGTCAAGGATTTACTTTCCTAGATGAAAACATACATTCATAAAACATCACATATATCATTATAGCATGCATAGACGCATCATATCCTACAAATCTCATTCATGTTGAGAACATCATTGCTTGATCCATATCATCCATTGCATATGACTGACCTTTACCTTTCAGGAATGATTCAGCTAAATTCTCAGTCATATTTCAAGACCTAGACCGGCTCAGTTAATCGATTCCAAAGATTTCTTATCCAGTTCAAGGCCTTCTCTAGTCCAGCTAAATCGACTCCCAACAGATTTTTCTGATAAAGACTCAGTGGAAGTTATCCCAGGTTATAATTTCCTATTGGTTCCCTCTCCGACGGTGAGTGAGGTGGTAATTCCTTTCCTTATGGTTCCCTCTCCGACGGTGAGTGAGGTGGTAATTCCTTTCCTTATGGTTCCCTCTCCGACGGTGAGTGAGGTGATAATTCCTTTTCAGATGGTTCCCTCTCCGACGGTGAGTGAGGTGGTAATTCCTTTTCCGATGGTTCCCTCTCCGACGGTGAGTGAGGTGATAATTCCTTTTCTGATGGTTCCCTCTCCGACGGTGAGTGAGGTGATAATTCCTTTTCAGATGGTTCCCTCTCCGACGGTGAGTGAGGTGATAATTCCTTTTTCTATGGTTCCCTCTCCGACGGTGAGTGAGGTGGTAATTCCTTTCCTTATGGTTCCCTCTCCGACGGTGAGTGAGGCGATAATTCCTTTTCATATGGTTCCCTCTCCGACGGTGAGTGAGGTGATAATTCCTTTTCAGATGGTTCCCTCTCCGACGGTGAGTGAGGTGATAATTCCTTTTCCTATGGTTCCCTCTCCGACGGTGAGTGAGGTGATAATTCCTTTTCAGATGGTTCCCTCTCCGACGGTGAGTGAGGCGATAATTCCTTTTCAGATGCTTCCCTCTCCGACGATGGTTCCCTCTCCGACGGTGAGTGAGGTGATAATTCCTTTCAGATTATAATTGCCCATGGTTCTCTTCCCGATCCTGCGAAGATGGCAATTCCCACCAAGATTTTTATCAACGAGCGTTGTTGAAGTTAAAGTCACCCAAGGTTCTCTTACCATTTATGCTAAGGTAGTAACCATCCCTGGTTCATTCATCGCCGTTTGAAGCTCCAGACTCAGCTCCCGTAACCAGTCAGGACATATCTATGCCAAGCATCGGAAATCAACTCCTGCAACGTGTCAGGTACTCATGTTTCTTTTGCAGGTATGCAGGTTCTCGCTAAGGAATCTCCTACGCGATCAACATCCAGATGGCATCTATAAGCCCATCATCCTATTCATCAACATCCAGATGGCATCTATAAGCCCATCATCCTATTCATCAAACTCTAAATGGCATCTATAAGCCCATTTCCACCATCACTGCTACTATGTGAGCGCAAATTTCTGGGCACTCTAGTGTTCAATCATCTTCTACCTTCGGATTACGAAAGGCACGTCAGCCAATCTGCACCCTCAGGTCTAAGAAGATTGAACAGGGGCAACTGTTGTACCCCAAAATTTGCCCTCCCATATTCTTCAAGAAATTGCCAAATCAAAGCTGCAAAATTCCCCAAGGGTTGCACAGTGCAAAGGTCTCCTATACAGTCAAGATTAGGGTTTTTGTTCTGATCAAGAAAATGAAGTTTTCAAAGGTCCAATCAAGTCTCACATGCCTACAAATATGGTCAAGCATCCTCATATCAAGTTTCAAGGCTTTCAGCACAAAATTGCACAATCAAAACCCTAAATTGCACTACAGTCAACTGTAGGGGCAAAATGGTCATTTGACAGTCAGAAGTTCAAATTTTTGGTCAACATATCATTTTGAAGCCACAAACATCATTTGATCAATTCTTGATCATGATTCTCAAAATTTGGCTCAGAAATCATCAAGATGCAAAAGTTTCCTTATTTGGACAGCTGAAAAAGTCAACTGAAATTGACCAGGGCATAACTTTCACATGGATTATCAGAAAAATTCCATCCAAAGCTCATTTTGAAGAGAAAGACATTTCCTACAACTCATCTTCATACTTCAAGTCCAAGAAATGCTCTCACAAAAAGTTATCAATTTCAACATTATAGGTCATTTTTAAAAGTCAACAAAAAGGGACTTTAAGTCAAAGGCCATAACTTGAGATTGGTAAATCAAAATGACATGGGACCAAAGGCATTGGTTAGAGGACTCAAAGACCTTTCCAAAATGTCCAAGAACATGAGAAAAGCTTAAAAATTGAGCAAGTTATGCCTTGTAGAAGTTGGGAAATTTTTGGATAATTTGAAAAGTCAACATTGACTCAAATGACCTAAAATTGCTAATGGGCCCATTTTTCTTCCATAATTCATCAATCATGACATGTGCACGACCACTTGGCCCAAAGGGAAGTATTTTTTCATTTTTTATTTATTTATTTGAATTTTTATTTATAATAATTCATTTAAATCAATTAAATATGTGAAAAATATTTAACTTAACCTAACAAATCTTTTTGTACATGTTTTATTCTTAATAATTCGTGCATATCCCAATATAGAAATATTTGGATGGAATTGATCTTAATTGATACAAAGTTGTATGAAAAATATTTGAAAAAAGATCCTAGAAAATCAATTTTCAAAATCAATGAATGCAATGGATTTGATTGATTTTTCTTGACCTAATGGACTCAATACAAAAGCCTGAACACAACCCTAGTGCAAGAACACACTGAGCTGCGCCCAAAAGCCATTACAAAACTTGAAAATTTTGCAAAGAAAGTCAATTCTGAAAACTCACTTCCAGGGCGATTCAAGCCTCAATATTGATTCTATTAGCTTGCTGGGGATTAAAAGAAGATATTTGGATCAAAACCAAAGACTTTGACATCAAGAAACGTGAGAACGCAGACGCCCTGTACAGAAAATTCATCACTTTCTTGCATCATGATTCATGCACCTTTTACAATTTTTGATGTTTAATTTATGTCCTATGTTCAATTCTGAAGCTAACCCATGCATTTGATTGTATTTTTGTGCATTACACGCGATTATGCCATTGTTGATATTTAGGGTTCTTCAACCTTCAAATTGGGGTTTTTGAGATAAGGCAAAATTGGAGGCTGAGACTAAGGTCATTGAATTCAACGCATTGGGACGAACAAGAACCAGCCCTCGCGCTCAATTTATGAGCGTCATAGGGCTAATCGCTATTTTCTAGTAGCATGTGTTGGCTCCTAAATTTGACACCTTTGTTTTGATTGATGACAGCCATTAAAGCTGAAGAATGTCTTCGACTGGCTAAGTCTGTCGAAACGCCTGTCGAAAGATGGCAAAATACTTAGAAGATTTCTTCCAAGGAAGAAGGCTGATTGCCTTCGACGTCGAAGGAGTTTCTCGTCGAAGATGTCTTTTGACGAAAGTGTTCGATGGTCCAGAGTGGAGCAGTTTGAAATTCAAGTGTTTGGAGGGAAAACGGTTTCCAGCAGTTACCACGTGCAAACGTGCAAGGATCTGGAGCGTCGAGCATGGAGAACGTGCCAAGTGGATTGATCTCGAAGCAGTGTAACTGCCTGACGGTTACTTGGGATGTTTTTGTATAAATAGGAGTAGACATGTAGTTTCTCGCGTGTGTTCACAATTCTATACAAAGTCACTCATATAGATTCGAGTACCCAGCGTGTGAGAAAGAATTGTTGAGAAATGTATGTGTGAAACACCAATTTTATCAATTAAAGTCATTTACTTTCCCAGAATTTTACTTGCTTTTCTCTTTACATTCCCTGTCGAACCTTTACTTTAAAGCCTTGTTTATTTTACCAAGTCTTTCCTTTATGCAATTTACTTGAAACCTTTTATTTAAAGCCTTATCCAACTTAATCAAACTTCAAAATCAACCTATGTCCATAGGATCAATCTGATCGATCCTGCGAGTAACCAAATAAGTAACCATTTGGAGGATCAGCGGTTGTTTACCAAAACCCGAGGTAAACAAATTGGCACACCCGGTGGGACTGTGTGTTGATTGTTGAAAATAATCTCATCTTTTCGAGTTGTATGTTATTAAGGAGTGGTAGAATATACACTAACGATAACAATACTGCCAGAAGAAGGGAAGAGATGGCGAATCCGCCAAACAATAACGAAATCCCACAAACAAGTGTGGGAGCAACGGTTAATACGACCGTAAGTGAAGCGACGAATGTTGGTTCGACACCAGCAGTATCGGTCACAACCACGGGGCCAACAACTTCGTTAACAGGCCCCAGAATACCTTTGGGAACTCCCCCACCAAGGGGAAATTTAGGCACAAGGCCTTTGGTTCCCCCAGGATTTATTCCATTCTATGGTATGCCAACTTCTGAAGTGGCAAGCCTGACGAATGCTGCGTCCACTTTTTCAGACCCTTTCGTGAGTGCCTCTTCGCCACTCCAAGGCTCTGGAGTAGGCATGGCGAATAGAAATAGGACTCAACTTTTAGGAGGAACGTCCCAAGTAGCCCATGGCCTTACAAATGCCTCGACAGCAGTCTTGAGGCAACAGATGGACGAAAGCAACCATGATATGGTGCAAATGTTGGCACAAACTTTGAGTACAGTGCTAAATCCTCTAATACAAAATACTACTCAATCGAATCAGCAAGTTACAGCGCAAATGACGCGTTTGGCTGACTTCTTTGGAGTACCCCCACCTATTCGACAGCCCCAAAGGGCGCAAATAAGGGGAAATCAGGGGATATTTGTAGAGGAAGAAACCACCATTAACCAGGCTCAACAGCCTGTCGAAGAAAACCTTAGGGCACGGTTGGAACAACCTGTCGAAGAGCCTAGGGTAATAGCCCCAGAGGTAAGGTTAGTTAACAGAAACCAAAATGCTGACGAAGTGGTTCAGCATATCCAATACCAAAACATGGGTTTGGAAAACAATCTGGCAACCATGATCGAAAGGATCATGACTCAAAATGGGATGAACATGGGCTTTCGAAGGCCCAACTTTACATCTCCATTGTCAGAATATGTGTTACAAACGGACTTACCTCCTAGATGCAAAGTCCCCAAATTTACTAAGTTCTCTGGGGACACGACAGAATCTACTGTCGAACATGTGGCGAGGTATTTGATCGAAGCAGGAGACATTTCAAATAATGAAAACCTAAGGATCAAGTACTTCCCAAGTTCTTTAACCAAGAACGCTTTTACTTGGTTCACAACTCTCCCCCCCAATTCGATCCATCATTGGACCCAGTTGGAAAGATTGTTCCATGAACAATTCTACATGGGGCAAACCAAGATAAGCCTGAAAGAACTGGCCAGTGTGAAGAGACGTTTCACTGAACCTATAGACGAATATTTGAATAGGTTTAGGTTGCTCAAGGCGAGATGTTTTACACAAGTGCCAGAACATGAGTTGGTCGAAATAGCCGCAGGCGGTTTAGATTATTCCATTAGGAAGAAGCTAGACACCCAGTACCTAAGAGACATGGCCCAACTGGCCGATAGAGTTCGACAGGTCGAACGCCTCAAAGCTGAAAAAGCTAAGGCAACGAAAACTCACAAAAGAGAAAGAATAGCGTACGTTGAGATGGATGACGAAGATCTAGAATCCTTCGACAATACCTTAACTGTCGAAGAAGGAGAAGTCGATTTAGCAGAACTAAAACAAGGGCCACCATACTCTTGTAAACAGTTAGTCCCCTCAAATGGGAAAAATCCCATTGGTCTAGAAAGGACCAACGATAGGTTCCCAAAAAAAGACTTATAGTTTTGACATCACAAAATGTGATGAAATATTCGACTTGCTAGTTAAAGATGGCCAAATGATAGTACCCCCAGGGGTAAAAGTGCCTCCTCTTGATCAAAGAAAGAAGAGAGGTTTTTGCAAATATCATAATTTTCTGGGCCATAAAACTTCTCAATGTTTTCTTTTCAGGAATCTTGTGCAAGACGCTATTGAGGAAGGGAGATTAAAGTTTGCAGACAAATCCCCCATGGCTGTCGACTCCAATCCACTGAAGGCTGAAGCCCACTACGCTGAACCCTCTGAGGTGAACATGATAGAGGCAACCAGGATCCAGTCGAAGAAGCCAGGAATTACCATGGTCGAAGTCTCAAAGGACCACATCAACATGCCAATCTTTGGCAGTTTTTCTGGAAATTTATCCAGAAAGACAATTGAAGCTGTCCAGAAAGCGGTCGAGACCCCGAAGTCAGAGACTGCTGAAGCACAAAAAACTGGATCAAAGCCCAGTTCCCACTTGGCCACTGTTCAAGGCCAGACGGAGAATCTGGAGATACAAATGAAGCAGTTAACTCTTGCTAACAAGGATACAATGAATATCAACATGGTCGAGCTTTCTGACCCTAAAGCATCAGAAGAGGCCATAAGGCAAGAGCAGGCTAATAAGACGGCTTTCCCTCGGGAAAACGAAAACTTGGCAGATTTTTTACAAAGATGCCAGAAGAAGAAATCAGAGGTGATGCTGTGTCCAAGATGCAGTTCGATCTTTGATAAGAAAGCTGCTGAGCACATTCAAGGCGTGAGAGCAGCGAATAAGAGAAGGGAGAATGCTGACCTTCGACATGATCCCAGAAGGGGTTCTAATCAAGACAAGAGGCCATTGACTTTTAGGCCTCCAACAAATGTGCCAGTAGACACTTGGTACAAAACCTCTGGCCGGAAAAGGCCAAGTGAGGAGAAATGGCATTCTTTCGATGTGCCAAGAGGTTCCTCTTTGACTCAAAAGAAAGAGCCTCAAGTTGCTGCACCTAAGGTTACACAAGTGTCCAGCAACTACAAGGGTAAAAATCCTATGTCTCGATCTCAGTGGAGGAGATATCAAAGGAGACGAAAAGCTGAAAGGGAGGCTGCCAACGAACCTAAGGCAGAAACTAGTTCGAATGTTCCTCAAAGGAAACAAAGGAAGCCTCTTGAGAGAGAACCAGTTACCAACAGGCTAGTTTGGCCTAACCAAAGTGGAGTCGAAGACGAAGATGATGCTGAGTCCGATGATACTTTGGATATAATGGTGAATATTGTTTCAGTGCTGCCTAGGGAATTCAATCGACAGGTAGAAGTCGAAGCCAGTGACTGGGAAGTGGAACAAGAAATGGCCAAACATAGGCCAGTGTGCTATTTTGTCATGGACAATGGCACTACTGAGGAACAAAATGGCTTCTTCGAGCCACCTACAGAGGCGATGAAGAATCACCTCAAGCCTTTGTTCATAAGGGCTAAGCTCGAAGAAACCACTGTGAATAAAATATTGGTCGACTGTGGGGCAACTATCAATATTATCCCTCACTCTATGCTAAGGAAAATTGGCAAAAGAGATGAGGAAATTAAACCTCACAATATGGTCCTGTCGAACTATGAGGGCGGCATTGGGACCACCATGGGAGTGATCCAGCTAGACATCAAAGTGGGATCGATCCTTCGACCAACGATGTTCATGGTCATATCGGCCAAACCTAACTACAATCTTTTGTTAGGCCGAGAATGGATTCATGGTGTTGGCGCTGTGCCTTCATCGATGCACCAAAGACTGCTGCTATGGCGTCCAGATGGGATGGTCGAAAACATAGAGGCAGATCAAAGCTACTACCTTGGCGAAGTGAATCACTTGGGTGTGGCAGATTTCGACAAAAACTTGGCTCACATAGGGCCATGTCCAACACCTGACTTTGACATGGCGCCAGCGCCAAACACCTTTTGTTCCCTATACCTGCATCCTGAGCATGGTTTCCAATGGGACAGAGAAGACTTGTCCCACATAGACTTCAGTGGGTTAACTGATATCCAACCAACTGGTTGGGGAAGTGAATTCAGTGATAATGACTGAGTCACAGTCTTTGAAGCGAATTTCGGCTTATGTAGCCGAAACCAAGATGATAACGGCTCTCGAAGCCGAAGTAAAGTACATGGCCACACAGGCCAATGATCAACAAATATCTGCTGTTGGCCCAGGAAAGGATTTCGATCCAAAACCTCCTGATATCATGCCAGAAGAAGTGCAGGAACAGAGGCTCGACGCCATATATGACGATGAGCCTTTGGGCTTCGAAAAGGATCCCTTGGCGAACAACATTAAGATGCTAGCACAAGACCCTTTAGAAGAAATCAACTTAGGCGAAGGATCAGAGAAAAGGCCGACTTACATCAGCGCCAAAATCGATCCAGAACTTAGGTTGGAAGTAATCCAACTGCTGAAAGAGTTTAAAGACTGTTTTGCATGGGATTATGACGAAATGCCTGGTCTCGACAGAGGATTGGTAGAACTTCAGTTGCCAATCAAACCTGGGAAGAAGCCAATCAAGCAAAATCCAAGGCGCTTCGCTCCAGAAATACTGTCGAAGATCAAAACGGAGGTCGAAAGACTTCTGAAATGCAAATTCATCCGTGTTACAAGGTATGTCGAATGGATTGCAAATATTGTGCCAGTAATTAAGAAAAATGGCACATTAAGGGTGTGCATAGATTTCAGAGATTTGAATGCTGCCACCCCCAAAGATGAATATCCTATGCCTGTGGCAGAAATGCTAGTCGATTCTGCCGCTGGCTATGAATACCTGAGTATGCTCGATGGTTATTCAGGATATAATCAAATATTCATTGCTGAAGAGGATGTGTCGAAAACAGCTTTTCGATGCCTTGGGGCCTTAGGCACTTACGAATGGGTAGTGATGCCTTTTGGCCTAAAGAACGCTGGGGCAACGTACCAGCGAGCAATGAATACTATCTTCCATGATTTTATTAACACTTTTATGCAAGTTTATATTGATGATATTGTTATAAAATCTGTTTCCAGGAAGAATCACATTGACCACCTTCGACAATCATTCGAAAGAATGAGAGAACATGGTCTGAAGATGAACCCTTTGAAGTGTGCGTTCTGTGTGAAAGCTGGAGATTTCTTGGGCTTCGTTGTCCACAAGAAAGGAATCGAAATCAACCAGAACAAGACGAAGGCAATTCTGGAAGCGAAAGCGCCGTCGAATAAGAAGGAATTGCAATCTCTCTTAGGCAAGATAAACTTCTTAAGGAGGTTTATATCTAATCTAAGTGGGAAAGCTCAGGCCTTTTCACCCTTACTTCGACTGAATAAAGAGGGGTTCGAATGGGGGCAAGAGCAACAAGAAGCCTTCGACAAAATCAAAGGGTACCTCACTAAGCCACCTATTTTGGTGCCTCCTTGTAGCAATAGGAGTATGAGATTGTACATAGCTGCATCTGACAAAACTCTGGGAAGTATGTTAGCCCAAGAGGATGAGAATGGAGTCGAAAGACCCATTTATTATCTCAGTCGAGTTTTGAATGATGCAGAAACTAGATATAGCGAAGTTGAAAAATTGTGTCTATGTCTGTATTTTTCTTGTACAAAACTCAAGCAATATATAAAACCAGTTGATGTTTATGTTTCGTCTCATTTTGATGTTTTCAAATATATGTTGTCGAAACCTATCTTGCATAGTCGAATTGGCAAGTGGGCATTAGCATTGACTGAATACTCCTTGACCTTTATGCCTCTTAAGGCAGTAAAAGGACAAGTGGTTGCAGATTTCATAGTCGACCACTCAATTCAAGTCGAGGATACTAATTATGTGGAGATAGAACCTTGGATATTCTACTTCGATGGTTCCAGCCATAAAGATGGAACAGGGGTAGGAGTCTTGATTATTTCTCCAGATAAAATTCCAACAACATTCAAGTACAAAATAGCAGGTTCTTGTTCGAACAATGAGGCTGAGTATGAAGCTCTAATTACTGGCCTTGAGATATTGTTGGAATTGGGGGCAACTCGAGTCGAAATAATGGGAGACTCAGAGTTAGTCATCAAGCAAGTCACAAAGGAATATAAATGCATAAGAGAGAATCTCATTATGTACTTTGTGATAGCAAATCGTTTATTGAAACAATTTGAAAGTGTCAATATTCGACACATACCCAGAGTCGAAAATCAAATAGCCAATGACTTGGCACAAATCGCATCTGGGTATAAGATTTCAAAAACGAAGTTACAAAGAGCAATTGAAGTTCGAGAGAAGATAAAAGCAACTTGTCTATCACCAACAGACTTGGAATCGACGAGACTAGGTTATGCTGATCACAGTAACTTCGAGATTTCGTTCATTGATAATTTGTCAGAGCAAGATTGGAGGAAACCCATTGTGGACTATTCTTAAAATCCAGGAGCTTCGACAGAACGAAAAACAAAATACAGGGCGTTGAGTTTTGTACTCATGGGTAATGAGTTATTCAAGAAGACGCCTGAAGGGGTGTTGCTAAAATGTTTAAGTGAAACTGAAGCATACATAGCCCTTTCGACTACGCATGCTGGGGCATGTGGGGCTCACCAAGCAGGCCATAAGATGAAATGGTTGTTGTTTCGACAAGGACTATATTGGCCCACTATGCTGAAAGATTGTGTTGAGTTCGCCAAAGGTTGTCAAGAGTGTCAAATTCATACAGGCATCCAACATGTACCAGCAAGCGAACTTCACTCGATAGTGAAGCCTTGGCCCTTTAGAGGATGGGCGTTGGACCTCATTGGAGAGATTCGACCAGCATCATCAAAGAGTCAGAAATACATATTGGTAGGCATTGATTATTTTACTAAGTGGATCGAAGCTGTCCCTTTAGTCAATGTGGACCAAGAAAATGTCATTGAATTTATTCAAAAGAACATTATCTTTAGGTATGGAATCCCTGAGACAATAACAACTGACCAAGGGTCAGTTTTCACTGGTCGAAAGATGCAGGAATTTGCTCAGGAAACAGGTTTCAAACTCCTAACATCAACGCCTTATTATGCACAGGCGAATGGTCAAGTCGAAGCAGCTAACAAAGTGGTGATTGGCTTGATAAAGAAACATGTTGGGAAGAAACCAAAGAATTGGCATAAGACGTTAGACCAGATTTTATGGGCTTGTCGAACGTCCCCAAAAGAAGCCATTGGTACAACACCGTATAGGCTAACTTTTGGCCATGATGCAGTATTGCCAGCAGAAATTTGTCTTCAATCTGCAAGGGTTCAGAGGCATTATGATATTCCTTCTGAAGTTTATTGGAACATGATGTTAGATGAACTGGTGGATTTAGACGAAGAAAGATTACACGCTCTCGACCTACTCAGGCTTCAGAAGAAAAGAGTAGAAGACTCTTATAATAGAAAGGTAAAACCTAAGGTATTTTTGCCTGAAGAACTAGTTTGGAAGGTAATTCTTCCCATGGATCGAAGGGATCGAAGCATGGGGAAATGGTCACCCAAATGGGAAGGACCCTTCAGAGTTATCCAAACTTTTTCTGGTGGAGCCTATGAAGTCGAAGAGTTAAGTGGAGATAAAAGGCTCTTGAGAGTAAATGGTAAATATTTGAAAAAATACAAACCTATACTTCAAGAGATAAAAATAAAATAATAAAAGAGCAAGTCTAAATTAACCATAAAAATGCCAAAATGGAAATTTTATTAATTTCAGCCAAGATGGAAATTGTTGTCGAATAACGATTACAGAATGTGGTTACAAAAGAGAATCAATCAAAAGGTAAGAGAGTTCCTGAGTCGAAGATACTTGGCATGCTGCAGCTCCAACCTCTTCTTGCACCAGGAGTTTTCCTGCACTAGTTTGGCAATTTGAGCGTCGAGGCTTTGGGCCCTCTCAGCGAATTCCAGGCCTTGTTTGATCTCAGTCTGGCTCTCAGTGTCTGAGATGGTCGAAAGAATTTCCTCCTTGAGTACAGTGTTGGCGTTTATCTTCGCCTCTATTTCTGCGATTTGTGCCCGGAAGGAAACATTCTCTCGATCAATGGCATCGACTCTTTCCTGTGCAGACGCTTTCTGTTTCGACAACTCAGCAATTCGAGAAGTCGAATCTGAGACAGCAGTCCACGCAGAGGAGCTTCTGCCATACAACACCTCAAGCTGACTGTTGAACCCTCTTTGGCGCCTGTAATCTGCTGAAACTTGATCAATCATAGAGTGTAACTCCATGATCAAGTCTAAGATTTCTGGGGCTACAGCTTCAAAGTCGACAGCATTCAAGACCTCTTTTAAGCATGATGGAGCAGTGGGGTCCCCCTCTAAAGTCTTCATCAAGTCCCTCTTGAAGAACTGGGCCTTAACCTTCGCCAATGCATCATCAAGAGGAGAAGTTTCAGTAGACTTCCCCGACAGGGTAGGAATTTCCTGACTAGTGTCAGACGAACTCTTACTCTCGATGATTGCATTGAGGTAGCTGACAGGGTCAGTTTGTTTCAAGAGTTCCAAGTCCTCTTTTGACCTGTGCTTCGAGGAGGTAACCCTTGCCACAGTATTATCTTGGGCTTGAAGTTGTTGAATGCTAAGTGTCTCGATTGGTTGCTCTTCGACTTGGACTGAGGCGGTACCAGCGTCGACTTGTGGTTCTTCGTTAGCATCACCCTGGGGTCCTTCGCCAGCGTCATTTTGTGGCTCTTCGCTAGCGTCACCCTGGTGTCCTTCGCCGGTACCACCTTGGTTCTCTTCGTCAACAGCATCTTGATTCTCTTCGCCATTGCCTTGGTCCCTTTCTTCATGATTCTCTTCTGACAGGTCCACCACCTGAACCGTTTCTGGCTGTTGTTCCTCCACTGGTTGTTGTTCCTCCACCAGAGGTTCCTCTGTTGTTTTCTCCACTGTTTCAGCATTGGCCTCATTCTCAGTATGGGCTTCGTCATTGCCCAAGTCTTTTTCCTGAGGCCTGCTAAGTTCAGCAGATTCCAGCGTTTCTGAGGTCCTTGGTGGAGAACTTTCAGTAGTGTCCTGAAAAAGAGAAAGAAGACAAATTTTCAGATGTCGAAAGAGACACAATCGAATACGGGTATCTATGCCTAAGTTATAACAAAGGTCTAAGAGATTACCTGTGGATTAACTTCAGCCCCAGGGCTGGAATTGTCACTTTCGACGGGTTTGTTAAGAAGAACGTTCAGTTCCTCCTCAGTTGGCTCCTCGATGATCACTGGAGGTGGCCTAGGCTTTCTCACAGCAACCTTTATTCTGACGGTTCGACCTTCAGGAGCAGGAGCAGGAACAGAAGCATCCTTCGTTAACTTTCGCCTCTTTAAGGGGGCAGGAGGAGAATCGTTTTCTTCATCACTCCCAGATTCGACCACCAGTCCTGGCCGTTTCTTGGGCGAAGGTGCCTAGAAAACCAATAGGAATTCGATTGAATAATTGCATCGAAAATAAAAAATCGAAAGCCAGAAGAAAAATGAAGAAAATCTGGTTACCGATACAGGAGGCTTCCTCGAAGAGCCTTCCCCCTGTTGGTTGCTTATGGTCTTCGCCGACGCTGTAGTCTTCGCCGGCGGTGGAGGTTTTATTGAAGGGCCTCCTCCTTGTTGGCCTTCTGTAGCCTTCTTGGCTACAGGCTTTCGAACAACTGAAAGCAAATGAAAAAATTAACAGGCTAGCAGTCGAAGAGAGAGACAAAAAGTAATGTGAGAGCATGAACTTACATTTCTTTACTTTGTCCAACACAAGGACAAAAGACTTCTGCAACTCAGCCATGAAATCCTTCTCGTCGAAGAAGTACTCAGCATAATAGCTTCTCCACCACTCCTCGAAGGATGGTGAACAAAGAAAATTAAGCTGGTAGTCAAACAGCGAGAGGATTGTTCGACCAGCATATCTTCCGATATGCTTGATGGCAGCTTCTTCTGTATAATCGTTGCAGAAGTACAACATTGACTTCTCTCTTTGAAAAATCGGAGAAGGTAGGGTTTGGATAATACCAAACTGGCGAGATACCAGATTGGGTTGGTAGGCAAGCAGACTCAAATGAGTCTTAGAACTCTTAAATCGAAGAGGCATGATCCTCGGTGTAAGGAACGCCTCCCACAGTATTGTGTGTTCATCAACATTGGGACCACTCGACTCCTTTGGATGTGGCCTTGTGAACCATGCTGGCCCCACCCGCCGTTGAGCAAATGGAGCCATAGTTGAAACAAATTCCTTCCTTCGAGCGAACATGAGAACGAAGTTGGTGAAGGTTTGTTGAAACTCCAGGCCATCTTCCACAGGTGTCAGCAGAGCCAGCCTGATTCCTTCGATGCGTCTATTCGCTATCGCCGGAGCCTGTTCATTTATCTGAACCTTCTTGGGCAAGAAAGATTCGAAAGTGGCGTTGAGCCACAGTTGAAGTAGCCAAAAAGGCCCAGCGAGTAGCAAACTGGCCCTGTCCTCGATATGTTTCAGAAGAGTTGCCCCATTGCTGATCGAATCGTAGAGGCTGGCCAGAATCAGTTCTGCCAAACAGATGTTTTGGCGGTGATGCAGTTGGGTAGCAAGAGTGACCATCTTTTTGGTCACTTGTAGAGACTTCGAGCAAAACACAAAGCGAGTTAGCCATAAGGCTAGAAACGCTATGTGTTCGACATCCGACACAGTATCTGTCGACCTGTCGTGATAATGGTTGATGAAAGTGGTGTATGTTGGCTTGGTCTCAGAGAAGCCAATTTGGTCCTCCGACATCTCCTCCGGATCGAAGTAATCTCCGGTTGGTCGAAGGCCAGTAATAGCTGCCACATCGAAGAGTGTGAGGGTTAGCATCCCACATGGAAGATGAAAAGTAAAATGGGAGTAGTCCCAGAACAACAACGAAGCTATAAGCATCTCCGGGGAGTAGTTTAAGCCTGTCTTCGACAGCATCACTAGGTCGAAGATTCCCATATCCTTCCAGATTGGAGTTTGATGCTTCTCCAACTTTGTTAGCCAAGCAACATAATCAGAGGTCAGATTAGGGCAAGACCTGAAGACCCTAACGCCTTTGTTGAAGAAGCGGAGGTCGATTTTTTCACATGTAGGGTCTTCATTGTCTTCTGCGTCTTTCTTGGCGCATGCTACTGGCTTGAGTTTCTCGACGATTGGGAAATAGCTCTTGATCTTCAGAGCTTCAGAGATACTTGGATTCATAGGGCCAGACATTGCGAAGATCTGGTTGGAGTATCCAACCGGGATCATCAAGTGGCGTGAATAGGCGTCGCGAACGGCGATGTCAGAAGGTTCAGGAACCCTTCGTTTGCCTGTAGAGTTTACTACTGGGGCAGTAACGAAGACCTTGGGTTTAACATGTTCAGTTGGTGCGTTAGCACTAGGGGCAGTAGAACCAGATGCCATGGATTTAGTGTTGAGTTGGAAGCGAGGTTGAAGATGAAGTGAAAGAGGAAGAGTTTTCTGCAAAGATAGCAAACTTATGTGAAAACAAGGAAGTTTGAAGGCTAGTTGGCGTAAAAAGTCCCACAATGGGATATTCACTGCTATTTATAGTAGTGGGAGAAATCCCCAATAACGAGGACATTAAATGCCATTTAATGCTGCAGGAATTAGTGGGACGCGTGGCAGCCCCTTGTTGTTTTGGCCGTTTCTGCAGAAATAGAGAGACGCAGCGTGCGTCCTCGTTTTTGAGAATTGTCATAATGACAAATTCTGAAATGACGTTTGGTACTGCACGTCGTACTGAAAGTGACGTCCTAGGATCAAATCAATGATGGTTTCTTGGGATTGCCAATAAATGGTAAAAAGCAACAAAAAGTGCACAAGTTAACTTGTGACTAAGCGTGGAAAGTCAGGTGTCGAATGGCGTTTCAAAGAATGCCTTTTTTCTTTCAGAGTCGAAATAAGGCATTCTTGGGGGGCAATTTGTTGGCTCCTAAATTCGACACCTTTGTTTTGATTGATGACAGCCATTAAAGCTGAAGAATGTCTTCGACTGGCTAAGTCTGTCGAAACGCCTGTCGAAAGATGGCAAAATACTTAGAAGATTTCTTCCAAGGAAGAAGGCTGATTGCCTTCGACGTCGAAGGAGTTTCTCGTCGAAGATGTCTTTTGACGAAAGTGTTCGATGGTCCAGAGTGGAGCAGTTTGAAATTCAAGTGTTTGGAGGGAAAACGGTTTCCAGCAGTTACCACGTGCAAACGTGCAAGGATCTGGAGCGTCGAGCATGGAGAACGTGCCAAGTGGATTGATCTCGAAGCAGTGTAACTGCCTGACGGTTACTTGGGATGTTTTTGTATAAATAGGAGTAGACATGTAGTTTCTCGCGTGTGTTCACAATTCTATACAAAGTCACTCATATAGATTCGAGTACCCAGCGTGTGAGAAAGAATTGTTGAGAAATGTATGTGTGAAACACCAATTTTATCAATTAAAGTCATTTACTTTCCCAGAATTTTACTTGCTTTTCTCTTTACATTCCCTGTCGAACCTTTACTTTAAAGCCTTGTTTATTTTACCAAGTCTTTCCTTTATGAAATTTACTTGAAACCTTTTATTTAAAGCCTTATCCAACTTAATCAAACTTCAAAATCAACCTATGTCCATAGGATCAATCTGATCGATCCTGCGAGTAACCAAATAAGTAACCATTTGGAGGATCAGCGGTTGTTTACCAAAACCCGAGGTAAACAGCATGCCTAAGAGAACATATAAGAAACCGTTGCCTAATGTTTTTATATTTCAGGGATGATGAAGAAGATGAGTCCGTGGCAAGACGTGATAGGTTGATTTGAAATTCGCGCGCTTTAACCCACTAACACGTAGTTTCATATTATATTATTTGCTGTTTATTTATTTAACAAAAGGATTCAGTGGTTCAGCTGGCAAGCGTTGAGTGTGTTCACGTCCAAGACCTGGGTTCGAGCCCCAGGTCTTCATTGTTTCAAATATTATTTTTCAATCTACAATCCCATGCAGTGCCAACGTCAAGACGTACCATACACTTCCAAATCCAGCATGCCACGCATTCAGCTTCATCCATCACAAGGCTCAGAATTGAGGAACATGGTAGATCCAAGTCAACGCTGCAGCACACTATCTGGAAAGTCAAACGGATCAATGTCTTATTGGGCCTGGATTTCTAAAGCATACCTCCACTTTGGGGACTACCACCCCCCTAGGTTTGCATATTTTTCACTCTTCTTTATTTTCTTTATTTATTTAAATCTATTTCTTTTAATTATTATTTGTTTAAATTAATTACTTATTTTCATAAATATAAAAAATGCATAAAAATCAGAAAAGATAAAAAAATATAATAAATATTTTATTTTAATATTTCTTGTAAATAAATGCATGTAAATTAATTAGTTTAAATTAGGGTTTTAATTTTAATTCCTTTCATAACAAAAATCTAAAAAAATATAGAACTAGGTTTAATTAATGTTTTATTCCTTTTTAATTTTTCTTTTTCACAATAATATTATTTATTTTATTTATTTTCATAATTAAAAGTGTATATAAAAATTAGGTTTAATTTAGGTTAAATTCTAATGTTTTTTCTTAATAAATTAAAATAAAATAGAATTAGGGTTAGCGTTTAATTGCAATTAATTTTTTCTATTAAATCTTAAAATACTAAAAAACACCAAAAAAACAAGTTCTTTCTCTTTTTTTTAATTAATTCCTCATTAATTTAATTTCGCAAAAGGGTCCAACGCCCACGTTCTTAATTTTTATTCTAATTCGCATATTTATTTTATTTTTCTTAAATAATTATGTACCTCTCCCGAAGCCTTGTAATTAACTTTCTCGCACTTTCTTTTCTTTTAATTTATTTATTTCTCGTCAAATCGGGTCCTGGTTAATTTTGGCGATGTGGACCCGTGCCATTTGTAATAGCTTAGAATTTACTTTTCTCGCAAACTTTTTTTTTTTAACTGTTAATCAAAGGCATGAAAGAATGTATGGACAAAATAAAAACAAGCGCAGAAAACCAATAACATGACAAGATAAATACAAATGAAAACGACACACAAATCGCACACACCACCCCTAGGGTACGCCTCACTGTTGCCTTACCTCGAAAGGTGATCGTCGAGTAGAGGATGTCTTAGTAAGTCCTCATGATCCGGGAACCTGGCATGAGGGTAGCTTCTAAGGTGTCTTCCCATTGCTCTGGTGATCACCATGTCCCGAACCTCGAATTGACCCGAACACCTCCAACGGTGGTGCTACCTACCTCTCAATGGTGGGATGGCACTACTTTAAGGACATTTACACAGACGAATTCCTTAGGGTAGGTAGACGACTCTAGATACTTGCTCTAATTTCAAAAACAAATCAAAAAATACTTTTCACACCGACACCTTTTCAAAAAGCTTTCAAAAGCAACTTTTCAAACACTCTTGAGGACCGATACAAGAGTCGAACTGGAATTTTCAAAGAAACTTTTTAAAACCCACAGTTGAAAAGCAAACAAACCATTTTGAAAACACAAGTGAGCAAGTATCTAAGAGCCCATGGATAACCATGGATAGAAAGGGTGCTAACACCTTCCCTTTCTATAATCTACCTCCCGAACCGAGAGCAATCTCTTTAAGGAATTTTTCTGTGCTTTTGTCCTTTCCATTTGGAGAAAATAAAAGACGGTGGCGACTCTTGCTTCCGCGACATTTCGCGAACCAGCGTTAAACAGTCAGTTCCAGATCCACCGATCATAAACCCCTATTTAGCTAGCCCAAACGAAAACTCTTTCCTGGCCAATCGAAGCTTCTTTTGGCATGAATGTACTTGTGCACGTTGGTTTGAAACTGACAGTATGTTGGCTTTTGGGCCATCAGGCCTCTTTGAATATTTTTATTTCGTTTTGGCTAGCAATATCCTTCATTTTGAACCAATTTGTATGCTCTTTTGAAGCGAACCCATGCATCACTAGTATATCTTACTTGCCATTCCTTCGAATGGGCCAACAAATTAAGTACTTCGAATGGAACACCCACGTATGCCCCTTTAAATCCATCAATACATGTCTTTCTAATGGGGCAAATATATGTCCTTCGAATGGACCATGTGCACGTCCTTCGAATGCGCCAGTTGTGTACCTTCTGAAAGGGGCATCAGGGTACGTCATAGTGCAAAAACTTTGTCCGTTGAAGGGTCTTGGCATTGAGAGTAAGCACAAAAGTAGTCTTTGCTTTATGCTTCCAACATAAGCATGGAGGGACTTTTGGCCTAGTGAATCGAAGGCACGTTGATGGGTCTTTGCCTCGTGAAACCAAGGCAAGCTGATGGGTGTTACGTGCGCTGGTGATAAGCTGGGGGGCCTGTGTCCCAATGGGAGATTTTTGAATCAAAGGCCAGTTAAAAGTATCCTTTTGCCTTATGGATTGAAGGCCAGTCTGAAGAAGTTTTTGCCATTGTGAATCCAAAGCAAGCATGAAGAAGCCTTTTCCCTGAACGAAGCTGGCATGCAGGAACCCACTATTTTATGGATCAAAGTAAGCATGTAGGGGATTCTTGCTTTGTGCGCTAAATGCACGCACAAAGGGAGAATTTTCCTAATCGAAGTAGGAATCAAGCTTGCTCCAAATAAATCAAATGCTCAATCGAAGCAAGAATTAAGCTTGCTCCAAAGAAACCAAATGCCCAAATGAAGCAGGAATCCAGCTTGCATGCAGGTAGCCATTGCATTGTGAATTAAGCCATCATGCAAAGCCAATGGTGCAATCGAAAGAGCACTAACAGAAGGCCATTCTCTTTTGGATCGAAGGAGGCTATTTCAAAGGAAACACATGCTCAGTCGAAGCTTGTATACAGCAAGCAAGCAAAAGGACAAGGCTTCAATTGAAGCTTGGAAATTTGAGGCAAGCTTGGAGGAGGTTAGGTGCTCAATCGAAGCCTGTCAAGATGCCAATCGAAAGACCCTTTGACATGCCAATTGAAAGACCTTTTTTATCTTCAAAATTTTATTTTTTCTTCAATCAAGTGTTTGTAATCACCTATGTAAGAGAAAAATCTTGGGAAAATATGAGAGGGAAAATTTTGGGGTACAACACAAACAAGTCAATCTAAATATTCAGGTTTAAGAAGATTGAACAGGAAAAGTTGTTGTACCCTAAAATTTGCCCTCTCATGTTTTCCAAGATTGTCTCTTACATGGTTGGTTACAAACAATTTCTTAAAGAAAATGTAAATTTTTTGAGGATAAATAAGATGTCTTCGATTGGCATTGGGACAACGTACTTCGATTAGGAATTTGGCACTCTTCGATCATGCCTTGATTAGTAAGCTTCAATTAGGTGTTTGGCATCCTTCGATACAAGCTTGACTCACCAGTCTTCGATTGGGCATCTAAATCCTTCAATATAAACTTGACTCACTAACTTCGATTGAGTGCTGGACCCCTTCAATCAAGTTGATTTCACAATGTCTTCGATGGAGTGTTGGGCCTCCTTCGGCCAAGCTTGGTTCACAAGGCTTCGACTGTGCATTAGCTACTTCAGGCTTGCCTTCGATTCACAAGGCTAACGGCCTCTACAAGTTCCTTCCAATTCACAAGGCTAAAGGCCTCTTCAAGTTCCCTTCGATTCACTAGGCCAAAAGCCCCTTCATGCTTGCTTTGGATTCACAAGGGCAAAGGTTTCTTCTATGATTTCCTTCAATGCATAAGGAAAAGACTTCCTTTGTGCTTACTCACAAGGTCAAGACCCCTCAACACAGTTTCTGCACTATGACACATAAATATGACCCCTTTGAAAGAGCATTCCAAAAGCCCATTCGAAGGACACATATTGTTGGCCATTCGAAAGAGACACATAATCACTATACACAAGTTTGTCTTATGATGGATCTTGGTCCTACATGTGGCCAGGCCCAAGCCTCTTGTGCATTAGCATTTGAAGGTGGTGACAAAAGAGGTTTTCGATTGGCCAGATTGAAAGTTTTCGTTTGAGTTTGTTTGAATCAAGTAACAAGGGCAAGTAGACTCAATTGAAGAAGACTCGATGAAGGAAACTTTGAACAGATTCGAATCCAGAGTCATCAAAAAGGACAGATGCTCTAACGAAGAGAATTCTGGGCAATTTGAATTGATGCAGATATTAACTTAATTAAAGAAACTTTAATAAGGGAAAACTCTGAATTCAGAGTCATCAAATATCTGAGCAATTTGAATTGATGTGGATGGACTCCATCAAAGGAGCTGAATCAGAGCCATTCTAATGAGGCAATCAGAGCCATTCGAAGGAGCTGAATGAGAGCCATTCGAAGGAGCTTAATCAGAGCCATTCAAAGGAGGAAATCATAGCCATTCGAAGGAGATGAATCATAGCCATTCGAAGGAGGAAATCAGGGCCATTTCGAAGGAGGCAATCAAAGCCATTCGAAGGAGGTAATCAGAGTCATTTGAAGGAGGGCATTCAAAAGAGTCAAACGTGTCCAGATTCATAGAAAATTCAAAAATGGACAAGAAGCCATGTCTTTGGCAACATTTCAAAATGATATTCATGTCTTTAAAACACCAACTTAATGGCTGTTTATTCCTTGGCCCTCTTGTCCCCTCCATCCCCTCTATATAAGGAGCACACTAGCAAGCTCAAAACACGGCTAAACATAACCTGAGAGAGCCACACGAAATTACAAACACATTCTTGGAGGTTTCCTGAAGCTTTTCCAATCATCCCCATCCCCTAAGCAAGCATCTCCATATCCAGAAGTGCCAAATTGAAGTAACCCTTAAACAAGGGTACCCACGCCTGAAACCACATATTCATACATCACTATTGGTAAGAATGGGTAAAAAGATCAAACTTACATTTGCATGACATATTAACATTTTTAGTTCATTCGATCTATATTCAAGATTAAGAACCTGAGTTTGACACCCAGGTCTGCATTTTGCTTTGTTTCTAACACTTACTGCAAATCTAGCCTGGATAGACCCAACGCGCGCAGGATCGAAGGACCTGGGTTTAATACCCAGGTCCTGCATCTTTATTTGGCTAATATTTGTCTTGCAGGTTCAAATCGAAAGGCAACATCCATCCCTAGATCGAAAAGCAAAGCATCCCTTCTTGGATCGAAAAAATCATATTCCCCTCTGGATCGAAAAGCCCCATTTTCCCTGGATCGAAAGGCACCTTCCTCTGAATCGAAAGCCCATCATTCTTCCCTGGATCGAAAAACACTTTCTCTGGATTGAAGCCTCCCTTTTTTCTCTCTGACTTCTTTTTATTTTAACTTTAAATCAAAAAATCACAAAGAAAACATTAGGCTAGTGTTTTTCTAATTAAGTTAATTTTGTAAACAAATTAATTAATCATTTTAACCTTTTCTTGAAATTAAAATTAAATAGACTTAGGTTGTGATTTCTTAAAATAAAACAAAACAAACAAAAGGATTTGTTTCCTTAGGATTTAGGCATCCCTTTTAATTCATTTACACATTTGTTTACTTTCGCTTTTTTTCATTTTATTGTAACTGCTTCCCAGTTTGTAATAGTAACTACGACTTTAATTTTCACATTTCTATAATGTACCTCTCACAAAGTCATGTAATAGCATAGGATTTACATTCCCACACTTTATATTTTCACACTTTACATTTTTCTGTACATATTAACTGCTAGTAACTAGGATTGCATGACAAGACTGAAAAAATAAAACGTTAGCAAACCTAAATGTGCAAGATAAATAACTGAATACAAAACATTTGCACATATTCATCTCTAAGGTACGCCCACTTTGGTTGCTTCGGAAAACGGTCACAATTCTCGAAATGTGTGAAGTTTTAGTGGTTGTCCTCTAGTTTGAAAATATCACAAGTCCCTCGATGACCATCTTGACGTTACCTCATTTAAAAATGATCTTAGAACTTTAGGACAATTACTAAAATTTCTTGCCAAGTTACCTTCGTGGCCGTATCGTCCCTTCGATGCCCCTCATACATCCAACGATAGGGCTACCTACTCACTAATAGTAGGATAGCATTGTCTAAAGGATAAGGATGAAAAGAACAAACCTTTTCGAGTACAAGTAGATAGCTGTTAGATGCTATGCTCAAATAAAACAAACTTTTCACACTTACACATTTCAAAAAACACTTTCAAAAACATTCGTTTTGTCAACACTCTTGAGGACTAATACAAGAGTTATCATAAAGAGAATCGCCGCACTAAGGCATTTTCAAAACAAATTTTTAAAACACACAAAGCACAAGAATTTCAAAATATAAGCTAGCATCTAAGAGCCCGTAGAAAACTACGGATGGAAAGGGTGCTAACACCTTCCCTTTCCATAATCTACCCCCTTACTCAGAAAACTCTTGAAAAGGTCTTTTTCTATTCTTTTCACCCTTTCCTAAATTTGGATAAAAGAAAATTCGATGACGACTCTTGCTTACCGTGACATTTGCAAACACAAACGCAAAACCAGTATAATAGTCAGTTCTGCCACCGTATCACAACAACGAATAAGAGAAGAGCTAGATAAGCTAGTAATAGGTGTAAATAGAATGCTTGCAAGAGTTATTTTGAGTAGAGACATCTTATTAATAGAAACTTGTTGAAACTATGTTTTATCTAAGGTCTCTCAAGGATCCACCAAAATCTAGAGACATGTTGTTGATGGACAATCATAGATAAGACTATGTGGTTGGTGTGTAATCAGATAATCATGGGCCAACTGTCGAGCTTGTGAGTATCGGGGATTAGGCGGAGTATCGTGACCATTGGAATTATATAAGCTAGTAGAGGATTCCTTTTGGCGTAAGCTCTTTTTGGCTATGTCTTGTGAAATTATGAGCGTGTATCCAGACTTGGGTGTTGGTTGCAAGTTAGCCGCTAGAGCTTGTGAAGTGTTGGATATCAAGATTGTAGATGTGGACTAGTACACCCTTATTAGACTGCAATGGCAATTATTTTTTTCTAAGATTGAAAGGAGAATCAAAGTAACGAGTTTTGTTGTATGAATATGATAGACTTGGAGCAAGTCAATTGGAGCATATGGGAATTGGAAGTCAGGACCGAGGAGAAATGTAAGGAATACTCATCCCCTTGTTAGAAGAAGATGTGCAGAACCTGGTGTCATGGTGATTGGTAGGAATTCGATGGTGAATTCTATTTAAGGGGGGAGAATGTAACATCCCTATTTTCTCTAAGCAAGGATATGATATAATTATGAGATAATTCTCTACTCTATGGACAAATAGAAATTTAGAAACTTGTATAGAAATCAAAAGATATTAGTTGGAATTGAACTAAATGGCATTTTGGTAAATGCCATTTAGTTGGAGGGAAATTTGGCCATTAAATAAAGTGTATGTGAAGATAAGGGCATGTTTGGTGGAATAGTGATACAAATCATATTTTTATATAGAAGTATAGAGAGAGAGAGAGAGAGAGAGAGAGAGAGAGAGAGAGAGAGAGAGAGAGAGAGAGAGAGAGAGAGAGGAAGTCATATCTCTCATCTCCAAAACTTCATTTTCATACTCCATGGACACCTCTCACTAATTAGGTCATAATTGTTTAATCATAGCTCCATTTTAAGAAATTCTTGAAGTTTTTGAATCTACATGAAATTCCTTTAATTTTGATATATGATTCCGTGTTCATAAATTTTGTATTGAAGGAGAAAAACAAGATTGAAGTTGGGACATTCTTGTTGGAAATGGGTAATGAAGAGTTACGGGATTGATGATGATGGAAGTAGAGTTTTAGGCAAGAGAGGAGTTCATTTACTGCATAGATGTCATATTAACCTCTATTAATCCAAGGTGAGTTCCATTAGATAGGAATTGGGGTAGAATTGGGATTGATGCATGATATGAATTTGGGATTTAGGGGTTTAGATGTGAGATACTTGTTGCATGTTGCTTCTAACTGAATAATAATATGTAATTGTACTGCATTTGGTGGTTTGGTGCACTGTGTGATTGTGCATATCATGCTGTATGATCTAGGTGATTTGTATGCATGAATCAGAGTAGGCCCGAATGCTAGGACGTAAATCACTTATGATGTAGACCTTATGTGTCACTTATACCGTTGTGATGTGTAGTTGTGGGCCAAAATGGCAGGGCTTTTCTACACTTATGGAGATTACATATGCGTGATCGGTATGTCATACGCACCTGAGCTACCATTGTGATGTGCAGTTAGGGGTCATTTGGGGAGTTTCCCCACTTGTGGAGACCATATCGGTGTGCTTGGTATGGTGAGATAGTAAGGCCATGTAGGCAATATCACTATGGTTTACTCGCCTCTAGTGGTGCCACGTAGGCTACACCACTAGGCTTTCGCCTGGTGGGCTCGTGTTGTCAAGATGGCATTTTTGTACCGGCGATCTAATCACATGCGTTTGGATGATGGACGAGGATGTGATTCCACATCGATAAATGTCACCTCTATAACCCGTCACGGGTGGAATTTCATTGGGAATGATTTGAGTCGTCGTGTTGTGACTGATGCGAGTCTCTTGATGCGATGCACGGGTGTAACTCACCAAGGGTGTGATAGTGTAACTTGAGTAGGAGCATTAATGTACTACTGGATTCCTCGTACACGGGTACGGGTATGCATACTTGTTTGTGTTCGACTATGTGTTATTTTCG
Organism: Vicia faba; assembly: GCA_948472305.1. NCBI lineage: Eukaryota > Viridiplantae > Streptophyta > Magnoliopsida > Fabales > Fabaceae > Vicia > Vicia faba. Next base: position 1,029,299,605 of record OX451738.1, read on the forward strand.
TCATTGGATAGTTACGGGACTTCCAATGGTGGTGTACAGTTGTTGTGTACTTGCACCCAGCCGTGAGAGAAAAATCCAGATTCGCGGTGAATTCGTTTGATGCATGCACCCTGTAGAACCGAGTGAACCCATAAGATAGAGGAACTCACTGAGATTTAGTAATCTCACCCCATTCCTCTTATTATTTTTCAAGAACATGTTTTAGGTAGAAGAATTTCTAGATGGTCGGTTTTGAAGACTGCAGATAAGCATATGGTAGAAGACCTTTGTAGACGTTAACTTTTCGCTGAGCATCGTTGAAGACAAGCTATTCGTATACGTTAGTTATATTGTATACGGTTTTTATTTCTGGTCTTTTTCCAACTTGTATGTTTCTTTATACCATAACTAACATCACTGCATATTATTATAGACAGATATGTATGGGGTATTTCATAAATGCTTGTTATATAGTCATCTTGTCATGTTGGAACAATGTTTTCAAATAAACTACATGTTTTTTTTCATGAACTATCATGGATAACTTATGGAAATAAACTAAAAATAGCTTGGACATGTTTCCATTAGCTTTTCTAAAATAGTTTCACAAGTTCTTATCCCTCTGTAGATAAATTCAATTAAGTAAATCTAAATGGACCCTTAGCTTTAAAGAGGTTCTAATCTCATTCATTGAAGCTTGTCTGAATCACAGGTTTGCATAGTATAACTTGTGTTTCTTACCCTTGGTTGATAGGTTTACAAGCCTTGGTCAGCTTGACACTTGAGAGAGAGCTTCCTTATGAACCATTTTCAATAGTAGCCGAGGAGGTAAAATGGTAACTCTTGCACATTTCTTAGACATGCAGAATATGCTTTCTTGTCTTAAAATCAAATTTTTAAACTCTTATCAGCATTCAGGGGGTCTTTGTAAAAAGTGGCCAGGATACACTGAGGTGCATTACATATCTTATCAATGATACTATCGCTAATGAAGGATAACATAGCTTTTCTACTTTAACAACAAATGATGTGCTTAAGGTCATTGATAGTGGTAAGTTCTAAGGTGGTTCCTGAAGAAATATGAAGAGAATGAGAGTGGACTATGAACTTTCTTTTCTTTATATATTTTGTCCAACTAACTTTCAATATGAGATAAAATGTGACTTATATAGGATCACAATATAGAATATAGAGAGTTTACAGCAATAACTATGTCTAGGTCCCTAAGGAATAAATTTCCCACTGCCCAAGGGAATCTGGCTTTTGATTCACCCAAGACTGATTTGAATTTAACCAACAAAACTCCCCCATAAATTCAAATATTCATTCGATCCATCATCCCAAGCATTTTCTTGCCTCTATCTAAAAAACTCCTTCGACGGTGGTTTTGTAAGGATGTCTGCTGCTTGATTTTTACTTGCAACGTGCTTCAGTTCGATGCTTCCATCTTTCACATGTTCTCGAATGAAATGAAATCGAAATCAATGTGCTTGCTTCGTTCGTTGTTGACTGGATTCTTCGCCAGTTTGATTGCAGATCTGTTGTCAACTCGAATCATTGTTGTAGCTTCCTGCTTCGATTCCATCTTGCTCAATAGTCTTCTCAGTCATATTGCATGGAATACGCACCAGGATGATGCTACATACTCTTTTTCACATATCGAAAGAGTTACAATAGGTTACTTCCTTGACATCCAAGTGAAAGCAGTGTTTCCCATGAAGAATACATATTCTGAAGTTCTCTTTCGATCACCAATGTCACCACACCAATCGCTGTCAGAATAGCCAGTCAGCTTGTATTCTTCTGCTTTCGAATAGAACATTCCAAGTGACATAGTTCCTTAGACATATTGAAGTATTCTCTTCAAATATTTCATGTATGCAACAACTGGTTCTTCCATGAAGCAAATCACAATTCCAACACTCAACGAAATATCTGGCCTTATACATGTGAGGTATCGAAGACTTCCCACCAAGCTTCAAAATTTGTTTGCTTCGACACGCTCTCCCCCATCAAATTTTGAAACTTTGTTCCTGGCTCCATTGATGTCGAAATAGGATTGCATTTATCCATCTTAAATCTTTTCAGGATATCTTTTGCATACTTTTCTTGTGAGATGAAGATTCATGTTTCTTCCTGTTGAACCTCCAGACCAAGAAAGTATTTCATTAGGCATAGGTCAATCATCTCAAATTCTTTTGTCATTGTGCATTTGAACTCTTTGATCATCTGATTATTGTTGTCCAAGAAAATAAAATCATCAACATAGAGAGAAACAAGAAGTATTTTCTCTTTTTTATTTTTCACATACAAGGCATGTTCGAAAGGACATTGCTGAAATCCATTTTCTTTGAAGTACGTGTCAATTCGAGTATTCCATGCTCGTGGTGCCTGCTTCAGCCCATAAATTGCCTTCTTCAGCTTTAGCACCTTTCCTTCATTTTCAATTTTCATGAATCCAGGGGGTTGTTCAATGTAAACTTCTTCTTCGAGCACGCCATTCAGAAAGGCTGACTTGACTTCCATCTGATGTATTTTCCATTTTCTTGAGATATGAGCAGTCGAAGAGTCTCCATTCTCGTAACAGGTGCGAAGACTTCATCATAATCGATTCCTGCTTTCTGCTTGTATCCTTTCGCCACAAGTCGCGCCTTGAATCTTTCGGTTTCACCTTGTGCATTTATCTTTTTCTTAAACTCCCATTTCACACCAATTGTTTGACTTCCTTTTGGTAACTAAGCTAGTTCCCAAGTATCATTGTGTTCGATGGTCTTAATTTTTTCATTCATAGAATCCTTCCAATTTTTGTTTCTTATTGCTTGTTCGAAGCTGACATCTTCAGTGTCTGGCAATAAACATACAAGATGCACTTCTTTTGTGTTTTCATATAAGTCTTGTATGCTTCGCAACCTGGGTTGTGAGGGTCCTTCTTCATCATCAGAGTCTTCTGGATCTGTCAAAGTGTCTTTCGATATAGCATCTGGTACTTCAAACACAACCTCATTCTAAGTGTTCCAGTCCCACTTGCTTCCTTTGTTTACTCGAACATCTCTACTGACTATCACCTTTTTTTTATTGGATCGAAGAGTCTGTACCCTTTCGTTTTTTCATCATACCCAATGAGTATGTATTTCTGACTCTTATTTTCCAGCTTTGTTCTTCTTTGATCAGGCACATGTACATAAGCCACACTTCCAAACACTTTGAAGTGAGACACAATTGGCTTTCGACCACTCAAAGCTTCTTGAGGTGTTAAATCTTCCAGCTTCAAATGTGGACATCTATTTTGAACATAGATTCCACACTGTACAGCTTCTACCCAAAACTCCTTCGACATGTTTTTTCTCTTCAGCATTGATCGAACCATGTTAAGGACTGTTCGATTCTTCGTTTCTGCTACACCATTTTGTTGGGGTGAGTAAGTTGCGGTCAAAGATCTTCTTGTGCCATGCTTTTCACAGTACTTCATAAAGGTTTTCGAAGTATATTCCTAACATTTGTCTGACAAAGGGCTTTGATGTGTTTGTCTGTTGCTTTTTCAACCATTATCTTAAACTTCTTGAATACTTCAAAGGCTTCAGACTTTTCTTTCAAAAAATACACCTATGTTTTCCTTGAAAGATCATCAATGAAGGATATGAAGTACCTTTTACCACTTAAGAATTATGGGGTAATTGGTCCACATATGTCAGTGTGGATCAATTCCAAAATTTGTTTGACCTGATATTCTTCCTTCCTTGGGAATGAAGTTTTCGTCTGTTTGCCAAACACACATTCTTCACAGAATTTTCCTTCGAATTCTACATCTGGCAGTCCATGCACCATATTTTTCTTTGCTAACCTCCTTAGTCCAGCCTGGTGTAGATGACCAAATCGAAGATGCCACAGGGATGCTTAGTCTTCGATATTGATATGAAAACACTTTTCTCGAATGCTTCACAAATTCAACTTATACATTTGATTCCTTCCTATTTCGACTTGAGCAACCAGATGTCTTGACTTGTCTTTTAAATGCAGGCTTCGATCTTCCAAGAGAATCGAATAATCCTTTTCAGTGAGTTGTCCCAGACTCAAAATATTTGCTTTGAGGTTTGGTACATAGTACACGTCTTGGATTGATACTATCAAATCATTATTCTTCAAGAAACTAATTGTTCATTTTCCTTCGACTCTTACTTTTGATGCATCTCCAAATGAAACATGACCGTCTTCGATTTTATTTATGTCTTTGAACAAATGCTTATGACTACACATATGGTTGCTTGCTCCTGAGTCCAGGTACCACATAGTGTCATTTTCTACATCAGCTTCCTTTTCAGTCATTAACAGAAATCCTTCATTTGATGTTGTTTCTAGGACAAGATTTGTTATTTCTTCTACCTTTCTTCTGGATCGACAGTCTTTTGCAAGATGTCTCGTTTTACCACAGTTGTAGCAACTGTAGGAGTTACAATCTTTGGCATAGTGCCCCTGTTTGTTGCATTTGTAACATTCGATGTTGTTGTAATTCGATCTACCACCTCTCTGGCCACGTCCTCTGCCACGCCAATTTTGTTGGCTTGATTGTCCTCTTTCGAAGTTGTTATTTTGGTAACTTCAACCACCATTACGTCCTCCACGACCATGTCCTCTCCCACGCTAATTTTGAGAGAAAAGTGCCTTTTCATCTCTGTTGGGTTTTGCATCCTCAAGTGCCTTCTCCTCCTTCTTCTTTATTTTGTGTTGTTCATGTGCCTCAAGCGAACCAGCGACTTCTTCGACAGTGATTGTTGAAAGGTCTTTTGCCTCTTCTATTGTGCATACTATGTTTTCAAACTTGTCTTTCAAAGATCTCAGAATCTTTTCGACAATACGAGCATCAGACGTTTCTTCTCCATTTCGATTGAGTTGATTTGCCATTTCTTGCACACGAGTAATGTAGTCCGATACGGACTCTATCTCCTTCATCTTCATTCTCTCCATTTCTCCTCGAAGAGTTTGCAAGCGAACTTGCTTGACTCTATCTGCTCCTCTGAAGGCCTTTTCTAGCGTGTCCCACGCCTCCTTCGACGTAGTCGAACCAGCAATCTTTTCGAAGGCTAATTCATCAACTTCTCTGAACAGCAAGTACAATGTTGTTTTGTATCTTGCTCGCGTTTCTTTCGACGCCTTGTTCTGAGCAGCTGTGTATGTCGTCGTATTTGATGGTTTTTCAAACCCATCGTTAGTCACTTCCCATACATCTAACGATCCCAGCAGCGCCTTCATCTGGATACTCCAGTTTTCATAGTTCGACTTTGAAAGTCGTGGCAGTGGCATCTGACCCATCATATTTGTCATGCGCTCTGATACCAATTTGAAGAAATATGAAGAGAATGAGAGTGAACTATGAACTTTCTTTTCTGTATATATTTTGTCCAACTAACTTTCAATATGAGATACAATGTGATTTATATAGGATCACAATATAGAATAGAGAGAGTTTACATCAATAAATATATTTAGGTCCCTAAGGAATAAATTTCCCACTTACCCAAAGAAATCTGATTTTTGATTCACCTAAGACTGATTTGAATTTAACCAACAGTTTCATCGATCGCCACTGGGTTTTGGATCCTATAGATGGGATTAAAGGGTATGTTTCGTTCGTAAAGAAAAATTCGCTGCCGCCTAAAATTCATTGTGCAGAGTCACCGAGTAGATCTTGCTTGTCTAATGACGTTACATGTTTGTAAGGGGAGACCAATATGCCATAGCTTTAGCTTTGCTAGATGAAGGGAAAATTGTATTAGGTGTCTTGTGTTGCCCAAATCTTCCACTGGCGACCATTGGTCGGAATGAGCAGCATTCTTCTTCAAATGAAGTTGGGTGTCTTTTCTTTGCTAAAAATGGTGATGGAACATATATGCAGACACTGGATGGCTCTACACAAACTAAGGTTGTTCTGATAAAATGTTGTCTTACTTGAAACTTTTGCTTATGACAATTGTGTTATGACCAACCGTCATGTTATCGTCATCTAGGTGAACGTTAGTGCTGTTGATAATCTAGAAGAAGCATCATTTTTTGAATCTTATGAAGCAGCACACTCCTCACATGGCTTGTCCAGCACTATTGCAGAAGTAAAGCTATCTCTATTGTTAAACATTTTACCTTATAATTATTTTATTTTTTCTTTTATCTCTTTCATTTTTTAGATTTAATCTGATGACATTCCTTGAATTGAACATTATGATTTCATGAACAGAAACTCGGTGTCAAAGCACCGCCAGTCAGAATTGACAGCAAAGCTAAATATGGAGCTCTGTGGAGCTATATATTTACGTTTCCCCCGCAAAGGATACAGTGAAAAAAATATGGGATCATGTTGCTGGATATATTGTTGTGACAAGTGTGTTTCATTCTTTTGCCTTTTTGGTTACAAAATGATTTTCTTTCTGTCATTGAAGCGTGTATAAAATTACATTAGTTAATTAATTATCTTATTAAAACTAACATAAAACACAACTTTTAACACATTATTAAATATTAAATCTTTTTCTTTAGTTGCAATCTGAATTTGATTTTTTTGTCTCTTTGGTACTTCATATTAAACTAGCCAAAACATCAAGGCTTTTGTGTTTTTTTTTTGTCTTCAACTATTTACTAGGATTTTAATTTTTGTTGTAATTCAAAGGGTCATCCCATTTGATGATATATCCATTTAATATTTTTATAGTGATTAATTATAATATAATAATAATTCTGTTTTTCGTAGATTTTTGAAGTAGGAACTGAACTTTCATCACCTTATGATATAAGAAGATTTTCAGATGCAAGTAATATATATGAAGAAAATCGACAGAATCCTTCAAAAGACATATAATTTTTATAATACTTTTATCTACACGATATTGAAAATAACTTAAGATAATGGAAAAAAAAATTGTTGGTCCTTTTTATGTTGTAACATTTTAAGAATAAATTGTGATACATATATAAAACATTTAAAGTTTCTATGTAATTTTAAAAAAATTAAACAATTACACTGACTTACACACACATATATATATATATATATATATATATATATATATATATATATATATATATATATATATATATATATATATATATATATATATATATATATATATATATATATATATATATATATATATATATATATATATATATATATATATATATATATATATATATATATATATATATATATATATATATATATATATATATATATATATATATATATATATATATATATATATATATATATATATATATATATATATATATATATATATATATATATATATATATATATATATATATATATATATATATATATATATATATATATATATATATATATATATATATATATATATATATATATATATATATATATATATATATATATATATATATATATATATATATATATATATATATATATATATATTAGTTTTTTTAATATATGTTTTTTTTTGTTTTTTTACAAGAATACCTAAATGTAAATTTATTATAGATATGTTAATATATTTTTAGTGTTGTTAAATTGTGACAAGAAAATAAAATTTATTTTAGAATATTTCAAAGACATGTTTTAAATAAATTTGAAAATTTTGGCGGTTTAAAAAAGGCGGCTATTATCATTAGTAAATTAGGACAATTAAAAATGACGCAATTTTCAGTATATTACGACGGGTACAAAGATATTTGTTTATCATGTAAACTATACTGCGTTTGAAACATCCGCTATTTTCAAGTAAAAACCACCACTTTAAACTGCATAAAATACGGAGATTTGCATGGCATTTAAACTTAAACCGCTGTTATTTTCCTTGCAGCAGCCAAATTTAAGGTGTGTCTAGAAACATATTTGTAAACTGTGGAGGTTCAAACCGCCACAATTTTCTTAAATTATATATATATATATATATATATATATATATATATATATATATATATATATATATATATATATATATATATATATATATATATAGGGTTATAAATAGACACATATATGTGTGAGTTGAATATGAATTAAGGGATGATGTTAGCGGTAATTCATATTCAGAAGTATTTGTATTAGGTTTAGCTTCTAGAGTCTCTATTTTCTTTATTAATTTAGCTATTAAGTTTACTTTTTCTAGTGACTACGTGATAGTTAACTTTGTGAATATAAGCAACTTTGTAACTAGGGTTTTAGTAAGATTTTAATATATAATTTCTTCCTCGAACTCATGGCTCCATAGAGAGCTTACAAGCCCTTCCATAGTTATGCTATCCAAATCCTTTGGCACCTTGGGTGTTGTCACCATTGGCCTTCATTTATTTACCATACTTCTAATGATTTTCTTTATATGATCGGCGGTGGTGTAACTCTTATTTAAAACTTTCAATCCAGCAACTAGAGTTTGAAACCTTGAGAACATATCTTCAACAATTTCATCTTCTTCCATCTTAAAAGCTTCATATTTCTGGATCAAGGTTAGAGCCTTGATTTTCTTCACTTGTTCATTTCCTTCATGAGTCATCCACAAAGAATCAAATATAGACTTAGATGAGTCTCTATTTGTAATCTTCTCATACTCAATATAACAAATAGCATTCAACAAGATTGTTATGGATATGTGATGATTCTTGTTATTCTTCTTTTGTTACTCTTTCAAGCTTTGCACCATTTGAATCCACGAGATGTGTGTAACCATCATTTACCATATCCCATAGATCTGTATAATATCCGAGAAAGAAACTTTCAATTCTATCTTTTTAGTAATCAAATTTTTTCCATCAAAGATTAGAGGTTTAGCATAATAATGATTTTTATCATTGTTGCTAATACATGACATATTATGATTAAAAAATGTATCTTTATCCAACACGGTTAAGTTTTTGACTCGATATAGTCAACACCAAAACCATAGCTCTATTACCAATTGAAGGTTCAAGAAACAAAAGAAAGGGGGGAGGTTTGAATTGGGTTTCTTATATGACAACTTTTTGCAATCCAAAGACAATAACAAAAACAATAAAAATACACAATGATTTTTATCATGGTTCATTGTTAACTAAGTTAATATAGTCCACCCGTTAGGGTGTTTTCTCCTTCTTACAAAGACTTAATCCACTATTCAATTAGATTACAAACTCAAAGACCAATTGTCAATGACTTCTTGAGGCTACAGATTAAACTTAGTCCCTCAAGGAATTTAACCAAAGTTAAATACAAAGATTATGTGTTTATAAAAATGCTTCTAAACAAGCTGATACACAAAGTGAATTTCAGAATTTACACTTAAGAAAATATACATGAAATAATTCTAAGTGTAGTGAATGTTGTAATTGTTGTTTCTCTCGTTGTTGTATTGTTTCCACTTTTTCGTTTCATTGTCCCACTTTTTCTTCACAATTCCCTGTCTCCTTTAAATAGATGATGAATAGTACCGTTGGAGGATGGAATTGGAAATATCTTCAATTTCACAATTGTAATATTGGTACAAAGTTGAGCGTGAAATGTGGAGATTCGTTGGTAGTACAATCCTTGACAATTCCAAAATATTTGTCCTTTTAATGGAGCATTTGATTTTTCCTCTTGAATGTACTATCTTAAAGAATATTGAATATACTACCATTGAAAGAATATTCTTTATATCATTGGCTTTATACTTGAGATAATTTAAAGCTTGATTAGATTTCAGAGCATTGAATATTAGACTTCAGAGTCTAGTGAAAATGAGTCTTGAATTGTCAGAGTAAATCCAGATGTTTGTTGTAGAGGCGTTGTCTTGGTTATCTATGTTATTTCTCTGAAATTATGATTGACATAAATTTTGGTAAACCTAACTTTGCAGCAACATGTTGAACAAGATGTTTTAACTTGATGATTTAACATGTCACATGTGATGTCCTAACCAGAAGTATAGGACATCTGGTCTGTTACAGTTTTGCATTCTGAAAGATGTTTCAACTTGTTGTTTGAACATGTCGAGTGGGATGTCCTAACCAGAAGTATAGGACATCAGGTCTGCTACAACTGACAGTTTGGATTCAGTTGTTTTGATTAAATTAATGAATATTTTGGGAGTATTTAGTAATCCTATGTGGCGCCCAAGATTGATAAATCTTATTTTTTATGTTGGTATTCAAGACATTCAAAGTTTCTAAATATAGAGACATTCTGGGAAAGTTTTGATTGAAGTCCTATTTTCTTGGAGAAGTTTTTGCAGAGTTTGTGCGGTCTCCTTGCTGCATTTTTTAGGCCCAAATCCAGTTAGGAAAAAGGTTAAATATAAGTTTTTGTAACCTAAAAAGGTACCAGCCGTGAATGTAAAAGATGTAGTCATTATGGCTGAGCCCGTACCACTCTCTAGGAGAGCTGGCTGTGTGTTCCACTCGACATGTAAGTTAGACTGGTGTTATAGAGTTGTTATCTTTGTTATTGTTCTCCTCGAAGATGTGAAGCAAGAGTGAGTATTATTCTTGGAGGAAGCTTGTAAGCCCGAGATTGATAAATCATAGTTTTTATGTTGGTATTCAAGATATATAAAGTTTCTAAATTTGGAGATATTTTAGGAAAGTTTTGATTGAAGACCTATTTTCTTGGAGAAGTTTTTGCAGACTTTGTGCAGTCTCTTTGTTGCATTTTTAGGCCCAAATTCAGTTAGGAAAAAGGTTATAAATATAAGTATTTATAACCTAAAAAGGTACCAACCCTGAATGTAAAAGATGTAGTCGTTATGGCTGAGTATGTACCACTCTTTAGGAGAGTTGGTTGTGTGCTCCACTCGACACGTGAGTTTGGTTGGTGTTACAGAGTTGTTATCTCTATTATTGTTCTCCTCGAAGTTGTGATGCAAGAGTGAGTATTGTTCTTGGAGGAAGCTTGTAAGAAACTCTAATTATTGTTCTTAGTCAAGAGTCTTGACTAGGTATTGTCATGGAAGTGAGACTTCTAGTTTGATGTCATGGAAGTGTGTCTTCGTGTTTGTCCAATCACTGTTTGTGATTGATGGGGGGTTGAGGAGGGTGTCATGCCTAGGTGAGTCTTAGGTATAAATTTAGCACAGGTAATGGACAATGATCATACATTGCCATGTTTGTTGAAGTCTACTTCAGATACCTGTTAGAGGGAATCTCCTTTATAGGTGCAGAAAAATGGCATCTAACACCTCAAAGCCAGACAAGAGGTTTGTTCATTGTGCTTATAAGATGAAGAATTCTTGAGAGGTGTAATATGTAGGTTCCTGCATGTGTGTGTGATTTGGTCTTGAAGGTTGATCAGCTACTGATGGTTGATTCTCTTGTGTCCCTTGCAAGAGTTATATGTGGATTTCCATGGGTATTGTCTCCAAAGCCATGATAAATGGTTAAATCCGTATGTTTTAGGTTGATGTCTGAACTGATGTTGGAACATCATTTCAGTCCTTTGTTTCTTCATCTAAGGAAGGTTTTTTTGGAGCTCATTGTAGAGTGTAAGGTCAACTCTCTGACCTATTTGGAATGGTGTGAATGGCTGTCATGACTGTTTTTCATAAAGAAAACTCTGATGGTTCTAGATGTGTGCAAAATAAGGATGTCGGATTAAATTTTCTTCCAATTATGAAGAGGACATCATTATTTGATGGTTATGTGTGGGGAAATTTTCCTCTGTTGACAAATAGCTTATCGGGAGATGGGTATTAGTATGATCTGATGAAGATGTGCATGTGACTGATGGTAAATACTTTGACAGAAGTTGAGTACTTGTCTGAGGGATTGAGGAGGGCCTCATACCTAGGTGAGTCTTAGGTATAAATTTAGCAAGGGTAGTGGATAATGATCATACATTGCCATGTTTGTTGAAGTTTGCTCCAGATATATATTAAAGGGAATATCCTCTGTAGGTGCAGAAAAATGGCATCTAACACCTCAAAGCCAGACAGGAGGTATGTTCATTGTGCTTATAAGATGACGATTTCTTGAGGTGTGTAATATGTAGGTTCCTGCATGTGTGTGTGATCTGGTCTTGAAGGTTGATCAACTACTGATGGTTGATTCTCTTGTGTCCCTTACAAGAGTTATATGTGGATTTCCATGGGTATTGTCTCCAAAGCCATGGTAAATGGTTAAATCCACGTGTTTTAGGCTGATGCCTGAACTGATGTTGGAACATTATTTCAGTCCTTTGTTTCTTCAGCCAAGGAAGTTTTTTTGGAGCTCATGGTAGAGTGTAAAGTCAACTCTTTAACCTAGTTTGGAATGGTGTGAATGGTTGTCTTGGCTATTTGTCATGAAGAAGAATCTGATGGTTCCAAATGTGTGCAGAAGAAGGATGTCAGATCAAATATTATTCCATTTCTGAAGAGGACATCATTATCTAATGGTTATATGCGAGGAAATTTTCCTCTATTGACAAATACCTTGTCGGGAGCTGGATATTAGTATGATATGATAAAGATGTGCATGTGACTGATGGTAAATACTTTGACGAGAGCTGAGTATTTGTCTTATATGTGTTTGCAGATCTGCAATCTGAACTCCTTGCTTTAAAGAGTATGTGAGAATTTATTTCTCTCCATGGTATTCAAGTGGTTATGTTAACTTGAATGGTCTGCACTTGCAGTTTTTTATTGTGAGCTTCTTGAAGGATGTTTATGCATAATGAGTCCTCTGGATGGTGATTTAAGAACCAAATTGATTAAGTTCATGAGAAGTTGATGTCTTAAATGATGTTGGAACATATTTTTTATGGTGTCTTTAGAAGATGCTTGGGTTATGGATGTGGAATATGGTGTCCATCATTATGTTAGAAGAGGCATTTCTAATCGGGTGAGTTCGGATGTGAAGATTCTGATCTTGTTTGTAGTAGTATGTTCTGGCAATGCACGACTACTATCAGTTTGAAGACTCCACTAGTATCAGCAACTGCTAGTGGACATAAGGGCAGAGGAATTGGGTCAGATGATGAGATCTTACCATAAAGTTTTGAAGAGGTGTTTTCTTCTGCCGCAAGTAACTCTAGGAGTTATTGGATTAGTCTGGCTCTCAGTAAAGCTTTTAAGAAAACTGAGATTTCTCTTGAAGTAGAGTGCATGATATCTTGGCCCCTATAAGAGTCATGACATTTTGTGTGGATCTGTAAAGACAGTGCTCAGATGTGTCCTTATTAGAGTGAAGAAGTCAAAAGGCCTAGATATACTCTAAAGGATCTAGAGTATCTGGTTCAGGATTGAAGTTCCAGTATGTGAATGTGTTTAGCAGGTGTTTGGTGTTGTTCTTCACTATAATGATGTGAGATCATTCATAAGATTTCATCTGGTGCTTAAATTCTCTTTTTCAACAAGAACATTGTTTATCCATGATAGAGGGAGTCAAGTGATTGTCTAAGGATTGTTGCTGCAATAGTGCAGCTATTTTGAAGTTTGTGTGTGTTCCAAGCTTATGGAGATTTTGTACCTCTTATGAGGATGTAATGTCAGACAACATGCTATGACATTTTGCTACTATAAGTAGTTATTTGGTGCTCTTGACAAAGCATGGTTGGCTCTAGCCATGTGAAGTTGGGTGATTGAATCAAGAGTAAACATGTCCCTCTAGAGGATTTGTGTCTGAGAGAATTTATTTTTCTCTACAGATTTTTGAAGGACTCTATGAAGGGTTTTGTTTGATGGGAAGTGCCATATTTTTTATGTCTTGCAACAGTTCTGGCTGAAAGGAGTTTGTAGTAAGCATCCTCATTGGATGTGATGATGGACATAGTGAAGATTTTGGAAAAGTAATGGTGGTATAGGAACTAGAATTGGCTATGGTGCATTTCTTTTTCAAGTTCTAAGACAAGTTTTCTTAACGACTATCAAGTTGATGGTGATGTTGCTCCTGTTTGAGTGTGATTTTTAGTTTTTGGTGGTGTAAGAGTTAAATGCTCAGGATTTGTTTAGCACTTGTGTGCACTATGTTCTACTAAACTCTATGTGCTATTGTGGTTTTCATTGGTTAGCTTCTTACCTTTGTCATATTATGGATAAAAAGGAGGAGAAATGTGTGTGTGTGTGTGTGTGTGTGTGTGTGTGTGTGTGTGTGTGTGTGCGCGCGCGCACTAACCATTGATTGACTGATTGTTGGCTGCTACTAAGGGGCATAATTTCTGATTCTCTGAAGTGCTTAGAAGGTGTTGAGGGGGAGTCCCTGTTATTTTGGACTGAAGGGCTCTGAAGAGATATCGGACATGATGTCTTGACATCATGGTGTTGACAATTTAGTTTCTCTATTTGTTGCAGCTTTGTTTAGTAGACTGGATAACTACTAAATGTTTCTCTTTTTTTTTTGCTGCTCATAACTCTATTATGTTATGTTTTTGCTGCTGTGCCTCTGATATGTGTGTTTGATTTATTTTCAAACATGATTATGGTGTTTTCTTGTACAAGGGTTATTTGGTTATTTTAGCCAAAATTTGCCAAAGGGGAATATTGTTATTTCTCTGAAATTATGATTGACATGAATTTAAGTAAAACTAACTTTGCAGCAACATGTTGAACAACATGTTTCAACTTGCTGATTGAACATGTCAAATGTGATCTCCTAATCAAAAGTATAGGACATCTGGTCTGTTATAGTTTTACAGTTTGGAAGATGTTTCAACTTGCTATTTGAACATGTCAAATGGGATGTCCTAACCAGAAGTATAAGACATCATGTCTTCTATAGCTGACAGTTTGGATTCAGTTGTTGTGATTTAATTAATGAATATTCTGGGAATATTTAATAATCCTATATGGCGCCTAAGATTGATAAATCAGAGTTTTTATGTTGGTATTCAAGATATTTAAAATTTCTAAATATGAAGACACTTTAGGAAGTTTTGATTGAAGACCTATTTTCTTCGGAGAAGTTTTTGCAGACTTTGTGCAGTCTCTTTGCTGTGTTTTTTAGGCCCAAATCTAGTAGTGAAAAAGGTTATAAATAGAAGTGTTTGTAACCTAAAAAGGTATCAGCCATGAATGTAAAAGATGTATTCATTAGGGCTGAGCCTGTACCACTCTCTAGGAGAGTTGGTTGTGTGTTCCACTCGACATGTGAGTTGAACTGGTGTTACAAAGTTGTTATCTCTGTTATTGTTCTCCTCGAAGCTGTGAAGCAAGAGTGAGTATTGTTCTTCGAGGAAGCTTGTAAGCAAATCTAAGTATCTTTCTTAGTTATGAGTCTTGACTAGGTATTATCATGGAAGTGAGTCTTCTAGTTTGATGTTATAGAAGTTTGTCTTCCTATTTGTCCAATTGCTATCGGTGATTGATGAGGTATTGAGGAGGGCTTTATACCTAGGTGAATCTTAGGTAGAAAGTTATCACAGGTAGTGATTAAGTGAGAAGTTTTAAAAGGGGGAGTTTAACTTTGAATTGATACTATTATAGTAGACTTTATCTCTGGCTTTATCCCTGAAGTCTGATATATCATAATTTCAATCTAGATGATTGACTACCAGATGAACACTTCATATTTCAACTTTGTTTTAAAATACATTTATGTTCAAAGCCCAGAGTTTACTTTGTCCAGAGTCTAGAGTCTACATTGTTCAGAGTCCATAATCTGCTTTGTTTAGAGTCCAAAGCCTGCTTTGTTATCTTAAGATTATGCACACTTAATGAAACAATTAGTGTAAAAAATTATTCTCTATACTTTATTATCATCAAAATTTAAGGACTGTAGATGTAGAACCAAACTTGTTCCAACAATAAATTCATAGATTTTTCTAAAATTTATGAAATTGCATCAAATATTTGAAAAAATTAGTATAAAAAATACCATACACTCATATATTTTGGGCTTAATTGTAATTTTGATCCCCCTATTATCTTTTTTTTTTGTTTTGGTCCCCCTATTTTAAAATTTAGAAGTTTAGTCCTTTTATTTTAGTTTTTTGAAGATTTTAGGCACCCAACAAATCTAAAGTAATTTTTAATGACATGTTCAACATAAATCTTAAATAACAATAATTTTTTTATAAACAGTTTACTGCTAAGCTGACACTGACACGTCATCAATATTAGCGTCGTGTCATTAAAAATTGCCTTCAAATTTACGGGGATTAAAATTCTCAAGAAACTAAAATAAAGGGACTAAAATTCTGAATTTTAAAATGGAAAGACCAAAATAAAATAAAATAAAATAAAATAAATAAAAAAACCAAATTTGCAATTAAGTCTACATTTTATATGGGATATTAAAAAATTTGATATAAAATCATAATTTTTTCGGAAAATTATGATTTAAAATTGAATATTAGAAAAACCAATATAAAATTATAGATTTTCCAAAGTTTATATTTTTATAGGACTTTTTAAAAATCCAACATACTATTTCTTTTTTAAAAGCAAAAAATGTAATCCTTTATTTTTTATTTGAAGGATAAAATAGTCATTTTAGAAGAAAAAAAATAAGGGATGACATAAGAAACAAGTGAAATTCCTTCTCCTTCCGATCTTACAACTTGACTGTCATTTGTTGTGTTGGGCTTACTACTATATATATAGACGCAAAGCATCTCAAATAGTCATTTATCTCTTTAATACTCCTCTTCTCTCTTCCTCTATACCTTTTGCGTTTTTGTTTCAGTCTTCAATATGAGCAGTTCAAGAAGTGATCCCTTGTTTGCTCATGCAATGGCGTTTGTAACAAAAGCAAAATCTAGGGTTACCACAGAAAAGTATAATCAGTTTTTACGACTCCTATATAATTACCACCATGCAAGAAGAATTGATATAGGAGTTTTCAAACAAGGAGTTTTTGAGTTGTTTAAGGAGCATAAAGATTTAATTTCAAGATTCAACATGTTTTTGCCTCATGGACACAAATTTGAACAACTAGGTGATGGCGATGCATTAGCAGTCAAAGAAGATCAGAAAGATGATGAAGGAAAACAAGTTTGATTACAATCATGTGGGTAGAAAACCCTAGGTTGATCTGTAAAGTAACAGATTCTTTGGTCATTTAGATGTTTTCTTGAATTGTTTTGTCAAATAAATTCTTCGGCATAGTGATATTTATGCAAAATGTGAATTCTTTCAACTAGTACATTGAATAATATCACTATATTTTCACAGCACAACTCATTTTTTATACAAGAAAGTTGGTTATCTTGAAACCTTCAATCTCTGTCTTACATAATACAATCCCATTTTTGCTATAAGAACTACGATCAGAATCACATTCAAATATTTGTTAAAAAGTTTATATGATTGGTACAATTTTTTTAATACTCTTAATCACAATGGATCTTATTGCCATATTCTTAAAAGAAAGTGTGCAAAACTAAATATAACATTTAGCACTTTCGTGCTAATTATATATATGCCTTTTGCTGACAAAACTAAAGGGATGTGCTATTATGTATTTTTTTTATTTTATTTCTTACCACCGATATAATTTGGTTTAGGGTCACTTCTGATATTAAGTGGTTCTAAATGACATCAAGCTGCTATTATGTATCTTACACAAAAAGGATATTCACAATTATGCAAACAACTATGCAATTGTTGCATATTACACATAAAAGGGAAATTCGCATAAGTTATAAATAAATCCTCCTCATACTATTAGTATTGACTTTTAGAATAGTTAAGATTAGCTTCTTTTTTTTTTTTTGGGTTTGTGTTATTACCTCAAACTTGGGACAAATTCATGCAGTAGTAAAACTAATTAGAAGTCCAAACTCATAGGATTAAAAAGTAACACTTCTGATTGAAAAAATATCCAATGCCCAGCACGACATGGATACTTGTAATTTTTCTTCTTCTTTTCTTTTGCTTGCTTTCGAAGTATTATCGTTGATATGAAAAGAAGAAGCGCTTCCAATGCGGTGGTATACAAACCTCAAATGTAGAGGTTTATTTGCAATATTAGCACCCCAAACAACTCAATTAGGTCTAGGGCATGTAACTTCCAAGATTGAAATTTAATGAATTCATATTATGACGCATGGCGGGATTTATACATGGTAAGTGGCTAAAACTGATCTCATTTAATCCTCCGCAAGTTGCAGCATGCTTCCTGATTGGGTCACCTGGTTGTTGATGGGTCGGTAGCTCAAATTTGTTGTGCGCTCTTTTGGCGAAGGTTTCACGGTGTAAGCTCTCCACGCTGCCCTAGGTCCCTAGGATATGGAGTGTCGATATGGTATCAAGGTTAGTTTTGAGTCGTTGATTTTTCCTCTTGGTATTCTCTTCCCACTCTTAGTCGTAGATCTGCATTTCGCTTGCCTTATTGAGAGGGCTCTTACCATAATTTTTTCTTTTGATTCATTTTCAAAACACCATGCATTCCTTTCTTTCCTGGTTCTCTCCTCTCAAACTTAGGCAACACTCCTTGTGATAAGTTACTAGTTTTTCTTCTCTTTTCACCCTCACATTCGAGCAATATTTCTGGTGATTCAACTTTGCAGTTTTTCTTTAGGTAATATCTTCCTCCTTTCACTGTTATTTTTGTCCCCGTTTATTTCTTAGTTATTACCAACATATGAAATTCAAATATAACGTTTGTGGACTTATTTAGCGGGGACAATAAAACTGACGCTTCTTCATGCACTAGGGTGGTCGATGTAATTATGTGATACTAGACGTGGTCCCTTTAATAGTGAGGCATTCTCACGTAAATTTCATAGAGATTAGTGATAGTTCTAAGTCTAATGGAAGCTTTGAAAGTGAAAAATTATGGGTCTGGGGTCCTCAGGATGAGGAGAACCTTGAGGTGCCTATAGAGGAAGATATGAGAGCAACCTGTTTTGGTTTGATATCAGGGAGTTGGGTCATGGTTCGCTTTTCCTGATATACCCGTGGTAAATCCAAAGAGGGTGGCAGAACATCGGGATGATTAGAGGGACCATACTTTCATTAAAGCTTTTAGAAATTGGAATGGTCGCAAACCTAATGATGATGAGGTTAGGTAATATCTCGATTCCCGTGCAAGTTCCGAATCTCACAATCATGATTTTTTAATTGTTGATAATGATAATGAGATGTTTGGGAAATCGAGCTTTCTATTGAGATTTTTTTTTTTAAATAATTACTTTTTTTTAAAAAAATTTCTCAAATAATCACATTTTCAAAAAATTTATCAAAATGATCACTTTTTAAATAAAAAAATTCATTACACAGAGGAGGCGTCACTCTCTGTGTGACACATGCATTCAAATTAAAGAGGAAGCGTCACACTGCATGACTTATCCTCCTCTGTAAAGCCATGCAGTATGACGCATGCATGTGTTTTTGAGAGGAGGCGCCACCCTCTTCGGTTTGACAGTGTAATTGCAAAAAAAAATTTAAATAAAATAAAAAAACTAAAAATATTTTATATTAATATTTAATATTATACAACGCATGGATATATTTTTTATGGACGTCCCTTCAATCTAAGCGGGTCCCTGTATGACATAAACGACCGCGCCTTTGCCTCGCCCCTTGTCTCACTCCTCTTTGTTGATTTTTCTGAGGTGTTTGCGGTCTGTTCTGACTTGCTTGATTATGAGGTGCTTGATGTGATGGTCCTGGTATATCACGATCATACATCTTATCGATCATTTCGCCCAGTGCTTTCAAAGATATCGGTACCCATATTGTTGAAGTTTGATCTTGTTGGTTGGGATATGTGTGGGTGGTGGGGTGGTTGATAGTATTGGGATGTTGAATCATGATGAAAACGAAGCAACGGTTCTTGTGGTGTCTGAAATTCGTATGATGGTTGGGTACTTCGACGGTATGATGTTTGACCGTATGAAGGTTGAGTGATATGGTAGGAAGGAGATGTATCATATGTGTCTTGGGTGTTGTGGTAGGATGAGGATGGTGCATATTGTTGGTGGTGGATCGGGTCATGCTCTTGGTATTGTGTTTGTGTGTGTGGCATGAATTGATGACGAGTTTGGTTGAGTGAGGTGGTGTATGGTTGTTGGGTTTGAGTGGGTTGACATTGTGGTTGGGTTTGGTATTGTTGAGGGGTTGGTTGTTGGGTCTGGTATTGTTGAGGGGATGGTTGTTGGGGTTGTTGTTGGGCGTATGTTGCAGCTCTTTGGCGTGGGTCAATCAAATAAGTCTCTTGAGACAGAAACAAATTTGTTGAAACCGATGTGTACCATCTCAAATATTGGAGCGTCGGTTTTAAGTCATCTTGCAAGATCGGCTCCCGTAGCACCAATTCACGTATATGCTTCCATTGACGACATTGATTTTTAGCAAAGTCTCTCAAATCGTTAAATCCCCACTGGTCGTCAACTCGGAGTAGATGCCATTGGCCCAAACATGTTGGGGGGGTCAGGGTGTTGCATGCCGAACTGTAGCTTCACACGATCACTGTGGTGCATCTCTACAGTAGTGAACCTGATGAGTGCTATTTTTGCAGTCCAGACTTCAGCATCAGGAGGGTTAATCTCATGGTCGAGATCCTTATACGGCCTCCATACAAACTGTAGAGTAAAAAAGTTAAATAAAATATTAAACTTAATTAAAATATTCAATGTGTTGTATAAAATATATAAGTTTAATACCTCTTCGGGTCCAACATGGTCAATAAGATTTCGATAGACTACTATTGCGTTTTTAGGGGATTTGTTGTAATTCATCCCAGGAACAGACCACCTACATAGAAAAAATGGGTAATAAATTAATACACTACATGTCTCGGTATATAATATGTAAAATTTATGGTTTTGTAATCTTACTTTGTAGCAAAGGGGAAGATGAATGGCCTTGTGTTGCTGGGGTCGAGTGTTAGCATTCTCGACCAGCACCATATCTGGAGCAAAAAGGCGCAAGAATAGAAAGAACATCTACCGTTTGATGCATTCTTACACAAGGAGCTATACAGATGGTCCAAAACAGCTGAACCCCAACTATATGTGTTTATTTTATCAAATTGTCTTAACAAGGGTAAATACATGTATTACCCGTTATTTCAGGAAATAAAAAATGGCCAAATAATATCATTAGGTAACACCGAGCTTTCACAAGAGTTTTCGGTTATTACGAGACTACTATGATATTCTCTAAGAAGACAGAGATTAATACCTTGGCCTCTTGATCCTTGTTCAAATAAAGAGACTCCCAAAAGTTCCTCGCATATGGTGTTGTCTTGGTTGACTCGGCCGTTGACAGCCTTACCGTCGATCGGTAGACCGAATAACATGTACACGTCCTCTAGTGTGACTGTACATTCACCACATGGAAGATGAAAGGTGTGAGTTTCGGATCTCCATCTCTCCACTAATACGAGAATAATTTTATAGTCAACATGGTAATTGACTATGTTGAGTAACGGACAAAAACCGGCATGTCGTAAGTACGGTTCAATTTGAACGTCATAAGGGACATACTCATGGACATGACAATGAAATCTTTTAACATCCTATTAAAAACATGAATTACGTATAAGAAATACAAGATTTAGGTATAACAATCATAAGAATTAAGGAACAAAAAATTGCCGGCAAAAAATAGGTATTGAAAAAATACACTTACAAAGGTTTCAATGTTGTTTGGAGTTCCTCTATGTTGATCACCCATGGTCAAGAGAGACATTTTTTCTTGATTACTCTTGTGTTATTGTTGAGACTTCAAGAAAGAAATAATGTATGAGTTATGATTGTGATAAAAATATAGGGTGAATGTTACATGTATTTATAGGAAAATCTCGAAGAATACTTTGCATGCAACTTATACACATAGGTGCCACACTAGGTGGCGCATGCTCTTCTTTCTTGCACATAGGCGCCACACTAGGTGGCGCATGCTCTCTTTATTGTACATAGGCGCCATTCAACATGGCTTATTGCTTTTTGCATGCATGCAAACCTGCAGCGTGGCAGGGATCAGATGGCATGCATGCAAGTTTTGTTGTTCAATGACAAGCCACACTAGGTGGCGCATGCATGTAAAAAAAAGGAGGATAAGCCAACCTAGGTGGCGCATGCATACATAAAGAGGAGGATAAGCCACCTAGGGTGGTGCATGCATGATAAAATAGGAGGATTAGCCACCTAGGGTGGCTCATGCATGAAGAATATCAGTCTATTTAATCGTATGTGTAGGTTGCATTACCAGTATACATCCATAACTCATAAGAAACATACCTCAACAACATGGATCATTCACAAAATTATACTATTGTTGCCCATATTAACGGTGAGACGTTCAACTGCGATAACTTAGGTTTTAATTTTCATAATACCGATTTTATCCGCTTTCAGATAAACAAGAAATCCAGTTTTGCACGCTTCAAAGATAAAGTAGAATCCAAATTGCAGTGTGGTCCAGTTTACCAAATTCTTTACAAGTCCCCATTTCTATTTGACAACAACCAAGTCAAATTTTATCAACTTAAGGTGCGCGACGATGATGATGTTCAAAACATGTTTCGAACTCATGAATAATACGGGTTCGATGAGATTGAGTTGTATGTTTTATTACAACAACCAGATCAATCTCAGGTGGTAGATCATTCTCAAGACTTTGAAGAAGAGGATGAATCTGACGAGGATAACCATCTTGAAGTCGATGTTATTGACCAAGAAGAAGAAGATGATGAGGCAATGATTGATTTTATGGTCAATGATGACGCTGTAGATCAAGAGCATGAACCTATACCTGCAAGTCATGCGTACGACCCTCCGTTTCACATGATGAACTTGAACTTGGGGGAAGATGAACCAGCCTCAGATATCTTTCACGATTCTTATATGCAGACCGAAGGGGCCTTGAAAGTTGGAGACAAATTTCGAACAAAAGAAGAGTGTCTTAGAGCTATCAAAAAATACCACATGGAAATTTTAGCTGACTTCACTGTAGATAAAAATAATTCAGGGAGGTACGTTATTTTATGTCATTAAAAACCAATTTTCCCTTTTCGGTTAACTGCATCTTATAGGAAGAGAAGTGATTCATGGGAAATAGGTTCCATTGATCCACTCTACACTTGCATCACCACCGTTCCGACACAGGATCATCAGAAACTTAATTCTCAACTAATATGTCAAGAAATCTTGCCTCTTATTAGCAAAGATCCATCATTAAAGGTGAATACAATTATTTCTCATATCACTACGAGATTTAATTATACTCCCTCTTACAGGAAGGCATGGATCGGGAGGACTAAGGCAGTTGAACTTGTGTACGGTAATTGGGAGGAATCATACAAAGAACTTCCAAGATTTTTGGTGGCACTCAAATATTATGCTCTGGGAAGTGTTATAATTTTGGAGACACTTCCAGATTTTACCTCAGACAGAACTCGTGTTAGTGGGAATGGAATATTTCATCAATTGTTTTGGGCATTTGAACCATGCATCAAGGGTTTTGCATTTTGCAAACCTATTATACAAATTGATGGAACTTGGTTATACGGGAAGTATAAAGGAACATTAATCATGGCCGTGGCACAAGATGGGAACAATAATGTTTTTCCGATTGCCTTCGCTCAAGTTGAAGGTGAGACAGGTGGTGCATGGAATTTCTTTCTGAAGAATCTTCGATTACACGTTGCTCCACAACCCAACCTTTGTTTGATTTCAGACAGACATCCATCAATTATGAGTGCATACAATAACCCTGATAACGGTTGGCAGGATCCCCCTTCGCCACATGTCTATTGCATTAGATATATCACACAAAACTTCATGCTCCATATCAAAGACAAGACACTTCGAAATAAAGTTATTAATGCAGAGTATGCCTTAACAGAACCGTCATTCCGATACTATCGCGAAGAAATCCGGTTGGCAAACTCAGAAGCATTAAGGTGGATTAATAACATTCCAGTGGAGAAGTGGACTCGAGCATTTGACAATGGTCAATGATGGGGCCACATGACAACAAATATGGTGGAATCATTGAACTCTGTATTCAAAGGCATCAGAAACCTACCAATTACCGCTTTGGTTAGAGCAAAATATTTCAGAATGGGTTCATTGTTTGAACTAAGAAGTTCAAAATGGAGGGCAGTGTTACAATCAGGGCAATTGTTCAGTGAATGCACGATGAGAACATTTAATGAGGAGGTTGAAAAAGCAAACACCCATAGTGTCACCGTGTTTGACCGTATTAAAGGTTGGTTCAGTGTACAAGAGACACTGGATCATAATGAGGGGAGGCCAAGGGGATATTATCGAGTCGAACTAGATAGAGGTTGGTGTGATTATGGAAAAGTTTCAAGCATTTCGCATGCCTTACTCTCATGTCATAGCGGCATGTTCGCATGGACCCAATACAACATATATCCGCCGTGTACACGGTAAAGAGCGTTTTAAGTGTGTACATCAATACCTTATCCGTGTTGGCAAAGGAGGATTATTGGCCTGCTTATGAAGGGGACATTGTTTGGCATAATGAACAAATGCGACGAAAGAAAAAGGGGCGCCCGAAAAGCACTCGTATTAGAACTGAAATGGATACGGCCAACAAAATGATAAGATTATACGGTACATGTCGTCTTCCCGAACACAATCGGAAAAATTGTCTGAATATTGGGTCTAGCTCTGCAACATAACTTTTTAATAGCAAAATATCTGGAGTGTTTAATTTGTTGTACGCAATATATTTCAATTTAAATTTGAGTTATCATTTCGTGTTCAATTTATCATTCGATTACAACAACTTTCACATCACGACACAAAAAATTACAACACCACATACTTAGGACAACTATACGACAACATGATAAACAGACAAAACAACTAAACAAATCATAATATCTAAGAGATAAATACCATCAACACAATATCCTCTGGTCCAAGCATCATCATCATGACATCAGCGTCGCATCTCACCTTTTTCCATGATCGTCTTACTCCATTTTCGTTCCTCACTGTGATGTGCCTTTCTATTTTTCTGATTTGTTCACCTTCAGGAATGTCTCCTTCCAACTAGCGAATCAAGTGCCTTTGAAAATGCTCGAACGTCTGTGTGCTCCAGAGTTTGATCTTCACCGGAGGCTTTGTCGCCGAAAAAATAACATGCGCATCTCTTTTGATCAGTGAAAACTTTGGAAAGGGAGTTGAAGAAATTTTCTAAGAGTTATGCAACAAGTGGCATGGAAAAATGAAGAGGATAGGTGGTTGTATTTAAAGAAAGTTGCAATTACACTGTCAAGCCAAGGAGGGTGGCGCCTCCTCTCAAAAACACATGCATGCGCCACACTGCATGGCTTTACAGAGGAGGACAAGCCATGCAGTGTGGTACCTCCTCTTTAATTTGAGTGCATGCGGCACACAGAGTGGCGCCTCCTCTGTGTGGCGAAATATTTTTGTTTGGGAAGTGGTCATTTTGGTAAAAAATTTGAAAATATGGTTATTTAGGAATTTTTTTGAAAAAAGTGGTTATTTAAAAAAAAATTCTTCTGTTGATGTAGACAAAATAACTTATTCAAAAATGCTTATCAGAATAACTTTTGTCTTTAATGAGGCTGGTAGAATGGAGAATGTCTACAGGGACGTGGGACCATCTTATGATGGTTTATAATATTGAAACTGGAAAAAGATTATGCATTTGTTTTGATATATGCTCATTTCTTCTACATGTATGTTTATTCTCTAGAATGGGACTTAGACTTTCTTCAATGAGTTTAAGGCGGGGTCTTGAGTCATTTAAGATTTCCCCTTCACAATTACATCCAATGAGTTTAGCATATGTGAAGGTATTTCAATATTGGTCCAAATATAACAACAACGTGTCAACTCTAAGATTAATTTTCCATATGTTTAATTTACAACATACTTTTCTTACAACAGAGCAGGAGCAAGGGTGGATCTCGCTTCACCAATAAAAGAAAATGTTTGATGTTTAGATAAATAGTTTCAAGAAGTTCAAAAATGAATACTCCTTAGTTGTGCCCTAGATATGTGAGGCTTATAAAAGCTTGTGCATCCTTCTAGAGGATTATGTTGGGGAGCCCGGGGAAGTCGGGAGCATCAATAAGACCAATCCTCTAGGACCACAAGAGAGAGATGCCACATCTTAACCCAAAACCTTAAGGTGATAGGTGAATGCATCTTCTCTCTTATAAATCCAATATTTCACTCATTCATAGGCAATGTGGGACTTTAACCACTTACACTTGCACCCAACATTCTCCTCCACAAATATGAGTCCTCCATATCCTATAATAGGATCCAACACTGGATCCATCTCCTGCTCCCCCACCAAGTCGAACCACGGCTCTGATACCATTGTAGGGGAGTCCGGGGAAGCGGGAGCACCAATGGGACCAATGCTCCAGGACCACAAGAGAGATGTCACTTCTCAACCCAAAATCTTAAGGAGATATGTGAATTAGTATTCTCTCTTATAAATCCAACATTCCACTCGTTCATGGGCAATATGGGACTTTAACCACTCACACTTGCACCCAACAAATTCCTCATTATGCCTTCTTCTTCAAGGCCACTAAGATGCGTGGATAACCTAAGTATTAGAATCATAATCACATGTTATAGACTCTGAACAAATAAGTTTATAAGTCAGATGAGATATCCTGATAAGAAAAGATCTTAAAGGTCGAGCTTAGCCTTTGTGGATGCAGCCAGTCCTTTAGACGGTTTAGTGCCCAGGTATGGGAGAAAATATAAAGAGACCCCCTTCCCGGTAGAGGAAGCTGGTGAAGAAAAGAGGAAGAAGATATTTGGTGAGAGAAGGAAATTAATTCATTGCTTGCTTTAATGTTGTTTGTTACCCATTCTAATTGTTATTTTCCTTATTTTCATAAATATCATGAGTAGCATTGATGAGATGATCAAGATGGAGAATGGCCTTGTGAATAACACTCAACCACCACCTTCTCCAAACTAGAAGATAGACAAGAACATATCTTTTGAAAATAGAGTCATGAAAAGTGATCTTACCAGATCAGACTTGGACCAGCACGACTGGCTCCGAGCTGAAGTTGAATGAGATGGGGGGGGGGGTACCTGCAAGGCACTCCAATGCTAAAGTGAGTGATAGTGCGAGCAGGTAAAAAGTGTGTATCTGGGTAAGAGAATGAATACCTGACCCTCTTGGAACAGAGGGTATTTATAGCCCCCAGCGCTGGGCCAAGGTCCCTTCATTGGACCGACCAGGATTGGCCCAATAAAGGAACTGTCAGGTTCTACGTGTGTAGTAAGGACCCGCACGTGGTCTCCTTCCTGGGTGCTCTGCGAGAAGTACGGACGGACGATGATGCGGTCTTTTCGGAGTTCAGGTGATGGTGTAACGGTCATAGTCTTCCCTACGAGGGGGGTGCTCGAGCTTGACTCGAGCTGGACTGTATGAGGTCGAGGACGTTGCGTTCGCGGGCAGTGGAAGACACGGCTGTAGCTTCTTGGTCGGTGCTCCCCCTGCAGAGCCGTTTGGATTGGGCCTTCATTCTTGCTCTTGGGACAACCCGGGCCCAGTCCAGAACAAAAAGGATACTTCTTAGAACCATAAGCAACTCAAAAATCATCCAGGAGAACCGTGAAGTAGGGAGAAATGGATAAGAGAAAATAGTCCTATAAGACTCTAAGTATGATTTCTCATAATTCTACATGAAACTGTGTTGTGGATCACTAGAAAGTTATGGAGAATTAAAAGAGATTAATTCAAGATAGGTTTAAATAAATTTAAGGCGAGTGTGGTAGAAAATAAAAGGATTGTCATGGAGGGGAACACAAAACCCACATATGTCATGCAATCGTTTATCCTCACAAGGAACCCTCACTCCTCAAAAGGTCTCTAGATGGTGTTATATGTCTAAAGGGTGACTATACCTACTTTTCTTGGATGAACTAGACGAGTAGGAAAAAGTGATGGTCGAGATTTATTTTCATCTGCATTGTGTCTCATTTGTGTTATCCATTGGTGCCTCTAGAAACGAGGAAGGTTTTTCCCCAGATATTTTGAGAAAGGATAATAAAATCTTAAAAAAACATCTTGGCAACGTCCTTCTAAAACGAGACGACCATCAAAGTGAATTGGATGAGGTGAAATAACAACTTTCTTGTGCAAAGAAAGAGATAGAGGAGCATGGTTCTCCCTTTATACTTGCCGCAAACATTAAAATTCTAGAAGAAATATTGAGAAATAATGATAAAACTTGTAATACAGTGGGAGAACTGACTTGGATATTTTTCTTTTGATCGCAAATATTGCGGATAGCAAGAGTCGCCATCGATTTTTCTTTTATCTAATAAAGGAAAGGTTGAAAAGAACATGAAAGACCTTTTGAGAATATTTTCTTGAGTTCGGGGGGTAGGTTATGAAAAGGGAAGGTGTTAGCACTCTTTTCATTCATATTTATCTACGGGCTCTTAATTTCTTGATCACTTTGAAATGCTTTATGAATGTGTATGTTCGAAAATATTTTGAAAGCGCCTAAGTTTGGAAAACTTTGCAATGATTCTCGAATCGTTGAGAATGTATACAAAGTGTTACTTTTGAAAATATTTATTGAAATGGAGTGTTTGGAAAGATGTTTTGAAAATGCCAATGTAAGGCAATTTTATAATGGTTCTCATATCATTGAGAATGTTTACAAAATGTTTGTTTGAAAATTGTTTTAAAAGTGTGATGTGTGGAAATGGTTTTGTTTGTGAGCAAGCGATTACGAGCAATCTACTTACTCAAAAAAGTCTTTGTTCTTTTCCTTCTCCTTTAGATATTTCTTGTCTACCATTGATTGGTAGAGAGGCTTATCATTGGATGTGAGGGACAGGTGTGGGTCATCGTATAGTCATAGAAGGTAACTTGTAAGAATTTTTTTTAGCAAATGTCGTAAGGGACTGAGATTGTTTACCAAAGGCAACATTGAAGGGTCACCGAGGGTCTACAATCTTTTAATCGAGGGTCTTTGCTAAAACATCTCACGTTCGAGGGACATGACTGTTTTTATCCGAGGGAACAAGTGTGGGTTACCCTAGAGGTGCACGTGTGCAAAGTGTTTGAATTCAAGTATATTGTCTTGAATTAGGGTTTTGCTAAGTTTGATTTTAAGTCTTGCCATACAAACCCTAATTACTAGCAATAATATGGAAAGCGATAAATTACAGAATTTAAATGTCCTACGCTATTACAATACTTTTGGGGATGGGGGATACAAATTTACAAATGGGGATGACAAGTAAAATAAACCCTAATTTCTATTTCAAGGCTTTGACAATTACATAAATTGTAATGCGAAATAGTAAAATGCGCAAAGAATGTAAAGTAAATAGAAATTGTTTTTGGTAGTTTTTTTTAATGGAAAAGGTTTTATAATTAACCTAATTAACTAATAAATTTACAAGAGAAGTTTTTTTAACTATTTTAACAAAACCTAATCTCTAAGATATTAATTAGTTAAGAAAATATTTTTGGTATTTTATTTATAAAATAAATAAAGTAACAATAAAATAAAATTAGAAAGTTTTTTGGCCTAATTATTTAAGAAAGCTATATTTTTGTATCTAAATTAAATAAAATAGAAAAAATAAATAAGAAAATATAAAAATATAAAAAAGGTTGGGGCATGTGTTAAAACATAAAATGGGGTGTGAGGTAATCAAATTTACTTAGGCCCAAAACAATTTGTTTGAAATCAGAAAATGAAATAAAAAAAAGGGATAAATGGGCTTGTGGTTAGTGAGAAATCAGGGGGGTGATGTTTAGCAAAAACAAATGAAGGCCTAAGCCAAAGGAGGCTCAGGTGCGCTTTGGAGACAAAAACATAATAAAATAAAATGTGAAAAATGCAAAAGGGTACCGCTAGGGCTCGAACCCAGGTCCCTACATACCAATGCCTTAACGCGCGCTTCTCTGCCACTGAGGTGGCTGTTTCATCTGGTAATAATACAACTTGCACTAAATTTAAAATAAACTCAGTTCTAACTGTACTTCATCTTCTTCCTCGCGCCACATTTTTGAACTTCTAAACTTACTCATTTCTCAACCATTTCAAAAATTGTAAACATCAAACTTGTTATAAATTTCGTCACGGTTTCAAATATGTAAATAACTTAAGCTAACACTCAAAGATGAACACAAATTTGCTTGGTACAAAATTCTGACCTAATTTTTCTGTAACTTCAGCTTCAAAATTCACATCACTCAGGCAAGATAAATGAAAACTAAGGGCATGGTTAGCTTTAGGGCAATGATGTCTATATTTTATCTTTACAAAATAACTATTAATTATGCTTGTATGAGAAGTTCAAAGTTGAGAAAACTTACCTCAAAACTAGAATTGATGTTTGAAGTTTGAGCATGCCTGAAGGTGTTGTGATGATCTGAATAGCTTCACTAGACTCCTAGGAAGCTAATGCAAAGATTACTTTATGCTGAGAGTGCTTGAATATTCTTGTAGAAGTCAATGTGCAGATAATTGTTTTTGGAAATGAAGGATGGTGATAGAGGTGTTACAGTTGTATAATAGGGTCTTGGATAGGTTCTAAATGATGTATGGAAGAATTGTGATTGATTTTGAGTGACAACGCACGAGTGAAATGTGAATTTGGGATTCAAGGTCAGAAATGCCACAAAAATAGAATTTGAGAGCAATTCTGAGTTTGGGAGTGTTTGAGGGAGTTTCAAGGCTTGTGCATTCGTGTTTGGCTTGCAAAATAGTGCCTTTATTTATAGGCAAGAGGTTTGAGGGCTTGAAGTGATCAGATTCACACGATCACATGTTATAGTTTTTTGACTTGTTTTTGAAGCAATCTTGACAAACATTGTCCCAAGGTGAAGAACAAAGCAATCTAGAGTAGTTAGAGGCTTTAAACATGCTTATCTGATCTTGTATGTTAAGTGTGTTCAGAATAAACAAGTTAGAGGCTCAAGACAAGTTGACTTTGTGATTAAAGCAACTTTACAAGAATGACAATGTTACTTTGTGCCAAAAATGGATGAATCTCTTGGACAATGGATCAAATGCTTGGATCATAGTTGTAACAATTTTTAAACAATTAATTATTGAGTGATTTGTAAGTTAGAAACCTGCAAAGTAAGATTTATGCAACATGGCTTGAGATTTGATCAAGTGTTCATCATTAAAATTACATATAATTCAAGAATGAAAGCTCAACTTCTTCTCTTCGATTCTCCTAGCTCAAGCATGATCTCTTCAAGTTATTGGACATTTTGGAAAGCTTGAAACATTTTATACAACCTTTATGTTGACTACTTTGGCTAAATCATCTTGGAACTAGGTGAAAATTGGTCAAGAAGTTAGGTCGAAATTCTGCCTAAACTAGTTGAAAATTTCACTGAGTGTTTTATGAAAAATGTCATGAATTCATGAGCCTATATCTTCAAATATAAGCCATTTTTGGACACCAACCCTCTAATACAAAGTTGTAGAGTTCATCAATATCTACAACTTTCATATTGAAAGTTTTCCTTGAATCATCTTGCATCTTGGTGAAAAATTGTCATGAAATATTGAAATTATCAAGGTTTAAAAATACTTAGAAATTTTCTAAGTATTGAAAACTTTGACTTTTTGTGGACTTTCTTGACTTTCTTGATTATTTATGATCAAGTTTGATATTTTTGAGTATCTTGATGAATCTTGATCTTTGAAATTCAATGTTGATCAAAAATTCAAAGTTTGACTCTTTGTGTATCAGTTGACTTTTCATCAGTTGATCAAACTTCAACTATGAATCCATTGATCTTGAGAAATTATTTGAGACATGAAATTAGATCAACATGTTGTGTTTGAGTCATTTAGATTATGATTTAAACCATTAGGTCATGTACTAGGTCAAAAACCATTGAGCAGTCATTCTCAGTCAAAACCCTAATTTTCACAATTTTGCCCCTTTGATGATTTGAGTGTTTTTTCTTGAGGAATTGTGATCAAAACTTGATCAATTGATGAATATGACTTCAAAATGTTGATGTTGGCCAAAAGTCACGAAGTTTGACTATATATTGACCATAGTTCACTTTTTACCCGATACAATTGATTTTTAGTCATCTGAGCAATTGACTGAGTAAATTTATGATGCAAGACTTGAAACTTGGTATGAGAAATATAGGAGACCTATAGTAAACCATGAAATTCATTTGAGGCATCAAAAGTCCAATTGTCCTTGAGAAAACCAAAACCCTAATTTGGAGGCTCATTGCTTAGGAGGTGAGCTTGTCTGATCAAACCCTTGAGAACCCTTGAGCATTTGAGATCTTTGGTGAGAAATGTTTTTAGAAAAGAGAGGGAAAATTTTGGGGTAAAACAACTGCCCCTTTTCAATCTTCTTAAACCTGAAGAGTTAGATTGGCTTGTCCTCCATTCGTGACTTGAAGGTGGAAGATGATTGAACACTTAAGTGCTCGGAAATTTGCACTCGTTTGTGCATGAAGTAAAATAGTTTATTGATTATACCGGGAATAGGCTTAAAGATTCCATTTGGAAAGATGATGGAGAGTTGTTGGAGATGGGCTTAAATATGCCATCCAAAGTAACTGTTGATAGAAATATCAGAATAAGTCTACACTCGATTATATCTGAGGAGTATCAGAATAAATCTATGCTTGATTTAAACTGAGCCAGAAGATGTTTGTATCCGTATTTAATCAGAATAAATATTTATTCATTTTAAACTGAACCAGAAGAAGTGTCTACTGGAAAAGTATCATAATAAATCTTTGGTCGATTTAAACTGAACCAATATTAGATGTCTTGTGTTGTCTTTAACTGGAAAATAATCAGAATAAATATTTAGTCGATTTAAGTTGAGCTAGAAAAAGTGTCTACTGGAAAAGTATCAGAATAAATCTTTGGTCGATTTAAACTGAACCAGTAGATGTATTTGTCTTCTTTAACTGGAAAAGAATCAGAATAAATCTTTGGTCGATTTAAACTGAACCCAATAAAAGTGTCTACTGGAAAAGTATCAGAATAAATCTTTAGTCGATTTAAACTGAACCAGCAGATGTCTTGTGTCGTATTTAACTGGAAAATAATCAGAATAAATATTTGGTCAATTTAAACTGAACCAGAAAAAGTTCCTACTGGAAAAGTATCATAATAAATCTTTGGTCGGTTTAAACTGAATCGGCAGATGTCTAAAGGTAGTCTTTGTCATGTAGATAGTCTCCCCATCTTGTTTTAGGAATTAATCTGAAATTATTTGAGAATTATTGATGATATTCGTTTGTTTATTAGTCTTTCCTGAAAAGGTAAATAGTTAGTTGTATGCAATGTCATGATGTATGAAATGCATTGCATAATGATGTTCTCAAAATAAATGAGAGGGTGCTATATGCTTTTCGTATGCATATGATATGATGTATAAATGTGTAATGTTGTTGAAGTGTATCTTTGTCTTGGAAAATAAATCCCTAACTATTGTTGGGGAATGAAGAGTATGTGTATCTTCAATATTGTATAGAATGCTTCCGTCGGGGATTCCTACTTACTTGTTTGAGGAAACTCTGCAAGGGATGTATTAATTTCTGTTTGGGAAGTAGAGTTTACGAACATTGGTCGTCCGTTGCTCTATTGGGGAATTTATTTCTTATATACCCTAAATAGGGATAAAAGAGATGGTTAAACTTCTTACTTGTCTAGGGAAGATAATTCTTATATACCCTGACTGGGGATAAAAGAGATGGATAATTTTTTGACCTGTCTAGGGAGGATAAAGTTAACTAGTATTTGGTCACTCTCTAGGTTTCGCAACAACCTTCTGGGGATAGTGATAATTTCTCTTGGGGGAGTGGCAACCTTACTGGGGAGAAGAATTTTGTCAGTGATAGACTCGAGCTGGGGAATTTGTAGGTTGTTGGAGAAATAAACCTAGTTGTGGAAATAAACCCTTATTGATGGAGAAGTGCTTTGCTGAGGAAACTAACTCTCTTGGGGTTATTGAATTTGCTAAAGAGAAGAAACTTTGCATGGTCTCTTTCTTCAATTTTGGAGGAATAAACTCAGTTGGGGAGGAGAATTTCCATAAATTTTACTGATTGAGACTCTATGGGGAGATTTCACGAGGAGGAGATTATATTCCTTTATTTGTTGGAGTGGTCTGCCGGGGAGATGTACCCTTATTTGCGAAGACTACTCAGTGGGAGATAATCTCGTAGAAGTGGCTCTGGCGAATTTACTGGGATAATCTTATGAAAGGTATTATGTGGGGATTTACAGACAACTTGAGTGTCATCCCAACTCCTAGATTTTTGAGTAAATGTTTACTCTTGTTCTTATGCACATATTTGTTAACAGTTAATTATATTCATATGCATATGTTCATTCAATTTTAGTGACTGGACGTTTTTGCAAACAAAACAGAAAGAACAAAAAAAGTCTGGACTTTAAAGTATATTTGTATTGATAATTTTCCTAAAGAGACAGAAATCCTAGTAAGAGGAGGTCATCGTGAAATAAAAAGAATACAAAGTGAAAACAAAATGTATAGCCATATAGAAGTGATCTCATTGAGTTCCAACTCCGCTATTGCCCCTATGTCTTCGAACACCTCGTCCTTTTCCATTGCAAGAAGTTGATTGAACCATTTGAACATTTGACTTTGGTACTAAAGCTTGCATTTAAGTGATCCAACGGGACATAGTCGTACGCTTTTAATCCCTAAATTTTGCCTGGACCGCCATTTCAGGTTTTCAGTCCACCAGGATACCCTTTTCTGCCCAAGTCGCCTTTTCAGGTTTTCGACTTGCTAGGTGTACAATCTTTTTGTATATATCCCTAATTTTGCCCGAACCCTTTTTGGTTCGTCGGGATGCCCTTATTTTTTCCTAAGTATGTCAACCTAGCGGGTCATTCTTATGCGTAGTATTTTTTGACTATGTCCGCATTCACAGGGTACGGGAAATCTTCACCGTTCATAGTGGTTAGCATCATAGCACCGTACGAGAATACTTTCTTAACAACAAATGGCCCCTCGTAGGTGGGAGTCCATTTTCCTCTGGGATATCCTTGTGTTAGAATGATGTGCTTTATTATCAAGTCACCATTATGGTATACTCGATGCTTGATCTTCTTATTGAAAGCTTTGGTCATGCATTTTTGGTACATCTGACCATGACAAATAGCAGCCAGCCTCTTTTCGTCAAGAAAATTTAACTGATCCAACCTTGTCTGAATCCATTCGTCTTCATCTAAGTCTGTTTCTTCCATAATCCTTAGAGAAGGAATTTGAACTTCGACAGGCATGATAGCTTCCATGCCATAGACCAAAGAGAAGGGGGTTTCCCTAGTTGATGTTCATGCCGAAGTACGGTAGTCATGAAGAGAAAATGGTAGCATTTCATGCCATACTTTATAGGTCACAACCATATTTTGCACAATCTTCTTTATATTCTTGTTGGCAGCTTCCACTGCACCATTCATCTTAGGTCTGTATGGAGAAGAGTTGTGATTCTTGATCCTAAATTGCGTGCATAGTTCAGTGATCCTAGAATTATTAAGGTTGGTGCCATTGTCGGTTATGATCCTCCTAGGGATACCATACCAGCAGACGAGGTTATGCTTGATAAACCAGACTACGGCGTTCTTGGTAACTGAGGAAAATGAAGTTGCTTCAACCTACTTGGTAAAGTAGTCAATGGCGACAAGAATGAAACGGTGTCCATTAGAGGCAGTAGGTTTGATTTCTCTAATCATATTGATTCCCCCACATTGCAAATGTCCAAGGGGAAGTCATGACATTCAAAGGTATTGGAGGCACGTGAACCTTATCAGCATAAATTTGGAACTTGTGGAAAGTCCTCGAGTGGTGATAAAAATCGACTTCCATGGTCGACCAATAGTAACCAGCTCTCATAATCTTCTTGGTCATAATATGTCCACTATAATGAGTAGCAAAGATAGCTTCGTGTATATCCTCCATGATCTTCTCTGCTTCCTTTTTGTCCACAACAGAGCATAATTGAATCATGGCTGCGCTTGTATAAGATCCCATTGCTCAGGAAGAACTTGGCTGAAAACCTCCACATGAATTTATTATCATTGACTGATGCCCCTTCAGGATACTCTTGAGCTTCAAGATATCTTTTCACCTCATGAAACCAAGGCTTCTCCTCTACACCCTCGGTGTCAATCTCATAGAAGTGCGCTGGTTCATCAAATCTTTCGACAGTAATTTGGAGAGCTTAATTGTCCCATCTAACCTTAAACATAAAAGACCTGGTAGCCAAAGCATATGCCAACTGGTTCTCTTCCCTCAGAATGTGCTCAAAGGAAACCTCTTCAAAGTATGAGATCAAGGTTAGCACAAGCTCTTTGTAAGGGATAAGGTTTGGATGTTTTGTATCCCACTCTTCTTTAACTTGATTGATGACCAAAGTTGAGTCTCCATATACACTTAAAAATTTTATCCTTAAGTCAATAGCAGCTTTAAGACCCAATATGCACACTTCATATTCGGCCATATTGTTGGTACAGTCAAAGCAAAGTCTGGAAGTGAAAGGAGTATGGCAACCTTTGGGAGAAATGATCATAACCCCAATTCCGTTACCCAGTGCGTTGGAAGCTCCGTCAAAAATCATAGTCCATCAGGATCCTTGTTCAGGTCCTTCATACGGTCCAAGATTTTCAAAATCTGCAATCAGCACGAAATTCTCGTCCGGGAATTCAAAGTTCATAGATTGGTAACCGTCCATAGCTTGATGTGACAAATGATCTGCCATCACACTTCCTTTTATTGCTTTTTGTGTAGTGTACTGGATGTTGTACTCAGTTAAGATCATTTACCATCAGGCTATCCTTCTGGAGAGAGCTAGATTCTCGAATATGTACTTGATGGGATCCATCTTAGAGATTAATAGAGTGGTATGAGTCAACATATACTATCTTAGTCGGCGAGCCTCCCGTGCCAAAGCGCATTAAGTTTTCTCGAGTAGTGAATATCTTATTTCACAGTCGGTAAACTTTTTGCTAAGGTAGTATATTGTATGCTTTTTTTGACCAGACTCGTCATGTTGCCCTAGCATACACCCCATTGAATTCTCTAAAACGGTTAAGTACATGATCAGAGGTCTTCCTTCAACTGGTGGCATAAGAATTGGAGGTTATTGAAGATACTCTTTGATTTTGTCAAAAGCTATTTGACAGTCGTCATTTCATCTTACCACTTGATCTTTCTTCAACAACTCGAATAGTGGCTCACAAGTAGCGGTCAGATGAGAGATGAATCGGGAAATGTAGTTTAGTCGTCCTAGAAAACCTATGACCTCCTTCTCAGTACGAGGGGTCGACATTTCTTGGATGGCTATGACCTTTGTGGGATCAACTTCAATACCTTTGCTACTGACAACAAAGCCTAGGAGCTTACCAGACCTTACCCCAAAGATGCATTTGTTGGGATTCAACCTCAGCTTCTATTTCTTCAACCTCTCAAATAGCTTGTGCATATGATCAAGGTGCTCTTCCTTAGTTTTGGATCTTGCTATCATGTCATCAACATATACTTCTATCTCATTATGAATCATGTCATGAAATAGAGCCACCATAGCCCATTGATAAGTTGCGCCTGTGCTCTTCAGTCCAAAAGGAATGACCTTATAACAGAAGGTGCCCCACTGTGTGACAAAAGTAGTCTTCTCCATGTCTTCGGGCGCCATTTTGATTTGGTTCTAACCCGAGAAGCCATCCATGAAGGAAAACACCTTGTGTTGAGCAGTGTTGTCAACTAAGACATCAATATGCGGTAGTGGGAAGTTGTCTCTGGGTTTTCCCTATTTAAATCCATGTAGTCTACACACATATGGACCTTACCGTCTTTCTTTGGCACTGGAACACCATTTTCAACCCATTGGGATACGACGTCACTGCCAAAAAACCTGTATTGAACTGTTTCATTACCTCGGCCTTGATCTTATCGGACATATCAGGGTGCATGTGACGAACTTTGTGTTTGATCAGAGAACAACCTTCTTTCATTGGCAGACGATGAACCACGATATCAGTATCGAGCCCTGGCATATTTTCGTATGACCAAGAAAAGACCTCAACATATCCGTGCAACATCTGAACCAATATGCTCTTGACACTGTCTTCTAGGTTGGCGCCAATCTTGATTTCTTTCTTATTTGCCTCAGCACCCAAATTTATCACTTCGGCCGATTCTTTGTACGGTTGGATGGCCTTTTCCTCTTGTATCAAGAGTCTGGCAAGTTCTCCAGGTATCTCACAATCTTCTTCACCTTCGTCTTTGTCTTATATATTGGATTTTCGAAGTTATAAACGGTAATAGCAGAATTGTTGTTAATGAGATCCGGAGTGGATGTGGATCTACAAATGTGTGTGTGCATGTAAAGTCACATGGTTATTTTTGAAAATGCAGTAAAAAAAAAATAAAGACAAAGAGCACAAAATTTGAACGCAAAATCGTCCAATGTTTTCATTAAATGAGCATATGATATGTGAAATGACAAACCCTTAACAAATGGACCATTGTGCCCCGGGCAAGGCACGTGGTTTAAATTCATTGTTTTGAAGGAAAATATACAGACAAAGTTCTTAAAAGCAATAAAAATAGGAAATAGCAATTACTCCTGGTTGAAGGAGATTGAGAAGAAGTCTTTGGCCTTCCAGTTGTTGAGTCCGCCATCAGTAGTTGGGAGTATCCATTAGTCCAAGTCGTCGTCACTATCAGTGTCTTCCAGAGCATTGACTTCATTGTTACTAATACAGAGAGGTGGTCCACCAACACGAGCACGTCGAACCTCTTTCTAAGCCTTTGAAGTAAAACCCAACCCAAATTTGTCAGATTTGTAGGGGATGTCAGGAAGTTGACCCCAAATAGTGCAGCCTCCATCTTTTACAACAGCCCTAGTATCCTTCAGAGAGGCCATTATTGGTGTGCCTTTAGAGATTTCAAGAGTAGTAGGAGTAGCAACAACAACCATTGGAGGGATTACCTCAAATGCTTGACAGGGGGTTTCAATGAATTCACCATTCATTTAAACGTATTTGAAAGAATTCAAATGACTAGCCATATATTCTTCCTCTCCACAGACTGTGACAACCTTCTTTTTCACTTGGTATTTCAACATTTGATGTAATGTAGAGGTAACTGCACATGCCCCATGAATCTATGGCCGTCAGAGAAAGCAAGAATAGGCCAGGCGGATATCCATTACATAAAAAGTTGAATTGAAGACTTGAGATCCCACTTTGATCGGAAGATCAACCTCCCCATGTGTGATCGGTGGATCTGGAACTGACTGTTTAACGCTGGTTCGCGAAATGTCGCGGTAAGCAAGAGTCGCCACCGTCTTTTATTTTCTCCAAATGGAAAGGACAAAAGCACAGAAAAATTCCTTATTGAGATTAGTTCTCGGTTCGGGAGGTAGGTTATAGAAAGGGAAGGTGTTAGCACCCTTTCTATCCATGGTTATCCATGGGCTCTTAGATACTTGCTCATTTGTGTTTTCAAAAATGGTTTGTTTGCTTTTCAATGTGGGTTTAAAAAAGTTTCTTTGAAAAATTTCAGTTCGACTCATACGTCAGAGTGTTTGAAAAATTTGCTTTGAAAGCTTTCGAAAAGTGTCGGTGTGAAAAGATTTTAGTTTGTTTTGAAGAGAGCAAGTATCCTTGAGAACCTACCTACCCTAAGGAATTCGTCTGTGTAAAAGTCCTTTAAAGTAGTGCCATCCCACCATTGAGAGGTAGGTAGCACCACCGTTGGAGGTGTTCGGGTCAATTCGAGTTTTAGGGACATGGTGATCACCGGAGCAATGGGAAGACACCTTAGAAGCTACCCTCATGCCAGGTTCCCGGATCATGAGGACTTACTAAGACGTCCTCTACTCGACGATCACCTTTCGAAAGGCAACAGTGAGGCGTACCCTAGGGGTGGTGTGTGATTTGTGTGTCGTTTTCATTGATATTTGTCTTGTCATGTTAAAGTGATCTACGCTTGATTTTATTTTTAAGGCCATACATTCTTTCATGCTTATTTAACAGTTAAAAGTTGCGGGAAAATAAATCTACAATTATTACAAATGGCGCGGGTCCACATCGCCAAAATTAAACCGGACCCGATTTGACGGAAAATAAAGAAAATAACGGTGCGAAAAGTTAAATTGTTACAAGGCTTTGGGACATGTACATAATTATTTAAACGATATAAAATAAATACGCGACATTAAATAAATTACGAACATGGGCGTTGGACCCTTTTGCAAACAATTAAAGTTAATGAGGAATTAAAATTAAAGATTTAAAAAAAGAATGTTTTTTGGTATTTTTGTATTTTTTAAGATTTAATGAAAAAAATAATTAATTAAAATTAAAATGAAGCGTCAAACCCTAATTCTAATGGTTTTTAAGTTATTGTAAAAATATTAAGTTTTAACCTAATTTAAATCTAAGTTAATTTACATGCAAAATTTAATTATAGAAAATAAATAAAATAAACATTATTATTGTAAAAAAGGGAAATTAAAAGGAATCAAAATTAATTAAACCTATATCTACATATTTTTGGATTTTTTATTAAAAAAGAATTAATGTTGTAACCTAATTAAACTAAATTCAATTACACAATTTATTTATGAAAATAATTAAAATAAAAATATTTATTACATTTTTTGTCTTTTTCTGGATTTTTTGTGATGTTTTTATATTTTGTAAAAAATAATGAATTAAATTAAAACAATAAAACAAATAATAATAATAAAAAAAAGATATGAGAAAAATAAAAAAACACTTGCAAACCAGGGTGGGGGTGTAGTCCCAATTGGTGAGGTGCTGGCCTTAGAATTCTGGCCCATTAAGATTCAGATTCGCTGACTTTTCCAAGCGCTATGTGGCATGTTGACTGGGACGTAGGGTGCTCTTTGATTCTTGGCCATTGATCTGATTTCACTAAGCACGTGGACGTCTGGATGATGATGGAACATGGTACGCTTCAGCGTTGTGCCTGCATGGGAACTTATATGGAAAAGTAATATGGAATTGTACAGACCTGGGGTTTGAACCCAGGTCATGAGGATTACAAGCGCATACATCTGCCAGCTGAGCCATTAAGTTTCAATTAACATATTATAGTAAATAAATAACAAAAAGCAAAACCAACGCGTAGTGGAGAGAAACGCGCGCAATTCAAACGGACCAATGGCTGATGGACACGAAATCATCTTCTTCACTTTTCCTGAAACACAAACTCAAAGGCAACAGTTTTATGCGCGTGGTTTTAGAGGGCCTTTGGAAAAATAGCGATTAGCGCTATGACGTCAATAAATTGATCGCGAGGGTCAAGATCTCTTCGTCTTGATGAGCTGGTTTGAATGATCATATTTTCGTGGGCTAATTTTTCCTTATTGCTAAAGCCCTAAATTACAGTCCTGCAAAACCCTAGAAATCGCGCATGGTGGAATCGAATATAACGTGTAATAATTCAATCAAAGGCATTGGTTAGCTTCGAAACATCACACTGAACAAGAATCCATAAATAAAAATGCAAAAGGATGCGTGAATTATGATATACGATTTCAAAATTTTTGTGACACAGTTTGAGTATAATCTACCAATTCTTGGAGCTTTGGTTGTTGTTTGTGATTGGCACACGTTCAGAAAACCACAATGAAGCTATTGGAATCAAGATTAAGGCTTGAGTCGACCTAGAACCTGCTTTTCAGTTTTTGAACTTTTGAGAATTTTTTCTAAGTTTGTTCTTAGCTTTTGCGCAGCTTCAATGTGTTCTAGCATTAGGGTTTGATTCAGGCCTTTGTAGTGAATGTATTAGGGCAACAAAACTCAATCAAATCCATGGCCATAATGGTTTTTTGATAATTGATTTTCCAAGATCTTTTTGAATCTTTTTCATGTGCATTTTTGTTCGATCATGCCAATCAGCTCCAAATCTTTCCCCATTTGTATTTACACGAAATATTGAGTATCAAACATGCATAAAAAGATTGGTTAAGGCAATTTTGATATTTTTCATGTATTTAATTGATTTAATTGAATTAATATAAATAAAAATCCAAATAAATAAATAAAAAATGAGAAAATACTTCCCTTTGGGCCAAGTGGTCGTGCATATGCTTAGAATGATGAATCATGGAAGAAAAATGGGCCCATTAGCAAATTTAGGTCATTTGAACCATTGTTGACTTTTCAAAATATCCAAAAATTTCCCAACTTCCACAAGGCATAACTTGCTCAATTTTTAAGATTTTCACATGTTCTTGGACATTTTGGAAAGGTCTTTGAGTCCTTTAACCAATGCCTTTGGTCCCATGTCATTTTGATTTACCAATCTCAAGTTATGGCCTTTGACTTAAAGTCCCTTTTTGTTGACTTTTGAAAATGACCTATAATGTTGAAATTGATAACTTTTTGTGAGAGCATTTCTTGGACTTGGAATATGAATATGAATTGTAGGAAATGTCTTTCTCTTCAAAATTAGCTTTGGATGGAATTTTTCTGATAATCCATGTGAAAGTTATGCCCTGGTCAATTTCAGTTGACTTTTTCAACTGTCCAAATATAGTAACTTTTGCATCTTTGATGATTTCTGAGCCAAATTTTGAGAATCATGATCAAGAATTGATCAAATGATGTTTGTGGCTTCAAAATGATATGTTGACCAAAAATTTGAACTTTTGACTGTCAAATGACCATTTTGCCCCTACAGTTGACTGTAGTGCAATTTAGGGTTTTGACTGTGCAATTTTGAGCTGAATGCCTTGAAACTTGATATGAAGATGCTTGGCCACATTTGTAGGCATATGAGACTTGATTGGGCCCTTGAAAACTTTATTTTCTTGATCAGAACCCAAACCCTAGTTTTGACTGTATAGGAGACCTTTGCACTGTGCAACCCTTGGGGAATTTTGTGACTTGGCTTGGCAATTTCTTGAAGAATATGGGAGGGCAAATTTTGGGGTACAACAGTTGCCCCTGTTCAATCTTCTTAGACCTGAGGATGCAGATTGGCTGACGTGCCTTTCGTAATCCGAGGGTAGAAGATGATTGGACACTAGAGTGCCCAGAAATTTGCGCTCACATAGTAGCAGTGATGATGGGGGAATGGGCTTATAGATGCCATTTTGAGATTGCTGGATAGGGTGATGGGCTTATAGATGCCATCTGGATGTCGATCGCGTAAGAGATTCCTTAGCGAGAACTTGCGTACCTGCAAAAGAAAAATGAGTACCTGACACGTTGCAGGAGCTGATTTTAGATGCTTGGCATAGATGTGTCCTGACTGGTTACAGGAGCTGAGTCTGGAGCTTCAAAAGATGATGAATGAACCAGGGATGGTTACTGTCTTAGTATGGATGATAATAGAACCTTGGGTGATTTTAATTTCAACAACGCTCGTTGAGAAAAATCTTGGCGAGAATTACCATCTTTGCAGTATCGGAACGGGAACCATAGACCTTTATAATCTGAAGGGGACTCACCTCACTCGCCGTCGGAGAGGGGAATCATAGGAAAAGGAATTGTCACCTCACACACCGTCGGAGAGGGAACCATAAGAGACTATCACCTCACACTCATCGTCGGAGAGGGAAACATCTGAAAAAGGAATTACCACCTCACGCACTTGCCGGAGAGGGGACCATAGGAGACTATCACCTCACACTCATCGTCGGAGAGGGAAACATCTGAAAAAGGAATTACCACCTCACACACTTGCCGGAGAGGGGACCATAAGAGATTATCACCTCACACTCATCGTCAGAGAGGGAAACATCTGAAAAAGGAATTACCACCTCACGCACTTGCCGGAGAGGGGACCATAGGAGACTATCACCTCACACTCATCGTCGGAGAGGGAAACATCTGAAGAAGGAATTACCACCTCACGCGCTTGCCGGAGAGGGGACCATAAGAGATTATCACCTCACACTCATCGTCGAAGAGGGAAACATCTTGAAAAAGGAATTACCACCTCACGCACTTGCCGGAGAGGGAACCATAACTTCTGCTGAATCTTTATCAGAAAAATCTGTTGGGAGTCGATTTAGCTGGACCGGACAAGGTCTTGAAATGTCTTCAACTGGAATAAGAATCAGGGAGATCTTAGGGTCGATCTGACTCAGCAGGACGATGAAGGAATCTGAGACAATTGCTACTCCAAATATATGATGAAGGAATCTGGGACAATTGCTACCTCAGCGGGATGATGAAGGAATCTGAGACGATTACTACTCCAAGTATATGATGAAGGAATCTGGGACGATTACTACCTCAGCAGTATGATGAAGGAATCTGGGACGATTACTACCTCAGCGGGATGATGAAGGAATCTGAGACGATTGCTACTCCAAATATATGATGAAGGAATCTGGGACGATTACTACCTCAGCGGGATGATGAAGGAATCTGAGACGATTACTACTCCAAGTATATGATGAAGGAATCTGGGACGATTACTACCTCAGCAGTATGATGAAGGAATCTGGGACGATTACTACCTCAGCGGGATGATGAAGGAATCTGAGACGATTACTACTCCAACGGGAAAAGACTTTTATCTGTTGATCGTTCTTTCCTGAAAAAGTAACGAATTAGTTGTATGCAATGTCATAATGCGTGAATTGCATGATTTTCAGATGTTCTCAAAAATAAATGAGATTGGGGTGATATGATGCGTCTATGCATGCTATAATGATGTATGTGACGTTTTATGAATGTGTTTTTTGTCTAGGAAAGTAAATCCTTGACGGGTGTCGGGAAATCATTCCTGGGCTGATGTTGAATGATAGATTTTACTTCCGCTGGGGATGATAACTGCAAGAATACCGGTAGGA
This sequence comes from Vicia faba, assembly GCA_948472305.1. Classification (NCBI taxonomy): domain Eukaryota; kingdom Viridiplantae; phylum Streptophyta; class Magnoliopsida; order Fabales; family Fabaceae; genus Vicia; species Vicia faba. The sequence goes on from OX451738.1 coordinate 1,029,344,244, forward strand.
GAAGAGGACTCCGTTGCGGGATAAACTTGGCAAATGGAAGATTCTGCGGGGAGAAAAGATATTCTAGCGACCATGCTGAGAAGCAATACTCTGTGGGAAGAGGGATGCCTTGCTGAATGTTGACAGTAGTTTGCTGAGGATACCCTTGTTGTTAGAAGTGTTGATAGACTTCGCTGGGGATAGGAAGACTTTGTCGACGACGCTCTTTCCGTGGCTTTTGGCTGAGGATAACCCAGTTATATCCTGTTAAGGAAATAACTCTTTGAATAAAGCCGGGAGACGCGTTCGTGCTCTGTGAAGGATAAGCTTCCAGAATTTACTGGGGATAAGCTTACTGCTTGGGGATATGAATCCCAAATTTCCTGGGGAACTGGCTTGGACTCTCCTGGGGAAGCATCGAACTGTATTGGTTATGTTCTTCAACGGAACCTACCCTGATATTTTGGAGAATAGAACAATCAGGTTGCCTAGACCAACTCTTTATTGCCCCTGTTTCTATGGGGGGCAGTTATGGGGTGCTGATAGTTGTTGATGGACAAACCCTCTTCTGGTAGACAGATGGCAGGACATAGTCGTACGCTTTAATCCCTAACTTTCGCCTGGACCGCCCTTTCGGGTTTTCAGTCCACCGGGATACCCATTTTTGCCCAAGCCGCCTTTTCAGGTTTTCGACTTGCCGGGTGTACAGATTTTTTTTTTATTTCATCCCTCATTTTGCCCGAACCCTTTTGGTTCGCCGGGAAGCCCTTATTTTTGTCTAGGTGTGTCAACCTAGCGGGTCTTCGATTTCGCGCAGTATTTTTTCGACTATGTCCGTTCTCAGAATGTAGGGAGTTGCCCCTGTTAGAAGTGTTTTGCCATGCCACCAGAAGATGTTTGATCAGGCAAGGTTTGTTGTTGGAATGCCCCAAGTGATTCAGGCGGAGACTTGCCCCAGGCTATTTGGCCTTTGAGAGATTCTCCGAATCTTGACTGAATTGCCCCAGATAATAGACCATGGTCATGTCCTGCCCCTTGATTGGAAGTGCTTTTGTTCATTAGACTTTCGTTGTGCGAATTTCCCTGCTGTTCAAACAAAAAGTCATATGCAAACAAAGTTATGTTAAAAATGCAAAGCCTATGTCTGTCTTGAAGATTTTGAAAATGCATTTTTTCATAAACAAGTGATTGTTTGTAAAACGTGATGTCAACACCGTATTTACCGTAGGCCTTAAGGAGTCAGGATACCTTTCGTAACAGTATGCTTTCGAACTAACCCATGCTTCAGCTAGGACTTTTAAGGGTTATAACGTGGCCTGGTTCACGGTTTAAGAAACAAAGGATAAAGGCTCAAATTATTTGTACCCACCCGCTCTCCGTGATGTTCTTCAAACCTAAACTCAGCTGATCGTGCGTTAGACCTTATTTGAGTTTTTGTCCTGATGTTCCAATGATGGTTCAGATATTGATGACTTATTTTGAATAGGCAGTCATTCCTTTTTTGTTGAGGGTTTGTAAGACCTCCTTCTTGTTTGATTTTTGTTATCCCTTTTTTTTTTTTTTTCTGAACTGTTTCCTTTTTTGGAATTATAGTCAGCGGGATGCCCCAGTTTTGTAAGTCTCCTTCATAGGTTTTGACTTATTGGGTTTTTTATTTTTGAGATATAATGACTGCCTATCCTTATGATTGTTCGGAATCATCACTGTCTTTCTTTGTTTTGTAAGGATCTTTTGGTGCCATTTGTTATGCACTTGGATCAACTGAGAGAACTACCCTGCCCCAGGTTATGATGAAGGGTTTTAAATTTCGAAAAGAAAAAAAAACTCCTACTTCTTTGGCTCAGAGGGCTTGACGAGGGATTATCTTCCTTATAACTCCAGTGTTTAGGGATTGAAACAATGCCTGTACCTCATCAGCGGGGTCTGTTCAAAAGCATACTGTAGATTGCGGTATCGTTTTCGTCATCCTCCCTCAAGAGGCTTAGAATTATTTAAGATTAAGAGTTGACATCAGAAAAAAAATATGAAAACAATTTGCATATAGTGAATGCGAATATATTGATTCAAAATAGACATAAGCGATGCATTAATGTGATAACAATGTTTAACATGAATAACTGTTTGAACAATCAAAGAAAAATACAACTTGAACATTTGAATGAACAAAAGACGTTCTCGATGATTTGGTGTAGGGTCAGTGTTCAAACTCGACCTCCTTGGCGTCAATCAAATCTTGGATCTTGTTCTTCAAGGTCCAACAGTCGTCGGTGTCATGTCCAGGACTGTCAGAATGGTAGGCACATCTCACACCCGGGTTGTACTTGGGAGAGGAAGTGTCAGGATTTTGAGGAGGATCCTTTAGTGTGATCAGTTTTGCCCTCAACAATTGCTGTAATGCCTGAGACAAAGACATGTTGATGTAAGTATACTTCCTATCTTGATGCTTTATCCTACGCCTATTGCTCTTTCTTGGTTGAACGGGCGTGGGATCAGAAATCTGGATTGCCCCTGCATCATGACGACCCTTTTTACCATGTATAGCATTGGACTCCTTCTTCCCACTATGGGGCTTTTTCTGAGCATCAGCAGGTGCGGTTTCTTGAATCTTCCCCGACTTGATACCAGCTTCGATTCTCTCCCCAGTCAAGACAAGATCTGTAAACCCAGCAGCAGAATTCCCAATTAGGTGGTTGAAGAATGGACCAGACAGGGTCCCCAAGAACATATCGACAAGTTCCCGATCAGTCAGAGGTGGCTGTACCCTTCCAGCAAGATCCCTCCATCTCTGCGCATATTCTTTAAAACCTTCGCTTGATCCTAACGACATACCCTGGAGTTGGGTACGCGTAGGGGCAAGGTCGGCATTATATTGATACTGCTTATAGAAAGCAGTAGCCAACTCCTCCCAGTTACGAACCTTGGTCCCATCCAGCTGATAGAACCATTCGAGATGAGTCCCTGAAAGACTCTCCTGGAAGAAGTGGATCCATAAATTCTTGTCCGCAGAGTACGGCTGAATTTTCCGAACATAGGCCCTTAGATGCAGCTTGGGACAAGACGCCCCGTCATACTTAGAGAAGGATGGTACTTTGAACTTGTGGGGGATTATCACACCAGTTGACAAACCCAGATCTCCAAAATCCAGCCCAGGTACCTGTTGAACCTCCATAGCCTTCAACCTATCCTCCAACTGTTTGTACTTGTCCTCAACCGGAGGGTATTGTTCGTCGTTGAAATCTGTCTCGTTGTCGGAGACCACTGGACTAGGCACCTCTCTCTCATGGTGACTATTTTCCCTCACAGATGGGGTTGTCCTCTCCGTTTCAGTCTGCGGTGTATTCCCAGATCTGCGTCTAGGGCTGAACAAGACAGTCCTCTTCTTCTTCATGTCCTTCTTCAAGAGCAGAGCCTTCAGATCTTGTTGCCCCTGAGTCAAATTCATGATCAGCTTTTGGAACTGGGCGTTCTGAGCCTGGAGGTCCTTGATAGTCTGCTCGGCTGATGATTCAGGATTCATGACGATCGGCTGAAATAAACAGCGGAGAAGGGTAAGCAACCTGTCAAAGGGATACCTGCAATGCAATGAGATGTATGACATGCATGTAATGTTTTCAAGGACCTCGCGGGGTAAATAGAAAATTTGTTAGCATTTGGAACCGGTAGCTTGATTGAAGGAACTTCCTGTTGTAGAGAGTCCTTCTTCAAGGGTCAAAGGCTCACCATATCCAGTGGGTCATAGCCCCTGACAACCTTGGCTAGAGGAAAATAAATCCTCTTTGCCCCTTGCTGGGATAATTGTTCATCATGACCTGCATCACAAGCCCTTGAGATCCTTGAAATGGGTTAGGATGTATGCAATGGTATGATGGTATGATGTCATGCTATGCATGGGGTGGTATAGGTAAACCCTGTTATGAGTCCCAATTAAGGACCATAAACAGACCCTGCAAGAAATTCAGTATACTTTGTTATGAGTCCCAATTAAGGGCTATAAACAAAACATGCAAGAGATCTAGTAAACCCTGTTATGAGTCCCAGTTAAGGACTATAAACAAAACCTGCAAGAAATTTGGTAAACCCTGTCATGAGTCCTAGTTAAGGACTATAAACAAAACCTGCAAATAGTTCATGTGTCAGCTAACAAGCATGCAAGTAGGCAAGTACAAAGGCACACAAGTCACACAAAAGAGCCCTTAGGGTTTAGGCCAGCATGAGGTCCAGGTATTACCCTCTTGAAGTTGGTGGGTTCAGCCTGTCCTAATCAAAGTAGCCGGGTTCTAAGGTTCCCAATATCACGGGATTGCTTTCATTGTTCATCGTTTCGATTTAGCCACTGAACTGGCGACCGAAATATTCCAGGAAAGCAACCCTCAATTGAGTGTAGTATCGAGTATCAACCAACCTCGGACTGCACCAAAGTCAGTTATCTCACTACCCTAAAGAGGCCAAGATAGTTCAATTAAGGTTCCTAAGGTCTGTTGATGCTTCATGACACCACGCGGAGGCCCCGTACTCTCCTTGACTGAACTCAAGGGTTACCGGTACACACCAAAGTGCCACATCAACGTAGCAGACTGTTTCAACCATGTCGGTATACCCCGCACAGTTCCCTCACAGCCTTGTTGCTACTTTCTAAGAAGGTATCCCCCATATCCGGGTTTAGGATCTATAGAACTCCCAAGCAACCCACAATTTAAAGCAAGCAAAGAAGACAATTGAAAACATAGTTATGACCTAGCCCTAAGGTACACCCCACTTTAAGATTTCCCAAGCAGAGTCGCCAGTTCTGTGATCGGTGGATCTGGAACTGACTGTTTAACGCTGGTTCGCGAAATGTCGCGGTAAGCAAGAGTCGCCACCGTCTTTTATTTTCTCCAAATGGAAAGGACAAAAGCACAGAAAAATTCCTTATTGAGATTAGTTCTCGGTTCGGGAGGTAGGTTATAGAAAGGGAAGGTGTTAGCACCCTTTCTATCCATGGTTATCCATGGGCTCTTAGATACTTGCTCATTTGTGTTTTCAAAAATGGTTTGTTTGCTTTTCAATGTGGGTTTAAAAAAGTTTCTTTGAAAAATTTCAGTTCGACTCATACGTCAGAGTGTTTGAAAAATTTGCTTTGAAAGCTTTCGAAAAGTGTCGGTGTGAAAAGATTTTAGTTTGTTTTGAAGAGAGCAAGTATCCTTGAGAACCTACCTACCCTAAGGAATTCGTATGTGTAAATGTCCTTAAAAGTAGTGCCATCCCACCATTGAGAGGTAGGTAGCACCACCGTTGGAGGTGTTCGGGTCAATTCGAGTTTTAGGGACATGGTGATCACCGGAGCAATGGGAAGACACCTTAGAAGCTACCCTCATGCCAGGTTCCCGGATCATGAGGACTTACTAAGACGTCCTCTACTCGACGATCACCTTTCGAAAGGCAACAGTGAGGCGTACCCTAGGGGTGGTGTGTGATTTGTGTGTCGTTTTCATTGATATTTGTCTTGTCATGTTAAAGTGATCTACGCTTGATTTTATTTTTAAGGCCATACATTCTTTCATGCTTATTTAACAGTTAAAAGTTGCGGGAAAATAAATCTACAATTATTACAAATGGCGCGGGTCCACATCGCCAAAATTAAACCGGACCCGATTTGACGGAAAATAAAGAAAATAACGGTGCGAAAAGTTAAATTGTTACAAGGCTTTGGGACATGTACATAATTATTTAAACGATATAAAATAAATACGCGACATTAAATAAATTACGAACATGGGCGTTGGACCCTTTTGCAAACAATTAAAGTTAATGAGGAATTAAAATTAAAGATTTAAAAAAAGAATGTTTTTTTGGTATTTTTGTATTTTTAAAGATTTAATGGAAAAAATAATTAATTAAAATTAAAATGAAGCGTCAAACCCTAATTCTAATGGTTTTTAAGTTATTGTAAAAATATTAAGTTTTAACCTAATTTAAATCTAAGTTAATTTACATGCAAAATTTAATTATAGAAAATAAATAAAATAAACATTATTATTGTAAAAAAGGGAAATTAAAAGGAATCAAAATTAATTAAACCTATATCTACATATTTTTGGATTTTTTATTAAAAAAGAATTAATGTTGTAACCTAATTAAACTAAATTCAATTACACAATTTATTTATGAAAATAATTAAAATAAAAATATTTATTACATTTTTTGTCTTTTTCTGGATTTTTTGTGATGTTTTTATATTTTGTAAAAAATAATGAATTAAATTAAAACAATAAAACAAATAATAATAATAAAAAAAAGATATGAGAAAAATAAAAAAACACTTGCAAACCAGGGTGGGGGTGTAGTCCCAATTGGTGAGGTGCTGGCCTTAGAATTCTGGCCCATTAAGATTCAGATTCGCTGACTTTTCCAAGCGCTATGTGGCATGTTGACTGGGACGTAGGGTGCTCTTTGATTCTTGGCCATTGATCTGATTTCACTAAGCACGTGGACGTCTGGATGATGATGGAACATGGTACGCTTCAGCGTTGTGCCTGCATGGGAACTTATATGGAAAAGTAATATGGAATTGTACAGACCTGGGGTTTGAACCCAGGTCATGAGGATTACAAGCGCATACATCTGCCAGCTGAGCCATTAAGTTTCAATTAACATATTATAGTAAATAAATAACAAAAAGCAAAACCAACGCGTAGTGGAGAGAAACGCGCGCAATTCAAACGGACCAATGGCTGATGGACACGAAATCATCTTCTTCACTTTTCCTGAAACACAAACTCAAAGGCAACAGTTTTATGCGCGTGGTTTTAGAGGGCCTTTGGAAAAATAGCGATTAGCGCTATGACGTCAATAAATTGATCGCGAGGGTCAAGATCTCTTCGTCTTGATGAGCTGGTTTGAATGATCATATTTTCGTGGGCTAATTTTTCCTTATTGCTAAAGCCCTAAATTACAGTCCTGCAAAACCCTAGAAATCGCGCATGGTGGAATCGAATATAACGTGTAATAATTCAATCAAAGGCATTGGTTAGCTTCGAAACATCACACTGAACAAGAATCCATAAATAAAAATGCAAAAGGATGCGTGAATTATGATATACGATTTCAAAATTTTTGTGACACAGTTTGAGTATAATCTACCAATTCTTGGAGCTTTGGTTGTTGTTTGTGATTGGCACACGTTCAGAAAACCACAATGAAGCTATTGGAATCAAGATTAAGGCTTGAGTCGACCTAGAACCTGCTTTTCAGTTTTTGAACTTTTGAGAATTTTTTCTAAGTTTGTTCTTAGCTTTTGCGCAGCTTCAATGTGTTCTAGCATTAGGGTTTGATTCAGGCCTTTGTAGTGAATGTATTAGGGCAACAAAACTCAATCAAATCCATGGCCATAATGGTTTTTTGATAATTGATTTTCCAAGATCTTTTTGAATCTTTTTCATGTGCATTTTTGTTCGATCATGCCAATCAGCTCCAAATCTTTCCCCATTTGTATTTACACGAAATATTGAGTATCAAACATGCATAAAAAGATTGGTTAAGGCAATTTTGATATTTTTCATGTATTTAATTGATTTAATTGAATTAATATAAATAAAAATCCAAATAAATAAATAAAAAATGAGAAAATACTTCCCTTTGGGCCAAGTGGTCGTGCATATGCTTAGAATGATGAATCATGGAAGAAAAATGGGCCCATTAGCAAATTTAGGTCATTTGAACCATTGTTGACTTTTCAAAATATCCAAAAATTTCCCAACTTCAACAAGGCATAACTTGCTCAATTTTTAAGATTTTCACATGTTCTTGGACATTTTGGAAAGGTCTTTGAGTCCTTTAACCAATGCCTTTGGTCCCATGTCATTTTGATTTACCAATCTCAAGTTATGGCCTTTGACTTAAAGTCCCTTTTTGTTGACTTTTGAAAATGACCTATAATGTTGAAATTGATAACTTTTTGTGAGAGCATTTCTTGGACTTGGAATATGAAGATGAATTGTAGGAAATGTCTTTCTCTTCAAAATGAGCTTTGGATGGAATTTTTCTGATAATCCATGTGAAAGTTATGCCCTGGTCAATTTCAGTTGACTTTTTCAACTGTCCAAATATAGTAACTTTTGCATCTTTGATGATTTCTGAGCCAAATTTTGAGAATCATGATCAAGAATTGATCAAATGATGTTTGTGGCTTCAAAATGATATGTTGACCAAAAATTTGAACTTTTGACTGTCAAATGACCATTTTGCCCCTACAGTTGACTGTAGTGCAATTTAGGGTTTTGACTGTGCAATTTTGAGCTGAATGCCTTGAAACTTGATATGAAGATGCTTGGCCACATTTGTAGGCATATGAGACTTGATTGGGCCCTTGAAAACTTTATTTTCTTGATCAGAACCCAAACCCTAGTTTTGACTGTATAGGAGACCTTTGCACTGTGCAACCCTTGGGGAATTTTGTGACTTGGCTTGGCAATTTCTTGAAGAATATGGGAGGGCAAATTTTGGGGTACAACACCATGGACCATCCTTTTTGAGCCATCGAAGGCTCTTACCACAATATCGTTGGGTTTCAGCACCAGCCCTTCACAGTTTAATCTGTCCAAAGCACCTTTAGGTAAAACATTGAGGGAGGACCCAATATCTACTAACACATGCGCTAGAGTCGTGCCTTTGCACTCAATAGAAATATGCAGAGCCTTGTTATGATTCTTCTCTATCGGAGTTAAATCTACATTAGAAAATCCCAAGCCATTGTCAGCAGTTAGGCTTGCAACACAATTCTCAAATTGATCAGCAGTGGTCTCTTGAGGTACATGGGCATTCTTCAAGAATTTCAGTAGAGCTTAGGCATGTGCTTCGGAGCATAACAATAAGGACAACATGGATATTTTTTAGGGTGTCTGCCCCAGTTGTTCAACTATTTTGTAGTCACTTTTTTGGATGATCTTCAGAATTTCTTCCATCTCTTCTTTAGATGGGTCTTCAATTGTCACTTCTTTTTGAGGGTGCCTCCGCCAGGGCGGGCTCAATAACTTTCTCTTTACCTCGGGCATCAGTAGTTGGTCTAGCAGTACGAATACGAACATGTGTTGTTGTAGTTGTTGGAGGAGAGATCTCCGGAGAGAAGATCATTAATGTCCTAGTGACCTTACTAGTTCCAACAATGTTTATAACTTCAGACTCTTCATTTTCAATAATCCATGGCCCTTGCTTGATGCCATGATAATAAACTTCTGCCCCATAGTTCTAAGGCACTACTTTGTCAGATGAATAGGGAACTGGCCTTGGTGTAGTGATGATTAAGGGAGCCACTCTTGGATCAGCAGGGATCCTTATAGGGCCTTTAGAGATGATCCTAATAGGAGTGTTGGAGATTGTGATTATGGAAACATCTTGAGGTAAACTGTTTATGAATGAAGTTTTCTCGAATAGAAATTCATGGCTATCAATCAGCCGTTGGATACCTTTCTTCAGCCACATACAACCATTAGTTTGGGAAGCACAATTGTAACAATTTTCAAGGCATCTAGGAAATAAACCGCATCTCAACAGATTCTTCTTAACGGTCAATAATGGAGTAGTCAAATCATCAATGATGGAGACAAAGGAGGCATCGTCAATAGAATTGACACCTTTACCATGACTGGGCATGGGAGCAGTAATGACATCAGGGGTTTGTGGAGGGTGAAACTTGATCACCTTGTTATCAATCAAATCGTGTATCTTGTTCTTCAACGCCCAAAAGTTCTTGGTGTCATGGCCAAGACTATTTGAATGATAGGCACATTTCACATTCGGGTTATATTTGGGAGAGGAAGTATTGGGATTTGGAGGAGGGTCTCACAGTGTTACGAAATCTGCCTTCAACAGATGTTGTAAAGCTTGAGATAGTGGCATGTTGATTCTATTGAATTGCCTCCTTGGGACATCAGGCCTTTGTTGATTGTTTGATTGTTGTGGTCATTGAACTGGTGTTGGATTTGAAATCAATACAGCTCCTACCGATTGATGATGATCGTTCTTGATATAGATCCTTTGTCCATAAACAACATTAGTTTCCTTCTTACTAACAAATGGTTTCTTTACAGCAGTAGAGGTTGAGGCCATGAGGATCTTTCCGCTTTTGATTCCACTTTCAACTCGCTTACCAATCAAGATTAATTCAATATAACCCTGACGAAGAACTCCCAATCAGCAAATTAAAGAATGGATCAGTCAAGGTACCCATAAACATGTCCACTAATTCTCTGTCATTCAATGGGTGTTTCACTCTTCCAGCTAGGTCCTTCCATTTTTGAGCATACTCCTTAAAGCCTTCACTCGATCCCATAGTTATATTTTGTAATTGCACGCGAGTTGGCACAAGATCAACATTATATTGGTACTGTCTATAGAAAGTAGCACCCAGATCCTCCCATGTGTGGATATTAGTCCCTTCTAGTTGATAGAACCACTCCAACTATGTTCCAGATAAGCTCTCTTGGAAGAAATGAACCCACAACTTCCTATCGGTGGTGTGTGGTTAAATCTTGCATACATAAGACCTCAGATGCATCTTTGGACAGGAGACTCCATCATACTTGGCAAAGACAGGGATCTTAAACTTGTGGGGAATGACCACCCCAAGGACCAGACCTAAATCTCCAAAGTCCAAACCAGGCACTATTTGGATCTTTACAGCCTTAAGTTGGTCTTCCAGCTGCTTGTACTTCTCATATGTCGGTGGATACTGCTCTTCGGAATAGTCTTCGTCCTTAGTAATCTGGTTATTTCCACCCCCATCTCTGGTGCTTCTAACTTCCTCTTCTTGATTGCCTTCATCCTCAAAAGAAGCCTCTTCTATTTGAGCCAGTCGGACGGGCCCCTGAACCTTCTCTCTATGTTGAGAATAACAACCCTCTTCTTGGTCTTCTTCTTAGTGGCAAGGAGTGCCATCATTTCTTACTGACCTTTGGCTAGGTTGAGGAGAGTTTCTTGAAACTGGTCATGTTGAGTTTACAGATCTTTGACGGTTTTCTCTAGAGCCATCTTATATTGAAATAAATAGTAAAAAGATGAGGAAACATGTATCAGAAAACCTACTTATGATATGATGCATGCTATACAGATGCAATGTTTTCAAGGACTTTAAGGAATTTAAATTTTCTAGCCAAAAAGAAAACAAACACAACAATTAAATTAATAAGTTCAAGAATTACAATTTACCCTTGGGCTTACAATGAAAAATAAAAAGGGTGTCAAATAGACAACAAAATAAACTCCTAAAACAAAAGACTCAAGTTTCCTGCGGGTGCTTCCTCTTTGGTGTAATGTATGCATTCAGGCTCCGCTCCTCGTGAAGTTTCCTTGTAAGCTGCAACACTTTCTTCTCACTTGCATAGAACCGAGCTTCAAAGGTGTCTCGTTTCCCATTGAGTTGAATCCAAGATCTCTGCAATTCTTCGAGGTCGGTAGGCATGTCAGGATGAAGAATGGTATAAGGAGTATCCCCCTCAGCAACAGGCTCCACAACTATTGGTAGGATAGTTGGATATGGCATCATGAGATTTTGAGCGCGAGCTCGCACCCATTTGAGATAAGGCTCCAAACGAATAGAGTTCTTATTCCCTAAAGTCTTGCTATCAACCTTGTTTATCATTCCCCATGCTCGAGCAAACCTTTGACGGTAACCTTAGACATCATTCTCATAGTTAAATATAATACCCTGGATTAGCGCGTCATTGGGACCATCTCTTCGAGTATACCCAAATTATCGTAGAGCCAGTGAAGGGTTATAAGTAATACCTCCCCTAATGCCCAAGAGTGGAACATTAGGGAACTCCCCACAACGGTCAATGATAGTAATCTCCTCTAGAGATTAGGAGCACCAATGGATATCTGTGTGAGAAAGCGACATTATTTTTTGCGACCAATTCAGACCCTGTTCATTCTTCAAAACTGACCGGGGAAGGTGCAAAATAAACCACCTAGACAACAACAGAATGCAACACATAAGAGCTCCTATCTTCCTCATGGTGCGAGTGTGAAGAGTATGCAAAATGTCTCCGAGTAAAGTAGGCACAGGGTTACGAGAAAGGAAGATCTTGATAGCATTCACATCTATGAGTTGGTCTGGATTAGGGAACAATACTAACCCATAGATTAGAAGAGCCAAGACTTCTTCAAAAGCTTGCAAATCCATAGCCTCCCAAAACAGTCGAGCCTTCTGTTGTACCCCAAAATTTTCCCTCCCATTTTTATGCAAGATATTATCCTAGGGTTTCTCGAATACTCAATTTGGCTCAGAAGTTGATCAGACAGATTCTCTTCCTAAGTAGCAAATCAGCAATTAGGGTTTTGCGTTTCTCAAAGAAAATTGAGTCTTCAAGGTCTCAATTGGTCTTCTTAGGTCTTCATGTCTCCTCAAGATTTGTGTAAGCCAGTTTCCAAACCTCGCATTGCAAGTTTCTCGATCAACGGTTCAGATAACTGAAAATGACTACAACAACATCAAAATCAACCCTTTTGGCGAGAACAAATTCAAACGATTGTAACTTCTTCATTATTCATTTTTTTAAGCGATTTTTCTTGCGTATGATTCTCCCTGATGCCACCTCAAATTTATCTTCACAAGTCAAGGGCTGATTACGCATAAAAGATCACCAAAATTCGAATGCGTTAGAAGTCGCATCTTGAATTTTGACCTAATTTCAAGTAACGGCCGTCTGATTTTTATTTCTTCAACTTACAAGACCTTGAGACATTTATTTTTTCATATTGTCCTAAGTGATGCCATCAACAAATTCTCTTCAAGGATCTAGGCGGAATTATGCTTTAAAAGTTGTGAAAAGTTGGTGAAAACGCTACGGGTCATTTTTGTGATTTAGAATGTTCTTAACTCCTAAGTTTAGTTCATGTCCTAATCGTTTCCTCAAGACATTTTCTTTATGATAAGATCATTCATGGTATAGAATGTTAAGGTGCGGGATTTATTGGATGGTTTGTTGATTAGTTCAAGTAATGGGTGTTTGAAGCATTTGTGATTATTTGAATTAAAGTGGATTTTTGACTAATATTCTTGAAGAATTGTTGGTTCTTTCAAGATGGGTTCAAGGATTCAGTTGCATTCATCACTTTGAGATATTCAGGCTAATCACGTTTGAAATATCCGCTTTCAAAATCAAACTTCATTCATGCGGACAATTTTGAACCATACAAATCATCATCATTTCAAATTCATTTTCAATAAATGGTGTGTATCAAGTATTCCATAATCCGGAAGAATTTACCCAAAACTAAAAATTCAATTCCAATTCAACGATCATCATCCAAATTTCAAATAAACTTCAAAGTTCCATTGATTTATGTTACAAAAGAACAAATTCAGAATATACTTCAAAGGGGATTACAATTTAAGATACAAATCACATTTGTCTTGTTTACGAAAAGAAAAGGAAAGAAATAATGCTTCTTCGTTCGCTTCATCTTCAAGAAACTCATTCACTCCTCGCTACAACCTCTTTGTCTTTCAACCTTGATCGCCCAATTCTCATTTTCTCATGAAACAAGGAAAAGAAAAATTAGCAAGCATGTGAAAAATTCAAGAACTATCTGTTTAGAGTGAAATTCTTCTCATCATTAGGGTTTGCTCAAAGAATCAGTATACAGTTTAAGGAATTTATCATTTAATCATTTTTACCAAAAACCCAACAAAGGCCTCATTTATCTTTGCCAATCAGTTTTTTTATCATCGGCCCAAAGCATCATTTTCATTGAAAATCACAAAAAGAAAATATGTACGTTTCTTTTGGTTCACAAAGAAAATTCTGTCGAAAGAGACAAAGAAAAAAAACAGTTTACATCCCAAGGGAAAAATGAGAAATACAAGAGGCCAAATACTGTCAAATGCAGGCTGCATTGAAGCCCTGCATTGCTTTCCAAACCTGCTAACAAAATAGCCTAACAACTGCATAAATTAGGCAACATGAAAACTGCACCAAAGCAGCCAGCAAGTTACACCATTTCAGCAAAAAAAACAAAATCTGCAGCAATAAAGACATAACAACAACATGCCTCAAGTGTTCAAAAATTGCCAAACATTTCCCCCCATAATGTAATCCGATTACTATTATAAAAATACACAGAAGGATCAACACAAAGGGGGACCGGACAACCACAACAAGATCACAAAAACACAAAAATCACCACAAAGTTCATCATTTTGATAGAAACCAAGCCATATAAAAAAAGCAGTTTTTGGTTTAAAAAAACCCTAGCATCAAAAATTCCCATTTTTATTCTGATCATCATTTTCTTCATACAACCCTTCAAAGATAAAAGAATAAAAAAGATATAGAAAGATCTCACCCAAAGAACAAAGCTTCATCAACATCTTTCAACAACTTATGCAACCAAGCAACACAGACGCATAACTTCGGGATTCAACTCACACACATATCTTATTCTGCCAAAAACGGACACTCCCTGTGAAACTCTCCGTGTGCCAGCTCTTTCCGCCGCCACGGATCTAGAAGATTCTTCCATTGTGAACAACACATCCAGAGATTCGACCTCTGTCGCCGATCAAAGAGGTATTCACTCCCTTCCATTTTCTTTATTCTATTTTTACCATTTGCTTTTTGTTTGCTTGTTGGATCTAAGAGAGATATGGAGATTGAAAAAAAAATATATGAAAAGAAAATAAACAAGCACAATTGAGTGAAAGTAGCGTGAGAGGAAGAAGAAATATTGATTTGCTGTTATCTTTTTTTTACTTTTGTTTTTATTAGTCACTAATTAGGAATAAGAAAAATAATAATTAAACTTTTCCTCTTCATTATACAGCAGTAGCGGTGCTGCTTACTTTAGGTTTAGTTTTGATTTCTTTTTTTCCTTTTCCATTTACAATAAACCGGGTATGGGCCTGCTTGGTTTGGCCCAGCCCATTTTTTCAAATTTCGTCCTTTATTTTAATAAAGACATTAAGATAAATGAATGAGTAAGCGGCACAGTGGTTAGGTTGTTGTCATTTGAAGGTGGAGTCCCGGGTTCGAGACCCCCAGGGGATGTTTTTCATATTCTTTTTCTTTTATTTTTTTTGCTCCATTTTTTTCTTTTGGAGAAAACAATTGCTATTGGGCCTTTCATCCCAAATTCAGCCCAACAACGAATTGATGTTTGCTTACCCCTATATTTTTCTGTTTATAACCTTTTTAATGATTTTAGCTTTCATTTAATTTAATCTTTAGTACCTCTTAATTT
The DNA here is from genome assembly GCA_948472305.1 of Vicia faba. NCBI lineage: Eukaryota > Viridiplantae > Streptophyta > Magnoliopsida > Fabales > Fabaceae > Vicia > Vicia faba. The sequence continues at coordinate 1,029,359,439 of OX451738.1, forward strand.
TTAATTAAAATAAAAAAAATATAAATTTCAAAATAAATTAATTTGTTTAGTTTAGGACTTGTAAATATTTTTACTAATTATTTTTTGTAGTTAAGTTTTAATTTTTTTATTTAAATAACAAAAATCCTAGAAGACAAAATACATGCATTTGACTTAATTTCCTTAGCTAATTTATAAAAATAGATTTTTTCTATTTTTCTTTTCAAACTTTTCAAATAAAAAAAAAACAAAACAAGAATTTTTATTTCCTTATTTTTACTTTGTTAATTAATTTTTACTTCATAAATTTGTTATAATCTCGATTAACTACTCGATTCGATTTGGTTGTATTGTTTGCCTATTTGGACATTTAATTGTGTTGATCCATCCCCATTTGTAAATTTGTACCCCCATTCTCGAAAGCTTTGTAATAGCGTAGAATTTCAATTTCCGCAATTTACTGTTTTCCTTATACTGTATAGTAATTAGGAGTGCATGGCAAGACACAAAAACAATCGCTAGATAACCTAATTTCAAAGAACAAAATAACTTGAAACAAACACATTTTTTCACACGCGCACCTCTAGGGTAACTTCGCTCATTGCCTCGAAAACACAGTCATGTCCCTCGAATGTGGGACGCTTTAGCAATGACCCTTTGATAAAAGATCGTAGTCCCTCGATGACCCTCGATGTTGCCTCCGGTAAAACGATCTAGTTCCTTATGAAAATTTGCTAAAGCGTCTCATAAGTTGCTTTCGATGACTGTAAAATTGACCCGCACCTGTCCCTTCACATCCAACGATGAGGCTTCTTTCCAAATCAATGGTAAGATAACAACATCTAAAGGAGGAAGAAAAGAACATTTAAGACCTTTCGAGTAGGTAGATTCGTTCCTAGTTACTCGTTTGTTCACGACAAAAAAACAATTTTTACACTTACACTTTCATCTCAAAACACTTTCAAAAGACAAAGTGTTTTATATACGTTCTTATAGAGACGAGAACCATTGCAAAACATCTTTTTTTAAAACATTTTCCGAAACACAATCCACAAACACATCTTTGAACCACTTTTCGAAATAAAAACTTTGTACGCATTCTTATAGAAACGAGAACCATTACAAAGAGATTTTCGAAAATACTTTCAAAGCCCACACCACAAGCACATTGTCAAATAAAAGCAAGTGATCTAAACGAGTAACTAAGAGCCCATGGAAAACCATGGATGAAAAGGGTGCTAACACCTTCCCTTTTCATAATCTACCCCCCGAACCTGAGAAATAATCTCGAAAGGTCTTTCCTGTGCTTTTTTACCTTTCCTTTTGGATAAAAGAAAAGTCGGTGGCGACTCTTGCTATCCGCACAAATGCGATCGAAACGCAAAACACCAAGTCAGTTCTCCTACCGTATCACAGAACTGGCGACTCTGTTGGGGATATTATTCTAAAAAAGTGGGGTTACCTTAGGGTTAGATCACCTTTACTCGCTTTCATTATTTGATTTGTGTGCTTTATATTTAGTTCTTTGTATTGGGCTTGCTTTGATCCTCCACCCGGATCTGGGACACCTTTTTAGGTAAATAGCAATAGATTGTGAAGACTGTACGGCATAGACCAATATGGTGGAAACAATGGCTATGTTAGTTTGACATATTTGTGGGTACCGGTATCCCTCGTGGTGAATCGAGGAGAATACGGGGCCGCTGAGTGGCGTAATGAAGCACTAATTGACCTTATAACCTTAACTGAACCAACTTGGCCATTAGGACGTAGTGAGGTAGCCGGTTTCGGTGTAAAGCTGAAAATTGGTTGATACTCGATACTACACTCATTGAGGCTAGACTTTTGGGATATCTCGGTCGCAAGAAAATATTGTTGTGCTGAGACAATGCCTAAGAGAAAGGTCAGTGATATTGAGATCTTTTAGAACCCGATCATTATTTCTAGGACAAATTGAGCCAACTAGACTTCAAGAGGGTACTTACCTACAAACTCATGCAAGCCTGAAACATAGGGATCTGTTTGTTGTGTGTGTATATATTTGCTTGTACATAAACATCATAAACATCATCAACATCATATGCACGCTCGCTAACCATTTCAAGGATTTATAAATTTATCTTTGTTTTTGTTTTGTAGGACATGAATCCTCTCCGAAGAAACACCATCCGAATCAGCTTTGTAAAAGCACATCCTCAACTTCAAGAGCTAGCCTCAAGAGTGCTCGAGGATTCTACTTTTACCAAGAAATATGGTCGACTTCTCAGTTTGGCTACATCCAACTTCCAAGAAGAGATGATGTGTGTATTGTTCCAATTCTTTGACCCCGTACATCATTGTTTCACTTTTCTGGACTATCAGTTGGTACCAACATTGGAATAGTTCTCTCTGCTCTTAGGAGTACCCGTGCTTAATCAGATACCGTTCACCGGTCTAGAAGGGATTCCAAAACCTGAAGTCATCGCCGAAGCTTTACACATGAAGAGGGCCGACGTCACAACCAATTGGGAGACGAAAAGTGGGGTTAAAGGATTTTTAGCTAAGTTTCTGTTGGAAAAAGCTCGTTTGTTCTGGGATGACACGGATTTCCAAGCTTTTGAAGAAGTGCTAGCTCTCCTCATTTATGGTTTGGTTCTGTTTCCTAACTCGGACCAATTCATAGACGTTAATGCTATCAAAGTCTTTCTCTCTCGCAATCCTATACCCACCTTGCTAGGAGATATCTTGCATTGTCTTCATACCCGTACCATGAAGAAAAGAGGTACCCTTTTGTGTTGTATACCTCTAATTGCCAAGTGGTTCACTTCACACCTGCCTCAGTCAACATTGAAGAATGAGCAAAGATTGACTTGGTCTCAAAGGATGATGTCTCTCACCCACTCCGATATCTGTTGGTGCTCGAGATCCTTGGAAGATATCTCTAGCATCGACCGCTGTGGTGAATTCCCTAACGTACCTCTTCTAGGTATTAGGGGAGGTATCACCTACAACCCGTGTTTAGCTCTTCGGCAGTTTGGGTATGCCCGAAGGGACGGCCCTCATGAGATGCTCGTCCGAGGTCTGGTTTTTGACTATAACAAAGAAGACCAAGGTTACCGCCAGAGGTTTACACGTGCTTGGGGAATGGTGAACAAAGTGGACAGTAGGACTTTGGGACATAAAAACTCTATCCCTCTCGAGCCTTACCTTAAGTGGGTACGGGCTCGTGCCCAGAGTCTCTTAATGCCTTACCCTTCCATCCTTCCTGTCATCATTGAGCCTATTATTGAAGGAGACGTCCCGTACACCGTTCTTCATCCAGGCATGCCTACCTCTCTCGAAGACCTGCAGAAAGCTTGGATTCAGTTGAAGGAAGAGCGAGACACCTTTAAAACCCAGTACTACGCCAATGAGAGGAAGGTTCTGGAGCTCACCAAGCTGCTTGATGAAGAAAAGAATCTGAATACTTACATTGCTCCAAAAAGGATGCGTTCGGTCTTTTTGTCTTGAGAATTTTGTTGTATTTTAGTTTCTTTCTTTGTAAGCCCGAGGAGGCATGATGTATTCAAACTTGTTTTTATTTAATATGACGTGCGTTCTTTTTGGTTTGGGAAAATTTAAATCTTCTAAATTTCCTTGAAATCATTTGCATATCGCATCTTCATTCATCATATGCATAAGCAGGTCTTCACACCAGGTTTCCTTATCTCTCTGCTGTTTATTTCAGCAAGATGGATATTGAGCAGACGGTTAAAGACTTACAAGCGCAGAATTCACAGTTCCAACAGCTACTCATGACCTTGGCTAAGGGTCAGGAGGAGCTCAAAACCTTGCTGGAAAAGGAAAAGGAGAAAAAGAAAAAGAAAAGAGTGGGTGTGGCTACTTTGGGTAGAAGAATTGAAGGTCACACTAGAAGGGTCTTGGATTTTCCCTCAACATCAGATGAAGGGGTAGGAAAAGGAAAGGGAGTTGCAGTACCAACTGAGTCTGAGGAAGAAGAAGAAGAAGAGGAGGATGAAGACTATTCTGAACAGCAGTACCCTTCTGCATACGACAAATACAAGAATCTAGAAGAGCGTCTGGCAGCTATAGAGGTACAGAGAGTGCCTGGGCTGGACTTTGAAGATCTAGGGCTAGTCTCTAGAATTGTGATTCCCCCTAAGTTTAAGGTGCCTATATTTGCTAAGTACGATGGTTTGTCTTGTCCAAAGATGCATCTGCGATCTTATTTCAGAAAAATCCAACCGCATTCTTCTGACAAGGATCTGTGGGTCCATTTCTTCCAGGACAGTCTTTCAGGGACGCAGTTAGATTGGTTCTATCATCTAGAGAGGTCTGATGTGCATAATTGGGAGGATTTGGCAGCTGCCTTTTACAGACAGTATCAATATAATACGGACTTAGCACCAACCCGTACTCAATTACAGAGTATGGGCATGGTCTCAAATGAAGGATTCAAAGAGTATGCCCAAAAATGGAGAGACTTGGAGGGGCGTGTACAACCACCATTGTCTGAAAGAGAGCTTGTGGATATGTTCTTGGGTACACTGTCGGGCCCCTTTTTCAATAACTTGATCGGAAGTTCGTCTGCGGGGTTCACCGAGTTGATTCTGACTGGTGAGAGAGTTGAAACCGGTATCAAGAGCGGGAAAATTCAAAAGGATACATCTACTTCCGCTGCCATCAAAAAGCCTTTCACAGCAAAGAAGGAAGTCTCAACTGTCTACTCTCAAAGAGGTCAGGGAAGAGTTGAGCGCCGGCCAGCCGTGGGGGCCGTAATGATTCAGCCGTCTGCAGCTGATCAGCCTAGAAACAATCAACCCAGAACCAATCAAGCAAGGGTGGAAAGACCACAATGGCAGTACACCCGGATAAACATGACACCTGCTCAGGTTCTTCCCCATCTCTTGAAGTTAAACCTTACAGCCTTGAAAGAGGCACCGAAAAATCCGAATACAACTTCTTCGTACTACCATTCAAACGCCAAGTGTGCTTATCATTTAGATAGTATAGGGCATGACACCAATAATTGTTGGGCCCTCAAGAATAAGATTCAGGATTTAATAAACGCTAAGGAAGTGGAATTCGACGCCCCTGAAAAGCCAAATGTGATCTCTGCTCCAATGCCAAAGCATGGCCACAATGCCCATGCTGTTGAAGAAGATCTTTTTGTTGCTACTGTTGATGATTTGATGACTCCGTTATCGATAATCAAGCTGAATTTGTTGAAGGCTGGGATTTTCCCAGGATGTGAAAAAGATTGCTGCCTTTGTTCATCCTTACCAACCGACTGTCCATTGTTGAAGTTAGGCATCCAACGCCTAATGGATAATCAAGAAATCCTTTTTGAAAAGACTCATGTTACTCCGACTCCTGTCAATGATATTGCCATAATTACCATATCCGCCAATCTTTCTAAGGTCTCCAAAAGACCTGTTAAGATTACACCAATTCGAAGATTGCACCTCTGAAGATAACTATGTCGGGGCCTATCCCGTACAAGTCCAACAAATCAATATCGTGGAATTATGGAGGAGATATCTTCTACCACGGTATTAAACAGATTGAATCAACTGAAGAAAGTTCTGATGAAGAGACTTCCGACATTGGAAACATTACTGGAACGAGTAAAATCACCCGCAACAGAAGAATTTTATCTCTGGAGATTGCTCCTCCAAGGGCAGTCTTCGGACCCTCAAACGCTCCTAAGGTTACCCCTGTGTCGGTCAACATATCTGTGAGAACTCCCGTTATTGAAGAAGTTGTTAATCCTGTGGTTGTACCCTCTGTTGTTGCTGATGATAGAGGGAAAGGGATCCAAGAAGCTCCCGTCAGGATGAGGGCTCAGCCTGTGGTCATCCCTGAGACCACTCAAAAGGAAATGGAAGAGATTTTGAAAATAATTAAGAAAAGCGACTATGATGTTGTTGAACAATTGGGGCAAACCCCTCAAAAATCTCCATGCTGGCCCTGCTGCTTTGTTCAGAGGCTCATGCCAAAGCTCTGATCAGATTTTTAAAGACGGCCCACGTGCCACAAGAAACCTCCGTAGACCAGTTCCAAGAATGTGTAGCTAGACTAACAGCAGACAATCGTCTTGGATTCTCCGATGCCGATTTAACATCTAAGGGGAGAAAGCATAATGACGCTCTGCGTGTCTCGGTGGAATGCAGAGGGACTACTCTAGCTCACGTTCTGGTTGATACTGGGTCGTCTTTAAATGTCTTGCCGAAGAAAGCCTTGGACAGATTGGACTGTGAAGGCCTAACCCTGAAGCCCAGCAATATCATTGTCAGAGCCTTTGATGGTTCTAAAAGGATGGTCCACAGGGAGGTGGACATCCTGATTAAAGTGGGAACTGAAACTTTCAACTCCATATTTTATGTGATGGATATCCGTCCCTCCTATTCTTGCTTGTTGGGAAGACCGTGGATTCATAATGCTGGAGCCGTTACTTCTACTCTGCATCAAAATCTCAAGTACCCTATCCATGGGAAAATTGTAACCGTTCATGGCGAAGAGGAATACATGATAAGCCATCTAAATTCTTTCCGTTATGTGGAATTGGATGGTGAATTCATCGAGACCTCTTTTCAGCACTTTGAAGAGGTTTCTTCTGAGGTTGCAGCAACCAAAATAGTGGCTTCTGTGCCTATTGTTGTACCCCAAAATTTGCCCTCCCATTTCCTCAACATTTTCTCATCACCAGGACCTTTGAAGATCAAGATCCAGTTAGGGTTCCCTCTGCTCAAGACTTCTCCTTGCACTGTGGACTCAAATTAGGGTTTGTGTTTGCCCAAGGATGTTTTGACCTAGAATGCCTAATATGACTTTCATGCTTCATGTTGGACTCCCAAGTTTACCCATGCCAAGTTTCAAGTCTTGATTCCAAGTTTTGCCCAGTCAATTGGACAGTTGACCTAGAAATCAGCTGTATTGGGGAAAAAGTCAACTGTGGCCAATTGACAGTCAAACCTCATGAAATTTGATCCACATCAACATATTGAACTCATATGGACCATTTGATCAAGTTTGGATCACAATTCCACAAGAAATTTGATCAGATCACCAAAAGGGCAAAATGGTCATTTTTAGGGTTTTGACTGCAGAAAGGCAATTTTTGACTGTTTGACCTAGCCAATGGCAAACCAAGCTCACATATGGCCTCAAGGACTCAATGAAATGGTCTTGACACATTCATCAAGCTCAAAAGATCCCAAGTACACAAGATTGACAGTTGAATTTCCCAGTCAATTGATCAATTTTGACTGTATACTGAAAAGTCAAACTTTGACTTTTTGGTCAAAATCAAGAGTCAAGATTCATTTTTCATCAAAACTTGCCAAATCATAAAACTTGTTCACCAAGAAATCACAAAATGCAAATTAGGGTTTGAAAATGGAATTTTTCATAACTTAGAATTTTTCTAAGTTATGAAAAACCCTAATTTTTTCCCAACTTTGCCCCATCTTTTCACCAAGATCCATTTGGATTCAAACAAAAGTCAAAACATGAAAGTTGTAGCTTGTTGCATAATCTACAACTTTGATTCACAAAGTTTTCTCATTTGAAGCTTGTATCTCAAGTTACAATTTTTTGAATAAGGGCACTAAACCATTTTTAACTTAGTGAAATTTTAACCTATTTTGACAAGGTTTTCTACCCCACTTCAAGGCCACTTTTCATACCCTTCCACTTGGAATTTTGATTTGCATTTCAAAGATGGATTGTAGTACACATTCCAAGCTTTCCAAAATGTCCAAGAACTTCTCAAACAACCTCATAACTTGAGAGATTCGAATTTCACAAGTTGGCAAAAATTCACTTTTGTTCTCCATCAAGACATGTTCTTAATCTTGCAAATTTGAATTCAGCTTGCTTTATGCTTGATTACAGGTCCTTGAACCATTACATACTCAATAATTTAATGCATATTCAATGTGTTGAGGCCATGTTCTTTGTGTTCTAACATTGCATAGTGGATTAATCCTAAACTAGATAAAGTGCTTTATCCATTTTTGTAAAAAGCTAGCTTTATGTCAATTTGAAATCCAAGCAAGTACAAGCAAAATCCTCTTGGCACAAGATTATGGACAAGTTGCTCTGATCAAGAGAAGATTATGCAGCAGGATTAGAGGCCCCTACTGACCTAAAACACAAAGTGACCTTTGCTTGCTTCATTTTCAAGTAACATTGCATAACTTATCACAACTCTCTCTTCAGCTTAGAAACACAACACAAAAGTTATCAAACATATTCCATAGACCATATCCAAGCTAACACACGAGCCCTTGCCCTCCAAAACATCCTCCATCTCAGAATCATCCTAAAACTGCAAAAACAGAGTTGCCTCTGCAGTTTGAGTGCAAACTCCCATTTCTCTCGAGCATTCTCACCAAAATCAATTCATACACCTTCCATACAACATATGCAAACTAACCATGGCCTAAAACCTGACCTGTGATCACTCTAACAGTTTCCACCATTTTTAATTTCTCCTTTTGCAGTTGAAATTCTGCAGCTTGATACAAGAAGGTTCAAGACAAAGTGAGCATTGAAAAAGCATCCCTGGACCTCAAGGAAGCTTTTCCAATCATTACATTGCACTGAAAGTCCCTCATTCTCCACATAGAAGTTCAACTGCACAGGTAAAACTTTGAACTCGTATCTCTCTTATCATGCATCTTTAGTCTTAAGTTTGTGAAGAAACAAGGTCCTACTCATAGCCCTGAACATGTACATATCTTTACATTTCATTTCTTTTGCCTGAGTAGAGAGAATTTGGAGTTTGAAAATGGTAGAAAAATTAGGTTAGGATTTGGGGGAGGAGAAATTCTCCCTCGTCTTAGAGAGTTAGGTCAAGTTCCATACATGGTTAGAACCGTCTCTTCATGCTGAACATTTCTTGTGTTATGAGTTTTTGCTGAAAAGCCAAGAATCAGGAGTTAGACATTGAAGAACAGGGGCGCGCGTTTTTCAAATGTTTGAGCTGGAGGTTGAAGACAATGATCATTGGGCTGGGCTTTTGTGTTATTTCTTTTCACACCCTATTTCCATGTTTACACCCCCTGAGCCCATTGGCTTCATTTTTGACTCTTTTTGACTTTTTCTTTTTTGGTTGACTTTGTTTATTTTTTCTCATGGCATTAAAAAATTAAAAATATTTTTTTCCATCATTTTTTGAATATATGGCATATTTATTTGATTTATTTCTTTTGTTTGCATATAAATATATATATATACTATTATTAGAATAAATAGAAAATAGTGCAAATACATTTTTATTTTCATTTACCTTCTGAAAATATTTCACACAAAAAATACTCTTTTTATTTATTTCATTAAAATATTAAATAAATATTTATTTTGTGTATAATGCACATTTAAGAAATTAATATATGTATATATATATATGTTTATTAATATATTTAAGATAAAATATGAAAATACTTGAATTTTTCACTTTATTAATATTTGATACAAAAATACTTTTTTTCATAATATACTTCATTATTATTTTATTTTTATAAATAACAAATAAATAGTTGTATTAAATTAGATAATAATGCATTTTCTTTAAAAATTAGGGTTTTTGCCTAAAGTCAAAATACTCAAAAAAATGATACATTTTATTTTTCTTTTACATAAATAATATTTTTTTCATACATATACAAAACATTTCTTTTGCCTCTTGCATTTTTATTTAATTTTTGTACATTATTTAAATTGCAAATATTCAAAATGATGTAATAATTTAGATTTAAATTCTTGTCAATATCCCCATTTGAACATTTGTACCCCCCTTCCCATATTTGGTTTTGTAATAGCTTAGTAATTTTAATTTCGCACTTTATTGCTTTCTAATGATAACATGTTAGAATTAGGGTTTGTATGCGAAAAACGATAAGAAATAGTTTGACCTAATACAAGATAAACAAGCATGAAAATGGACACAAATCACACTTGCACCCCCTAGGGTATTCCACTTGTTGCCTTTCAAATAAATGGGCCATATTGCATGTTGAACTTCTTTGGGCAAAGCAAACAATTTGAATGATCATAGTCCCTCGACAAAACTTTTCAAAACAAACAAAAACAAATGATCAAGTCCCTTAAAGAGAATTGCCCAAAGACATTTAACGCCGTTGCAATTATGGTCTAAACGATGACCCACGCCTGTCCCTTTCACATCCTAACACAAGATTGTCCACCAAATACAATGGTGGAACAAACTTGTTAAAAGGGTTAAAACATAACAATAATCTTTTGAGAAATTTAGGAGTAGATAACCTCTTAGTTACTTGAATCAAACTTGCAAAACAAAACACTTGCCTAATTTCAAAATCACACATCACTACACTTTCAAAACAACTTTCAAAAACAAATGAAAACTTTTTCAAAAGACATACATCTTTGTATACATCCCCACATGGATCATTACAAAGGTTGCCACCACATTGGCCTCTTTTCAAAACATTTTCAAACCCACACACTCAAGCACCATTTAAAACAATTGAAAACAAAAGGCAAGTGATCTAAAGCAAGTAACTAAGAGCCCATGGATAACCATGGATAGAAAGGGTGCTAATACCTTCCCTTTCTATAATCTACTCCCCGAACCCAAGAAAACATCTCAAAAGGTTTTTGCTGTGCTTTTTTAACCTTTCCTTAGGATAAAATAAAAAGTCGGTGGCGACTCTTGCTAACCGCAACATTTGCGAATACAAACGCAAACTCATAGTCAGTTCTCCCACCGTATCACACCTATGATTACCAGACCTCCGCCTCAGATGTCGTCTCTCAAAGATGCAAAGGCTGTGATTAAAGAAGGAGGAAGTACAGTCTGGGGTCAACTCCCTGATTTTCCTTTCAAGGTAGATAAATTCGGCTTGGGTTTCACTTCGGCTAGTCAAAAGGTTGTACGCCGCTCCCGGGTTGGAGGGCCACCAGTGAAGATCACCCATCATGGAGTCAATGCTTTGGAGGATGGTGAAGAGGAGAGCAACTTGGAAGACTGGATTTTCCCTACTGTTGACGGAGGATTATGCAATTGGGAGGCAATAGATTTTGTTCCCATTACTTTCATAAATCAGTAATTTATCTTTCAAACATTTCTGTTGGTTTGTAATAATTCTTAAACAATTTGTAATCTTTCAACCTTGTGTCTAACCCGAGGCACAAAGGTCCATTTGTAAGGGTTCTTATTTTTCATCTTCATATGCCATTTAATGAATCATGGACGTTTTCACATATAAAATTTTGTGTTCATTTTATTTCTTTTGCATTTTATTTGTTTAAAGGTGGCTATCCCTTACACACACCCACACTCACAAATGCAGGTACCCTTCCATTCCGGATTCCATGGGTAACAATTCTGCTATGACCTTTAGTGACTCTGAAGATCTAGTCTACCATGCCGAATACGAAGGTGAAGAAGACTGTGAAGTGCCGGGAGAATTGGCTAGACTGCTACAACAGGAAGAAAGGGTTATTCTACCTCATAAGGAGCTGTTAGAGACAATCAACTTGGGCACTGAAGAAGACATAAAAGAAGTCAGAGTGGGTGCCAACCTAGAGCCAAGTGTCAAGGAGCACTTAATTCAGCTGTTGAATGAATATGTTGAGATCTTCTCCTGGTCATACGAAGACATGCCGAGACTTGATACAGACATAGTGGTACATCGTCTCCCCACAAGAGAAGACTGTCCACCAGTTAAACAAAAAGTTCTCCGCATGAGGCCCGACATGTCTGAAAAGATCAAAGCAGAAGTTATGAAGCAGTTCAATGCTGGATTTCTTGTTGTTACTTCCTATCCACAATGGGTTTCTAACATTGTGCCCGTGCCTAAGAAGGACGGCAAAGTGAGAATGTGCATGGTTATAGAGACTTAAACATGGCCAGTCCTAAAGATGACTTTCCACTACCGCACATTGACATCTTGGTTGACAATACAGCTCAGCACAAGGTATTTTCTTTCATGGATGGATTCTTGGGCTATAACCAGATCAAAATGGAACCCAAGGACATGGAGAAAACTACTTTTTTTACACAGTGGGGTACGTTCTGCTACAAAGTGATGCCATTCGGACTGAAGAATTCCGGGGCAACCTATCAATGCGCGATGGTAGCTTTGTTTCATGATATGATACATCATGAGATAGAGGTATACGTAGATGACATGATAGCCCGTTCACAAACTGAAGAAGAACACCTCGACCACTTGCAAAAGCTATTTGTCAGGTTGAAGGAATACAAGCTCAAATTGAACCCTAACAAGTGCACGTTCGGAGTCCGGTCCGATAGACTCTTGGGTTTCATTGTCAGCAACAAAGGCATCGAGGTTGATCCTGCCAAAGTCAAAGCTATACAAGAAATGCCTGCTCCTCTCACTAAGAAGGAAGTCAGAGGTTTCTTGGGACGCCTAAACTACATTGCTAGATTCATTTCTCACCTAACATCTACCTGTGAACCAATCTTCAAGCTGTTGAAGAAAGATCAAGTAGTTAAATGGAATGATGACTGTCAAGTTACTTTCGATAAAATCAAGGAGTACTTGCTAGAACCTATTATCTTGATGCCACCCGTCGAAGGAAGACCGCTAATCATGTATCTGACCGTCCTAGAGAATTCAATGGGGTGCGTACTGGGGCAGCATGACGAGTCTGGCCGAAAAGAGCATGCCATTTATTACCTTAGCAAAAAGTTTACCGACTATGAAACAAGATATTCACTGCTCTAGAAAACTTGTTGCGCTTTGGTATGGGCTGCTTGCCGGCTAAGGCAGTATATGTTGACTCATACCACTTTGCTGATATCTAAGATGGATTCGATCAAATACATCTTTGAAAAGTCTGCTTTGTCTGGAAGAATAGCTAGATGGAAAATGATCCTCACAGAGTATGATATACAGTACACGACCCAAAAAGATATAAAGGGGAGTGTACTAGCCGATCATCTGGCCCATCAAGCTGTCGAAGATTACCAATCCATGAGGTTCGACTTCCCCGACGAAGACATTATGACATTGGACAACATTGAAGATTTCAGACCATATGATGGACCTGAACAAGGATCCCAATGGACCCTGTACTTTGATGGTGCTTCTAACGCACTTGGTAACAGTATCGGTGCGGTACTTATCTCTCCAGAAGGTTGCCATACTCCTTTCACCGCCAGACTTCACTTCAACTGCACCAACAACATGGTAGAGTATGAAGCTTGCATCTTTGGACTCAAGGCTGCAATAGACTTGGGAATCAAATCCTTAGATGTATTTGGGGACTCAGCTTTGGTCATCAGTCAGATCAAAGGAGAGTGAGACACTAAGCATCCCAACGTCATCCCTTACAAAGAACATGTCTTGACATTACTACCACATTTCGAGCATATCACCTTCGAGCACTTCCCGCGAGAAGAAAATCAGCTAGCAGATGCTCTAGCTACAATGTCATCCATGTTTAAACTTAATTGGGATAATGAGGCTCCCCAAATCACCATTGAACGGATGGACGAACCCGCACACTGTCACGAGATTAATACCGAAGAAGTAGTGGACCGATCTTGGTTTCACGAAGTCAAAAGGTATCTCGAGACTCAAGAATATCCTGAGGGAGCTTCAGTCAACGACAAAAAGTTCTTAAGGAGATTCTCAGCTAAGTTCTTCCTGAGCAACGGTATCCTATACAAGCGCAATCATGATTGCATTCTGCTCCGTTATGTGGATAAGATTGAAGCTGAACAGATCATGGCTGAAGTGCACAATGGTACCTTTGGCACCCACTCTAGCGGTCATACGATGGCTAAGAAGATTCTAAGGGAAGGCTACTACTGGTCTACCATAGAAGCTGACTGCTATCAATATTCCAGAACTTGTCACAAATGTCAGATTTATGCGGACAAGGCACATATACCTCCAGTTCCTCTCAATGTCTTAACAGCTCCTTGGCCATTCGCTATGTGGGGAATCGACATGATTGGAGAGATCAAACCTACGGCATCCAATGGACACCGCTTTATCCTAGTGGACATTGATTACTTCACAAAATGGGTCGAAGCAACTTCCTTCACATCCGTTACAAAGAATGTTGTTGCCCGCTTCATCAAGTAGAACCTCATTTTTCGGTACGGTATCCCCGAAAGGATCATCATTGATAACGGTACAAACCTTAACAACACTATGATCACTGCCTTGTGCGAGCAGTTCAAGATTCAACATCACAATTCATCTCCCTATCGGCCAAAGATGAACGGTGTTGTCGAAGCTGCGAACAAAAATATCAAGAAGATCATACAAAAGATGACAGTCACCTACAAAGACTGGCATGAGATGATACTGTTTGCTCTCCACGGGTATCGTACCACGGCTCGCACTTCAACTGGGGCAACACCCTATTCCTTGGTATATGGCATGAAAGTTGTTTTACCTGTCGAGGTTCAGATTCCCTCTTTGAGAATCATGAAAGATGCTGGTTTGAGTGAAAACGATTGGATCCAAACCCGGTTTGATCAATTAAACTTGATTGACGAAAAGAGACTTACTGCTGTTTGCCACGGTCAGACGTATCAAAAACGGATGATCAAAGCTTTCAACAAGAAAGTCAGGCGCCAAGTGTATCAAGTTGGAGATCTTGTGATCAAGCGCATCATCTTGCCGCAAAGTGATCCCAGGGGAAAGTGGACTCCTACCTATGAAGGACCATTTGTGATCAAGAACATCTTTTCTAGTGGGGCAATGATTTTAACCACCATGGACGACGACGATCTGCCGCACTCTGCGAACGCAGACATAGTCAAAAGATACTACGCATAAGAGACCCGCTAGGTTGATACACCTAGGCAAAACAAGGGCATCCCGGTGAATCGAAAACCCGAAAGGGAGGTTCAGGAAAAAATTAGGGATAAAACAAAAAAAATCTGTACACCCGGCAAGTTGAAAACCTGAAAGGGCGACTTGGGCAAAAAAGGGTTTCCTGGTGGACTGAAAACCCGAAAGGGAGGTCTAGGAAAAAATTAGGGAATTAAAGCGTATGACTATGTCTCGTCGGATCACTTTAAAGACAATCTCTTCACAGACAAACTCTGAGGCTTCTGATCAATCCAATCATCTTCGGACGAAGCAACGAACAAACAAGATATTCGGAGTTACGAAGGCTATAGCAGAATGGGAACCCCATGGAATTTTTACACTTATCCATCTTTCTTTGTATAAAATTTTCTCATTTTTTTACGACACCATCCTCTTACTAGGATGTCTGTCTCCTTTGTACAAAACACTTATTCAAAGTAAATACAAAGATATCTCTTTCAAAGTACATAAAACTATTTTCCTTTTTCTTTACACTTGTGTTTTATTTGGAAAAACGTCTAATGATTCATTAATGAACATATGCATTTGAACATAATTACTGTTTACAAATAAACAGGTTGAAAAAGAGTAATTACTGACATGTAGAAAGATTATGAAAACGTCTGTAGGCTATTCCATGAGGAATCTCTACAACACGTCATTAAGACCCCCCAGCGGAGCCAAAACCTTGGACTACAGATCCCTAGCGGAGATGAGACTGCCAACTACCAATCCCCAGCGGAGCTGAAACTTTCAACCCACAACGGAAATTATCCAGTTTCTCCAGGTTTCCCCAGCAAGTTGTCTCGAAACCTAAAAAATCAACCAGTTAACAGTTAACTTCTGTTTCTCCCCAACCTAGGGTAACTCCCCAGTAGTCTGGCATACAACCCAAACTCCTGAACTCCCCAGCGGAATAAGCATTCCCCATAGAGTTTTCACTACAGGATAAAATTTTTCCCACATAGTTTTTATTGATTCTCGACAGAACAAAGACTCCCGTCAGTAATCCCCAATAGAAGTCTTTAAAATTCTATGGATTCCCCAAGAAGATTCCTCAAGAAGTATATGGCATTATTCTCACAGCAGGAATCCTCAGCAGTCAAGGGTTTATTTCCCCCGGCGGCAGTCAAGGATTTATTTTCATCAGCAATACAACAAATCAGCTTACATGCACATACATTACATCATAAACATGGATAAAACACATTTATTGCATCATACATTTCATGCAACATAACTTCGTGTTTCAGCTAACATTCTACCCTTTTCAGGATAAGATTAACAACTATCTGTAACAAAATATCCACAGATCACTGATACAGTCCAGATACGCTCCAGCCACGGAAGCCATTTTGTCACTCATTCAAATCTCAACTTCAGATACAGTACAAATACACTCCAGACACGGAATTCATTTTGATACTTAATCAAATTCCAAGTTCTGATACAGTCCAGATATGCTCCAGACACGGAAGCCATTTTGTCACTCATTCAGACTTCAACAATCAGATACAGATTAGATACGCTCCAGATACGGAAGCCATTATATTTCTCATTTAGATTCAACAATCAAGTCCAGATACACTCCAGACACGAAAGTCATTCTGTCACTTATTCAGATCCCAGTTACAGTTCAGATATACTCCAGACACGGAAGTCATTTTGCTACTCATGCAGATCTCAACTTCAGATACAGTTCAGATACGCTCCATACACGGTTGCCATTCTGTCACTTATTCTGACTTTTCTCCCAGCTCAGATACACTCCAAGACATGGAAGTCATTCTGTTGCCTATTCAAGATACAGTCCAGATACACTCCAGACACGGAAGTCATTTTGTCACTCATTCAGACTTAATTTCAATATACAGTATAAATACACTCCAGACACGGAAGTCATTCTGTCGCTTATCCAGATTCCAAGTACAGATACAGTTCAGATATGTTTCAAATACAGACACCATTTTGATGCTTATTCTGTCAATTTACAACCAAACATTCTTGGATGGCATCTACAAGCCCATCTCCGACAAGATTCTGTCGCCTCTTGAATGGCATCTTTAAGCCCATTCCCTACACTATAAATTGACGAGTGCAAATTTACGGGCACTCTAGTGTCCAATCATCTTTTACCTTCAAGTCACGAACGACGAATCTCGTCGATCTAACTCTTCAAGTTCAAGAAGATTGAACAGGGGCAGCTGTTGTACCCCAAAATTTGCCCTCCCATTTTTCACAGAAATCACAACCCTAGGGTTTCTCAGATATTCAAGATTAGCTCAGGAATCAATCAGACAGATTTTCTCTTGTGGCAATAAACTAGCAATTAGGGTTTTTACTTGCAGTTCTCAGAAGAAATGAACTCACAAAGATCCAATTGGCTTTCACACGTTTTCATGTTTTTTCAAGTTTACTGAAAGATTACTGTTTGTTTTCAAGGCATATTCATTTGGGACAAGAGATGGGATCTAAGACTGTCATTTGGAATATTCATGTTTGTTTGATCCAAGTTAACCAAATAATTTGCGTTTGTTAAGACATTTGCTTGTTTAATGGAATAAGTATTTGTTTGTTTATGGAATACACAGTGCGTGTTTATTTGGAATGCAGTGGCGAGATTACATGATCATTGGACTTTAAGTTATCTTGGTTGGAATTATTGGAATATAGTTTCAATTATCTTAATCAGGAATCTTAAAGAATTAGTGAAGATGCGAAGAGAAAATGGCGAGTTATTGACAGTAAAAGATTTTAATGGACATCAGAATACCTCATAAGACTTTCTTTCATTTATTTCAAAGATTGTTACAATACAATTTATTATTTAAATGCTTTAAGTTTTAAAGCTTATTGTATTTGAAAAAATAAGTTAGTACAATTATTTGAGTATTCCTATCTAAATTACAAAGGAAAAATCTAAGACTAAGAATGAACAAGCTTCCATTGCTTCCATGTTTGCCAAAGAATCTCTTACTTCCTTTGCTTTGCCACCATCCAGTTTGCGCTCACATGAAAGAAAGAAAAATAATTAGCAGTTAATTGGATATGAATACGAATCTTCAAAAGAAAAAATGTGTTCATCATTAAAGTTTGCAATTTGGAATCAGAGGGCTATTTTTAATTCATCACGTTTTTATTTTTCTATTTGCAAATCACAAGAAGATTGCTCTTCTTGGTTCACAAAAAGAAAAATAAAAATGCAAGCAAAGTTGTCCAAATAATAAAAGAATGGAAGCAATTTATCCAAATACAACTAGGCTGCCCAAACAAGTGAAAATATGCAAGCAGCATGGCCAAACAGCAAGGCTGTCCAAACAAGGCGCAAAACAGGGCCAAGAGAGACAGCAACATATCAGCGTACCAAAGGCAAGCATGCAGCAAGGCTGCCTAAAACCGGATAACAGCATCAGCATACCAAATGCAAACAAAATACAAACAGCAAGAACGAGGCAACATAGGCAGTAGAGGACAAAAGAGCATCAGCAAGAAGAAAATATAAAACTAAGTCAACAAGCAAGAGGCTTGTTCATAAGCCATTTCATCTTTTTCCAATTAAAATTGCAAACTTTTCAGAAAAAATATTTGGCTTAGGGTCATTAAGAGAGGAAGAGGAAAGAAGTCACCTAGGGGATGCTGCCCTGCTGTCACAATTGCACCAGAAATGCTAGCAAACAAAACTGCAAGGAAAAGAGCCTAAAAAGAAAATGCCCAAAGTATTCAAAATTTGGTGGTTTTTCCACCATTTTGAATAAACTGTAAAACAAAAGAAGCCAATATAACAGTAGAAAGAGATCAAGAGAAAAGAAGGAGAACATTTTGTCAAACACAAAAAAAATCCAAGACTGCCATCTTCCTCAACCAACCTTCAACTATAACCAAAACAAAAAAAAAGCATTCAAATCCAAAAAACTGCAGAAAAATCCAAACCTGTATAACCATTTTCAAACACCAAAACCTGTTAACAAGTTCAACACTGTTGTACCCCAAAATTTGCCCTCGCATTTTTCCATAAGAAATCACAGCTTCAGGCGTTTCTTGATTTTTCAGATTGGCTCAAGAATCGGTCAAACGGACTTTTCTCGTCAGTCAGACACAATTAGGGTTTTACTGGTTTTCATGGCTCTAGAACAGTTCACACAGTTGGCTTGGGGTTTTGGTTGACTTTGACTCAATTTTGATCAGGCGAACGTTATTTGGCATTTAATCAGGAATTAAGGTTTTTGTGGGCATATTCTCAGAAGGATTTAAATTCCACGGCACTTTGCAAGTTATTCCGAGATTCGGGTTGAATTCGCATTGTTTTGATTTAATCAGTAAAAGAAGGCAGTTGGTTTGAATTCACCAGTCAAAGATATACGCAGTTTGGAATTACAGTGTTTGTTAAAAATCAGTGAAAAGAGGGAATGCGTCTGATCAATTGTTGTGATTAACTGTTATTTCGCTTTGAACATTGGAAGCGTCAAGTTTAATTAATGGATCAGTACTGAAATATTGTTTAGTTAATTATTTATTATTCTAAAGATTAAATGAGTTGGAATTTATTTTCAATTTATTTTAATTTAAAGAACTATAAATAATAAATAAACAATTAAAGAAGAGAAGAATTAATTAAATAAAAGGGCTTTTTTATTTATCTTTAAGTCATTTGTATAATTGTTTTTGTTTACAAAATGTTGACAAAAATAATATCACATTTATTTAAAGCTAAATAAAAACTATCCTAATTATTTTTCTAATCTTCAAATCTTCATCCGCTATCCCTCGCTCCGGTGCTCCAATTTTCATCTGCAAAGGAAAAGAGGAAAGTCAAATAACAGTTAATTTGAATTGAAAAGACAGATAAAAATTGCAGTCATCATTAAAGGCCACTGATTGGGATCAGTTAACCCTCTCTGCAAATCACGGGATTTCTCCCGGTTCACAAAGAGGGAAGAATTTTATTTAATCATGAATGCAAAGTTGAGAAAAAATGCAAAGTGCCAAACTGCATAAATTCAAAAATCTCAAGCAAACTGCACAGTTCAAACCCAACTAAAAAATCAAATTGCAACTTTCTGTCAAAATGCAAAGTGTCAAACTTGCTGTCAAAATGCCAAAAGGTACAAGTTACTGCACAAAGTTATCAAAGAAGATAAAAAGGTACAAGTTACTGCACAAAGTTATCAAAGAAGATAAAAAGGTACAAAATCTGTCAAAAGAAAAGATAAAAGATGCAGAGTAAAACCATTATGCAAGCATACATTTTCTTTTCATCATTTCCCAACAAGTAGCCTTTTCAGAAAAGTACAACAACAAACATATTTTAACATTTTTTAGCTGTACTGAGAGAGAAGAGTGGAGAGATAAAAGAATGCAGGTTTTTAGGCTTTAGGCAGGCATAGATAGAAACATATACAAAAAAGCTAAACAGAGTAGAAAAGAGGCAGAACTTTCACCAAAGTAAAAAGAAATATACAAACTGCTAAGCATAAACCTGCAATGGCCAAAACACATAACCTGTCAAACATGAAGCACAAAACCCACACATACTGCATAAACCAAAAAACATCAAACTAATACCAGGCCAAGCTCACACCTACTGAAACCATACAAACCTGCATGGCCACAACCTGCCTAATCCCAAAACCATAACAACCTGAAACCTGCCTCAGCATTATACCTGCCTGAAGCCTTGAAACAAGCCTAAGCATAAACCTGCAAATGGCCTAAATAACCCAGTTCAAGCCTGAAGCCAAACAAAAGCCTATACCATTCAATCCAAACATAACTAACACAAGCATTAAACCAGAACCAACCAACCTGATACCCTGTCAAACAAAATATACCAACAAACCGTCCAAGATGAAGAGCAAAAAAACCTGTTAAGGCCATAAAACCAGCATCATACCTGCCTGAAGCCTAGAAGCAAAAACTGAGAAGTAGAAACCTCACAAAGCCTCAAGCCAACCTTGCCAAGAATCAGAAATGGTGCAAACATAGGATTCAAGCCTCAGCATAGCATCATTGGCCCTAACAAAGCAGCAGTAGCAAGTTGAGATAGAAGGAAGCTTCAGGAATAAGAGGCAACATCAAAGCATACTAATCTCCAAACCCACGAGCCCTCAGAAAGATATCATCACAGGGTAATCAAAATAAGCGACCTAAGCAAGCGTACAACAAATACGTTCAAGGCAACAAGCACCAGAGGCGAAGAAGAGAGAAAATCAAAGGCAAATCGTTCAAAAGCGCACAGAGGCACATAAACAAAAGGCATCTCAAAGAAACAAACATTCAAGGCGATGAGAGAGGAAGAAAGAAAGTACTCAGGGGCAACAGTGAAGCAGATAATAGCAAGGCCAGAAGAAGAAGAAAAGATATCATTCAAAAGGGGTTTTTTCAGTCCATATCATCATGAAACCCTAAACAAAGGAGAAAAGATACAGAAGTACCAAGTGTCGTCCAAGCTAGCTTCATCGTGCAAAGCCTCTTCACCACTAAGCCGCCTCAGCGCCTCCTCGTCCTCTTCTCCCCCATCGTCTTCCTCTCAAGGTAGTATATTCTCTCCTCATCTTTCTTTTCACCACCTCGTTAAACAAACACAACGAACACAAAAATCAGAACATAAAAATCATGACATGCGAAATCTAAAATGCCTAAACAAGTTTGAAACAGTACGCTACCATGTTTGAGAGCTGTCTAAGCCATCAGAGAGGAGAAGAGGTGGTAACGCGGGTAGCTCAGGCAAGGAGGCGTTGTCCAGTAGCCATGGCCAAAAGACGAAGAGGATGGATGAAAGCGAACGGCGCCGCTGCCGTCTCAAAACCCTAAGCGTAATCCTAACTAAACACAAAATGCATTAACCCTAAGAAGCATTGTTTGCAATTTTGGGCCTTGCCTGTTCCATTCACCAAAGGCCCATTCAATTAACACAAACCCCTTTTCATAAAACAAACGTTATCTTCTCTTTTTTTTTAATTAATAAGCTTAGCCACTTTTTATATAAAACCAGTTTATTTTTTTTATATAATAAATTAACACAAATCTTTTTATATAACATTTTTCATTACAATAGTTTGCCTCTAAACTAAAGTTTGTTACTTTGTATATCATTTCATTAATACTAAAGTACATGAAAACACATTTTTTTAATTATTATTTAAAACATTTAATTTAAATTTTCTTTGTACATAATAAGTAAACATACATTTTTGTATAATTTAATTTCTTAACATTTAAATATTCTTTGTACATAAATTCTTTTTAAAAATAAATACATTTTCCTTTTCTTTTAATTAAAGTATCTTTGTACATAACAAATAAAAATACCTTTTTTTTCTAATTTAAATTCTTAAACACTTAATTAAAATACTTTTTGTATATAATAAACAAAGATACATTTTTATGCATAATCTAATTAGAATTTAAAGCATTTGATTAAAACATTTCTTTTTATACATATTAAAAAAATACAAGATTATTAATTAAATTAAATAGATATTTAATTTTTCTTTAGGTCAAAGCAAATACCTAACAATACTTTCTCAAATTCATATTGTCGCACCTGTAAATAATTACATACTTACACAATACATCTCACACTTACACAATACAAATACATTTACATTGCTCCTAAACACATTTGTTTATCTTATACATTGATATACCTTATTTACATTTGATCGCAAATTCGATTTGGTTGTAACTTATTGGATACTATAAGTCTCATCCCCATTCATAAACTTGTACCCCCACTCCCGGATACTTATTTTGTAATAGCGTAGATTTTACATTTTCGCAATTTACAGTTTTTTTTCTCCAATTATACCATGGTTAGACCTAGGGTTTGCATGTACATAAAATCAAACGCTAGATAACCTAATGCAAGACAAATACATGAAATCAATACACAATCACACTTGCACCCTCTAGGGTAATCCCACATATTGCCTTCCAAAATGGGCCATGCTTGCACGTCGAGTATCTTTGGCAAAACAAATTCAAATGATCATAAGTCCCTCGATGACGCTTTCGAATGTTGCCTAAAACAGAATGATCATAGTCCCTTCAAAGCAAATTTCCAAAGACGCTTGGCACCATTGCATTCATGGTCCATACGATGACCCGCGCCCGTCCCGAACAAACTTCCTAAACGCAAGATTGTCCACCAAATTCAATGGTGGAACAAAATTGTTAAAAAGGGTTAAAATATGACAAAAACCTTTGAGTACAATAGGGTAGATAAAACTCTTAGTTACTTGAGATCAACTTGCAAAAACACTTGCTTTCTTTTCAAAAACCACAATCCACAAGCACTTTTAAACAAACTCTCAAAACATTTTGAAACATCTTTTCGAAAAGATACACGCCTTTGTAAAATATTCGAGTAAAGAATTGTTACAAGGTTAGCCTAAGACAAGGCATCTTCTTCCAAAACATTTTCAAAAACACTCACACATACACCATTTTCAAGCAATCGAAAATCAAGGCAAGTGATCTAAAAAACCAAGTAACTAAGAGCCCATGGATAACCATGGATGAAAAGGGTGCTAATATCTTCCCTTTTCATAATCTACCCCCCGAACCCATGAAATATCTCAAAAGGTTTTTGCTGTGCTTTTTTAACCATTCCTTTAGGATAAAATAAAAAGTCGGTGGCGACTCTTGCTCAACCGCACAAGTGCGAATACAAATGCAAAACCACAGTCAGTTCTCCCACCGTATCACAGAACTGGCGACTCTGCTGGGGACGTTGATTTGAAAGTGGGGTTACCTTAGGGTTTAGATCACCTTTACTTTTTTGCTTTGATTGACTTGATTGCTTTATCTTTTGGGTTCTTGTTTGGGTTTGTTGTAAATCCTACACCCGGATTTGGGGCACCTTTTTAGGTAAATAGCAAAAAACTGCGAGGGAACTGTGCGGGGTATACCGACATGGTTGAAGCAGTAAGCTATGTTAGTGTGACATATTTGTGAGTACCGGTAACCCTTGAGTAGTCAAGGAGAGTACGGGGCCGCTGTGTGATGTCATGAAGCACTAACGAACTCTTAGAACCTTAATTGACCATCTTAGCCCTTTTAGGAGTAGTGAGATGACCGACTTTGGTGCAGTCCGAAGTTGGTAGATCCTCGATACTACACTCTTTTGAGGATTGTTTTCTTGGAATATTTTGGTCGCCAGTAAGTGGCTAAACCGAAACAATGAATACAGAAAACAATCCAATAATATTGAGGTCCTTAGAACCCGGTTTCTATTTTAGGACAGGATGAGCCAACTAACTTCAAGAGGGTACTTACCTAAACCTCATGC
This sequence comes from Vicia faba, assembly GCA_948472305.1. Classification (NCBI taxonomy): domain Eukaryota; kingdom Viridiplantae; phylum Streptophyta; class Magnoliopsida; order Fabales; family Fabaceae; genus Vicia; species Vicia faba. The sequence continues at coordinate 1,029,383,532 of OX451738.1, forward strand.
AAGCCTAAACCTAAGGACTTGTCTGCTTTGTGTGAATATGTTTGCCTGTATATACACTCACTTGCTTTTTGCATACATGTACATAACATCATGACATCATACCATAGCATTTTCAATAACCATTTCAAGGATCTTGAGGGTTCTTTTGATGCAGGGTTACGGTGAACCAGACATCTATCAAGGGGCAAGAGGGTTCTCCTCTAAGCAAAGTTCTCCAGTCAAAGTTCAAGTACAACAACTTAAATCAGTGGCTATGACCCACTTGACATGGTGAGCTTGATTCTCGTGGAAAGACATCCACCGATACAAAGCTCTCCAATCAAAGATCAAGTACAACAACTTGAATCAGTGGCTATGACCCACTTGACATGGTGAGCTTGATTCTCGTGGAAAGACATCCACCGATACAAAGCTCTCCAATCAAAGATCAAGTGCAACAACTTGAATCAGTGGCTATGACCCACTTGACATGGTGAGCTTGATTCTCGTGGAAGGACGTCCACCGGTGCAGAGATCTCCAATCCAAGAGCAAAGTTTAACCTCTAAAATTTTCTTGTGTTTACCCCAAGAGATCCTTGAAAGCATGCATCCACATATCATGCATTGCATTTTGACAATCTTTCCTTTTTCAGGTTTCCTTACTCTCCTGCTGTTTATTTCAGCAAGAGATGGCCCTAGAAAGGTCTGTCAAAGACATCCAAGACCAGACTGCTCAGCTGCAGGAGATGTTCCTGAACTTGTCTCTGGGGCAAGAAGAAATGAAAGCTTTCCTCACAAAGGGCTTAGAGAATTCCAACAATGCCAGGAGTGATCAGCTTGCGGAGCTGCAGTTTGATCTGACAACCTTGAGGACCCAAATGATGGGACAGTTGGTGGGCCAGATGGCTCTCATCCAAGACCTATCTCAAAGGCAAGAGGAACTCAGAGTTCTTGTCCGCCAATTGCTTCCAAACAACCAACTGGGGAAAGCATCTGAGGTTGATGAGAAAGTCACCGCTCAACCTCCATCCACTCAAGAAGACAAAGGGAAAGCTCCTTTGCTTGCTTCAGGGTCACAAGCCCATCAACAACTTCGCCAGCGTCAACGGGGTAATCGGCGTAAGCAAGAAACGTCGGGAAGACAGTTCACGGAGACTGAAATACCATCATTTTTCATACTGAAGCGCCTGATGGAGGTCAACCTGCTCACCTTAAAGGACCCTCCTCAGAAGCCCAATATCTCCTCTCCTCACTATCATCCCGATGCATTTTGTGTTTACCACTCCTACAGCCCGGGACACGACACCAACGACTGTTGGGCCTTGAAGAACAAGATTCAAGATCTGATCGACATTGGGGTGCTGGAATTCATGCCAGACGGCGAGATGAAAATATTCCGTTAAAAGGGTTCTCCGCTCGAAGTGGCAAAGCTCAAGCTGAAAGACTTTTGCTTCTTTTTGAATTTTCAAAGTTGTAATTTCTTTTGCTGTCAAACAATTATCTGTTGATGTTAAACTCTGTTTTCATTAATGCATTGCATATGTTTGTCTTGAATTCATCCATTCGTTTCACTACTCTTATGCTTTTCTTTATGATATTTGACTCTTGATAAAAAGCTGTGAGCCTTTAGAGGGAGGATGACGAAACAATACCATGATCTTATACAGTATGCTTTTGAATAGACCTTGTTGATGATGTACAAGCATTTCTTTCAATTCCCAAACACTAGAGTTATAAGGAAGTTAATCCCTAGTCAACCCCTTCGAGCCAAAGAAGTAGGAGTTTTCTGTTCTAAACAATCAAAACCTTTGATATAAACCCGGGGCAGGGTAGTATCTCAGTTAATTCAAAGAAAATGCGCATTAAAGTCGCAAACTCTCAGTTCGTAATACAACGAACAATGTCAAAAAAAAGAGAAAGCATTCCTTTGGAATCAAAAGACAAGGGTGGTTCCCTATCACATAGACAGTCAATCTCTCAAAAGAGAAAAGCCCACCAAGCCAAAACCTATAAAGGAGGCTTAAGAAAGCTGGGGCATCCCGCTGACGGTAATCCCGGAAAACGGTAACCGGCAGGCAAAAATTAGGGATAACAAATCAAAATCAAAATAGTGAGGTCATTACAAAATCCTCAGCAACATGAAAAATGTTGAAAAATAAAAAAGGAGATGATGACTGTCTCCCCAAATTCAACTGGTGAACCGTCGCCCAAAAGTCGTTCAAAACTCAAAACAGAGTGTGACACACAATTAACTGAGCTTAGGTTGAAGGACATCACGAAGAGCGGGTGGGTACAAATATACTTTGAGCCTTTATCCTTTGTTTCTTAAACCGTGAACCAGGCCACGTTACAACCCTTCAAAAGTCCTAATTAAAGCGTGGGTTAGTTCGAAAGCATACTGTTACAAAAGGTATCCTGACTCCTGTAAGGCCTTGCTCTAAATCTTGTGTTAACTTGTCTTATGAAAAGTTTTCTGCTAAAAAACGCATTCTTCAAAACTTCAAGACAAACATAAACTTTGCATTACTTGAATATCATTGTCTGCAGTTGGCTTTTTGTTTGACAGCGAAGAAATTCATACAGCGAATGTTCGGAGGAACGAAAACTCTCTCAGTAAGCAAAATCACTTCAAAGGGACGACACTTCCTTTACTAATCTCTTATCCGCAAGGGGCATGACATGTCACAATTCAATTAACCTGGGGCAGTCCAGTCAAGGTCCAACAGATCTTTCAAAGTTCAGTTAACCTGGGGCAGTCCAGTCAAGATTTCAAGAAATCTCTCAATATGTAGAGTAATCTGATTCAAGACTCCTTCATCACCACTTGGGGCATTCGAATGTCAAAAGTGTTCAAAATCCCGATGCAGTTTTGCACGAGCTCATCTTCAGGAAACCCTACACCGGTTCCTCTTCAAGATTTCTGAAAACAGTTCACGGGTTCTCCAAGTAACGGATGTTAACCTATCACTTGTTCAGATTCTTCTCAAGACTTCTGAAAACAGTTTATGGATTCTTCCCAACAACGGATGTTAATCTATCACTTGTTCAGATGCAACCTTTGAAAACAGTTTACGGACGCTTCCCAACAACGGATGCTGCTCTATTGTTTATTCAATCTCAAGATTTCTGAAAACAGTTCACGGGTTCTCCAAGTAACGGATGTTAACCTATCACTTGTTCAGATTCTTCTCAAGACTTCTGAAAACAGTTTATGGATTCTTCCCAACAACGGATGTTAATCTATCACTTGTTCAGATGCAACCTTTGAAAACAGTTTACGGACGCTTCCAAACAACGGATGCTGCTCTATTGCTTATTCAATCTCAAGATTTCTGAAAACAGTTCACGGGTTCTCCAAGTAACGGATGTTAACCTATCACTTGTTCAGATTCTTCTCAAGACTTCTGAAAACAGTTTATGGATTCTTCCCAACAACGGATGTTAATCTATCACTTGTTCAGATGCAACCTTTGAAAACAGTTTACGGACGCTTCCCAACAACGGATGCTGCTCTATTGCTTATTCAATCTCAAGATTTCTGAAAATAGTTCACGGGTTCTCCAAGTAACGGATGTTAACCTATCACTTGTTCAGATTCTTCTCAAGACTTCTGAAAACAGTTTATGGATTCTTCCCAACAACGGATGTTAATCTATCAGCTTGTTCAGATGCAACCTTTGAAAACAGCTTACGGACGCTTCCCAACAACGGATGCTGTTCTATTGCTTATTCAACTTCAAGATTTCTGAAAACAGTTCACGGGTTCTCCAAGTAACGAATGTTAACCTATCGCTTGTTCAGATTCTTCTCAAGCTAACTCCACTCAGAGTCAAGCTTCATTATCCCCAGCAAAGCTAAAACTTCAAATTATCAATCCCCAGCGGAGCCAGACCATTGAACCTTCTCCCCACAGAGTTTTGGGAGGGCAAATCTTGAGTTCCCCAGTGAAGTCGCCAGAGTTACTTCCCACTGAGCTGAAGATTCTCAATCTTACCTCTCCAGCATGAGTCTATTAACTTGGGACTCCTCAGTAGAAGTCATCAGGAATTCCCCAGAGGATTGGTATACAACCCAAGCTCCTTATTCCACAACAACAGCCAAGGAATTATTTTCCCGGCAGCGGTCAAGATTCTTTTATCTTCAGCCGTCCAAGATTCATTTATCCTCAGCAAGATAGCTCATCAGCTTACATGCGCATTCATTACATTCATATCATAAACATTAATGTCACATACATTGCATCATGCATCATAACATTGCATACAACTAACCCTCTATCTTTTCAGGTAAGAGCAGTCGACAGACACAGATCATCTTACGAGATTCATCCAGAAATAGTTCAGATGTGACCCGGACACGGCGACATTCTGATACTTGTTCCAGATTCATCCAGATGCAGTTTTACACGAGCTCATCCTCAGGAAACCCTACACCGGTTCCTCTTCAACTTCAAGATTTCTGAAAACAGTTCACGGGTTCTCCAAGTAACGGATGTTAACCTATCACTTGTTCAAATTCTTCTCAAGACTTCTGAAAACAGTTTACGGATTCTTCCCAACAACGGATGTTAATCTAACAACTTGTTCAGACTCTTCTCAACTTTTGAAAACAGTTTACGGACGCCTCCCAACAACGGATGTGGCTCTATTGCTTGCTCAATCTCAACTCCTGAAAATAATTTACGGATTCTCCAGACATGGATGTCAATCTATTGCCTATTCGGACCCCCAATTCAGAGATGTTCCAGAACATGGGCGGCTTTCTGATACTTGTCCACTCACCATTGACATACAGTTCAACATAACCAGATGGCCTCTATAAGCCCATCCTCCTACCAGCAGTCACCAGATGGCATCTTTAAGCCCATCCTCCTACCAGCAGTCACCAGATGGCATCTTTAAGCCCATCACCAAATGGCATCTTTAAGCCCATTATCAGATGGCATCTCTAAGCCCATTCCCCGACAAGACTCTATCGTACCAGGTGGCATCTTTAAGCCCATTCACCTCTACCATCACATTGCCGAGTGCAAATTTTCTGGGCACTTTAGTGTCCAATCTTCTTTTACCTTCAAGTCGCGAAAGGCAAACTTGCCAATCTAACTCTTCAGGTTCAAGAAGATTGAACAGGGGCAACTGTTGTACCCCAAAATTTGCCCTTGCATTTTTCCACAAGAAATCACAGCTTCAGGCGTTTCCTGATTTTTCAGATTGGCTCAAGAATCGGTCAAACGGACTTTTCTCGTCAGTCAGACACAATTAGGGTTTTACTGGTTTTCATGGCTCTAGAACAGTTCACACAGTTGGCTTGGGGTTTTGGTTGACTTTGACTCGATTTTGATCAGACGAACGTTATTTGGCATTTAATCAGGAATTAAGGTTTTTGTGGGCATATTCTCAGAAGGATTTAAATTCCACAGCACTTTGCAAGTTATTCCGAGATTCGGGTTGAATTCGCATTGTTTTGATTTAATCAGTAAAAGAAGGCAGTTGGTTTGAATTCACCAGTCAAAGATATACGCAGTTTGGAATTACAGTGTTTGTTAAAAATCAGTGAAAAGAGGGAATGCGTCTGATCAATTGTTGTGATTAACTGTTATTTCGCTTTGAACATTAGAAGCGTCAAGTTTAATTAATGGATCAGTACTGAAATATTGTTTAGTTAATTATTTATTATTCTAAAGATTAAATGAGTTGGAATTTATTTTCAATTTATTTTAATTTAAAGAACTATAAATAATAAATAAACAATTAAAGAAGAGAAGAATTAATTAAATAAAAGGGCTTTTTTATTTATCTTTAAGTCATTTGTATAATTGTTTTTGTTTACAAAATGTTGACAAAAATAATATCACATTTATTTAAAGCTAAATAAAAATTATCCTAATTATTTTTCTAATCTTCAAATCTTCATCCGCTATCCCTCGCTCCGGTGCTCCAATTTTCATCTGCAAAGGAAAAGAGGAAAGTCAAATAACAATTAATTTGAATTGAAAAGACAGATAAAAATTGCAGTCATCATTAAAGGCCACTGATTGGGATCAGTTAACCCTCTCTGCAAATCACGGGATTTCTCCCGGTTCACAAAGAGGGAAGAATTTTATTTAATCATGAATGCAAAGTTGAGAAAAAATGCAAAGTGCCAAACTGCATAAATTCAAAAATCTCAAGCAAACTGCAAAGTTCAAACCCAACTAAAAAAATCAAATTGCAACTTTCTGTCAAAATGCAAAGTGTCAAACTTGCTGTCAAAATGCCAAAAGGTACAAGTTACTGCACAAAGTTATCAAAGAAGATAAAAAGGTACAAGTTACTGCACAAAGTTATCAAAGAAGATAAAAAGGTACAAAATCTGTCAAAAGAAAAGATAAAAGATGCAGAGTAAAACCATTATGCAAGCATACATTTTCTTTTCATCATTTCCCAACAAGTAACCTTTTCAGAAAAGTACAGCAACAAACATATTTTAACATTTTTTAGCTGTACTGAGAGAGAAGAGTGGAGAGATAAAAGAATGCAGGTTTTTTAGGCTTTAGGCATGCATAGATAGAAACATATACAAAAAAGCTAAACAGAGTAGAAAAGAGGCAGAACTTTCACCAAAGTAAAAAGAAATATACAAACTGCTAAGCATAAACCTGCAATGGCCAAAACACATAACCTGTCAAACATGAAGCACAAAACCCACACATACTGCATAAACCAAAAAACATCAAACAAATACCAGGCCAAGCTCACACCTGCTGAAACCATACAAACCTGCATGGCCACAACCTGCCTAATCCCAAAACCATAACAACCTGAAACCTGCCTCAGCATTATACCTGCCTGAAGCCTTGAAACAAGCCTAAGCATAAACCTGCAAATGGCCTAAATAACCCAGTTCAAGCCTGAAGCCAAACAAAAGCCTGTACCATTCAATCCAAACATAACTAACACAAGCATTAAACCAGAACCAACCAACCTGATACCCTGTCAAACAAAATATACCAACAAACCGTCCAAGATGAAGAGCAAAAAAACCTGTTAAGGCCATAAAACCAGCATCATACCTGCCTGAAGCCTAGAAGCAAAAACTGAGAAGTAGAAACCTCACAAAGCCTCAAGCCAACCTTGCCAAGAATCAGAAATGGTGCAAACATAGGATTCAAGCCTCAGCATAGCATCATTGGCCCTAACAAAGCAGCAGTAGCAAGTTGAGATAGAAGGAAGCTTCAGGAATCAGAGGCAACATCAAAGCATACTAATCTCCAAACCCACGAGCCCTCAGAAAGATATCATCACAGGGCAATCAAAATAAGCGACCTAAGCAAGCGTACAACAAATACGTTCAAGGCAACAAGCACCAGAGGCGAAGAAGAGAGAAAATCAAAGGCAAATCGTTCAAAAGCGCACAGAGGCACATAAACAAAAGGCATCTTAAAGCAACAAACATTCAAGGCGACGAGAGAGGAAGAAAGAAAGTACTCAGGGGCAACAGTGAAGCAGATAATAGCAAGGCTAGAAGAAGAAGAAAAGATATCATTCAAAAGGGGTTTTTTCAGTCTATATCATCATGAAACCCTAAACAAAGGAGAAAAGATACAGAAGTACCAAGTGTCGTCCAAGCTAGCTTCATCGTGCAAAGCCTCTTCACCACTAAGCCGCCCTAGCACCTCCTCGTCCTCTTCTCCCCCATCGTCTTCCTCTCAAGGTAGTATATTCTCTCCTCATCTTTCTTTTCACCACCTCGTTAAACAAACACAACGAACACAAAAATCAGAACATAAAAATCATGACATGCGAAATCTAAAATGCCTAAACAAGTTCGAAATAGTACGCTACCATGTTTGAGAGCTGTCTAAGCCATCTGAGAAGAGAAGAGGTGGTAACGTGGGTAGCTCAGGCAAGGAGGCGTTGTCCAGTAGCCATGGCCAAAAGACGAAGAGGATGGATGAAAGCGAACGGCGCCGCTGCCGTCTCAAAACCCTAAGCGTAATCCTAACTAAACACAAAATGCATTAACCCTAAGAAGCATTGTTTGCAATTTTGGGCCTTGCCTGTTCCATTCACCAAAGGCCCATTCAATTAACACAAACCCCTTTTCATAAAACAAACGTTATCTTCTCTTTTTTTTTTAATTAATTAGCTTAGCCACTTTTTATATAAAACCAGTTTATTTTTTTTTATATAATAAATTAACACAAATCTTTTTATATAACATTTTTCATTACAATAGTTTGCCTCTAAACTAAAGTTTGTTACTTTGTATATCATTTCATTAATACTAAAGTACATGAAAACACATTTTTTTAATTATTATTTAAAACATTTAATTTAAATTTTCTTTGTACATAATAAGTAAACATACATTTTTGTATAATTTAATTTCTTAACATTTAAATATTCTTTGTACATAAATTCTTTTTAAAAATAAATACATTTTCCTTTTCTTTTAATTAAAGTATCTTTGTACATAACAAATAAAAATACCTTTTTTTCTAATTTAAATTCTTAAACACTTAATTAAAATACTTTTTGTATATAATAAACAAAGATACATTTTTATGCATAATCTAATTAGAATTTAAAGCATTTGATTAAAACATTTCTTTTTATACATATTAAAAAAATACAAGATTATTAATTAAATTAAATAGATATTTAATTTTCTTTAGGTCAAAGCAAATACCTAACAATACTTTCTCAAATTCATATTGTCGCACCTGTAAATAATTACATACTTACACAATACATCTCACACTTACACAATACAAATACATTTACATTGCTCCTAAACACATTTGTTTATCTTATACATTGATATACCTTATTTACATTTGATCGCAAATTCGATTTGGTTGTAACTTATTGGATACTATAAGTCTCATCCCCATTCATAAACTTGTACCCCCACTCCCGGATACTTATTTTGTAATAGCGTAGATTTTACATTTTCGCAATTTACAGTTTTTTTTTCAATTATACCATGGTTAGACCTAGGGTTTGCATGTACATAAAATCAAACGCTAGATAACCTAATGCAAGACAAATACATGAAATCAATACACAATCACACTTGCACCCTCTAGGGTAATCCCACATATTGCCTTCCAAAATGGGCCATGCTTGCACGTCGAGTATCTTTGGCAAAACAAATTCAAATGATCATAAGTCCCTCGATGACGCTTTCGAATGTTGCCTAAAACAGAATGATCATAGTCCCTTCAAAGCAAATTGCCAAAGACGCTTGGCACCATTGCATTCATGGTCCATACGATGACCCGCGCCCGTCCCGAACAAACTTCCTAAACGCAAGATTGTCCACCAAATTCAATGGTGGAACAAAATTGTTAAAAAGGGTTAAAATATGACAAAAACCTTTGAGTAGAATAGGGTAGATAAAACTCTTAGTTACTTGAGATCAACTTGCAAAAACACTTGCTTTCTTTTCAAAAACCACAATCCACAAGCACTTTTAAACAAACTCTCAAAACATTTTGAAACATCTTTTCGAAAAGATACACGCCTTTGTAAAATATTCGAGTAAAGAATTGTTACAAGGTTAGCCTAAGACAAGGCATCTTCTTCCAAAACATTTTCAAAAACACTCACACATACACCATTTTCAAGCAATCGAAAATCAAGGCAAGTGATCTAAAAAACCAAGTAACTAAGAGCCCATGGATAACCATGGATGAAAAGGGTGCTAATACCTTCCCTTTTCATAATCTACCCCCCGAACCCATGAAATATCTCAAAAGGTTTTTGCTGTGCTTTTTTAACCTTTCCTTTAGGATAAAATAAAAAGTCGGTGGCGACTCTTGCTCAACCGCACAAGTGCGAATACAAACGCAAAACCACAGTCAGTTCTCCCACCGTATCACAAACACCAATACAAACTTGCAAACTGTAACATTTCGACACCCAAACCTGCAAACTATAAAGCCAACAAGCCAGCAAAAACTCCCAAACTCACAAAGACTAACTAAACTGTACAACAACAAAACCATAAGAAATCACAACCAAACCTGCAAAACTGTCAAACAAACAGCCAAAACCCAAAACCTGTAACCCAGTCCAAAACATACAACTCCAACTCAGTACAAACATCCCAACCTGTTAATTGATCAAACCTGCACTGTCAAAATCCCAAGCCAGTTTCATAATATTTTCAACAGAACCAAGTATCACAAACTACCATCAACAGCCCCAACCTTCCAACAAAATCAAACATTTCAAACATGTAACTCATTTCCAACAAGTTCAAACCAAAGAAACAAAAGTATCAAAACTGTCCAACAATTTTCAACAGTTCAAAAACCAATAAACTATCAAAAACATTCAAATCATCAAACAGTCTAAACCAGACTGTATAATAATCAGTATTCAAACCAACAAAGGTATAATAACATCATCACAGTCAGAAGTACAATAGCATCATCATCATCATACAGTCAAAGTTCAAGGGAAAGAAAAGATTACCAGAGCTCACACATCCATCATCATTTCTTCCATTTCCGGCCGCCAAGGAGCACAGTCACTTCCCTCTCAATATCCTCGTCCATAAAAATCCCACACATGTATGTTTTCGCCATAACATCATTTTTCTGCATCTCAATGAACATTAAGCTTGATTAACATAAAAGAAACATGAACAACAACATTCAAAACCAATGAACTGTTAAGATAAAAGAAAAACTTTACCTTTCAAGAACAGAACCATTAACATCTGTTTAGGAAGTGAGGAGTGTGAGGCGCTCCGACAACGGAAGTAGAGGGAGAATCAGATCAACGCGTTTCAAACCCCTTTTGATAAATCCATTTCAGAACTTAGGGATTTCCAGAAAAAATGTAAACCGAGTTGAATCAAAGAGGGACAGGGACGAAAAGAGTTGTTCATAGATGGAGAGATGAACGAATAGGGACGATTGAGTGAGGAAGATGAACGAGAGAAAGAAGTGAGAGGGAACGGAACAGAGCGACGCCGCTGTAAGTGCAAAAGAACAACAAACCCTAATTTGGTGTTTACCCTAATAAAAAACAATTATGAAAAACTTAAGACATTGGGTCAGTTCTGTCCATAACCTCCTAAGCCCATACGCCAGCTCACACCCCCCTTCTGGCCTTTTTTCTCTTTTTGTTTCAGCACAATACAAGTTCCCCTTTGGGCCTAATCTCCTAAGCCCCTTTTCTTCCTTCAAACTATTTTTTTTACTTGTTTTGAAAGTTATTAATTAAGATTTAGTTTACTTCTATACTTTTTTCTTTAAGTCTTAGAAATCTTTTTTTCACTATTTTCTTCTTTTATAACTTATTTTTTTAATTTGTTACATTTAATAAAATACCAAAAATCAAGAATTATTTTAGTTAATTTTCTTTCTTTAAAAGTTTCTTTCAAAATTATTTAAAATACAAAAAATATAATAAAGATTTTAGTTTAAATCATTTTCTTATTAGATTAAGTTTTATTTTTCTTTTTTAAGTAAATACATTGCATTTCATACCTTATTGATTTCTTTATTTCATAAGTTGTCATAGCTTCATATTGAATCGCACAACATTTCGATTTGGTTGTATTATTTGGACATTGCTATTCTTATGTGATTCATCCCCATTTGTAATAATTGTACCCCAATTCTCAGATACTTTTGTAATAGCTTAGACTTTTAATTCCCGCAATTTATTGCTTTCTATATACTATGTAGTAATTAGGCATGTATGGCAAGATTCAAAAATCAATCGCTAGATGACCTAATCCAAGAATAAATAACTTGAAATCAACACACTTTTCACACGTGCACCTCTAGGGTAACCTCACTTATTGCTTCGGAAATACAATCATGTCCCTCGAATATGAGACACTCTAGCAAATGACCCTTCGATAAACAAAGATCGTAGTCCCTCGATGACCCTCGATGTTGCCTTCGATAAAATGATCTCGCCCCTTACAAAATTGCTAGAGCGTATCACAAGTTTCCTTCAATGATTGTAAAATTGACCCGCGCCTGTCCCGTCACCTCCAAGGATGGGGCTTCTTACCAAATCCATGGTAAGATAGCACCATTAAAAGGAAGAAAAAATAACAATTTAAGACCTTTCGAGTAGATAGATTCTCTCTTAGTTACTCGCTTGCTCACGACAAAAACTTTCACACCTACACTTCCATTTCAAAACATTTTCAAAAGATGAAACGTTTCGTATACGTTCTTATAGAGACGAGAATCATTACGAAACCTCTTTTCAAAACACTTTTCAAAACACGATTCACAAACACATCTTTGAACCATTTTTCGAAACAAAACTTTGTATGCATTCTTATAGAGACGAGAACCATTACAAAGAAAATTTCCAAAATACTTTCAAAACCCACACCACAAGCACACAATCAAACAAAAGCAAGTGATCTAGACGAGTAACTAAGAGCCCATGGAAAACCATGGATGAAAAGGGTGATAGCACCTTCCCTTTTCATAATCTACCCCCCGAACCCGAGAAAATTCTCGAAAGGTCTTTCCTGTGCTTTTTCAACTTTACTTTTGGATAAAAGAAAAGTTAGTGGCGACTCTTGCTAACGCAACATTTGTGATAAAACATAAAACAACCAAGTCAGTTCTCCCACCGTATCTCACCTAACAATGCCTAAATAATAAGATGAAAATCAGAAGAACTTACCTTACAGATGAAGATCGTGTTCGGAATTAGAGCTTGATTCAAGTTGTTGTGATGATCTGGTTAGCTTCCTCAAGTTCCCAGGAAGCTAATGCAAACCTTAGCTTGAGTTGTGGATGTCTGGAATGTTCTGAAGAAACCAAGATGTAATGCTCTGTTTTTTGAAAATGGAGTTTGGTGAAGATGATGTTACAGTTTGAAAATATAGGTTAGGATAGTTTCTATATGTGTATTAGAAACTCTGTGGATGATTTGGCCAAGAAACGCACGAGGGGTTTTGGAGATTGGATTCAAAAATCAGAAATGACAAGTTTTTGTGCTTGTATTGCAATTTCTGGTTCTATAGAGTTTTAGTGAGTTTTAGGGCTCGTCCAATCCTTTTCAGCTTGCAAATGAAGGTTTAATTTATAGGAAAAGGGTCTGGAAGCTTGGTGAAGTCAGAAGTACAAAATCACATGTTGTGGATTTTGACTTGTTATTGAAGCAAGCTTAGACAAACATGGTTTCGAGGCAAGATAGGGTGGCTAGAAACTTTAAAAATGTCTGTTCTGAGTTTGTAGGGGATGCTTGTACAGAAACAACAAACACAAAGCTCAAGGAGAGTGGACTTTGTGATTAAAGTCACTTTTCAAGAATGGAAGTGTGAACTTTCTTCCTTAAATGGCAAGGTGTATTGGACAAAGATTAAATCAAGTGGTTCATAGCTCAAAAGCTTGTGTAATCTTATGGTTAAGGATAAATACAAATGCTAGATAGCCTGAAAAGTGGGATTATACAACATTGTTTGGAATTGGATTAGATGTTCATTATGAAAATGACTCATAATTTAAGAACGAATGTCCAACTTCCGATCTTCGATTCTCCCTGCTCCAGCATGATCTGAAAGAGTTATGGGACTTTTTAGAAAGCTTGTAACATGCTCTGCAATCCCTTTTTGAATCACTTTTGAAAACTCACATTGTAATTGTATGAAAATTGGCCCAAAAGTTATGTCAAAATTCTGACTTAAAATGTCCAGAAATTTATTAAGTGTTTTAGTTTCATGAACATGTCTTCATGGATTTATAACTTGAGGTCAGATCATTTCTAGAAGAAGTTCTGTCCTACAATGATGCAAGATGATTCAAAGGAAACTACCAAAATGAAAGTTGTAGATCTCAATGAGATCTAAATCATTGTAGAACACAAATTTTTCTAGAAATGCATGGATTTCAAGTTATGATTTTGTGAAGACATGTTCATGAAACTTGGAAACTTAGTGAAATTTTGCCCCAGTTTAGGCAGGATTTTGACCAAACTTAATGGAAATTTTTCACATAGTTCCAAGATGAATCTTCAAAAATGTCCAACATATAGGTTGTAGAGGATGTTACAAGCTTTCCAAAATGTCCAAGAACTCATTGAGATCATACATGAGCAAGGAGAATCAAAGGTAATAAATTAGGGTTTCATTCTTGAATTACAAGTCATTTCTTGATGAACACATAATTCAATTTCAATGTTATGCTGCATAATCTTGCTTTTCAGGCCTTCTAACTTGTGTATCTATCCATCATTAATGGATTACACAAACTTTTAAGCTATAATCTAAGTGGTTTAAGCTTTATCCAATTCAAATTGCCATTTTGGGAAGAAAGTGAAGAATGACATTCTTGAAAAGCAAGCTTTATGCACAAAGTCAATTCTTGAGCCTCTAACTTGTTCCCTCTGATCACACTCCATCTACAAAGTCAGAAACAAGTTTGTTTAAAGCATAACCACTCTACATTGGCAAGTACACAAGACATTGAAACTTGATTTCTCAAAAATCACATGTTGAGCTTAAACATGTGATTTTGAATTCTGATCAAAGACAACCCTCCAAACTTGTTGCTTATAAATAGAGGCACTATTTGTGAGCGACACGAGCTGAAGCACCCTGAAACTCTCTCAAACTCCCTAAAGCCAGAAATTGCCCAAAAACACCATTGTTGCATAGTTTCTGACTTTGAACTTGTAACTCATATTTCCCTCGTGCGTTTCTTGGCTTTTCACTTCCAAAAGCTCATACACATCAAATATAGTCCATCCCCATCCTTATTCCAGAACTGTAACACCATTTACATAAACTTCCATAACCAAAAAGCAGAGCACTGCAAGTTGACTTCTCCAGACCATTTCAGCCATCCATTGCTCAAGCTAATCATTGCATTAGCTTCCTGAGAACTTGAGGAAGCTAACCTGGTCATCACAACTCCTTAAAAGAAGCTCAAACTCATTTCACGATTTCCAATTTTGAGGTACATTTTCAGAACTTCTATCTTCTCATTTAGGCATTGTTAGGCTTGCATTCGTGAAGATAAAATGTAGACATCATTTCCCTGAAACTATACATGTCCATAGATTTCATTTATATTGCTTGAGTAGTGAGAATTTTGAGTTTGAACTTTCTGAAATAATTAGGTCAGAATTTGGTACTTTCAAAAATTCTCATTCATCTTTGATTTATAGCTTATGATATTTATATGGTTTGATTCGTATGAAAAAATGGAGCAACTTTCATGTTTGCATATTTCATTTTTGTTGAGAAATGGTGAAGTTATAGATGTTCAGGCTGGAGGTTGAAGATGAAGTCACATTCAGGGCATGAATTGTGTTATGTATTATTTGTTTTGTTTATGTTACCGGATGTATAACCACCTCAGTGGTAAGGCAGTGCGTGTTTCATGCTAAGGGCGTGGGTTCAAGCCCCAGCGCTGCCACTTTTCTCATTTTTCACACTTTTTCTCTCTTTTTTGTCACAAGCTGCAGGCGCCTGGGCCTCCCATAGCGGGCTTTACATTTTTGCTGGCTTCTAACCCACTGCCTACTTTCACACTCCTGCCCCAATTTTTTTTATTATTTTCTTTTTCTTATTTTATTTTATTTCTTTTTCTTTATTATATTTTTATTACTATTATTATTATTATTATTATTAATGAAAAATATAAGAATATTTTTATTTATTATTTGCTCATTTATATTTTATTTTCTTCATAAAACAAAAAGAACAAAAAAACATTTTCTTAAACAAATTAATTTCTTTTTTCTTAATTAATTAATATTTAGATTTAGGTTTAATTATTTTTTTTTATTTTTATTTAAAATTGACTTAGAATTTATGTTTTCTTTTAATTAATTAATTTTCATATTATTATCATTTAACTTAAAACCTTTCACAAAAAAAACCTAAAAAAATACTTTTTAACCTAATTTCTTTTCTTAATTAATTTAGGTTTAATTTTATTTATCTTTAATTAAATATTTTTTCCTTTTTAGTTATTAGGTTAAAACTCTTAACAAAAACCAAACAAAATCATTTCTCTTTTCCATTTTTATCCTTGTATATTATTTATTCAATTCTTGTATATTATTTATTCAATTCTTGTATATTATTCAATATGGTTGTAATAGATAATTAGGTTTAATTTTCTTGCAATCCCCATTTGTAAATTTGTATACCCCCTCCCCTAATGATGTAATAGCTTAGTAATTTTAATTTCTGTAATTTATCGCTTTATATAAATGCTAGTAATTAGGGTTTGTATGGCAAGACTAAAATCAACAATTGGTAAACCCTAATTCAAGATAAACAATGCATGTAAATCAAGCACACTTGCACACTTACACCCTTAGGGTAATTCCACTTTGTTGCCTTACAAAAATGGCCATGTTATGTATGTGGGATATCTTATCAAAAACAAATAAAAAATACAAGATCATAGTCCCTCGATGATGCTATCAATGTTGCCTTTCAAAATGATCTTAGTCCCTCAAACAGAAAATGCTAAGATATCTCACAACATTGCTATCATGACTATACGATGACCCACTCCCTTCCCTTTACATCCAAAGATAAGGCTTCTTACCAATCAATGGTAAGATATCAATATCAAAGGAAAGGAAGAAATGAACAAAGACTTTTGAGTAGGCAGATTTGTACCTAGTTGCTTGCTCATTTTCAAACCAAACATCCTTGATCATTTTCAAAAACAAACACCAACACTTTCAAAAACACTTTCAAAACATTTTCCAAACATGAAATATTTTCAAAAGCCCAACACTTTGTATACGTTCTTACGAACGAGAACTATTACAAAGTTTGCCTAAACGAAGACGCCTTTTCGAAATACTTTAAAAAACCACCATAAAGCACATTTTTTCAAACAAAGCAAGTGATCTAGTAAGAAACTAAGAGCCCATAGATAAATATGGATGAAAAGGGTGCTAATACCTTCGATTTTCATAATCTACCCCCCAAACTCAAGAAATAATCTCAAAGGTATTTCCTGTTCTTTTCAGCCTTTCCTTTTGGATAAAAGAAAAGTCGGTGGCGACTCTTGTTAACCGTAACATTTGCGATAAAACGCAAAACACCCAAGTCAGTTCTCCCACCATATCACACCGTGTAAAGCTTCATCTGGAGATCATGAGAAGGAACCCGTGTAAGATTGCTTCAGGATGAGCCCGTGTAAAGCTGCATCTGGAGATCATGAGAAGGAACTCGTGTAAGATTGCTTCGGGATGAGCCCGTGTAAAGCTGCATCTGGAGATCATGAGAAGGAACCCGTATAAGATTGCTTTGTATGGTCGTGTAGATAGTCACCCCGTCTTGTTTCGGGAATTGATCCATAATTAGTTGTTCGCAGATAGTTGCCTTGTCTAGTTTCAGGAATTAATCTGGAACTTTCTTTTGTTTGTCGTTGAGATAGTTGTCCTGGCTTGTTTCAGGAATTAATCTATGACCTATTTGAGAAAGAAATATAGTTTCCCCATCTTGTTTTGGATGTTATTCTTCAATCTACTCATGTAGATAGTTGTCCTGTCTTATTTCAAGTATTAATCTACAATCAGTTGTTCACAAATAGTTATCATGTCTTGTTTCGGGTATTAATCTAGAACTTGTTTTTGTTTGTTGTTGAGATAGTTGCCCTGTCTGGTTTCAGGTATTAATATCTTACCTTAGAGAAATAAAGATAGTTTCCCCATCCTGTTTCGGAAGTTAATCTTTAATCTGCTCATGTAGATAGTTGTCCTGTCTTGTTTTAGGTAATAATCTACAATCAGTTGTTCACAGATAGTTGTCCTGTCTTGTTTCAGGTATTAATCAGGAACTTGTTTTTGTTGGTTGTTGAGATAGTTGCCCTGTCTAGTTTCAGGTATTGATCTCTTACCTTAGAGAAAGAAAGATAGTTTCCCTGTCCTGTTTCGTGAGTTAATCTTCAATATTCTCATGTAGATAATTATCCTGTCTTGTTTCAGGTATTAATCTACAATCAGTTGTTCATAGATAGTTGTCCTATCTTGTTTTAGGTATTAATCTGGAACATGTTTTTGTTGGTTGTTGAGATAGGTGCCCTGTCTGGTTTCAGGTATTAATCTTTGACCTTAGAGAAAGAAAGATAGTTTCCCCATCTTGTCTCAGGAGTTGATCTACCATCAGTCGTTCACAGATAGTTGCCCTGTCTAGTTTCAGGAATTAATCTAGAACTGTTGAAAGTTTATGATAATATTTTTATGCTTGCAAACTTTCCTCAAAAGGTAAATAATCAGTTGTATACAATGTCATGATGCATGAAATGCATTGGGTAATGATGTTCTCAAAATAAATGAGACTACAATATATGCATTTGTACTGCATATGCTATGACGTTTGTAAAATGATGTATGAATGCAATATGTGAACGTATCAGTTATTCTATTGCAATGTTGTTGAACTGGGGAAAATAAATCCCTGATTGTTGCTGGGGATGAAGAATGTAAGTTCTCATTAATTGTTGAAGTTGAACTGTTGGGAGATGGATTTTCGTTGCTTAAGAAATGAACTCTAATGAGGAAAGGAAACTCCATAAACCGCTTGGGGATTGTCAGAATGAATCTATGTCGTGATTGTATCTGAAGATGTATTGAATATGAGTATCAAAATGAATCTATATCTTAATCGTATCTGAACTGAAAGATTTATTGAATGAGCATCAGAATGACATCCGTATTTGGAGCATATCTGAACTGTATCTGAAAAATGTGTTGAATGAGTGTCAGAATGACATCTGCATCTGGATCGTACATGAATTGTATCTAGAAGAGAATCTGGAATAAGTGTCAGAATGTCATCCATCTCTGGATTATATCTGGACTGCATCTAGAAGAGAATCTGGAATAAGTGTCATAATGTCATCCATCTCTAGATCGTATCTGGACTGTATCTATAAGAGAATCTGGAATAAGTTTCAGAATGTTATCCATCTCTGGATCGTATGTGGACTGTATTTAGAAGAGAATATGAAATAAGTGTCAGAATGTCATCCGTCTCTGGATTGTATCTGGACTGTATCTAGAAGAGAATCTGGAATAAGTGTCAGAATATCATCCATCTCTGGATCGTATCTGGACTATATCAAGAAGAGAATCTGGAATAAGTGTCAGAATATCATCCGTCTCTGGATCGTATCTAGACTGTATCTAGAAGAGAATCTAGAATAAGTGTCAGAATGTCATCCGTCTCTAGATCGTATATTGACTGTATCTAGAAGAGAATCTGGAATAAGTGTCAGAATGTTATTTGTCTCTGGATCGTATCTGGATTGTATCTAGAAGAGAATCTGGATTAAGTGCCAGAATGTCATATGTCTTTGGATCATATCTGGATTGTATCTAGAAGAGAATATGGAATAAGTGTCAAAATGTCATCCGTCTCTGGATCGTATCTGGACTGTATCTAGGAGAGAATCTGGAATAAGTGTCAGAATGTCATCCGTCTTTAGATCGTATCTAGACTGTATCTAGAAGAGAATCTGGAATAAGTGTCAGAATGTCATCCGCCTCTAGATCGTATCTGGACTATATATGTTTGGGAACCTGCCTTTGACAAGTGTTGGGGAGTTTTAGGGAGTTAAATCCTGGAATGTTATCGGGGAAATAAACCCTATTGGGGAAATGAAACCTGGCGATGGAGGAATGAGCTCTGTTAGAGAGAAGTAGTTTGCATGGGCTTTTATAATTTTGAAAACTCAGCTGGGGAGAGAAATTCCCTTGGACCGTAATGTTGAAACTTCGTAGGTTGGTGATATTTCCAGGAAGATGTTTGCTTGATCGCACATGGCCCTTTGCTGGAACTCATGTTTAATGCCCCAAGTGATTCAGATAGAGGTCTGCCCCTGGCTATTTGTCATTTTTGAGAGATTCCTTAAATCTTGACTCGACTTCCCCCAGATCAGTTAGACATCATGTCATGCCCTTTGATTATGAAAGGCCTGCTACTGCAAATGTATTTCCATATGAGGTGATTCTGTCCACTGAGAGGATTTTCGTTCATTGAATATTCTTCGTGCGAATTTCTCTGTTGTTGAACGATTAGTTATATGCAACCAGTAGTATTAAAAATGCAAAGCTTGTGTTTGTCTTGAAGTTTTTGAAAATTCATTTTTTAGTAAAACAAAATTTGCAAGAATGTGATATCAACTCAGGATTTATCACAAACCTTACAGGAGTCAGGGTACCTTTTATAACAGTATGCTTTCGAACTAACCCACACTTCAGCTAGGACTTTTAAGGGTTATAATGTGGCCTGGTTCACGGTTTAGGAAACAAAGGATAAAGGCTCCAACTTTATTTGTACCCTACCCGTTCTTCATGATGTTCTTTAGTCCAATAATCAGTTAATTTTGTGTTTAAATCCTGATTGTATCTGGAATCTTTGCCCTGATATTTCGGTGATGGTTCGGATATTGAAAGATTATTTGAGAAGACAATCATCATTTTTTTTCGTAATATTTTTTTGTTGAGGATTCGTAGCGACCTATTTTTTTATATTTTATTATCCCTACCTTTTGCCTGAACTGTTTCTTTTGTGATTACAGTCAACGGGATGCCCCGATTTTTTTCTTAAGTCCCCTTCATAGGTTTTGACTTAGCGGGCTTTTTTTTAGAGATAATGACTGCCTGTTTCATGGATTATGTGGAACCATCACCGTCTTTTGTTTTGGAAAGATACCTCTAACACTACTTGTCGTGTACGAGGGGAAAGCTTGCGATTGAATTCACCATTGTATTAACTGAGGAACTACCTTGCCCCAGGTTATGATTAAGGGTTTCAATTTGCGTGAAAAAGAAAACTCCTACTTCTTAGGCTCAAATGGGTTGACTAGGGATTATCTTCCTTATAACTCCACTATTTAGGATTTGAAACAACACCTATACATCGTCAGCAAGGTCTGTTCAAAAGCACACCGTATGAGATTGTGGAATCATTTTCGTCATCCTCCCTCTAAAGGCTTACAACTTTCAATCGAGAGTTGAATATCACCAAAAGGAAGTAAAAGCGCAGTTTAAGTATAATGAAAACAAATGGATTAATTCAATACCAACATATGAAATCCATTAATGAAACAAAGTTTTACATAATATATAAGTGTTCGAACAAACAAAAGAAATTACAATTGAAAAATAAAAAAAATGAACTGGACGCTCTCAATGATTTGGCATGGGAGCAGTGATCATGTTGGGAGTCTCCGAGGGTCAAATTCAATCTCCTTGGTGTCAATCATATCTTGAATTTTATTCTTCAGATCCCAGCAGCCATTCGTATCATATCCAGAACTATCGGAATGATATGCACACCTTTCATTGGGATGGTAACTTGGAGCAGAAGTATTGGGATTCTACAGAGGATCCTTTAACGTAATCAACTATGCCTTCAACATGTGTTGTAACGCTTGAGCTAGTGACATGTTGATTTTGGTGAATCGTCTTTTAGGCGTGACCTCCTTATGCTGACTCCCTTGTTGATGTCGTTGCACAGGCGTGGGATTAGAGACCAGTACTGTCCCTACAGATTGGTTGTAGTCTATCTTATTATGACCCTTCTGGCCATACACATTATTGGCCTCCTTCTTGCCACCAAATGGCTTCTTCTCAACATTAGAAGATGCAGCCATCAAAATTTTCCCACTCTTGATGCCGCTTTCGATCCTTTCCCCAGTCAGAACCATTTCTATAAAACAAGACAAAGAACTCCAAATCAGCAGATTAAAGAAATGGCCTATCAGAGTACCCATGAACATGTTTATCATTTCCCGATCAGTCAGAGGAGGTTGCACCCTGCCAGCTAAATCCCTCTATTTATGTGCATATTCCTTGAATCCTTCTCTTGAGCCCATGGACATATTCTACAGTTGCACTGGAGTTGGTACCAAGTCAGCATTGTATTGGTACTGCTTGTAGAAAGCAGCAACCAAGTCTTCCCAAGTATGAATGTTGGTTCCTTCCAACTGATAGAACCACTCCAGTTGAGTGCCAGCCAAACTTTCTTGGAAGAAATGGACCCATAACTTCTGGTCAGCAGTGTGAGGCTGGATCTTTCTGACATATGACCTCAAGTGAAGTTTAGGACAAGAGACCCCGTCTTATTTGGAAAAGATAGGGACCTTGAACTTAGGTGGGATGATCACCCCTAGAACTAGCCCTAATTCACTGAAATCGAATCCTGGTGTCTTATGGACCTCCATAGCCATGAGCCTATCCTCCAATTGTCTGTACTTGTCATAAGCAGGAGGTTATTGTTCATCCGATTAATCCTCGTCTTCAGAACCCTGGTTATTCCCATCTCTCGGCTTAATGTTTCTATCCTCTTCATCTTGGTTATCATTTTCATCAGAGGAGACTTCAACAACTTGAATCGGTTGGGTCAGACCTTTGAATCTCCTTCCCAGATTAAGGACAGTAACTTGCTTCTTATTCTTCTTCTTTTGCTTGGCAAGGAGTGTCATGATTTATTGTTGCCCCTTGGCCAGATTCAGAAGGGTCTCCTAGAATTGTACATGCTGAGCCTATAGATCTTTGACATTTTGTTCGAGGGCCATCTTTCTTGCTGAAATAAACAGCGAGAAGATGAGAAACTTGTACCGGAAAACCTGCTCATGAAATGATGCATGATATGTAGATGAAATGTTTTCAAGGATCTCGCAGGATAAACAAAGAAAATGGTAGAATCCAACTACAGCTTGTATCGTTGAACGTCCTTCCACAAGAATCAAGCTCACCATGTCAAGTGGGTCATAGCCTCTGACCCAAGTTGTTGCATTCTGGTCCTTTTAACGACATTGGCTAGAGGAAAATAAATTCCCTTTCCCCTTGCTCGACGTCTGGTTCATCATAACCTGCATCACAGGCCCTTGATATCCTTGAAATGGTTAAGGAAATGCCATGGCATGATGTCATGATGTGTATGCTATGCACCAAGAAAAAGTGTAAGGTGATGAAGACAAGTGAGTCTTGAAAGAAGTCTAGGTTATTGGATAATGGATACCAATAGGTCCTTTAAGGAACTCACGTCGTTAGGTAATGAAAACAAACAAGCCCTGCAAGGAGTTCAAGTCGTACTTGTCATAAGCAGGAGGTTATTGTTCATCCGATTAATCCTCGTCTTCAGAACCCTGGTTATTCCTATCTCTCGGCTTAATGTTTCTATCCTCTTCATCTTGGTTATCATTTCATCAGAGGAGACTTCAACAACTTGAATCGGTTGGGTCGGACCTTTGAATCTCCTTCCCAGATTAAGGACAGTAACTGGCTTCTTATTCTTCTTCTTTTGCTTGGCAAGGAGTGTCATGATTTATTGTTGCCCCTTGGCCAGATTCAGAAGGGTCTCCTAGAATTGTACATGCTGAGCCTATAGATCTTTGACATTTTGTTCGAGGGCCATCTTTCTTACTGAAATAAACAGCGAGAAGATGAGAAACTTGTACCGGAAAACCTGCTCATGAAATGATGCATGATATGTAGATGAAATGTTTTCAAGGATCTCACAGGATAAACAAAGAAAATGGTAGAATCCAACTACAACTTGTATCGTTGAATGTCCTTCCACAAGAATCAAGCTCACCATGTCAAGTGGGTCATAGCCTCTGACCCAAGTTGTTGCGTTCTGGTCCTTTTAACGACATTGGCTAGAGGAAAATAAATTCCCTTTCCCCTTGCTCGACGTCTGGTTCATCATAACCTGCATCACAGGCCCTTGATATCCTTGAAATGGTTAAGGAAATGCCATGGCATGATGTCATGATGTGTATGCTATGCACCAAGAAAAAGTGTAAGGTGATGAAGACAAGTGAGTCTTGCAAGAAGTCTAGGTTATTGGATAATGGATACCAATAGGTCCTTTAAGGAACTCACGTCGTTAGGTAATGAAAACAAACAAGCCCTGCAAGGAGTTCAAGTCGTTAGATAATGAAAGCAGACAAGTCACACAAGTAGCCTTAGGTTCAGGCTTGCATGGAGTTTGTAGGTGAGTACCCTCTTGAAGTTTAGTTGGTTCAACCTGTCTTAGAAAAGTAACCGGGTTCTAAGGAGTCTCAATATCACTGATCTTTTTTTATCATACATTGTTTAAGCTTAAGCAATCTTTTCCCGCGGCCGAAATATCCCGAAAGTCCAATCTCAAGGCGTGTAGCATCGAGTATCAACCAATCCTCAACTTTATAACGAGGTCGGCTATCTCACTACTTTCTAATGGCCAAGTTTGTTCAACTAAAGTTATAAGTTCCGTTAGTGCTTCATGACACCACACAGTGGCCCCGTATTCTCCTCGATTTAACACAAGGGATACCGATACCAACAAATGTGTCACACTAATGCAGCCATCACTTCAACCATATCGGTCTATGCTGTACAGTCTCCATAATCTATTGCTGCTTACCTAAAAGTGCCCCAGATTCGGGTATAGGATCTTTACAAGTAAACCCAAACAAACCCTTAAATTAAAGTATACAAACACACAATGTAAAGCAATTTAAAAAAATGAACTAAGCTCTAAGGTAACCGCACTTTTCATATTCCCCATCAGAGTCGCCAGTTCTGTGATACGATGGGAGAACTGACTGTTATACTAGTTTTACTTTTACGTTCGCAAATGTTGCGGTAAGTAAAAGTCGCCATCGACTTTTCTTTTATCCAACAGAGGAAAGGGTAAAAATAACAGAAAAATACTTTTCGAGAGTTTTCTGAGTAAGGGGGTAGATTATGGAAAGGGAAGGTATTAGCACCCTTTCCATCCGTAGTTACCCACAGGCTCTTAGATGTTTAGCTCATTTTGAAATACCTTGTGCTTTGTGTGTTTTTTAAAGCATTTTAGAAATTCCAATAGTAAGGCAGCTCGCTTTATGATAAATCTTGTATCAGTCCTCAATAGTGTTGATAAAGCGTTTTGAAAATGTTTTTGAAAGTTGTTTTGTGCAAGTGTAAAAATTTGTTTTGTTTTAAGCAAGCATCTAACAGCTATCTACTTTTCTCGAAATGGTTGTTCTTTTCTCTTTTCCTTTAGACAATGCTATCCTACTATTAGTGAGTAGGTAGCTCTAGTCGTTGGATGTTTGAGGGACATTCGAAGGGATGTTTATAGTCACAAAGGCAACTGGGCAAGAAACCTTGGTAACTACCCTAGGGTTTTAAGATCATTTTTTACCGAGGCAACATCGAAAGGGTCATCGAGGGACTTATGATCTTTAAGCTGGAGGGTAACCACTAAAATCTCTCACATTTCGAGAGTTGTGACTATTTTTCCGAAGGAAACCAAAGTGGGGTACCCTAGAGGTGAACATGTGAAGTTGTATTATGTTCAGTTATTTATCTTTGCGTTTAGGTTTGCTAGCATTTTGATTTTAATCTCTTGCCATACAATCCTATTAGTCATGCATTTAAACAGTTTTAATAGTTTACAAGAATTTAAAATGCGGAAATGTAAATCTAGCTATTACAAGGCTTCGGGGAGGGGATTATTTACAAGTCTAAGATTGGGGGAAAATAGTAAATTTCCTAGTTATTCTATTACAACTCATAAGCATATACATTAATGATAAAAATAACAATGCTAAAATAATAAACGCGCACGAATTAGAAAAGACGTCTAAAACCCTAAAACGTTTCTAAGTAAAAGAACATTATTTTTTTGCCTATTTAGGAAAATATTAAATTAAAATAAAACTAAATCTAATAAAAAAAGAAAATTATTAATCAAAATTAAATCTAAACAAAACGTAATATTTTTTGGCATTTTTTATTAAGAAAATAATTGAATTAAATGAACGTAGTTCTAATTATTTTTAAATTAATGAAATAAAACAAAACATAAACTAAATTAATTTACAAAATTAAAATTAATTAGAAAATCCTAAGTCTAATATTTTTTATGATTTTGTTGATTTTAATAAAATGATTTTTAAACATAAGACAATTAAATTAAAAAAATGAAGTGAAGAAAAGAAAATAAATTGGGCCTGGTACTAAAGTGAAAAAGGGGGTGCGAACTGAAACTCATTGGGCTCCAAGCAAATAGAAAGCCAGGAGCTGCGTTGGATCCTATGTTGCTAGCTTTTGAGAGTGTATGGTGAACTGCCCATCTAAGGCTTTCAGATCTGGATCAAATGGTGATGACTTGATGGTGCATGGTGTGCACGTTGGACCCGGGAGTATTGGATCTGCATATATCATGTTAGGAAGAAATAAAATGTAAAGACCTGGGTATCAAACCCAGTTCCTTCCCTGTTTGCACACTTCCTTTTTACCATCTGCGATGTTTGTTCATTAGTTTATACAAATAAAATCATAACATTATATTAGTAAAACAAATCAGATATATATAATTCAAAATCAACACATGCGCGATGCACAAGCCAATGAGAAAGAGACACCTGGATGACCGGAGTCAGTCCACTGGAGTCAACTTTTTGGTTGTCTTCTTTGGTGGGCTCCAACCTTGAACCTGCAAAATAGCCAAAAGCAAAGATTGAAAACTACCCTATCCCCCTAATTTGAACCCCTTGATTCCCAATCTGAGGTCCGTTTGGCCTGAAACGTCCTAGATTTTGAGTTTCAAAGGAAACAATTTCAAATTCCCTAATAATGATGGGTCTTTATGCTGACGTTAGAGCTTACATGTGAGGACTATAACTTGTCTAACACTTCATCATAAACATCCACAAACACATTAGAACGCACAAATATGCTTTGATCAAAAGATTGAATCTCAAAATTATACTTATGGACGGTATGCTTCGATCTGCAGTTTTGGGTGGAGAACAACTTTCTTAGAGGTTCGGATGCTTCCCTAGGAATCTCAGGAACACATATATGGTATTTGTTTGGACGGAGGGAGCTTGCAAAGCTGGTTTTGAATTTTGATAACTTATGAGATTTTGAGAAATTGATCTGGTTTTCTGAGGAAGCTTCTTGTGTGTGGAGCTTTGATAGGCTATCTCTTGTGTAGGCAATGTATGTGGTTGATGAGAAATGTCTGTCTTGTATTTATAGGGGTGTGTTGGTGAACGAAAATGGCATGAATCAGCCATTAACCATGGCTTTGAAAGCAAAATCGAAAGATTTAAAAAGTTGTCCTTTTGAGATATTTTCTACCATTTTGGACTTTGAGTGAGCCTGGACAGGTTTCGTCCCATTAGGTGTTCGTTTAAACTTTTCACATCTTGATTCTTTCGAATTCTCCCTAGCTATATTCTTTTCGATGGCTCTGAGTTCCAATTTGAATTGCTCAAGGCTTCATCATCATGGCTTCTTCGATTGAGTCACCGTCTACATTGGTTGCTTGATCTAGAAAACTCTCATATCCAATCAGCCTAATCGAACTCAGTTCTTGTTCCTTTCGATTTCCTTTCCTTCAACTCGACCAATCGAAATGTCACCTCTTCATTCTGGATTATCGAAGCTTCATTTTGTTCTTTCCTTCGATTCTACCAATCAAAGTGTCACCTCTTCACCTTGGCTTGTCAAAGCTTCGTTCTGTTCCTTCCTTTGATTCGACCAATTGAAGTGTCACCTCTTCACCTTATCTTGTCAAAGCTTCGTTTTGTTCTTTCCTTCGAACACAGTTGTGACTGTGTCTTCGACTCCACTCTCACCCTTTGCTTTCTTCTACAAGAACAATCTTTACTGCTCACTAGTTCATCTTCGATTGGTGAATATGGCCTGTATGTACCAATCTAAGGATAACCTATGAGCAACAAGACTTTACTTTAATCATCCAACTTCTTCCTCACCTGTTCAGGTACATGCATGAAACACATTGACCCAAAAACTCTAAGATGACTCATATTTGGCTTATTCGAACCTAACAGTTCTTCTATGAAATCATGCCATGTTTGAAGGTTATATGTCCTTCGAACCATAAGATCAAAGCTTTTGGAATTCAACATCTTCTTCTTTTCGAAGCTCCAATTTAACCAACATGGCAATCGAAATGTCCTTCCTTGTAATGCTTCGAATGGCCTTTATTTCAATAGTTCGAAAACTAACCTTTCGAAGCTCTTCACTAGCTCTTCATCAATCGAAGACTTCATAAAAGCCTCCTCAAGCTTTATTTCGAACTATCCTTCATTCGATCCTAGTGTTTCATTGGGCATCAGATTAGACTACATACTATTGTCGAAGCTACTTCAACCCAAAAGCTCTTAGGCACATTCTTAGCTTTCGACCTACACCTTGTCATGTACACTTCTTTTCTTTCTTTCAGCTATGCCATTATGCTGAGGCGTATAGGGTACCATGAAAATCATTTGAAGCCCTTGCAAACCAAAATTCTTTGTGAGAAATGAAACCTTATATGGAAATCCATTGCTTAGGAGGAGAATTTGTCTGGTCAATTCTTTGTCAACCTTGAGAAATTGGGGACCTCAATGAGAATGCCTTGAATAGAATGGGAGGGCAAGTTTTGGGGTACAACATATGCGTAGTATTTTTTAACTATGTCTGTGTTCACGGGATGTGGGAAATCTTTACCATCCATAGTAGTCAGCATCATGGCACCACCGGAGAAAACATTCTTAACAATAAATGGCCCTTCGTAAGTGGGAGTCCATTTTCCCCTAGGGTCTCCTTGTGGGAGAATGATTTGCTTTATAACAAAATCTCCAGTATGATATACTTGAGGCTTGATATTTTTGTTGAAAGCCTTGATCATACGTTTTTGGTACATCTGACCATGACAAACAACAGCCAATCGCTTTTCATTAATCAAGTTCAACTGATCCAACCTAGTTTGAATCCATTCATCTTAGCTTAAATCTGCTTCCTTCATTATCCTTAGGGAGGGAATCTAAACTTCGACAGGTAAGATAACTTCCATGCCATAGACCAAGGAGAAAGAAGTTTCCCCAGTTGACGTACAAGCCGAAGTACGGTAGCCATGGAGAGCAAACTGTAACATCTCATGCCAATATTTGTAGGTTACCACCATCTTTTGCACAATCTTCGTGATATTTTTATTGGCAGCTTCCACTGTGCCATTCATCTTGAGTCTATATTTAGAAGAATTGTGATGCTTGATTTTGAAATGAGTACAAAGTTTCCTAATCATAACATTAATGAGATTAGTTCCATTATCGGTGATAATCCTTTCGGGGATACCATAACGGCAGATGAGATTATGCTTGATAAACTTGGCTACCACATTCTTTGTGATAGAGGCAAATGAGGCAGCTTCGACCCACTCGGTAAAGTAATCAATGGCCACGAGAATGAAACGGTGTCCATTGGAAGCAGTAGGTTTAATCTCTCTAATCATATCAATGCCCCACATTGCGAATGGCCACGGAGCAGTCATGCCATTTAGAGGGATAGGAGGTACACGGACCTTGTCAGCATAGATTTGACACTTATGACAAGTCCTTGAGTGATGATGACAATCAGTTTCAATTATGGACCAATAATAACCAGCCCTCAAAATTTTCTTGGACATAGTGTGTCCACTAGAGTGGGTCCCAAAGAGGCCAGCATGCATGTCTTCCATAATTTTCTCTTCCTCCTTCTTATCCACACACCGGAGTAGAGTAGAATCATGGTTGCACTTGTACATGATTCTGTTGCTTAGAAAGAATTTGGCTAAAAATCTTTGCAAGAATTTCCTATCATTGATGGAAGCTCCTTCAGGATATTTTTGTGCCTTAAGATATCTCCTCACCTCATGGTACCATGGTTTCTCTTCGTCACTATCAAGCTCATAGCAGTGTGCAGGTTCGTCAAATCCTTCGATTGTTATCATATGAGCTTCGTTGTCCCATTTGACTTTTAACATGGAAGACATTGTGGTTAAAGCATCGACTAACTGATTTTCCTCCCTAGGGAAGTGTTCAAAGGTGATCTCTTTGAAGCATGGAATTAGAGTTAACACAAGCTCCTTGTAAGGAATCAGGTTAGGATGCTTAGTTTCCAATTACCCTTTGACTTGACTAATCACTAGAGTAAAATCTACGAATACATCCAAATGCTTGACCCTTAAGTCAATATCAACCTTCAAACCTAAGATGCACGCTTCGTACTCAACCATGGTATTCGTACAATCGAAGAAAAGTCTAGCAGTGAAAGGAGTGTAGCAACCTTCAGGAGAAATTATCACCGCACCAATTTTGTTACCTAAAGCGTTGGAAGATCCATCAAAAACCATAGTACATTAGGATCCTTGTTCAGGTCCGTCATTCAATGCCTTTACCACTGATGACAAAACCTAGAAGCTTTCTAGACCTTACTCCAAATGTGCACTTATTAGGGTTCAACCTCAATTTGTACTTCTTCATCCTTTCAAATAGCTTGTGTAGGTGATAGAGATGGTCTTCTTTGGTTTGCGACCTCGCAATCATATCATCCACATAGACTTCTATTTCATGATGAATCATATCATGAAATAAAGCTACCATAGCTCTTTGATATGTTGCCCCTGCATTCTTTAATCTGAACGGCATGACTTTGTAGCAAAAGGTGCTCCATTGTGTAACAAAGGTGGTCTTTTCCATGTCTTCGAGAGCCATCTTGATTTGGTTGTATCCAAAAAATACATCCATGAAGGAGAAGACTTTATGTTGAGCGGTGTTGTCAACCAAGATGTTAATATGTGATAGAGGGAAATCATCCTTGGGGCTTTCCCTATTTAGATCCCTATAATCTATACACATACGAACCTTTCCATCTTTCTTTGGCACGGGGACCATGTTTGCAACCCATTGAGGATAAGATGTGACAGCCAGAAAACCTGTATCAAATTGCTTCATTACCTCAGTCTTTATCTTTTAAGACATGTCGAGCCGCATACGACGAACTTTTTTCTTAACAGGGGGACAATCTTCCTTCATTGGCAGACGATGAACCATAATACCGGTGTCCAATCCTGGCATATCTTCATACAACCAAGCAAACACTTCAACATAGTCATGTAAAATCTGAACCAATCTGCTCTTGATACCATCTTTTAGGTTGGCGTCGATCTTGACCTCTCTCTTATCTGTCTCAGTACCTAAGTCGATAACTTCGACTGGCTCTTCATGAGGTTGAATAGCTTTCTCTTCTTGCATTAGAAGTCTGGCTAATTCTCCTGGTATTTCACAATCTTCCCCACCTTCGTCTTCGGCTTGGTTGACTGGATGTTCGAAATCATAACTGGAAATAGTAGAGTCGTTGGCAATGAGATCCGGAGTGGATGAATATCTGCAAGTGTGTGTGTGTGTGTGTGTGTGTGCATGTAAGATACATGGCTATTTGAAAAATGTAATAAAGGGAAAGAAAGACAATGAACACAAAAATTTGAATGCAAAAGGTCCAATGGTTTATATTAAATTATTATATGATAAATGGACATGAAGAAAAACCTTAACAAATGGACCATAGTGCCCCGGGCAAGGCACATGGCTTAAAAGTCATTGTTTGGAAATTAAGATTACAGACAAAAGTTCTTGAATTAACAGAAAACAGTAAACAGTAATTACTCCTCAATGAAGGAGATGGGAGTGAAATCCTTTTCATGCCAGTTGTTGAGCTTTCCTTCGACTATAGGGTAGATCCAATCTTCAAAAGTATTTTCATCATCAGAGTCTTCCATAATGTTCACTTCATGATTCCCGATGTGGAGAGGTGGCTTTCCCACGTGAGCGCGCTTGACTTCTTTCTGAGCTTTGATGGTGAAACCCAATCCAAATTTATTTGCTTTAAACGGAATGTCGGGAAGTTGACCCCAGATAATACAGTTACCATCTTCGACCACGACACGAGCATCCTTAAGCGAAACCATTATTGGTATAACTTCATCAGCTTTTGATATGTTGGAGGAGATTTTGGTGGCGGCAACCATAGGAGGTAAAATTTTGAATTCCTGGCATGGAGTCTCTATGAATTCACCATCCATTTCCACATATTTGAAGGAATTAAGATGACTCACCATAAATTCTTCTTCGCCGCTAACAGTAACGATCTTCCTGTTGACTGAATACTTTAATTTTTGATGAAGGGTGGATGTTACTGCCCCTTCCCCATAGATCCAAGGGCTTCAAAGCAAATAAGAATAAGCGGGACGTATGTCCATTATATAAAAGATAGAGTTGAAAATCTGTGAGCCAACTTTAATTGGGAGATCCACCTCTCCATGGACCATTCTATTAGACCCATCGAAAGCCCTTACAATAATATTCCTTAGCTTTAATATCAGTCCTTCATAATCTATCCAGTCCAAAGCACCTTTGGGTAACATATTTAAAGATGATCCAGTATCAACTAAGACATGAGCCAAGGTGGTTCCTTTGCATTCAATAAAGATATGCAAGGCTTTGTTGTGGTTTCTTCCCATATGAGTTAAATCAGCGTTGGAGAATCCTAATCCATTTTCAGCCGTTAAACTTGCTACACAATTCTCGAACTGGTCAGCGGTGGTTTCTTGGGGCACATGGGATTTATTCAAGAACTTGATTAGAGCCTGGGCATGAACGTCCGAGCAGAGTAACAATGACAACATGGAAATTTTGGAGGGGGTTTGCCCCAGCTGCTCAACTAATTTGAAATCACTCTTCTTTATGATTTTCAGGATTTCCTCCATTTCTCGAGCGGAGGGTTCTTCAGCGTCAGTATCTTTGGTAGGTGCCTCTATCCCAGCAGGCTCACCTTCTTTCTCTTTGCCTCTAGTGTTGGCACTAGACTTGTCATTGGTTATGCAAACGGGAGTTGTTATAGTAGTGGGTGGTGAAATATCAGGGGAAAAGATCCTCCCTTTTCTTGTCACTTTACTAGAACCTGCAATATTAATGACATCAGCTTTGTCTTCGTTGATCCAAGAATCTTGTTTTATCCCATGATAATAAACCTCGAAACCATAGTTCCATGGAACTGCTTTGTCAGAGGAGTAGGGAATAGGCCCAGCGGAAGTGATTATTATAGGAGCAATGGTTGGCTTATTTGAAATTCTGATAGGACCTTTTGAGGGGATCCTAAGCGGCTTGTTGGAGATGGTTATTATGGACATGTCTTCAATTTTATTGGTTAAACTTTTGATGGTAGGAATTTTCTCAAACAGAACCTCGCGGGTATTTATCAGGCGTTGCACACCTTCCTTCAGCCTCTTACACACATTTCCTTATTGATCACATCAAACACAATCTTTAGAACAGCCAGGGAACACCCCAGATCTCAGCAAATTATCCTTCACATTAGTTAATGGAGTTGTTAAATCCTCAATGGAAGAGACAAATGTAGTATCATTAATTGCATTAACACCTTTTCCATGGTTCGGCATTAGTGCGGTTATCACATTTAAAGTAGAAGGGGATCAAATTCAATTGTTTTATTATCTATCAGATCTTGAATCTTACTCTTCAGAGCCCAACATTGATCAGTTTCATGCCCAAGACTATTGGAATGATACGCTCACTTGGCATTCGAATTGTACTTAGGTGATGAAATGTCTGTATTGGATGATGGATTGCACAATGTCACTAAGTTGGCCTTCAACATATGTTGTAAGGCTTGGGACAATGACATGCTTATTCTCGTGAACTGTCTTTGAGGAACTTCAGATCATTGATTGTTGGATGATTTTCTTTGAGCAGATGGATGGTTGGATATTAACACAACATTAATAGAGGATCAGGGGTCCTTCTTGGTACGGGCCCTTTCCCCATACACAACATTTATTTCCTTCTTTCCAGTGAAAGGCTTATTTACTGTGTTGGATGCAGAAGCAGATATTGTGGGAATTTTTCGGCTTTTAATGCCACTTTCGACCCTTTCACCAGTTAGGATCAACTCGGTGAAACCAAACGAAGAACTGCCAATCAATAGGTTGAAAAATGGGCCAGTTAATGTACCCATGAACATGTCAACTAGTTCTTTATCAGTTAGTGGTGGTTGGACCCTACCGGCAAGATCCCTCTATTTTTGTGTGTATTCCTTAAAACCCTTATTAGTACCCATTGCCATACCTTGAAGTTTGACTCTAGTAGGTGCCAGATCGGTATTGTATTAATATTGATGATAAAAAGTAGTGGCTAGATCTTCCCATGTGTGAATGCGGGAACCCTCCAATTGATAGAACCATTCTAGTTGAGTCTCAGCCAGACTCTCTTGGAAGAAATGGATCCATATTTTTTTATCGGTAGTGTGTGGCTACATCTTGCGCACGTAAGACCTTAGATGAAGTTTCGGGCAGGAAACCCCGTCATACTTGGTGAAGACCGGTATTTTGAACTTATGGGGATGACGACCCCAGGTACTAAGCCAAACTCACCAAAATCTAAACCATGCACGACTTGAATTTCAACAGCCTTTAGCCTATCCTCCAATTGCTTGTATTTATCCTCAATCAGAGTATATTTCTCATCAAAGTAATCTTCATCTACAGAATCTTAATTATTGGCACCCCCAGCATGGGTGCTCCTTGCCTCTTCGTCTTGATTTTTGTCCTCCTCAGACGAATCTTCGACTATTTGTACCTGAAGAACCGGACCTTTGAATCGATTACCCATGTTGATGAAGGCCTTTTTTTTGTTTTCTTCTTGGCTACTAGCATAGTCATCAGCTCTTGTTGCCCCTTAGCTAGGGTCAGCAAGGTCTCTTGGAGTTGGGAATTCTACGCTTGGAAGTCTTTCATTGTTTGTTCGATGTCCATCTTACTGAAATAAACATTAGAAAGATAAGGAAACCTGTTGTGGAAAACCTGTTTATGTTATGATGCATGAAAATGTGTATGCAAATGATTTCAAGGACTTAGAAGATTTAAATTTGTTTAGACAAAAGGAACAAACATCAATTGCATTAATAAGTTCAAATTGATTACAAACATGCCTCTTGGTATTATAATGGAGGAAATAAATACAAAATAAACTCCTAAGCCAAAAAGGTCGAGCACATCCTCTTCGGTGCAATGTAGGCGTTCAAACTTTGCTCTTCACGAAGTCGTCTCGTAAGCTCCAAAACCTTCTTTTCAATTGCGTAGAACTGGGATTCGAAGGTGTCTCACTCTTCCTTTAACTGAATCCAAGCTCTTTGCAAATCTTCAAGATAAGTAGGCATATCAGGGTAAAGGTAGTGTATGGAACATCTCCTTCAACAACAGGCTCCATGATGATAGGTAGGATGGCTTCATAAGGCATCATGAGGTTTTGGGAGAGAGTTCGCACCCACTTGGATAAGGCTCCAAAGGAATGGAGTTCTTATGCCCCAACGTCTTGCTATTAACCTTGTTAACCATGTCCCAAGTTCGTATGAATCTCGGACGATAACCTTGGACATCGTTCTCATAGTCGAATGCAATTCCTTGGACAAGTGCATCATGAGGGCCATCCCTCCTAGCATATCCAAACTTTCGCAAAGCCAAACAAGGATTGTAGGTAATACCTCCCCTAGTTCCAAGTAGAGGGACATTAGGGAATTCCCCACAACAGTCAATAATAATAAGGTCCTCCATAGATCGAGCACGCCAATAAATATCAGAATGTGTGAGTGACATTAATCTTTGAGATCGTGTCAAGCCTTGCTCATTCTTCAAAGTTGATTGAGGTAGGTGTGAAATAAACCATCTAGAGAGTAATGGAATGCAACACAAAAGAGTACCCCTTTTCTTCATGGTGCGAGTGTGGAAACAATGTAGAATGTCTCCAAGCAAATTAGGTATGGGATTACAAGAGAGAAAAACCTTGATGGCATTCACATCTATGAGTTGGTATAGATTCGGAAATAGAACCAAACTATATATTAGAAGGGCCAATACATCCTCAAAATCTTTAAAATCCAAATCTTCCTAGAACAAACGAGCCTTCTCCAACAGAAACTTGTCTATGAAACCCTTAACTCCACTTCTTGTCTCCCAATTTAGCACAATGTCGAATATCTTCAAATGCAAAGCTTTGGAAATAACTTTAGGTTTTGGAGTCTCTTCTAAACCCGTGAATGGTATTTGATAAAGCACATGCACTCCTAATAGTTGAGAGAATTCTTCTAATGTAGGCGACAATTGGTAGTCCGGAAAGGTGAAGCAATGATGCATAGGATCAAAGAATTGGAAAAGCACATACATCATTTCTTCTTGGAAGTTTGAGGTAGCCAAGTTGAGAAGTCGACCATATTTATTAGTGAAAGGAGAATCTCCAGGCACTCTTGATGATAACTCTTGAAGTTAAGGATGCACTTTCACGAAGTTGACTCGGATGGTATTCCTACGAGTAGAAGTCATGGCCTACAAAACAGAACAAAGATAAATTCCTAAATCCTTGAAATGGTTAGTGAGAATGTTTTATGATGTTATGATGTTTATGATGACATAAATAATAATCACAAACAAAGCACATAAAGACCTTAGGTGTAGGCTTGCATGGAGTTCATAGGTAAGTACCCTCTTGAAGTTTAGTTGGTTCAACCTGTCATAGAAAGTAATCGGGTTCTAGGGAATCTCAATATCACTGATCTTTCTTCATTGGGCATTGTTTTAGCACAATCAATCTTTTCTTGCGGCCAAAATATCCCAAAAGTCCAATCTCAATGAGTGTAGTATCGAGTATCAACCAAATTTCAGCTTTCCACTGAAACCGGCTATTGTACCCCAAAATTTGCCCTCTCATTTCCCAAAGGATCATCCTGGGCTCTTAGGTTTGCTTCTATCAAGTTCCAAGTCTTGAATTATCACTTTTCAAGGAAATCATCCATAAGGGCAAAATGGTCAAAAGCACACTAAAAAGTCAAACTTTGACTTTCAGATCAAATCAAGTTTCAACAATTATATTTCATCAAGACATGAAACTAGTTCATCAAAATCAGAAGTCATAAATTACTTTGAAAAAATCAAATTTCTAAACATTTGGAAAATTTTCTAAGTGTTAAGAGAATGTGATACTTAAGAGAATGTGATACTTCAGAACTTCCCCCCCAAAACCACAACAAACCCACCTATAAATAACATGCTCCATCACACATTCAATGGACTGGCTTTTGGAGAGAGGGCATCATCAAAAGAGAGAAAAGAAATCTGTGGAACCCTTCATAAAAATCCAGAAATACCAAACAGAAAACCAAACCTTTGTTCTTTCTTTTGAATCAAAGAGCTTGGCATTTCCTCTTCCGTTGCTCTTGCTGACTCAGAACATCTAAAGGCAGCCGTCCAAATTCTAAACACACGCTCCAGGTTCAAGGTAAGTCTTTCTGACTTTGCATTTTTTCATTCAGAACATCATTAAACATGTAAATATCATAGTATTGATGTTGTCTATATCATTGCATGAATAGAAAAACTATGGATCAGAACTTCTTGATCAAGGATAGGCTTAGGAGTAAGATTAGAACTTCTATAAATTGTTGTGCTCTTATCCCTCTGATTTGTGGTTTGATTAAGAACTGAATAAGCTACTGATGGTTGATTAATATGAGAACAGAGTTGAAATATGACATAGAATTTCTGATGTTTCTACTCACTTATTTAACACATAGAACTTCTGAGGCTCACTCACTGTTTATCATAGCACAAAGCTTCTGAGATCTCCTTATTATTAAGAAAACTAAACTTCTGATACTTCCACTCGCCGTTTTAAACACTCAGAGTTTCTGATTTTCATATGCTGACAATATGCTGAATTTTTTATGCTTATTCACTGTTTTAGCGTAACGCGGAGCTTCTAACTTTTGGCCCACTATCTGAATACCACCCAGAACTTCTGTGTTTTCCCTCTAACGTTTCTTGCAGGACCTCAGAGTTTATCAATCAGAACTTCTGATGCCCACTGATGTTTCTTTCTGAGTCACCACGTGTCTGACTTTAGAACTTATGATCCTTGTTGTGTTGCTTGCAGCAGCACGCTGTTTCTATCTTTCATTTATTTTCCTTTTTATCACTTTTAATATTAATACTTTTTTATCAATATAAAAAATACATGAAAATATTTCCTTTTTAATTAATTTATCTCCTTTTATTTATTTATTAAAGACCAAAAAACCATTTTAAAAAAAAAAGAGTTTCTTTTTCTTTCTTACTTTATCATTTCAATATGGTTGTAATAAGAAATTAGGATTTATATTCTTGCAAAACCCCATTCGTAAATTTGTACACCCCATCCCCTAATGAATGTAATAGCGTAGAATCTTTATTTTCCGCAATTTCATTGCTTTCATATATTGTTAGTAATTAGGGTGTGTATGGCAAGACATGAAATCGACAAATAGATCACCCTAATCAAGATTAAAATGCATGCAATCAAACACACTCTCACACGAGCACCCTTAGGGAAATCCCACTTTGTGGCCTATCAGAAAAAGTCATGTCCCTCGAACATGGGCGTTTTAGAAAAGACCCTCGGTAAACGATCTAGTCCCTATGAAACGACATTGCTAAAAGATCCCATGGGTTGCATTCTATGACTATAGAAACGTCCCAGCGCCTGTCCCTTCACATCCAATGATGGGGCTTCTTACCAACTCAATGGTAAGATAGTAACACCTAAAGGAGGAGGAAAAGAACATCTAAGACCTTTTGAGTAGGTATATTTGCTCCTAGTTGCTCGCTTGCTCATAACAAAAACATTTTTATACACCAACACTCTCATTTTGAAACATTTTCGAAAGACAACACTTTGTATGTGTTCTTATAGAGACGAGAACCGTTACAAAGATACCTTTTTAAAATCACTTTCAAAAAACACACATCTTTGAACTATTTTCCAAACAAACACTTTGTACGCATTCTTATAGAGACGAGAACCATTACAAATACGTTTCCAAAATACTTTCAAAACCCACAAGCACATTCAAACAAAAGCAAGTGATCTAGCAAGTAACTAAGAGCCCATGGAAAACCATGGATGAAAAGGGTGCTAACACCTTCCCTTTTCATAATCTACCCCCCGAACTCAAGAAAACATCTCTAAAGGTCTTTCCTGTTCTTTTTCACCTTTCCTTATTGGATAAAAGAAAAGTCGGTGGCGACTCTTGCTAAACCACAACATTTGTAAACACAAACGCAAAACAAAAAGTTAGTTCTACCACCGTATCACAGAACTGGCGACTCTGCTGGGGAATATTCTTAAAGTGGGGTTACCTAAGGGTTAGATCACATTTACTTGCTTTCATTGTT
Source organism: Vicia faba (assembly GCA_948472305.1). Taxonomy (NCBI): domain Eukaryota; kingdom Viridiplantae; phylum Streptophyta; class Magnoliopsida; order Fabales; family Fabaceae; genus Vicia; species Vicia faba. The sequence goes on from OX451738.1 coordinate 1,029,422,547, forward strand.
TGATTTGTATGATTTACATTATGGTTCTCTGTTTGGGCTTGCTTTGATCCTCCACCCGGATCTGGGACACCTTTTTAGGTAAATAACAATAGATTGTGGAAATTGTACAGCATAGACCGATATGGTTGAAACAATGGCTATGTTAATGTGACGCGTTTGTGGGTACCGGTATCCCTCATGGTGAATCGAGGAGAATACAGGGCTGCTGAGTGGCGTCATAAAGCACTAATTGACTTTAGAACCCTAATTGAACAAACTTGGCCATTAGGACGTAGTGAGATAACTAGTTTCGGTGTAGAGATGAAAATTGGTTGATACTCGATACTACACTCATTGAGGCTAGACTTTTGGGATATCTCAGCCACAAGAAAAGATTGATTGTGCTGAGACAATGCCTTTGTAAAATAACACCCTCAACTCCAAGAGTTAGCCTCAAGAGTGCCCGGGGATTCTCCTTTTACAAAGAAATACAGTCGACTCCTCAGTTTGGCTACATCTAGTTTCCAAGAAGAAATTATGTGTGTACTGTTCAAATTCTTTGATCTCGTACATCATTGTTTCACTTTCCCGGACTATCAGTTGGTACCTACACTGGAAGAGTTCTCTCTACTCTTAAGGGTGCCCGTGCTTGATCAGATACCGTTCACCGGTCTAGAAGGGATTCCAAAACCTGAAGTCATCTCCGAAGCTTTGCATATGAAGAGAGTCGACATCATAGCCAATTGGGAGACAAGAAGAGGGGTTAAAGTCTTCCTAGCTAAGTTTATATTGGAGAAGGCTCGTTCAATCTGGGACGACATGGATTTCCAAGCTTTTGAAGACATCCTGGCTCTTCTCATTTATGGTTTGGTTCTGTTCCCCAACTCAAACCAATTCATAGATATTAACGCCATCAAGGTCTTTCTCTCTCGCAATCCTGTACCTACCTTACTAGGAGACATTTTGCACTGCCTTCATACCCGCACCATGAAGAAAAGAGGTACTCTCTTGTGTTGTATCCCCCTACTCGCTAAGTGATTCACTTCACACCTACCTCAATCAGTATTGAAGAACGAGCAAAAACTGACATGGTCTTAAAGGATGATGTCCCTCACCCATTCTGACATCCGTTGGTGTTCGAGATCCTTGGAAGATGTCTCTATCATTGACCGCTGTGGGGAATTCCCTAACGTCCCTCTGCTTGGTATTAGGGGAGGTATCACCTATAACCCCTGCTTAGCTCTTCGACAGTTTGGGTACGCCCGAAGAGACGACCCTCATGAGATGCTCATTCAAGGTCTGGTGTTTGACTACGACAAAGAAGATCAAGGTTACCGCCAGATATTTACACGAGCTTGGAGAATGGTGAACAAGGTGAACAGTAGGACTCTGAGACACAAGAACTCTATCCCTCTCGAGCCTTACCTTAGGTGGGTACGGGCTCGTTCTCAGAGTCTCATAATGCCTTACTGTTGTACCCCAAAATTTTCCCTCTCATTTTATCAAGATTTCCCCTTCACAAGACTCTTTGGACTCCAAACAAGATTGGGGTTTGCTCAGCTCAAGACATCTCCTTGCACTGATGACCTGAAATTAGGGTTTGAGTTTGCACAAGGATTTTTGGACTTCCAATGCTCAATGTGACTTTCATACTTCATGTTGAACCCCTAAGATTGCTCATACCAAGTTTCAAGCCTTGAATCAACTTTTTGCCCAATCAATTGGACAGTTGACCTAAAAATCAACTATATTAGGGGAAAAAGTAAACTGTGGCCAATTTACAGTCAAACCTCATAATTTTTGATCCACATCAACATTATAGACTCATATGAACCATTTGATCAAGTTTGGACCACAACTCCTCCAGAAATTTGATCAGATCATCAAAAGGGCAAAATGGTCAAAATTAGGGTTTTGACTATAGAAGGGCAATTTCTGATTTTTCACCTAGCCAATGGAAAATTAGGTTCAAGCAAGTTTTCAAGGACTCAATGGCACCATCTTGACCTAATCACAAGGTTCAAAAGATCTCAAATGAATTGGATTGACAGATGAATTTTCCAGTCAACTGATCAAAAATCAACTATACACTGAAAAGTCAAACTTTGACTTTTTGGTCAAAATCAAGTGCCAAGGGTCATTTTTCATCAAGATGTATCAAAACATGAAACTTGTTGACCAAGAAACCTAATTTTGAAAATTAGGGTTTAAGTTTGAAATTTTTCATAACTTAGAAATTTTCTAAGTTATAAAAATTTCTTATTTTTTCCAACTTTTCCCAACTTTTTCACCATGATGCAATTGGATTCAAAGAAAACTTCCAACGTGAAAGTTGTAGTCCTCCATGAAATCTACAACTTTGATTCACAAAGTTTTCCCAAAAGAAGCTTGGATCTCAAGTTATGATTTTGTGAATAAGGGTCCATGAAACTTTTAACTTAGTGAAATTTTGCCCTAGTTTAGGCAGGATTTTGACCTATCTTCATGGAAACTTTTCACATAGTTTCAAGTGGAATCTAAAAATTAATTTTAAAGATGGATTGTAGAACATGTTACAAGATTTCTAAAATGTCCAAGAACTCTCCAAGATCATTTGTGGTTAGGGAGAACCGAAGAAAAGAAAATGGCCATTTCTCACTTTTGTCCATGGCATTTTTCACATTGTTACAACTTGCAAATCAGTTTGAATCATGCTTGTACTTGCATTACAGGTTCTAATCCTCTTTACAATCCAAAATTGAATGCAAATACAATGGTTAATGGCATTATTTTGATCTTTGAAACTTTGTACAAGGGTTTAATCCAAAAATGGTAAAAAGATAACATTGCTACTTTGATAAAGTTCACTTTATATAACTTTGTTTATCTTGAGCCATGGACCTGATTTCTTGTGGAAAACAAGATACATAAACATCAGAAAAAGCTCACCAACTATGTGCAGGCTTGGAGCTAGCTTGTACAAGCCTTTTCCTTTGTCAACTCACTTTTGCTTCAAAATCAAGTAAGCTTGCAAAAAGTCCATAACTCTTGCATTTGATAAAACCAAGCTTTGTAACATTTTCAAACAACCTTAGCATATTGTAGCAAGCCAAAAGCACGAGTTTACAACCTCTCAAACACCCAAATACACCAAACACTCCATTTCTGCCCAAAACAGGGCAAACTCTGCAGAACTCAAGCCAAAACCAATTTGCCTTGTGCGTTTTGCTTGAAACCACTTCAAACACATTCAATACAACATACCTAAACTGTCCAGGCCCTTACTTTGCAACTGTAACCTCGTTTGCACACTTCACCATTTTCATTTTGAAGCTTTGCAGGTTGACTTCCACAAGGAGATTCAAGCCATTTCAAAGCAAGCTAAGCATTGGGAAAGGTCAAGGGAACATCGAGCAAGCTCAAAAGTCCTTCAGGCCTCATTCAAAGTTGCTACATTGTCATATCCGAACTTGACTGAACAAGGTAATTTCCAACTTTCTATCTCCTTATTTAGACATCCTTAGGCTTAGGTTTGTGAAGCAAAAATGTAGTCCTTAATGTCCTTGAGATGTACATATGCATAGCTTCCATTTATATTGACTGAGCTAGGAGTATTTGATAGTTGAACTTACTGAAAATTCTAGGTCAGAAATTAGGGGTGACAAAATTCTCTCTGGTCTTTGAGAGTTAGGTCAAGTTTTTTATATCAATGGAATCGTGACTAAAAATGCTACAAGTTTCATGTTGCAAGATTTTGTTTTTAAGCACGTATGCAGGAGTTACAGTTTGAACAAAGGCGCACGCAGGAAATGTCTCAAGGTCAGGGATGAAGTGATTTTGGGCCAAGGCGCTTGGGCCTGTTTCTTTTGGCACCCCCCCCCCCCCCCATTTTGTTATTTGCACCCCCTTGGCCCATTTCTCTTATTTTTCATATTTTCTTGCATATTTCACATTTCTGACTTTTATTTATTTTTTCTAAACAAATAAAATCTCAAAAATATTTTCTTAATTTTTTTCATTTTATTTTATTATTTTTATTATTTTTTGGACATAAAAATAGTTTATTAACAATAATATAACTTATTTTCTTAAATAAAATTTGTAAATAAAACAAAAATATTGTATATTTTTATTTTTATTATTTATACACTCAAATTAATATTTTCATACAATATTTAATTTTTCAACATTTTTGTATATATTATTATTATTTTTCTTAAACAAAAAATGAATAAATAAATAATATAGAATATGTCTTTTTTAAACAAAAATTAGGATTTCTTCACCCTTTCAAAAATAATCATTTTATTTTCTCTTATTTTTAAGACTTAAATAAATTTATTTTACATACATAAAATAAATACAAAAACATTTTTCATATTTACAATTTATTGCATATTTAAATACATGTTTATTTATTTATTGTTGTATAATTTCAATTGGGTTGTAATAGTAAATTAGGATTTTATTTTGAGCAATATACCCCCTATTCAAATTTGTATCCCCCTTCCCATAATATTGTTGTAATAGTCTTAGATTTACTTTTACGCAATTTATCGTATTATATGCATGATAGTAAGATTAGGGTTTTGTATGCAAAGACCAAAATCAAAACAAATAGCATGACTAAACACAAGACAAAAATGCATGAAAAATGACAACACAATGCACACAATCACCCCTAGGGTTTCATCCACTTTGTTGCCTTAAAATGACCATGGTATGCATGCTAGGTATCTTGGTAAAACAAAACTAAAACAAAAGATCATAGTCCCTCGATGACGCTATCTTGGTTGCCTAAACAAAAATGATCTAGTCCCTCAAAAACTTGCTAAGATACTTGGCAACATTGTTATCATGGTCATACGATGATCCACGCCTGTCCCGTTTAACATCCAAAGATAGGTTTGTTTACCAAATACAATGGTAAATAACAATGTCAAAGGGTTAAAAATGTGTAGGAAAGACTTTTGATTAGGGTAGACAACTCTTAGTTACTTGATCAATTTTCAAACATCCTTGCTATTTTCAAACAAACACACACACAATTTCAAAACATTTCCCAAAACAAACTTTCAAACATTGAAACATTTTTCAAAAGATAAACACCTTTGTATACATTCAAACAAGAATCATTACAAAGGTTGCATAAACAAAGGCCTCTTTTCAAAATACTTTCAAAACCACACAAAGCACCATTTCAAACAATTGAAAAAGCAAAGCAAGTGATCTAAACAAGTAATTAAGTGCCCATGGAAAACCATGGATGAAAAGGGTGCTAGCACCTTCCCTTTTCATAATCTACCCCCCGAACTCAAGAAAACATCTCAAAGGTCTTTCCTGTGCTTTTTGACCTTTCCTTTGGATAAAATAAAAAGTCGGTGACGACTCTTGCTAAACTGAAACATTTGCAAACACAAACGCAAAACCTCAAGTCAGTTCTCCCACCGTATCACAGAACTGGAGACTCTGCTGGGGAATAATATAAAAGTGGGGTTACCTTAGGGTTTAGATCACATTTACATGCTTATCTTGCTCGACTTGATTGCTTTACACTTTGGTTCTATTGTTTGGGTTTGAATCCTCTACCCGGATTTGGGAAACATTCATAGGTAAATAGTAATACATTGTGGAAACTGTGCGGGGTATACCGACATGGTTGAAGCAATAGCTATATTAGTGCGACATATTTGTGGGTACCGGTAGCCTTTGAGTTAATCAAAGAGAATATGGGGCCGCTGAGTGATGTCATGAAGCACTAATGGACTTTTAGAACCTTTACTTGACCAACTTGGCCTTTTTATGGGTAGTGAGATGACCGGCTTTGGTGCAGTCTGAAGTTGGTAGATACTCGATACTACACTCATTGAGGTTTGTTTTCTTGGAATATTTCGGTCGCCAGTAAAGTGGCTAAACTGAAACAATGAACACAGAAAATAATCCAGTGATATTGAGCTCCTTAGAACCCGATTACTATTTATAGGACAGGTTGAGCCAACTAAACTTCAAGAGGGTACTTACCTATGAAACCCCATGCAATCCTAAACTAGGAACTTGGGTGATTTGTTTGTACATATATACTTGTGCATAACATCATGAGCATCATGAAGCATCATATGCATCCACTAACCATTTCAAGGATTTGGATTTTCATCTTTGTTCCTGTTTTGTAGGTTATGGAAGCACTTCGCAGGAAAACTATTCAGGTCAATGTTATGAGAATCCCTCCTCAACTCAAGGAGCTTGCTTCCAAGATTCCAGAGAATTCTCCATTCACTGAAAGACATGGTCGACTTCTCAACTTGGTCAAATCCAACACATAGGAAGACATGGTGAAAGTTCTCTTCCAGTTCTTTGACCCCCTACACCACTGCTTCACATTTCCTGATTACCAGCTCGTGCCTACTTTGGAGGAATTTTCTCAACTCTTGAGGATTCCTATTCTCCATCAACTACATTTCAACGGTACGGAAAGAGATCCAAAGCCTGAAGATGTTGCTCAAGCCCTACACTTATAACCATCTGATGTCATAGGTCATTGGGAAACCAAAAGTGGTGTCAAGGGTTTCTTGGCAAAGTTCCTGTTTGAGAAAGCTCAAGAATGCTGGAGTTCTCTAGATCTGCAAGCTTTTGAGGAGGTTGCAGCTCTTCTCATCTATGGTATGGTCTTGTTCCCAAACCCTGACCAGCTTATAGATGTCAATGTTGTCAAAATCTTCATGGCTCGCAACCCGGTGCCTACATTGCTTAGGGATATCCTCCACTCATTTCACACTCGAACAATGAGGAAAAGAGGTGTTCTCATGTGTTGCACTCCTCTACTGGCAAGATGGTTTATTTCTCATCTTCCTCGACCAGTTTTGAAGAATGAGCAAGGTCTGAGGTGGTCACAACGGTTGATGACCCTTACACATTCAAATATCCATTGGTGTTCTCGATCAAAAGAGAATGTCATCATCATTGACCGTTGTGGGGAATTCCCTAATGTCCCTCTACTTGGCGTTAGGGGAGGCATCACCTACAACCCTTTCTTGGCTCTGAGACAGTTTGGGTATGCCCGAAGGGATGGCCCGTATGACATGCTGATTCCAGACTTGGTTTTCGACTTCGACAACGACAATCAAGGACTTCGACAAAGGTTCATCCGAGCTTGGAGGATGCCCAACAAGGTGGATAGTAAGACCTTAGGACACAAGAATTCCATCCCCCTTGAGCCTTACCTCAAGTGGGTACGAACCCGCGCCCAAAGTCTTATGATGCCTTACCCCTACATTCTCCCTGTGATTAAAGATCCTGTTATGGAAGGAGAGGTTCCATACACCCTCCTACATCCTAACATGCCAACATCACTCGAAGATTTGCAGAGGAGTTGGATACAGCTCAAGGGAGAACGCGATACTTTTGAAGCCCAATTCTACGCCAGTGAGAAGAAGGTTTTGGAACTTACTCGTCAACTTCATGAAGATCAGACTCTCAACACATACATTGCACCAAAAAGGATACGCAACATCTTTTACATTAGAATTTTGTATTATTTTGCCCATGGGGCATTGATGTACTAACAAATTATATCTTATTAATATGATGTGTTTTCCTTTTTGTTTAAAACAAATTTGAATTTCTGAATCCTTGAATGCATTACATGAATACATATCATTCATCATATGCATAAACAAGTCTTCACACCAAGTTTCCTCATCTCTCTGCTGTTTATTTCAGCAAGATGGATATAGAACAGACGGTCAAAGACTTGTAAGCGCAGAATTCACAGTTCCAACAGCTACTCATGACCCTAGCCAAGGGGCGGGAGGAGCTCAAGACCTTGCTAGAAAAGGAAAAGGAGAAAAAGAAAAAGAAGAGAGTTGGTGTGGCTACCTTTGGCAGAAGATTTGAAGGTCAAGCCAGAAGGGTCTTGGATTTCCCCTCAACATCTGATGAAGGGGTAGGAAAAGGAAAGGGAGCTGCAATGCCATCTAATTCTGAGGAAGAAGAAAAAGAGGATGAAGACTATTCTGAACAGTAGTACCCTCCTGCAGATGACAAATACAAGAACTTAGAAGAACGTCTGGCAGCTATGGAGGTACAGAGAGTGCCTGAGCTGGATTTTGAGGAACTAGGGATGGTCTCTGGAATTGTGATCCCTCCTAAATTCAAAGTACCTCTGTTTGCTAAGTACGATGGGTTGTCTTGTCCCAAGATGCACCTACGATCTTATGTTAGAAAAATCTAACCACATTCTTCTGACAAAGACCTGTGGGTACATTTCTTCCAGGACAGTTTATCGGGGACGCAGCTGAATTGGTTTTACTAGTTGGAGAGGTCTAATGTGCATAATTGGGAGGATTTGGCGGCCGCGTTCTACAAACATTATCAATATAATGCGGACTTAGCACCAACCCGTACTCAATTACAGAGTATGGGCATGGTCTCAAATGAAGGTTTCAAAGAGTATGCCCAGAAATGGAGAGACTTGGAGGGACGAGTACAACCACCTCTATCTGAGAGGGAGCTAGTAGACATGTTCTTGGGGACTCTGTCAGGACCTTTCTTTAATCGCCTGATAGGAAGCTCTTCTGCGGGGTTCACTGAGTTGATTCTAACTGGTGAGAGAGTTGAAGCCGACATAAAGAGCGGGAAAATTCAAAAGGATGCATCTGCTTCCGCTGTCGTCAAAAAGACTTTTCCAGCAAAGAAGGAAGTATCAGTTGTTTACTCCCAAAGAGGTCAAGGAAGAGTTGAGCGCCGACCAACGGTGGGGGCCGTAATGATTCAGAAGTCTGCAGTTGATCAGCCTATAAACAATCAACCCAGAACCAACCAAACAAGGGTGGAAAGGCCTGCACGGAAATTCACCCGGATAAACACGACTCCTTCTTAGGTTCTACCCCATCTCTTGAAGTTAAACCTTGCAAGTTTGAAAGAGGTCCCGAAGAATTTGAATACTGCTTCTCCATTCTACCATGCGAATGCCAAGTGTGCTTATCATTTAGACAGCCTGGGGCACGACACCAACAATTGTTGGGCCCTCAAGAATAAGATTCAGGATTTGATAGATGCTAAAGAAGTTGAATTCGACGCCCCTGAAAAGCCGAATGTAATCTCTGCTCCAATGCCAAAGCATGGTCACAATGCCATGCTGTTGAAGAGGATCTTTTTGTTGCTACTGTTGATGATTTGATGACTCCGCTACCGATAATCAAGTTGAATTTGCTGAAGGCTGGGATTTTCCTAGGTTATGAAGAAGATTGCTGCCTTTGTTCATCCTTACCAACCGACTGTCCATTGTTGAAGTTAGGCATCCAACGCCTAATGGATAACCAAGAAATCCTTTTTGAAAAGACTCTTGTTACACTGACTCCTGTCAATGATATTTCAATAATAAACATATCCACCAATCTTTCCAAGGTCTCCAAAAGACCTGTTAAGATTACACCCGATCCGAAGATTGCACCTTTGAAGATAACCATGTCGGGGCCCATCCCGTACAAGTCCGACAAATCAATACCGTGGAAATATGGTGGATAGATATATTACCACGGTATTAAACAAATTGAATCAACTGAAGAGAGTTCTGATGAAGAGACTTCTGACATTGGAAACATTGCTGGAACGAGTAAAATCACCCACAGTGGAAGAATTTTCTCTTCGAATATTTCCCCACCAAAGGCAATCTTTGGACCCTCAAATGCTCCTAAGGTTACCCCTGTACCGGTCAACATATCTGCGAGAACTCCAATTATTGAAGAAGTTGTAACTCCTTAGGTTGTCCCCTCTGCTGCTGCTGATGATAGAGGGAAAGGGATCCAAGAAGCGCCCGTCAGGACGAGGGCTCAGCCATTGGCATCCTTGAGACCTCTCAAAAAGAAATGGAAGAGATTTTGAAAATAATCAAGAAAAGCGATTATAATGTTGTGGAACAACTGGGGCAAACCCCCTCAAATATCTCTATGTTGGCCTTGTTGCTTTGTTCAGAAGCTCATGCTAAAGCTCTGATAAGATTTTTGAAGATGACCCACGTGCCACATGAAACCTCCGCAGATCAGTTCCAGGAATGTGTAGCTAGCTTAACAGCTGACAATGGTCTAGGATTCTTCGATGCCGATTTAACATCAAAATGGAGAAAACATAATGACGCTTTACATGTCTCGGTGGAATGCAGAGGGACTACTCTAGCACACGTACTGGTAGACACTGGTTCTAAGAGGATGGTCCACGGGGAGGTGGACATCCCGATTAAAGTGGGAACTGAAACCTTCAACTCCATATTCTACGTGATGGACATCCTTCCTTCCTATTCTTGCTTGTTGGAAAGACCCTGGATTCACAATGCTGAAGCCGTCACTTCCACTCTGCATCAAAAGCTTAAGTACCCTGTCCAGGGGAAAATTATAACTGTTCACGGTGAAGAGGAATACATGATAAGCCATCTAAATTCCTTCCGCTATGTAGAATTGGATGGTGAATTCATCGAAACCCCCTTTCAGCACTTCAAAGAAGTTTCTGAAGAGATTGCAGCAACCAAGACAGTGTCTTATGTACCCATGATTACCAGACCTCCGCCTCGGATGTCATCTCTCAAAGATGCAAAGGCTGTGATTGAAGAAGGATGAAGCACAATCTGGGGACAGCTTCCCGACTTTCCTTTCAAATCAGATAAATTTGGCTTGGGTTTCACTTCGGCTAGTTAGAAGGATATGTGTTTCTCCCATGCCGGAGGGCCACTGGTGAAGATCACTCATCATGGAGTCAATGCTTTGGAGGATAGTGCGATCGGTGGGAATGAGAACTGACTGTTTTTGGAATGCTGGTTCGCGGTTTGCGTTTGTGTTTGCAAGATGTCGCGATAAGCAAGAGTCGCCACCGTCTTTTATTTTATCCAACAAGGAAAGGACAAAAGCACAGAAAAATTCCCTTTTGAGATATTTCTCGGGTTCGGGAGGTAGATTATAGAAAGGGAAGGTGTTAGCACCCTTTCTATCCGTGGTTATCCACGGGCTCTTAGGTACTTGCTCATTGTGTTTTCAAAAGTTTGCTTTTCTTTGTGTTTGTGGGTTTGAAAAGAGTTTTTGTTTTGAAGAGAGTGTAGGTGCGAAAAGTTTTTTTTTGTTTTAAAAGGAGCAAGTACTTAAGAACCATCTACCTACTCGAAAAAGGAATTAAACTGTACAAATGTCCTTTAGACAATGCTATCCCACTATTGAGGAGTAGGTAGCATCGTCGTTGGAGTTTTCGGGTCAATTCGATAAGGGACGTGTGGTCACTAAAGCAATGTTAGGACGCCTTAGCGGTAACCCTAATATCCTAGATCATTTTTCCGAGGCAACTATGATCTTTGGACGAGAGGGCGACCTCTAAAACTTCCTATACTCAATGACCACGTTCGAGGCAACCAAGTGAGGTGTACCCTAAGAGTGGCATGTGCAAGTGTGTTATTTCGATTAATTTTATCTGTACATGTTATGGGCGAGCTATGTTGATTTTAAGTTCATACATTGGATCTTGTCATGCATTGCCTATTTATCAAACATCTAACATTATATATTGTGCGGAAATTAAATTTGCGGAAATTAAATCTAAGCTATTACAAGCCATCAGGTATTTACATCGCCAAAGACAAACCCTTTAATTTAAATTGCAGAAAATAAAAGAAAGCGATAAATAAATAAAGTCCTAATGAAACTATTACATACTGGAAGCAATTACAAATATTGGAAATAAACAAATCGCGTACGAAAAATTAAGACGACGCATTTTTAGGGTTTTGACCCTTTTTTATTTAAAGAAAAGATTTTTGTTATTTTTGAATTAAATGGAAATTAGATCTAGGTTAATAATTAAATTAATTAATTAATGAAAATATTTTTGGATTTTTTTTATATTTAAGGAAATAAAATAAAATGATTAAAATTATTAAAAAACCTAATATTCTAAATTGATTTTAATTTATTGCAAAAATGTTAAATGTTACACCTATTTAAAACTAAATAAATTATGTTAATATTTATTTACAAAAAATAAAATAATGAAATTAGTTTTAATAAATAAAAATATTATAGTTTTTTGTTTTCTGATTTTATTAGGCAAAATAAATTGGTTAGTATAATAATAATAATTAATAAAAACAATTAAATAAAAAAAAGTGAGATATGAAAAGAAATAACCAAATATGGGGGGGTGCTGGGCCTGATTGAGTGTGAAATCAGCAATTTCCAGGCCCAAACGCATTGGCCTTTGTTGACTTCTGTTGATTCCATATGCGCTTGTTGACTTGGATGTATGATGAGCCTTCAATCCTGGCCTTTGGATTTGGCCTGAAGGCCATCTGGTATTTGAGATTAGAAGGAACATGATGGTCCACCCTTGCTGAAACCACACGCGATTTCCTGAAGAAAAATAAGAAAAATATATTGGGGGACCTGGGATTCGAACCCAAGTCCCATTGCTTTAAAACAACACGCTTGCCATCTGAGCCTATGTGCTTCTTTGTTAGTGAAATGAGTAGTGGACATAATATATGAAAACAATCAATTATGCTGGAATTAAAAAAAAACGCGCTAAACATTTGAACAAGCCAATGAAGCAGAGATACGTCTTCGTCTTCTTCAACAAAGACTGTAATTTTTCCTGCAAATTTTATTCCGCATCAAGATCCGTGGCATCATCCTATAATGCGTTCTAGGTCATGGAAACGAGTTCTAAGAATGTCATCACGATCGTCTCCTTCCACTGATTCCATTCATGCCCATGATTTGTTCTAATTTTCCCTGAAATCAAAATGCCTAAAAACAAAGAACCAAAACCCTAGCTTCGAGCATGGTTGTACAGGCTATAAAAATGCAATTCAATTATGCCAAAAGTTTCATAATGCAACGAAAAGTATGAATATACAAATATTTAGGCAAAAAGATGCAAGAATCCAAGGTTGTGAAATCATGCACAGGGCTATGGTCTTGAGTACTTACAACGCGTTTCAGGCGATGAGAGGGCCTTGTTCTGATTGCTATAGCTTCAGGGGATTGCAAGCAAGAACACCACGTTGCGGTTTTGGATTGAAACAAGCCCTAAGTGTGATTTCAGTTTCCACTTTTTCAAGCTTTTTTTCAAAGTTTGTTTGGTTGTTTCTTGCAGTTTTAGGTCGTATTCTTGATGTGTATGGCTTGTACAAGTAATAAGGAGTGCATTAGGTTAAACTTTGGGCCTCCAATCCTTGTGCATTGATGATTCCAAGATATGATTTTGCCACCATTAACAAAGCTTCCATATTTGTATCAAATCTGATTTTTTGTGCATAATAAGGCTTGATTCGAATTTCATTATGTGAATCATGATAATTGAAAGCTGTAATGATCACAAAGATCTCATTCCATCAATTTTTAGATTTTATTTGAATTAATATTGATTTAAAATGAATTAAATCAACAAAAATTAAATAAAATAGAAAAATAAATTATTGGTATTGAAATTGAAGATAGGACACGTGTGTGGTGTGACAAGACCAAATCAAGTGGAAAAAAGTGGGCCCTTTTGTCAAAAATTGGAGTTTTGAGGATAGTTGACTTTTGGCAATTTTGGAAAAATGCCCAACTTGAACAATGCATAACTTCTTCAATTTCTTGATCTTGGGGTGTGAAGATGGACTGTAGGAAATTGCATCCTATTCAAAATGAGCTTTGGATGGGTCATTTCTCATAAATTATGAGAAAGTTATGCTTGGTCAAAGTTGAGTTGACTTTTCCGCCAAAACCCTAATTTAGCAACATTTGAATCTTGAGCAATCCTTGATGAATCATGATCAACGATTGATCAAATGATGAATTATCCTTCAAAATGAGAATGTTGGCAAAAAATATTGAGGTTTGACTGTCCATAGGTCACAATTGACTTTTGCCCTAGCATAGTCGATTTTTGGACTTCTTGAGCAATTGACTGACCAAACTTTCTCTGCAAGGCTTGAAATTTGACATGGATGAACTTGAGAACATATTAGGACATTGGGGAGAACTTGAGGACATTTTTTTTCAAGGACCTTGATGCAACACAAAACCCTAATTTTGAATTGATTGCCTTAGGAGGTGATTTGACTGTCCAACTCTTGAACCATCTTGAACAACTTGGAGATGATTCTTGACATGTCTTGAGAAATATGGGAGGGAAAATTTTGGGGTACAACAGATGCCCCTGTTAAATCTTCTTAGACATGAGGATATATATTGGCGTTCGGGCCTTTCGTGATCCGAAGGTGGAATATGATTGAACACTAGAGTGCCCAGAAATTTGCACTCGCATGAAGTAGTATTTGTCTTGTGATGTCGGGAATGGGATTACAGATGCCATTTGGAGATTGATGATGGGAGATGGGCTTAAAGATGCCATCCTAAGGAGTGTCGATCGCGTAAGAGATTCCTTAGCGAGAGCTTGTATACCTGTTGTTGAGGGAGATTCCGCTGGGGAATGTTGTTCTTTGTCTTAGGAGAAATAGAACTTTAGGAGCTTCGGTCGTCCGTTATTCTACTGGGGAATCATCTCTGTAGAATTTGTGAGAGTTAACCACTATCTGGTCGCAACCCAGGCTTCATAGTGATAAGACCGACTGCTATCTGGTTGTAATCCAGGCTTTGCAGTGACTTACTAGGGAGATGAGATTAAACTTGCTATCCGGTCGTAATCCAGGCTTTTGCAATTTCTCACTTCTTATCTGGTCGAAATCCAGGATTCGGAACAAATCAAGTGGTTATCCGGTCGCATTCGGGCTTCAACTTGAATTTAGGGCACACTAATATCCGGCCGACTCCGGGCTTCTTAGTAACTGTCCATGTAAACTGCTATTTGGTCGAAATCCAAGCTTCACAGTGTCTTGTACCGTTATCTGGTCGTAATCCAGGCTTCACGATGATAAGGCCGACTGCTATCTGGTCGTAATCCAATCTTCAATCTTCACAATACCTCACTTCTTATCTGGTCGAAATCCAGGCTTCAGAACAGATCAAGTGGTTATCCAGTCGTATCCGGGCTTTCCTTTGACTGTTGGGTTTACTAGTATCCGGTCGAATCCGGGCTTCATAGTAACTGGCTGGGTAAACTGTTATCTGGTCGTAACCCAAGCTTCACAGTGTCCCTTAACACTATCTGGTCGTAATCCAGGCTTCACGATGTATCATACCACTATCTGGTCGAAATCCAGGCTTCGTAGTACTCTTGGTTGCTATCTGGTCATAATCCAGTCTTCACAACATCTTCTACCAATATCTGGTCGTAATCCAGGCTTCATGGTCTTGTATTGCTTTCTGGTCGTAATCCAGGCTTCACCATAACTTGCTGAGCTGTTATCCGGTCGTGATCCGGGATTCACGGCTTGTGTTTATGATATACCATTATCTGGTCGAATCCAGGCTTCATGGTGCTTATTGAGCTGCTATCCGGTCATAATTCGGGCTTCATGACTCACTGGGGAATAAACTATTATCCGGTCATTCTCTGGGCTTCATAGCTTGCTTTTGAGAGATATCACTATCTGGTCATAATCCAGGCTTCGCGGTAGTCTGATATTGTTATCCGATCGTAATCCGGGCTTTACAATATGCTGTAGAAATCAAGATACTATCCGGTCGTACCCGGGCTTCATAACTTGAATTTTATTTGTATCTTTCCTGAAAGGTAAAGGTTAGCTGTATGTAATGCATGATATGTATCAGGCAATGATGTTCTCAAAATGAATGAGATTGTATGGTATGATGCGTATATGCATGTGTGGACATGTAATGTTCTAGTTGGGGAAAATAAATCCCGGAGCTGCTGGAGAATAAAGTTGAATGCTTCGCTTCCGCTGGGGATGATGAACGAAGGTGATAAACTTGCAGGAGAGGATAACTCTGTTGGGGAATAAACTGATGAGGAGATTATTCTGAGGGGAATTACTCTGTGGGGAAGAGATGCTCTACTGAGGATTTTAACGATAAACTCCGCTGGGGGTTCCATTCATAAGCTCTGTTGGGGATTTTAATGATAACCTCCATTGGGGATAGATTACCGTTGCTGGTGATATTAGATCTGTTAAGGATTGAACTCCTGTTTGGGGAAAGAAAGTACTTTGCTGAGGATGATTTTTCCGTTGCTGGGGGATATCTTTATACTCCGTTGAAGAATATTAAGACCTTCTGGGGATACCAAACCTTTTTAGCGCTTGATGGTGGATTAACTCTGCTTGAGGAGAGTATTGCTGATTCGTTCAAGATTGCCAGTTTCAGCTGAGAGAGCTATTATCACTGTCTTACCCTGCGGGGAGTGGAGGTATCTTAGCCATATCCTTCAGCTGAATCTATCTTGGTACCTGGTGGACAGAGCAACTTGTACAGTTCGGGCAATTCTTATTTGCCCTTGTTTCTATTATTACCAGTAATTCATCTTTTGTTTCGCATGTAAATATTTATGATCAGCAATTAATGACAAATGCATATATCAAAAATGAACATTGGACGTTCTTTGCAAAACAAAACGGATAAAGGAAAAACAGCTTGAAATTTCTGGAAATGAATTTGTATTGATTTTGAAGTTTGGCCTGAAAATAGGCGTTTTTGTACAAGAGGCTGACGTCCTAGTAAGAGAACGCCGCCGAACAAACAAAATTTATACAATTTATGAAAAGGAAACCAAAACAGCCATGTGAATGATACCACTGGGTTCCAACTCTGCTATTGCCTTTATGTCCTCAAGCATCTCATCACTTTGCTGCTTGGTTGAAGGTGAATCAGATTGATTAGTGTCGTCCGAGCTTGATAGTCGATACCGAAGTCTGGATGCCAGGTGATCCAATGAGACATAGTGTTACGCTTTGATCCCTAACTTTTTCCTGGACTGCCCTTTCGGGTTTTCAGTCCATCGGGATACCCATTTTTGCCCAAGCCGCCTTTTCAGGTTTTCGACTTGCCGGGTGTACAAATTTTTTCATTTTCATCCCTTATTTTTGCCCGAACCCTTTTGGTTCGCCGGGAAGCCCTTATTTTTGCCTAGGCCAGTCAACCTAGCGGGTCTTTGATTTATGCGTAGTATCTTTTCACTATGTCTGCATTGACGGGGTAAGGAAGGTCGTCACCATCCATGGTGGTTAGAATCAGAGCTCCTCCTGAGAAAATGTTCTTAACCACAAACGGCCCTTCATAAGTAGGGGTCCATTTTCCCCTGGGATCATCTTGAGGTAAAATAATGCGCTTGATTACCAGGTCCCCAACTTGATACTCTTGTTGTTTAACTTTCTTTTTAAATGCCTTGATCATCCGTTTTTGATACGTCTGACCATGACAAATAGCAGTAAGTCTTTTTTCGTCGATTAGGTTCAGTTGATCAAACCGGGTCTGAATCCAGTCATCTTCACTCAAACCTGCATCTTTCATGATCCAGAGAGAGGGTATCTGAACTTCAATGGGAAAGACTGCCTCCATGCCCTAAACCAAGGAATAGGGTGTTGCCCCTGTTGAAGTCCATGCTGAGGTACGGTATCCATGAAGAGCAAATGGTAACATCTCGTGCCAGTCTTTGTATGTCACTGTCATCTTCTGCACAATCTTCTTAATGTTCTTATTTGCAGCTTCGACAACCCCATTCATCTTCGGCCGGTAGGGAGAAGAGTTATGATGCTGTATCTTGAATTGCTCGCAGAGCTCAGTGATCATCTTGTTATTAAGATTGGTACCGTTATCCGTAATGATCCTCTCTGGTACACCGTATCGACAGATCAGATTGTGCCGAATGAACCGTGCCACGACGTTCTTGGTTACGGTAGAAAAGGAAGCTGCTTCAACCCACTTCGTAAAGTAATCAATAGCTACCAGGATGAAACGATGCCCGTTGGATGCCGTAGGTCTGATCTCGCCGATCATATCAATGCCCCACATTGCAAAAGGCCAAGGCGCTGTCAAAACATTCAGAGGAACTGGAGGTACGTGCACCTTATCATCATAGACCTGGCACTTGTGACATGTCCGAGAATGCTAATAACAGTCGGCTTCCATTGTGGACCAGTAATATCCTGACCGGAGGATTTTCTTTGCCATTGTATGTCCACTGGAATGAGTTCCAAAGGTACCTTCATGCAACTCTGCCATGATCCTTTCCGCTTCAATCTTATCCACACAACGCAGCAAGGTTGAATCATGGTTACGCATATAAAGAATGTCATTGCTGATGAAGAACTTCACCGTGGACCTCCTCAGAAACTTCTTATCATTAACAGATGCACCCTCGGGGTATTCCTGAGCTTCAAGTTACCTTTTTACTTCGTGAAACCAGGGCTTTTCTGTTACCTCCTCAGTCTCAAGATCGCAGCAATGTGCCAGTTCATCCAATCTTTCAATAATGATCCGGGGAGCCTCGTTGTCCCAATTGACTTTGAACATAGAAGACATCGTAGCCAGCGCGTCTGCCAACTGATTCTCCTCTCTTGGGAAGTGTTCAAAGGTTATCTCCTCAAAATGGGGAAGCAATGTCAACACATTCTCCTTGTAAGGAATAAGATTAGGGTGTTTCGTATCCCACTCGCCTTTGATCTGACTGATCACAAGAGCTGAATCTCCGAAGACACTCAGAAACTTAATCCTTAGGTCAATTGCTTCTCGTAGACCCATGATGCATGCTTCATACTCCGCCATATTGTTGGTGCAGTTGAAACATAGTCGGGCGGTAAACGGAGTATGAGAGCCTTTAGGAGATATGATCACAGCGCCAATTCCATTACCCAAAGCGTTCGAAGCTCCATCAAAGTACATAGACCATCGAGATCCTTCCTCAGGTTCTTCATCCGGTCCAGTTGTCTCACAATCAGTTATCAACATGATATTCTCGTCCGAGAATTCAAAGTTCATAGACTGGTAATCATCCACTGCCTGGTGTGCCAAATGGTCTGCCAATACACTTCCCTTAATTGCCTTTTGGGTCGTGTACTGGATGTCATACTCAGTCAAGATCATCTGCCATCTTGCTATTCTTCCGGACAAGGCAGGCTTCTCGAAGATATACTTGATTGGATCCATCTTTGATATCAACAAAGTGGTGTGAGTCAACATATACTGTCTCAGCCTGCGAGCAGCCCATGCCAAAGCGCAGCAAGTTTTCTCGAGCAGTGAGTATCGGGTCTCATAGTCGGTAAACTTTTTTCTAAGGTAGTAAATTGCATGCTCTTTTCGGCCAGACTCGTGATGTTGACCCAGCACACACCCCATTGAGTTATCAAGCACTGTCAAGTATAAGATCAAGGGTCTCCCTTCAACTGGTGGCATTAGAAATGGAGGCTCTTGGAGATACTCTTTGATTCTTTTGAACGCGGTCTGGCATTCATCATTCCAACGTACTACTTGATCTTTCTTCAGTAGCTTGAAGATTGGCTCACAAGTAGCAGTTAGGTGCAAGATGAATCAGGCAATATAATTCAGTCGTCCCAGAAAGCCTCTGACTTCTTTCTCTGTCTTGGGAGCTGGCATATCTTGTATGGCTTTCACCTTGGCAGCATCCACTTGAATACCTTTGTCGCTTACAATAAAACCTAGCAGCTTACCAGACCTCACCCCGAAGGTGCACTTGTTCGGGTTTAACCTCAGCTTGTACAACTTCAACCTGTCAAACAACTTCTGTAGATGGTCAAGGTGTTCTTCTTCAGTCTGGGACCTTGCAATCATATCGTCGATGTATACTTCAATCTCATGATGGATCATGTCATGAAACAAAGCAACCATGGCACGTTGATACGTTGCCCCAGCATTTTTCAACCCAAAAGGCATGACCTTGTTGCAAAAGGTACCCCACTGAGTAAAAAAGGTTGTCTTCTCCATGTCTTCGGGAGCCATCTTTATCTGATTATAACCGGAGAAACCATCCATGAAGGAGAAGACCTTGTGCTGAGAGGTGTTGTCAACCAGAACGTCGATGTGAGGTAAAGGGAAATCATCCTTGGGGCTTGGCCTGTTTAGGTCCCTGTAGTCGACACACATTCGAACCTTACCATCCTTCTTCAGAACCGGAACCACATTGGCAACCCACCGAGGGTAAGAAGTAACTGCTACAAAACCGGCGTCAAATTGTTTCATAACTTCAGCCTTGATTTTCTCAGACATCTCTGGGAGCATTCGCGGATCTTCTGTTTCACTGGAGAACAGTCTTCCTTGGTAGGCAGGCGATGAACCACAATGTCAGTATCCAAACCAGGCATATCTTCGTAAGACCAGACAAATATCTCAACATAGTCATGCAACATCTGAATCAACCATTGTTTCACACTAAGCTCCAGATTTGCGCTGATCTTGACTTCCTTCTTATCTGTCTCGGTACCCAGATTCACTGTTTCTACCGGCTCTTCACGTGGCTGAATAACCCTCTCTTCCTGGAGTAGCAGTCTTGCAAGTTCAACAGGTACTTCGCAATCATCTTCACCTTTGTCTTCGGCTAAGTTAATCGGATTTTTGAAGTCATAACTGGCAGTAGCAGAGTCGTTACCTGTGAGATCCAAAGTGGATGTGGACCTGTATATGTGAGTGTGTTTAAAATAGCTGTTTTGCAATATATAATAAAGAAAAATAAGGAGCGCAAGATTTGAAATGCAAGAACGTCTAATGCTTTTATTAATGATATATGAAAATGACATACAAAAGCCCTCACAAATGAAGCCATGGTGCCCCGGGTAAGACACCGGGCCATAAAGTTTAAGACATTGTCTATTAGAAATTCAAATCAAAAAGTTTCATTACTGGGTGATAACTGAAACGGGCATAGAATCCTTCGCTGTCCAGTTTCTTAATCCACCGTTGGTAGTAGGGTAGATCCAACTGTCGATATCAAACTCTTCATCATCCTCACCCCCGATGGCATTCACACCTGCATCTTGTGTAGGCTTCTCTGGTGCTCCGAACTCAATCTCTTTCGCATCAATCAAGTCTTGGACCTTGTTCTTCAAAGCCTAACAATCATCCGTATTATGCCCCGGGCTATCAGAGTGATAAGCATAACGGGCATTAGGGTTATACTTTGGTCACGTTGTATTTGAATTCTTTGGGGCTTCCCTTAGAGTCACCAGATTACTCTTCAGCAACTGTGGCAGAATCTGAGATAAGGTCATGTTGAGACGAGTGAATTGCCTCTTGGTTCTCTCGTCCTTTTGTTGATTGTTGTACTGAGGAACACCAACAGGTTTTGAAATAACAATCTCATTGACAGCTTGGCGGTGTTCAGGTCTATTTTGTCTTCTTGCAATGTAGACAACACTGGACTCTTTCTTAAACGGCTTCTTCTCGGTGCTTGATGAAGCACCCTTCTGTATCTTCCCAGCCTTAATACCAGCTTCAATCCTCTCACCAGTCAAAATAAGATCTGTAAAACCAGATGAAGAGCTTCAAATCAGATGGTTAAAGAATGGACCAGACAGGGTCCCCAGAAACATGTCAACAAGCTCACGATCAACCAAAGGTGGTTGCACCCTTCCGGCAAGGTCTCTCCACTTCTGGGCATAATCTTTAAATCCTTCACCCGTTCCCATTGACATACCCTGGAATTGGGTACGCGTAGGAGCGAGGTCGGAGTTGTACTGATACTGCCTGTAGAACGCAGTAGCCAAATCTTCCCAACTGCGGATACTGGCTCCGTCCAACTGATAGAACCACTCAAGTTGAGTCCCTGAGAGACTGTCTTGAAAGAAATGGATCCATAAGTTCTTATCAGCAGTGTAAGGCTGGATCTTCCTCATATATGACCGGAGGTGCAGCTTCGGACATGAAAATCTGTCATACTTGGCAAAGGCTGGTGCCTTGAATTTATGGGGAATCACCACCCCAGATGATAGACCTAGATCTCCGAAGTCCAGATCGGGCACCTTTGGAATTTCCATAGCGCTCAAACGGTCTTCCAGTTGTTTGTACTTATCCTCAGCAGGAGGATACTGTTCTTCATCGTAGTCCGTCTCGTTGTCGGAGACCACAGGGCTAGGAGCCCTCCTTTCTTGTGGACTATCTTTCCCTCCAGATGAGGTGGTTAGATCAACTTCATTCTGTAGCATGTTCCCAAACCTGTGTCTTGTGTTGAACATGACTGTCCTCTTCTTCTCTTTCAGAATCAACGTCTTCAGGTCCTGCTGACCCTTGGCTAGATTCATGAACATCTCTTGAAATTGGGCATTCTGGGCTTGGAGGGCCTTGATAGCTTGCTCAGTTGAAGGTTCAGTAGACATGATGATCGCTGAAATAAACAGCGAAGAAGATAAGAGACCTATAAAGGGTACCTATTTATGAAGTGCATGGGATGAAATGCGTATGATTTATGATTTCAAAGACAATCGGGATTCAAATTTGTAAACAAGAAAGGAAATACAATTTATTAGATTTAATAATCAAAATTTAAATTGTTCAACAAATTGCCCTTAAGGCGTTACAAGAATGGAAATACTGAAAAACAAAAAATTGGAAAGGAAATCATCAAAGGTCCATCAATGCTCCCATGGTCTCTTCTTATCAGTGCGGACATAGTCGTTGAGAATCCGCTCATTTTATAACTGTCTAGTCAACCTCTGGATCTTTTGCTCTTGCTCGTTGAACTTCTCCCGATAAGAATCCCGTTCTTCCCGCAGTTGCATCCAAGATCTCTTCAGTGCCCCAATGTCAGTGGGCATATAAGGATGGAGAATGGTTGGAAGAACCCCTTCTTCATTAGCAACTTCAAGAGTGACAGGCCGGATGACTTCATATGGCATACCTAGCTTCTGGGCACGTATGCGGACCCATCTGAGATATGGCTCCATTGGCAGAGAAGTCTTTGGACCTAACTCATGTGGATCTGATTGGTGAACTCTGTCCCAAGCCCTGATGAATCTACGACGTTGCTCGTCGCTATCCCCCTAAAAAATCAAAGATGATATGAGGCATTAGCATCTCGTGAGGTCCTTCTCTTCTGGCTCTTCCAAACTGACGGAGAGCTAAGCATGGGTTGTAAGAAATTCCTCCATGGGTTCCTAGCAGGGGAACATTGGGATACTCTCCACAGTGATCAATGATAGTCACCTCATCCATACCTTTGAGAGTCCAGATAATGTCATTATGAGAAAGAGACATCACCCTATAAGCCCAGCCCATTCCTTCTTTGTTCTTTAGCACTGACTTGGGGAGGTGCGAAATAAACCACCTCGACAATAAAGGAGCACAGCACATCAAGGTTCCCCACTTTCGGGCAGTACGAGCATAGAGTTGATGAAGAATGTCACCCAAGAGAGTGGGTACAAGATTCTGAGAGATGAATATCTTTATAGCATTCACATCAACAAAAGTGTCAGGATTCGGAAACAATACCAAGCCATAAATCAAAAGATCCAAAATATCCTCGAACGCCTTAAAGTCTAGGCTATCCCAGAAGTAGTTAGCCTTGCCAACCAAGAACTTAGTCAGAAATCCTTTAGCTCCACTTCTAGTCTCCCAATTAGCCATCACTTCCTCTTTAGTCAAATGAAGGGCTGCAGCAATTTCTTCGGGCCTAAGGGTCTTCTCCCAACCAGTAAATGGAGTCTGCTCCAAAACAGAGATACCGAGCAGCTCAGAGAACTCTTTTAGGTAGGAACCAGTTGGAAGTCCTGGAAAGTGAAACAATGGTACAGTGGATCATAGAATTGGACCAGGACACTCATCATTTGCTCGTCCAATTTGGAGGTGACCAAACTGAGAAGAGAGCCATGCCTCCTGATGAAGGAAGTAGTGTCAGGCATCTTGGCAACCAACTCTTTAAGCAAGGTAGGGACTTGGACAAAGTTGATCCGGATAGTATTATTACGCATGGGCATCATGATGACCTACAAAACAGAGCAAAGATGAAACCGTCTTGTCTTTGAAATAGGTTAGTCCTTATGCAAGATGTATGCAATTCTATGATGTCATGATGTCATGATAGTAAGCACACCATAAGTATCCACAAATAGCAAACATGGTAAAGGCATACAAGTCACACTGAGAGCCCTTAGATTTTAGGATGGCATGGAGCTTAGGTACTACCCTCTTTCAATTCAGTTGGTTAAAACCTGTCCTAAAAATAGTAACCGGGTTCTAGAGGATCTCAATATCACTGACTACCCTCAATCGGTCATAATTCTAGTTTAGCAACCTTTTCTTGCAGCCGGAATCATCGCGAGAGTTTAGTCTCAATGAGTGTAGCATACTGCTACTGTTCTATGGCCAAGTTGGTCAATTTAAGGTTCTAAGGTCAGTTGGTGCTTAATGACCCCTTAGAAGACCCATATTCTCCTCGTTCCAACACAAGGGATATCGGTACAGACTAAAGTGATACACCAACATAGTTACTGCTTCATCTGTATCAGTCTACACCGTACAGATCCCTCACAGTTTATTTCCACTTACCTAAAGGGTATCCCCAGATCTGGGTTGAGATCTATAGAACTCCGATACAAGCCCACAAATGTAAATCATACAAAGCATACAATTGAAAACACAGTGATCTAATCCTAAGGTACACCCCACTTATAATATTCCCCAGCAAAGTCACCAGTTCTGTGATCGGTGGGAATGAGAACTGACTTTTTTTGGAATGCTGGTTCGTGGTTTGGGTTTGTGTTTGCAAGATGTCGCAGTAAGCAAGAGTCGCCACCGTCTTTTATTTTATCCAACAAGGAAAGGACAAAAGCACAGAAAAATTCCCTTTTGAGATATTTCTCGGGTTCGGGAGGTAGATTATAGAAAGGGAAGGTGTTAGCACCCTTTATATCCGTGGTTATCCATGGGCTCTTAGGTACTTGCTCATTGTGTTTTCAAAAGTTTGCTTTTCTTTGTGTTTGTGGGTTTGAAAAGAGTTTTTGTTTTGAAGAGAGTGTAGGTGCGAAAAGTTTTTTTTTGTTTTAAAAGGAGCAAGTACTTAAGAACCATCTACCTACTCGAAAAAGGAATTAAACTGTACAAATGTCCTTTAGACAATGCTATCTCACTATTG
Organism: Vicia faba; assembly: GCA_948472305.1. Lineage (NCBI taxonomy): Eukaryota > Viridiplantae > Streptophyta > Magnoliopsida > Fabales > Fabaceae > Vicia > Vicia faba. The sequence continues at coordinate 1,029,447,459 of OX451738.1, forward strand.
AGGAGTAGGTAGCATCATCGTTGGATTTTTCGGGTCAATTCGATTAAGGGACGTGTGGTCACTAAAGCAATGTTAGGACGCCTTAGCGGTAACCCTAATATCCTAGATCATTTTCCCGAGGCAACCATTTCGAGGCAACTATGATCTTTGGAAGAGAGGGCGACCTCTAAAACTTCCTATACTCAATGACCACGTTCGAGGCAACCAAGTGAGGTGTACCCTAAGAGTGGCATGTGCAAGTGTGTTATTTCGATTAATTTTATCTGTACATGTTATGGGCGAGCTATGTTGATTTTAAGTTCATACATTGGATCTTGTCATGCATTGCCTATTTATCAAACATCTAACATTGTATATTGTGCGGAAATTAAATTTGCGGAAATTAAATCTAAGCTATTACAAGGCGTCGGGTATTTACATCGCCAAAGACAAACCCTTTAATTTAAATTGCAGAAAATAAAAGAAAGCGATAAATAAATAAAGTCCTAATGAAACTGTTGTACCCCAAAATTTGCCCTCCCATATTCTTCAAAATTTGCCAAGTCAAAGCTTCAAACATCTCCCCAAGGGTTGCACAGTTCAAGGGCCTCCTAACAGTCAAAAATTAGGGTTTTGGTTCTGACAAAGTAAATGAAGTTTCCAAGGGTCCAATCAAGTCCCACATGCCTATAAATATGGTCAAGCATCATCATACCAAGTTTCAAGACTTACAGCTCAAAATTGCACAGTCAAATACCCTAATTGCACTGCAGTCAACTGTAGGGGCAAAATGGTCATTTGACAGTCAAAAGTCCAAATTTTTGGTAAACATCTCATTTTGAAGCCACAAACATCATTTGATCAATTCTTGATCATGATTCTCAAAGCTTGGCTCAAAAATCATCAAGATGCAAAAGTTTCCATATTTGGACAGTTGAAAAAGTCAACTGCAACTTGACCAGGGCATAACTTCCACATGGATTATCAGAAAAATTCCATCCAAAGCTCATTTTGAAGAGAAAGACATTTCCTACAACTCCTCTTCACACTTCAAGTCCAAGAAATGCTCTCACAAAAAGTTATCAATTTTAACATTATAGGTCATTTTCAAAAGTCAACAAAAAGGGACTTTAATTCAAAAGCCATAACTTGAGATTGGTAAATAAACATGACATGGGACCAAAGACATTGGTTAGAGGACTCAAATACCTTTCCAAAATGTCCAAGAACATGAGCAAAGCTTAAAAATTGAGCAAGTTATGCCTTGTGGAAGTTGGGCAATTTTTGGATATTTTGAAAAGTCAACATTGCTTCAAATGACCTAAAAATGCTAATGGGCCTCTTTTTCTTCCACAATTCATCATCCAAGGCATGTGCACGACCATTTGGCCCAAAGGGAAGTTTTTATCATTTTTATTTTATTTATTTGGATTTTTAATTATCAATAATTCATTTAATTAAAATAAATAGGTGAAAAATACTAAACCTAATTTTCTAAATCTTTTTGTGCATAGAATAGGCTTAAGATTTTGTGTACAATCAAATATGGAAGGAATTATGGTGATTGGATATGATTGAGACCAAATATGTTTGAAAAAGATTGGAAAAATTATGGCTTGAAAATCAAATATCCTTTTCATCAATTCATGGATTTTCTGATCAAATTCTTTGACCTAATCGTTCACCTATACATACTAATGCAAACCCTACTCCTAAAAAGGTCCAAGCTGCGCAGAAAGACAAAAGAGAACTTTGCAATTTTGATCAAAAAATTCAAAACTGAAATCGTGATTCCAAAGCATTTCAAGGCAAAGTAATCAGTCCATTGCCTTCCTGAGACATCAGGGAAACTTCCTGGATCAAAAGCAGGACCTCTAACGCCCAGAATTGGTGAATAGGACTCACACTTTTTCATATTTTTTTCATAATCGTGTTTTAAGATTTAGGCATTTTCATTGCATTTCTTTGATGGATTCATACTAATTGATGTGTTCTGAAGCTAACCAGATAGTTTAATTGTGTTTTAGTGCACCATACGCGATTCCACCATTGAAGGATATTAGGGTTCTTCAGCTTCTGAATTAGGGGTTTTTGAATATGGTAAAATTAGCACACCATAATGCCATGAATGGATTCAGTGTACTTGGACGAAGACAATAGAACCCTCGCGCTTAATTTATGGGGCCATATGGCCTGTTCGCTATTTCATAAAATTGCATGTTTTGGGGGGGGTTCAAAACCCCCGCTAACCATCTTTTGTTTCAGGGAAAAAAGAACAAAACGGAGAAGATAACTAGGTGGCCACCAGTGATTGGGTTATTCAAATTCTCGCGCGAAAAAAGCACTAGCGTTTGTTTTACCTTATTATGTTTATTGTTTATATAATGTACAAAGAAAAGAAGCAGCACGGATGGCAACGCGTAGTGTTGGTAATCATCAGGACCTAGGTTCGAGCCCCAGGTCCCCACTCTCTTTCAATGTTTTTTCTATAAACATAATCCCATGCAGATTATGCCCTGAGGAACACCATGCGTCCACAATTTCCAGCTTGCCACGCGTATAGAAAGATCAATCCAAGGGACCAGATCTGGTGAATACTATGGACGTGAGTCAACGCCTGGGCACGCTATCCTGGAAAGTCAATAAGGCCAAGGATAAATGGGCCTGAATTACTGACTAAAGCCCTCCAATTTGGGGACAGACCCCCCCTAGGTTTGCAAGCTTTTACATTTTTTCATTCTTTTTATTTATTTCAATTATTGTTTTTTTAATTAATTTAATATTTTCATGAAAAACATAAAAACAATATAAAATCAAAAAATGACAAAAATAAGTTTTTTTATTTAATATTATTTTTTTGTAAATAAAATTCATTAATCAACTTAGTTTTAAATCTAGGATAAATCTTAATATTTTTTAATAAACCTAAAAATTGGTAGAATTAGAGTTTCAAACATTTTTTATCTTTTTCCTTTTTTCATCATATTAACTATTAATTCTTGATTAGTTATTTTTATAAATCAAAATTCCATGTAATCAATTAGGTTAATTTAGGTTTAAACTTTAATACTTTTTCTTAACAAATAAAAATTAGAATTAGGGTTAATTTCTCAATTTAATTCAATTTCATTAAATTCTCATAAATACAAAAATACCAAAAATAATTCCCTTTCATTTTAATTCTCATTAATTTAATCATTTAATTTAATTTCGTTAAAAGGGTCCAACGCCCTCGTTTCTAATTTTAATTCAATTCGTGTATTTATTTCTTTTTTCTTTTAATTATTTATGTACCTCTCCCAAAGCCGTGTAAATTTAATCTTTCGCACTTTACTTTATTACGTTCTTTATTTTCTGTCAAATCGGGTTCTGGAAATTTTGGCGATGTGGACCCGCGCCTTTTGTAATAGTCTAGAACTTTACCTTTTCCGCACTTCTTAACTATTAAATAAATGCATGCAAGAATGAATGTCCAAATAAAAATAAACGCATAGATCACCATAACATGACAAGACAAACATAAATTGAACATGACACACAAATCACACACCATCCCTAGGGTACGCCTCACTGTTGCCTTGCCTCGAAAGGTGATCGTCGAGTAGAGGATGTCTTAGTAAGTCCTCATGATCCGGGAACCTGGCATGAGGGTAGCTTCTAAGGTGTCTTCCCATTGCTCTGGTGATCACCATGTCCCGAACCTTCGAATTGACCCGAACACCTCCAACGGTGGTGCTACCTACCTCTCAATGGTGGGATGGCACTACTTTAAAGGACATTTACACAGACGAATTCCTTAAGGTAGGTAGACGACTCTAGATGCTTGCTCTAAATTTCAAAACAAATCAAACATACTTTTCACACCGACACCTTTTCAAAAAGCTTTCGAAAGCAATTTTTCAAACACTCTTGAGGACCGATACAAGAGTCGAACTGGAATTTTCAAAGAAACTTTTTAAAACCCACCCACAGTTGAAAAGTAAACAAACCATTTTTGAAAACACAAATGAGCAAGTATCTAAGAGCCCATGGATAACCATGGATAGAAAGGGTGCTAACACCTTCCCTTTTTATAATCTACCTCCCGAACCGAGAGCAATCTCTTTAAGGAATTTTTCTGTGCTTTTGTCCTTTCCATTTGGAGAAAATAAAAGACGGTGGCGACTCTTGCTTCCGCGACATTTCGCGAACCAGCGTTAAACAGTCAGTTCCAGATCCACCAATCACAGAACTGGCGACTCTGCTGGGGATAAACTTAAAGTGAGGTGTACCTTAGGGTTAGTTCATAACTGTGTTTTCAATTGTATTGACTTTTCTGCTTTAAATTTGTGGGTTGTATGGGAGTTACATAGATCCTAACCCGGATCTGGGGATACCCTGTTTAGGTAGCATAAGCTGTGAGGGACCTGTCCGGCGTATACCGACATGGGTGAAGCAGTGGCTACGTTGGTGTGGCGCCTTGGTCTGTACCGATATCCCTCGTGTTGAAACGGGGAGAATATGGGTCTTCCAAGGAGTCATTAAGCACCAACAGACCTTAGAACCTTAAATGACCCAACTTGGCCATTAGAACAGTAGCAGTATGCTACGCCCATTGAGGCAAAACTCTCGTGATGGTTCTGGCCGCAAGAAAAGATTGCGATGCTGGAGTTATGACCGATTGAGGGTAGTCAGTGATATTGGGATCCTCTAGAACCCGGTTACTTCTGATAAGACAGGTCTTAACCAACAAACTGAAAGAGGGTAATACCTAGACCCCATGCTGGCCTAAACTTTAAGGGTTTCTCTTGTGTGACTTGTGTGCCTTCGTACTTGACTATTTGTATGCTTATTGTCTGACACTTGAACTACTTGCAGGTTTTGTTTATAGTCCTTAATTAGGACTCATAACAAGGTTTACCGAGTTTCTTGCAGGTGTTGTTTTAGTCCTTAATTGGGACTCATGACAGTTTTTACTTGAGTTTCTTGCAGGTTTTGGTTTGCAGTCCTTAATTGGGACTCATAACAGGGTTACTTACATTACCCCATGCATAGCATAACATCATACCATTGCATACATCCTAACCCATTTCAAGGATCTCAAGGGGCTTGTGATGCAGGTCATGGTGAATCAACTATCCCAGCAAGGGGCAAAGAGGATTTATTTTCCTCTAGCCAAGGTTGTCAGGGGCTATGACCCACTTGATATGGTGAGCTTCGACTCCTGGGGAAGGTTCCCCTAACCAAGGGTGTTTGGAAACCAAAACTAGACATGATGACTAAAGTCAGGGGATATGACCCACTTGATATGGTGAGCCTCTGACCCTTGGAAGAAAGACTCTCAACAAATATGAAGTTCTTTCAATCAAGCTACCGGATCCAAATGCTAACAAATTTTCTTGTTTACCCCGCGAGGTCCTTGAAAACATTACATGCATGTCATAATCATCATTGCATAACAGGTATCCTTGTTGCAGGTCACTTACCTTTCTCGCTGTTTATTTCAGCAATGGCTTCACAACAAGATAACCAGGATCTTCCCGCTCAAGAGAATCAGTTCAAGGAAATTTTCCTAGGCCTATCCAAGGGGCAGGAAGAGTTGAGGACACTCCTCATGGGGAATCTGATCAGAAAGAGTCCTGAAGATGACAAGGACGAACAGCTGAAACGTCTACAAGCTGTGGTAGACACATTGAAAACCCATATGCTGGGGCAAAGGGCCCTCATTCAAGGTTTAGCTCAGGAGCAAGGAGAGCTGAGAGCCATGATCAGTCAGCTTCCTCAAGGCATGAAGCAACCAGCCCAAATCAGGGACCAGGTCATGGAACAACTTCCAAGAAGGCAAAGGTCGGGTCCAATGAATAGACCTCTCCGAGTTGCTACTACTTCTCAGGGCCAACAACGACCTCGCCAAGAACAGCGGGTTGATCAGAACAGGTCGGACGAGCCTAAGAGACAATTCACCTACATCAACATGTCATGGTCACGAGCTTTGCAGCACATGTTAAGGATGAACCTGATTGCGGTGATCAACCCTCCTGCAAATCCAAAGACTTCCTCTCCAAACTACAACCCAGAAGCAAGGTGCGCTAACCATTCTGGTAGCCCGGGGCACGATACTGAGGACTGTTGGGCACTAAAATACAAGATTCAGAATATGATCGATACTAAAGAGATCGAGTTCGAGCCCGCCGAGACTCCCAATGTGATCATTGCTCCCTTGCTAAAACATGGCTAGGATTGAGAAATTTTTGTTCATTAGAATCTTTCAAGTTGTAATTTTCTTTTGATTGTTCAAACATTCCATTCATATCAAACGTTGTTATTTCATTAATGCATCGCATATGTCTGTTCTGAAACAATATATTCGTATTCACTATATGCAAATTATTTTCATATTTTTTCTGATGATCAACTCTTAATTAATAATTCTAAGCCTCTTGAGGGAGGATGACGAAAACGATACCACGATCTTTACAATATGCTTTTGAACAGACCCCGCTGATGAGGTACAGGCATTGTTTTAATTCCTAAACACCGGAGTTATAAGGAAGATAATCCCTCGTCAACCCCTCTGAGCCAAAGAAGTAGGAGCTTTTCTTTTCGAAAATTAAAACCCTTTATCATAACCTGGGGCAGGGTAGTCTCTCAGTTGATCCAAGTGCATAACGAATGGCACCAAAGAGGTCCTTACAAAACAAAAGACAGTGATGGTTCTGAACAATCATACAGATAGGCAGTCATTATATCTCAAAAAAATAAAAAGCCCATTAAGTCAAAACCCATGAAGAAGACTTAGAAAACTGGGGCATCCCGCTGACTGTAATTCCAAAAAAGGGAACAATTCAGGCAAAAAGAAAGGGATAACAAAAAAAAAATCAAAAAAAAGAAAGAGGTCATACAAACCCTCAACAAAAACAAAAATGACTGCCTATTCAGAATCAATCATCAATATCTGAATCATCACCGGAAAATCAGAGCAAAGACTCAAACAAGGTCTAACGTATGATCAACTGAGTTTAGGTTTGGAGAACATCACGAAGAGCGGGTGGGTACAAATAATTTGAGCCTTTATCCTTTGTTTCTTAAACTGTGAACCAAGCCACGTTATAACCCTTAAAAGTCCTAGCTGAAGCATGGGTTAGTTCGAAAGCATACTGTTACGAGAGGTATCTTGACTCCTTAAGGCCTACGGTAAATACGGAGTTGACATCACGTTTACAAACATTCATTTGTTTTATGGAAAAAGAATGCACTTCAAAACAGACATAGGCTTTGCATTTTTAACATAACTTTGTTTGCATATGACTTTTTGTTTGAACAGCATAGAAATTCGCACGACGAATGCCTAATGAACAGAAGTATTTCCAATCAAGGGGCATGACATGACCATGGTCCATCATCTGGGGCAGTCCAATCAAGATTCAAAGAATCTCTCAAAGGCCAAATAGCCTAGGGCAAATCTCCGCCTGAGTCACTTGGGGCACTCCAGCAACGAATCTTGCCTAATCAAACACTTTCTGGTGGCATGACAAAGCACTTCTAACAGGGGCAACTCCCTACGTTCTGAAAGCATGGACATAGTCGGAAAAAAATACTACGCAAAATCAAAGACCCGCTAGGTTGACATACCTAGGCAAAAAATTAGGGCTTCCCGGTGAACCAAAAGGGTTCGGGCAAAAATAAGGGCTAAAATGAAAAAAATCTGTACACCCGGCAAGTCGAAAACCTGCAAAGGCGGCTTGGGCAAAAATGGGTATCCCGATGGACCGAAAACCTGAAAGGGCGGTCCAGGCAAAAGTTAGGGATCAAAGCGTACGACTATGTCATCTTGTCACCTGCCTACCAGAAGTAGGTATGTCCATCAGTAAGCTATCATCACCTCCCAGGTCTTCCTCTCCCACCTCAGGAACAGGGGCAATAATGAGTTGTCCAAATGATCTAATTGCTTGGTCCACCAAGGTATCAAGATAGGTTCGGCTGAAGAACATAACCAGATATCTTAATTCCCCAGAGAGTGAGCCAGCAACTCAGTACACTCTCCCCAAGCAAAGCTATTATCAACCTTAAGGAAGTTGGGTATCCTCCAACAGATCTCAACATTCCCCAGCAGTACATGTATTCTTAACAGGCATCCCCGACAGTCTTGATCTAAAGATTGTTCCCCGGCGGTATACCAAACATTCAAATGGAGCTACTTCCCGGTACGGTTCAAACTTCCGCAGGAGAGTCCAATCCATTTTCCCCAAGAAAGTTGGAATCCATCTCCCCAAGTAGTAAGCTTATCCCCAGTAGATTCTGGAAGCTTATCCTCGCAGAACACGAACGCGTCCCCCGGCTTTATTCAAAGAGTTATTTCCTTACCAGGATATAACTGGGTTATCCTCAGCCAAAAGCCATGGAAAGGGCATCCCCGACGAAGTCTTCTTATCCCCAGCGAAGTCTATCAGCACTTCCAACACAACAAGGGTATCCCCAGCAAGTTATTATCAACATTCCAGCAAAGTACCTCTCTCCCCACAGAGTATTGCTTCCCAGCAAGATCGTTAGAGTACTTTTCTCCCCGCAGAGTAATCCATTTGCCAAGTATATTCCCCAACAGAGTTATCTCCTCCTACTGGTATTCTTGCAACTATCATCCCCAGCGGAAGCAAAGATCTACTTGCCAACATCAGCCCAGGAGTGACTTCCTGGCACCCGTCAAGGATTTATTTTCCTAAGACGAAAAAATACATACATAAACATCGCGCTTCCCTACATCATAGCATGCATATACGCATCATATCTTACAAATCTCATTTATGTTGAGAACATCATTGCTTGATCCATATCACGCATTGCATATGACTGACCTTTACCTTTCAGGAAATATTCAGTTAAGTTCTCAATCATATTTCAAGACCTAGACCGGTTCAGTTAAATCGACTCTAAAGATTTCTCTGTTTCTTATCCAGTCAAAGGCCTTCTCTGGTTCAGTCAGATCGACCCTAAGATCTCCCTGTTTCTTATCCAGTCAAAGGCCTTCTCTAGTCCAGCTAAATCGACCCCAAACAGATTTTCCTGATAAAGACTTAGTAGAAGATACCCAAGATTCTCTCAATGATTGCTATTGAGGTTGTAGTCACCTTTGGTTCTCTCCCCGATACTGCGGAGGTAGTAATCATCCCAAGATTCGCTCAACGATTGCTGTTGAAGTTGAAGTCGTCCAAGATTCTCTCAATGATTGCTATTGAGGTTGTAGTCGCCTATGGTTCTCTCCCCGATACTGCGGAGGTGGTAATCCCAAGATTCGCTCAACGATTGCTGTTGAAGTTGAAGTTATCCAAGATTCTCTCAATGATTGCTATTGAGGTTGTAGTCGCCTATGGTTCTCTCCCCGATACTGCGGTGGTGGTAATCCCAAGATTCGCTCAACGATTGCTGTTGAAGTTGAAGTTATCCAAGATTCTCTCAATGATTGCTATTGAGGTTGTAGTCGCCTATGGTTCTCTCCCCGATACTGCGGAGGTGGTAATCCCAAGATTCGCTCAACGATTGCTGTTGAAGTTGAAGTTATCCAAGATTCTCTCAATGATTGCTATTGTGGTTGTAGTCGCCTATGGTTCTCTCCCCGATACTGCGGAGGTGGTAATCCCAATATTCGCTCAACGATTGCTGTTGAAGTTGAAGTTATCCAAGATTCTCTCAACGATTGCTATTGAGGTTGTAGTCGCCTATGGTTCTCTCCCCGATACTGCGGAGGTGGTAATCCCAAGATTCGCTCAACAATTGCTGTTGAAGTTGAAGTTATCCAAGATTCTCTCAATGATTGCTATTGAGGTTGTAGTCGCCTATGGTTCTCTCCCCGATACTGCGGAGGTGGTAATCCCAAGATTCGCTCAACGATTGCTGTTGAAGTTGAAGTTATCCAAGATTCTCTCAATGATTGTTATTGAGGTTGTAGTCGCCTATGGTTCTCTCCCCGATCCTGCGGAGGTAGTAATCATCCCAAGTTTCGCTCAACGATTGCTGTTGAAGTTGAAGTTATCCAATATTCTCTCAATGATTGCTATTGAGGTTGTAGTCGCCTATGGATCTCTCCCCGATACTGCGGAGGTAGTAATCATCCCGAGATTTTCTCAACGATTGCTGTTGAGGTTAAAGTCATCCAAGGTTCTCTCACCGTTCCTGTTGAGGTAGTGACCATCCCTGGTTCATTCATCACCATTTGAAGCTCCAAATCCAGCTCCTGTAACCAGTCAGGACACATCTACACAAAGAATTTGAAGACCAGCTCCCGTAACAGGTCAGGTAATCATTTTTCTTTTTTGCAGGTATGCAAGTTCTCGCTAAGGAAGCTCTTACGCGATCAACATCCAGATGGCATCTATAAGCCCATCCACCTTCTATCATCTCTTAGCATGGCATCTATAAGCCCATCATCCTATCCATCAATCTCCAAATGGCATCTATAAGCCCATTCCACCATCACACTGCTACTATGTGAGCGCAAATTTCTGGGCACTCTAGTGTTCAATCATCTTCCACCTTCGGATTACGAAAGGCACGTCAGCCAATCTGCATCCTCAGGTCTAAGAATATTGAACAGGGGCAACTGTTGTACCCCAAAATTTGCCCTCCCATATTCTTCAAAATTTGCCAAGTCAAAGCTTCAAACATCTCCCCAAGGGTTGCACAGTTCAAGGGCCTCTTAACAGTCAAAAATTAGGGTTTTGGTTCTGACAAAGTAAATGAAGTTTCCAAGGGTCCAATCAAGTCCCACATGCCTATAAATATGGTCAAGCATCATCATACCAAGTTTCAAGACTTACAGCTCAAAATTGCACAGTCAAATACCCTAATTGCACTGCAGTCAACTGTAGGGGCAAAATGGTCATTTGACAGTCAAAAGTCCAAATTTTTGGTAAAAATCTCATTTTGAAGCCACAAACATCATTTGATCAATGCTTGATCATGATTCTCAAAGCTTGGCTCAAAAATCATCAAGATGCAAAAGTTTCCATATTTGGACAGTTGAAAAAGTCAACTGCAACTTGACCAGGGCATAACTTCCACATGGATTATCAGAAAAATTCCATCCAAATCTCATTTTGAAGAGAAAGACATTTCCTACAACTCCTCTTCACACTTCAAGTCCAAGAAATGCTCTCACAAAAAGTTATCAATTTCAACATTATAGGTCATTTTCAAAAGTCAACAAAAAGGGACTTTAAGTCAAAGGCCATAACTTGAGATTGGTAAATCAAAATGACATGGGACCAAAGACATTGGTTAGAGGACTCAAAGACCTTTCCAAAATGTCCAAGAACATGAGCAAAGCTTAAAAATTGAGCAAGTTATGCCTTGTGGAAGTTGGTCAATTTTTGGATATTTTGAAAAGTCAACATTGCTTCAAATGACCTAAAAATGCTAATGGGCCTCTTTTTCTTCCACAATTCATCATCTAAGGCATGTGCACGACCATTTGGCCCAAAGGGAAGTTTTTATCATTTTTATTTTATTTATTTGGATTTTTAATTATCAATAATTCATTTAATTAAAATAAATAGGTGAAAAATACTAAACCTAATTTTCTAAATCTTTTTGTGCATAGAATAGGCTTAAGATTTTGTGTACAATCAAATATGGAAGGAATTATGGTGATTGGATATGATTGAGACCAAATATGTTTGAAAAAGATTGGAAAAATTATGGCTTGAAAATCAAATATCCTTTTCATCAATTCATGGATTTTCTGATCAAATTCTTTGACCTAATCGTTCACCTATACATACTAATGCAAACCCTACTCCTAAAAAGGTCCAAGCTGCGCAGAAAGACAAAAGAGAACTTTGCAATTTTGATCAAAAATTCAAAACTGAAATCGTGATTCCAAAGCATTTCAAGGCAAAGTAATCAGTCCATTGCCTTCCTGAGACATCAGGGAAACTTCCTGGATCAAAAGCAGGACCTCTAACGCCCAGAATTGGTGAATAGGATTCACACTTTTTCATATTTTTTTCATAATCGTGTTTTAAGATTTAGGCATTTTCATTGCATTTCTTTGATGGATTCATACTAATTGATGTGTTCTGAAGCTAACCAGATAGTTTAATTGTGTTTTAGTGCACCATACGCGATTCCACCATTGAAGGATATTAGGGTTCTTCAGCTTCTGAATTAGGGGTTTTTGAATATGGTAAAATTAGCACACCATAATGCCATGAATGGATTCAGTGTACTTGGACGAAGACAATAGAACCCTCGCGCTTAATTTATGGGGCCATATGGCCTGTTCGCTATTTCATAAAATTGCATGTTTTGGGGGGGTTCAAAACCCCCGCTAACCATCTTTTGTTTCAGGGAAAAAAGAACAAAACGGAGAAGATAACTAGGTGGCCACCAGTGATTGGGTTATTCAAATTCTCGCGCGAAAAAAGCACTAGCGTTTGTTTTACCTTATTATGTTTATTGTTTATATAATGTACAAAGAAAAGAAGCAGCACGGATGGCAACGCGTAGTGTTGGTAATCATCAGGACCTAGGTTCGAGCCCCAGGTCCCCACTCTCTTTCAATGTTTTTTCTATAAACATAATCCCATGCAGATTATGCCCTGAGGAACACCATGCGTCCACAATTTCCAGCTTGCCACGCGTATAGAAAGATCAATCCAAGGGACCAGATCTGGTGAATACTATGGACGTGAGTCAACGCCTGGGCACGCTATCCTGGAAAGTCAATAAGGCCAAGGATAAATGGGCCTGAATTACTGACTAAAGCACTCCAATTTGGGGACAGACCCCCCCTAGGTTTGCAAGCTTTTACATTTTTTCATTCTTTTTATTTATTTCAATTATTGTTTTTTTAATTAATTTAATATTTTCATGAAAAACATAAAAACAATATAAAATCAAAAAATGACAAAAATAAGTTTTTTATTTAATATTATTTTTTTGTAAATAAAATTCATTAATCAACTTAGTTTTAAATCTAGGATAAATCTTAATATTTTTTAATAAACCTAAAAATTGGTAGAATTAGAGTTTCAAACATTTTTTATCTTTTTCCTTTTTTCATCATATTAACTATTAATTCTTGATTAGTTATTTTTATAAATCAAAATTCCATGTAATCAATTAGGTTAATTTAGATTTAAACTTTAATACTTTTTCTTAACAAATAAAAATTAGAATTAGGGTTAATTTCTCAATTTAATTCAATTTCATTAAATTCTCATAAATACAAAAATACCAAAAATAATTCCCTTTCATTTTAATTCTCATTAATTTAATCATTTAATTTAATTTCGTTAAAAGGGTCCAACGCCCTCGTTTCTAATTTTAATTCAATTCGTGTATTTATTTCTTTTTTCTTTTAACTATTTATGTACCTCTCCCAAAGCCGTGTAAATTTAATCTTTCGCACTTTACTTTATTACGTTCTTTATTTTCTGTCAAATCGGGTTCTGGAAATTTTGGCGATGTGGACCCGCGCCTTTTGTAATAGTCTAGAACTTTACCTTTTCCGCACTTCTTAACTATTAAATAAATGCATGCAAGAATGAATGTCCAAATAAAAATAAACGCATAGATCACCATAACATGACAAGACAAACATAAATTGAACATGACACACAAATCACACACCACCCCTAGGGTACGCCTCACTGTTGCCTTGCCTCTAAAGGTGATCATCGAGTAGAGGATGTCTTAGTAAGTCCTCATGATCCGGGAACCTGGCATGAGGGTAGCTTCTAAGGTGTCTTCCCATTGCTCTGGTGATCACCATGTCCCGAACCTTCGAATTGACCCGAACACCTCCAACGGTGGTGCTACCTACCTCTCAATGGTGGGATGGCACTACTTTAAAGGACATTTACACAGACGAATTCCTTAAGGTAGGTAGACGACTCTAGATGCTTGCTCTAAATTTCAAAACAAATCAAACATACTTTTCACACCGACACCTTTTCAAAAAGCTTTCGAAAGCAATTTTTCAAACACTCTTGAGGACCGATACAAGAGTCGAACTGGAATTTTCAAAGAAACTTTTTAAAACCCACCCACAGTTGAAAAGCAAACAAACCATTTTTGAAAACACAAATGAGCAAGTATCTAAGAGCCCATGGATAACCATGGATAGAAAGGGTTCTAACACCTTCCCTTTTTATAATCTACCTCCCGAACCGAGAGCAATCTCTTTAAGGAATTTTTCTGTGCTTTTGTCCTTTCCATTTGGAGAAAATAAAAGACGGTGGCGACTCTTGCTTCCACGACATTTCGCGAACCAGCGTTAAACAGTCAGTTCCAGATCCACCGATCACAGAAACTTTTACATACTGGAAGCAATTACAAATATTGGAAATAAACAGATCGCATGCGAAAAATTAAGACGGCGCATTTTTAGGGTTTTGACCCTTTTTTATTTAAAGAAAAGATTTTTGTTATTTTTGAATTAAATGGAAATTAGATCTAGGTTAATAATTAAATTAATTAATTAATGAAAATATTTTTAGATTTTTTTTTATATTTAAGGAAATAAAATAAAATGATTAAAATTATTAAAAACCTAATATTCTAAATTGATTTTAATTTATTGCAGAAATGTTAAATGTTACACCTATATAAAACTAAATAAATTATGTTAATATTTATTTACAAAAAATAAAATAATGAAATTAGTTTTAATAAATAAAAATATTATATTTTTTTGTTTTCTGATTTTATTAGGCAAAATAAATTGGTTAGTATAATAATAATAATTAATAAAAACAATTAAATAAAAAAAGTGAGATATGAAAAGAAATAACCAAATATGGGGGTGTTGGGTCTGATTGAGTGTGAAATCAGCAATTTCCAGGCCCAAACGCATTGGCCTTTGTTGACTTCTGTTGATTCCATATGCGCTTGTTGACTTGGATGCACGATGAGCCTTCAATCCTGGCCTTTGGATTTGGCCTGAAGGCCATCTGGTATTTGAGATTAGAAGGAACATGATGGTCCACGCTTGTTGAAACCATACGCGATTGCCTGAAGAAAAATAAGACAAATATATTGGAGGACCTGGGATTCGAACCCAGGTCCCGTTTCTTTGCAACAACACGCTTGCCATCTGAGCCAATGTGCTTCTTTGTTAGTGGAATTAGTAGTGGACATAATATATGAAAACAATCAATTATGCTGGAATTAAAAAAAATGCGCTAAACATTTGAACAAGCCAATGAAGAAGAGACACGTCTTCGTCTTCTTCAACAAAGACTGTAATTTTTCCTGCGGATTTTATTCCGCATCAAGATCCGTGGCATCATCCTATAATGCGTTCTAGGTCATGGAAACGAGTTCTAAGAACGTCATCACGATCGTCTCCTTCCACTGATTCCATTCATGCCCATGATTTGTTCTAATTTTCCCTGAAATCAAAACGCCTAAAGACAAAGAACCAAAACCCTAGCTTCGGGCATGGCTGTACAGGCTATAAAAATGCAATTCAATTATGCCAAAAGTTTCAGAATGCAACGAAAAGTATGAATATACAAATATTTAGGCAAAAAGATGCAAGAATCCAAGGTTGTGAAATCATGCACAAGGCTATGTTCTTGAGTACTTACAGCGCGTTTCAGGCGATGAGAGGGCTTGGTTCTTATTGCTATAGCTTCAGGGGATTGCAAGCAAGAACACCATGTTGCGATTTTGGATTAAAATAAGCCCTAAGTGTGATTTCAGTTTCCACTTTTTCAAGCTTTTTTTCAAAGTTTGTTTGGCCGTTTCTTGCAGTTTTAGGTCGTATTCTTGATGTGTATGGCTTGTACAAGTAATAAGGAGTGCATTAGGTTAAACTTTGGGCCTCCAATCCTTGTGCATTGATGATTCCAAGATATGATTTTGCCACCATTAACAAAGCTTCTATATTTGTATCAAATCTGATATTTTGTGCATAATAAAGCTTGATTCGAATTTCATTATGTGAATCATGATAATTGAAAGCTGTAATGATCACAAAGATCTCATTCCATCAATTTTTAGATTTTATTTGAATTAATATTGATTTAAAATGAATTAAATCAACAAAAATTAAATAAAATAGAAAAATAAATGATTGGTATTGAAATTGAAGATAGGATACGTGTGTGGTGTGACAAGACCAAATCAAGTGGAAAAAAGTGGGCCCTTTTGTCAAAAATTGGAGTTTTGAGGATAGTTGACTTTTGGCAATTTTGGAAAAATGCCCAACTTCAACAATGCATAACTTCTTCAATTTTGAACTTTTGGAGGTTTGTTTGGACTTTTTAAAAACCTTGAGATGTCCTCTAAGCAACCTTTGTGGTCTCATCTCATTTTGATATTCCATGATCAAGTTATAAGCTTTGGAAAAAAAGGTGTTTTTGTTGACTTTCAAAAATGACCTATAATGTCCAAATTTGTAACTTCTTGTGAGTGCATTTCTTGATCTTTAGGTGTGAATATGGATTGTAGGAAATTGAATCCTCTTCAAAATTAGCTTTGGATGGCTCATTTCTCATAAAGTATGAGAAAGTTATGCTTGGTCAAAGTTGAGTTGACTTTTCCTACAAAACCCTAATTTAACAACTTTTGAATCTTGATGAATCTTGAACAATCCTTGATGAATCATGATCAAACCTTGATCAAATGATGAATTATCCTTCAAAATGAGAATGTGGGCAAAAAATATTGAGGTTTGACTGTCCATAGGTCACAGTTGACTTTTGCCCTAGCATAGTCGATTTTTGGACTTCTTGAGCAATTGACTGACCAAACTTTCTCTGCAAGGCTTGAAATTTGACATGGATGAACTTGAGAACATATTAGGACAATTGGGAGAACTTGAGGCCATTTGTATTCAAGGACCTTGATGCAACACAAAACCCTAATTTTGAATTGACTGCCTTAGGAGGTGATTTGACTGTCCAACTCTTGAACCATTTTGAACAACTTGGAGATGATTCTTGACATGTCTTGAGAAATATGGGAGGGAAAATTTTGGGGTACAACAGTTGCCCCTGTTCAATCTTCTTAAACCTGAGGATATAGATTGGCGTTTGGGCCTTTCGTGATCCGTAGGTGGAAGATGATTGAACACTAGAGTGCCCAGAAATTTGCACTCGCATGAAGTAGTATTTGTATTGTGATGTCGAGAATGGGCTTACAGATGCCATTTGGAGATTTATGATGGGAGATGGACTTAAAGATGCCATCCTAAGGAGTGTCGATCGCGTAAGAGATTCCTTAGCGAGAGCTTGTATACTTGTTGTTGAGGGAGATTCCGCTGGGGAATGTTGTTCTTTGTCTTAGGAGAAATAGAACTTTAGGAGCTTCGGTCGTCCGTTATTCTACTGGGGAATCATCTCTGTTGAATTGGTGAGAGTGAACTACTATTTGGTCGCAACCCAGGCTTCATAGTGATAAGACCGACTGCTATCTGGTCGTAATCCAGGCTTTGCAGTGACTTACTGGGGAGATGAGATTAAACTTGATATCCGGTCGTAATCCAGGCTTTTGCAATTTCTCACTTCTTATCAGGTCGAAATCCAGGCTTCAGAACAAATCAAGTGGTTATCCGGTCGCATTCGGGCTTCAACTTGAATTTAAGGCACACTAATATCCGGCCGACTCCGGGCTTCTTAGTAACTGTCCATGTAAACTGCTATTTGGTCAGAATCCAAGCTTCACAGTGTCTTGTACCGTTATCTGGTCGTAATCCAGGCTTCACGTTGATAAGGCCGACTGCTATCTGGTCGTAATCTAATCTTCACAATACCTCACTTCTTATCTGGTCAAAATCCAGGCTTCAGAACAGATCAAGTGGTTATCCAGTCGCATCCGGGCTTCCCTTTGACTGTTGGGTTTACTAGTATCCGGTCGAATCCGGGCTTCATAGTAACTGGCTGGGTAAACTGTTATCTGGTCGTAACCCAAGCTTCAAAGTGTCCCTTAACGCTATCTGGTCGTAATCCAGGCTTCACGATGTATCATACCATTATCTGGTCGAAATCCAGGCTTCGTAGTACTCTTGGTTGCTATCTGGTTGTAATCCAGTCTTCACAACATCTTCTACCATTACCTGGTCGTAATCCAGGCTTCATGGTCTTGTATTGCTTTCTAGTCGTAATCCAGGCTTCACCATAACTTCCTGAGCTATTATCTGGTCGTGATCCGGGCTTTATGGCTTGTGTTTATGATATACCATTATCTGGTCGAATCCAGGATGGTGCTTACTGAGCTGCTATCCGGTCGTAATCCGGGCTTCATGACTCACTGGGGAATAAACTATTATCCGATCGTTCTCCGGGCTTCATAGCTTGATTTTGAGAGATATCACTATCTGGTCGTAATCTAGGCTTCGCGGTAGTCTGATATTGTTATCCGATTGTAATCCAGGCTTCACAATATGCTGTAGAAATCAAGATACTATCCGGTCGTACTCGTGCTTCATAACATGAATTTTGATTGTATCTTTCCTGAAAGGTAAAGGTTAGCTGTATGTAATGCATGATATTTATCCGGCAACGATGTTCTCAAAATAAATGAGATTGTATGGTATTATGCGTATATGCATGTGTGGACATGTAATGTTCTAGCTGGGGAAAATAAATCCTGGAGCTGCTGGAGAATAAAGTTGAATGCTTCGCTTCCGTTGGGGATGATGAATGAAGGTGATAAACTTGCAGGAGAGGATAACTCTGTTGGGGAATAAACTGATGAGGAGATTATTCTGAGGGGAATTACTCCGTGGGGAAGAGATGCTCTATTGAGGATTTTAACGATAAACTCCGTTGGGGGTTCCGTTGATAAGCTCTGTTGGGGATTTTAATGATGAACTCCATTGGGGATAGATTACCGTTGCTGGTGATATTAGATCTGTTAAGGATTGAACTCCTGTTTGGGGAAATAAAGGACTTCGCTGAGGATGATTTTTCCGTTGCTGGGGGATATCTTTATACTCCGTTGAAGAATATTAAGACCTTCTGGGGATACCAAACCTTTTTAGCGCTTGATGGTGGATTAACTCTGCTTGAGGAGAGTATTGCTGATTCGTTCATGATTTCCAATTTCAGCTGAGAGAGCTATTATCACTGTCTTACCCTGCGGGGAGTGGAGGTATCTTAGCCATATCCTTCAGCTGAATCTATCTTGGTACCTGGTGGACAGAGCAACTTGTACAGTTCGGGCAATTCTTATTTGCCCCTGTTTCTATTATTACCAGTAATTCATCTTTTGTTTCGCATGTAAATATTTATGATCAGCAATTAATGACAAATGCATATATCAAAAATGAACATTGGACGTTCTTTGCAAAACAAAACGGATAAAGGAAAAACAGCTTGAAATTTCTGGAAATGAATTTGTATTGATTTTGAAGTTTGGCCTGAAAATAGGCGTTTTTGTACAAGAGGCTGACGTCCTAGTAAGAGAACGCCGCCGAACAAACAAAATTTATACAATTTGTGAAAAGGAAACCAAAACAGCTATGTGAATGATCCCACTGGGTTCCAACTCTGTTATTTCCTTTATGTCCTCAAGCATCTCATCACTTTGCTGCTTGGTTGAAGGTGAATCAGATTGATTAGTGTCGTCCGAGCTTGATAGTCGATACCGAAGTCTGGATGCCAGGTGATCCAATGAGACAGAGTGTTACACTTTGATCCCTAACTTTTGCCTGGACTGCCCTTTCGGGTTTTCAGTCCATCGGGATACCCATTTTTGCCCAAGCCGCCTTTTCAGGTTTTCGACTTGCCGGGTGTACAGATTTTTTCATTTTCATCCCTTATTTTTGCCCGAACCCTTTTGGTTCACCGGGAAGCCCTTATTTTTTCCTAGACCAGTCAACCTAGCGGGTCTTTGATTTATGCGTAGTATCTTTTCACTATGTCTGCATTGACGGGGTGAGGAAGGTCGTCACCATCCATGGTGGTTAGAATCAGAGCTCCTCCTGAGAAAATGTTCTTAACCATAAATGGCCCTTCGTAAGTAGGGGTCCATTTGCCCCTGGGATCACCTTGAGGTAAGATAATGTGCTTGATTACCAGGTCCCCAACTTGATACTCTTGTCGTCTAACTTTCTTGTTAAATGCCTTGATCATCCATTTTTGATACGTCTGACCATGACAAATAGTAGTAAGTCTTTTTTCGTCAATTAGGTTCAGTTGATCAAGCCGGGTCTGAATCCAGTCATCTTTACTCAAACCTGCATCTTTCATGATCCAGAGAGAGGGTATCTGAACTTCAATGGGCAAGACTTCCTCCATGCCATAAACCAAGGAATAGGGTGTTGCCCCTGTTGACGTCCCTGCTGAGGTACGGTATCCATGAAGAGCAAATGGTAACATCTCATGCCAGTCTTTGTATGTCACTATCATCTTTTGCACAATCTTCTTAATGTTCTTATTTGCAGCTTCGACAACCCCATTCATCTTCGGCCGGTAGGGAGAAGAGTTATGATGTTGTATCTTGAATTGCTCGCAGAGCTCAATGATCATCTTGTTATTAAGATTGGTACCGTTGTCCGTAATGATCCTCTCCGATACACCGTATCGACAGATCAGATTATGCCGAATGAACCGTGCCACGACGTTCTTGGTTACGGTAGCAAAGGAAGCTGCTTCAACCCACTTCATAAAGTAATCAATAGCTACCAGGATGAAACGATGCTCGTTGGATGCCGTAGGTATGATCTCGCCGATCATATTAATGCCCCACATTACAAAAGGCCAAGGTGCTGTCAAAACATTCAGAGGAACTGGAGGTACGTGCACCTTATCAGCATAGACCTAGCACTTGTGACATGTCCGAGAATGCTGATAACAGTCGGCTTCCATTGTGGACCAGTAATATCCTTCCCGGAGGATTTTCTTTGCCATGGTATGTCCACTGGAATGAGTTCCTAAGGTACCTTCATGCAACTCTGCCATGATCCTTTCCGCTTCAATCTTATCCATACAACGCAGCAAGGTTGAATCATGGTTACGCTTGTAAAGAATGTCATTGCTGATGAAGAACTTCGTCGCGAACCTCCTCAGAAACTTATTATCATTAACAGATGCACCCTCGGGGTATTCCTGAGCTTCAAGGTACCTTTTTACTTCGTGAAACCATGGATTTTCTGTTACCTCATCAGTCTCAAGATCGCAGCAATGTGTCGGTTCGTCCAATCTTTCAATAATGATCCGGGGAGCCCCATTTCCCAAATTGACTTTGAACATAGAAGACATCATAGCCAGCGCGTCCGCCAACAGATTCTCCTCTCTTGGGAAGTGTTCAAAGGTTATCTCCTCAAAATGGGGAAGCAATGTAAACACATACTCCTTGTAAGGAATAAGATTAGGGTGTTTCGTATCCCACTCGCCTTTGATCTGACTGATCACAAGAGCGGAATCTCCGAAGACACTCAGAAACTTAATCCTTAGGTCAATTGCTGCTCGTAGACCCATGATGCATGCTTCATACTCCGCCATGTTGTTGGTGCAGTTGAAACATAGTCGAGCGGTAAACGGAGTATGAGAGCCTTTAGGAGATATGATCACAGCGCCAATGCCATTACCCAAAGCGTTCGAAGCTCCATCAAAGTACATAGACCATCGGGATCCTTCCTCAGGTCCTTCATCCGGTCCAGGTGTCTCACAAACAGTTATCAACATGATATTCTCATCTGGGAATTCAAAGTTCATAGACTGGTAATCATCCACTGCCTGGTGTGCCAAATGGTCTGCCAATACACTTCCCTTAATTTCCTTTTGGGTCGTGTACTGGATGTCATACTCAATCAAGATCATCTGCCATCTTACTATTCTTCCGGACAAGGCAGGCTTCTCGAAGATATACTTGATTGGATCCATCTTTGATATTAACAAAGTGGTGTGAGTCAACATATACTGTCTCAGCCGGCGAGCAGCCTATGCCAAAGCGCAGCAAGTTTTCTCGAGCAGTGAGTATCGGGTCTCACAGTCGGTAAACTTTTTGCTAAGGTAGTAAATTGCATGCTCTTTTCGGCCAGACTCGTCATGTTGACCCAGCACACACCCCATTGAGTTATCAAGCACTGTCAAGTATAAGATCAAGGGTCTCCCTTCAACTGGTGGCATCAGAATAGGAGGCTCTTGGAGATACTCTTTGATTCTTTCGAAAGCGGTCTGGCATTCATCATTCCAACGTACTACTCGATCTTTTTTCAGTAGCTTGAAGATTGGCTCACAAGTAGCAGTTAGGTGCGAGATGAATCGGGCAATATAATTCAGTCGTCCCAGAAAGCCTCTGACTTCTTTCTCTGTCCTGGGAGCTGGCATCTCTTGTATGGCTTTCACCTTGGTAGGGTCCACTTGAATACCTTTGTCGCTTACAATAAAACCTAGCAGCTTACCAGACCTCACCCTGAAGGTGCACTTGTTCGGGTTTAACCTCAACTTGTACAACTTCAACCTGTCAAACAGCTTCTGTAGATGGTCAAGGTGTTCTTCTTTAGTCTGGGACCTTGCAATTATATCGTTGACGTATACTTCAATCTCATGATGGTTCATGTCATGAAACAAAGCAACCATGGCACGTTGATACGTTGCCCCAACATTTTTCAACCCAAAAGGCACGGCCTTGTAGCAAAAGGTACCCCATCTTGAAGTTGCTAATGAAGAATGGGTTCTTCCAACCATTCTCTATCCTTATATGCCCACTGACATTGGGGCACTAAAGAGATCTTGGATGCAACTGTGGGAAGAACGGGATTCTTATCGGGAGAAGTTCAACGAGCAAGAGAAAAAGATCCAGAGGTTGACTAGACAGTTGGAGAACGAGCGGATTCTCAATGACTATGTCTGCACTGATAAGAAGAGACCATGGGAGTATTGATGGACCTTTGATGATTTCCTTTACAGTTTTTTATTTACTTTTCAGTATTTCCTTTCTTGTAATGCCTTAAGGGAAATTTGTTGAAAAATTTAAATTTTGAAGTTTAAATCTAATAAAGTGTGTTTCCTTTCTTGTTTACAAATTTGAATCCCGATTGTCTTTGAAATCATAAATCATACGCATTTCATCCCATGCACTTCATAAACAGGTACCCTTTACAGGTCTCTTATCTTCTTCGCTGTTTATTTCAGCAATCATCAAGTCTACTGAACCTTCAACTGAGCAAGCTATCAAGGCCCTCCAGGCCCAGAATGCCCAATTTCAAGAGCTGTTCATGAATCTAGCCAAGGGTCAGCAGGACCTGAAGACCTTGATTCTAAAATAGAAAAAGAAGAAGAAGAAGAGGACCATCTTGTTTAACACAGGACACATGTTTGGGAACATGCTACAGAATGAAGTTGATCTGACCACCTCATCTGGAGGGAAAGATAGTCCACAAGAAAGGAGGGCTCCTAGCCCTGTGGTCTCCGACAACGAGATGGACTACGGTGAAGAACAGTATCCTCCTGCCGAGGATAAGTACAAATAGCTGGAAGACCGTTTGAGCGCTATGGAAATTCAAAAGGTGCCCGGTATGGACTTCGGAGATCTAGGTCTATCATCTGGGGTGGTGATTCCCCATAAATTCAAGGCACCAGCCTTTGCCAAGTATGATGGAGTTTCCTGTCCGAAGTTGCACCTCCGGTCATATGTGAGGAAGATCCAGCCTTACACTGCTGATAAGAACTTATGGATCCATTTCTTTCAAGACAGTCTCTCAGGGACTCAGCTTGAGTGGTTCTATCAGTTGGACGGAGCCAGTATCCGCAGTTGGGAGGATTTGGCTACTGCATTTTACAGGCAGTATCAGTACAACTCCGACCTCGCTCCTACGCGTACCCAACTCCAGGGTATGTCAATGGGAACGGGTAAAGGATTTAAAGATTATGCCCAGAAGTGGAGGGACCTCGCCGGAAGGGTACAGCCACCCTTAGCTGATCGGGAACTTGTTGACATGTTTCTGGGGACCCTGTCTGGTCCATTTTTCAACCACTTGATTGGAAGCTCTTCAGCTGGGTTTACAGATCTTATTTTGACTGGTGAGAGGATTGAAGCTGGTATTAAGGATGGGAAGATACAGAAGGGTGCTTCATCAAGCACCGAGAAGAAGCCGTTTAAGAAAGAGTCCAGTGCTGTCTACAGTGCAAGAAGACAGATTAGACCTGAACACCGCCAAGTTGTCAATGCGGTTGTTATTTCAAAACCTGCTGGTGCTCCTCAGTACAGCAGTCAACAAAAAGACGAGAGACCTAAGGGGCAATTCACTCGTCTTAACATGACCTTATCTCAGATTCTGCCACAGTTGCTGAAGACTAATCTGGTGACTCTAAGGGAACCCCCAAAGAATTCAAAAACAACGTCACCAAGATATAACCCAAACGCCTGCTGCGCTTATCACTCCGATAGCCTGGGGCATAATACAGATGATTGTTGGGCTTTGAAGAATGAGATACAAGACTTAATTGATGCAAAGGAGATTGAGTTCGAGGCGCCCGAGAGGCCTAATATTATGACTGCTCCCATGCCCAAACATGGAGTAAATGTCTTAGAGGAAGACTCGTTTGTAGTTTCTGTGGATGACATTGTTACCCCTCTGATGACCGTCAAGAAGAACCTGTTGCTAGCCGGTTTATTTCCAGGTTGTGACGAAGGTTTCCATATGTGTTCTGTTTTAACTACTGGTTGCCCATTCCTGAAGTCAGGTATCCAAAACCTGATGGATAGTAAAGAGATCCTGTTTGAGAAGACTGTTTTCCCTTCCATTCCTACTGAAGAAGTCGCCATCATTACCATTTTTGACAATTCTTCCAAGGCTCCCTCGAGGAAGCCTGTTAGAATTACATCTGTTCCGAAAATCGCACATGTGATCATCATTGTTCCGGGGCCCATCCCCTACACCTCTGATAAAGTTGTCCCTTGGCACTATGGGGCCAATGTTTATGTTTATGGAATTAAGCAAGAGTTGGATGCTGATACTGACGTCAGCAACATTACTGGGCCTGCTAAAGTCACCCGCAGCGGCAGACTTTTCTCACCTGATATTGCTCCACCAACTGTCCGAAGACCTGTTGTTATTACACCTACAAGTGTACCTACTGCCATTCCTGATCAAGTCCCTATTCTTACCCATATCACCGAGCCATCTGACGCTCAGGGCAAAGGGATCATCACTGATGTGCCTGCCCAGACGGAGGCACCGAAGACGATTACTTTTGAAGCTTCCAAACAGGAGATGGAAGAGATTCGTAAGATTATTAAGAAGAGTGATTACAACGTAGTTGAGCAACTGGGGAAAACCCCATCCAAGATTTCTATGTTGTCACTATTGTTGTGCTCAGAGGCCCGTGCCAAGTGTGATCGGTGGGAATGAGAACTGGCTGTTTTTTAATGCTGGTTCGCATTTGCGTTTGTTTTCGCAAAGTGTCGCGGTAAGCAAGAGTCACCATCGTCTTTTATTTTATCCAACAAGGAAGGGACAAAAGCACAAAAAAATTCCTTTTCGAGATGTTTCTCGGGTTCAGGAGGTAGATTATAGAAAGGGAAGGTGTTAGCACCCTTTCTATCCGTGGTTATCCACGGGCTCTTAGGTACTTGCTCATTGTGTTTTCAAAAGGTTTGTTTTTCTTTGTGATTGTGGATTTTGAAAAGAGTTTCGTTTTTTTGAAGAAAGTGTAAGTGCGAAAATTTTTTGTTTTGTTTTAAAAGAGAGCAAGTACTTAAGAACCTCTACCTACTCAAAAAGGAACTAAACTGTGCAAATGTCCTTTAGACAGTGCTATCCCACTAAACTGTGCAAATGTCCTTTAGACAGTGCTATCCTAAATCTACTGATTTTAAAATTGGAGAAAATAAGTTAAAATGATTAACTAAATTAAATCCTAATTCAAAGTTATTTATTTTTATGATTTTTATGTTGATTAGAAAAAGAAACAAGCTAAAAGAAATAGACAAAAACGAAGTAAACAAAGTATAAATGGGCCAGGCAGCAAAACAAGAAAAAAAATATAATTCCGGAGGTCTAGGTCGAAAGAGATGCAGGCTATCTTTCGACCCAGTGAAGAAGCTGGATCGAAGGTGCATGAGGGGCTGCACTCTGAGGGTATTCGATCTGGACATGTCATCCTTCGAACTGGAAGTCCTGGGTCTAGTTCGAAGCTAAACTGCTGAGCTTCGAAACTCTGAACAGGAATCTGATGATGTAGTTCTTGCAAAACGAAACACATGTTAAAGGTCCAGGGGGGATTTTACCCCCCCTGGTTCGAATCTCCCCCTTATTCGCACCTGCTGAATCTGGGTCTGGGTTTGTTTTATCCTGGGATTCAAAGGAGAAACTCAGATTATGCCCAAGCAATGGCACAATCTCATCTCTGCACTGTAGCTTATATGTAGCACATTAAATCATTCACAAGCAGCAGTAATAATATGAATATGCAATCAAAATGAATTTAAAAATGAGTTTTAGATTAGATCCTTTTTTTACCAAACAGAGGTGCTTCGATCTATAGTTCTGAGGGTGGAGGTGTTCGCTGGGTGGCAGCTTTGGCTTGGAAAATTCTGGGCAGCGTCTCTCCAAGTTCTCTATTTTTCTGTATCTTTTCCGTCTGTCTTTGCAGCATTTGTGATTTCTTTATATAGAGGGGGTGGATGGGACAGGAAGACAAAGGTTTAAATGACCTTGATTATGTGTTTTGACAGCCATGAAGGAGGATTTGTAACGTTAATTATGTGATTGAAAGCCATGAATAAGAGTTTGTAACGTTGGCTAAACACATGGGATCCTGTCCCTTTTTGAATTTTGAATGACCTGCAGCTGGCCTTCGAATGCTCCCCTTCGAATGGGCTGATGGTCTCCTTCGAATGCTCCCTTTCAAATGGGTTGATGGCCTCCTTCGAATACTTTCCAAAGATTCTTCGAATGGACCCTTTGAATGCTTCTTCGAATGAACCTTTTTGGAATTCCAATTGAAGGACACTGTTATAAAGCCAATCGAAGTACTTGTCCATAATGCCAATCGAAAGGCTTGTCCAGAATGCCAATCGAAAGGCTCCTTCAGAACACCAATCGAAGGATCTTTCATAATGCCAATCGAAAGGCTTGTCCAGAATGCCAATCGAAAGGCTCCTTCAGAACACCAATCGAAGGATCTTTCAGAATGCCAATCGAAAGGCTTGACAGAATGCCAATCGAAAGGCTCTTTCAAAATGCAAATCAAAGCGCTTGTCCAGAATGCCAATCGAAAGGCTTGACAGAATGCCAATCGAAAGGCTCCTTCAGAACACCAATCGAAGGATCTCCTTCAGAATACCAATCGAAATGCTCCTTCAGAATGCCAATCGAAGGGTCTTTCAGAATGCCAATCGAAAGGTCTTTCAGAACGCCAATCGAAATGTACTTAAAGCACCACTAAAAAATTTTCCTTTTCCTTATGCAAGAGTTTGTGATCAACCATGCAGGGGGAAGACTTTGGAAAACATGAGAGGGCAAATTTTGGGGTACAACACCAAGGCTATGATTACCTTCCTGAAGATGGACCACGTACCACAAGAGACATCAGCTGATCAGTTTACCGATTGTGTGGCCAATTTAAATGCTGATAATGGTTTGGGTTTCTCCGACGCTGATTTGACTACCAAGGGGAAAATCATAACGATGCCCTGCATGTCTCCATTGAATGCAGGGGCACTACTCTTGCACATATATTGGTTGATACTGGTTCCTCATTGAACGTCTTGCCCAAAAAGGCTCTAGACCGGTTGGATTGCAAAGGGTTGGAGCTAAAACCAAGTAACATCGTTGTCAGAGCCTTTGATGGGTCTAAAAGGATGGTGCACGGTGAAGTTGATATTCCAATTAAAGTTGGTTCTCAGGTCTTCAATTCTACGATCTATGTGATGGACATTCGGCCATCCTACTCTTGTTTGCTGGGTCGTCCATGGATCCATAAAGCTGGGGCCGTAACCTCAACGCTCCACCAGAAGTTGAGGTACCCGGTCAAAGGGAAGATTGTGACAGTACAAGGGGAAGAAGAGTACATGGTCAGCCACCTCAACTCGTTCAGATATGTAGATTGGCTTGCGGGCCTTTCGTGACCCGAAGGTGGAAGATGATTGAACACTAGAGTGCCCAGAAATTTGCACTCACATGGTGAAGTATCAGCATTGTGATGTCAGGAATGGGCTTAAAGATGCCATTTGGAGATTGTTGGTAGGTGGTTCTGTCTTTGTTGACGGGTTGTGCCTCAGAAAAAATCTTTAGGAATCGAGTTAACTGATTTTGTCTCCATTGAATGGATCATCCTCAGAAAAATATTTAGGAATCGATT
Organism: Vicia faba; assembly: GCA_948472305.1. Classification (NCBI taxonomy): domain Eukaryota; kingdom Viridiplantae; phylum Streptophyta; class Magnoliopsida; order Fabales; family Fabaceae; genus Vicia; species Vicia faba. Next base: position 1,029,475,673 of record OX451738.1, read on the forward strand.
TAACTGGACCGGACAAGGTCTTGGTATAACTTAAACTGGATCGGCATCAGAAAAAATCTTTAGGAATCAATTTAACTGAACCAGCGGAGGTCTTGGAATGACTTCAACTGGATCGGCATCAGAAAAATCTTTAGGAATCGATTTAACTGAACCAGAGGAGGTCTTGGAATAACTTCAACTGGATCGGCATCAGAAAAATCTTTAGGAATCGATTTAACTGAACCAGCGGAGGTCTTGGAATAACTTCAACTGGATCGGTATCAGAAAAATCTTTAGGAATCGATTTAACTGAACCAGCGGAGGTCTTGGAATAACTTCAACTGGGTCGGCATCAGAAAAATCTTTAGGAATCGATTTAACTGAACCAGAGGAGGTCTTGGAATAACTTCAACTGTATCGGCATCAGAAAAATCTTTAGGAATCGATTTAACTGAACCATCGGAGGTCTTGGAATAACTTCAACTGGATCGGTATCAGAAAAGTCTTTAGGAATCGATTTAACTGAACCAGAGGAGGTCTTGGAATAACTTCAACTGGGTCGGCATCAGAAAAATCTTTAGGAATCGATTTAACTGAACCAGAGGAGGTCTTGGAATAACTTCAACTGGATCGACATCAGAAAAATCTTTAGGAATCGATTTAACTGAACCAGAGGAGGTCTTGGACATAGCTGAGAACTTGACCGGATCTTTCCTGAAAGGTAAAGGTCAGTCACATGCAATGCATGATATCGATCAAGCGATGATGTTCTCAACATAAATGAGATTGTATGGTATGATGCTCATATGCATGTATCATGATGTATGGAAATGTGATGTTTTAGCTGGGGAAAATAAATCCCGGAGCTGTTGGAGAATAGAGTTGAGTTCTTAGTTTCCACTGGGGATGACGAACGAAGATGATTGCAAGGATAAACCTGCTTAGAGAAAGAACTCTATTGGGGGATAAACATGATGAAGAGATTACTCCGAGGGAAAATACTCTATGGGGAAGAGATACTTTGCTGAGATTTTAACGATAAACTCCGTTAGGGATTTCGTTGATAAGCTCTGTCGGGGATTTTGATGGTGAACTCCGCTGGGGATTGATTACCATTGCTGGTGATATTGAATTTGTTGAGGATAGAAGTTCTGCTTGGAGAAAGAAATAACTTTGCTGGGGATAATCTTTCCTTTGCCATTTGCTGAGGATAACCCAGTTAGACTCTTGTGAGGATAACCTTCTGAGTTTGGCTGGGAAGATTTACCTTGTACTCTGCAGGGGATGAGTTTCCAGGATCTACTGGGTAAGATGACTTAATCCTGGCGGGGGACCCTTTTTAGATTGCGCTGGGGAAATGGATCCAATGGGGGTATCTTGCATTCCTCTGGGAAACATTCTTATACTCTGTTGAGGAATCTTAAGACTGTCGGGGATGCTCTTACGCTTGTTGGAGAATGTCTTTATACTCCGTTGGGGAATATTAAGACCTTCTGGGGATACCCAACCTTTTCAGGGCTGATGGTAGACCAACTCTGCTTGGGGAGAGTATTGCCAACTCGTCCGTAGTTGCAAGTTTTAGCTGAGAGAGCTATCATTACTGTCTTAACCTGCGGGGAGTGAAGGTATCTTAGCCATATTCTTCAGCTGAATATATACCTTGGTACCTGGTGGACAAATAAATTAGACCGCTCAGACAATTCTTATTGCCCCTAATTCTGATATCACCCGTAATTTGTCTTTTGTTTCGCATATAAATATTTATGAGCAGCAATTAATGTCAAATACATATATCAAAAATGAACATTGGACGTTCTTTGCAAAACAAAACAGATAAAGGAAAAACAATTTGAAATTTGTTTGAAAATGAATTTGTATTGACTTTGAAGTTTGGCCTGTAAATAGGCGCTTTGTACAAGAGCCTGACGTCATAGTAAGAGAACACCGCCGAACAAATAGAATTTATACAATTTGTGAAAAGAAAACAAGACAGCTATGTGAATAGTCCCACTGGGTTCCAACTCTGCTATTGCCTTTATATCTTCAAGCATCTCATCACTTTGCTGCTTAATTGAAGGTGAATCTGATTGACTGGTGTCGTTCGAGCCTGGTAGTTGATACTGAAGTCTGGATGTGAGGTGATCCAATGAGACATAGTGTTACGCTTTAATCCCTAACTTTTTCCTGGATCGCCCTTTCGGGTTTTCGGTCCACCGGGATACCCATTTTTGCCCAAGCCTCCTTTTCAGGTTTTCGACTTGCCGGGTGTATAGATTTTATTTATTTATTTTCATCCCTTATTTTTGCCCGAACCCTTTTGGTTCGCCGGGAAGCCCTTATTTTTTCCTAGGCCAGTCAACCTAGCGGGTCTTTGATTATGCGTAGTATCTTTTTACTATGACTGCATTGACGGGGTGGGGAAGGTCGTCACCATCCATGGTGGTTAGAATCATCACTCCTCCTTAGAAGATGTTCTTAACCACAAATGGCCCATCGTAAGTAGGGGTCCATTTGCCCCTGGGATCACCTTGAGGTAGAATGATGCGCTTGATTACCAGGTTCCCAACTTGGTACTCTTGTCGTCTGACTTTCTTATTAAATGCCTTGATCATTCGTTTTTGGTACGTCTGACCATGAAAAATAGCGGTAAGTCTCTTATCGTCGATTAGATTCAATTGATCAAGTCGGGTCTGGATCCAGTCGTCTTTGCTCAAACCTGCATCCTTCATGATCCGAAGAGAAGGTATCTGAACTTCAATGGGCAAGACTGCCTCCATGCCATAAACCAAGGAATAGGGTGTTTCCCCTGTTGACGTCCGTGCTTAGGTACGGTACCCATGAAGAGCAAATGGTAACATCTCGTGCCAGTCTTTGTATGTCACTATCATCTTCTGCACAATCTTCTTAATGTTCTTATTTGCTGCTTCAACAGCCCCATTCATCTTCGGCCGGTAGGGAGAAGAGTTATGATGCTGTATCTTGAATTGCTCGCAGAGCTCAGTGATCATCTTGTTATTAAGATTGGTACCATTGTCCGTAATGATCCTCTCTGGTACACCGTATCGACAGATCAAGTTGTACCGAATGAACCGTGCCACGACGTTCTTGGTCACGGTAGCAAAGGAAGCTGCCTCAACCCACTTCGTAAAGTAATCAATTGCTACCAGGATGAAACGATGCCCGTTGGATGCCGTAGGTCTGATCTCGCCGATCATGTCAATTCCCCACATTGCAAAAGGCCAAGGTGCCGTCAAAACATTCAGAGGAACTGGAGGAATATGCACCTTATCAACATAGACCTGGCACTTGTGACATGTCCGAGAATGTTGATAACAGTCGACTTCCATTGTGGACCAGTAATATCCTGCCCGTAATATTTTCTTTGCCATGGTATGTCTACTGGAATGAGTTCCGAAAGTACCTTCATGCAGCTCTGCCATGATTCTTTCTGCTTCAATTTTATCCACGCAACGCAGTAAGGTTGAATCATGGTTACGTTTATAAAGAATGCCATTGCTGATGAAGAACTTTGCCGCGAACCTTCTCAGAAACTTCTTGTCATTAACAGATGCACCCTCGGGGTATTCTTGAGTTTCAAGGTATCTCTTCACTTCGTGATACCAAGGTTTTTCTGTTACCTCTTCAGTCTCAAGATCACAGCAATGTGCATGTTCATCCAATTTCCAAATAATGATCAGGGGAGCCTCGTTGTCCCACTTGACTTTGAACATAGAAGACATCGTAGCTAGCGCGTCCGCCAACTAATTCTCCTCTCTTGGGAAATGTTCAAAGGTTATCTCCTCGAAATAGGGAAGCAACGTCAATACATACTCCTTGTAAGGAATAAGATTTGGGTGTTTCGTATCCCACTCTCCTTTGATTTGACTGATCACGAGAGCGGAATCTCCGAAGACACTCAAAAACTTAATCCTTAGGTCAATTACAGCTCGAAGACCCAAAATGCATGCTTCATACTCTGCCATGTTGTTGGTGCAGTTGAAACATAGTCGGGCGGTAAATGGAGTATGAGAGCCTTTAGGAGATATGATCACAGCGCCAATGCCATTAACTAAAGCGTTTGAAGCTCCATCAAAGTGCATAGACCATCGGGATCCTTCCTCAGGTCCTTCATCCGGTCCAGGTGTTTCACAATCAGTTATGAACATGATATTCTCGTCTGGAAATTCAAAGTTCATAGACTGGTAATCATCCACCGCCTGATGTGCCAAATGGTCTGCCAATACACTTCCCTTGATTGCTTTTTGAGTCGTGTACTGGATGTCATATTTAGTCAAGATCATCTGCCATCTTGCTATTCTTCCAGACAAGGCAGGCTTTTCGAAGATATACTTGATTGGATCCATCTTTGAAATCAACATAGTAGTGTGAGTCAACATATACTGTCTCAGCCAGCGAGCAGCCCATGCCAAAGCGCAACAAGTTTTCTCGAGCAGTGAGTATCGGGTCTCACAGTCGGTAAACTTTTTGCTAAGGTAATAAATAGAATGCTCTTTTCGGCCAGACTCGTCATGCTGACCCAGCACACACCCCATTGAGTTGTCAAGCACTGTCAAGTATAAAATTAGAGGTCTCCCTTCCACTGGTGGCATCAGAATGGGTGGCTCCTGGAGATACTCTTTAATTCTTTCGAAAGCGGCCTGGAATTCATCGTTCCAACATACCACTTGATATTTCTTCAGAAGTTTGAAGATTGGCTCACAAGTAGCAGTTAGATGCAAGATGAATCGGGCAATGTAGTTCAGACGTCCTAGAAAGCCTCTGACCTCTTTCTCTGTCTTGGGAGCTGGCATCTCTTGTATGGCTTTCACCTTGGCAGGGTCCACTTGAATACCTTTGTCGCTCACGACGAAACCTAGCAGTTTGCCAGAACTCACCCTGAAGGTGCACTTGTTCGAGTTCAATCTCATCTTGTATAGCTTCAACCTGTCAAACAGCTTCTGTAGATGGTCAAGGTGTTCCTCCTCCATTTGGGACCTCGCAATCATATCGTCGACGTATACTTCAATCTCATGATGGATCATGTCATGAAATAAAGTAACCATGGCACGCGAATATGTTGCCCCAACATTCTTCAACCCAAAAGGCATGACCTTATAACAAAAGGTACCCCACTGGGTAATGAAAGTGGTCTTTTCCATGTCTTCAGGAGCCATTTTGATTTGATTATAACCGGAGAAACCATCCATAAAGGAGAATACCTTGTGCTGAGCAGTATTGTCAACCAGAACGTCAATGTGAGGTAGAGGGAAGTCATCCTTAGGGCTTTCCCTATTCAAATCCCTGTAGTCAACACACATTCTGACCTTACCATCCTTCTTCGGTACCGGAACCACATTGGCAACCCACTGAGGGTAAGAAGTTACTGCTAGAAAACCGGCGTCAAATTGTTTCATAACTTCGGCCTTGATTTTCTCGGACATCTCTGGACGCATACGGCGAACCTTCTGTTTTACCGGAGGGAAGTCTTCCTTGGTGGGAAGGCGATGAACCACAATGTCGGTATCCAACCCAGGCATATCTTCGTAAGACCAGGCAAAGATTTCCACGTAGTCATGCAACATCTGAATCAACCGTTGTTTCACACTAAGCTCCAGATTTGCACCGATCTTAACTTCCTTCTTGTCTGTCTCGGTACCCAGATTCACTGTTTCCATTGGCTCTTCATGTGGCTGAATGGCCCTCTCTTCTTGGAGTAGCAGTCTTGCAAGTTCACCGGGCACTTCGCAACCATCTTCACCTTCGTCTTCGGCTAAGTTGATCAGATTTTCGAAGTTATAACTGGCAGCAGCAGAGTCGTTACCAGTGAGATCCATAGTGGATTGAGACCTGTATATGTGAGTGTGTGTAAAATAGCTGTTTTGTAATATATAATAAAGAAAGACAAGGAGCGCAAAATTTGAAATGCAAAACTTCCAATGCTTTTATTAATGATATATGAAAGTGGCACACAAAAGCCCTTACAAATGAAGCCACGGTGTTCCGGGTAAGACACCGGGCCAAAAAGTTTCACAATATTGTCTGTTACAAATTTAAAACAAAAAGCTTCATTACTGAGTAACAAAAGTAATAGGGATGAAATCCTTTGTTGTCTAGTTGTTTGGTCCACCGTTGGTCGTAGGATAGATCCAGCTGTCGAATTTAGACTCCTCCACGTCATCTTCGATGGCATTTACTCCCGAGTTGCCGATGAACACAGGAGGTCTTCCAATCCTTGCACTTAGAACAACCCTCTGAGCTTCTGCAGTGAAACCCAAACCGAACTTGTTAGTCTTCTGAGTGAAATCAGGAAGTCGTCCCCAGTTTGCATACTCACCCTTCTCATTAACAGCCCGGGCATCCTTTAAGGAAGCCATCTTCATAGGAGAATCTTCCATCACAGTCTCAGCTGACACCAGTGTTTGAGGAACCTCTTCAAAGTGTTGAAATGGGGTCTCAATGAACTCCCCATCCATCTCTACGTACCGGAATGAGTTGAGGTGGCTGACCATGTACTCCTCCTCCCCTTGAACTGTTACAATCTTTCCTCTGACCGGGTACTTCAACTTCTGGTGGAGCGTTGAGGTTACGGCTCCAGCTTTGTGGATCCATGGACGACCCAGCAAACAAGAATAGGACGGCTGAATGTCCATCACGTAAAATATAGAGTTGAAGACCTGAGAACCAACTTTGATTGGAATATCAACCTCACCGTGCACCATCCTTTTAGACCCATCAAAGGCCCGAACAACAATGTTACTCGGCTTTAGTTCCAAACCTTCGCAATCCAGCCTGTCTAGAGCTTTCTTGGGCAAGACGTTCAACGAGGAACCAGTGTCAACCAACACATGTGCAAGAGTAGTTCCCCTGCATTCAATGGAGACATGCAGGGCATCATTATGGTTCTTCCCTTTAGCAGTCAGATCGGCGTAGGAGAAACCCAAGCCATTATCAGCAGTTAAGTTGGCCACACAATCGGTAAACTGATCAGCTGATGTCTCTTGTGGCACGTGGGCCGTCTTCAGGAAGGTAATCAGAGCCTTGGCGTGGGCTTCTGAACACAACAGCAGTGATAACATAGAAATCTTGGATGGGGTTTGCCCCAGTTGCTCAACTACATTATAATCACTCTTCTTAATAATCTTCAGAATCTCTTCCATATCATGTTTGGAAGCTTCAACATTGATTGTCTTTGGCGCCTCCGTCTGGGCAGGCATATCAGTGGTGATCCCTTTGCCCCGAGCGTTAGATGACTCGGCGACAGGGGTAGGAACAGGGACTTCATCAGGAATGGCAGCAGGTACACTTGCAGGCTTAATGACAACAGGTCTTCGGACGGCTGGTGGAGCAATATTAGGTGAGAAGTCTACCGCTGCGGGTGACTTTTGCAGGTCCTGTAATGTTGTTGACGCCGGTATCAGCACCGAACTCTTGCTTAACTCCAAGAACATAAACATCTGCCCCATAGTGCCAAGGGACAGCTTTGTCAGACGTATAGGGGATGGGCCCCGAAACAGTGATGATTATAGGTGCGGTCTTCGGAACAGATGTAATCCTAACAGGCGTCCTCGAGGGAGCCTTGGAAGAATTGTCGAAAATGGTAATGATTGAAACCTCTTCGGAATGAACGGGTGGAACAACAGTTTTCTCAAAAAGAATCTCTTTACTATCCATCAGGTTTTCGATACCTGACTTCAGGGATGGGCAACCAGCAGGTAAAGCAGAACACATAGGGAAACCTTCACCATAACCCGGAAATAAACCGGCTAGCAACAGGTTCTTCTTGATAGTCATCAGAGGGGTAACAACATCATCCACAGAAACTATGAACAAGTCTTCCTCTACAGCATTCACTCCATGCTTGGGCATGGGAGCAGTCACAACATTAGGCCTCTCGGGCGCCTCAAATTCAATCTCCTTTGCATCGATTAGGTCTTGAACCTTGTTTTTCAGACTCCAACAATCATCTGTATTATGCCCTGGGCTATCGGAGTGATAAGCACAACGGGTGTTAGGGTTATACTTCGGTGATGTAGTATTTTGATTCTTTGGAGCTTCTCTTAGAGTCACCAGATTGGTACTCAGCAACTGTGGCAATATCTGGGACAAAGTCATGCCGAGACGAGCGAATTTCCTTCGAGGTATCTCTTCCCTTTGTTGGTTGTGATGCTGAGGAGTACCAGCAGGTTTTGAAATAACAATCGCATTGAAAGCTTGGCGGTGTTCAGGTCTGCTATGTCTTCTTGAACTGTAGACAGCACTGGACTCTTTCTTGAATGGTTTCTTCTCGGTGCTTGATGAGGCACCCCTCTGTATCTTCCCAGCTTTAATACCCGCTTCAATCCTCTCACCAGTTAAGATGAGGTCTGTAAATCCGGCTGAGGAGCTTCCAATCAGATGATTAAAGAACGGACCAGACAAGGTCCCCATAAACATATCAACCAGTTCACGATCAGCCAAAGGTGGTTTCACCCTTCCGGCCAGGTCTCTTCGTTTTTGAGCATACTCTTTAAATCCTTCACCCGTCCCGATTGACATACCCTGGAGTTGGGTACGCGTAGGAGCAAGGTCGGAGTTATATTGATACTGCCTATAGAACGCAGCAGCTAAATCCTCCCAGCTGCGGATACTGGCTCTGTCCAACTAATAGAACCACTCAAGCTGAGTCCCTGAAAGACTGTCTTGAAAGAAATGGATCCACAAGTTCTTATCATCAGTGTAAGGTTGGATCTTCCTCACATATGACCGGAGGTGCAGTTTTGGACAGGAAGCTCCGTCATACTTGGCAAAGGAAGGCTCCTTGAACTTATGGGGAATCACCACCCCAGATGATAGACCCAGATCTCCGAAGTCCAGACCAGGCACCTTCTGTACCTCCATAACGTTCAAACGGTCTTCCAGCTGTTTGTACTTGTCCTCAGCAGGAGGATACTGTTCTTCGTCATAGTCCGTCTCATTGTCGGAGACCATAGGGCTAGGAGCCCTCCTTTCTTGTGGACTGTCTTTCTCTGCAGACGGGGTGGCCAGATCAATTTCATTCTATAGCCCGTTTCCAAACCTGCGTCCGGTGTTGAACAGGATGGTCCTCTTCTTCTTCTTCTTCTTCTTCCTCTCTTTCAGAATCAGGGTCTCCAGGTCCTGCTGACCCTTAGCTAGGTTCATAACCAACTCTTGGAATTGGGCATTCTGGGCCTGGAGGGCCTTGATAGCTTGCTCGGTGGAAGGTTCAGCAGACATGATTATTGCTGAAATAAACAGCGAAGAAGGTAAGAGACCTGTAAAAGGGTACCTGTTTATGAAGTGCATGATATGAAATGCGCATGATTTATGATTTCAAAGACAATCGGGATTCAAATTTGTAAACAAGAAATGGAACACACTTTATTAGATTTAACTTCAGAATTTAAATTGTTCAACAAATTTCCCTTAGGCGTTACAAGAATGGAAATACTGAAAAGTAAATAGAAACTGTAAAAGAAATCATCCAAGGTCCATCAATGCTCTCATGGTCTCTTCTTCTTAATGCGGATATAATCATTCAGGATCCGCTCATTCTCCAGTTGCTTAGTCAGCTTCTGGATTTTCTGTTCTTGTTCATTGAACCTCTCCCGATAAGAATCCCGTTCTTCCCGCAGTTGCGTCCAAGACCTCTTCAGTGTGCCAATATCAGTGGGCGTATGAGGATGGAAAATAGTTGGAACAACCATGTCTTTATCAGTAGCTTCAAGAGTAATAGGCCTGACAGCTTCGTATGGCATACCTAACTTCTGGGCACGGATGCGGACCCATCTGAGATATGGTTCCATTGGCAGAGAAGTCTTTGGTCCCAACTCTTGTGGGTCAGATTTGTGAACTCTATCCCAAGCCTTGATGAATCTACGACGCAACTCGTCGCTATCTCCCTGAAAATCAAAGATGATATAAGGTATCAATATCTCATGAGGCCCTTCTCTTCTGGCTCTTCCAAACTGGCGGAGAGCTAAACATGGGTTATAAGAAATTCCTCCATGGGTTCCGATCAATGGAACATTAGGATACTCTCCACAACGATCAATGACAGTCACCTCATCCAAGCCTTTGAGAGTCCAAATAATGTCATTATTAGTAAGAGACATTACCCTATGAGCCCAGCCCATTCCTTCTTTGTTCTTCAACACGGATTTAGGGAGGTGCGAAATAAACCACCTCGACAATAAAGGAGCACATCACATCAAAGTTCCCCGCTTTTGGGAAGTACGAGTATATAGCTGATGAAGGATATCACCCAAGAGAGTGGGTACAGGGTTCCGAGAGATGAAGATCCTTATGGCATTAACATTAACAAAAGTGTCAGGATTTGTAAACAATACCAGACCATAGATCAAGAGAGCCAGAATGTCCTCGTACGCTTTGAAGTCTAGGCCATCCCAGAAGTAATTAGCTTTGTCAACCAGAAACTTAGCCAAAAAACCCTTAGCTCCACTTCTAGTCTCCCAGTTGGCCATTACCTCCTCTTTGGTCAAGCGAAGGGATGCAGCAATCTCTTCAGGCTTGAGAGTCTTTTCCTAACCAGTAAATGGAGTCTTCTCCAAAACAGAGATACCAAGCAACTTAGAGAACTCTTCCAGGGTAGGAACCAGTTGGAAGTCTTGAAAGGTGAAGCAATGATATAGCGGATCATAAAACTGGACCAAGACGCTCATCATTTGTTCGTCCAACTTTGAGGTGACTAAACTGAGAAGAGAACCATGCCTCTTGATGAAGGAAGTAGTGTTTGGAATCCTGACAACCAACTCTTTAAGCAGAGTAGGTACTTGAACAAAGTGGATCCAGATAGTATTCCTACGCATGGGTATCATGATGTCCTACAAAACAGAGCAAAGATGAAACCCTCTTGTCTTTGAAATAGGTTAGTCCTTATGCAAGATGTATGCAATGTTATGATGTTATGATGTCATGGTAAAGGCACACCACAAATATTTCACGAAAGGCAAACATGGTAAAGGCATACAAGTCATGCAAAAGAGCCCTTAGATTTCAGGCTGGCATGAAGTTCAGGTACTACCCTCTTTCAGTTTCAGTTGGTTAAGACCTGTCCTAAAAAATAGTAATCGGGTTCTGGAGGATCTCAATATCACTGACTACCCTCAATCGATCATAATTCCAGCTTAGCAACCTTTTCTTGCGGCCGGAACCATCGCGAGAGTTTAGTCTCTATGAGTGTAGCATACTGCTACTGTTCTATGGCCAAGTTGGTCAATTTAAGGTTCTAAGGTCAGTTGGTACTTAATGACTCCTTAGAAGACCCATATTCTCCTTGTTTCAACACAAGGGATATCGGTACAGACTAAGGTGCCACACCAACGTAGCTACTGCTTCATCTGTGTCGGTCTACGCCGGACAGATCCCTCACAGTTTACTGCTACTTAACTAAACAGGGTACCCCAGATCCGGGTTAGGATCTATAAAAATCCGATACAAGCCCACAAAATTAAAAGCATAATTGAAAACACAAGTGATCTGATCCTAAGGTACACCTCACTTATATATCCCCAGCAGAGTCTCCAGTTCTGTGATCGGTGGGAATGAGAACTGACTGTTTTTTAATGTTGGTTCGCGTTTGCGTTTGTTTTCGCAAAGTGTCGCGGTAAGCAAGAGTCGCCACCGTCTTTTATTTTATCCAACAAGGAAGGGACAAAAACACAAAAAAATTCCTTTTCGAGATGTTTCTCGAGTTCGGGAGGTAGATTATAGAAAGGGAAGGTGTTAGCACCCTTTCTATCCGTGGTTATCCACGGGCTCTTAGGTACTTGCTCATTGTGTTTTCAAAAGGTTTGCTTTTCTTTGTGATTGTGGGTTTTGAAAAGAATTTCGTTTTTTTGAAGAAAGTGTAAGTGCGAAAAGTTTTTTTTTGTTTTAAAAGAGAGCAAGTACTTAAGAACCTCTACCTACTCAAAAAGGAACTAAACTGTGCAAATGTCCTTTAGACAGTGCTATCCCACTATTGAAGAGTAGGTAGCACCGTCGTTGGAGTTTTTCAGGTCAATTCGATTTTAGGGACGTGTGGTCACTAAAGCAACGTTAGGACACTTTAGTGGTAATCTTAATCTCTTAGATCATTTTTATCGAGGCAACCATTTCGAGGCAACTTATGATCTTGGGACAAAAGAACGACCTCTAAAACATCCTATACTTAATGACCACGTTCGAGGCAACCAAGTGAGAAATACCCTAGGAGTGGCATGTGTAAGTGTGTCAATTTTCAGTTATATTATCTTTGCATGTCATGGTGAGCTACTGTTGATTTTAAGTTAGGAGTTTAATCTTGTCATGCATAGCCTAGTTAGCATACATCTAAACAGTCAATATATGTACAGGAATTTAAAGTGCGGAAATTGTAAATCCTACGTTATTACAAGGCTTCGGGGGGGGGGGGGGGGATTATTACATGTCCAAAAATTGGGGAAATAAAAGCAGTAAAAAAAGGTCTTAGTTTAAGCTATTACATCCCAGTAAGCAGTTACAATAAAATAAACGCGCGTGAAAATAAACTCTAAAAATTCCATGAGTAAAATCTTTTTGTTGTTTTATTTTATTTATTGGGAAAATGCTAAATGTTCAATTAAGTCAAATTTAATTAATTAAAACAATGGATTAAAATTAACTCTAAAGCATACCTAATATTATTTTTTTTTTGCATTTTTTTGTTTATGAAAAGGATTTAATTCAAATAAATCCTAAATCTACTGATTTTAAAATTGGAGAAAATAAGTTAAAATGATTAACTAAATTAAATCCTAATTCAAAGTTATTTATTTTTATGATTTTTATGTTGATTAGAAAAAGAAACAAGCTAAAAGAAATAGACAAAAACGAAGTAAACAAAGTACAAATGGGCCAGGCAGCAAAACAAGAAAAAAAATATATTTCTGGAGGTCTGGGTCGAAAGAGATGCAGGCTGTCTTTCGACCCAGTGAAGAAGCTGGATCGAGGGTGCATGAGGGGCTGCACTCTGAGGGTCTTCGATCTGGACATGTCATCCTTCGAACTGGAAGTCCTGGGTCCAGTTCGAAGCTAAACTGCTGAGCTTCGAAACTCTGAACAGGAATCTGATGATGTAGTTCCTGCAAAACGAAACACATGTTAAAGGTCCAGGGGGGATTTTACCCCCCTGGTTCGAATCTCCCCCTTATTCGCACCTGCTGAATCTGGGTTTGGGTTTGTTTTATCCTGGGATTCAAAGGAGAAACTCAGATTGTGCCCAAGCAATGGCACAATCTCATCTCTGCGCTGTAGCTTATATGTAGCACATTAAATCATTCACAAGCAGCAGTAATAATATGAATATGCAATCAAAATGAATTTAAAAATGAGTTTGATATTAGATCCTTTTTTACCAAACAGAGGTGCTTAGATCTGTAGTTCTGAGGGTGGAGGTGTTCGCTGGGTGGCAGCTTTGGCTTGGAAAATTATAGGCAGCGTCTCTCCAAGTTCTCTATTTTTCTGTATCTTTTCCGTCTGTCTTTGCAGCATTTGTAATTTCTTTATATAGAGGGGGTGAAGGGGACAGGAAGACAAAGGTTTAAATGACCTTGATTATGTGTTTTGACAGCCATGAAGGAGGATTTGTAACGTTAATTATGTGTTTGAAAGCCATGAATAAGAGTTTGTAACGTTGGCTAAACACATGGGATCCTGTCCCTTTTTAAATTTTGAATGACCTGCAGCTGGCCTTCGAATGCTCCCCTTCGAATGGGCTGATGGTCTCCTTCGAATGCTCCCTTTCGAATGGGCTGATGTCCTCCTTCGAATACTTTCCAAAGCTTCTTCGAATGGACCCTTTGAATGCTTCTTTGAATTGAACTTTTTGGAATTCCAATCGAAGGACACTGTTTAATGCCAATTGAAGTACTTGTCCATAATGTCAATCGAAAGGCTTGTCCAGAATGCCAATCGAAAGGCTCCTTCAGAACACCTATCAAAGGATCTTTCAGAATGCAAATCGAAGCGCTTGTCCAGAATGCCAATCGAAAGGCTTGACAGAATGCCAATCGAAAGGCTCTTTCAAAATGCAAATCGAAGCGCTTGTCCAGAATGCCAATCGAAAGGCTTGACAGAATGCCAATCGAAAGGCTCCTTCAGAACACCAATCGAAGGATCTCCTTCAGAATGCCAATCGAAATGCTCTTTCAGAATGCCAATCGAAGGGTCTTTCAGAATGCCAATCGAAAGGTCTTTCAGAACGCCAATCGAAATGTACTTAAAGCACCACTCAAAAATTTTCCTTTTCCTTAGGCAAGAGTTTGTGATCACCCATGCAGGGGGAAGACTTCGGAAAACATGAGAGGGCAAATTTTGGGGTACAACACCAAGGCTCTGATTACCTTCCTGAAGATGGACCACGTACCACAAGAGACATCAGCTGATCAGTTTACCAATTGTGTGGCCAATTTAAATGCTGATAATGGTTTGGGTTTCTCCGACGCTGATTTGACTACCAAGGGGAAAATCATAACGATGCCCTGCATGTCTCCATTGAATGCAGGGGCACTACTCTTGCACATGTATTGGTTGATACTGGTTCCTCATTGAACGTCTTGCCCAAAAAGGCTCTAGACCGGTTGGATTGCAAAGGGTTGGAGCTAAAACCGAGTAACATCGTTGTCAGAGCCTTTGATGGGTCTAGAAGGATGGTGCACGGTGAAGTTGATATTCCAATTAAAGTTGGTTCTCAGGTCTTCAATTCTACGATCTATGTGATGGACATTCGTCCATCCTACTCTTGTTTGCTGGGTCGTCCATGGATCCATAAAGCTGGGGCCGTAACCTCAACGCTCCACCAGAAGTTGAGGTACCCGGTCAAAGGGAAGATTGTGACAGTACAAGGGGAAGAAGAGTACATGGTCAGCCACCTCAACTCGTTCAGATACGTAGAGATGGATGGGGAGTTCATTGAGACCCCATTTCAGCACTTTGAAGAGGTTCCCCAGACACTGTCATCAGCTGAGACTGTGGCTGAAGATTCTCCTATGAAGATGGCTTCCTTAAAAGATGCCCGGGCTGTTATTGAGAAGGGTGAGTGTGCAAATTGGGGCCGACTCCCTGATTTTACACAGAAGACTAACAAGTTTGGTTTGGGTTTCACTGCAGAAGCTCAAAGGGCTGTTCGAAGTGCAAGGATCGGAAGACCTCCCGTGTTCATCAGCAACTCGGGAGTAAATGCCATTGAAGATGATGCGGAAGGGTTTGAATTCGACAGCTGGATCTATCCTACGACCGACGGTGGACCAAGCAACTGGACAGCAAAGGACTTCATCCCTATTACTTTTGTTACCCACTAATGAAACTTTTTGTTTTGAATTTGTAATAGACAATGTTTTGAAACTTTATAGCCCGGTGTCTTACCTGGGGCATCGTGGCTTCATTTGTGAGGGCTTTATGTGTGTCATTTTCATATATCATTAATAAAAGAATTGGACCTTCTTGCATTTCAAATCTTGCGCTCCTTGTCTTTCTTTATTATATATTGCAAAACAGCTATTTTACACACACTCACATATATAGGTCCACATCCACTCTGGATCTCACTGGTAACGACTCTGCTACTGCCAGTTATGACTTCGAAAATCCGATCAACTTAGCCGAAGACGAAGGTGAAGATGATTGCGAAGTGCCTGAAGAACTTGCAAGACTATTACTCCAGGAAGAGAGGGCCATTCAGCCACACGAAGAGCCGGTGGAAACAGTGAATCTGGGTACTGAGACAGACAAGAAGGAAGTCAAGATCGGTGCAAACCTGGAGCTTAGTGTGAAACAACGGTTGATTCAGATGCTGCGTGACTACGTTGAGATCTTTTCCTGGTCTTACAAAGATATGCCTGGTTTGGATACTGACATTGTGGTTCATCGCCTGCCCACCAAGGAAGACTGTCCCCCAGTGAAATAGAAAGTTTGCCGCATGCGCCCAGAGCTGTCTGAGAAAATCAAGGTTGAAGTTATGAAACAATTTGACGCCGGTTTTCTAGCAGTAACTTCTTACCCTCAGTGGGTCTCCAATGTGGTTCCAGTTCTGAAGAAAGATGGTAAGGTCTGAATGTGTGTTGACTACAGGGATTTAAACAGGGCGAGCCCTAAGGATGATTTCCCTCTACCTCACATCGATGTTCTGGTTGACAATACTTCCCAGCATAAGGTATTCTCCTTCATGGATGGTTTCTCCGGTTATAACCAAATTAAAATGGCTCCCGGAGACATGGAAAAGACCACCTTTGTTACTCAATGGGGTACCTTTTGCTACAAGGTCATGCCTTTTGGGTTGAAGAATGCTGGGGCGACATGTCAGCGTGCCATGGTTGCTTTGTTTCATGACATGATCCATCATGAGATTGAAGTATACGTCGATGATATGATTGCAAGGTCCCAGACCGAGGAAGAACACCTTGATCATCTACAGAAGCTGTTTGACAGGTTGAAGTTGTACAAGTTGAGGTTGAACCCGAACAAGTGCACCTTCGGGGTGAGATCTGGTAAGCTACTGGGTTTCATCGTGAGCGACAAAGGTATTCAAGTGGACCCTGCCAAAGTGAAAGCTATACAAGAGATGCCAGCTCCCAGAACAGAGAAAGAAGTCAGAGGCTTTCTGGGACGACTAAATTATATTGCCCGATTCATCTCGCACCTAACTGCTGCTTGTGAGCCAATCTTCAAGCTACTGAAGAAAGATCAAGTGGTACGTTGGAATGATGAATGTCAGGCCGCTTTCGAGAGGATCAAAGAGTATCTCCAAGAGCCACCCATCCTGATGCCACCAGTTGAAGGGAGACCTCTGATCTTATACTTGATTGTGCTCGATAACTCAATGGGGTGTGTGTTGGGTCAACATGACGAGTCTGGCCAAAAAGAGCATGCTATTTATTACCTTAGCAAAAAGTTTACCGACTGTGAGACCCGATACTCACTGCTCGAGAAAACTTGTTGCCCTTTGGCATGGGCTGCTCGCTGGCCGAGACAGTATATGCTGACTCACACTACTCTGTTGATATCAAAGATGGATCCAATCAAGTATATCTTCGAAAAGCCTGCCTTGTCCGGAAGAATAGCAAGATGGCAGATGATCTTGACTGAGTATGGCATCCAGTTCACAACTCAAAAAGCAATCAAGGGAAGTGTATTGGAAGACCATTTGGCACATCAGGCAATGGATGATTACCAGTCTATGAACTTTGAATTCCCAGACGAGAATATCATGTTAATAACTGATTGTGAGACACCTGGACCGGATGAAGGACCTGAGGAAGGATCCCTATGGTCTATGTACTTTGATGGAGCTTCAAATGCTTTGGGTAATAGCATTGGCGCCGTGATCATATCTCCTAAAGGCTCTCATACTCCGTTTACCGCCCGACTATGTTTCAACTGCACCAACAATATGGCGGAGTATGAAGCGTGCATCATGGGTCTTCGAGCAGCAATTGACCTAAGGATTAAGTTTTTGAGTATCTTCGGAGATTCCGCTCTTGTGATCAGTCAGATCAAAGGCGAGTGGGATACGAAACACCCTAATCTTATTCCTTACAAGGAGTATGTATTAACATTGCTTCCCCATTTTGAGGAGATAACCTTTGAACACTTCCCAAGAGAGGAGAATCAGTTGGCAGACGCGCTGGCTACGATGTCTTCTATGTTCAAAGTCAATTGGGACAACGAGGCTCCCCGAATCATTATTGAAAGATTGGACGAACCTGCACATTGCTGTGATCTTGAGACTGATGAAGTAACAGGAAAGCCCTGGTATCATGAGGTGAAGAGGTACCTTGAAGCTTAAGAATACCCCGAGGGTGCATCTGTTAATGACAAGAAGTTTCTGAGGAGATTCGCGGCGAAGTTCTTCATCAGCAATGGCATTCTTTATAAGCGTAACCATGATTCAACCTTGTTGCGTTGTGTGGATAAGATTGAAGCGGAAAGGATCATGGCAGAGCTGCATGAAGGTACTTTCGGAACTAATTCCAGTGGACACACCATGGCAAAGAAAATCCTCCGGGCAGGATATTACTGGTCCACAATGGAAGCCGACTATTATCAGCATTCTCGAACATGTCACAAGTGCCAGGTCTATGTTGATAAGGTGCACATACCTCTAGTTCCTCTGAATGTTTTGACAGCTCCTTGGCCTTTTGCAATGTGGGGAATTGATAATATCGGCGAGACTAGAGCTACGGAATCTAACGGGCATCGTTTCATCTTGGTAGAAATTGACTATTTTACGAAGTGGGTTGAAGCAGCTTCCTTTGCTACCGTAACCAAGAACGTCGTGGCACGGTTCATTTGGCACAATCTGATCTGTCGATACGGGGTACCAGAGAGGATCATTACAGACAACGGTACCAATCTTAACAACAAGATGATCACTGAGCTCTGCGAGCAATTCAAAATACATCATCATAACTTTTCTCCCTACCGGCCGAAGATGAATGGGGCTGTCGAAACAACAAATAAGAACATTAAGAAGATTGTGCAGAAGATGACAGTGACGTACAAAGACTGGCACGAGATGTTACCATTTGCTCTTCACGGGTACCGTACCTCAGCACAGACGTCAACAGGGGCAACACCCTATTCCTTGGTTTATAGCATGGAGGCAGTCTTGCCCATTGAAGTTCAGATACCCTCTCTTCGGATCATAAAGGATGCAGGTTTGAGTGAAGATGACTGGATTCAGACCCGGCTTGATCAACTGAACCTAATCGACAAAAAGAGACTTACTGCTATTTGTCATGGTCAGACGTACCGAAAATGGATGATCAAGGCATTTAACAAGAAAGTCAGACGACAAGAGTATCAAGTTGGGGGTCTGGTAATCAAGCGCATCATCTTACCTCAAGGTGATCCCAGGGGCAAATGGACCCCTACTTATGAAGGGCCATTTGTGGTTAAGAACATTTTCTCAGGAGGAGCTATGATTCTAACCACCATGGATGGTGACGACCTTCCTCACCCCGTCAATGCATACATAGTGAAAAGATACTACGCATAAATCAAAGACCCGCTAGGTTGACTAGCCTAGGCAAAAATAAGGGCTTCCCGACGAACCAAAAGGGTTCGGGCAAAAATAAGGGATGAAAATGAAAAAATTTGTACACCCAGCAAGTCAAAAACCTGAAAAACCCGAAAGGGCAGTTCAGGCAAAAGTTAGGGATCAAAGTGTAACATTATGTCTCATTGGATCACCTGGCATCCAGACTTCGGTATCGACTATCAAGCTCGGACGGCACTAATCAATCTGATTCACCTTCAACCAAGCAGCAAAGTGATGAGATGCTTGAGGACATAAAGGCAATAGCAGAGTTGGAACCCAGTGGGACTATTCACATAGTTGTTTTGTTTCCTTTTCACAAATTGTATAAATTCTATTTGATTCGGCGGCATTCTCTTACTAGGACGCCAGCCTCTTGTACAAAAATGCCTATTTTCAGGCCAAACTTCAAAATCAATACAAATTCATTTTCAGAAATTTCAAGCTGTTTTTCCTTTATCTGTTTTGTTTTGCAAAGAACGTCCAAGGTTCATTTTTTATATATGCTTTTGACATTAATTGTTGATCATAAATATTTACATGCGAAACGAAAGATGAGTTACTGGTAATAATAGAAACAGGGGCAAATAAGAATTGCCCGAACTGTACAAGTTGCTCTGTCCACCAGGTACCAAGGTACATCCAACTGAAGAATATGGCTAAGATACCTTCATTCCCCGCAGAATAAGGCAGTAACGATAGCTCTCCCAGCTGAGACTTGCAACTACGGACGAATCAGCAATACTCTCCCCAAACAAAGTTCATCCACCATCAGCACTAAAAAGGGTTTGGTATCCCCAGAAGGTCTTAATATTCCTCAGTGGAGTATAAAGATATTCCCCAGCGGAGTTTATCATTAAAACCATCCCCAGCGGAGTTTATCATTAAAATCATCCCCGGCGGAGTTTATCATTGAAATCCCCAGCAGAGCTTATCAACAGAATCCCCAGCCGAATTTGTCGTTAAAATCTTCAGCAAAATATCCCTCCCCCAGAGTAATTCCCCTCAGAGTAATCTCTTCATCAATTTATTCCCCAACAGAGTTCTTTTCTCCTCCAGGTTTATCCTCACAATCATCTTCGTTCACCATCCCTGGCGGAAGCGAAGCATTCAACTTTATTCTCCAGCAGCTCCGAGATTTATTTTCCCCAGCTAAAACATTACATGTCCATACATCATGCTACATGCATAGACGCATCATACCATACAATCTAATTTATTTTGAGAACATCATTGCCTGATACATATCATGCATTACATACAGCTAACCTTTACCTTTCAGGAAATATACAATCAAAATTCAAGTTATGAAGCCCGGGTACGACCAGGATAGTATCTTGATTTCTACAGCATATTGTGAAGCCCGAATTACGATCGAATAACAATATCGGACTACCGCGAAGCCTGGATTATGACTAGAGAGTGATATCTCTTAAAAGTAAGCTATGAAGCCCAGAGAACGACCGGATAATAGTTTATTCCCCAGTGAGCCATGAAGCCCGGATTACGACCGGATTGCAGCTCAGTAAGCACCATGAAGCCTGGATTCGACCAGATAGCGGTATATCATAAACACAAGCCGTGAAGCCCGGATCACGACCGGATAACAGCTCAGCAAGTTATTGTGAAGCCTGGATTACGACCAGATAGCAACCAAGAGTACTACGAAGCCTGGATTTCGACCAGATAGTGGTATGATACATTATGAAGCCTGGATTACGACCAGATAGCAACCAAGAGTACTACGAAGCCTGGATTTCGACCAGATAGTGGTATGATACATTGTGAAGCCTGGATTACGACCAGATAGCAACCAAGAGTACTACGAAGCCTGGATTTCGACCAGACAGTGGTATGATACATCGTGAAGCCTAGATTACGACCAAATAGCAACCAAGAGTACTACGAAGCCTGGGTTTCGACCAGATAGTGGTATGATACATCGTGAAGCCTAGATTACGACCAGATATCATTGAGGGACACTGTGAAGCTTGGGTTGCGACCAAATGGCAGTTCACCCAGCCATTTAATATGAAGCCCGGATTCGATCGGATATTAGTAAACCAAACCGTCAAAGGGAAGCCCGGATGCGACCGGATAACCACTTGATTTGTTATGAAGCCTGGATTTCGACCAGATAAGAAGCGCGACACCATGAAGCCTGGATTACGACCAGATAGCGGTACAAGGCACTGTGAAGCTTGGATTCCGACTAAATAGCAGTTTATATGGACAGTTACTAAGAAGCCCGGAGTCGGCCGGATATTAGTATGCCCTAAATTCAAGTTGAAGCCCAGATGCGACCAGATAACCACTTGATGTGTTCTGAAGCCTGGATTTCGACCAGATAAGAAGTTAGAAATTGCAAAGCCTGGATTACGACAAGACAGCAAGTTTAATCTCATCTCCCCAGTAAGTCACTATAAAGCCTGGATCACGACCAGATAGCAGTCGGTCTTATCACTATGAAGCCTGGGTTGCGACCAGATAGTAGTTCACTCTCACCTCTTCAACAGAGATGAGTCCTCAGTAGAATTACAGACGACCGAAGCTCCTAAAATTCAACAGAGATGATTCCCCAGTAGAATAACGAACGACCAAAGCACCTAAAGTTCTATTTATCCTAAGACAAAGAACAACATTCCCCAGCGGAATCTCCCTCAACAACAGGTATACAAGCTCTCGCTAAGGAATCTATTACGCGATATACACTCCTTAGGATGGAATATTTAAGCCCATCTCCCATCATCAATCTCCAAATGGCATCTGTAAGCCCATTCCCGACATCACAAGACAAATACTACTTCATGCGAGTGCAAATTTCTGGGCACTCTAGTGTTCAATCATCTTCCACCTTCGGATCACGAAAGGCCTGAACGCCAATCTATATCCTCAGGTTTAAGAAGATTGAACAGGGGCAACTGTTGTACCCTAAAACTTTCCCTCCCATATTTCTCAAGACATGTCAAGAATCATCCCCAAGTTGTTCAAGATGGCTCAAGAGTTGGACAGTCAAATCACCTCCTAAGGCAGTCAATTCAAAATTAGGGTTTTGGGTTTAATCAAGGTCCTTGCATCCAAATGGCCTCAAGTGCTCCCCAATGTCCTAACATGTTCTCAAGTTCATCCATGTCAAATTTCAAGCCTTGTAGAGAAGGTTTGGTCAGTCAATTGCTCAAGAGGTCCAAAAATCAACTGTGCTAGGGCAAAAGTCAACTGTGACCTACAAATAGTCAAACCTCGAGATTTTTTGACAACATTCTCATTTTGAAGGATAATTCATCATTTTATCAAGGTTTGATCATTATTCATCAAGGATTTCTCAAGATTCATCAAAATTCAATAGTTGCTAAATTAGGGTTTTGCAGGAAAAGTCAACTCAACTTTGACCAAGCATAACTTTCTCATACTTTATGAGAAATGACCCATCCAAATCTCATTTTGAATAGGATGCAATTTCCTACAATCCATCTTCACACCCCAAGATCAAGAAATGCTCTCACAAAAAGTTACAAATTTGGACATTATAGGTCATTTTTGAAAGTCAACAAAAACACCTTTTTTCCAAAGCTTATAACTTGAGCATGGAATATCAAAATGAGATTATACCAAAACGGTTGGTTAGAGGACATCTCATGGTTTCTAAAAAGTCCAAAAACACTTCTAAAAGTTCAAAATTGAAGAAGTTATGCATTGTTGAAGTTGGGCATTTTTCTAAAATTGCCAAAAGTCAACTATCCTCAAAAATCCAATTTTTGACAAAAGGACCCACTTTTTTCCACTTGATTTGGTCTTATCACACCACACACGTATCCCATATTCAATTTCATGACTAATCATTTATTTTTCTATTTTATTTAATTTTTATTGATTTAATTCATTTTAAATCAATATTAATTCAAATAAAATCTAAAAATTGATGGAATGATATCTTTGTGATTGGTATAGACTTCAATTATCATCATGAACCAAATCAAATTCGTATTAAGCTTTGTTATGCACAAAAAATCAGATTTGGTACAATTATGGAAAGCTTATCAATGGTGATCATATCAAATCTCAAAACCTTGAATGCACATGGATTAAAGCCCAACTCTTGACCTGATTCACTCCCATATATACACACAAGCCATACACATCAAGAACAGGACTTGAAACTGCAAGAAACGGCCAAACAAAATTTGAGAAAAAGCTTGAAAAAGTGAAGATCGAAATCCACATTAGGGCTCGTTTCAATCCAAAATCACAACGTGGTGTTCTTGCTTGCAATCTCCTGAAGCTATAGCAACCAGAATCAAGTCCTGAGACCACCAGAATCGCCCTGTAAGTCGTCACGAATATGGCTCTGAACATGAAATCCAACCCTTTGATTCTTGCATCCTTTCATTAAAATCTTTGCATATTTGTGTTTATCACTTCACTTAGAACATGTTTGAAATATTTAATTTTGTTTTGATAGCCTGTGTAGCCCTACCCGAAACTAGGGTTTGGGTTTCTTGTTTTTAGGTATTTTGATTTCAGGGAAAATTGAAACAAGACATGGCCATGGATGAATTCAGGAGAACAAGGCGAGCAAGATGATGGTTTTAGTTTGCGTTTTTGTGACCTAGAATCCATTATAGGATGATGCCACGAATTTTGTTGCGGAATAAAATCCGCAGGAAAAATTGCAGTCTTCGTTGAAGAAGACGAAGACGTGTCCCTGCTTCATTGGCTTGTTCAAATGTTTAGCGCATTTTTTTATTTCCAACATAGTTGATTGTTTTCATATATTATATTTATTGCTTATTCCATTAACAAAGAGATGCAGTGGTTGAGTTGGTAAGGGAGGCGTGTCAAAGTCCATTGGGACCTGGGTTCGAATCCCAGGTCCCCCAAAACCTTTGTTTAATTTTTCTTCAGATATTCTCATGCCACGCTCTAGATGCAGTCCACCATATGCTTCAAAGATCCAGGCGCCAGATGGCCTCCTGGCCAAATCTGAAGGCTAGGATTGAAGGACTATCATGTGTCCAAGTCAACAAACGCGTGGATGATTCTGAAAGTCAAACGAGGTTGGGACATATTGGGCTTCACAATTGCTGATTTCACACTCAATCAGGCCCAGCACCCCCCATATTTGGTTATTTCTTTTCATATTTCACCTTTTTTATTTAATTGTTTTTTTAATTATTATTATTATTATACTAACCAATTATTTTTCTTAATAAAATCAGAAAACAATTAAAATATTATTTTTATTAATTTCACTATTTTTGTAAATAAATAATTTAATTGAGTTAGTTTTTTTTAATTAGGTATAATTTTAACATTTTTGCAATAAATTAAAAATAATTCAGAATATTAGGTTTTTAATAATTTCAATCATTTTATTTTATTTCCTTAAATATTCAAAACCCTAAAAAATGCGCCGATCTAATTTTCTCGCAAGCGTCTTATTTTTATCCAATTTTGTAATTGTTTCCCAGTATGTAATAATTAATTAGGACTTTATTTATTTACTGCTTTATTTTTACTTTCCGCAATTTAAATTAAAGGGTTTGTCTTTGGCGATGTAAATACCCGACGCCTTGTAATAGTTTAAATTTAATTTCCCGCAATTTAATTTTCGTACAATATTAATTGTTAGATGTTTGATAACTAGGCAATGCATGACAAGATCAATCTTTAACCTAAAATCAACATAGTTCACCATTAACATGTACAGATAAAATTAACCCAAATAACATACTTGCACATGCCACTCCTAGGGTACACCTCACTTGGTTACCTCAAACGTGGTCATTGAGTATAGGAAGTTTTAGAGGTCGCCCTCTTGTCCAAAGATCATAGTTGCCTCGAAACGGTTGCCTCGAAAAAATGATCTAAGACATTAGGGTTACCGCTAAGGTGTCCTAATGTTGCTTTAGTGACCACACGTCCCTTAATCGAATTGACCTGAAAACTCCAAACGACGATGCTACCTACTCCTTAATAGTGGAATAGCATTGTCTAAAGGACATTAGCACAGTTTAATTCCTTTTTTGGGTAGGTAGATGGTTCTTAAGTACTTGCTCCGTTTAAAAACAAAACAAAACTTTTCGCACTTACACTCCTTTCAAACTAAAAACTTCCTTCAAACCCACAAACACAAAGAAAAGCAAATTTTGAAAACACAATGAGCAAGTACCTAAGAGCCCGTGGATAACCACTGATAGAAAGGGTGCTAACACCTTCCCTTTCTATAATCTACCTCCCGAACCCGAGAAACATCTCGAAAAAGGAATTTTTCTGTGCTTTTGTCCTTTCCTTGTTGGATAAAATAAAAGACGGTGGCGACTCTTGCTTACCGCGACATTTTTGCAAAAACAAACGCAAACGCGAACCAGCATTCCTAAACAGTCGGTTCTTATTCCCACCGATCACAATCGTCGTTGGAGTTTTCGGGTCAATTTGATTAAGGGACGTGTGGTCACTAAAGCAATGTTAGGACGCCTTAGCGGTAACCCTAATATCCTAGATCATTTTTCTGAGGAAACCGTTTCGAGGCAACTATGATCTTTGGACGAGAGGACGGCCTCTAAAACTTCCTATACTCAATGACCACGTTCGAGGCAACCAAGTGAGGTGTACCCTAAGAGTGGCATGTGCAAGTGTGTTATTTCAATTAATTTTATATGTACATGTTATGGGCGAGCTATGTTGATTTTAAGTTCATACATTGGATCTTGTCATGCATTGCCTATTTATCAAACATCTAACATTGTATATTGTGTGGAAATTAAATTTGCGGAAATTAAATCTAAACTATTACAAGGCGTCGGGTATTTACATCGCCAAAGACAAACCCTTTAATTTAAATTGCAGAAAATAAAAGAAAGCGATAAATAAATAAAGTCCTAATGAATCTATTACATACTGGAAGCAATTACAAATATTGGAAATAAACAGATCGCGTGCGAAAAATTAAGACGACGCATTTTTAGGGTTTTGACCCTTTTTTATTTAAAGAAAAGATTTTTGTTATTTTTGAATTAAATGGAAATTAGATCTAGGTTAATAATTAAATTAATTAATTAATGAAAATATTTTTGGATTTTTTTTATATTTAAGGAAATAAAATAAAATGATTAAAATTATTAAAAACCTAATATTCTAAATTGATTTTAATTTATTGCAAAAATGTTAAATGTTACACCTATTTAAAACTAAATAAATTATGTTAATATTTATTTACAAAAAATAAAATAATGAAATTAGTTTTAATAAATAAAATATTATATTTTTTTGTTTTCTGATTTTATTAGGCAAAATAAATTGGTTAGTATAATAATAATAATTAATAAAAACAATTAAATAAAAAAAGTGAGATATGAAAATAAATAACCAAATATGGGGGGGTGCTGGGCCTGATTGAGTGTGAAATCATCAATTTCCAGGCCCAAACGCATTGGCCTTTGTTGACTTCTGTTGATTCCATATGCGCTTGTTGACTTGGATGTATGATGAGCCTTCAATCCTGGCCTTTGGATTTGGCCTGAAGGCCATCTGGTATTTGAGATTAGAAGGAACATGATGGTCCACGCTTGCTGAAACCACACGCGATTGCCTGAAGAAAAATAAGACAAATATATTAGGGGACCTGGGATTCGAACCCAGGTCCCATTGCTTCGCAACAACACGCTTGCCATCTGAGCCAATGTGCTTCTTTGTTAGTGGAATGAGTAGTGGACATAATATATGAAAACAATAAATTATGTTGGAATTAAAAAAAAGCGCGCTGAACATTTGAACAAGCCAATGAAGCAGAGACACGTCTTCGTCTTCTTCAACAAAGACTGTAATTTTTCCTGCAGATTTTATTCCGCATCAAGATCTGTGGCATCATCCTATAATGCGTTCTAGGTCATGGAAACAAGTTCTAAGAACGTCATCACGATCGTCTCCTTCCACTGATTCCATTCATACCCATGATTTATTCTAATTTTCCCTGAAATCAAAACGCCTAAAAATAAAGAACCAAAACCCTAGCTTCGGGCATGGCTGTACAGGCTATAAAAATGCAATTCAATTATGCCAAAAGTTTCAGAATGCAACGAAAAGTATGAATATACAAATATTTAGGCAAAAAGATGCAAGAATCCAAGGTTGTGAAATCGTGCACAGGGCTATGTTCTTGAGTATTTACAGCGCGTTTCAGGCGATGAGAGGGCTTGGTTCTGATTGCTATAGCTTCAGGGGATTGCAAGCAAGAACACCACGTTGCGATTTTGGATTGAAACAAGCCCTAAGTGTGATTTCAGTTTCCACTTTTTCAAGCTTTTTTCAAAGTTTGTTTGGCCGTTTCTTGCAGTTTTAGGTCGTATTCTTGATGTGTATGGCTTGTACAAGTAATAAGGAGTGCATTAGGTTAAACTTTGGGCCTCCAATCCTTGTGCATTGATGATTCCAAGATATGATTTTGCCACCATTAACAAAGCTTCCATATTTGTGTCAAATCTGATTTTTTATGCATAATAAGGCTTGATTCGAATTTCATTATGTGAATCATGATAATTGAAAGCTGTAATGATCACAAAGATCTCATTCCATTAATTTTTAGATTTTATTTGAATTAATATTGATTTAAAATGAATTAAATCAACAAAAATTAAATAAAATAGAAAAATAAATGATTGGTCATGAAATTAAAGATAGGACACGTGTGTGGTGTGACAAGACCAAATCAAGTGGAAAAAAAGTGGGCCCTTTTGTAAAAAATTGGAGTTTTGAGGATAGTTGACTTTTGGCAATTTTGGAAAAATGCCCAACTTCAACAATGCATAACTTCTTCAATTTTGAACTTTTGGAGGTGTTCTTTGACTTTTTAGAAACCTTGAGATGTCCTCTAACCAACCATTTTGGTCGCATCTCATTTTGATATTCCATTATCAAGTTATAAGCTTTAGAAAAAAAGGTGTTTTTGTTGACTTTTAAAAATGACCTATAATGTCCAAATTTGTAACTTTTTGTGAGAACATTTATTGATCTTGGGGTGTGAATATGGATTGTAGTAAATTGCATCCTATTCAAAATGAGCTTTGGATGGGTCATTTCTCATAAAGTATGAGAAAGTTATGCTTGAACAAAAGTTGAGTTGACTTTTCCTATAAAACCCTAATTTAGCAACTTTTGAATCTTGATGAATCTTGAGAAATCCTTGATGAATCATGATCAACCCTTGATCAAATGATGAATTATCCTTCAAAATTAGAATGTTGGCAAAAAAATCTTGAGGTTTGACTGTCCATAGGTCACAGTTGACTTTTGCCCTAGCACAGTCGATTTTTGGACTTCTTGAGCAATTGACTGACCAAACTTTCTCTGCAAGGCTTGAAATTTGACATGGATGAACTTGAGAACATATTAGGACATTGGGGATCACTTGAGGCCATTTGGATGCAAGGACCTTGATGCAACACAAAACCCTAATTTTGAATTGACTGCCTTAGGAGGTGATTTGACTGTCCAACTCTTGAACCATCTTGAACAACTTGGAGATGATTCTTGACATGTCTTGAGAAATGTGGGAGGGAAAATTTTGGGGTACAACAGATAGTGAAGAGGAAGGCAACCTGGAAGACTGGATTTTCCCTACTGTTGATGGATAACTATGCAATTGGGAAGCAAAAGACTTTGTTCCCATTACTTTCATAAATCAGTAATTTATCTTTCAAACATTTCTGTTGGTTTGTAATAATTCTTGAACAATTCGTACACTTTTAGCCTTGTGCCTTACCCGAGGCACATAGGTCAATTTGTAAGGGTTTGATTTTTAATCTTCATATGCCATTTTAATGAATCATGGACGTTTTCACATATAAACTTTTGTGTTCATTGTCTTTCTTTTTATATTTTATTTGTTTAAAGGTGGCTATCCCTTACACACACCCACACTCACAAATGCAGGTACTCTTCCATTCCGGATTCCATGGGTAACAATTCTGCTATGACCTTCAGTGACTTTGAAGATCTGGTCTACCATGCCGAATACGAAGGTGATGAAGATTGTGAGGTGCTGGGAGAATTGGCTAAACTGCTACAACAGGAAGAAAGGGCTATTCTACCTCATGAGGAGCTGTTAGAGACAATCAACTTGGGTACTGAGGAAGACAGAAAAGAAGCCAGAGTGGGTGCCAACCTAGAGCCAAGTGTCAAGGAGCGCTTAGTTCAGCTGTTGAATGAATATGTTGAGATCTTCGCCTGGTCATATGAAGACATGTCGGGACTTGATACAGATATTGTGGTACACCGTCTCCCTACAAGAGAAGACTGTCCACCAGTTAAACAGAAAGTCTGCCGAATGAGGCCCGACATGACTGAAAAGATCAAAGCAGAAGTTATAAAGCAATTCAATGCTGGGTTTCTTGTTGTTACATCCTATCCATAATGGGTTGCTAACATTGTGCCCGTGCCTAAGAAGGACGACAAAGTGAGAATGTGCGTGGATTACAGAGACTTAAACAGGGCTAGCCCTAAAGATGATTTTCCACTACCGCACATTGACATCTTGGTTGACAATACAGCTCAGCACAAGGTATTGGATTTTCAGGTTATAACCAGATCAAAATGGCACCTGAAGACATGGAGAAAACTACTTTTGTTACGCAGTGGGGTACGTTCTGCTACAGAGTGATGCCATTCGGATTGAAGAATGTCGGGGCAACCTATCAACACGCCATGGTAGCTTTGTTTCATGATATGATACATCATGAGATAGAGGTCTACGTAGATGACATGATAGCCCTCTCACAAACTGAAGAACAATACCTCGACCATTTGCAAAAGTTGTTTGTCAGGTCGAAAGAGTACAAGCTTAGATTGAACCCTAACAAGTGCACCTTTGGGGTCCGGTCCGGTAAACTCTTGGGTTTCATTGTCAGCAACAAAGGCATCGAGGTTGATCCTGCCAAAGTCAAAGCTATACAAGAAATGCCTGCCTCTCGCACTGAGAAGAAGGTCAGAGGTTTCTTGGGACGCCTAAACTACATTGCAAGGTTCATTTCTCACCTAACATCTACCTGTGAACCAATCTTCAAGCTGTTGAAGAAAGATCAGGTGGTTAAATGGAATGATGACTGTCAAATTGCTTTCGATAAAATCAAGGAGTATTTGCTAGAACCTCCCATCTTGATGCCTCCCGTTGAAGGAAGACCGCTAACCATGTATCTGACCGTCCTATTGAAATCAATGGGGTGCGTACTGGGCCAACATGACGAGTCTGGATGAAAAGAGCATGCCATTTATTAACTTAGCAAAAAGTTTACCGACTGTGAGACCCGATACTCACTGCTCAAGAAAACTTGATGCGCTTTGGTATGGGCTGCTCCCCGGCTAAGGCAGTATATGTTGACTCATACCACTTTGCTGATATCTAAGATGGATCCGATCAAGTACATCTTTGAGAAACCTGTTTTATCTAGAAGAATAGCTAGATGGCAGATGATCCTAACGGAATACGACATACAGTACACGACCCCAAAAGCTATAAAAGGGAGTGTACTAACTGACCATCTGGCTCATCAAGCTGTCGAAGATTACCAATCCATGAGGTTTGACTTCCCTGACGAAGACATTATGACATTGGACAACATTGAAGATTTCAGACCATATGATGGACCTGAACAAGGATCCCGATGGACCATGTACTTTGATGGTGCCTCCAATGCACTTGGCAACGGTATCGGCGCGGTACTCATCTCACCAGAAGGTTGTCATAGTCCTTTCACCGCCAGACTTTGCTTTAACTGCACCAACAACATGGCCGAGTATGAGGCTTGTATCTTTGGTCTCAAGGCTGCAATAGACTTGGGAATCAAATCTTTGATTGTATTTAGGGACTCAGCTTTGGTCATCAGTCAGATCAAAGGAGAGTGGGATACTAAACATCCAAACCTCGTCCCTTACAAGGAACATGTCCTGACATTGTTACCACATTTCGAGCAGATTACCTTCGAGCACTTCCCGCGAGAAGAAAATCAGCTAGCAGATGTTCTAGCTACAATGTCCTCCATGTTTAAACTTAACTGGGATAATGAGGCTCCCCAAATCACCATCAAGCGGATGGATGAACCTGAACATTGTCACGAGATTAATACCGAAGAAGTAGTGGACCGACCTTAGTTTCATGAAGTCAAAAGGTATCTCGAGGCTCAAGAATATCCTGAAGGAGCTTCAGTCAACGAAAAAAAGTTCTTGAGGAGATTCTCTACCAAGTTCTTCCTGAGCAATGGTATCCTATATAAGCGCAATCATGATTTCATTCTGCTCCGTTGTGTGGACAAGATTGAAGCTGAACAGATCATGGATGAACTGCACAATGGTACCTTTGGCACTCACTCTAGCGGGCATATGATGACTAAAAAGATCCTACGGGCAGGCTATTACTTGTCTACCATGGAAGCTGACTGCCATCAACATTCCAGAACTTGTCACAAATTTCAAATCTATACGGACAATGTACATATACCTCCAGTTCCTCTTAATGTCTTAACAGCTCCTTGGCCATTCATGATGTGGGGAATCGACATGATTGGAGAGATCAAGCCTGCAGCATCCAATGGACACCGTTTCATTTTGGTGGCCATTGATTACTTCACAAAGTGGGCCGAAGCAGCTTCCTTCGCATCCGTCACAAAGAATGTTGTTGCCCGCTTCATCAAGCAGAACCTTATTTGCCGGTAAGGCATCCCCGAAAGGATCATCACCGACAACGGTACAAACCTTAATAATACTATGATTACCGCCTTGTGCGAGCAGTTCCAGATTCAACATCACAATTCATCTCCCTATCAGCCAAAGATGAACGGTGCTATCGAAGCTGCGAACAAAAATATCAAGAAGATCATACAAAAGATGACAGACACCTACAAGGATTGGCATGAGATGTTACCGTTTACTCTCCATGGGTACCGTACCACGGCGCATACATCAACTGGGGCAACACCCTATTCTTTGGTATACGGCATGGAAGTTGTTTTGCCTATCGAGGTTCAGATTCCCTCCTTGAGAATCATGAAAGATGCTGGTTTGACTGAAGACGATTGGATTCAGACCCGGCTTGATCAACTTAACTTGATTGACAAAAAGCGACTTACTGATGTTTGCCACAGTCAGACGTATCAAAAACGGATGATCAAGGCTTTCAATAAGAAAGTCGGGCACCAGGTATATCAAGTCGAGGATCTTGTAATCAAGCGAATCATCTTGCCACAAAGTGATCCCAGGGGCAAATGGACTCCTACCTATGAAGGACCATTTGTGATCAAGAACATCTTTTCTGGTGGGGCAATGATCTTAACCTCCATGGACGGTGATGACTTGCCGCACCCTGCGAACGCAGACATAGTCAAAAGATACTACGCATAAATGACCCGCTAGGTTGACACACCTAGGCAAAAAAAGGGGCATCCCGGTGAATAGAAAACCCGAAAGGGCGGTTCAGGCAAAAGTTAGGGATAAATAATAAAAAATCTGTACACCCGGCAAGTTGAAAACCCGAAAGGGCGACTTGGGAAAAAAAGGGTTTCCCGGTGAATCGAAAACCCGAAAGGGCGGTCCAGGCAAAAGTTAGGGAATTAAAGCGTATGACTATGTCTCGTCGGATCACTTTAAGGACAATCTATTCATAGACAAGTTCCGTGCTTCTGATCAACTCAATCATCTTCGGACGAAGCAACGAATGGACAAGATATTCAGAGTTACGAAGGCTATAGCAGAATGGGAACCCCATGGAATTTTCACACATAGCCATCTTTCTTTGTATAAATTTTTCTCATTTTTATGACAACATTCTCTTACTAGGATGTTTGTCTCCTTTGTACAAAAATACTTACACAAAGATACTTCAAAGTACAGAAAAATATTTTCCTTTTCTTCCTTTCACACTTGTGTTTTATTTGAAAATGTCCAATGATTTATTAATGAGCATATGCATTTGAATATAATCACTTGTTACAAATAAACGAAATGGGAAAGAATAATTACTGACAGGTTGAAAGTATAGGAAAACGTCTTTAGGCTATTCCAGGAGAAATCCCCTGCAGTACATCCTCTAGGTCCCCAGCGAAGCTAAAACCTTGAAATACATATCCCCAGCGGAGCTAAATTTCAAATCCCTTAATCCCCATCAGAGTTAAGTTTTCAAACTCCCAATCCCCAGCGGAGCAAAACTTTGAACTACAGACTCTCAGCGAAGATTAAACCTTCATCCCCAACGGAGTCAAATTTCCAACTATCAATCTACAACGGAAACCATTCAGTTTTCCCCAGATTCCCCAGTAAGTTGTCTTAAAGTCTAAGAATCAACCAGATAACAGTTAACTTTTGTCTCTCCCCAACCTAGGATAATTCCCTAGTAGATTGGCATACAACCCAAACTCCTTAACGTCTTCCAAACAGGAATAAGCTTTTCCCCCAGAGTCCTGAACTTACTCTCCAGCAGGATAGCTACTCCCCAGCAATATAGCTTTTCCCCACAGAGTTTTTATTCCCCAACAGAATGAAAATTCTCATTCTTGATTCCCCGGGGAAGTTTCCAGAGTCTTCATTACTCCCCATCATGAATTTGTCAAAAAATTTTAATCCCCTGCAGATCGAAGATTCTCATTCTCGACTTCCCAGCATGAAGTCCCCAAGGATTCAAATTCCCCAGGAGATCGAAGATTCTCATTCTTAGTTCCCTGCAGAAGCCATCAGAGTCTTCCTTTTTCTCCAGCAGATCATGTTTTTTCCTTTGTCTAATCCCCGGTAGAGATCGCGAGAGTTTTCCTTGTTCCCCGTACGAGTAAGGATTCCCATTATGTAATCCCCAGCCATAGTCATCAAAGTTCTCGGGGTTCCCCAAGCAGGTTTCTCAAACGACACTTGGCATTATTCTCACAGCAGAATGTTTATCATCCTCCAACTCCAAAGACTTGAAGGATTCTTATATCCCCAGGAAAGTCATGAAGGATTCTCACATCCACACAGAAGTTGTCAAAGATTTTGAATCTCCAGCAGTGGTCAAGGATTTATTTTCCCCGGCAACATTCAAGGGTTTTATCATCTCCAGCTATCAAGGATTTATTTTCCTCAGAAGTACAGCAAATCGGCTTACATGCGCATACATTACACTCATATATCATAAACATTGATAAAGCACATTTTATTGCATCATACATTTCATGCAACATAACTTTGTGTTTCAGCTAATATTTTACCCTTTTCAGGATAAGATTAACAACTATCTTTAACAAATATTCAAAGATTTCAGATACAGTACGAATACGCTCCAGACAAGGATGCCATTCTGATCACTTATTCAGATCTCTTATTCAGACACAGTACAGATACACTCCAGACACGGAAGTCATTCTATTACTCATTTAGAATTCAAAGTCGAGATACAGTACGGATACACTCCAGACACGGAAGTCATTCTGATACTCATTCAAGATTTCAACTCTCAGATACAATTCAGATACACTCCAGATACGGATGCCATTTTGTCACTCATTCAGACTTCAACAATCAGATACAGATTAGATACACTCCAGACATGGAAGCCATTCTATTTCTCATTCAAATTCAACCATCAATTTCAAGTCCAGATACGCTCTAGACACGGAAGTCATTTTGTCACTTATTCAGATCCCAGTTACAGTTCAGATACACTTCAGACACAGAAGTCATTCTGCCACTCATACAGATCTCAACTTTAGATACAGTCCAGATATGCTCCATACACGGTTTCCATTCTGTCACTTATTCTGACTTTTTCCCCAGCCCAGAGATGCTCCAGACACGGACGCCATCCTGTCGCTTATTCAGATTTCAGATTCAGATACAATACAGATACACTCCAGACACAGAAGTCATTCTGTTATTCATTCAGATTCAAATACAATTACATCTCGGATACGCTCCAGACACGGATGCTATTCCCGCGCTCATACAGATCCAATCTCCAGATACAACTCAGATACGTTCCAAATACAGATACCATTTTGATGTTCATTCTCCTTATTTTCCATAAACATTCTTGGATGACATCTACAAGCCCATCTCCGACAAGATTCTGTCACATCTCCAAATGGCATCTTTAAGCCCATTCCCTCAACTATACTTTGACGAGTGCAAATTTACGGGCACTCTAGTGTCCAATCATCTTTCACCTTCGAGTCACGAACGACAAACTCGCCAATCTAACTCTTCAGGTTCAAGAATATTGAACAGGGGCAGATGTTGTACCCCAAAATTTGCCTTCTCATTTTATCAAGATTTCCCCTCACAAGACTCTTTGGACTCCAGACAAGATTAGGGTTTGCTCAGCTCAAGACATCTCCTTGCATTGATGACCTGAAATTAGGGTTTGAGTTTGCACAAGGATTTTTGGACTTCCAATGCTCAATGTGACTTTCATACTTCATTTTGGACCCCTAAGATTGCTCATACCAAGTTTCAAGCCTTGAATCAACTTTTTGCCAAGTCAATTGGACAGTTGACCTAAAAATCAGCTGTATTAGGGGGAAAAGTAAACTGTGGACAATTTACAGTCAAACCTCATAATTTTGTATCCACATCAACATTATAGACTCATATGAACCATTTGATCAAGTTTGGACCACAACTCCTTCAGAAATTTGATCAGATCATCAAAAGGGAAAAATGGTCAAAATTAGGGTTTTGACTGTAGAAGGGCAATTTCTGATTTTTCACCTAGCCAATGGCAAATTAGGTTCAAGCAAGTTTTCAAGGACTCAATGGAACCATCTTGACCTAATCACAAGGTTCAAAAGATCTCAAATGCATTGGATTGATAGATGAATTTTCCAGTCAACTGATCAAAAATCAATTGTACACTGAAAAGTCAACCTTTGACTTTTTGGTCAAAATCAAGTGCCAAGGGTCATTTTTCGTCAAGATGTGTCAAAACATGAAACTTGTTGACCAAGAAACCTAATTTTGAAAATTAAGGTTTAAGTTTGAAATTTTTCATAACTTATTTCTTTTTTTCCCCAACTTTTTCACCATGATGCAATTGGATTCAAAGAAAACTTCCAACGTGAAAGTTGTAGTCCTCCATGAAATCTACAACTTTGATTCACAAAGTTTTCCCAAAATATGCTTGGATCTCAAGTTATGATTTTGTGAATAAGGGTCCATGAAACTTTTAACTTAGTGAAATTTTGCCCTAGTTTAGGCAGGATTTTGACCTATCTTCATGGAAACTTTTCACATAGTTCCAAGTGGAATCTCAAAATACATTTCAAATATGGATTTTAGATCTTGTTACAAGCTTTCCAAATTGTCCAATAACTCTCCAAGATCATTTGTGGTTAGGGAGAATCGAAGAAAAGAAAATGGCCATTTCTCACTTTTGTCCATGGCATTTTTCACATTGTTACAACTTGCAAATCAGTTTGAATCATGCTTGTACTTGCATTACAGGTTCTAATCCTCTTTACACTCCAAAATTGAATGCAAATACAATGGTTAATGGCATTATTTTGATCTTTGAAACTTTGTACAAGGGTTTAATCCAAAAATGGCAAAAAGATAACATTGCTACTTTGATAAAGTTCACTTTATGTAACTTTGTTTATCTTGAGCCATGGACCTGATTTCTTGTGGCAAACAAGATCCATAAACATCAGAAAAAGCTCACAAACTATGTGCAGGCCTGGAGCTAGCTTGTACAAGTCTTTGCCTTTGTCAACTCACTTTTGCTTCAAAATCAAGTA
Organism: Vicia faba; assembly: GCA_948472305.1. Taxonomy (NCBI): domain Eukaryota; kingdom Viridiplantae; phylum Streptophyta; class Magnoliopsida; order Fabales; family Fabaceae; genus Vicia; species Vicia faba. The sequence goes on from OX451738.1 coordinate 1,029,512,444, forward strand.
AGCTTGCAAAAAGTCCATAACTCTTGCATTTGATAAAACCAAGCTTTGTAACATTTTCAAACAATCTCAGCATATTGTAGCAAGCCAAAAGCACGAGTTTACAACCTCTCAAACACCCAAATACACCAAAAACTCCATTTCTGCCCAAAATAGGGCAAGCTCTGCAGAACTCAAGCCAAAACTAATTTGCCTCGTGCGTTTTGCTTGAAACCACTTCAAACACATTCAATACAACACACCTAAACTGTCCAGGCCCTTACTTTGCAACTGTAACCTCGTTTGCACACTTCACCATTTTCATTTTAAAGCTTTGCAGGTTTACTTCCACAAGGAGATTCAAGCCATTTCAAAGCAAGCTAAGCATTGGGAAAGGTCAAGGGAACATCGAGCAAGCTCAAAAGTCCTTCAGGCCTCATTCAAAGTTTCTACATTGTCATATTCGAACTTGACTGAACAAGGTAATTTCCAACTTTCTATCTCCTTATTTAGACATCCTTAGGCTTAGGTTTGTGAAGCAAAAATGTAGTCCTTAATGTCCTTGAGATGTACATATGCATAGCTTCCATTTATATTGACCGAGCTAGGAGTATTTGATAGTTGAACTTACTGAAAATTCTAGGTCAGAAATTAGGGGTGACAAAATTCTCTCTGATCTTTGAGAGTTAGGTCAAGTTTTTTATATCAATCGAATCATGACTAAAAATTCTACAAGTTTCATGTTGCAAGATTTTGTTTTTAAGCACGTATGCAGGAGTTACAGTTTGAACAAAGGCGCGCGCATGAAATGTCTCAAGGTCAGGGATGAAGTGATTCTGGGCCAAGGCGCTTGGACCTGTTTCTTTTGGCACCCCCCCATTTTGTTATTTGCACCCCCTTGGCCCATTTCTCTTATTTTTCATATTTTCTTGCATATTTCACATTTCTGACTTTTATTTATTTTTTCTAAACAAATAAAATCTCAAAAATATTTTCTTACTTTTTTGCATTTTATTTTATTATTTTTTGGACATAAAAATAGTTTATTAACAATAATATAACTTATTTTCTTAAATAAAATTTGTAAATAAAACAAAAATATTATATATTTTTATTATTTATACACACAAATTAATATTTTCATACAATATTTAATTTTTCAACATTATTGTATGTATTATTATTATTATTTTTCTTAAACAAAAAATGAATAAATAAATAATATAGAATATGTCTTTTTTAAACAAAAATTAGGGTTTCTTCACCCTTTCAAAAATAATCATTTTATTTTCTCTTATTTTTAAGACTTAAATAAATTTATTTTACATACATAAAATAAATACAAAAACATTTTGCATATTTACAATTTATTGCATATTTAAATACTTGTTTATTTATTTATTGTTGTATAAATTCAATTGGGTTGTAATAGTAAATTAGGGTTTTATTTTGAGCAATATACCCCCTATTAAAATTTGTATCCCCCTCCCCATAATATTGTTGTAATAGTCTTAGATTTACTTTTACGCAATTTATCGTATTATATGCATGATAGTAAGATTAGGGTTGTGTATGCAAAGACCAAAATCAAAACAAATAGCATGACTAAACATAAGACAAAAATGCATGAAAAATGATAACACAATACGCACAAGCACCCCTAGGGTTTCATCCACTTTATTGCCTTAAAATGACCATGGTATGCATGCTAGGTATCTTGGCAAAACAAAACAAAAACAAAAGATCATAGTCCCTCGATGACGCTATCTTGGTTTCCTAAACAAAAATGATCTAGTCCCTCAAAACCTTGCTAAGATACTTGGCAACATTGTTATCATGGTCATACGATGACCCACGTTTGTCCCGTTTAACATCCAAAGATAGGTTTGTTTACCAAATACAATGGTAAAACAACAATGTCAAAGGGTTAAAAATGAGTAGGAAATACTTTTGATTAGGGTAGACAACTCTTAGTTACTTGATCAATTTGCAAACATCCTTGCTATTTTCAAACAAACACACACACAATTTCAAAACATTTCCCAAAACAAACTTTCAAACATTGAAACATTTTTCAAAAGATAAAAACCTTTGTATACATTCAAACAAGAATCATTACAAAGGTTGCCTAAACAAGGGCCTCTTTTCAAAATACTTTCAAAACCACACAAAGCACCATTTCAAACAATTAAAAAAGTGAAGCAAGTGATCTAAACAAGTAACTAAGAGCCCATGGAAAACCATGGATGAAAAGGGTGCTAGCACCTTCCCTTTTCATAATCTACCCCCCGAACTCAAGAAAACATCTCAAAGGTCTTTCCTGTACTTTTTGACATTTCCTTTGGATAAAATAAAAAGTCGGTGGCGACTCTTACTAAACCAAAACATTTGTGAACACAAACGCAAAACCTAAAGTCAGTTCTCCCACCGTATCACACTTACCCTTCCATCCTCCCTGTTATCGTAGAGCCTGTCATTGAAGGAGACGTCCCATACACTGTCCTTCATCCTGACATACCTACCTCTATCGAAGACTTGCAGAAAGCTTAGGTTCAATTGAAGGAAGAGCGAGACACCTTTGAAGCCCAATTTTATACCAGTGAGAAGAAGGTTCTGGAACTCACCAAGATGCTTCATGAAGAGTAGAATCTAAACGCCTACATCGCTCCAAAGAGGATGCGTTCAAACTTTCTATCTTAGGAGTTTTAGTTGTATTTTTTTTCTTTCATTGTAAGCCCAAAGAGGCATGATGTACTCAAACTTGGATCTAATATAACGTGTGTTCCTTTTGGTTTAAGAAAATTTAAATCTCTAATTTCCTTGAAATCATTTGCATATTGCATCTTCATTCATCATAACATCATACAAGTTTCTTACAACAGGTCTCCTTATCCTTCTACTGTTTATTTCAGTGAGATGGATATTGAGCAGACAGTGAAAGATCTTCAGGTGCAGAACGTCTAATTTCAGCAGATGCTCTTGACTCTGACAAAAGGACAAGAGGATTTGAAGACTCTACTGACCAAAGAGAAGAAGAAGAAAGAGAAGAAACCAACCGATATTGTGATCATGGGACGAAGGTTCAAAGGACAAGCCAGACGAACTTTAGACTTTGCAACATCATTGGGTGAAGGAGATAATCAAGAAGACAGGACCAAGGAAGTGAACAATAACCCAGCATCCGAAGAAGAGGAAGAACCTGATTAATCTGAGGAACAGTATCCTCCTGCTGATAATAAATACAAAGATCTAGAGGATCATTTGAATGATATGGAGGTCTAGAGGGTACCCGGATTGGATTTTGAAGAGTTAGGAATTGTCTCAGGGGTTGTCATCCCGCAGAAATTCAAGGTCCCCACTTTCTCTAAATATGAAGGTGTCTCTTGCCCAAAGCTGCATTTAAGGTCATACGTCAGAAAGATTTAACCCCATACGGCTGATAAGAATCTATGGGTGCACTTTTTCCAAGAGAGCTTGTCAGGGACGCAGTTGGATTGGTTTTATCAGTTGGAAGGGACCAATATTCACAATTGGGAAGATTTGCCTGCCGCCTTCTACAAACAATACTAGTATAATGTTGACTTAGCTCCAACTCGGACGCAATTGCAAGGCATGTCTATGGGTGCAGGTGAGGGTTTCAAAACCTATGCTCAAAAATGGAGGGATCTCGCTGGCAGAGTCCAGCCCCCTCTATCTGACAGAGAGTTAGTGGATATGTTCCTAGGCACCTTATCAGGTCCATTCTTCAAACACCTGATCGGAAGTTCCTCAGCTGGATTTACTGAACTAATCATGACCGGTGAGCGGGTCGAAGCCGGTATAAAAAGTGGCAAAATTCAAAGAGATGTATCCTCGAGCACGATGAAGAAACCCTTTATTGGAAAGAAGGAGGCCAGTGCCATTTATAACCCGAGAGATCAGAGCGGAGCAAGATACCGTCCAACGGTAAGTGCTGTAATAATACCTACGCCTGCGCTACCCCACAACGCAACAATTAGCAAAGGGTGGAAAGACCACAAAGGCAGATCACCCGGATCAACATGACATTGACAGAGGTTCTACCCCATCTGTTGAGATCTAACTTGGCAACTTTAAAAGAGGATCCCAATAATCCTAATACCTACTCTCCTCGATACAATCTGAACGCTCCGTGCGCCTATCATTCTGGGAGTCCTGGTCATGACACAAATGATTGTTGGGCTCTAAGAATTAAAGTACAAGATTTGATTGAAGCCAAGGATATTGAGTTCGACGCTCCAGAGAAGCCCAATGTCATAACTTCTCCCATGCCTAAGCACAACCATGGAGTTAACTCCATTGTTACTAATCTATTCGTAACCTCAGTGGACGAAGTTTCTAATCCTCTTGTGATTGTTAAGAAGATTTTTTTGTTGGCCGGTTTATTTACGGGTTGTGGTGAAGGTTGCCACATGTGTTCATTTCTACCTTCTGGTTGCCATTTGCTGAGGTCAGGTGTTCAACGCCTGATGGACAGTAAAGAAATTTTGTTCGAGAAAACACTGGTTCCCGTTGTTCCATCTGAAGACATTGCTATTATAACCATTTCCTCCAGTCCTTCCAAGGCCTCCTCGAGAAGACCTGTTAGGATTACACCCGCTACGAGAATCTCTCCATTGATAATCACATGTCCTGGTCCTATCCCGTACGCCTCGGACAAAGCTGTCCCTTGGCATTATGGCGCCGATGTTTACTATCATGGCGTTAAGCAAAACTTGAAGACCGAAGAAGTTGATCCTGATGTCGGTAACATTGTCAAGACCCGCAAGATTACTAGAAGTGGAAGGGTTTTCTCTCCTGAGATCTCCCCGAAGACTGTCACTAAGCCTGTTGTTATTTCATCTTCTATACCCTCTAGTACTTCAGCTGGTACCCCTGCCGGTAAATCATCTGGGACTCGAGGCAAATAAGATGTAGGTGAGCTTCCCGGACAGAGGTGCCTAGAAAAATTGTTGTGGAAGCCTCTAAGCAAGAGATAGAGGAAATATTGAAAATAATCAAAAAGAGTGACTACAATGTGGTCGAACAGCTGGGGCAGACCCCCTCAAAGATATCCATGTTATCCTTGTTGTTGTGCTCTGAGGCCCATGCGAAGGATTTGATTGCATTCCTTAAAACTGCGCATGTGCCGCAAGAGACTTCAGCTGATCAATTTAAAGATTGCGTGGCTAGCCTGACTGCTGACAATGGGCTGGGCTTTTCAGACACCGACTTGACACCAAAAGGAAGAAAACATAATGATGCTCTGCATGTCTCGATTGAATTCAGGGGCACCACTATGGCTCATGTGTTGGTAGATACTGGGTCTTCGCTGAATGTTCTGCTTAAAAAGGCGTTAAACCGTTTGGATTGCGAGGGTTTGACTTTAAAGCCTAGTAACATTGTGGTAAGGGCTTTTGACGGATCGAAAAGAATGGTGCATGGGGAAGTGAACATCCCTGTCAAGGTAGGCTCTCAGACTTTCGAGTCCACCTTCTATGTGATGGACATCAGGCCATCATACTCTTGTTTGTTGGGTCGTCCTTGGATCCACGAGGCTGGGGATGTCACTTCTACACTACACCAGATGTTAAAGTATCCGGTGAAGGGGAAGATAGTCAATGTGCATGGCGAATAGGAGTATATGGTGAGCCACCTGAACTCCTTCAGGTACGTAGAGATGGACAGAGAATTCATAGAGACTCCTTGTTAAAACTTTGAAGAGGTTCCCCAGATTTTGGCGTCAACTGAGACCACTACCAGCACCAAATCTCCTCTGAAGATGGCTTCTCTCAAGGATGCAAGAGCAATAGTTAAAGAAGGCAGGAATACCACTTGGGGACATCTTCCTGAGTTTATTCACAAAACTGACAAGTTTGGCTTGGGCTTTACTTCAGGAGCTCAGAGGGATGTTCGATGCGCTCGAGTTGGAGGACCTCCCCTATGCATCAGCAATCGAGGGTTCAATGCTATTGAAGACAGTGAGGAAGACTTTGATATTGACATCTGGATTTACTCGACTAGCAAAGGTGGTCCGAGTAATTGGACGACCAGAGATTTTATACCAGTTTCTTTTATTCCACAGTAATTGTGTTACTTGTTTTCCAAGTTTGTAATGAACAATTTAAACTTTATAGCCTTGTGTCTTACTCGAGGCACAATGTTTCTATCTGTGAGGGTTATTATATGTCATCTCATATATCATCAATGAAGCATTGGACGCTCTTTGCATACAAATTTTGCACTCTCTGTTTTTTCTTTTTTGCCTTTGCTTTATCAATACAGCTATGCTCTTACACACACTCACATATCAAACTGCAGATCCATATCCACTATGGATCCCATTGATAACAATCCTGATATTGCCAATTATGACTTCGAAAATCTGATCAACCAAGCCGAGGACGAAGGTGAGAACGATTGTGAGGTACCTGGAGAACTTGCTAGACTGCTACAACAGGAAGAGAGGGCTATACAGCCTCATGAAGATCCAGTTGAGACAATAAACTTGTGCACAGGGATAGACAGAAAAGATGTTAAAATAGGTGCAAATCTGGAGCTCAGCTTCAAGCAGAAGTTGATATAGATGATGCGCGACTATGTTGAGATCTTCGCCTGGTCCTATGAAGACATGCCTGGTTTGGGCACTGGTATTGTGGTACATCGCCTGCCGACTAAGGAAGATTGTCTGCCGATTAAACAGAAGGTCCTCCGTATGCACCCTGAGATGTCAGAGAATATCAAGGCAGAGGTCATGAAGTAGTTCGATGCAGGGTTCATAGTTGTCACCTCCTATCCGCAGTGGGTTGCTAACATCGTTCCAGTACCTAAAAAGGACGGTAAGGTACGGATGTGCATGGATTACAGAGATATGAATTGGGCAAGCCCCAAGGATGACTTCCCACATCCTCACATTGATGTTCTGGTCGACAACACCGTGCAAAACAAAATCTTCTCCTTCATGGATGGTTTCTCTGGCTACAACCAGATCAAGATGGCTCCTGAAGACATGGAAAAGACAACTTTCGTCGCACAGTGGGGCACCTTCTGTTACAAGGTGATGCCTTTTGGGTTGAAGAATGCTGGGAAAACCTATCAGTAAGCCATGGTCGCTTTGTTCCACGATATGATTCACCATGAGACCGAAATTTATGTTGATGACATGAGAGCCAGATCTCAAACTGGAGAGGAACATCTTGATCATCTATAAAAGTTGTTCGACAGGTTGAAGACATACAAGCTGAGGTTGAATCCGAACAAGTGCACATTCGGGGTAAGGTCCGGTAAGCTTCTAGGTTTCATCGTCAGTGATAAAGGCATCCAAGTAGATCCTACAAAGGTGAAGGCTATACAAGAAATTCCATCTCCCCGTACATAGAAGGAAGTTAGAGGTTTCTTGGGACGCCTGAATTATATCGCCAGGTTCATTTCACATCTGACCGCTACTTGTGAGCCAATCTTCAAGCTTCTAAAGAAAGATCAAGTAGTAAAGTGGATTAATGAATGCCAGATCGCTTTCGAAAGAATCAAGGAATACCTTCAAGAACCACCAATTCTGATGCCTCCAGTTGAAGGAAGACCTTTGATATTGTACCTGACAGTGCTAGACAATTCGATGGGGTGTGTGTTGGGGCTGCATGACGAGTATGGTCGAAAAGAGCATGCAATATACTACCTTAGCAAAAAGTTTACCGAATGTGAGACACGATACTCACTGCTCAAAAAAACTTGCTACGCTTTGGCAGGGCCTGCTCGCCGACTGAGACAGTATATGCTGACTCACACTACCTTATTGATATCAAAGATGGATCCGATCAAGTACATTTTCGAGAAGCCCGCTCTCTCCGGAAGGATAGCATGGTGGCAAATGATCTTAACTGAGTTCGACATACAATATACAACCCAAAAAGCAATAAAGGGGAGTGTATTGGCTGATCATTTGGCTCATCAGGCCGTGGATGACTACCATTCCATGAATTTTGAGTTCCCGGATGAGAATATTATGTTGGTAACTACCCACGAAGAACATGGACCGGATGAAGGACCTGAGGAAGAATCCCTATGGTCTATGTGTTTTTATGGAGCCTCAAATGCACTGGGTAACGGCATTGGCACTATAATCATATCTCCTGAGGGCTGTCATACTCCGTTCACTGCCCGATTATGTTTCAACTGCACCAACAATATGGCGGAGTATGAAGCATATATTATGGGTCTTCAAGTTGCTATCAACCTAAGGATCAAGTTCATGAATGTATTCGGGGATTCCGCTCTGATGATAAGTCAGATCAAAGGCGAGTGGGACACGAAGCATCTGAATCTCATCTCGTACAAAGAGCATGTACTGACGTTGCTCCCACAATTTAAAGATGTAACCTTTGAATATTTCCTACGAGAGGAGAATCAGTTAGCATACGCGTTAACCACCATGTCTTCTATGTTCAAAATCTGGTGGGACAATGAAGCTCCCCGAATCACCATTGAGAGGATGGATGAACCGGCACACTGCTGCAAGATTGATACTGAAGAGGTAGAAGACAAACCCTGGTTTCACAAAGTCAAAAGGTATTTCGAGAATTAAGAGTATCTCGAAGTGGCATCTGTCAATGATAAGAAGTATCTGAGAAGGTTCGCTGCAAAGTTCTTCCTCAGTCATGGAATCCTCTATAAACGCAACCACGACTCTACCTTACTGCAGTGTGTAAACAAGAGCGAAGCAGAGAGAATCATGACAGACCTGCATGAAGGAACCTTCGGAACCCATTCTACTAGACACACCATGGCTAAGAAAATCCTACGGGCAGGATACTACTGGTCCACTATGGAAGCCGATTGTTATCAGCACTCTCGAACTTGCCATAAGTGCCAAATCTATGCAGATAAGGTGCATGTGCCTTCGGTCCCCTTGAACGTCTTGACAGCTCCGTGGCCCTTTACAATGTGGTGCATCGACATGATCGAAGAAATAAGGCCCACTGCATCTAACGGGAATCGTTTCATCCTAGTAGCCATTGATTACCTCACGAAATGGATTGAGGCAACCTCTTTTGCCATAGTAACCAAGAACATTGTGGCACGGTTTATCCGACACAATCTGATCTGTCGATATGGTGTACCAGAGAGAATTATCACGGATAATGGTACAAATCTCAATAACACAATGATCACCGAGCTCTGTAAATAATTCAAGATACAGCATCATAACTCTTCTCCCTACTGGCCGAAGACGAATGGTGTTGTTGAAGAAGCTAACAAGAACATCAAGAAGATTGTACAGAAGATGACGATGACATACAAAGACTGGCATAAGATGTTACCATTTGCTCTTCATGGGTACCGTACTTCAGCACGGACGTCGACAGGGGAAATACCCTACTCTCTGGTGTATGGCATGGAGGCAGTCCTACCCATCGAAGTCCAGATACCCACTCTAAGGATTATGAGAGATGCAGGCTTAAACGAAGACGACTGGATCTGAACCCGACTTGATCAGTTAAATCTAATCGATGAAAAGAGACTTACTGCCATATGCCATAGTCAGACGTATCAAAAGCGAATGATCAAGGATTTCAACAAGAAGGTCAGACACCAAGAGTATCAAGTCAGGGATTTAGTGATCAAACGCATCATACTACTGCAAGGTGACCCCAGGGGAAAATGGACTCCCACATACGAAGGGCCATTTGTGGTAAAAAAAAACATTTTCTCGGGTGGAGCCATGATTTTGAACACCATGGACGGTAACGACCTTCCTCACCCTGTCAATGCAGACATAGTGAAAAGATACTACACATAATCAAAGACCTGCTAGGTTGACTGACCTAGGCAAAAATAAGGGCTTCCCGGAGAACCAAAAGGGTTCGGGTAAAATAAGGGGTGAAAATGAAAAAATTTGTACACACGGCAAGTCGAAAACCTGAAAAGGCGACTTGGGCAAAAATGGGTATCCCGGTGGACCGAAAACCCGAAAGGGAGGTCCAGGAAAAAGTTTGGGATGAAAAGCGTATCATTATGTCCCATTGGATCACCCTGCCATCTGACCTCAGTATCAACTATCAAGCTCAAACGGCATCAATCAATCTAATTATCTTCGGACAAGCAGCAAAGTGAGGAGACGCTCGAAGGCATGATGGCAATAACGGATTTGAAACCCAATGGGATTGTTCCACATAGTTGTTTCCTCTTTGTTGTACACAATACTGTATATATTTCATTTTACGGCGGTGTTCTCTTACTAGAGCGTCAGCTTCCTTGTACAAAAACGCCTGTTATAGGCCAACTTCAAAATTAATACAAGTCATTTTTACAAAACTATTTGTTTTTCTTTTTCCGTTTAGTTTTTGCAAGAACGTCCAATGATTTATTCTTGACATATGCACTTGAATATGATTGTTGTTCACAAATATTTGCATAGGAAAAGAAAGAAAATTGCTCACAACAAAAGAAACAGGGACGAAAAACTAAAATGTCAAACCCGACAATTACTCTGTCCAGCAGGTACCAGGGCAGAGACAACTTTGGAGCACAGTCATCAATACACGTGACCTTGTAACATCTGTATTCCCCACAGAGTAGAGGTAATCAAAGCCTTTCTATCAGGTCTCTCAGAACGGGAAGTAATCTCCCTATCCAGGGTCATCCAGAAACCTGACATCTATATCCCCCGACCAAATTTCATAATCACGAGTGGATCATTATAAAATTCTAACTCCCCAAGCCGAGTTTATTTCTCTGGATACAAGAGCTCAATCCCCGATAGAGCCCATTACTTCGGCTATTGGAAATTCACCTTCCAAGTTGTTCCCCGCAGAGTTATTCTCAAAATAGAATCTCCCCTTGACAGAAATACAGTCACTTCCATTCATCATCCCCAGTGGAAGTAGAAGAGCCATATTTCTCTACAACAGTCAGGAATGCTATTTTTTCTCCAGCAGCGGTCATGGATTTATTTTCCTGGACTCGGATATGTCACAACTAACATCCCATGCTCATACATCACGACATGCACATACATAACACATACAGCATAATCTCGTCTATTTTAAGAACATCATCTCACAATGCATTTCATGCATCGCATATAACTAACCCTATTATCTTTTCAGGAAAGACAGTTATCACCAACAATTCCAGCATTTATACATGTCATATCTGCAGGCAACCAAGGGAAAATCAATTCCCGAAACCAAACGGGTCAACTAATCTACATGATCAAACGAAGTGACCTTACTATCCAAGTTCCTTGCCACATGCCCTACTACCCTGGCTTTCATTTTAAAGTAACCCTACTACCCGGGTTCCTTCCCACAAGCCCTACTATCCCGGATTTCATTTCGAAGTAACCCTACTATCCAGGTTCCTTCCTACAAGCCCTACTACACAAGCTTTCATTTCGAAGTAACCCTACTACCCAGGTTCCTTCCTACAAGCCCTACTATCCAGGCTTCCACCTCGAAGTAACCCTACGATCCAGGTTCCTTCCTACAAGCCCTACTACCCAGACTTTCATTTAGAAGTAACCCTACTACCCAGGTTCCTTCCTACAAGCCCTACTATCCAGGCTTCCACCTCGAAGTAACCCTACTACCCAGGTTCCTTCTCTTAGCCCTACTATCTAGGCTTTCACCTCGAAGTAACCCTACTACCCAGGTTCCTTCTCTTAGCCCTACTACCCAGGCTTTCATTTCAAAGTAACCTTCTTATCCAAGTTCCTTCCTACAAGCCCTACTACACAGGCTTTCATTTCTAAGTAATCCTACTATCCAGGTTCCTTCTTCCTTATCTCCAGACAGCGGGTTACAACACTGTAAGGCCTGGATCCGATCAGATACGGTCGATTTCACATTTTCCCAGCGATTTGTTGTACAGCCTAGACCCTGACCGGGTATACATTCTACTTTCGCTCCCCTCAGTCTGGAGATAATTCCCCAGTAGAGTAATGGACAATCGAGGCTCCTGGACTTTGCTTTCCAGTGCATAAATCAACATTCCCCGACAAAATTCCCCTCAACAGCAAGCACAGGAATTCTCGCGAAGGAAACTCTTACACAACCGATCTTTTTTGGATGGCATCTTTAAGCCTATTTTTGATATCACCAATTAAAATTACTTCATGCGAGTGCAAATTTCTGGGCACTCTAGTGTTCAATCATCTTCCACCTTCAGATCACGAAAGGCAGACCAACCAATCTACACCCTCAGGCTTAAGAAGATTGAACAGGGGCAACTGTTGTACCCCAAAATTTGTCTTCTCATTTACCAAAGGATCATCATGGAATCTCAGGTTTACTTCTATCAAGTTCCAAGTCTTGAATTATCACTTTTCAAAGAAATCATCCATAAGGGCAAAATGGTCAAAAGCACACTGAAAAGTCAAACTTTGACTTTCAGATCAAATCAAGTTTCAACAATTATATTTCATCAAGACGTGAAACTAGTTCATCAAAATCAGAAGTCAGAAATTACTTTGAAAAAATCAAATTTCTAAACATTTGGAAAATTTTCTAAGTGTTAAGAGAATGTGATACTTCAGAACTTCTGAGTCAGCCTTTACACAAGCACAGTCAAAAGTTGCAAATATGATTCAGAACATAGTCTTCAATCAGAACATGACTCTTCAGCCTCCACGCAAGCGCAATCAGAAGTTGCAAATATAGTTCAGAACATAGTCTTCAATTAGAACATGACTCTTCAGCCTCCATGCAAGCGCAGTCAGAAGTTGCAAATATGGTTCAGAACATAGTCTTCAATCAGAACATGACTCTTCAGCGCATAGAGGTTACATTCCTGATCTTCTGCGATCAGAACATCACCAAATCCCAAGACCTCGTTTACGTAACCTGCTGCCCTGCTACATCACAGTCCTGCAATCAGCTGCTGACCCAGTCCACGCCTACACTTTCTCAAACCCCATATTTGTATCAAATTAGCATACGAAAACTGTGATTAAAAAGTAATGGAACAATATACCAAAAAGGTTTTAATCCCATTTGTTTTCCTCCAAAAAACCACAACAAACCCACCTATAAATAACATGCTCCATCACACGTTCAAGGGGTTGGCTTTTGGAGAGAGGGAATCATCAAAAGAGAGAAAATAAATATGTGGAACCCTTCATAAAAATCCAAAAATCCCAAACAGAAAACCAAACCTTTGTTCTTCCTTTTGAATCAAAGAGCTTGGCATTTACTCTTCTGTTGCTCTTGCTGACTCAGAACATCTAAAGGCAGCAGTCCAAATTCCAAACACACGCTCCAGGTTCAAGGTAAGTCTTTCTGGCTTTGCATTTTTTCATTCAGAACATCATTAAACATGTAAATATCATAGTATTGATGTTGTCTATATCATTGCATGAATAGAAAAAATGTGAATCAGAACTTCTTGATCAAGGATAGGCTTAGGAGTAAGATTATAACTTCTATAAACTGTTATGCTCTTATCCCTTTGATTTGTGGTTTGATTAAGAACTGAATAAGCTGCTGATGGTTGATTAATATGAGGAAAAAGTTGAAATATGACACATAATTTCTGATTTTTCCACTCACTTATTTAACATATAGAACTTCTGAGGCTCACTCACTGTTTAGCATATCACAGAACTTCTGAGTTCTCCTTATTGTTAAGCAAACGAAACTTCTGATACTTCCACTCACCGTTTTAAACACTCAGAGTTTCTGATTTTCACATGCTGATAATACGCTGAATTTCTGATGCTTATTCACTGTTTTAGCGTAACACAGAGCTTCTGACTTTTGGCCCACTGTCTGAATACACCCTGAACTTCGGTGTTTTCCCTCTAACATTTCTTGCAGGACCTCAGAGTTTACCAATCAGAACTTCTGATGCCCACTGACGTTTCTTTCTGAGTCACCACGTGTCTGGCTTCAGAACTTCTGATCCTTGTTGTGTTGCTTGCAGTAGCACGCTGTTTCTATCTTTCATTTATTTTCCTTTTATCACTTTTAATATTAATACTTTTTTTATCAATATAAAAAAGACATGGAAATATTTCCTTTTTAATTAATTTATCTCGTTTTATTTATTTATTAAAGACCAAAAAACCATTTTTTTTAAAAAGAGTTTCTTTTTCTTTCTTACTTTATCATTTCAAGATGGTTGTAATAAGCAATTAGGATTTATATTCTTGCAAACCCCCATTCGTAAATTTGTACACCCTATCCCCCTAATGATTGTAATAGCGTAGAATCTTTATTTTCAGCAATTTCATTGCTTTCATATATTGTTAGTAATTAGGGTGTGTATGGAAAGACATGAAATCGACAAATAGATCACCCTAATCAATATTAAAATGCATGCAATCAAACACACTCGCACACGAGCACCCTTAGGGAAATCCCACTTTGTGGCCTATCAAAAAAATAGTCATGTCCCTCGAACATGGGCGTTTTAGCAAAGACCCTCGATAAAAGATTGTAGTCCCTCGATGACCCTCAATGTTGCCTTTGGTAAACGATCTAGTCCCTAAGAAACGACATTGCTAAAACGTCCCATGGGTTGCCTTCTATGACTATACAAATGTCCCAACGCCTGTCCCTTCACATCTAATGGTGGGGCTTCTTACAAACTCAATCGTAAGATAACAACATCTAAAGGAGGAGGAAAAGAACATCTAAGACCTTTTGAGTAGGTAGATTTGCTCCTAGTTGCTCGCTTGCTCACAATAAAAACATTTTTATACACCAACACTCTCATTTTGAAACATTTTCAAAATACAACACTTTGTACGCGTTCTTATAGAGACGAGAACCGTTATAAAGGCACCTTTTTAAAATCACTTTCAAAAAACACACATCTTTGAACTATTTTCCAAACAAACACTTTGTACGCATTCTTATAGAGACGAGAACCATTACAAAGACGTTTCCAAAATACTTTCAAAACCCACAAGCACATTCAAACAAAAGCAAGTGATCTAGCAAGTAACTAAGAGCCCATGGAAAACCATGGATGAAAAGGGTGCTAACACCTTCCCTTTTCATAATCTACCCCCCGAACTCAAGAAAACATCTCTAAAGGTCTTTCCTGTGCTTTTTCACCTTTTCTTATTGGATAAAAGAAAAGTCGGTGGCGACTCTTGCTAAACCGCAACATTTGCAAACACAAACGCAAAACAAAAATTCAGTTCTCCCACCGTATCACAGAAGTGGCGACTCTGCTGGGGAATATTCTTAAAGTGGGGTTACCTTAGGGTTAGATCACATTTACTTGCTTTCATTGTTTGATTTATATGCTTTACATTATGATTCTCTGTTTGGGCTTTCTTTGATCCTCCACCCGGATCTGAGACACCTTTTTAGGTAAATAGCAATAGATTGTGGAAATTGTACGGCGTAGACTGATATGGTTGAAACAATGGCTATTTTAGTGTGAGACATTTGTGGGTACCAGTATCCCTCGTGGTGGATCGAGGAGAATATGGGGCCGCTGAGTGGCGTCATAAAGCACTAATTGACTTTAGAACCCTAATTGAACAAACTTGGCCATTAGGACGTAGTGAGATAACCGGTTTTGGTGTAGAGCTGAAAATTGGTTGATACTCGATACTACACTCATTGAGGCTAGAATTTTGGGATATCTTGGCTGCAAGAAAATATTGATTATGCTGAGACAATTCCTAAGATAAAGGTCGCTGATATTGAGATCCTTTAGAACCCGATCACTATTACTAGGACAGGTTGAGCCAACTAAACTTCAAGAGGGTACTTACCTACAAAACCCCATGCAAGCCTAAAACATAGGAACTTGTTTGTTGTGTGTGTATATATTCACTTGTACATAACATCATAAACATCATAAGCATCATACACATGCTCACTAACCATTTCAAGGATTTAGAAATTTATCTTTGTTTTTGTTTTGTAGGTCATAAATTTCGTCCGAAGGAACACCATCTGAATCAGCTTTGTAAAAGCACACCCTCAACTTCAAGAGTTAGCCTCAAGAGTGCCCGGGGATTCCCCTTTTACCAAGAAATACGGTCGACTCCTCAGTTTGGCTACATCCAGTTTGCAAGAAGAAATTATGTGTGTACTGTTCCAATTCTTTGATCTCGTACATCATTGTTTCACTTACCCGGACTATTAGTTGGTACCTACACTGGAAGAGTTCTCTCTACTCTTAGGGGTGCCCGTGCTTGATCAGATACCGTTCACCGGTCTAGAAGGGATTCCAAAACCTAAAGTCATTGCCGAAGCTTTGCATATGAAGAGAGCCGACATCATAGCCAATTGGGAGACAAGAAGCGGGGTTAAAGGCTTCCTAGCCAAGTTTCTATTAGAGAAGGCTCGTTCATTCTGGGACGACATGGATTTCCAAGATTTTGAAGACATCCTGGCTCTTCTCATTTATGGTTTGGTTCTGTTCCCTAACTCAGACCAATTCATAGATATTAACACCAGCAAGGTCTTTCTCTCTCCCAATCCTGTACCTACCTTACTGGGAGACATTTTGCACTTCCTTCATACCCACACCATGAAGAAAAGAGGTACTCTTTTGTGTTATATCCCCCTACTCTCTAAGTGGTTCACTTCACACCTACCTCAATCAGTATTGAAGAACGAGCAAAGAATGACATGGTCTCAAAGGATTATGTCCCTTACCCATTCTGACATTCGTTGGTGTTCGAGATCCTTGGAAGATGTCTCTATCATTGACCACTGTGGGGAATTCACTAACGTCCCTCTGCTTGGTATTAGGGGAGGTATCACCTATAACCCCTGCTTAGCTCTTCGACAGGTTGGGTATGCTCGAAGAGACGGCCCTCATGAGATGCTCATTCAAGGTCTGGTGTTCGACTATGACAAAGAAGACCAAGGTTACCGCCAGATATTTACACGAGCTTAGAGAATGGTGAAAAAGGTGGATAGAAGGACTCTGGGACACAAGAACTCTATCCCTCTCGAGCCTTACCTTAGTTGGGTACGAACTCGTTCTCAGAGTCTCGTAATGCCTTACCCTTCCATCCTCCCTGTTATCGTAGAGCCTGTCGTTGAAGGAGACGTCCCATACACTGTCCTTCATCCTGACATACCTACCTCTCTCGAAGACTTGCAAAAAGCTTGGGTTCAATTGAAGGAAGAGCGAGACACCTTTGAGGCCAAATTTTACGCTAGTGAGAAGAAGGTTCTGGAACTCACCAAGCTGCTTCATGAAGAGCGGAATCTGAACGCCTACATCGCTCCAAAGAGGATGCGTTCAACCTTTCTGTCTTAGGAGTTTTTGTTGTATTTTGTTTCTTTCATTGTAATCCCAAAGAGGCATGATGTACTCAAACTTGGATCTAATATAACGTGTGTTCCTTTTGGCTTAAGAAAATTTAAATCTCTAATTTCCTTGAAATCATTTGCATATTGCATCTTCATTCATCATAATGTCATACAGGTTTCTTACAACAGGTCTCCTTATCCTTCTACTGTTTATTTCAGGGAGATGGATATTGAATAGACAGTGAAAGATCTTCAGACACAGAACGTCCAATTTCAGCAGATGCTCTTGACTTTGACAAAAGGACAAGAGGATTTGAAGACTCTACTGGCCAAGGAGAAGAAGAAGAAAGCGAAGAAACCAACTGGTATTGTGATCATAGGAAGAAGGTTCAAAGGACAAGCGAGACGGACTTTAGAATTTGCAACATCATTGGGTGAAGGAGATAATCAAGAAGACAGGACCAAGGAAGTGAACAACAACCCAACATCCGAAGAAGAGGAAGAACCTGATTACTCTGAGGAACAGTATCCTCCTTCTAATAATAAATACAAAGAGCTAGAGGATCGTTTGAATGCTATGGAGGTCCAGAGGGTACCCGGATTGGATTTTGAAGAGTTAAGACTTGTCTCAAGGGTTGTCATCCCGCAGAAATTCAAGGTCCCCACTTTTGCTAAATATGACGGTGTCTCTTGCCCAAAGTTGCATTTAAGGTCATACGTCATAAAGATTCAACCCCATACGGCTGATAAGAATCTACGGCTGCACTTTTTCCAAGAGAGCTTGTCAAGGACGCAGTTGGATTGGTTTTATCAGTTGGAAGGGACCAATATTCGCAATGGGGAAGATTTGGCTGCCGCCTTCTACAAACAATACCAGTATAATGTTGACTTAGCTCCAACTCAGACGCAATTGCAAGGCATGTCTATGGGTGCAGGTGAGGGTTTCAAAACCTATGCTTAAAAATGGAGGGATCTCGCAGGCAGAGTCAAGTCCCCTCTATCTGACAGAGAGTTAGTGGATATGTTCCTAGGCACCTTATCAGGTCCATTCTTCAAACACCTGATCGGAAGTTCCTCAGCTGGATTTACTGAACTAATTATGACCGGTGAGCGGGTCGAAGCGGTATAAAAAGTGGCAAAATTCAAAGAGATGTATCCTCGAGCACGATGAAGAAACCCTTTGTTGGAAAGAAGGAGGCCAGTGCCATTTATAAACCGAGAGATCAGAGCGGAGCGGAATACCATCCAACGGTAAGTGCTGTAATAATACCTAGGCCTGCGGCTACCCCCACAACGCAACAATCAGCAAAGGGTGGAAAGACCACAAAGGCAGTTCACCCAGATCAACATGTTATTGACAGAGGTTCTACCCCATCTGTTGAGATCTAACTTGGCAACTTTAAAAGAGGCTTCCAAGAATCCTAATACATCATCTCCTCGATACAATCCGAACGCTCGGTGCGCCTATCATTCTGGGAGTCCTGGTCATGACACAAATGATTGTTGGGCTCTAAGAATTAAAGTACAAGATTTGATTGAAGCCAAGGAGATTGAGTTCGACGCTTTGGAGAATCCCAATGTCATAACTGCTCCCATGCCTAAGCACAACCACGGAGTTAACGCCATTGTTACTGATCTATTTGTAACCTCAATGGACGAAGTTTCTACTCCTCTTGTGACTGTTAAGAAGAATTTGTTGTTGGCCGATTCATTTCCGGGTTGTGGTGAAGGTTGCCACATGTGTTCATTTCTATCTTCTGGTTGCCATTTGGTGAAGTCAGGTGTTCAACACCTGATGGACAGTAAAGAAATTTTGTTCGAGAAAACTCTGGTTCCCGTTGTTCCATCTGAAGACATTGCTATTATAACCATTTCCATCAGTCCTTCCAAGGCCTCCTCGAGAAGACCTATTAGGATTACACCTGCTACGAGAATCACTTCGTTGATAATCATATGTCATGTTCCTATCCCGTACGCCTAGGACAAAGTTGTCCCTTGGTATTATGGCGCTGATGTTTACTATCACGGCGTTAAGCAAAACTTGAAGACCGAAGAAGTTGATCCTGATGTCGGTAACATTGTCGGGACCCGCAAGAGTACTAGAAGTGGAAGGGTTTTCTCTCCTGAGATATCCCTGAAGACTGTCACTAAGCCTGTCGTTATTTCATCTTCAGCACCCGCTAGTACTTCAGCTGGTACCCCTGCCGATAAATCATCTGAGACTCGAGGAAAAGAAGTTATAGGTGAGCTTCCCGGACAGAGGCGCCTAGAAAAATTGTTGTGGAAGCCTCTAAGCAAGAGATAGAGGAAATATTGAAAATAATCAAAAAGAGTGACTACAATGTGGTCGAACACCTGGGGCAGCCCCCCTCAAAGATATCCATGTTATCCCCGTTGTTGTGCTCCGAGGCCCATGCGAAGGCTTTGATTGCATTCCTTAAAATTGTGCATGTGCCAAAGAGACTTCAGCTGATCAATTTAAAGATTACGTGGCTAGCCTGACTGCTGACAATGGGCTGGGCTTTTCAGATGCTGACTTGACACCAAAAGGAAGAAAACATAATGATGCTCTGCATGTCTCGATTAAATTCAGGGGCACCACTATGGCTCATGTGTTGGTAGTTACTGGGTCTTTGTTGAATGTTCTACCCAAAAAGGCGTTAAACCGTTTGGATTGCAAGGGTTTGACTTTAAAGCCTAGTAACATTGTAGTAAAGGCTTTTGAAGGATCGAAAATAATGGTGCATGGGGAAGTGAACATCCCTGTCAAGGTAGGCTCTCTGACTTTTGAGTCCACCTTCTATGTGATGGACATCAGGTCATTGTACTCTTGTTTGTTGGGTCGTCCTTGGATCCACGAGGCTGGGGCTCTCACTTCTACACTACACCAGATGTTAAAGTATCCGGTGAAGGGGAAGATAGTCAATATGCATGGCGAAGAGGAGTATATGGTGAGCCGCCTGAACTCCTTCAGGTACGTAGAGATGGATGAAGAATTCATAGAGACTCCTTGTCAAAACATTGAAGAGGTTCCCCAGATTTTGGCGTCAATTGAGACCACTACCAACACCGAATCTCCTCTGAAGATGGATTCTCTCAAGGACGCAAGAGCAGTAGTTGAAGAAGGCAGGAATACCACTTGGGGACAGCTTCCTGAGTTTATTCACAAAACTGACAAGTTTGGCTTGGGCTTTACTTCAGGAGCTCAA
The DNA here is from genome assembly GCA_948472305.1 of Vicia faba. NCBI lineage: Eukaryota > Viridiplantae > Streptophyta > Magnoliopsida > Fabales > Fabaceae > Vicia > Vicia faba. The sequence continues at coordinate 1,029,532,851 of OX451738.1, forward strand.
AGGGTTGTTCGACGCGCTCGAGTTGGAGGACCTCCCCTACGCATCAGCAATCGAGGGGTCAATGCTATTAAAGACAGTGAGGAAGACTTTGATATTGACAACTTGATTTACCCGACTAGCAACGGTGGACCGAGCAATTGGACGACCAGAGATTTTATACCAGTTTCTTTTATTCCACAGTAATTGTCTTACTTGTTTTCCAAGTTTGTAATGAACAATTTAAACTTTATAGCCTTGTGTCTTACCTGAGGCATAATGTTTCTATTTGTGAGGGTTATTATATGTCATCTCATATATCATCAATGAAGCATTGGACGTTCTTTGCATAAAAAATTTGCACTCTCTGTTTTTTCTTTTTTGCCTTTGCTTTATCAATACAGTTATGCTCTTACACACACTCACATATCAAACTGCAGATCCATATCCACTCTGGATCCCATTGATAACAATCCTGCTATTTCCAGTTATGACTTCAAAAATCCAATCAACCAAGTCGAGGACGAAGGTGAGGACGATAGTGAGGTACCTGGAGAACTTGCTAGATTGCTACAATAGGAAGAGAGGGCTATATAGCCTCATGAAGAGCTAGTTAAGACAATAAACTTGGGCACATGGATAGACAGAAAAGAGGTTAAAATAGGTGCAAATTTGGAGCTCAGCGTCAAGTAGAAGTTGATGCAGATGCTACGCGACTATGTTAAGATCTTTGCCTGGTCCTACGAAGACATGCCTGGTTTGGACATTGATATTGTGGTACATCGCCTTCCGACTAAGGAATACTGTCCGCCGATTAAACAGAAGGACCTATGTATGCACCTTGAGATGTCAGAGAAGATCAAGGCAGAGGTCATGAAGTAGTTCGACGCAGGGTTCTTAGCTGTCACCTCCTATCCGCAGTGGGTTGCTAACATCGTTACGGTACCTAAAAAGGACGGCAAGGTACGGATGTGCATGGATTACAGAGATCTAAATTGGGCAAGCTCCAAGGATGACTTCCCACTTCCTCACATTGATGTCCTGGTCGACAACACCGTGCAACACAAAATCTTCTCCTACATGGATGGTTTCTCTGGCTACAACCAGATCAAGATGGCTCCTGAAGACATGGAAAAGATAACTTTCGTCACACAGTGGGGCACCTTCTGTTACAAGGTGATGCCTTTTAGGTTGAAGAATGTTGGGGCAACCTATCAGCGAGCCATGGTCGCTTTGTTCCACGATATGATTCACCATGAGATCGAAGTTTATGTTGATGACATGATAGCCAGATCTCAAACCAAATAGGAACATCTTGATCATCTACAAAAGTTGTTCGACAGGTTGAAGACATACAAGCTGAGGTTGAATCCGAACAAGTGCACCTTCAGGGTAAGGTCTGGTAAGCTTCTAGGTTTCATCGTCAGCGATAAAGGCATCCAAGTAGATCCTGCAAAGGTGAAGGCTATACAAGAAATTCCAGCTCCCCGTACAGAGAAGGAAGTTAGAGGTTTCTTTGATCGGAAAAATAGCAAGTGTACTATTTTCACCGATGTAGTTATAAAGGGTTTTACCCCAAGTATCGATCACGAGGATTGCGTAGGAAAATACAAGTTATTACACGAAGTCAATTAAACAAAAGAGCATAAGGGTGTTGTTTCAAATGATTAACGAAATAGATTAAAATACTAGGAATTAACTGAAATTAAAACTGAGCTTTTGATAATATGAAGATAATGCTAAGGTGGGGTGTGTGATTCATTCTCTAATTCCTCTGGATCAAGATCTCTTTAACAAGTTTATAGAATTCAATTATTTATTCTCAAGGATGCTTTTCCTAAGTCCTTAGTGAAAACCTTTTGGTTTAAAATCCGATTACCTAAGTCCTTAGAGAAATAGAAGAAAACCAAATCATTCAATTATCAAGAATTTCTAAATAACCTTACTATATCCCTAATCCTAGGTGATAATTATAAGGTTCAATTGTATACAAACCTTAACAATCGTAGTCCTACGAACTGTTAACCACATAACAATCCTTATTGATCAGATAAAGAAAGCATTAAAAACATTATACAATCGAATTGAATACTACAAACATTAAATCAATGAAATACCTAATCCAGAGTTATTACAGATCGAATCAAGGACACCCCCCTAGCATTGGGGGTTTAGCCTCTCATAATATTCAAGAAACACAAGTGTAAAAGTTTAGACATTACAAATAATTGGGAGAACTCGGATCTTCAATGGTGTCCACCGTTGAATCTCTTCGTCTTCCAAAACCTCGTTTCCGTCCTCTTTTCTTCTCTGCAATTCTATCTTATGATCTCCAAAAGTCCCTTCTCTCTTGTTCTAAAGTTGTTTTTATATCCTCCTTCCATTCAGGTTGAAATCCTATGCCAAAAATACCCTTAATGATTCCCTTTGAGTGAGAAAACCTGGAAACAAATATTCAGCACGCGCTCATCAACACGGGCCGTGTTGCTGCACACGGGTGCCCGTGTTGATCTTCTGTTCTGGCAAAAATAACACATTTCTAGGAACTTTCTCACACGGGCCGTGTCTGTGAACACGGGTGCCCGTGTGAACTCTCTGTTTCAGGTTCAAACTTGCTTTTCCATCCACATTTCAACACGGGTGCCCGTGTTGACCTCTGAACTCAGCTTTTCCCGGCTTCTTTTATCCACTCGTGCGCGCCACAAGTTCCTATCTTTCCATTGCATCACCTGGACAACAACACTACCAACCAGCGCATAAAAAGACACTTTTTGTAACACTCATAAAGTAAAAATATGCGACAACTTCACACAAACGAAAATAAGAAAACTTACTTTAAAACACATGCAAATGCCACTTAGTGTTACCAAGACTATGAGTTCTTGTCGGAAAAAGGTGCGAAACTTACTAGAAATGGTGACCGATCACCAGCTCCCCGTACAGAGAAGGAAGTTAGAGGTTTCTTGGGACGCCTGAATTATATCGCCAGGTTCATTTCACATCTGACCGCTACTTGTGAGCCAATCTTCAAGCTTATGAAGAAAGATCAAGTAGTAAAGTGGAATAATGAATTCCAGTCCGCTTTCGAAAGAATCAAGGAATACCTTCAAGAACCACCAATTCTGATGCCTCCAGTTGATGGAAGACCTTTGATATTGTACCTAACAGTGCTAGACAATTCGATGGGGTGTGTGCTGGGGCAGCATGACGAGTCTGGTCGAAAAGAGCATGCAATATACTACCTTAGCAAAAAGTTTACCGACTGTGAGACACGATACTCACTGCTCGAGAAAACTTGATGCGCTTTGGCATGGGCTGCTCGCCGACTGAGACAGTATATGCTGACTCACACTACCTTATTGATATCAAAGATGGATCCGATCAAGTACATTTTCGAGAATCCCGCTCTCTCCGAAAGGATAGCAAGGTGGCAAATGATCTTAACTGAGTACGACATACAATATACAACCTAAAAAGCAATAAAGGGGAGTGTATTGGCTGATCATTTGGCTCATCAGGCCGTGAATGACTACCAATCCATGAATTTTGAGTTCCCGGATGAGAATATTATGCTGGTGACTACCCACGAAGAACCTGGACCAGATGAAGGACCTGAGGAAGGATCCCGATGGTCTATGTGTTTTGATGGAGCCTCAAATGCACTGGGTAACGACATTGGCACTGTAATCATATCTCCCAAGGGCTGTCATACTCCGTTCACTACCCGATCATGTTTCAATTGCACCAACAATATGGCGGAGTATGAAGCATGTATTATGGGTCTTCAAGTTGCTATCAACCTAAGGATCAAGTTCTTGAATGTATTCGGGAATTCCGCTCTGGTGATAAGTCATATCAAAGGTGAGTGGGACACGAAGCATCCGAATCTCATCTCGTACAAAGACCATGTACTGACATTGCTCCCGCACTTTGAAGATGTAACCTTTGAATATTTTCCACGAGAGGAGAACCAGTTAGCGGACGCGTTAGCCACCATGTCTTCTATGTTCAAAATCTGGTGGGACAACGACGCTCCCTGAATCACCATTGAGAGGATGGATGAACCGGCATACTGCTGCGAGATTGATACTAAAGAGGTAGCAGACAAACCCTGGTTTCACGAAGTCATAAGGTATCTCGAGGATCAAGAGTATCCCGAAGGGGCATCTGTCAATGATAAGAAGTTTCTGAGAAGGTTTGCTGCAAAGTTCTTCCTCAGTCATGGAATCCTCTATAAATGCAACCACGACTCTACCTTACGGCGGTGTGTAAACAAGAGCAAAGTAGAGAGGATCATGATAGACCTGCATGAAGGCACCTTCGGAACCCATTCTAATGGATACACCATGGCTAAGAAAATCCTAAGGGCAGGATACTACTGGTCCACTATGGAAGACGATTGTTATCAGCACTCTCGAACTTGCCATAAGTGCCAAATCTACACGGATGAGGTGCACGTGCCTCCGGTCCCCTTGAACGTCTTGACAGCTCGGTGGCCCTTTGCAATGTGGTGCATCGACATGATCAAAGAAATCAGGCCCACTGCATCTAACAGGCATCGTTTTATCCTAGTAGCCATTGATTACTTCATGAAATGGATGGAGGCAGCCTCTTTTGCCACGGTAACCAAGAACGTTGTGGCGCGGTTTATCCGACACAATCTGATCTTTCGATATGGTGTACCAGAGAGAATTATCACAGACAATGGTACAAATCTCAATAACACAATGATCACCGAGCTCTGTAAACAATTCAAGATACAGCATCACAACTCTTCTCCCTATTGGCCGAAGATGAATAGCGTTGTTGAAGCAGCTAACAAGAACATCAAGAAGATTGTACAGAAGATGACGTCGACATACAAAGACTGGCATGAGATGTTACCATTTGCTCTTCATGGGTACCGTACCTCAGCACGGATGTCAACAGGGGCAACACCCTACTCTCTGGTGTATGGCATGGAGGCAGTCCTACCCATCGAAGTCCAGATACCCTCTCTAAGGATTATGAGAGATGCATGCTTAAACCAAGAGGACTGGATCTGTACCCGACTTGATCAGTTAAATCTAATCAATGAAAAGAGACTTACTGCCATCTGCCATGGTCTGACGTATCAAAAGCGAATGATCAAGGCTTTCAACAAGAAGGTCAGACGCCAAGAGTATCAAGTCGGGGATTTAGTGATCAAGCGCATCATACTGCCGCAAGGTGACCCCAGGGGAAAATGGACTCCCACATACGAAGGGCCATTTATGGTAAAAAACATTTTCTCGGGTGGAGCCATGATTCTGACCACCATGGACGGTAACAACCTTCCTCATCCTGTCAATGCGGACATAGTGAAAAGATACTACGCATAATCAAAGACTCGCTAGGTTGACTGACCTAGGCAAAAATAAGGGATTCACGGCGAACCAAAAGGGTTCGGGAAAAATAAGGGATGAAAATGAAAAAATCTGTACACTCGGCAAGTCGAAATCTGAAAAGGCGACTTAGGCAAAAATGGGTATCCCGGTGGACCGAAAACCCGAAAGGGTGGTCCAGGAAAAAGTTAGGGATGAAAACTGTATCACTATGTCCCATTGAATCACCCTGCAATCTGACCTCAGTATCAACTATCAAGCTCAAACGGCATCAATCAATCTAATTAGCTTCGGACAAGCAGCAAAGTGAAGAGACGCTCAGAGGCATGGTGGCAATAGCGGATTTGAAACACAATGGGATTGTTGCAAATATCTGTTTCCTTTTTGTTGTACACAATATTGTATATCTTTCATTTTACGGCGGTGTTCTCTTACTAGAGCGTCAGCTTCCTTGTACAAAAACGCTTGTTATAGGCCAACTTCAAAATTAATACAAGTCATTTTTACAAAACTATTTGTTTTTCTTTTTCCGTTTTGTTTTTGCAAGAATGTACAATGATTTATTCCTGACATATGCACTTGAATATGATTGTTGTTCACAAATATTTTCATAGAAAAAGAAAGACAATTGCTCACAACATAAGAAACAGGGACGAAAAACTAAAATGTAAAACCCGACAGTTACTCTGTCCAGCAGGTACCAGAGCAGAGACAACTTTGGAGCACAGTCATCAGTACATGTAACCTTGCAACATCTGTATTCCCCATAGAGTAGAGGTAATCGAAGCCTTGATATCAGCTCTCTCAGAACGGGAAGTAATCTCCCTAGCCAGGGTCGTCCAGAAACCTGACATCTATATCCCCCAGCCAAATTTCATAATCACGAGTGGATCATCATAAAATCCTAACTCCCCAAGCAGAGTTTATTTCTCTGGATACAGGAGCTCAATCCCTGACAGAGCCCATTACTTAGGCTATTGGAAATTCACCTTCCAAGTTGTTCCCCGCAGAGTTATTCTCAAAATAGAATCTCCCCTTGACAGAAATACAGTCACTTCCATTCATCATCCCCAGCGGAAGTAGAAGAGCCATATTTCTCTACAACAGTCAGGAATGCTATTTTTTCTCCAGCAGCGGTCAGGGATTTATTTTCCCGGACTCGGATATGTCACAACTAACATACCATGCTCATACATCACGACATGCACATACATAACACATACAACACATACAACATAATCTCGTCTATTTTGAGATCATCTCACAACGTATTTCATGCATCGCATATAACTAACCCTGTTATCTTTTCAGGAAAGATAGTTATCACCAATAATTTTAGCATTTATACATGTCATATCTGTAGGCAACCAGGGGAAAATCAATTTCTGAAACCAAACGGGTCAACTAATCTACATGATCAAACGAAGTGACCTTACTATCCAGGTTCCTTACCACAAGCCCTACTACCCAGGCTTTCATTTCGAAGTAACCCTACTACCCAGGTTCCTTCCCACAAGCCCTACTATCCCGGCTTTCATTTCGAAGTAACCCTACTATCTAGGTTCCTTCCTACAAGCCCTACTACACAGGCTTTCATTTTGAAGTAACCCTACTACCCAGGTTCCTTCCTGCAAGCCCTACTATCCAGGCTTCCACCTCGAAGTAACCCTACTATCCAGGTTCCTTCCTACAAGCCCTACTACCCAGGCTTTCATTTCGAAGTAACCCTACTACCCAGGTTCCTTCCTACAAGCCCTACTATCCAGGCTTCCACCTCGAAGTAACCCTACTACCCATGTTCCTTCTCTTAGCCCTACTATCCAGGATTTCACCTCAAAGTAACCCTACTACCCAGGTTCCTTCTCTTAGCCCTACTACCCAGGCTTTCATTTCAAAGTAACCTTACTATCCAAGTTCCTTCCCACAAGCCCTACTACCCAGGCTTTCATTTCTAAGTAACCCTACTATCCAGGTTCCTTCTTCCTTATCTCCAGACAACGAGTTACAACAATGTAAGGCCTAGATCCTATTAGATACAGTCGATTTCACATTTCCCAGCAAGTTGTTGTACAGCCTGGACCCTGACCGGGTATACATTCTACTTTCACCCCCTCAGTCTGGAGATAATTCCCTAGTAGAGTAATGGACAATCGAGGCCCTGGACTTTGCTTACCAGTGCATAAATCAACATTCCCCGGCAAAATTCCCCTCAACAGCAAGCACATGAATTCTCGCCAAGGAATCTCTTACATAACCGATCTTTTCCGGATGGTATCTTTAAGCCCATTTCTGATATCACCAATCAAAATCACTTCATGCGAGTGCAAATTTCTGGGCACTCTAGTGTTCAATCATCTTCCACCTTCAGATCACGAAAGGCAGACCAGCCAATCTACACCCTCGGGCTTAAGAAGATTGAACAGGGGCAACTGTTGTACCCCAAAATTTGCCCTCTCATTTCCCAAAGGATCATCCTAGACTCTCAGATTTGCTTCTATCAAGTTCCAAGTCTTGAATTATCACTTTTCAAGGAAATCATCCATAAGGGCAAAATGGTCAAAAGCACACTGAAAAGTCAAACTTTGACTTTCAGATCAAATCAAGTTTCAACAATTATATTTCATCAAGACATGAAACTAGTTCATCAAAATTAGAAGTCAGAAATTAATTTGAAAAAATCAAATTTCTAAACATTTGGAAAATTTTCTAAGTGTTAAGAGAATGTGATACTTCAGAACTTCTGAGTCAGCCTCCATGCAAGGGCAGTCAGAAGTTGCAAATATGGTTCAGAACATAGTCTTCAATCAGAACATGACTCTTCACCCTCCATGCAAGCGCAGTCAGAAGTTACAAATATGGTTCAGAATATAGTCTTCAATCAGAACATGACTCTTCAGCCTCCATGCAAGCGCAGTCAGAAGTTACAAATATGGTTCAGAACATAGTCTACAATCAGAACATGACTCTTCAGCACATGGAGGTTACGTTTTTGATCTTCTACGATCAGAACATCAGCAAATCCCAAGACCTCGTTTACGTAACCTGTTGCCCTACTACATCACAATCCTACAATCAGCTGCTGACCCAGTCCACGCCTGCACTTTCTCAAACCCCATATTTGCATCAAATTAGCATATGAAAACTGTGATTAAAAAGCAATGGAATAGTATACAAAAAAGGTTTGAATCCTATTTTTCCCCCAAAAACCACAACAAACCCACCTATAAATAACATGCTCTATCACACGTTCAAGGGGCTGGCTTTTGGAGAGAGGGAATCATCAAAAGAGAGAAAAGAAATTTGTGGAACCCTTCATAAAAGTCCAGAAATCCCAAACAGAAAACCAAACCTTTGTTCTTCCTTTTGAATCAAAGAGTTTGGCATTTACTCTTCCGTTGCTCTTGCTGACTCAGAACATCTAAAGGGAGCAATCCAAATTCCAAACACTCGCTCCAGGTTCAAGGTAAGTCTTTCTGACTTTGCATTTTTTCATTCAGGACATCATTAAACATGTAAATATCATAGTATTGATGTTGTCTATATCATTGCATGAGTAGAAAAATTGTGGATCAGAACTTCTTGATCAAGGATAGGCTTAGGAGTAAGATTAGAACTTCTATAAACTGTTGTGCTCTTATCCCTCTGATTTGTGGTTTGATTAAGAACTGAATAAGCTGCTGATGGTTGATTAATATGAGAAAAGAGTTGAAATATGACATAGAATTTCTGATGTTTCAACTCACTTATTTAACACATAGAACTTCTGAGACTCACTCACTATTTAGCATAGCACAGAACTTCTGAGTTCTCCTTATTGTTAAGCAAACTAAACTTCTGATACTTCCACTCACCGTTTTAAACACTCAGAGTTTCTGATTTTCACATGCTGACAATAAGCTGAATTTCTGATGCTTATTCACTGCTTTAGCGTAACGCAGAGCTTCTGACTTTTGGCCCACTGTCTGAATACCACCCAGAATTTCTGTGTTTTCCCTCTAACGTTTCTTGCAGGACCTCCGAGTTTACCAATCAGAACTTCTGGTGCCCACTGACGTTTCTTTCTGAGTCACCACGTGTCTGGCTTTCGAATTTCTGATCCTTGTTGTGTTGCTTGCAGCAGCACGCTGTTTCTATCTTTCATTTATTTTCCTTTTTATCACTTTTAATATTAATAATTTTTTATCAATATAAAAAAGACATGAAAATATTTCCTTTTAACTAATTTATCTCTTTTTTTTATTTATTAAAGACCAAAAAACCATTTTTTTTTAAAAGAGTTTCTTTTTCTTTCTTACTTTATCATTTCAATATGGTTGTAATAAGCAATTAGGATTTATATTCTTGCAAACCCTCATTCGTAAATTCGTACAACCCATCCCCCTAATGATTGTAATAGCGTAGAATCTTTATTTTCTGTAATTTCATTGCTTTCATATATTGTTAGTAATTAGGGTGTGTATGGCAAGACATGAAATCGACAAATAGATCACCCTAATCAAGACTAAAATGCATGTGTGATCGGTGGATCTGGAACTGATTGTTTAACGCTGGTTCGCGAAATGTCGCGGAAGCAAGAGTCGCCACCGTCTTTTATTTTCTCCAACATGGAAAGGACAAAAGCACAGAAAAATTCCTTATGAGATTAGTTCTCGGTTCGGAAGGTAGATTTATAGAAAGGGAAGGTGTTAGCACCCTTTCTATCCATGGTTATCCATGGGCTCTTAGAAACTTGCTCATTTGTGTTTTCAAAATTGTTTGTTTGCTTTTCAATTGTGAGTGGGTTTGAAAAAGTTTCGTTTAAAGTTTCAGATCGACTCTTGTATCAGTTCTCAAGAGTGTTTGAAAAATTTGTTTTGAAAGCTTTTGGAAGTGTAAGGTGTGAAAAGTTTTTTTTTTATTTGTTTTGAATTAGAGCAAGTATCTACGAGTCATCTACCTACCCTAAGGAATTAGTCTGTGTAAATGTCCTTGAGGTAGTGCCATCCCACCATTGAGAGGTAGGTAGCACCACCGTTGGAGGTGTTCGGGTCAATTCGATTGTTAGGGACGGTGTGGTCACCAGAGCAATAGTATGACACGTTAGAAGCTACCCCCATGCCATGTTCATGGACATGAGGACTTACTAAAACGTCCTATACTCGACGACCACGTTTCGAGGGGCAAGGCAACAGTGAGGCGTACCCTAGGAGTGGTGTGTGAATTGTGTGTCATTTTCAGTTATGTTTTGTCTTGTCATGCATTGGGTGATCTACGCTTTGATTTTATTTGGGCATTCATTCTTTCATGTGATTAACAGTTTAAAGGTGCGGAATTTAAAGTGCGGAAAATAAAAATCCTACGCTATTACAAGGCGCGGGTCTATACATCGCCAAATTAAACAAAGACCCGATTTTAAATAAAAGTGCGGAAAGTAAATGTCCTAATTATCTATTACAAGGCTTTGGGGCAAATACATTATATTTAAAAAGGAAATAAAAGTAAACGCGCGAAAAGAAATTATATTCGAAGGTGCGAGGGCGTTGGACCCTTTAAAGAAATTAAATTGGAATTACAAATTAATTAAATTATTTAATAAGGAAAAGAAGTTATTTTTTTGGTGTTTTTGTATTTATGAAAATAAAGAAAATTAAAAAGAAAAGAAACCCTAGTTCTACACTATTTTTAATTTGTTAAAGAAAAATATTTAAGTTTAAAACTAATTTACTAATTGTTTAATTACAAGAGTATTTACAAAAATAATTAAGAATTAATAATAATGAAAAAAAGTTATTTGTTATGAAAAAGAATAAAAGTACTAAAACCCTTTTTTTTATATTTTTTAGTTATTAAGAAAACATTAAAGTTAAACCTACAATTAAACTAAATTGATTATTGGAATTTATTTACAAAAACATTAATGCATTAAATAATAAATAAATATATTTTATTCTTGACTTTTCTGATTTTTTTGTATTTTTGTGTTATATGAAAATTAATTTTATGGAATTAAATAAAACAATTAACATGATTAAAATAAATAAAAGAAAAGAAGAAAAAAAAAAAGAGAAAGAAAATGCAAACATGGGGGGTGGTTGACCCAATTTGGAGGCTTATTGTGAGTAATCTGGCCCTACAGGTGCAAGGCCCTTTTGACTTTCCAGTGCTTATGTGGGATAGTTGACTAGCGTACATGGTAGTAAGCACATTCTGGCCCTTGGATGGATCCCTGGGGACACTTGGCAGGCAAGCAGGCAAGGCGTTTGGTGGACCACTGGATGAGTGCAGCGCTGGAACACGTTAGAGAAAAAATTATGGAATATACAAGGGGACCTGGGAATCGAACCTAGGTCCCAGTACCTGCATGACAGCTAAGCTACCAGTCCAACCAAAGCATTTCTTTGTTAATTTAATGGAATAGAAATAGTATAAGAGAACAACACGCTTATGGTACATCAGGCGCCAAAAATTCAAATGAGCCATTCATCCTGGGACACGTACACCTTCTTCTTCATTTTCCTGAAATTACAAAACAGATAGCGGGGGTTGTAAACCCCCACTAAATCAAACCTGCAAAAAAATAGAGAACAGCATATAGTGAAAAAGAAAAAGGGCGCGATGGTTAATTTCTATTCGTTGGAAGGTCCTGGTTTCAATGGTATTGGTCTTATGGTCCAATTTTTCCAGATGAATGAAACCCCAAAATTGGAGCTCTGAAACCCTAAGCAGCTTTCATGGTAACTTTGCATACATGCAGGCATTCTTCAATTGAATTGTGCCATTAGCTTCAGAATCATCATATTAGTATAAATCAAACATTAAAACATATGGAAAATGCATGTAAATTCAAATACGATTAAGAAAATTTTCATGAACAGGGCGATTGTGTTCTACCACTTCTTCGAGTATGGAGACTTGGCTTTGATTGGGAAAGATTCCTGGTAGTCTTGGCAAGCTTATGGAATGGTTTTGAGGCCTTGAAACACCTTGCAACTCAGTTTTCAGTTTCCAATTTTTTTGTCAAAAATTGCAATGTTGTTCTTTGTGTTTGGGCGCAGCTTTCTTGTCCTTGGCATTAGGGTTATGTTATGCTTATGTATGTGAATGATTTAGGTCAGAAAAATAAGCCCATAATCTTTTGCATTGATGATTTTGCATATTTGATTTTTCATGATCTTTTTCAATCCTTTTGCCATCAAACTATTTCCAATCATGGGAGATTCTTTCCCTTTTGGATGCGCACGAAATCTTGAGTAGATAAAGAGTGCATATGCTGCATAAAAAGATTTGAAAGGTGGCATTTGATATTTTTGTCATATTTAATTTTAATTAAGTGAATTAATAATACTAAAAATTCAAATAATTAATCAAAAATGATAAAATAACTCTCTTGGATGTCAATGGGTCGTGCATAGCTTTTGGGTGATGATTCATGGAAGAAATTGTGGCCCATTAGCAATTTTGAGGCATTTGAAGCAAAGTTGACTTTTCTAAATTCCCAAAACTTTCCCAACTTCCACAAGGCATATCTTGCTCAATGTTTAAGATTTGATCATGTTCTTAGACATTTTGGAAAGGTCTTGAAGTCCTCTAACCAATGCCTTTGGTCCCATATCATTTTGATTTACCAATCTAAAGTTATGGTCTTTGACTTAAAGTGCCTTTTTGTTGACTTTTGAAAATGACCTATAATGTTGAGATTGATAACTTTTTGTGAGAGCATTTCTTGGACTTGAAGTGTGAGGATGAGTTGTAGGAAATGTCATTCTCTTCAAAATGAGCTTTGGATGGAATTTTTTTGATAAACCATGTGGAAGTTATGCCTTGGTCAATTTGCAGTTGACTTTTTCAACTGTCCAAAAATGGAAACTTTTGCATCTTGAGACTTTTTGAGCCATGCCTTGAGAATCATGATCAAGAATTGATCAAATGATGTTTGTGGCTTCAAAATAAGATGTAGACCAAAAATTTTGACTTTTGACTGTCAAATGACCATTTTGCCCCTGCAGTTGACTGTAGGGCAATTAGGTTTTTTGGCTGTGCAATCTGGTGCTGTGAGTCTTGAAACCTAGCATATGGATGCTTTACCATGTTTGTAGGCATGTGGGACTTGTTTGGACCCTTGGAAACTTCAACTTCTTTGCCATAACCAAAACCCTAATTTTTGACTATTAGGAGGCAATTGGACTGTGCAACCTTTGGGAGATTTTGAAGCATGCTCTTAGCAAATCTTGAAGAATATGGGAGGGCAAATTTTGGGGTACAACAGTTGCCCCTGTTCAATCTTCTTAGACCTGAGGATGTAGATTGGCTAGCGTGCCTTTCGTAATCCGAAGGTGGAAGGTGATTGAACACTAGAGTGCCCAGAAATTTGCACTCACATAGAGTGTGATGGTGGGAATGGGCTTACAGATGCCATTTGGAGATTGATGGATAGGAAGATGGGCTTATAGATGCCATGTTGAGAGGTGATGGATAGGTGGATGGGCTTATAGATGCCATCTAGGTGTCGATCGCGTAAGAGATTCCTTAGCGAGAACTTGCGTATCTGAAAAAGGAAAGATGATTACCTGACCTGTTACAGGAGTTGGTCTTCAAAATATTTATATAGACGCGCCCTGGTTGGTTACAGGAATCGAATCTTCAACCTCTTCATACGTGTCCTGGTGAGATACAGGAATCGAGTTTGGAGCTTCAAAAGGTGATGAATGAATCAGGGATGGTTACTACCTCAACGGGACGATGAGAGAACCTTGGACGATTACTACCTCAACAGTAACGGTGAGAGAATCTCGGATGTCTTCTACTGAGTCTTCATCAGGAAAATCTTTAGGAATCGATTTAACTGGACCAGAGAAGGCCTTTGACTGGATCGGCATCAGAAAAATCTTTAGGAGTCGATTTAACTGAACCAGGCAAGGTCTTGGAATCTTCAACTGGAATAAGAATCAGGGAGATCTTAGGGTCGATCTGACTGAACCAGAGAAGGCCTTTGACTGGATCGGCATCAGAAAAATCTTTAGGAGTCGATTTAACTGAACCAGGTAAGGTCTTGGAATCTTCAACTGTAATAAGAATCAGGGAGATCTTAGGGTCGATCTGACTGAACCAGAGAAGGCCTTTGACTGGATCGGCATCAGAAAAATCTTTAGGAGTCGATTTAACTGAACCAGGTAAGGTCTTGGAATCTTCAACTGGAATAAGAATCAGGGAGATCTTAGGGTCGATCTGACTGAACCAGAGAAGGCCTTTGACTAGATCGGCATCATAAAAATCTTTAGGAGTCGATTTAACTGAACCAGGTAAGGTCTTGGAATCTTCAACTGGAATAAGAATCAGGGAGATCTTAGGGTCGATCTGAATGAACCAGAGAAGGCCTTTGACTGGATCGGCATCAGAAAAATCTTTAGGAGTCGATTTAACTGAACCAGGTAAGGTCTTGGAATCTTCAACTGGAATAAGAATCAGGGAGATCTTAGGGTCGATCTGACTGAACCAGAGAAGGCCTTTGACTGGATCGGCATCAGAAAAATCTTTAGGAGTCGATTTAACTGAACCAGGTAAGGTCTTGGAATCTTCAACTGGAATAAGAATCAGGGAGATCTTAGCGTCGATCTGACTGAACCAGAGAAGGCCTTTGACTGGATCGGCATCAGAAAAATCTTTAGGAGTCGATTTAACTGAACCAGGCAAGGTCTTGGAATCTTCAACTGGAATAAGAATCATGGAGATCTTAGGGTCGATCTGACTGAACCAGAGAAGGCCTTTGACTGGATCGGCATCAGAAAAATCTTTAGGAGTCGATTTAACTGAACCAGGTAAGGTCTTGGAATCTTCAACTGGAATAAGAATCAGGGAGATCTTAGCATCGATCTGACTGAACCAGAGAAGGCCTTTGACTGGATCAGCATCAGAAAAATCTTTAGGAGTCGATTTAACTGAACCAGGCAAGGTCTTGGAATCTTCAACTGGAATAAGAATCAGGGAGATCTTAGCGTCGATCTGACTGAACCAGAGAAGGCCTTTGACTGGATCGGCATCAGAAAAATCTTTAGGAGTCGATTTAACTGAACCAGGCAAGGTCTTGGAATCTTCAACTGGAATAAGAATCCGGGAGATCTTAGGGTCGATCTGACTGAATCCAGAGAAGGTCTTGGATTAACTTTGACTGGATAAGAATCAGAAAAATCTTAGAGTCGATTTAACTGAACCAGACGAAAGTCTTGGAATATCTTTGACTGGATAAGAATCAGAAAAATCTTAGGGTCGATTTAACTGAACCAGACGAAAGTCTTGGATTAACTTCAACTGGATCGGCATCAGAAAAATCTTTAGGAATCGATTTAACTGAACCAGAGAAGGTCTTGGATTAATTTTGACTGGATAAGAATCAGAAAAATCTTAGAATCGATTTAATTGAACCAGACTAAAGTCTTGGACATAGTTGAGAACTTGACTGGATCTTTCCTGAAAGGTAAAGGTCAGTCATATGCAATGCATGATATGGATCAAGCAATGATGTTCTCAACATAAATGAGATTGTAAGATATGATGCGTTTATGCATGTATCATGATGTATGTGATGTTTTTTAATGTATTTTCATCTAGGAAAATATATCCTTGACGAATGCCGGGAGTTAAATCCTGGGCTGATATAGAGCTTTTGTTTCCCCTGGGGATGATGATTGCAAGAATACCGGTAGGAGAAGATAACTCTGTTAGGGAATAAACTTGGTGAATGGATTACTCTGCGGGGAATAACTGCTCTAGCGATCTTGCTGGGGAACAGTACTCTGTGGGGAGAGAGGTACTTTGCTGGGATGTTGATGATAACTCCGCTGGGGATACCATTGTTATGTTGGAAGCTTTAATAGACTTCGCTGGGGAGTAAGAAGACTCCGCCGAGGACGATCTTTTCGTGGCTTTTGGCTGAGGATAACCCAGTTATATCCTGGTAGGGAAATAACCTTTGAATAAAGTCGGGGGACGCGTTCGTGTTCTGCAGGGGGGAAAGCTTCTAGAATCTACTAGGGATGAGCTTCCTGCTGGGGAGATGGATTCAAACTTTCCTGGGGAAATCTTGAACTATACTGGACTCTCCTGGGGAACTCTTTGAGATATATTGGGGAAGAGATTCCACTGAATGTCTGGTATACCGCCGGGGAACAGTCTTAGATCCAGATTACCGGGGATGCTTGTTAAGAATGTTCGTATATTGCTGAGGAATGTTGAGATCTGCTGGGAATACCCAACTTCCTTGAGGCTGATAGCTTTGCTTGGGGAGAATGCATTGACTTGCTGACTCACTCTCTGGGGAATTAAGATATCTTGGCTACCTTCTTCAGCTGATCATACCTTGTATCTTGGGGACAGAGCAATTAGATCGCTTGGACGACTCATTACTGCCCCTGTTTCTGATGTTAGAAGATACCTGTGGAGGTGCTTGACGGCTGCCGATTTGCCAAATCTTCTTCTGGTAGGCAAGTGACGAGATGCCGGGACATAGTCGTACGCTTTTGATCCCTAACTTTTGCCTGGACCGCCCTTTCGGGTTTTCAGTCCACCGGGATACCCATTTTTTCCCAAGCCGCCTTTTCAGGTTTTCGACTTGCCGGGTATACATATTTTTTTCATTTCATCCCTCATTTTTGCCCGAACCCTTTTGGTTCGCCGGGAAGCCCTTATTTTTGCCTAGGTGTGTCAACCTAGCGGGTCTTTGATTTTGCATAGTATTTTTTCGACTATGTCCATGTTCTCAGAATGCAGGGAGTTGCCCCTGTTAGAAGTGTTTTTCCATGCCACCAGAAGACGTTCGATCAGGCAAGATTCGTTGCTGGAATGCCCCAAGCGACTCAGGCGGAGATTTGCCCCGGGCTATTTGGCCTTTGAGTGATTCTCCGAATCTTGATTGGACTGCCCCAGATGATGGACCATGATCATGTCGTGCCCCTTGATTGGAAGTGCTTTTGCTCACTAGGTATTCATCGTGCGAATTTCCCTGCTGTTCAAACAAATAGTCATATGCAAACAAAGTTATGTTAAAAATGCAAAGCTTATGTCTGTTTCGAAGTTTTTGGAAATGCATTCTGTTTCATAAAACAAGTGAATGTTTGTAAAACGTGATGTCAACTCCGTATTTTATCGTAAGCCTTAAGGAGTCAGGATACCTTTCGTAACAGTATGCTTTCGAACTAACCCATGCTTCAGCTAGGACTTTTTAAGGGTTATAACGTGGCCTGGTTCACGGTTTAAGAAACAAAGGATAAAGGCTCAAATTATTTGTACCCACCCGTTCTTCGTGATGTTCTTCAAACCTAAGCTCAGTTGATCGTGCGTTAGACCTTGTTTGAGTCTTTGTCCTGATGTTCCAATGATGGTTCAGATATTGATGATTTATTCTGAATAGGCAGTCATTTTTTGTTTTTGTTGAGGGTTTGTAAGACCTCTTTCTTTTTCTTTCATTATCCCTGTTTTTTGCCTGAACTGTTTCATTTTGTATTTACAATCAGCGGGATGCCCCAGTTTTGTAAGTCTCCTTCATAGGTTTTGACTTAATGGGTTTTTATTTTTTGAGATATAATGACTGTCTATCCTTATGATTATTCGGAATTATCATTGTCTTCTTTTTTTTTTTGTAAGGACCTCTTTGGTGCCATTTGTTATGTACTTGGATCAACTGAGAGAACTACCCTGCCCCAGGTTATGATAAAGGGTTTTAATTTTCGAAAAGAAAAACTCCTACTTCTTTGGCTCAGAGGGGTTGATGAGGGATTATCTTCCTTATAACTCCAGTGTTTAGGGATTGAAAAAATGCATGTACCTCATAAGCGGGGTCTATTCAAAAGCATATTGTAGATTGCGGTATCGTTTTCTTCATCCTTCCTCAAGAGGCTTAGAATTATCAATTGAGAGTTGATCATCACAGAATATGAAAACAGTTTGAATATAGCGAATGTGAATATATTGATTCAAAACAGACATGTGTGATGCATTGATAAAGTAATAAATTTTGCTATGACAATAATTGTTTGAACAATCAAAAGAAAATTACAACTTGAAAAATTCTAATGAGCAAAAATCCTCTAGTTTGAACTAGTCATTTCTCAGCGGAAGATTTTTATCTCGCCATCTGGCATGAACTCCAGCACCCCTTTGTCAATCAAGTCTTGGATTTTGTTCTTCAAGGTCCAACAGTCGTCTGTAGCATGCCCCGGGCTGTCGGAGTGATAAGCGCAGCGGGCGTTGGGGTTATACCTTGAAGGTGTCCTGTTGGGATTCTTAGGAGGATCCCTGAGAGTTACCAACTTCAACCTCAACAGTTGTTGTAGAGCTTGAGGCAACGACACGCTGAGCTTGGTGAATTGCCTTTTGGGCTTGTCTGCCTGAAGCTGGTGAGGCTGATGCTAAATTTGTGACACTTGAGCCATTTGAGGAGCTCTCCCCTTGTCTTCTTGTCTCAAAGGTGGTTGAATGATGACTGGCTTTGCACCCTTAGATGTTTACCCCAGTTGGTTACCCCGAAGCAGTTGGTTGACGAGAACCCCGAGCTCTTCTTGTCTTTGAGCTAAACCTTGAATGGCAGTCACCTGCCCTAGCACCTGGGCTTTCATTGCATCCACTTCAGCTTGCAGATGTTTCAGCCGTTCACCCTCAGCACTGTTCCTGATCAAAGTCCCCATGAGAAATGCCCTCAACTCCTCCTGCCCCTTGGATAGATTCAGGAGGATTTCCCTGAACCGAGTCTCTTGAGCATGGAAGTCCTGGTTGTATTGTTGAGAAGCCATTGCTGAAATAAACAGCACAGATGGTAAGTGACCTGTAAAGAAAGGTACCTGTAATGCAATGATGTATATATATGCATGCAATGTTTTCAAGGATCTCGCGGGGTAGACAAGAAAAATTGTTAGAATTGGGATCCGGTAGCTTGATTGAAGGAACTTCATGTTGTTGAGAGTCCTTCTTCAAGGGTCAAAGGCTTACAATATCCAGTGGGTCATAGCCCCTGACAATCTTGGCTAGAGGAAAATAAATCCCCTTTTCCCTTTGCTAGACATTTGGTTCATCATGACCTGCATCACAGACCCTTGAGATCCTTGAAATGGATTAGTCTTTATGCAGGATGCATGCAATGGTATGATGGCATGCTATGCATGGGGTAACGTAGGTAAACCCTGTTATGAGTCTCAATTAAGGACTGTAAACAAAACCTGCAAGACACTCAAGTGTCAGATAACAAGCATGCAAATAGTCAAGTTGGAAGGCACACAAGTCACACAAGAGAAGCCCTTAGAGTTCAGGCCAGCATGGGGTCTGGGTATTACCCTCTTTCAGTTTGTTGGTTCATACCTGTCCTATCAAAAGTAATCGGGTTCTTAGAGGATCCCAATATCATTGACTACCCTCAATCGGTCATAACTCCAGCATCACAATCTTTTCTTACAGCCAGAACCATCACGAGAGTGTAGCCTCAATGGGCGTAGCATACTGCTACTGTTCTATTGGCCAAGTCGTATCATTTAAGGTTCTAAGGTCGGTTGGTGCTTAATGACTCCTCAGAAGACCCATATTCTCCTCGTTGCAACACAAGGGATATCGGTACAGACCAAGGTGCCACACCAACGTAGCCACTGCTTCACCCATGTCGGTCTATGCCGGACAGGTCCCTCACAGCTTATGCTACCTAAACAGGGTATCCCCAGATCCGGGTTAGGATCTATGTAACTCCGATGCAACCCACAATTTAAAGCAAACAAGTCAAAACAATTGAAAACACAGTTATGAACTATCCTAAGGTACACCTCACTTTAATTCCCCAGCAGAGTCGCCAGTTCTGTAATCGGTGGATCTGGAACTGACTGTTTAACGCTGGTTCGCGAAATGTCGCGGAAGCAAGAGTCGCCACCGTCTTTTATTTTCTCCAACATGGAAAGGACAAAAGCACAGAAAAATTCCTTATGAGATTAGTTCTCGGTTCGGGAGGTAGATTCATAGAAAGGGAAGGTGTTAGCACCCTTTCTATCCATGGTTATCCATGGGCTCTTAGATACTTGCTCATTTGTGTTTTCAAAATTGTTTGTTTGCTTTTCAATTGTGAGTGGGTTTGAAAAAGTTTCGTTTAAAGTTTCAGATCGACTCTTGTATCAGTCCTCAAGAGTGTTTGAAAAATTTGTTTTGAAAGCTTTTGGAAGTGTAAGGTGTGAAAAGTTTTTTTTATTTGTTTTGAATTAGAGCAAGTATCTACGAGTCATCTACCTACCCTAAGGAATTAGTCTGTGTAAATGTCCTTGAGGTAGTGCCATCCCACCATTGAGAGGTAGGTAGCACCACCGTTGGAGGTGTTCGGGTCAATTCGATTGTTAGGGACGGTGTGGTCACCAGAGCAATAGTAGGACACCTTAGAAGCTACCTCCATGCCATGTTCATGGACATGAGGACTTACTAAAACGTCCTATACTCGACGACCACGTTTCGAGGGGCAAGGCAACAGTGAGGCGTACCCTAGGAGTGGTGTGTGAATTGTGTGTCATTTTCAATTATGTTTTGTCTTGTCATGCATTGGGTGATCTACGCTTTGATTTTATTTGGGCATTCATTCTTTCATGTGATTAACAGTTTAAAGGTGCGGAATTTAAAGTGCAGAAAATAAAAGTCCTACGCTATTACAAGGCGCGGGTCTATACATCACCAAATTAAACAAAGACCCGATTTTGAATAAAAGTGCGGAAAGTAAATGTCCTAATTATCTATTACAAGGCTTTGGGGCAAATACATTATATTTAAAAAGGAAATAAAAGTAAACGCGTGAAAAGAAATTATATTGGAAGGTGCGAGGGCGTTGGACCCTTTAAAGAAATTAAATTGGAATTACAAATTAATTAAATTATTTAATAAGGAAAAGAAGTTATTTTTTTGGTGTTTTTGTATTTATGAAAATAAAGAAAATTAAAAAGAAAAGAAACCCTAGTTCTACACTATTTTTAATTTGTTAAAGAAAAATATTTAAGTTTAAAACTAATTTACTAATTGTTTAATTACAAGAGTATTTACAAAAATAATTAAGAATTAATAATAATGAAAAAAAAGTTATTTGTTATGAAAAAGAATAAAAGTACTAAAACCCTATTTTTTTTTTTTAGTTATTAAGAAAACATTAAAGTTAAACCTACAATTAAACTAAATTGATTATTGGAATTTATTTACAAAAACATTAATGCATTAAATAATAAATAAATATATTTTATTCTTGACTTTTCTGATTTTTTTGTATTTTTGTGTTATATGAAAATTAATTTTATGGAATTAAATAAAATAATTAACATGATTAAAATAAATAAAAGAAAAGAAAAAAAAAAGAGAGAAAGAAAATGCAAACATGGGGGGTGGTTGACCCAATTTGGAGGCTTATTGTGAGTAATCTGGCCCAACAGGTGCAAGGCCCTTTTGACTTTCTAGCGCTTATGTGGGATAGTTGACTAGCGTACATGGTAGTCAGCACATTCTGGCCCTTGGATGGATCCCTGGGGACACTTGGCAGGCAAGCAGGCAAGGCGTTTGGTGGACCACTGGATGAGTGCAGCGCTGGAACATGTTAGAGAAAAAATTATGGAATATACAAGGGGACCTGGGAATCGAACCCAGGTCCCAGTACCTGCATGACAGCTAAGCTACCAGTCCAACCAAAGCGTTTCTTTGTTAATTTAATGGAATAGAAATAATATAAGAGAACAACACGCTTATGGTACATCACGCGCCAAAAATTCAAATGAGCCATTCATCCTGGGACACGTACACCTTCTTCTTCATTTGCCTTAAATTACAAAACAGATAGCGGGGGTTTTAAACCCCCACTAAATCAAACCTGCAAAAAAATAGCGAACAGCATATAGTGAAAAAGAAAAAGGGCGCGATGGTTAATTTCTATTCGTTGGAAGGTCCTGGTTTCAATGGTATTTGTCTTATGGTCCAATTTTTCCAGATGAATGAAACCCCAAAATTGGAGCTCTGAAACCCTAAGCAGCTTTCATGGTAACTTTGCATACATGCAGGCATTCTTCAATTGAATTGTGCCATTAGCTTCAGAATCATCATATTAGTATAAATCAAACATTAAAACATATGGAAAATGCATGTAAATTCAAATACGATTAAGAAAATTTTCATGAACAGGGCGACTGTGTTCTACCACTTCTTCGAGTATGGAGACTTGGCTTTGATTGGGAAAGATTCCTGGTAGTCTTGGCAAGCTTATGGAATGGTTTTGAGGCCTTGAAACACCTTGCAACTCAGTTTTCAGTTTCCAATTTTTTTGTCAAAAATTGCAATGTTGTTCTTTGTGTTTGGGCGCAGCTTGCTTGTCCTTGGCATTAGGGTTATGTTATGCTTATGTATGTGAATGATTTAGGTCAGAAAAATAAGCCCATAATCTTTTGCATTGATGATTTTGCATATTTGATTTTTCATGATCTTTTTCAATCCTTTTGCCATCAAACTATTGCCAATCATGGGAGATTCTTTCCCTTTTGGATGCGCACGAAATCTTGAGTAGATAAAGAGTGCATATGCTGCATAAAAAGATTTGAAAGGTGGCATTTGATATTTTTGTCATATTTAATTTTAATTAAGTGAATTAATAATACTAAAAATTCAAATAATTAATTAAAAATGATAAAATAACTCCCTTGGATGTCAATGGGTCGTGCATAGCTTTTGGGTGATGATTCATGGAAGAAATTGTGGCCCATTAGCAATTTTGAGGCATTTGAAGCAAAGTTGACTTTTCAAAATTCCCAAAAATTTCCCAACTTCCACAAGGCATATCTTGCTCAATTTTTAAGCTTTGATCATGTTCCTTAACATTTTGGAAAGGTCTTGAAGTCCTATAACCAATGCATTTGGTCCCATATCATTTTGATTTAACAATCTCAAGTTATGGTCTTTGACTTAAAGTGCCTTTTTGTTGACTTTTGAAAATGACCTATAATGTTGAGATTGATAACTTTTTGTGAGAGCATTTCTTGGACTTGAAGTGTGAAGATGAGTTGTAGGAAATGTCATTCTCTTCAAAATGAGCTTTAGATGGAATTTTTCTGATAAACCATGTGGAAGTTATGCCTTGGTCAATTTGCAGTTGACTTTTTCAACTGTCCAAAAATGGAAACTTTTGCATCTTGAGACTTTTTGAGCCATGCCTTGAGAATCATGATCAAGAATTGATCAAATGATGTTTGTGGCTTCAAAATAAGATGTTGACCAAAAATTTTGACTTTTGACTGTCAAATGACCATTTTGCCCCTACAGTTGACTGTAGGGCAATTAGGTTTTTTGGCTGTGCAATCTGGTGCTGTGAGTCTTGAAACCTAGCATATGGATGCTTGACCATGTTTGTAGGAATGTGGGACTTGTTTGGACCCTTGGAAACTTCAACTTCTTTGCCAGAACCAAAACCCTAATTTTTGACTGTTAGGAGGCAATTGGACTGTGCAACCTTTGGGAGATTTTGAAGCATGCTCTTAGCAAATCTTGAAGAATATGGGAGGGAAAATTTTGGGGTACAACAGCATGCAATCAAACACACTCGCACACGAGCACCCTTAGGGAAATCCCACTTCGTGGCCTATCATAAAAATAGTCATGTCCCTCGAACATGGGCGTTTTAGCAAAGACCCTCGATAAAAGATCGTAGTCCCTCGATGACCCTCAATGTTGCCTTCGGTAAACGATCTAGTCCCTAAGAAATGACATTGCTAAAATGTCCCATGGGTTGCCTTCTATGACTATACAAACGTCCCAACGCCTGTCCCTTCACATCCAACGATGGGGCTTCTTACCAACTCAATGGTAAGATAGCAACATCTAAAGGAGGAGAAAAAGAACATCTAAGACCTTTTAAGTAGGTAGATTTTCTCCTAGTTGCTTGCTTTCTCACAACAAAAACATTTTTATACACCAACACTCTCATTTTGAAACATTTTTGAAAGACAACACTTTGTACCCGTTCTTATAGAGACGAGAATCGTTACAAAGACACCTTTTTAAAATCACTTTCAAAAAACACACATCTTTGAACTATTTTCCAAAAAAACACTTTGTACGCTTTCTTATAGAGACGAGAACCATTACAAAGACGTTTCCAAAATACTTTCAAAACCCACAAGCACATTCAAACAAAAGCAAGTGATCTAGCAAGTAACTAAGAGCCCATGGAAAACCATGGATAAAAAGGATGCTAACACCTTCCCTTTTCATAATCTACCCCCTGAACTCAAGAAAACATCTCTAAAGGTCTTTCCTGTGCTTTTTCACCTTTCTTTATTGGATAAAAGAAAAGTCGGTGGCGACTTTTGCTAAACCACAACATTTGCAAACACAAACGTAAAACAAAAAGTCAGTTCTCCCACCGTATCACACTCAGGGAGTAGGTTATGAAAAGGGAATGTATTAGCACCCTTTTCATTTGTAGTTATCTACGGGCTCTGAGTTGCTTGTTAGATCACTTTTGAAATTGCTTTGTTTGAAATTTGTTTGTGATGGGTTTTGAAAGTATTTTTGAAAAGCGCCTTCGTTTAGGAAAACTTTGTAATGATTCTCGTCTCTATAAGAATGCATACAAAGTGTTGGACTTTTTGAAAATATTTCATGTTTTTTGAAAGTTTTTAGTGTGTTTGAGAATATGTTTGTTTTTGAAGATGGATTGTGAGCAAGCAACTAAGAACGTTATACCTACTCAAAATTATTTTGTTTATTTCTCCTTTCCTTTGATATTGCTATCTCACCATTTATTGGTAAGTAGCCTTATCTTTGGATGTAAAGGGACGGGCGTGGGTCATCGTATAGTCATAAGATGCAATGTTATGAGATACCTTAGCATATTTCTTAAGGGTCTAAGATAATTTGTAAGGAAACATTCGAAGCGTCATCGAGGGACTATGATCTTGTACTTTTTATTTTTATTTTCTAAGGCGTCTCACATGTATAACATGACCTTTTTTAAGGCAACAAAGTGGAGTAGACCCTAGAGGTGAAAAGTGTGCAAGTGTTTGTATTTCTTGCTTGGTTTATCTTGGATTAGGGTTTTCTAAGCATTTATTTTATCTTCCCATACAAACCCTAAATTACATCATTTGGAGATGGGGTGTACAAATTTACAAATGGGGATTGCAAGAAATTAAACCTAGTTATCTATTACAACCATGTTGAACATGAATAATGTACAAGAATTGAAATGTATATAATGTATAAGACATGAATGAAAAGAAAATGAATTTGTTTTGATTTTGTAAAATATTTTAACCTAATTTTCTAAAAGAAGATAAATAGTAAGAAAATTAAACTAAGTTAATTTTAAATTTAAACCAAGAAAAAGAACTAAATCTAAGTTTAATATTAAGTTAAATAGGAAAATGTTTTTGGTATTTTTTATTTTAAGAATTAAATAAAAATAAACTAAATAACTTAAAAGTTTAATATAATTTTTTTTTTGGTGTTTTTGGATTAATAATAAAAAAAATAATAGTAATAATACTAAAAATAAAAAAGGAAAGAAAATAAAAAATAAAAAATAAAAAAATTAAAGTCAGGGGGTTTAGGAAGTGGAAAGGAGAAAAGCCCAGAAGTTCTGGCCCACGCGTGTTATTAACAGGTAAATGGGGAAGGTGATGCGAGAAGCGAAAATGAGATAGCCTAGAAGTTCTGGCCCAGGCGTATTGTCAACAAGGGGGTGACGGTGGAAGCAAAAATGAGAGAGCCTAGAAGTTCTGACCCAGGTGTGTTGTTAACAGATTCATGGGGTAAAATGTTAGGAGTAAAAATGAGACAGCCTGGAAGTTATGGCTCAGGCGTGTGGTTAACAAGTATATAGGATAAAATGTTAATAATTAAAAGCAAAAATGTGATCTTGGGGCTAGAACCCAGGACCCTTAACACTAATGCCTTACGTGCGCGCTCTCTACCACTGGGTTGGCTATACATCCGGTATTATAAACAAAACCATAAATATGTATTACAAAATCAGTTCTGATAATGAACTTCATCTTCTTCCTCGTGCCAGCCAGAGTATCTGCAACTCATTCATTTCTCAACCAAAAATGGAAAATGTAAACGTGAAAGTTATGGAAAATTTCATCATGGTTCCAGAACTATAAAGCATTAAAACTATAAATCAGAAACAAACATGAATTTTGCTAGTCCTAATCTGAACCCTAATTTTTCAAGAAGTTCTGATCCTAAATTCTCTTTACTCATGCCATATAAATAAAATCTATAGATATGCACAGTTTCAGGGTAATGATATCTACATTTTTTCTTTGAAAATGCAAGCCTAACAATGCATAAATAATGAGATGAAAATCAGAAGAACTTACCTTGCAGCTGAAGATCGTGTTATGAATTAGAGCTTGATTTAAGTTGGTGTAATGATCTGGTTAGCTTCCTCAAGTTCCCAGAAAGCTAATGCAAACCTTAGCTTGAGTTGTGGATGGCTGGAATGTTCTGAAGAAACCAAGATGTAATGCTCTATTTTTTGAAAATGGAGTTTGGTGAAGATGATGTTACAGTTTGAAAACAGAGGTTGGGATAGCTTCTATATGTGTATTAGAAGTTTTGTGGATGATTTGGCCAAGAAACGCACGAGGGGTTTTGGAGATTGGATTCAAAAATAAAAAATGACAAGTTTTTGTGCTTGTGTTGCAATTTATGGTTCTAGAGAGTTTTAGTGAGTTTCAAGGCTCGTCCAATCCTTTTCATATTGCAAATGAAGGTTTAATTTATAGGTAAAGGGTCTAGAAGCTTGGTGAAGTCAGAAGTACAAAATCACATGTTGTGGATTTTGACTTGTTGTTGAAATAAGCTTAGACAAACATGTTTCAAGGCAATATAAGGTGGCTAGCAACTTTAAACATGCATGTTCTGAGTTTGTAGGGGATGCTTGTGCAGAAAGAGCAAACACAAAGCTCAAGGAGAGTGGACTTTGTGATTAAAGTCACATTTCCAGAATGGAAGTGTGAACTTTCTTCCTTAAATGGAAAGGTGTATTAGACAAAGCTTAAATCAAGTGGTTCATAGCTCAAAATCTTGTGTAATCTTATGATTAAGGATAGATACACACACTAGAGGGCCTCGAAGGTGGGATTATGCAGCATTGTTTGGAATTGGATCAGATGTTCATCATGAAAATGACTCATAATTTAAGAACGAATGTCCAACTTCTGATCTTCGATTCTCCCTACTCCAACATGATCTGAAAGAGTTCTTGGGCTTTTTAGAAAGCTTGTAACATGCTGTGTAATCCCTCTTTGAATCACTTTTGCAAACTCCCATTGTAACTGTATGAAAATTGGCCCAGAAGTTCTGTCAAAATTCTGACTTAAAATGCCTAGAATTTTACTAAGTGTTTTAGTTTCATGGACATGTCTTCATGGATTTATAACTTGAGGTCTAAGAATTTCTAGAAGAATTTATGTCCTACAATGTTTCTGATCTCATTGAGATCTAAAACTTTCATGTTGGAAGTTTTTCTTGAATCATCTTGCATCATGGTGAAAATCTGGCGCAAAGTTATGTAATTATCATATTTTCTTAACACTTAGAAAAATTTCTGTGTTTAGAACTTTGACTTTTTTCAAAATAATCTTGACTTTTGATTTCTTAATGAAAAATCTTCATACTTCGACATGTCTTGATGAAATATGATTTTTGAAACTTGACTTTGATCCAAAAGTCAAAGTTTGACTTTTCAGTATATAGTTGACTTTTCATCAATTGGCCAAATTTCAATTGTCAATCAATTAATCTTTAGAAATGTTTTGAACCATGCTCTTAGGTTAAAATGATGCATTTGGATTCTTTATATCATGTCTCAAACCAACAAGTCATGTGCTAGGTCAAAAAGTCATAAATTGAACCTTCTCAGTCAAAAGAGTCAGAAGTTGGATGTGAAGTTTATGGATTTGATACTTGTGAGTAATCAGACCGAGGAGGGTGATTTTAAATGGATGAGCAGGGTGTGTTAAGATTCTGAGGTAGGATCGATATACATGATAATTATGAGTTGAAGAAGATGAGTTTAGAAGAAATTCATAGAAGTAGCTTGAGTATCCACCAGGAGCTACTAGATGTATCATGATCTGAAAAAAATATTTTGGTGGTCTGGACTGAAGCATGATATGGCGTAGTTTGTGTATGCATTCTTGACTTGCTATAAGTCAAAGGTTGAGCATCAGAAGCTTGCAATAATGATACAATTATTAGACATTCCAAAGTGGAAATGGGATATCATTTCGATCGACTTTGTGACTGGATTACCAAATACTCCTAGAGGGAATGATATAATTTGGGCAGTAGTTGATAGACTGACAAAGTCGGCGCATTTTATTCTGATTAACATCAGTTTCCCTTTGTATAAGTTGGTAGAGATTTACATTCGAGTAATTGTAAAACTGCTTGAAGTTCCGTCGAGTATTAGAGACCCGGGGTTTACATCCAGATTTTGAGAGAGTTTACATAAGGCTTTGGGTTCTAAGTTGAGGTTGTATTATGCATATCATCCACAAGCATATGGTTAAGTAAGGGATGATGTACAAGTAAGGGATAATCTTACCAGTTGAAGCCTTACTTGTAAGGATCGGAGATTGTGAATTGAAGAAGTTGAGAGGAAAAGAGATTGCTTTCGTGGACGTAGTTTAGGGTGGTGTTTCTTGTGGGAACATGACGTGGAAATTGGAGAGTTGAATATGAGAAGTATATTTGGAGTTGTTTGTATCAGGTAAATTTTTTAGGATGAAAATATTTAAGTGGGGGAGAGTTGTAACACTTCGATTTATTAATGACTTTTCATAAATAAATTATGTGGTTTAGTGTGTTTTTTTATGATTTAATGTGTTACGTGAACCCTTGGGTGTAGGGTGGTAGCCTTAGAAATGTAGGATTTAAGGTGTTTGACTAAAAATGTATAGATTTGGGGGTGGTAGAAGTGGAACTAATTACTATTAGTTAATTAGAATTATTTTATTTATTTAGATAGTATTAGGAAAATATTATTTAAAATAAATATTGAGTAGGAATTGCTATTTATTTTATTTAGTGGGAATAAAGTTTTAATTAGAATTATAATATATTAAAATAAGAAAAGAAGGGAATAGGAAGAGAACTTTCAAAAAGTGGAATTGAGGAAAAAGAAGAGAAAGAGAAAAGATAGCTAGGGCATAGCAGAAGAAGAATCTCCATTAGAAAAACTTTGAAGTCATCATATAAGGTGAGACTTCCTCTTGTATAAGGGATTGTATGATAATACATGAGTGGGTGTTTTAGTCTCTTTGTGATTGTGTTTCTCTTCTCTATGTTCTGAATAATTTGGTGTGTGATAATGCTATTATGTTGTATGTTGGATGAATTGTGTGTTTGGTGAATAACTGAGATGTTATGTGTTGTTGAGAATCTGAGTGTGAAACATGGATAAATGATTTTTTATGAAAATTGAGATTTTGGGGATGTTTTGGAACTGAGTTTTGTAAAATAGAATTGCCGAAAATTGCCACTGTCTCAATGGAAATTGATTACTTGGATTGATGTAACCGGTTACATCTAAGATAATTTTTCAGAAAACTCAATTTTTCATGCATGTAACCAATTACATGTTTTGATGTAACCGATTACCTCGGAGGGAAATTTTGTACCCTCTATTTTTGGAATTGATGTAACCGGTTTCCACGGCTGTGTCAGAACTAAATAAATTTATAACTTGAGTTATGGGTATCTAAAGGGGTGTCGTTCGAAGCGTTAGAAAGTTGATGTATTATAATTTTATTTAAAAATAGTTTCAGTACCTAGAAATAATTTAAATGTTATGTAATGGTGTTATATGGTATGCGGTTTATATGTTGTGGTGTGGTAATGTGTATGTATGATATGGTGTTAGATGTTATATTACTATATTGCTATTGTTGAATGCTTGTAGTGTATGTATGGTATTTGGTGGTTGGTATTGGTGTGGTACATTGGTTATGGTGAATATCATTGTACATGTTGTTGCATGTCATTTATAAATTATGCATCATGGTGTTTGGACGGTGTTTTTTTTTTGGCGAGCCTCAATCCTATGGTGGGGATTAGGTGCGAGTAGCTGGTTCCATGGGGAATCGACGAAGTTTATCTATGGTGATGGTAACTGTGACACGGTGGGAGAACTGACTTGGGTGTTTTGTGTTTGGTCGCAATTGTTGCGGATAGCAAGAGTCGCCACCGACTTTTATTTTATCCAATAAGGAAAGGTTGAAAAGATCAGGAAAGACCTTTCGAGATTATTTCTTAAGTTCGGGGGGTAGGTTATGAAAAGGAAAGGTATTAGCACCCTTTCTCATTTCTATAAGAATGCGTACAAAGTGTTGGTTTTGAAAATAGTTCAAAGAGGTGTTTGTGGAATGTATTTTTGAAAGTGATTTTGAAAAGTGTCTTTGTAATGACTCTCGTTTCTATAAGAATGCGTACAAAGTGTTTTAACTTTTGAAAATGTTTCAAAGGAAAGTGTTGGTGTATAAAATGTTTTTGTTGTGAGCAAGCGAGCAACTATGAGCATCCTACCTACTCAAAAGGTCTAATATTATTTTCCTCCTCCTTTATATGTTGCTATCTTAGCATTGATTTGGTAAGAAGCCCCATCGTTGGATGTGAAGGGATGGGCGTGGTTCGTTTGTATAGTAATAGAAGGCAAGCTATGGGATATTTCAGCAATGTCGTTTAGGGACTAGATCGTTCACCGAAGGAAACATTGAGGGTCATTGAGGGACTACGATCTTTTATCGAGGGTCTTTGCTAAAACGCCCATATTCGAGGGATATGACTATTTTTCGAGGCAACAAGTGAGATTACCCTAGAGGTGCATGTGTGCATAGTGTGTTTGATTACATGTATTTGTCCTTGATTTTTTCAGGTTGTCTACTTGTTGGTTTTATCTTGCATACATCCTAATTACTAACATTTGTACAAAAGCAATAAAAATGCAGAAAATAAATCCTAAATTATTACAACCATATTTAATAGCAAGAAAATGTAAAGACAAAACAAAATAAAAGGAGGAAAAATGAGCTTTCGATCTAGGCAGAAACACCCTTTGATTCTGCTTCTCTGGCTCCTTTCGATTTGGGCTTAGCATGAAGCACGAGGTGCAACCTTCGATTCCACCTTTATGCTTCCTTCGATTGCAGGAATGTTAGGGTGAGCAAGTAAGCTTCGACCATGCCTTTTGTCCTTCTTTTGATTGAGGCCTAGGAGTCAATGTGGACATCTTTCTGGATGTTTCTTTCGATTGAGGCCTGGAAGTCAGCGTGGATAATTTTCGTTTCTCCTTTTTTGCTCCTTCGAATGGCCTGGAAGTTAGTGTGTGGCGAAGTCTAAGGCCATACTCTTTGTTCTGCTTGCAACTGTAAAGCAGCCAGGAGTGAAGCCTAAAGCTTCGATTCACACCTCTTTCCTCCTGTTTTCTTTCGTTTTGGGATTTTAATAGTAACATGGCCTGAGGCCATGTTAATATTGTCTCATGGCTAGGTTAGTTCTTAAAAAAGTTTGATAAACCAAGAAACAAAACTAAAAGGTTAGCAATGAAAAACAAACTGAAAAGGGAGAAACAAAAATAAAACAAATGTTATGTATATGCTTAAAATGAAAAGTTCAAGGTCATAGTGACTTACCTTGCTTGAAGCTGGAACGTGTGCTGGACCTTGAGTGGCTGCCCTGAGTGCTCCTGGACTCGAAGGAAAGAAACAGGGGTTATGCTTCTAGTACTGGATTTGAAAGAGGAACCAAGCGCTGGATTACTTCAAATTCGAAAGAGAAAAAGATACAAGTTTTGTGTTTCTTTAGATTCGAAGGGCCGAGGAAATAGGTGTGGTGTTTCTTCTGGATTATGGGTTTGTGTTTAGTGTTTGAGAATCTTAAGAGTTTAAGAGTTTTGATAGTTTGATGATTTTTTAAGATTTTATCCACCACCCAAAAGTCTTCCTTCAGCTTGCAAATTATTTCTCTATTTATAGAGAATTGGTTAAAGGCGTTTTTGTGGTCAGCTTTGCAAAATAACCAAAAAATGAAAACGAAAAAAAGAAGAACAAGTTAAATCAATTTTCAAGTACAAGTGGGGGCCTGTTGTTTGGTAGGTGCAAGGGATTTGACTTATGCTTTTGTCATTGCTTGCGTTCAAAGAAAAATCAGATTGGGAGTTGATTTTGTGACTGAAGTACTCTTTATGAAAAAAGGGTACGTAGATTTTTGCTATTTTATCCAAGAATAGTATTATCCTGTATACAAAGCTTAGAACTTTTGTGTAAGCCTCTGATTATGTAAATATTTGGAAGCAACATAGCCTAACAAGTAAGATTTGGAGGATAAGGCTATGAGATTTACTCAATATTCTTCAAACAAGCTTTCCTGAAGGATCCAGAGTTGGATTTGAAGTATGTTGATTTGAAGGGAACCAAAACTCAAATTGAAGCTTTGTGTGAAGGTGGATCTTGTCCAATCAAAGGCTTGCCTGTTAGAGGTCACATGGCAAAATGAAAGGGTGTATGTAGGAGGTCCCTGCCTTGTGCCTGCTGGCATGAAGGAAATCCTGGCTTTATGGTGTCAAAGGCAAACATGGAAAACCAATGGCTTCTGAGTCAAAGGAGAGCTGCAGGAGGTCATTGCTTTGTGACTTCAAGCAAACATGCAAGATATCTTTGCTCAAACAAAATCTTGCATGAAGGGAGCCACATGCCCAAACGAAGTGTGTAACCAAAATGTGCATTGAAGGAAGCCACATGCCCAAAAAAAGGGTGTAACCAAAGCTTGTATTGAAGGGGTGCCATACGCCCCAAACGAAGAATGTATGCAGAGCTTGTATTTGAAGGAAGCCACACACCCCAAATGAAGAATGCATGCAGGAGGTAAAGGGTACAATCGAAGGAGACCAGAAAAGAGGCCTTTGCCTCCTTAATCGAAGGAAACCTAACAGGAGGCCTTTTCCTTTTGAATTGAAGGATATCAATAGGAGGTTTTTCCCTTTGGATCAAAGGACATTAGCAGGAGGTTTTTCCTCTTTGAATCGAAGGAGGCTACATGAGGATTTTTGCCTTGTGCCTGCTGGCCTGGTGGGAGCCCCTTGCTTTGAAGCATGCAAGAAGGAAGCTATTGCTCAATCGAAGGCTACATGCAGCTAGCCATCACTTTGTGAATCAAAGCAAGCATGGAGGGAATTATTCGTCCAATCAAAACAGACATGCAGGCATCAAATGTTCAAACGAAGCAGGCATGCAAGCAACCATTGCATTGTGAACCATGTGAGGCCAATGGTGCAATTAAAGGTTGCATGTCGGAAGCTCCTGCTTTGTGAATCAAAGCCAGCATGTCAGAGGCCAATGCTCAATCGAAGGATGCAAGCCAAGCTTGCATTGAAAGAGGCCAAAAGTCCAATCGATGGATGTGAATCGAAGAATACTTATTTTTTTCTTCAATTTTGTCAAAAAGATTATTTTTATCTGCTTTTCCCTTTTTAACAATTTCCTCTTTAACTTGATGCTGAAAAATCCAATTGTACTTGTGTAAGCTTGAATTTTTTAGAATCCTTGTGAGAAATGCCTTGAGAAAAGAGAGGGCAAATTTTGGGGTACAACAGTTGCCCCTGTTCAATCTTCTTAAACCTGAAGTGTTAGATTGGCGACTCTGCCATTCGTGACTTGAAGGTGGAAGATGATTGAACACTAGAGTGCCCAGAAATTTGCACTCGATGTTGTGGTGGTTGATTGTGTAGGGAATGGGTTTAAAGATTCCATTTGGAGAGATGATGGAGAGTTGTCGGAGATGGGATTATAGATGCCACCCAAAAGTGATTGTTGATAGAAATTGGAAAAAGTATCAGAATAAATCTATGGTCGATTTATACTGAAACAATATATGTAGTGGGATGAGTATCAGAATAATATCCATAAATGGATCTTATCTGACTTGTATCTGAAAGATGTACTGAATGAGCGTCATAATGACATCCATATCTGGATCGTATCTAGACTGTATTTGAGATATGTGTTGAATGAGTGTCAGAATGACATCCGTATCTGGATCGTATCTGGACTGTATTTGAGAAATATGTTGAATGAGTGTCAGAATGACATCCGTATCTAGACTATATCTGGACTGTTTTTGAGAAATATGTTGAATGAGTGTCAGAATGGCATCCGTATCTAGATCGTATTTTGACTGTATTTGAGACATGTGTTGAATGAGAGTCAGAATGCCATCCGTATCTAGATCATATCTGGATTGTATTTGAGAAATGTGCTAAATGAGTGTTAGAATGATATTCGTATCTGGACTTTATCTGGACTGTATTTGAGACATGTGTTGAATGAGTGTCAGAATGACATCCGTATCTGGATCGTATCTGGACTGTATTTGGAAGGGAGTCTAGAGTAAGTATCAGAATGTCAGTCGTATCTGGATTGCATCTGAACTATTTCTAAAAGAGTGTATGAGAAGGAGCCCATGTAGGATTACTTCAGCTGGTCGTGTAGATAATTTCCCTGGCTTGTTTCAGGAATTAATCTATGATCATCTGTCCTCAGTTAGTTGTCTTGGCTTGTTACAGGTATTAATCTGGAACTTGTTTTTGTCGGTCATTGAGATAGTTGTCCTGTCTGGTTTCAGGTATTAATCTCTGACCTGAGAAAGAAAGATAGTTTTCATGGCTTGTTACAGGTATTAATCTTCAATCTTTTCATGTAAATAGTTTTCATGGCTTGTTACAGGTATTAATCTACAATCAGTCATCCACAGATAGTTTTCCTGGCTTGTTACATGTGTTAATCTGGAACTTGAAAATGTTGGTCACATAGATAGTTCCCCGTCTGGTTTTGGGTATTAATCTCTAACCTGAGAAAGAAAGATAGTTTTCCTGGCTTGTTACAGTTATTAATCTTTAATATCTTCATGTAGATAGTTTTCCTGGCTTGTTACAGGTATTAATCTACAATCAGTCGTCCACAGATAGTTGTCTTGGCTTGTTACAGGTATTAATCTGGGACTTGCTTTTATTGGTCTTTGAGATAGTTGTCATGTCTGGTTTCAGGTATTAATCTCTGAACTTTTGAAAATGGTTGTGGTATTTTCCAAAAAGGACTTTTATTGATTGATTTTTCCTTGCAAGGAAGAGGGTTAGTTGCATGCAGATGTATGCATGGCTTGATGATATTCTCAAAATAAATGATATTATGTTGTATGCATTTATCATGTGTGTAATATGATGCATGAAATGTGAAATGTTGTTGGAATGTATTTTTGTCTTGGAAAATATATCCTTGACAAATGTTGGGGAGTTTTGGGAGGATAAATCCCAGACTGCCTTTGGGGATGAAGAGTATGCACCTCTCTAGACCTTGTTTTAGGATGTTTCCGTTGGGGCTTCCTATTTTTGTTGTTTGAGGAGAACTCTGCTGGGGGACGTTGACTTTGTTTAAGGAAAAATCTATGGAAAGTGTTGATTCCTGCTTGGGGAAAAGAGTTTAGAGTCTTAATTATCTGTTGCTCTACTGGGGAGTTATCTCTTGATGAAAGAGAAAGGAAGTTAACAACTTGTTGGGGATAAAGAAGTTAAATATTATCTGTTTGTCTTCCAGGATTTGCAGCAAGTCACTGTGGGTTGTAGAAAATTCTACTAGGGAAGAGGGGTTGTGGTCCCTTGATTTGTCATAGTCATAGAGGAAAACTCAAGTTGGGGAATCTGTAGTTTGTTGGGGAAATAAACCCTGTTACCAATCTGCTGGAGAGGTGTTTTCTTTTGGTAGAACTCCTTGAGTATTCTTGAGGTCAACTCAGTTGGGGAAAAGTTTTTCGGAGATTGAAGCTCTGACTGGGGATTGCCTGATCCAACTTCATGGGGATATCCATGAATTTGGCCTTGAGGGGTTTGTACCCTTATTTGTGAAGATTATTCTGTGGGGATAACCTTATAGAGATGATTGGGGATCACTTTATGAAAAGGACTTTGCGGAGATTTGTCACTGCCCCAAGTAGTAAGTGTTGTAGTACTACCAGAAAATGTTTGCTTGACCGTACGTGACCCTTTGTCGGGGTTCATGTTTAATGCCCCAAGTGGTTCAAATGCAGACCTGTCCCTGGTTATTCAACATTACTTGGAATCTCGACTTGACTGACCCCATACGAATTGGACAGTGACATGTCATGCCCCTTGCTTAATAGGAGATTTATCGTTGGGAGTGTCATCCCATTTGAAATGATTTTGTTCACTGAGATAGCTTTCGTTCGCTGGATATTCATCGTGTGAATTTCTCTGTTGTCAAACAATTAGCCATATGCAAACAACGATATTCAAATAATGAAAAGTTTATGATTGTCTTTAAGTTTTGAAAATGTGTTTTAGTAGATAAAATAATTTTGTAAGAATGTGAATTCAACTCAGGATATAGAGTAAAGCCTTACAGGAGTCAAGATACCTTTGGTAACAGGATGCTTTCGAACTAACCCATGCTTCAATTAGGACATTGAAAGGTTGTATCATGGTCTGGTTCATGGTTTAAGAAACAAAGGATAAGGCTCAAAGTGTATTTGTATCCGCCCGTTCTTCGTGATGTTCTTCAGTCCTAAGCTCAGTCAATTGTGTGTTTGAACTCCTATTGAATCTGGAATGATGGTTCAGATATTTGGAAGTTTATTTGAGAAGGCAGTCATTTTTGCAACACTTTTCATGTTGTCGAGGATTTATAGTGACCTCTTCTTGATTTATTATCCTTGATTTTTGCCTGACTGTTCTTGTTTTGAGATTACAGTTAGCGGGATGCCCCTGTTTTTTTTAAAGTCCCCTTCGTAGGTTTTGACTTAGTGGGCTTTTCTTTTTTAGAGATAATGACTGCCTATGTGACAGGGAACCATCTCCGTTTTTTGATGTCATTCATTGTATACGAAGTGAAAGTTTACGACTGAACACGCATTTGAATTAACTGAGAAACTACCCTACCCTAGGTTTTGATTAAAGGTTTCAATTTGTGTGAAAAAGAAAACTCCTACTTCTATATGCGCGTTTAGGAATTAAGGGGTTGACTAGGGATTATCTTCCTTATAACTCCAGTGTTTAGGAATTGAAAGAATGCTTATATATTATCAGCAAGGTCTGTTCAAAAGCATACTGTATGAGATTATGGCATTCTTTTCGTCATCCTCCCTCTAAAGGCTTACAACTTTTTGAAACAAGAGTTGAATATTCATAAAGGGAGTAAAAAGCATAGTTTAAATATAATTAAAACGAATGGATGAATTCAAGATAAACATATGCGATGCATTAATGAAACAGAGTTTAACATTAATAGATAAGTGTTTGGATAACAAAAGAAATTGCAATTGAAAATTCAAAATGAAAAGGGCGCTCTCAATGATTTGGCATAGGAGCAGTGATCACGTTGGGAGCCTCTGGAGGGTTGGACTCAATCTCCTTGGCATCAAATATGTCTTGAATCTTATTCTTCAGAGCCCAACAACTATTTGTGTCGTGTCCAGGACTATCAGAATGGAATGCACACCTTTCATTGGGATGATAAGTAGGAGCAGAAGTATTGGGATTCTGGAGAGGAGCCTTTAACGTAATCAACTCTGCCTTCAACATGTGTTGTAATGCTTGGGCAAATGTCATGTTGATCTTGGTGAATTGTCTTTTAGGCATGACCTCCTTACGTTGATTCCCTTGTTGACGTTGTTGCACCGATGCAGGATTGGAGATCAGAATTTCCCCCACGTGTTGGTCGTGGTTACCCTGGTTACGACCTTTTTGACTGTACACAGCATCAGACTCTTTCTTCCCGTTGAAAGGTTGTTTTCCTGCACTTTAAGATGCACCCCTTTGGATTTTACCACTCTTAATTCCAGCCTCTACTCTTTCACCTATCAGTATGAGCTCGGTGAACCCGACCGAGGAGCTTCCGATTAGGTGATTGAAGAAAGGTCCTGTCAAAGTTCCCATGAAGATGTCAATCAGCTCCTTATCAGTTAAGGGTGGTTGCACACTTCTAGCCATGTCTCTCCACCTTTGGGCATATTCTTTGAAGCCCTCGTTGGAACGCATGGTCATATTCTGCAACTGCACACGAGTTGGTCCAAGATCAGCGTTGTATTGGTACTTCTTGTAGAAAGCAGCAGCTAGATCTTCCCAAGTGTGAATGTGGGAACTCTCCAATTTATAGAACCACTCAAGTTGCATCCCAACTAAGCTCTCTTGGAAAAAATGGACCCAGAGCTTCTGATCAATTATGTATGGTTGTATCTTGCGGACATAAGATCTCAGATGCATCTTAGGACAAGAGACCCCATCATACGTGTCAAAGGTAGGGATTTTGAACTTTGGTGGGATGACCACTCCATAAACCAATCCTATTTCTTCAAAGTCTAGACCAGGTACTCTTTGGATCTCCATGACGTTGATATGATCCTCCAGTTGTTTGTAGTTGTCGTCCGAAGGAGGATAGTTCTCTTCAGCGTAGTCAGCCTCTTATTTGTTAGACCCCAGACTGTGATCCCCTTCTTTTGTCTGATTGTCCCTCTTAGTTGATGGAGTTGCGAATCCTTGAGCTCGCTTTGTTGGCCTTTTGAACCTCCTTCCCAAATTCAGGACACCCACTAACTTCTTTTTCTTCTTGTCTTTGAGAAGAAGACTCTTCAGGTCCTCTTGCCCTTTAGCCAAAGTCGGGAACATTTGTTGGAATTGGGCATTTTGTGTTTGGAGATCCTTCACCGGCTGTTCCATGTCCATCTTACTGAAATAAACAGTAGGAAGATAAGGAGACTTGTATGGGAGAAACCTGTTGTTGTACCCCAAAATTTGCCCTCCCATATTCCCCAAGATTTGTCAAGATTGATTTCCAACTGGCTCAAGATTGCTCAAGAGATTGTATAGTCAAACCACCTCTTAAGCCAGCTGAAATTAGGGTTTTGGTTCTTTCAAGGAATTTGGGGGTTTCCAATGGTTCAATCAAGTCTCATAATCCTATATGCATGCTCAAGCACCTACATGCCAAGTTTCAAGACTCACAATGCCAGTTTGCACAGTCAAAAGCTCTATTTGATCTACAGTCAACTACAAGGGCAAAATGGTCATTTTATAGTCAAAATTCAGAATATTTTGGTCAACATCTTATTTTGAGTCCACAATCATCATTTGATCAAGTCTTGATCATGATTCCACAAGCATAGCTCAAAAATCATCAAGATGCAAAAAGTTACTATTTTTGGACAGTAGAAAAGTC
This sequence comes from Vicia faba, assembly GCA_948472305.1. Taxonomy (NCBI): domain Eukaryota; kingdom Viridiplantae; phylum Streptophyta; class Magnoliopsida; order Fabales; family Fabaceae; genus Vicia; species Vicia faba. Next base: position 1,029,572,431 of record OX451738.1, read on the forward strand.
AACTGTATCTTGACCAGGGCATAACTTTTTCATGGTTCATCAGAAAAATCCCATACAATGCTCATTTTGAAGGGGATGACATTTCCTACAATCCACCTTCACACTCCAAGTCCAAGAAATGCTCTCATAAAAAGTTATCAATTTCTACATTATAGGTCAATTTCAAAAGTCAACAAAAGTGCACTTTAAGTCAAAGACCATAACTTGAGATTGGTAAATCCAAATGACATGAGACCAAAGGCATTGGTTAGAGGACTTCAAGACCTTTCCAAAATGTCCAAGAACATGTTCATATGATCAAAATTGAGCAAGATATGCATTGGAGAAGTTGGGAAATTTTTATGAATTTGCAAAAGTCAACTTTGCTCAAAACACCTTGTTTTTGCTAATGGGCCTCAAATTTCTTCTTGAAACTTCATCCATGGCCTATGCATGACCCATCAAGCTTAATTGAATTTATTTTCTTATTTTTATTAATTAATTGGATTTTTAATCAATATTAATTCATTTAATTAATTTAAATTGTAGGAAAATACAAAGATTTGATTTTTCAATCTTTTTGTGAAGCAAGTATGACCTAAAAAGGCTGGAAATTTCGTGCACCAAGTCAAAGATGCAATATCTCCAAAATTGGCAACTTTTTCCAATCATGAAAATGCAAAAAGATTTGATTTTCAATCAAATATTCAATCATCATTCCAATGGATTTTTGTGCAAGATTCTGACCTAATTCAATTCCTCTATAAATATGCAAGCTAACCCTAATGCCATACACGTGAGAAAGTTGGAGACAAAGCCATAGCAATATTGAAAATTTTCCAAGAAAACTCAAAACTGATTTTCACATTCCAGGCCAATTCAAGGACTTTTGTTGATTCTAATATACTGTAGGAGGTTCCCAGAACGTGTGGCGATCAAATTCAAGCCTTGAAGCTCAAAGAATCGCCCTAAATGGAACCATGATTTGCCATTTATTTTCAGAATCGTGCAGCTCAATTCATGCATATTTAACGTGTTTTTGTGTTTGTTTTGCATTGCTAGAACTCATATGAAGCTGATGGTATAACTGAATTGGATTAAAACGTCATAAATCAAAAGTTGCCATGGTTGAATTTTAGGGTTCCTGAGCTTTGGATTTGGGGCTTTCTAAACCCAGAAAAATCAGGACTTGTAAGGCACATGGTTGGATTCGTGAGAACCAGACGAATCCAAAGCAACCGTCGCGAAATATTTATGTAGCCTGTAGCTCTATTCACTATTTTTCGTCACACTGTTTAGTGAGGGTTAAAAACCCCCGCTATCTAATGTTTGTTTTGTAGAATGAACGAAGAAGATGATGAGGTGTGGATGTCTCATTGGCCAGTTCAAAAAAGACGCGCGTGTTTTTCTTTTTACAGCATATTGATTGATTGCCTAATATATTAATTGCTAGTCATTATAATAACGAATGAATCGTGCAGTTGGAGTGGTAAACGCGCTAGCATATGAGCTTTGGGACCTGGGTTCGAATCCCAGGTCCCCCCAAAACGCTTATGTTATTTTTCTTTACATGTTCTTGTGCAGATCTCTAAGGGATAAACACCATATACCTCCAAACATCAACGCGCCATGTGGCTTCAGGCATGAATCCAAGGGTCATGAGATGATGACCACCATACGCTCAATCAACGAACCCATAGCTAATCCAGGAAGTCAACATGGCTGGTAAACAAATGGGCCTGAAAATTGCTAACAAACCTCCTAAATGGGCCAGCACCCCCCTGGTTCATTCAATCTTTTCTTTTCTTTTCTTTTCTTTTATATTTTCCATTTAACTTTTTTGCTAATTATTATTATTATTATTATTTAATTAACTCATAAATTAATTATTTTCACAATAAATTCAGAAAAACTAAAAATAATATTTTTTCTTAATTAAAATTAATTTCACTTTATTTTGTAAATAAATACTAACAAATTAATTTAGTTTTTTTAATTAGGTTAATTTCACTATTTTTTGCAATAAATAAAATAAATTAGAATTAGGGTTTTTACTAACTTTTGACTATTTTTTATCTATTTCATTAAAACATAAAAAATATTTCTTTTTATTAATTAATTAGTTTTAGGTTTAATTTAATTTAATTCATAAATAAACCAAAACTTCTTCCTTTCTCAAAAAAGGGTCAAAATCCTAGAAACTCTCCGACTCAATTTTCTCTCGCGCGTATGTTTGTTTTATTAAATTTTTGATCATATTTATGTAATTTCTCCGAGGATGTAATAACTTTAATTAGGACCTTTTTATCGCTTTCCTTTAATTTTTTGCAATTTACTTTTCAAGGGTTGTTTTTGGCGATGTAAATACCTGACGCCTTGTAATAGCGTAGCTTTACTTTCCGCAATTTATCTTCCGCAATTATTAACTGCTAGATGTATGTTAACTAGGCTATGCATGACAAGACTTCTCTGAAAAATAAAATCAATCTGTAGCTCACCATAACATGTGCAAAGATAATTTAACATGAAACCTGACACACTCGCACATGCCACTCCTAGGGTAAACCTCACTTGGTTGCCTCGACGTGGTCATTGAGTATAGGGTGTTTTAGTGGTCGCCCTCCTGTCTAAAGATCAAAGTTGCCTCGAAACAGTTGCCTCGGATAAAAAAAAGATCTAAGACATTAGGGTTACCGCTAAGGCGTCCTACTATTGCTTTGGTGACCACATGTCCCTATAATCGAATTGACCCGAAAACTCTGACGACGGTGCTGCCTATTTCTCAATAGTGGGATAGTACTGTCTAAAGGACATTTACACAGCTTAATTTCTTTTGAGTAGGTAGAGGTTCTCAGGTACTTGCTCTTTCAAAACAAAAATACTTTTCGCACCTACACTTTTCTGACAAAAGTTTTCAAACAGACACTTCATACACTCTTGAGGACAGATACAAGAGTTAAAATCGAAGTTTTTAAAAAAACTTTTTTCAAAACCCACAAACACAAGAAAAGAAAAACATTTTTGAAAACATAGTGAGCAAGTACCTAAGAGCCCGTGGATAACCACGGATAGAAAGGGTGCTAACACCTTCCCTTTCTATAATCTACCTCCCGAACCGAGAAACATCTCGAAAAGGAATTTTGTTGTGCTTTTGTCCTTTCCTTGTTGGAGAAAATAAAAGACGGTGGCGACTCTTACTTACCTCGACATTTCGCGAACCAGCATTCCAAAACAGTCAGTTCTCATTCCCACCGATCACAGAACTGGCGACTCTGCTGGGGACTCTTAATAAGTGAGGTGTACCTTAGGATTAGATCATTCTATGTTTTCAATTGTATGCTTTTTATGATTTATCTTTATGGGCTTGTATCGGAGTTTTATAGATCCTAACCCGGATCTGGGGAATACCCTTTAGGTAAGTAGCAATAAACTGTGAGGGACCTGTCCGGCGTAGACCGACACGGGTGAAGCAGTAGCTACGTTGGTGTGACACCTTGGTCTGTACCGATATCCCTTGTGTTAGAACGGGGAGAATATGGGTCTTCTGAGGAGTCATTAAGCACCAACTGACCTTAGAACCTTAAATTGACCAACTTGGCCATAGAACAGTAGCAGCATGCTACACTCATTGAGGCTAAACTCTCGTGATGGTTCCGGCTGCAAGAAAAGGTTGCTAAGCTGGAGTTATGACCGATTGAGGGTAGTCAGTGATATTGAGATCCTCTAGAACCCGATTACTATTTTTAGGACAGGTCTTAACCAACTGAAACTGAAAGAGGGTAGTACCTAAGCTTCATGCTAGCCTGAACTCTAAGGGCTGTCTTGTGTGATTTGTGTGCCTTTACCATGTTTTCCTTTTATAAATACTTGTGGTGTGCCTTTATCGTAACATCATAACATCATACCATTGCATGCATCCTGCATAAGGACTAACCCATTTCAAGGATCTCAAGGGTTTGTGATGCAGGTCATGATGAACCAACTGTCTAGCAAGGGGCAAAGAGGATTTATTTTCCTCTAGCCAAGGTTGTTTGGAGATCAAAGCATGATAACTTGAGTCAGGGGCTATGACCCACTGGATATGGTGAGCTTTGACTCTTGAAGAAGGACTCTTAGCAACATGAAGTTACTTCAATCAAGCTACAAAATTCAAATTCTAACAATTTTCTTGTTTACCCCGCGAGATCCTTGAAAACATTGCATGCATATATCATACATATCATCGCATCACAGGTACCATTACAGGTTTCTCATCTTCTTCGTTGTTTATTTCAGCAATCATCATGTCTTCTGAACCTTCCACTGAACAAGCTATCAAGGCCCTCCAGGCCCAGAATGCCCAGTTCCAAGAGTTGGTTGTGAGCCTAGCCAAGGGTCAACAGGAGTTGAAGACTCTGATTCTGAAGAAGAAGAAGAAGAAGAAGAAGAGGACCGTATTGTTCAACACTGGACGCAGATTTGGGAATGGATTACAGAATGAGGTTGAGCTGACTACCTCATCTGTAGGCAAAGACAGTCCACAAGAGAGAAGGGTTCCTAGTCCCGTGGTCTCCGACAACGAGACGGATTATAATGATGAACAGTATCCTCCTGCTGAGGATAGGTACAAACAGCTGGAGGACCGCTTAAATGCTGTGGAGATACAGAATGTGCCCGGGTTGGACTTTGGAGACCTAGGATTATCCTCTGGGGTGGTGATTCCCCATAAGTTCAAGACACCTGCCTTTGCCAAATATGACGGAGCCTCCTGCCCAAAGCTGCACCTCCGGTCGTATGTAAGGAAAATCCAACCTTACACTGCTGACAAGAATTTGTGGATCCATTTCTTTCAGGATAGTCTTTCAGGGACTCAACTCGAATGGTTCTATCAGCTGGACGGGGCCAGTATCCGCAACTGGGAAGACTTGGCTACTGCGTTCTATAAGCAGTATCAATATAATTCCGACCTCGCTCCTACGCGTACCTAACTCCAGGGTATGTCTATAGGGACGGGTGAAGGATTTAAAGAGTATGTGCAAAAATGGAAAGATCTTGCTGGAAGGGTGCAGCCACCTCTAACTGACCGTGAACTTGTTGATATGTTTCTGGGGACCCTGTCTGGTCCGTTCTTCAACCATTTGATTGGAAATTCTTCAGCCGGGTTTATAGACCTCATCCTGACTGGTGAGAGAATTAAAGCTGGTATCAAGTCTGGGAAGATACAGAAGGATGCTTCATCGAGCACCGAGAAGAAACCCTTAAAGAAGGAATCCAGTGCTGTCTACAGTTCAAGAAGACGGAGTAGACCCGAACACCGCCAAGCTGTCAATGCGGTTGTTATTTCAAAGCCTGTTGGTGCTCCTCGGCATCACAACCAACAAAGGGACGAGAAACCTCGAAGGCAATTCACTCGTCTCAGTATGACTTTGTCTCAGATGTTGCCACAGTTGCTGAAGACCAATCTGGTGACTCTAAAAGAAGCTCCAAAGAATCAAAATACAATGTCACCAAAGTATAATCCCAATGCCCGCTGCGCTTATCACTCTGAGAGCCCGGGGCATAATACAGATGATTGTTGGAGTCTGAAAAATAAGGTCCAATATTTGATTGACGCAAAGGAAATTGAGTTTGAGGCGCCTGAGACTCCCAATGTGATCACTGCTCCCTTGCCAAAACACGGCTAGGATTGAAAGACTTTTGTTCACTTGAATTCTGAAGTTGTATTTTCTTTGCTTATTCAAACAATTATCATGTCAAACTCTTTTATTTCATTAATGCATTACACGTGTCTATTTTGAATTAATTATTTTCACTATGCTTAAAATTGCTCTCATTTTTTGTGATGATCAACTCTCGAAAAATTTCTAAGCCTTTTGAGGGAGGATGACGAAAACGATACCACGATCTTTACAGTATGCTTTTGAATAGACCCCGCTGATGAAGTACAGGAATTGTTTCAAATCCTAAACAGTGGAGTTATAAGGAAGATAATCCCTAGTCAACCCTTTGAGCCAAAGAAGTTGGAGTTTTTCTTTTCAAAAATTAAAACCCTTAATCATAACCTGGGGCAGGGTAGTTTTCTCAGTTGATCCAGGTGCACAATGAATGGCATCAAAGAAGTCCTCCTGAAACAAAAGACAGTGATGGTTCCGAATAATCGTAAGGACAGACAGTCATTATCTCTCATAAATAAAAGCCCAATAAGTCAAAACCTATGAAGGAGACTTAAAAAACTGGGGCATCCCGCTGACTGTAATCGCAAAAGAAACAGTTCAGGCAAAAAAAGACAGGGATAATAAAATCGAAAAGAAATAGGTCCTACAAAACCTCAACAAAAAAAAACAAAAAAAAAACGACTGTCTGTTCAAAATAAATTGTCAATATCTGAACCATCACCGGAATATCAGAGCGAAGACTCAAACAAGATCTAATGCACGATTAGCTGAGTTTAGGTTTGAAGAACATCACGAAGAACGGGTGGGTACAAGTAAAATTTGAGCCTTTATCCTTTGTTTCTTAAACCGTGAACCAGGCCACGTTATAACCCTTAAAAGTCCTAGATGAAGCTTGGGTTAGTTCGAAAGCATACTGTTACAAAAGGTATCTTGACTCCTGAGGGCTCGCTGTAAAATCTTGAGTTGACATCACACTTTACAAAAAAATTCACTTGTCTTATTGAAAACTGCATTTTCAAAAAACTTCAAAACAGACATAAGCTTTGCATTCTTAAAATAACATTGTTTGCATATGACTATTTGTTCAAACATCATAGAAGTTCGCACGACGAATATCTAGTGAACAAAAGCACTTCCAATCAAGGGGCACGGCATGATCATTGTCCATCATCTGGGTCAGTCAAGTCAAGATTCAAGGAATCTCTCAAAATGCCAAATAGCCAGGGGAAAATCTCCATCTGAGTCACTTGGGGCATTGGACATGAATTCCAGCAACGAATCCTGCATGATCAAACATCTTCTGGTGGTATGGCAACACAACACTACTGACAATGACAACTCCCTACATCCTGAGAGCATGGACATAGTCAAAAAAATACTACGCATAATCAAAGACCCGCTAGGTTGACTGACCTAGGCAAAACTAAGGGCTTCCCGGCGAACCAAAAGGGTTCGAGCAAAAATAAGGGATGAAAATGAAAAAATCGATACACCCGGCAAGTCGAAAACCTGAAAAGGGGGCTTGGGCAAAAAAGGGTATCCCGATGGACTGAAAACCCGAAAGGGCGGTCCAGGCAAAAATTAGGGATCAAAGTGTACGACTATGTCCCGTCATCTCGTCACTTGTCTACCAGAAGAAGATTTGTCAATCGGCGGTTATCAAGCACCTCATAGGCCTTCTTCTCCCGCAGAAACTGGGGCAATAAGAATTGTCCGAACTGTACAAGCTGCTCTGTCCTCCAGGTACAAGGTAGATTCAGCTGAAGAATAGGACCAAGATACCTTCACTCCCCGCAGAGTAAGACAAATCAGCAATACTCTCCCCAAGCAGAGTTGGTCTCCCATCAGCCCTAAAAAGGGCACAGTATCCCCAGCAAGTCAGCAGTACTCTTCCCCCCCAAGCAGAGTTAGTCTACTGTCAGTCATGGAAAAGTTGGGTATCCCCAGAAGGTCTTAATATTCCCCAGCAGAGTATAAGGATATCCCCCAGCAAGCATAAGAGTATCCCAGGCAGTCTTAATATTCCTCAACGGAATATAAGAATGTTCCCCGGCAGAATGCAAAATACCTTCAGCGGAACCATTTCCCAGCACAGTCTGAAAAGCTTCCCCAACGGAGTTGAATCATCTTACCCAGTAGATTCTGGAAGCTTGTCCCCTACAAAGTACAAATATATCTCTCTCCAGCCATATTCAGAGGTTATCCCCACCAGAGTCTAACTGGGTTATCCTTAGCAAGTTGCAACGGAAAGATTCATCCTCCGCGAAGTTCTTTCTACCCCCAGTGGAGTTCGTCATCAAGATCCCCAACAGAGCTTATCAATGGAATCCCCCAGCGGAGTTATCGTTAAAATCCCGGCAAGGCATCTCTTCCCACAGAGTAATTCCCCACAGAGTAATTCTCTGCAAAGTAATCTCTTCATCAAGTTTATTCCCCAACGAAGTCATTTTCTCCTACCAGTTTATTCTTGCAATCATCTTCGTTCATCATCCCAGCGGAAACGAAGAACTCAACACTATTCTCCAGTAGCTCCGGGATTTATTTCCCCCAGCTAAAACATCACCTTTTCATACATCATGATACATGCATATACGCATCATATCTTACAATCTTATTTACATTGATAACATCATTGCTTGATCCATATCATGCATTGCATATGACTGACTTTTACCTTTCAGGAAAGATCCAGTTAAGTTCTCAGCTATACCAAGACCTTGCCTGGTCTAGTTAAATCGATTCCTAAAGATTTTTCTGATGTCGATCCAGTCAAAGGCCTTCTCTGGTCCAGTTAAATCGATTCCTAAAGATTTCTCTGATGTCGATCCAGTTGAAGATTCCAAGACCTTGCCTGGTCCAGTTAAATCGATTCCTAAAGATTTTTCTGATGCCGATCCAGTCAAAGGCCTTCTCTGGTCCAGTTAAATCGATTCCTAAAGATTTTCCTGATGCCGATCCAGTTGAAGATTCCAAAGACCTTGCCTGGTCCAGTTAAATCGATTCCTAAAGATTTTTCTGATGCCGATCCAGTCAAAGGCCTTCTCTGGTCCAGTTAAATTGATTCCTAAATATTTTCCTGATGCCAATCCAGTTGAAGATTCCAAGACCTTGCCTGGTCCAGTTAAATCGATTCCTAAAGATTTTTCTGATGCTGATCCAGTCAAAGGCCTTCTCTGGTCCAATTAAATCGATTCCTAAAGATTTTCCTGATGCCGATCCAGTTGAAGATTCCAAAGACCTTGCCTGGTCTAGTTAAATCGATTCCTAAAGATTTTTCTGATGTCGATCTAGTCAAAGGCCTTCTCTGGTCCAGTTAAATTGATTCCTAAAGATTTTCCTGATGTCGATCTAGTTGAAGATTCCAAGACCTTCTCTGGTCCAGTTAAATCGATTCCTAAAGATTTTTCTGATGCCGATCCAGTTGAAGATATTCCAAGACCTTGTCAAAATCAGTTAAATCGATTCCTAAAGATTTTTATGAGGCAAAGCCAGTCAATGGAGACAAAACCAGTTATATCGATTCCTAAAGATTTTTCTGAAGCCAGACAAAATCAATCAAATCGATTCCTAAAGATTTTTCTGTGACCAAACCCATCAACCTCCTTAAGTCCCAGATTAACACCTGTAACTAGCCAGGAAATATCTGTGGACGACTGATTGTAGATCTATACCTGAAACCAGACAGGAAAGTTATCTACATGAAGAGATTGAAGATCAACACCTGTAACAGGCCAGGAAACTATCTTTATTTCTTAGGTCAGAGATTAATACCTGAAACCAGCCAGGACAACTATCTCGACCAACCTTCTTAAGTTCCAGATCAACACCTGTAACTAGCCAGGAAATATCTGTGGACGACTGATCATAGGTTAACACCTGAAACCAGACAGGAAAACCACCTATATGAAGAGACTGAAGATCAATACTTGTAACAAGCCAGAAAGACTATCTTTCTTTCTCAAGTCAGAGATTAATAACTGTAACCATCCAGGACAACTATCTCATCTGCCAACCTTTTTCAAGTTCCAGATCAACACCTGTAACTAGCCAGGAAATATCTGTGGACGACGGATTGTAGATTAATACCTGAAACCAGACAGGACAACTATCTACTTGACCATCACGAAGCAACCCTATACCGGTTCCTTCTTTTCCAAGATGAAGTTTTACATGGACTCATCATCAGGCAACCCTACACAGGTTCCTTCTTTCAACCTACCAAGTTACAATTCAACAAACATCCCCAGATGGCATCTTCAAGCCCATCTCCACAACTATCCATTACATCTCCAGATGGCATCTATAAAGCCCATCCCCGACAAGATTCTGTCACATTTTCAGATGGCATCTATAAGCCCATCCTCCTATCCATCATCTTTCCAAATGGCATCCGTAAGCCCATTCCCGACATCACATTGCTGATACTACACTATGCGAGTGCAAATTTATGGGCACTTTAGTGTTCAATCATCTTCCACCTTCGGATCACGAAAGGCACGCAAGCCAATCTACATCCTCAGGTCTAAGAAGATTGAACAAGGGCAGCTGTTGTACCCCAAAATTTTCCCTCCCATATTCCCCAAGATTTGTCAAGATTGATTTCCAACTGGCTCAAGATTGCTCAAGAGATTGTATAGTCAAACCACCTCCTAAGCCAACTGAAATTAGGGTTTTGGTTCTTTCAAGGAATTTGGGGGTTTCCAATGGTTCAATCAAGTCTCATAAGCCTATATGCATGCTCAAGCACCTACATGCCAAGTTTCAAGACTCACAATGCCAGTTTGCACAGTCAAAAGCTCTATTTGATCCACAGTCAACTACAAGGGCAAAATGGTCATTTTATAGTCAAAATTCAGAATTTTTTGGTCAACATCTTATTTTGAGTCCACAATCATCATTTGATCAAGTCTTGATCATGATTCCACAAGCATAGCTCAAAAATCATCAAGATGCAAAAAGTTACTATTTTTGGACAGTAGAAAAGTCAACTGTATCTTGACCAGGGCATAACTTTTTCATGGTTCATCAGAAAAATCCCATCCAATGCTCATTTTGAAGGGGATGACATTTCCTACAATCCATCTTCACACTCCAAGTCCAAGAAATGCTCTCATAAAAAGTTATCAATTTCTACATTATAGGTCAATTTCAAAAGTCAACAAAAGTGCACTTTAAGTCAAAGACCATAACTTGAGATTGGTAAATCCAAATGACATGAGACCAAATGCATTGGTTATAGGACTTCAAGACCTTTCCAAAATGTCCAAGAACATGTTCATATGATCAAAATTGAGCAAGATATGCATTGGAGAAGTTGGGAAATTTTTATGAATTTGCAAAAGTCAACTTTGCTCAAAACACCTTGTTTTTGCTAATGGGCCTCAAATTTCTTCTTGAAACTTCATCCATGGCCTATGCACGACCCATCAAGCTTAATTGAATTTATTTTCTTATTTTTATTAATTAATTGGATTTTTAATCAATATTAATTCATTTAATTAATTTAAATTGTAGGAAAATACAAAGATTTGATTTTTCAATCTTTTTGTGAAGCAAGTATGACCTAAAAAGGCTGGAAATTTCGTGCACCAAGTCAAAGATGCAATATCTCCAAAATTGGCAACTTTTTCCAATCATGAAAATGCAAAAAGATTTGATTTTCAATCAAATATTCAATCATCATTCCAATGGATTTTTGTGCAAGATTCTGACCTAATTCCATTCCTCTATAAATATGCAAGCTAACCCTAATGCCATACACGTGAGAAAGTTGGAGACAAAGCCATAGCAATATTGAAAATTTTCCAAGAAAACTCAAAACTGATTTTCACATTCCAGGCCAATTCAAGGACTTTTGTTGATTCTAATACACTGTAGGAGGTTCCCAGAACGTGTGGCGATCAAATTCAAGCCTTGAAGCTCAAAGAATCGCCCTAAACAGAACCACGATTTGCCATTTATTTTCAGAATCGTGCAGCTCAATTCATGCATATTTAACGTGTTTTTGTGTTTGTTTTGCATTGCTAGAACTCATATGAAGCTGATGGTATAACTGAATTGGATTAAAACGTCATAAATCAAAAGTTGCCATGGTTGAATTTTAGGGTTCCTGAGCTTTGGATTTGGGGCTTTCTAAACCCAGAAAAATCAGGACTTGTAAGGCACATGGTTGGATTCGTGAGAACCAGACGAATCCAAAGCAACCGTCGCGAAATATTTATGTAGCCTGTAGCTCTATTCGCTATTTTTCATCACACTGTTTAGTGGGGGTTAAAAACCCCCGCTATCTAATGTTTGTTTTGCAGAATGAACGAAGAAGATGATGAGGTGTGGATGTCTCATTGGCCAGTTCAAAAAAGACGCGCGTGTTTTTCTTTTTACAGCATATTGATTGATTGCCTAATATATTAATTGCTAGTCATTATAATAACTAATGAATCGTGCAGTTGGAGTGGTAGACGCACTAGCATATGAGCTTTGGGACCTGGGTTCGAATCCCAGGTCCCCCCAAAACGCTTATGTTATTTTTCTTTACATGTTCTTGTGCAGATCTCTAAGGGATAAACACCATATACCTCCAAACATCAACGCTCCATGTGGCTTCATGCATGAATCCAAGGGTCATGAGATGATGACCACCATACGCTCAGTCAACAAACCCATAGCTAATCCAGGAAGTCAACAAGGCTAGGAAACGAATGGGCCTGAAAATTGCTAACAAACCTCCTAAATGGGCCAGCACCCCCCTGGTTCATTCATTCTTTTTTTTTCTTTTCTTTTATATTTTCCATTTAACTTTTTTGCTAATTATTATTATTATTATTATTATTATTATTATTTAATTAACTCATAAATTAATTATTTTCACAATAAATTCAGAAAAACTAAAAATAATATTTTTTCTTAATTAAAATTAATTTCACTTTATTTTGTAAATAAATACTAACAAATTAATTTAGTTTTTTTAATTAGGTTAATTTCACTATTTTTTTGCAATAAAATAAATTAGAATCAGGGTTTTTACTAACTTTTGACTATTTTTTATCTATTTCATTAAAACATAAAAAATATTTCTTTTTATTAATTAATTAGTTTTAGGTTTAATTTAATTTAATTCATAAATAAACCAAAACTTCTTCCTTTCTCAAAAAAGGGTCAAAATCCTAGAAACTCTCCGACTCAATTTTCTCTCGCGCGTATGTTTGTTTTATTAAATTTTTGATCATATTTATGTAATTGCTCTGAGGATGTAATAGCTTTAATTAGGACATTTTTATCGCTTTCCTTTAATTTTCCGCAATTTACTTTTCAAGGGTTGTTTTTGGCGATGTAAATACCCGACGCCTTGTAATAGCGTAGCTTTACTTTCCGCAATTTATCTTCCGCAATTATTAACTGCTAGATGTATGTTAACTAGGCTATGCATGACAAGACTTCTCTGAAAAATAAAATCAATCTGTAGCTCACCATAACATGTGCAAAGATAATTTAACATGAAACCTGACACACTCGCACATGCCACTCCTAGGGTACGCCTCACTTGGTTGCCTCGACGTGGTCATTAAGTATAGGGTGTTTTAGAGGTATCCCTCATGTCTAAAGATCAAGTTGCCTCGAAACGGTTTCCTCGATAAAAAACGATCTAAGACATTAGGGTTACCGCTAAGGCGTCCTACCATTGCTTTAGTGACCACATGTCCCTATAATCAAATTGACCCGAAAACTCCAACGACGGTACTACCTACTTCTCAATAGTGGGATAGTACTGTCTAAAGGACATTTACACAGCTTAATTTCTTTTAAGTAGGTAGAGGTTCCTGGGTACTTGCTCTTTCAAAACAAAAATACTTTTCGCACCTACACTTTTCTGACAAAAGTTTTCAAACAAACACTTCATACACTCTTGAGGACAGATACAAGAGTTGAATCGAAGTTTTCAAACAAACTTTTTTCAAAACCCACAAACACAAGAAAAGCAAAACATTTTTGAAAACATAGTGAGCAAGTACCTAAGAGCTCGTGGATAACCACGGATAGAAAGGGTGCTAACACCTTCCCTTTCTATAATCCACCTCCCGAACCGAGAAACATCTCGAAAAGGAATTTTGTTGTGCTTTTGTCCTTTCCTTGTTGGAGAAAATAAAAGACGGTGGCGACTCTTGCTTACCGCGACATTTCGCGAACCAGCATTCCAAAACAGCCAGTTCTCATTCCCACCGATCACACCTGTCATGATATGATACATGGTATGTGGATGCGTGTTTTCAAGAATCTCGCGGGGTAAACACAAGAAGATGTTAGAAGTTGAATTTTGATCAACAGATTTGATTAGAGAACTTCGTATTGATGGATTTCATTCCATGAGAATCAAGCTCACCATGTCAAGTGGGCCATAGCCCTTGACTCAAGTTACCGTGCTTTGGTCCTGACGGCATCTGATTAGAGAATGAATCCTTTTTCCCCTTGATAGGCGTCTGGTTCAACATGACCCTGCATCATAGGCCCTTGAGATCCTTGAAATGGTTATTGAAAATTCTATGGTATGATGTCATGATGTTATGTACAAGTATGTAAAGCAAGAAAGTTGTTATGTACAAATAGTCATATACACACAAAGCAGACAAGTCCTTAGGTTTAGGCTTATATGGAGTTTGTAGGTAAGTACCCTCTTGAAGTTTACTTGGCTTAACCTGTCTTAGAAAGTAACCGGGTTCTAGGGGATCTCAATATCATTGACCTTTATTTTAGGCATTGTCTCAGCATAATCAATCTTTTCTTGCGGCCAAGATATCCCAAAAGTCTGATCTCAATTAGTGTAGTATCGAGTATCAACCAATTTTCAGCTTTCCTCTGAAACCGTCTATCTCACTAATTCCTAATGGCCAAGTTGTTCAATTAAGGTTCTAAGTTCAGTTAGTAATTCATGATGCCGCTTATCGGCCCCGTATTCTTCTCGATTCAACACAAGGGATACAAGTACCAACAAATGTGCCACACTAATGTAGCCATTGCTTCAACCGTATCGATCTACACCGTACAGGTTCCACAATCTATTGCTACTTACCTAAAAGATTCCCCAGATCCAGGTAGAGGATAAAAACAAGCCCAAACAAGGAACCATAATGTAAATCAAGCAAGTCAAACAAAGGAAGCAAGTAAAGATGATCTAGCCCTAAGGTAACCCCACTTTTAAGTCAAGTCCCCAGCAGAGTCGCAAGTTCTGTAACACGGTGAGAGAACTGACTTAGGTGTTTTATGTTTGATCACATATGTTGCGGATAGCAAGAGTCTCTACCGACTTTTCTTTTATCCAATAAGGAAAGGTTGAAAAGAAGAGGAAAGACCTTTCGAGATTATTTCTTGAGTTCGGGGGGTAGGTTATGAAAAGGGAAGGTATTAACACCCTTTTCATCCGTAGTTATCTACGGGCTCTTAGTTGCTTTCTAGATCACTTACTTTTGTTTGAAAATGTGCATGTGGTGTAGGTTTTGAAAGTATTTTGAAAACATATTTGTAATGATTCTCGTTTCTATAAGAATGCGTACAAAGTGTTGGTTTTGAAAATAGTTCAAAGAGGTGTTTGTGGAATGTGTTTTTGAAAGTGATTTTGAAAAGTGTCTTTGTAATGATTCTAGTTTATATAAGAATGCTTACTGTTGTACTCCAAAAATTTCCCTCTCATTTATCAAGAATTTGCTCACAAGATCTCCTTTGGCTCAAGACTGCACTAGGGTTGATCAGCTCAAGACACCTCCTTAAGCACTGATGACCAAAATTAGGGTTTGAGATTTTACAAGGATATTTGAACTTACAATGCCCCATATGACTTTCATGGATCATTATGGACCCTCAAGATCACTCATGTCAAGTTTCAAGCTTTGGATCACACTTTTGCTCAGTCAATTTAACAGTTGACCTAAAAATCAACTGTATTGGAGAAAAAGTTAACTATGGCCAAATTACAGTCAAACTTCATAATTTTTTATCCACATCAATATTTTAAACTCATATGTATCATTTGATCAAGTTTGGACCATAATTCCTCAAGAAATTTGATCAAATCTTCAAAAGGGCAAAATGGTCAAAATTAGGGTTTTGACTGGGAAAGGGAAATTTCTGATTTTTGACCTAGAAAATGATCAATTGGTTTAAGGAATGATCTCAAGATTCCAATTACATCATTTTTACCTAATGAAATGGCTCAAAACATTGCTCAAGTCCATTAGATTGACATGTGAATTTTTAGTCAACAGATCAAAAGTCAACTGTATACTGAAAAGTCAAACTTTGACTTTTTGGTCAAAATCAAATGTCAAAGATCACAATTCATCAAAACATCTCAAAATATGAAACTTATTCATCAAGAAATCCAAAATTCAAGATTTCATTTTGAAAAGTTGAAATTTCTAAACTTAGAAATTTTTCTAAGTGTTGGAAATTTCTTATTTTTTCATAACTTTGAGCAAAATTTTCACCATGATGCAAGCTGATTCAAAAGAAACTTCCAACATGAAAGTTGTAGATCTTCATGAAATCTACAACACTTATTTACACAAATCCTTCCAAAAGTTCTTGGATCTCAAGTTATAATTTTAAGAACACATGGTCATGAAACAAAACACTTAGTGAAAATTTCGCCCTAATTTGGTCAGGATTTTAACCCAACTTCATGGCACTTTTTTATATAGTTCCAAGGGTAATATTTAAAAGTCATTCAAATATGGGTTGTGGATCACATTTCAAGCTTTCCAAAATGTCAAAGAACTCCTTGAGATCATTTTTTAGTAGGGAGAATCGAAGAGATGAAGTTAGGGTTTTATCACTTGAATTACAAGTCATTTTGTGATGAACAAATTCAAAATTCAAAGTTATGCTGCATAACCTCTACTTTTCAGGCCTCAAACTTGTTAGGCACTCCATAATTAATTTCTTGCACAACTGTTAGAGGTCTCATTTCAAGCATTCAATGTAAGGTCATGCTTTATATCCATTTTGGGAAGAAAGTGCACATTGCCATTTTGATAAAGTGACTTTTTGCACAAAAACTTGTTCTTGAGCCTTGTCCTTGTTCTTTTATGATCATACATGTCTCATAACACAAGATAAATGGTTTAGACACTTACAATCACCCAGCCCATGCTTGTACCTCATCTTGAAACTTGTTTTCCCACTTTTCTTCAAAATCAAGTAACCTAGCAATTAGCTTGAAACTTGTACTTCTGACTTGCCAAACTACTCAAGACTCTTTGCTTATAGATACACAAGCCATTTGCCATAAAATCCCATGCAGGCTTGACCCCTAAAAACATCAAGAGCTCAGAACTGCATCACATACCTCCATTGTTGCGTAACCTGACCAAAAGTTTGAAACTCACATCTCCCTCGTGCGTTTTCAAGCCTTTTGGTTCCTAAAGTTTCTAAACATAATTTAGAACTCATCTCACACCCTGTTACAAGATTGTAAATCCATTAAAACCATCCTCCATTTTCAAAAACAGAGCTTTGCACTTGGACTTCTCCAGAACTCCTCAGGCACTTTCAGCTCAAGCTAAGCATCCCATTAGCTTCCTGGGAACTTGAGGAAGTTAACCCAATCATTGGAACTCACTAAAAGCTTCTCAAACTCCAAACCCGATACCCTCTTGCAAGGTAAGTTTTTTGACTTTGGAACTTTTCATACAGGCATCATTAATGGTTTATTTGTGAATGAAAAATGTAGATATCATTGCCCTAAAGCTAACCATGTTCATATTTTTCATTAATTTTGTTTGAGCTTAGAGAATTTTAAGATTGAAGTTTTTGAAATTTTTAGGGTTCAGATTAGGGCCATTAAAATTCATGCTTATCTTTGATCTATAATTTTATTGCTTTGCATTTCTGAAATCGTGAGGAAATTTGCTACAAGTTTCATGTTTACAGCTTTCATTTTTGTTGAGATTTGAACAAGATACAAAGGCTCTGGTTGTGCGTGAGGTTGAAGATGAAGTTCAGGCCATGGACTTGTTTACTATCATATATTTATTGTTTTGATTATATAAATGAATGTATAGCCACCCCAGTGGTAGAAGTGCGCGTCTGTGACTTGAGGGACCTGGGTTCGAGCCCCAGTGGTACCCTTTTGATTTATTTATTTTTTCCTATTTTTCCTATTCTGAGTTTTTTTTGGACAAGCGTTGGGCCTCCTCCTTGGGCCTTATTGTTTTTTTTTTACTTTCTGACCCCCTGTTTCACTTACACAGCCCCTGGCCCATTTTTATTTCTTTTTCTTATTTTTTTTTATTTTTTTTCTTAAATATTTTTACCTAATATTAAAAAATCATTAAAAAATACAAAAATATTAGATTTATATTTTGACATAGTTATTTTTTCACACACAAAATTTATTTTATTTAACCATACTTTGTTTATTTTACTAATTAATTTGTAATTTAATTAAAAACTAGGGTTTTATTTTATTTCTCTCATAATTAAAAAATGCTCTTTTAAAACCAAAAAGACCAAAAATATTTTATAATACTATAAATTATTTTTAAGACAAAAATACATAAATATTCTTCTTCTAAACTTATTTTTTTTTAATCAATTAATAGATTAGGGTTTTGTTTAATTTCTTTTCCTAGTAAATTAGGGTTTTACCTTTTACTAATTTAATTAATAATTTTCTTTTAGTTAATAAGTTTAAAACAAAGCTTCCTTTTTTTCTCTAAAGAATCCAAACAAAAATACCCATTTTCTTCACATTTGCATTCTTGTATATTTATTCATTTCGTACATTATTTGTTTCAATTCTTGTATAAATTCAATATGGTTGTAATAGATTAATTAGGTTTATTTTCTTTCAATCCCCATTTATAATTTGTACACCCCCTCCCACAAGTATTGTAATAGCGTAATAATTTTAATTCTGTAATTTATCGCTTTATATACAAATGCTAGTAATTAGGGTTTGAATGGAAAGACTACAACCAATCAATTAGAAAACCCTAATCAAAGACAAAACCAAGCATGAAAATAATACACTTGCACACAAGCACCCCCTAGGGTAAATCCACTTGGTTCCCTTTACAAAATGACCATATTACACACGTGAGATTTCTTAGCAAAAACAAGCAAAAATACAAGATCATAGTCCCTCGATGAAGCTATCTATGTTGCCTTTCAAATGATCTTAAGTCCCTAAAAGAGAATGCTAAGATACCTTTCAACATTGTTAATCATGGTTATACGGTGACCCACGTCTATCCTGTTTACATCCAAAGATAGGGTTACTTACCAAATCAATGGTAAGATAACAATGTTAAAGGAAAAGAAAATGAACAAGAAAGAATTTTGAGTAGGTAGAATGCTCCTAATTACTTGCTCCATTTCAAAACAAAACATCCTTGCTATTTTCAAAACAAACACCAACACTTTCAAAAAAACATCTTTCGAACTTGAAAACATTTTCAAAAGATCAATATCTTTGTATACATTCTTACGAACGAGAATCATTACAAAGTTTGCCTAAACAATGGCCTCTTTACAAAATACTTTCAAAAATCACACAAAGCATAATTTCAAACAAAAGCAAGTGATCTAGAAAGTAACTAAGAGCCCATGGAAAACCCTGGATGAAAAGGGTGCTAATACCTTCCCTTTTCATAATCTACCCCCCCCCCCCCCCCGAACTCAAGAAATAATCTCAATGGTCTTTCCTGTGCTTTTTCACCTTTCCTTTTGGATAAAAGAAAAGTCGGTGGCGACTCTTGCTAACCGCAACATTTGCAATCAAACGCAAAACCTTCAAGTCAGTTCTCCCACCGTATCATAGAACTGGAGACTCTGTTGGGGAGAATTCTAAATGTGGGGTTACATTAGGGTTAGATCACATTTACTTGCTTTCTTTGTTTGACTTGTATGCTTTACATTATGGTTCTTTGTTTGGGTTTGAATCCTCTACCCGGATTTGGGATACCTTATAGGTAAGTAGCAATACATTGTGGAAACTGTGCGGGGTATACCGACATGGTCTAAACAATAGCTACGTTAGTGCGACATATTTGTGGGTACCAGTAGCCCTTGAGTTAATCAAGGAGAATACGGAGCCGCTGAGTGATATCATGAAGCATTAATGAACTTTTAGAACCTTTACTTGACCAACTTGGCCATTAGGATGTCGTGAGATGACCGGCTTTGGTGCAGCCCGAAGTTGGTAGATACTCGATACTACACTCATTGAGGTTTGGTTTTTTGGGATATTTCGGTCGCCATTAAAGAGGCTTGTGCTGAAATAATGACCAAGGAAATAAACCATTGATATTGAGCTCCTTAGAACTCGGTTACTATTGCTAGGACAGGTTTGAGCCAACTAAACTTTAAGAGGGTACTTACCTATGAGACTCCATGCAAGCCTAAACCTAAGGACTTGTTTGCTTTGTTTGTGTATACATACTTGTACATAACATCATAAACATCATAACATCATATTCATTCACTAACCATTTCAAGGATCTTGGCATTTATCTTTGTTATGTTTTGTAGGACATGGATTATATCCGCAGGAAAACCATTCAAGTCAATATTGTAAGGGTCCCTCCTTAACTTAAGGAGCTAGCTTCAAGGATTCTTGAAAACTCTCCATTCACTGAAAGACATGGTTGCCTGCTAAACTTGGTCACCTCTAACACTGATGAAGACATGATGAAGGTGATCTTTCAGTTCTTTGATCCTTTACACCATTGCTTCACATTTCCTGATTATCAACTTGTGCCTACTTTGGAAGAATTCTCCCGACTCTTGAGGATTCCCATTCTCAATCAACTATCTTTCAACGGTACGGAAAGAGATCTGAAGCCAGAAGATATTGCTCAATATCTACACTTGCAATCATCTGATGTCATAACCAATTGGGAAACAAGGAGTGGTGTCAAGGGTTTCCTAGCAAAGTTCTTGTTTGAGAAAGCCCAAAACTATTGGAACTCCTTGGACTCGCAAGCCTTTGAAGAAATTGTAGCTCTCCTCATCTATGGGATGGTTTTGTTTCCAAATCCTGACCAACTCATAGACGTGAACGCCATCAAAATCTTCATATCCCGCAACTCGATGCCTACTTTGCTAAGGGATATCCTACATTCTTTTCACACTCGCACTATGAGGAAAAGAGGTGTCCTTATGTGTTATACTCCTCTCTTGGCAAGATGGTTTATTTCGCATCTTCCCCAATCTGTATTGAAGAACGACCAAGGTCCAAGGTTGTCACAAAGGTTGATGACACTCAAACATTAAGACATTGATTTGTGTTCCCGATCCATAGAGAATGTCACTATTGTCGACTGTTGTACCCCAAAATTTGCCCTCCCATATTCATCAAGAATTGTCAAAGTCAAGGTCATAAAATTCCCCCAGGGTTGTGCAGCTCAACTGTCGCCTATACAGTCAAAACTAGGGTTTGAGTTCTGGTCAAGCAAATGAACTTTTCAAAGGCCCAATCAAGTCTCATATGCTTACAAAGATGGTCAAGTATCCTCATGACAAGTTTCAAGGCATTCAGCTCAAAATTGCACAGTCAAAACCCTAGATTGCACTACAGTCAACTGTAGGGGCAAAATGGTCATTTGGCAGTCAAAAGTTCAAATTTTTGGTCAATATATCATTTTAAAGCCACAAACATCATTTGATCAATGCTTGATCATGATTCTCAAAATTTGGCTCAAAAATCATCAAAGCAATGGATTTGAGTCAATCTTTTTAACCTAATTGCTTCCATACAAGTATGTGATCACAACCCTAATGCTCTAAGACTCCAAGCTGCGCATGAACAAGCTTTGGCATTCTTGAATTTTCTCATAAAAACACCAATACTGAAATCAAGGTTTTAGGGTGATTCAAGCTCCAATTTTTATTCCAATAGCATCCTGAGATATCCCTAGACGTTTCTCAATCAAAAACAACAAGCAAAACGCCTTGAACTGGTATCTGGAACTCAAACCGTACCAAAAAAATCTTGAAATCGCATAGCATGAACTAAGCATTATTTTGCATTTTTTTTCATGGATTCATGTTTATATTGATGTTTCTGAACTAACTGATACGTTTGATTTTATTTTTGAGCAATATACATGAATCTACCATGAATGGTCTTTAGGGTTTCAGGAATTCAAAAAGGGGGTTTCCCAATACAAGTAAAATTAGGCCATCTGGATACCATGGTTGAGTTCAGCTCCCCAAGACGAAGCAATTTGAACCCTCGCGATAAATTTATGGTGTCCATATTCCTAATCGCTATTTTTCAGTAGGTACCTTTCTGCAACGCGTTAAAACCGTTGCCATATTGTTTTTATTTTCAGGCACGCGAAGAAGACAACTCCGTGGCACGCAGGGATTGGCTACATTCGAATTTGCGCGCGGTTTCAGATCATTAACCCATTTTATTTTATATTGATTATTCGTTGTTATATATTAAATGAAAAGCAAATGGCTCAGTGGTGACACGCTACGCTTGTAACTTCAAAGACCTGGGTTCAAGTCCCAGGTCTGGCCAAATCCTATATTATTTTTCAATTGTAAATCCCATGTAGCTTCAGGACTGTGCACGTACCATACGTCCTTCTCATCTAAGCGTACATATGCCTGAGGGTCCCAGATCAAGGGCTAATATTGAAAGTACACCATAGGCGTGAGTCAAAGCATCACACACAATCCAAAAAAGTCAACGAAGACTGAAGCTTATTGGGCCTGATCTTTGGACCTATACCTCCTGATTTGGGGCAACCCCCACCCTGGTTTGCATTTTACATTTTTTTCTTCTTACATTTATTAATTATTGTATTATGTTATTTTTATTGCTTTAATTAATTAATTTATTTTTTCTATAAAATATAAAAACATTATAAAAAATCAGAAAAAGACCAAAAATAATATCTATTTTATTATAATTATTTTATTAGCATGTAAATAAACTAGTGTAATTAGGTTTTAATTCTAATTCCTTTTTTAATAAAAAATCCAAAAATGTAGAATTTAGGTTAATTATTAATTCTTTTTATTTCCCTTTTTTCCATAATAATAATTATTATCTATTTATTTATTTTCCTATTTTAATTGTACATAAATGAATTAGGTTAATTTAGGTCATATTTTAATTCTTTCTTAATAATTAAAAAAACATTAGAATTAGGGTTTGCCGTTTAATTTAATCTCAATTAATTTCTTTTTTCATTAAATCTAAAAACACAAAAATATCATTCTCATTTAATTTTAATTTTTAAATCCTTATTAACTTTAATTATTTGCAAAAAGGGTCCAACGCCCTAGTTTCGTCACTAATCATTTAATTGCGCATTTATTTTATTATCGCTTATTATAATTTTGTAAATATCCCAAAGCCATGTAATTTACTTTTCGCACTTTATTTCTTCGCATTATTTATTTTCCGCTAAATCGGGTCCGGTTTAATTTTGGCGATGTGGACCCGCGCCTTTGTAATAGTCTTAGATTTATTTTCCGCGCTCCTAACTGTTAATCAAGCATGAAAGAATGAATGTCTTAATAAAATCAAGCGTAGATCACTACAAACATGACAAGACAAGTAACTGAAACATGACACACAATTCGCACACACCACCTCTAGGGTACGCCTCACTGTCGCCTTTCGAAAGGTGATCGTCGAGTAGAGGATGTCTTAGTAAGTCCTCATGATCTGGGAACCTGGCATGAGGGTAGCTTCTAAGGTGTCTTCCCATTGCTCTGGTGATCACCACGTCCCGAACATCGAATTGACCCGAACACCTCCAACGGTGGTGCTACCTACCTCTCAATGGTGGGATGGCACTACTTTAAAGGACTCTTACACAGACGAATTCCTTAGGGTAGGTAGGTTCTCAAGGATACTTGCTCTAATCTCAAAACAAACTCAAGAGACTTTTCACACTGACACATTTTCAAAAGCTTTCAAAACAAACTTTTCAAACACTCTGACGTACGAGTCGAACTGAAATTTTTCAAAGAAACTTTTAAAACCCATATTGAAAAGCAAACAAACAATTTGAAAACACGAATGAGCAAGTATCTAAGAGCCCATGGATAACCATGGATAGAAAGGGTGCTAATACCTTCCCTTTCTATAATCTACCTCCCGAACCGAGAGCAATCTCTATAAGGAATTTTTCTGTGCTTTTGTCCTTTCCAATTGGAGAAAATAAAAGACGGTGGTGACTCTTGCTTACCGCGACATTTCGCGAAACAGCGTTAAACAGTCAGTTCCAGATCCACCGATCACAGAACTGGCGACTCTGCTGGGGACACTTTAAAGTGAGGTATACCTTAGGGCTAGGTCATAACTGTGTTTTCACTTGTATTGTTTTGCTTGCTTTACTATTGTGGGTTGTATCGGAGTTACATAGATCCTAACCCGGATCTGGGGATACCCTGTTTAGGTAGCATAAGCTGCGAGGGACCTGTCCGGCGTATACCGACATGGGTGAAGCAGTGGCTACGTTGGTGTGGCGCCTTGGTCTGTACCGATATCCCTCGTGTTGAAACGGGGAGAATATGGGTCTTCTAAGGAGTCATTAAGCACCAACAGACCTTAGAACCTTAAATGACCCAACTTGGCCAATAGAACAGTAGCAGTATGCTACGCCCATTGAGGCTAAACTCTCGTGATGGTTCTGGCTGCAAGAAAAGATTGCGATGCTGGAGTTATGACCGATTGAGGGTAGTCAGTGATATTGGGATCCTCTAGAACCCGGTTACTTTTGATAGGACAGGTATGAACCAACAAACTGAAAGAGGGTAATACCTAGACCTCATGCTGGCCTAAACTCTAAGGGCTCTTTTGTGTGACATGTGTGCCTTCGTACTTGCCTACTTGCATGCTTGTTATCTGACCCTTGATGTCTTGCAGGTCTTGTTCATAGTCCTTAATGGGGACTTATAACAGGGTGTACTAATCACTTGCAGGTTCTGTTTATAGTCCTTGATTGGGACTCATGACAGGTTTTACTTAGGGTTCTTGCAGGTTTTGTTCATAGTCCTTAATTGGGACTTATAACAGGGTGTACTAACCATTTGCAGGTTCTGTTTATAGTCCTTAATTAGGACTTATGACAGAGTACTGAATTTCTTGCAGGTGTTGTTTATAGTCCTTAATTGGGACTCATAACAGGATACTGAATTCCTTGCAGGGTCTGTTTATAGTCCTTAATCGGGACTCATAACAGGGTTACTCACATTACCCCATGCATAGCATAACATCATACCATTGCATACATCCTAATCCATTTCAAGGATCTCAAGGGCTTGTGATGCAGGTCATGATGAACCAACTGTCCAGCAAGGGGCAAAGAGGATTTATTTTCCTCTAACCAAGGTTGTCAGGGGCTATGACCCACTGGATATGGTGAGCCTTTGACCCTTGATGAAGGACTCTCAACAAAATGAAGTTCTTACAATCAAGCTACCAGTTTCCAATGCTAACAAATTTTCTTGTTTACCCCGCGAGGTCCTTGAAAACATTGCATACATGTCATACTCATCATTGCATTACAGGTACCCCTTTTGCAGGTCACTCACCATCTTCGCTGTTTATTTCAGCAATGGCTTTCCAACCAGACAACCAAGATCTCCGTACTCAGAACGCCCAACTGCGAGAAATGTTCTTGAACCTATCCCAGGGGCAGGAAGAAATAAAGACTCTCCTCACCAGGAACTTGACCTTAGGGAATGCAGGGGGCATCAGGAACGATCAGCTGGAAGGGCTACAAATTGAGTTGGCAACCATGAAGATCCAAATGATGGGGCAGTTGGTAGGCCAAATGACTCTCATTCAGGACTTAGTTCAAAAACAAGAAGAGCTCCGGGTCCTCGTCACCAAGCTGCTTCAAAATAATCCAGTAGGGCAAACAGCCAAGGGGGAAGCTCCAGCCATCATTCAACCACATGCGGGGCAAGAAGACAAAGGAAAATCTCCTCAGCTTGCTTCAGGGTCACGAGCCCAGCCTCAACGGGGTAGTCAACGTAAACGAAATGCGCCCGGAAGACATTTCTCGGAGACTGATATACCCTCATCCTTTATACTGAAGCGCTTGCTGGAGGTCAATCTGATCACTCTAAAGGACCCTCCCAAGAATCCCAACAGGACAGCTCCAAGGTATAACCCTGACGCCCACTGCGCTTATCATTCAGACAGCCCGGGGCATGCTACAGACGACTGTTGGACCTTGAAGAACAAAATTCAGGATTTGATTGACGAAGGGGTGATAAAGTTCATGCCGGATGGCGAGATGAAAATCTTCCGCTGAGAATTCTCCATCTGGGATAGCTATCTCAAGCTAGAAATTTTTGTTCATTAGGATTTTTCAAGTTGTAATTCCCTTTTGATTATTCAAACATTTGTTCATTGCTAAACGTTGTTATTTCATTAATGCATCGCATACGTCTGTTTTGAAGCAATATATTCGTATTCACTAAATGCAAATTATCTTCATATTTTTTCTGATGTCAACTCTTGATCTAAAATTCTAAGCCTCTTGAGGGAGGATGACGAAAACGATACCACGACTTACAGTATGCTTTTGAACAGACCCCGCTGATGAGGTACAGGCATTGTTTCAACCCCTAAACACTGGAGTTATAAGGATGATAATCCCTCGTCAACCCATCTGAGCCAAAGAAGTAGGAGTTTTTATTTTCGAAAATTGAAACCCTTTATCATAACCCGGGGCAGGGTAGTCTTCTCAGTTGATCCAAGTGCATAACGAATGGCACCAAAGAGGTCCTTGCGGAACAAAGACAGTAATGGTTCAGAACAATCAAAAGGACAGGCAGTCATCATCAAAATTCATAAACGAAAAGCCCAAAAAAGTCTAAACCTACAAAAGGGGACTTATGAAATTGGGGCATCCCGCTGACTGTAATTCCAAAAAGGAAACAGTTCAGGCAAAAAAAGAAAGGGATAACAAAATCAAAAAGAAAGAGGTCATACCAACCCTCAACAAGAAAGGAATGACTGCCTATTCAAAATAAATCATCAACAGCTACACCATCATTGGAACATCAAAGCAAAGACTCAAGCAAGGTCTAACGTACGATCAACTGAGTTTAGGTTCGGAGAACATCACGAAGAGCGGGTGGGTACAAATAAATTTGAGCCTTTATCCTTTGTTTCTTAAACCGTGAACCAGGCCAC
This sequence comes from Vicia faba, assembly GCA_948472305.1. Taxonomy (NCBI): domain Eukaryota; kingdom Viridiplantae; phylum Streptophyta; class Magnoliopsida; order Fabales; family Fabaceae; genus Vicia; species Vicia faba. Next base: position 1,029,599,230 of record OX451738.1, read on the forward strand.
GCTATAACCCTTAGAAGTCCTAGCTGAAGCATGGGTTAGTTCGAAAGCATACTGTTACGAAAGGTATCCTGACTCCTTAAGGCCTACGGTAAAATACGGAGTTGACATCATGTTTTACAAACACTAACTTGTTTTATGAAAAAAGAATGCATTTCCAAAATCTTCAAGACAGACATAAGCTTTGCATTTTTAACATAACTTTGTTTGCATATGACTTTTGTTTGAACAGTATAGAAGTTTACACAACGAATGCCTAATGAACAAGAAGCTCTTCTAATCAAGGGGCATGGCATGACTATTGTCCATTATCTGGGGCAATCCAATCAAGATTCGGGGAATCTCTCAAAAGGCCAACCAGCCTGGGGCAAATCTCCACCTGAGTCACTTGGGGCATTTCAACAACAAATCCCGCCTGATCAAACATCTTCCGGTGACAAAACACTTCTAAACAGGGGCAACTCCCTACATTCTGAAAACGGACATAGCCGGAAAAATACTGCGCACAATCAAAGACCCGCTAGGCTGACATGCCTAGGCAAAAATTAGGGCTTCCCGTCGAACCAAAAGGGTTCGGGCAAAATGAAGGGATGAAATGAAAAAATCTGTACACCCGGCAAGTCGAAAACCTGAGAAGGCGGCTTGGGCAAAAATGGGTATCCCGGTGGACTGAAAACCCGAAAGGGCGGTCCAGGCAAAAGTTAGGGATTAAAGCGTACGACTATGTCCCGCCTTCTTGTCATCTGGCTGCCAGAAGAAGGTTTGTCCATCAACAACTATCAGCACCCCACAAGAAACAGGGGCAATAAAAGTTGGTCTGAGCAGTCTGATTGTTCTATCCTCCAAGGCATCAGGGTAGGTTCCGCTGAAGAACATCCCAACATATCAAAACCTCCCCAGAGAGTCCAATCCAGCTTCACCAGCAAAGTTGGAATCCGTATCTCCCCAAGCAGTAAGCTCATCCCCAGACTGTCCGATAAGATTACCCCCCTCGCAGAACACGAACGCGTCGCCCGGCTTGATTTAAAGAGTTATTTCCTTAACAGGATATAACTGGGTTATCCTCAGCCAAAAGCCACGGAAAGAGCGTCGTCGACAGAATCTTCTTATCCCCAGCGAAGTCCATTCATACTTCCAACAACAAGGATATCTCCAGCATAACTCATCCATGGTATCCCCAGCGGAGTTATCTTCATCAACTTAGCAAAGCATCTCCCCACAGAGTATTTCTTCCCAGCATGGTCGCTAGAATATCTTTTCTCCCCGCAGAATCTTCCATTCGCCAAGATTATTTCCCAACGGAGTTATCTTCTCCTACCGGTGTACTTGCAACTATTAACCCCAGCGGAAGCAAAAGCTATTCTTCCACATCAGCCCAGGATACGACTTCCCGGCACCCGTCAAGGATTTATTTTCCCTAGACAAAAACATACATTCATAAAATGTTACATCTTCGTACATTATAGCATGCATATGCATCATGCTACACGAATCTCCTTAATTTTGAAAACATACAGTTCATGCATCATGATTTTGCATACAATTATGTTTTGCCTTTTCAGGAAAAAGATCAATACAAAAATGACTACTATCAACTATCGCAATTCTTTCTAGATATAGTTTCAGATGTGATCCAGACATGGTGACGTTCTGATACTGCTTCCAGATTTCCTTCTAGATATAGTTTCAGATATGACCCAGATATGGTGACGTTCTGATGCTGCTTCCAGAATTCCTTCTAGATATAGTTTCAGATGTAAACCCAGCGATGGTGACGTTCTGATACTGCTTCCAGAATTCCTTCTAGATATAGTTTCAGATGTAAACCCAGCGATGGTGACGTTCTGATACTGCTTCCAGAATTCCTTCTAGATATAGTTTCAGATGTAAACCCAGCGATGGTGACGTTCTGATACTGCTTCCAGAATTCCTTCTAGATATAGTTTCAGATGTAAACCCAGCGATGGTGACGTTCTGATACTGCTTCCAGAATTCCTTCTAGATATAGTTTCAGATGTAAACCCAGCGATGGTGACGTTCTGATACTGCTTCCAGAATTCCTTCTTGATATAGTTTCGGATATGATCCAGATATGGTGACGTTCTGATACTGCTTCCAGATTCCCTTCCAGATATAGTTTCAGATGTAAACCAGATACGGCGACGTTCTGATACTGCTTCCAGAAGTCTTTTTGATATTCCCCTCTCCGACGATGAGTGTGAGGTGATATTCTCCCTGTGGTTCCCTCTCCAACGGTGTGTGAGGTAGTAATCCCTTTTTCAGATGTTTCCCTCTCCGGCATGAGCGTGAGGTGATATTCTCTTATGGTCCCCTCTCCAACGGCGTGTGAGGTGGTAATTCCTTTTTCAGATGTTTCCCTCTCCGGCATGAGCGTGAGGTGATATTCTCTTATGGTCCCCTCTCCAACGGCGTGTGAGGTGGTAATTCCTTTTTCAGATGTTTCCCTCTCCGGCATGAGCGTGAGGTGATATTCTCTTATGGTCCCCTCTCCAACGGCGTGTGAGGTGGTAATTCCTTCTTCAGATGTTTCCCTCTCCGGCATGAGCGTGAGGTGATATTCTCTTATGGTCCCCTCTCCAACGGCGTGTGAGGTGGTAATTCCTTCTTCAGATGTTTTCCTCTCCGGCATGAGCGTGAGGTGATATTCTCTTATGGTCCCTTCTCCAACGGCGAGTGAAGTGGTAATTCCCTTTCGAGATGTTTCCCTCTCCGGCATGAGCGTGAGGTGACATTTCCTTCCAGATTATAATTTCCTATAGTTCCCTCTCCAACGGTGAGTGAGGTGACTCCCTTTGATATTATAATGTCCTTTGGTTCTCTTCCTGACACTACGAAGATGGTAATTCTCGCCAAGATTTTCTCAACGAACGTTGTTGAGGTTGAAATCATTCAGGATTCTCTTACCATTCATGCTAAGGCAGTAACCATCCCTGGTTCATTCATCAGCGTTTGAAGCCCCAGACTCAGCTCCTGTAACCAGTCAGGACATATCTATATCAAGCATCTAAAATCAGCTCCTGCGACGTGCCAGGTACTCATTTTTCTGTTTTGCAGGTGTGCAGGTTCTCGCTAAGGAATCTCCTACGCAATCAACGTCCAGATGGCCTCTATAAGCCCATCATCCTATCCAGCGACCTCTAAAATGGCACCTATAAGCCCATTCCCTCATCATCATTGCTACTATGTGAGCGCAAATTTCTGGGCACTCTAGTGTCCAATCATCTTCTACCCTCGGATTACGAAAGGCACGTCAGCCAATCTGCATCCTCAGGTCTAAGAAGATTGAACAGGGGCAACTGTTGTACCCCAAAATTTGCCCTCCCATATTCATCAAGAATTGTCAAAGTCAAGGTCATAAAATTCCCCCAGGGTTGTGCAGCTCAACTGTCGCCTATACAGTCAAAACTAGGGTTTGAGTTCTGGTCAAGCAAATGAACTTTTCAAAGGCCCAATCAAGTCTCATATGCTTACAAAGATGGTCAAGTATCCTCATGACAAGTTTCAAGGCATTCAGCTCAAAATTGCACAGTCAAAACCCTAGATTGCACTACAGTCAACTGTAGGGGCAAAATGGTCATTTGGCAGTCAAAAGTTCAAATTTTTGGTCAATATATCATTTTAAAGCCACAAACATCATTTGATCAATGCTTGATCATGATTCTCAAAATTTGGCTCAAAAATCATCAAAGCAATGGATTTGAGTCAATCTTTTTAACCTAATTGCTTCCATACAAGTATGTGATCACAACCCTAATGCTCTAAGACTCCAAGCTGCGCATGAACAAGCTTTGGCATTCTTGAATTTTCTCATAAAAACACCAATACTGAAATCAAGGTTTTAGGGTGATTCAAGCTCCAATTTTTATTCCAATAGCATCCTGAGATATCCCTAGACGTTTCTCAATCAAAAACAACAAGCAAAACGCCTTGAACTGGTATCTGGAACTCAAACCGTACCAAAAAAATCTTGAAATCGCATAGCATGAACTAAGCATTATTTTGCATTTTTTTTCATGGATTCATGTTTATATTGATGTTTCTGAACTAACTGATACGTTTGATTTTATTTTTGAGCAATATACATGAATCTACCATGAATGGTCTTTAGGGTTTCAGGAATTCAAAAAGGGGGTTTCCCAATACAAGTAAAATTAGGCCATCTGGATACCATGGTTGAGTTCAGCTCCCCAAGACGAAGCAATTTGAACCCTCGCGATAAATTTATGGTGTCCATATTCCTAATCGCTATTTTTCAGTAGGTACCTTTCTGCAACGCGTTAAAACCGTTGCCATATTGTTTTTATTTTCAGGCACGCGAAGAAGACAACTCCGTGGCACGCAGGGATTGGCTACATTCGAATTTGCGCGCGGTTTCAGATCATTAACCCATTTTATTTTATATTGATTATTCGTTGTTATATATTAAATGAAAAGCAAATGGCTCAGTGGTGACACGCTACGCTTGTAACTTCAAAGACCTGGGTTCAAGTCCCAGGTCTGGCCAAATCCTATATTATTTTTCAATTGTAAATCCCATGTAGCTTCAGGACTGTGCACGTACCATACGTCCTTCTCATCTAAGCGTACATATGCCTGAGGGTCCCAGATCAAGGGCTAATATTGAAAGTACACCATAGGCGTGAGTCAAAGCATCACACACAATCCAAAAAAGTCAACGAAGACTGAAGCTTATTGGGCCTGATCTTTGGACCTATACCTCCTGATTTGGGGCAACCCCCACCCTGGTTTGCATTTTACATTTTTTTCTTCTTACATTTATTAATTATTGTATTATGTTATTTTTATTGCTTTAATTAATTAATTTATTTTTTCTATAAAATATAAAAACATTATAAAAAATCAGAAAAAGACCAAAAATAATATCTATTTTATTATAATTATTTTATTAGCATGTAAATAAACTAGTGTAATTAGGTTTTAATTCTAATTCCTTTTTTAATAAAAAATCCAAAAATGTAGAATTTAGGTTAATTATTAATTCTTTTTATTTCCCTTTTTTCCATAATAATAATTATTATCTATTTATTTATTTTCCTATTTTAATTGTACATAAATGAATTAGGTTAATTTAGGTCATATTTTAATTCTTTCTTAATAATTAAAAAAACATTAGAATTAGGGTTTGCCGTTTAATTTAATCTCAATTAATTTCTTTTTTCATTAAATCTAAAAACACAAAAATATCATTCTCATTTAATTTTAATTTTTAAATCCTTATTAACTTTAATTATTTGCAAAAAGGGTCCAACGCCCTAGTTTCGTCACTAATCATTTAATTGCGCATTTATTTTATTATCGCTTATTATAATTTTGTAAATATCCCAAAGCCATGTAATTTACTTTTCGCACTTTATTTCTTCGCATTATTTATTTTCCGCTAAATCGGGTCCGGTTTAATTTTGGCGATGTGGACCCGCGCCTTTGTAATAGTCTTAGATTTATTTTCCGCGCTCCTAACTGTTAATCAAGCATGAAAGAATGAATGTCTTAATAAAATCAAGCGTAGATCACTACAAACATGACAAGACAAGTAACTGAAACATGACACACAATTCGCACACACCACCTCTAGGGTACGCCTCACTGTCGCCTTTCGAAAGGTGATCGTCGAGTAGAGGATGTCTTAGTAAGTCCTCATGATCCGGGAACCTGGCATGAGGGTAGCTTCTAAGGTGTCTTCCCATTGCTCTGGTGATCACCACGTCCCGAACATCGAATTGACCCGAACACCTCCAACGGTGGTGCTACCTACCTCTCAATGGTGGGATGGCACTACTTTAAAGGACTCTTACACAGACGAATTCCTTAGGGTAGGTAGGTTCTCAAGGATACTTGCTCTAATCTCAAAACAAACTCAAAAGACTTTTCACACTGACACATTTTCAAAAGCTTTCAAAACAAACTTTTCAAACACTCTGACGTACGAGTCGAACTGAAATTTTTCAAAGAAACTTTTAAAACCCATATTGAAAAGCAAACAAACAATTTGAAAACACGAATGAGCAAGTATCTAAGAGCCCATGGATAACCATGGATAGAAAGGGTGCTAATACCTTCCCTTTCTATAATCTACCTCCCGAACCGAGAGCAATCTCTATAAGGAATTTTTCTGTGCTTTTGTCCTTTCCAATTGGAGAAAATAAAAGACGGTGGTGACTCTTGCTTACCGCGACATTTCGCGAAACAGCGTTAAACAGTCAGTTCCAGATCCACCGATCACATCGACCATTGTGGAGAATTCCCTAATGTCCCTTTACTTGGCATTAGAGGATGTATCACCTACAACCCCTGCTTAGCCTTAAGACAGTTTGATTACGCCCGAAGGGATGGCCCTCATGAGATGCTCATCCAAGGTTTGGTATTCGACTACGAGAACGACAATTAAGGTCTTCGCCAGAGATTTATACGAGCTTGGAGGATGTTGAACAAGGTAGATAGCAAGACATTGGGGCACAAGAATTCCATCCCTCTTGAGCCTTACCTCAAATGGATACAAACTCGTTCTCAAAGTCTTATGATGCCTTATCCCTCCATTCTCCCGGTAACCATTGAGCCTTTATGGAAGGAGATGTTTCATACACTATCCTACATCCTGACATGCCCACCTCTCTTGAAGACTTACAAAGAGATTAGATACAACTCAAGGGGGAGCGAGACACTTTCGAAGCCCAACTCTACGCTAGCGAGAATAAGGTTTTGGAACTCACTAAGCAACATCATGAGGAGCGGACTCTGAACGCCTACATCGCACCAAATAGGATGCATACTACCTTTTTATCTTATAGTTTTTATATTGTTTTGCCCAAGGAGGCATTGATGTACTCAAGCTTTAATTTATTAATATAACGTGTGTTTCCTTTTTTTTGTCTAAAACAAATTTGAATCTTTAAAATCCTTGAAATCATTGCATATGCATTTACCATTCATCATGACATAAGCAGGTTTCTTGCAACAAGTCTCCTCATCTTTCTACTGTTTATTTCAGTAAGATGGATCTCGAGCAAACAGTGAAGGACCTCCAAGCACAAAATGCTCAGTTTCAACAGATGTTCATTACTCTAGCCAAAGGACAAGAAGAGTTGAAGACCTTGCTGGTTAAAGAGAAGAAAAAGAAGACAAAGAAAATAATTGGAGTTCTAAACATGGGAAGAAGATTCCAAGGGTAAGCAAGAAGGACCTTAGACTTTGCAACATCATCTGGCGAGAAAGACAATCAAGATGGGAAAGGCAAGGAAGCAGTTGTCCAGCCAGAGTCAGAAGAGGAAGAGGAAGAAGAAGATTATTTTGAAGAACAATATCCTCCAACCGATGACAAATATAAGCATTTGGAAGAATGGTTAAGTGCAATGGAAATCCAAAAAGTGCTTGGTCTGGACTTTGAGGAGTTGGGGTTAGTATTTGGGATTGTCATTCCTCCAAAATTCAAAGCACCAGTGTTTGCCAAATATGACGGAGTTTTATGCCCCAAAATGAGTCTCCAGTCATATGTGAGGAAAATACAGCCTCACACCGCCGACAAGGATTTATGGGTACACTTCTTCCAAGGTAGTCTGTCTGGAACTCAACTTGATTGGTTTTATCAGTTAGAAAGAGCCAATGTTCATAACTGGGAAGATCTGGCTGTTGCCTTTTACAAACAATACCAATACAACGCTGATCTTGCTCCCACCCGTACTCAACTCCAGAGTATGGCCGTGGTTTCAAGTGAAGGCTTTAAAGACTACACGCAAAATTGGAAGGACTTAGAAGGAAGAGTCCATCCTCCTCTATCTGAAAGAGAGTTGGTAGACATGTTTTTGGGCACCTTGTCTGGTCCCTTCTTTAATCACTTATTTGGGAGTTCATCGGCAGGCTTTATTGAGTTGATATTGACCAGAGAAATGGTAGAAGCTGGGATAAAGAATGGGAAGATTTAAAAAGATGCATCCTCTGGTGCTGTAAGGAAACCATTTATTGGAAAGAAAGAAGTGGTTGCTGTATATCCTCAGAGAAATCAAGATAGGGCTGAACGCCGTCCAATGGTGGGGGCTGTCATGATTCCTAAACCTGTACCTGCTCAGCAAAGAAGCAATCGGCCAAGAATGGAAAGACCAGTCAGACAGTTCACCCGAATTAATATGACACTATCTCAAGTATTGCCACATTTGTTAAGATCCAATCTAGTGACTTGGAAAGAAGCTCCAAATAATCCTAACACAACCTCTCCTCACTACCATCCTAATGCCCGCTGTGCATACCATTCTGAGAGTCCCGGCCATGACACTAACTACTGTTGAGCTCTGAAGAACAAGGTACAAGACCTTCTTGAAGCCAAAGAGATTGAATTCGATGCGCCAAAAATTCCCAATGTTATTACTTCCCTTATGCCCAAGCACGGTCGTGATGTCAACGTCGTTGAGGAAGATATGTTTGTTACTTCAGTTAATGAACTTGTGACACCACTCCAAACTATCAAAAAGAACTTATTAAATGTTGGTGTATTCCCGGGCTATGATGAAAGTTGTCTTTTCTGTTTATCCTCACTAATCAGTTGTCCTTTGTTAAAAGCGGGCGTTCAATGCCTAATAGATAACAAGGAGATCTTGTTCGAGAAGACTTCTATTCCAACTGTTTCTTATAATGATGTTTCCATCGTGACCATTTCCGCCAATTCTTCCAGGGTCTCCACCAAAAGACCCGTTGGAATTACATCAGTTCCTAAAGTAGCTCCTTTGATAATTACAATGCTTGGACTAATCCCGTATTCATCAGACAAAACCGTCCCATGGAATTATGGAGGTGATGTCTACTACCACGGTATCAAGCAAGATTGGTCAGCTGTTGAAGATTCAAGTTCTGAGAAAGTTTACTCCGATATCAGTAATATCGCAGGGACTAGTAAGATAACCCGAAGTGGAAGGGTTTTATCTCCAGAAATTACTCCTCCAAAAGCTGTTTCTGGACCCGTAATCATTCCTGTTATGGTTGCTCCTCCAAAGGTTATTCCTAGTCCTGCAATCATCTCTGCTAATGCTCCTGTTGACAAAACTGTCATCACCCCTACTGACATTCCTGTTGCCGAGTCAACCGAGACTCGAGGCAAAAGTATTCTGGTTGAGCCTGTCCGGATGAAGGCACAATCAGTAGCTATCCCTGAGACCTCCAGAAAAGAGATGGAGGAAATTCTAAAGATCATAAAAATAAGCGACTACAACGTAGTCGAGCAACTGGGGTAAACTCCATCAAAAATTTGCATGTTGGCTTTATTGCTATATTCTGAGGCTCATGCAAAGGCCTTGGTAAAATTCCTTAAAACTGCCCATGTACCCCAAAAAACATCTGCCGATCAGTTCCAAGACTGCGTATCCAGCTTGACCGCAGATAATGGTTTTAGGTTTTTCGGATGCTGATTTAACGCCAAGGGGGAGGAAGCATAATGAGGCATTGCATGTCTCAGTTGAATGAATGGGCACGACCTTGGCTCATGTCTTGGTGGATATTGGTTCGTCTTTGAACGTGTTTCCTAAAAAGGCTCTTGATAGGCTTGACTGTGAAGGATTGACATTGAAATCGAGCAACATAGTAGTGAGAGCCTTCGACGGCTCAAAGAGGATGGTGCATGGGGAAGTGGACATCCCCATAAAAGTTGGAACCCAAACATTTGATTCAACTTTTTTTGTAATGGATATTCTCCCTTCATATTCCTGCTTATTAGGCCGACCGTGGATTCACAATGCTGGTGATGTTACCTCTACGTTGCATCAAATGCTGAAATATCCAATTCAGGGGAAGATCATCATTATTCATAGAGAAGAAGAGTATATGGTCAGCCATCTAAATTCCTCTAGATATGTGGAATTAGATGGTGAATTTATTGAAACTCCATTCCAGCACTTTGAAGAAGTCCCGCAAACTGTGGCAGTAACCATGGTTGTGTCTCAGGTCCCAAAGATTACAAGGCCTCCGCTCAAGATGTCGTCTTTGAAAGATGCCAAGGAAGTGATAGAAGAAGGTGGTGCACTATTTGGGGCCAACTCCCAGATATCCCATACAAATCTGACATATTTGGTTTGGGTTTCACTTCAGGAGCCTAGAAAGTTGTACGACGCGCTCGTGCTGGAGGACCACCCTTGAAGATCAGCAACCACCAAGTCAGCACCGTGGAGGATGATGAAGACAGCTATAACCGGGAGGATTGTATTTTCCCAACTGTTAGTGGAGGGCTCAGCAACTGGGAGGCTAGATATTTTGTCCCGATCACATTTATCCAACAGTAATTTGTCTTTAAATTTTGTAGGATCTGTAATTTTAAACAATTCAGAATCTTAAAACCTTGTGTCTTACCCGAGGCACAATGGTCCATTTGTAAGGGTTATTATCTCATTTCCATATGACATCAATGAATCATGGACGTTTTTGCATGAAAACATTACACTCATTGCTTTTCTTTTTACATTTTCATTTCTTTCAAAGATAGTTATACTCTTACACACACTCACACTCATAATGCAGGTTTACATCCACTCAGGATCCCATGGGTAACGATTCTGCCATGGCCTTTTGTGACTCTGAAAATCTAATCTACCAAGTCGAAGACGAAGGTGAGGAAGATTTTGAAGTACCAGGGGAACTCGCCAGGTTACTACAACAAGAAGAGAGGACCATTCAGCCCCATGAAGAACCAGTGTACACAATTAACCTAGGTACCGAAGAAGACAAAAGAGAAGTCAAGGTGGGTGCCAATCTGGAACCCACTGTCAAAGAGCTTCTGATTCAGTTGTTGCACGATTATGTTGAGGTCTTTTCCTGGTCGTATGAAGACATGCCAGGACTTGATGCAGATATCGCAGTACATCGTCTACCTACAAAATAAGACTGCCCACCAGTAAAACAAAAGGTCCGTTGCATGCGACCAGACATGTCAGAGAAGATCAAAGCAGAAGTCATGAAACAATTCAACACCGGATTCTTGTTCGTCACTTCCTATCCATAATGGGTTTCCAATGTTGTTCTCGTGCCCAAAAAGGACGGCAAGGTACGAATGTGCGTGGACTACAGAGATTGGAATAGGGAAAGCCCTAAGGATGATTTCCCACTTCCCCACATTGATATTCTAGTTAACAATACGGCACAACACAAAGTGTTTTCCTTCATGGCCGTTTTCTCAGGTTACAACCAAATCAAAATGGCGCCTGAGGACATGGAGAAAACAACCTTTGTCACACAGTGGGGCACATTCTGCTACAAGGTTATGCCATTCGGGCTGAAGAATGTTGGGGCAACCTATTAGCGTGCCATGGTAGCCCTATTTCAAGACATGATACATCACGAAATAGAGGTTTATATGGACGACATGATAACCAGATCTCAAACAAAAGAAGAGCATCTTGATCATTTACAGAAACTGTTTGAGAGGTTAAAGAAGTACAAGTTGAGGTTGAACCCGAATAAATGCACATTTGGGGTGAGGTGTGGTAAACTACTAGGCTTTGTTGTCAACAATAAAGGAATCAGAATGGATCCCGCCAAGGTAAAAGCAATACAAGAGATGTATGCTCCTCATACTGAGAAAGAAGTCAGAGGATTCTTGGGACGTTTAAACTACATTTCTAGATTCATTTCTCACCTGACAGCTACTTGTGAACCAATCTTCAAATTACTGAAGAAAGATCAAGTAGTCAAATGGAATGACGAGTGCCAAACTGCTTTCGATAAGATCAAAGAGTACCTACAAGAGCCTCCTGTTTTGATGCCACCAGTAGAGTGAAGACCATTGATCATGTATCTAACTGTTTTGGAAAATTCAATGGGGTGTGTGCTGGGGCAGCATGACGAGTCTGGCCGAAAAGAGCATGCTATTTATTACCTGAGCAAAAATTTTACTGACTGTGAAACAAGATATTCACTGCTCGAGAAAACTTGTTGTGCTCTGGCATGGGCTGCTCGCCGGCTAAGACAGTATATACTGACCCATACCACCTTACTGATATCTAAAATGGATCCAATAAAATACATCTTCGAGAAACCTGCTCTCTCTGGGAGAATAGCGAGATGGCAGATGATCCTGGCAGAATATGACATACAATATACTACCCAGAAAGCAATAAAGGGCAGTGTACTAGCTGATCACCTTGCTCATCAAGCTGTGGATGACTACCAGTCCATGAAGTTCGAATTCCTAGATGAAGACATCATGATGGTAAACAACTGTGAAGAATCTAGACCATATGACGGACCTGAACAAGGATCCCGATGGACCCTAGTTTTCGATGGGGCATCCAACGCACTCAGCAATGGTATTGGTGATGTACTTATATCTCCTGAAGGATGTCATACCCCCTTTACTGCAAGACTCTGCTTCAATTGTATAAATAACATGGCAGAATATGAAGCGTGCATTTTTGGTCTCAAAGCTGCCATAGATTTGGGGATTAAATCCTTAAATGTAATCGGAGATTCAGCTTTGGTCATCATCCAGATCAAAGGGGAATGGGACACCAAACACCCTAACCTTATCCCCTACAAAGAACATATGTTGACACTGCTCCCACATTTTGAGAAGATTACCTTCGAGCATTTCCCGCAAGAAGAAAATCAGCTAGCAGACGCACTAGCCACAATGTCATCCATGTTTAAACTTAAATGGGATAACGAGGCTCCCCAGATCACCATTGAACGAATGGATAAACCATCTCACTATCACGAGATTAATACTGAATAAGTAGTGGACCAACCTTGTTTTCACGAAGTCAAGAGGTATCTCGAGGCTCAAGAATATCCAGAAGGAGCTTCAGTCAATGATAAGAAGTTCTTAAGGAGATTCTCTGCTAAATTCTTCCTTAGTAATGGCATTATCTACAAACACAACCATGACTCTGTGTTACTTCGGTGCGTAGACAAGGTTGAAGCAGAAAAGATCATGGATGATCTACATGAGGGCACTTTTGGCACCCATTCCAGTGGGCATACGATGGCAAAGAAAATCCTACGGGCAGGCTATTACTGGTCTACCATGGAAGCAGATTGCTATCAACACTCTCGAACCTACCATAAGTGTCAGATCTATGCTGACAAGGTACACGTACCTCTGGTTCCTCTGAATGTCTTGACGGCTCCTTGGCCCTTTTCTATGTGGGGCATCGATATGATTGGGGAAATCAAACCAACAGCCTCTAATGGACACCGCTTCATCTTAGTGGCCATTGACTATTTTACAAAGTGGTTTGAGGCGGCCTCTTTCGCTTCCGTTACCAAGAATGTTGTAGCCCGATTCATTAAACAGAATCTCGTCTGTTGGTACGACATCCCGGAGAGGAACATCACAGACAATGGCACGAATCTAAACAATACTATGATCACCGCCCTATGCGAGCAATTCAAGATCCAGCATCACAATTCTTCCCCTTACCGGCCAAAGATGAATAGTGATGTTGAAGCCGCAAATAAGAACATCAAAAAGATCATACAGAAAATTACGGTCACATACAAATACTGGCATGAGATTCTACCATTCGCTCTTCACGGTTATCGTACCATAACGCACACATCAACCGGGGCCACCCCCTACTCTCTGGTATACGACATGGAGGTTGTCTTTCCTATTGAGGTCTAGATCCCCTCTCTGAGAATCATGAAGGATGCAGGTCTGAACAAAGACGATTGGATCCAGACTCGACTTGATCAACTAAACATGATTGATGAGAAAAGGCTTACTTCTGTCTGTCATGGTCAAATGTATCAAAAACGGATGATCAAGGCTTTCAACAAAAAGGTCAGACGCCAAGTATATCAAGTTGGGGATCTGGTGATCAAATGTCTCATACTACCGCAAGGTGATCCCAGGGGAAAATGGACTCCTACATACGAAGGACCATTTGTAATCAAAAGCATATTCTTTGGTGGAGCAATGATTCTGACCACCATGGATGGCGACGACCTGCCGCACCCTGTGAATGCAGACATAGTCAAAAGATACTACGCATAAGAGACCCGCTAGGTTGACACACCTAGGAAAAACAAGGGCATCCCGGTAATCGAAAAAGGTTCGGGCAAAAATTAGGGATAAAACAAAAAAAATTGTACACCCGGCAAGCTGAAAACCCGAAAGGGCGGCTTGGGCAAAAAAAGGTATCCCGGTGGACTGAAAACCCGAAAGGGCGGTCCAGGAAAAAGTTAGGGAATTAAAGCGTATGACTATGTCCCGTTGGATCACCTTACGGACAACCTGACAAACTCAGAGGTTCTGATCAATTCAATCAGCTTCGGACAAGGAAACAAACAGATAAGATGCTCAGAGACACGAAGGCTATAGCAGAATGGGAACCCCATGGGATTATTTCACATAGCTATCTTTTCTTTGTATCAAATTTTCATTTTTTACGACGGCATTCTCTTACTAGAATGTTTGTCTCATTGTACAAAAATACTTACTCAAAGTCAACACAAAGATATCCCTTTGAATGTGAAAAATTATCTGTTTTTCTTTACTCTTGTGTTTTGCTTACAAGAACGCCTAATGATTTATTTTTGAACATATGCATTTGAACATAATTACTGTTTACAAATGAAAAAAATAAAAAGAAAATCACTGACGGCTTTAAGAGATAGGGAAATCTCTCCAAGTTGTTTCCATGAAATCCCCCGCAGTGTGCAGTTTAATCCCCAGCGGAATAAAACTTCCAGTTATCAATCCCCAGTAGAAGTCACCAAATTTCTCAGGATTTCCCAATAGGATTTTACAGGCAGTACACAACATTTCCCTTACAACAGAGTTTATTTCTTTAAGTGGAAATTCATCAACACTTCAAAACATGAAGACTTACACTATGTATCCTCAGCAGCAGTCAGGGATTTATTTTCCCTAAATCCAACAAGCAGTGCAACAGATTAGCTCACATACGCATACATCGCATCCATATATCATAAACATTGATAACACAAATGCATGTATCATAATCTCATTACACCATGCATCTCATACAACATGACATTGCATATTAGCTAACATTTTACCCTTTTCAGGATAAGGTTAATCAATAGCTACCATTAACAATGTTCAAAAGCTTTCAGATACGGTTTAGATACGCTCTAGATACGGATGCCATTCTGATACTCATTCAGATTCCTTCTCAGATACAGTTCAGATACGCTCCAAATACGGATGCCATTCTGATACTCATTCAGATTCAACTTACAGATACAGTTCAGATACGCTCCATACACGGATGTCATTCTAATACTCATTTAGATTCAACTCTGATATACAGTTTAGATACGCTCCAAACACAGACGTCATTCTAATACTCATTCAGACTCAATCTTCAGATACAGTTTAGATACGCTCCGGACATGGACTCCATTCAAATACTCATTCAGACTCAATCTTCAGATATAGTTCAGATATGCTCCGGACACGGACTCCATTCAAATACTCATTCAGATTCACCTTCCAAATACAGTACAGATACGCTCCAGACACGGATGCCATTCTGATACTCATTCAGTTTCAGCCTACAGATATGGTTCAACAATCATTTCTGAATGGCATTTGCAAGCCCATCTCCAACAACTTTCCATCATCCCTCCAAATGGCATCTTTAAGCCCATTCCCTATACCATCAACCATCACATCACCGAGTGCAAATTTCTGGGCACTCTAATGTCCAATCATCTTCCACCTTCGAGTCACGAATGGAAAAACTCGCCAATCTAACTCTTCAGGCTTAAGGTGATTTAACAGGGGCAGCTGTTGTACCCCAAAAATTTCCCTCTCATTTATCAAGAATTTGCTCACAAGATCTCCTTTGGCTCAAGACTGCACTAGGGTTGATCAGCTCAAGACACCTCCTTAAGTACTAATGATAAAAATTAGGGTTTGAGATTGCACAAGGATATTTGAACTTCCAATGCCCCATATGACTTTCATGGATCATTATGGACCCTCAAGATCACTCATGTCAAGTTTCAAGCTTTGGATCACACTTTTGCTCAGTCAATTGAGCAGTTGACCTAAAAATCAACTGTATGGGAGAAAAAGTCAACTATGGTCAATTTACAGTCAAACTTCATAATTTTTTATCCACATAAACATTTTAAACTCATATTTATCATTTGATCAAGTTTGGACAACAATTCCTCAAGAAATTTGATCAAATCTTCAAAAGGCAAAATGGTCAAAATTAAGGTTTTGATTGGGAAAGGGCAATTTCTGATTTTTGACCTAGAAAATGATCAATTGGTTTAAGGCATGATCTCAAGAGTCCAATTGCATCATTTTTACCTAATGACATGGCTCAAAATATTGCTCAAGTCCATTGGATTGACAGGTGAATTTTCAGTCAACTGATCAAAAGTCAACTGTATACTAAAAAGTCAAACTTTGACTTTTTGGTCAAAATCAAATTTCAAAGATCACAATTCATCAAAACATCTCAAAATATGAAACTTATTCATCAATAAATCCAAAATTCAAGATTTCATTTTGAAAAGTTAAAATTTCTAAGTGTTGGAAATTTCTTATTTTTTCATAACTTTGAGAAAAAATTTCACCATGATGCAAGCTGATTCAGAAGAAACTTCCAACATGAAAGTTTTAGATATCCATGAAATATACAACATTTATTTACACAACTCCTTCCAAAAGTGCTTGAATCTCAAGTTATAATTTTAAGAACACATGGTCATGAAACAAAACACTTGGTGAAATTTTTGCCCTAATTTGGTCAGGATTTTGACCCAACTTCATGGCACTTTTTCATATAGTTCCAAGGGGAATATTTAAAAGTGATTCAAAGATGGGTTGTGGAGCACATTTCAAGCTTTCCAAAATGTCCAAGAACTCCTTGATATCATTTTTTAGTAGGGAGAATCGAAGAGATGAAGTTAGGGCTTTATCACTTGAATTACAAGTCATTTTGTGATGAACAAATTCAAAATTCAAAGTTATGTTGCATAACCTCTACTTTGCAGGCCTCAAACTTGTTAGGCACTCCATAATTAATTTCTTGCACAACTGTTAGAGGTCTCATTTCAAGCATTCAATGCAAGGCCATGCTTTATATCCATTTTGGGAAGAAAGTGCACATTGCCATTTTGATAAAGTGACTTTTTGCATAAAAACTTGTTCTTGAGTCTTGCACTTGTTCTTTTCTGATCATACATGTCTCATAACACAAGAGAATTGGTTTAGACACATAAAATCACCCAGCCCATGCTTGTACATCCTCTTGAAACTTGTTTTCCCACTTTTCTTCAAAATCAAGTAACCTAGCAATTAGCTTGAAACTTGTACTTCTGACTTGCCAAACCACTCAAGACTCTTTGCTTATAGATACACAAGCCATTTGCCACAAAATCCCACGCAGGCTTGACCCCTAAAAACACCAAGAGCTCATAACTACATCACATACCTCCATTATTGCCTAACCTGACCAAAAGTTTGAAACTCACATCTCCCTCGTGCGTTTTCAAGCCTTTTGGTTCCTAAAGTTTTTAAACATCATTTAGAACTCATCCCACACCCTGTTACAAGATTGTAACACCATTAACACCATACTCCATTTTCAAAAACAGAGCTTTGCACTTGGACTTCTCCAGAACTCCTCAGGCACTTTCAGCTCAAGCTAAGCATCCCATTATCTTCCTGGGAACTTGAGGAAGCTAACCCAATCATTGGAACTCACAGAAAGCTGCTCAAACTCCAAACCTGATACCCTCTTGCAAGGTAAGTTTTATGACTTCGGAACTTTTCATACAGGCATCATTAATGGTTTATTTGTGAATGAAAACTGTAGATATCATTGCCCTAAAGCTAACCATGTTCATAGTTTTCATTAATTTTGTTTGAGCTTAGAGAATTTTAAGATTGAAGTTTCTGATATTTTTAGGGTTCAGATTAGGGCCATTAAAATTCATGCTTATCTTTGATCTATAATTTTATTGTTGTGCATTTCTGAAATCGTGAGGAAATTTTCTACAAGTTTCATGTTTACAGTTTTCATTTTTGTTGAGATTTGAACAAGATACAGAGGCTATGGCTGGGCGTGAGGTTGAAGATGAAGTTCAGGCCATGGACTTGTTTACTATCATATATTTATTATTTTGATTATATAAACATATATATAGCCACCCTAGTGGTAGAAGCGCGTGCCTGTGACTTGAGGGACCTGGGTTCGAGCCCCAGTGGTACCCTTTTGATTTTTTTTCCTTCATATTTTTCCTATTCTGACTTTTTTTTGGACAAGCGTTGGGCCTCCTCCTTGGGCATTATTTTTTTTTTTTTACTTTCTGACCCCCTGTTTCACTTACATAGCCCATTACCCATTTTTATTTCTTTTTCTTATTTTTATTTATTTATTTTCTTAAATATTTTTACCTAATATTAAAAAAATCATAAAAAATACAAAATTATTAGATTTATATTTTGACATAGTTTATTTTTTTTTCTCACACAAAATTTATTTTATTTAATCATACTTTGTTTATTTTACTAATTAATTTGTAATTTAATTAAAAACTAGGGTTTTAGTTTATTTCTCTCATAATTAAAAAATGCCCTTTTAAAACCAAAAAGACCAAAAATATTTTATAATACTATAAATTATTTTTAAGACAAAAATACCAAAATATTCTTCTTCTAAACTTAATTTCTTTTTAATCAATTAATAGATTAGGGTTTTGTTTAATTTCTTTTCCTAGTAAATTGTGGTTTTACCTTTTACTAATTTAATTAATAATTTTATTTTAGTTAATAAGTTTAAAACAAAACTTCCATTTTTCTCTAGAAAATCCAAACAAAAATACCCATTTTCTTCACATTTGCATTCTTGTATATTTATTCATTTTGTATAATATTTGTTTCAATTCTTGTATAAATTCAATATGGTTGTAATAGATTAATTAGGTTTATTTTCTTGCAATCCCCATTTATAATTTGTACACTCCACTCCCACAAGTATTATAATAGCGTAGTAATTTTAATTCCGCAATTTATCGCTTTATATACAAATGCTAGTAATTAAGGTTTGAATGGAAAGGCTAAAACCAATCAATTAGAAAACCCTAATCAAAGACAAAACCAAGCATGAAAAAAATACACTTGCACATAAGCACCCCCTAGGGTAAATCCACTTGGTTTCCTTTATAAAATGACCATATTACACACGTGAGGTATCTTAGCAAAAACAAGCAAAAATACTAGATCATAGTCCCTCGATGACGCTATCTATGTTGTCTTTCAAATGATCTGAAGTCCCTAAAAGAGAATGCTAAGATACCTTGCAACATTGCTAATCATGGTTATACGATGACCCACGCCTGTCCCGCTTACATCCAAAGATAGGGTTACTTACCAAATCAATGGTGTGATACGGTGGGAGAACTGACTTGGGTTTTGCGTTTGTTTTCGCAAATGTTTCGGTTGAGCAAGAGTCGCCACCGACTTTTTATTTTATCCTAAGGAAAGGTTAAAAAGCACAGCAAAAACCTTTGAGATGTTTTCTTGGGTTCGGGGAGTAGATTATAGAAAGGGAAGGTATTAGCACCCTTTCTATCCATGGTTATCCATGGGCTCTTAGTTACTTGCTTAGATCACTTGCCTTGCATTTTCAATTGTTTGAAATGGTGCTTTCAATTGTTTGAAATGGTGCTTTGTGTGTGGGTTTGAAAATATTTTGAAAAGAGGCCATTGTGGTGGCAACCTTTGTAATGATTCATGTTTGAATGTATACAAAGATGTTTTTGTCTTTTGAAAAAGTTTTCAATGTTTTTTGAAAGTTGTTTTGAAAGTGTGTTGTGATGTGTGTTTTGAAAAATGGCAAGGATTGTTTTGCAAGTTGGTCAAGTAACCAAGAGCTATCAACCCTAAATTTCTCAAAGATTTTTCCTATGTTTTAACCCTTTTAACAATATTGTTCCACCATTGTATTTGGTGGGCAATCTCGTGTTAGGATATTAACGGGACGGGCGCGGGTCATCGTTTAGACCATGATTGCAATAGTGCCAAATGTCTTTGGCAATTTTTCCTTTAAGGGACTTGATCATTTTTAGGCAACTTCCGAAAGCGTCATCGAGGGACTATGATCATTTGAATTGTTTTAGTTTTGCCAAAAACACCCAACATGCAACATGGCCCATTATTGAAGGAAACAAGTGGAGTAACCCTAGGGGTGCAAGTGTGATTGGTGTTGTCCATTTTCATGCTTTGTTGTCTTTGAATTAGGTCAAGCTATTTGTTTGGTTGATTTTTGCATACAAACCCTAAGTCTATCATGGCATATTTAGAAAGCTTTAAAGTGCGGAATTTAAAGTCCTAAATTATTACAACATAATTATGGGATGGGGGTACAAATGTTCAAATGGGGATATTTAGCAAGACATTTAAATCTAAATTATTACAGTCCAAATTGAATATACAAGTTATTTAATTGTACAATAATTGAATAAATACAATAAATATGCAAAATGCACAAAAATGGTTTTATATGTATGTAAAAAGTATTTTTCATGTGACATATAAACAAAAATAAAAAAAAGTTAATTTTTGGGTATTTTCATGGTTTAGGGTAAAACCCTAATTTGCTAAATAAAAAAGTATTTATTATTTATTATATTCAATATTTATTAATTATATACAAAAATAAATAAAAGAGAAGTATATTATGAAAAAGTAATTTTTGAGGTCAAATATTAATAAAAATAAAAATGTATTATTTTTGTATTTTTATCCTAAATATTCTAATAAATATATAAGTATTTATATTATGTATTAAATATATTAAATATATACAAAAATAAAAATATTTATTATTTACAAAAAAAGTATATTTTTTAGAAAATGTTTTCAAAAGATAAAATAAAATAAAATCAGAAAATAAAATGTATTTGTATTCTTTTTTAGTATTTTAAATAAAAGGATATATATGTTATTTTATATGTATAAGTCTAAATAAAGTAAATAAAATCCAAATAAAATGCAAAAATGGGTGGAAAAATATTTTTTGTATTTTTTATATTTGAGCAAAAAATAATAAGTCAGAATCAAAAAGAAAAAATCAAAAATGATAAAAAATAATACACAATGGGCCAAGGGGGTGTAAGTGGAAAATGAGTGGTGTAAACAGAAAAACAAATCAGGCCTAGCCCAAGGAACTTTGTCTTCAACCTCCAGCAACCTTCCAAACAAAAAACGCGTGGATCCTTCTCCAACTGCTATCTCTTGATTCTTTGACTTTTAACAAAAACTTATACATAAAAAATGTAGAGCATCAAACCACGAATTCATACATATAAAGAACTTGATCTAACTCTCAGAAATGAGAGAGAAATTCTTCTCCCCCAATTCCTGACCTAACTTTTGTTCAATGTTCAGGTTCAAAATTCTCTCAGCACACACAACATAAATGAAAAGTAATGATATGGGTAGCTTTAGGGCCATGAGTAGGACATACTTTCTTCACAAACCTAAGCCTAGATATGCCTGGATTGAGAGATAGAAGTTCAAACTTTTACCTGTTCAGCTTGAATCGTGTACAACAATGGAGGTACTTTCAATGAAGTGTGAGGCTTGTACAACTTGCTTGAGGTCCAAGGATGCTCCTCCAATGCTTGGTGTGCCTTGAAACTACCTGAATCGAGCTATGTAACTCAACCTGCACAACTGAAAAAATGAAAATGGTGAACTTGGTTAGAGGTGTTACAGTTTGTAGCTAGCGCTTGGGATAGTTTGTATGGATGTTATGGAGTGTGTATGAAGTGGTTTTGGCCAAGGCGCACGAATGGATTGAGTTGTGGACCTCAATCTGCAGCAGGTGCCCTGTTTTGCCACAAAACTGTGTTTTGATGAATGAGAAGGTTTGAACTCTGATTGATTCGTGCTTTAGGTTAGTTGGATCAAGTGAAAAGTGTTTGCAAAGTTTGTTTTTGCTCTTGCTTGCAGGAATGTGAGTTGTTGTACAAAATGCAAGCTTTCTTCTCTTTTAAGCAAAAGTTGTCAACTTAGATTATAGGCTACCACAGGCCCCCCAAGCATGCTGCCTCTTCTCTCTTAGATCAGTGGAATTTGTTCATGAACTTGTGCCTCAAAGATTTCCTTGTACCTCTTTGATTTGGACTTTGACATAAAGCATTGCTTTTTCAAAATGGCAAACTTGCTTTTTCCATTTAAAGGTTAATTCTTTGTGTAATGACTATATGAACAAAACAATGCTAGAACACAATGGATTGGCATTTAATTATTGAGTGTGAATGGTATTAGAGGCCTGTAATCTATCTTGAACCATGCTGAGTTTGAAAATGCAAAGTGTTATGAACATGAAATTGGCCATGAACAAAGTGACTTTTGCCCATCTTCACAAATTCGATTCTCCCTAACCACAAGGGTGTTTGAGAAGTTATTGGACAATTTGGAAAGCTTGGAATGTGTACTACAATCCATCTTTGTGATGCAAGTTGAAATTCCAAGTGGAAGCATGTGAAAAATGGCCATGAAGTTAGGCAAAAATCCTGCCTAAAATAGGTCAAAAAATTTCTAAGTTAAGAATGTTTTGCACCCTTATTCCAAAAATCATAACTTGAGATACAAGCTTCTTTTGAGAAAACTTTGTGAATCAAAGTTGTAGATTTTGCAATGGAATACAACTTTCATGTTTTGAGTTTTGTTTGAATCCAAATGCATCTTGATGAAAAAATGGGACAAAGTTAGGAAAAAATTAGGAAATTCCATAACTTAGAAAATTTCTAAGTTATGAAATTTCTTCATTTCAAACCCTAATTTGTAATTCTTGGTTTCTTGATGAACAAGTTTCATAATTTGACATGTTTTGATGAAAGATGAATCTTGACACTTGATTTTGACCAAAAATTCAAAGTTTGACTTTTCAGTATACAGTCAAATTTTGATCAGTTGACTGGAAAATTCATTTGTCAATCTTGTGCATTTGGGATCTTTTGAACTTGTTGAATATGTCAAGACCATGTCATTGAGTCCTTGAGTCCATATGTGAGCTTGGTTTGCCATTGGCTAGGTCAAACAGTCAAAAATTGCCTTTGTGCAGTCAAAACCCTAAAAATGACCATTTTGCCCTTTTGGTGATCTGATCAAATTTCTTGTGGAATTGTGATCCAAACTTGATCAAATGGTCCATATGAGTTCATAATGTTGATGTGGGTCAAAAATCATGAGGTTTGACTGTCAATTGACCACAGTTGACTTTTTCCCCAATACAACTGATTTCTAGGTCAACTGTCCAATTGACTGGGCAAAGATTGGAATCAAGGCTTGAAACTTGGTATGGATAAACTTGTGAGTCCAACATGAAGCATGAAAGTCATTTTGGGCATTTTAGGTCAAATCATCTTTGTGCAAACTCAAACCCTAATTTGGGTCAATAGTGCAAGGAGGAGTCTTGAGCAGAGCAAATCCTAACTTGTTCTTGAACTCCAAGGGTCTAGTGATGAGGAAATGTTGAGGAAATGGGAGGGAAAATTTTGGGGTACAACAATTGCCCATGTTCAATCTTCTTAGACCTGAGGATATAGATTGGCTTGCGTGCCTTTCGTGATCCGAAGGTGGAAGATGATTGAACACTAAAGTGCCCAGAAATTTGCACTCGCATAGTGGAGTATCAGCAATGTGATGTCGGGAATGGGCTTATAGATGCCATTTGGAAGTGTGATGGATAGTTGTGGAGATGGGCTTATAGATGCCATCGGGGGTGTCGATTGCGTAAGAGATTCCTTAGCGAGAACTTGCGTACTTTGAGAAAGAAAGATGGTTTCCTGGCTTGCTACAGGTGTTGATCTTCAGTCTCTTCATGCAGATATGCCCTGGCTAGATACAGGTATCGAATCTACAATCAAATGCTCACAGATATGCCCTGGCTAGATACAGGAATCGAATCTGGAATTAGTCGTCTACAGATATGCCCTGGTTGGATACAGGAATCAAATCTCTAAACTCTTCATGCAGATATGCCCTGGCTGGATACAGGTGTCGAATCCAAAATCAATCGCTCACAGATATGCCCTGGCTAGATACAGGAATCGAATCTGGAATTGGTCGTTTACAGATATGCCCTGGCTGGATACAGGTATCGAGTCTGGAATTTGTCGTCTACAGATATGCCCTGGCTGGATACAGGTATCGAATCTCTAAACTCTTCATGCAGATATGCCCTGGCTAGATACAGGTATCGAATCTACAATCAAATCACTCACAGATATGCCTTGGTTAGATACAGGAATCTAATCTGGAATTTGCGATAGTTGATAGTAATCATCTTTGGATTGACCTTTTCCTGAAAAGGCAAAACATTAGTTGTATGCAATGTCATGATGTATGAGATGCATGATGTCATGATGTTCTCAAAAATAAATGAGATCGTGTGATATGACGCGTATATGTATGTATCAGGATGTATAAAATGTGAAATGTCTATGAATGTGTTTTCGACTAGGAAAATAAATCCTTAACGAAGGCCGGGAAATCAAATCATGGGCTGATGTCGAAGAGTAGAGTTCTTCGCTTCCGCTGGGGATGATGATTGTAAGAATAAACCGGTAGGAGAAGATGACTCAGTCGGGGAATAAACTTGTTGGAGAGATTACTCTGCGGGGAATTACTCTGTGGGAAGAGATACTTCGTTGAGGTTTTGATGAGAGCTCCGCTGGGGATTCCACTGATAAGTTATGTTGGGGAACTTGATGAACTCCGCTGGGGAATAGGAAGAACTTCGCAGAGGACGATCTTTCCGTGGTTATTAGCTGAGTATAACCCAGTTATACCCTGGTGGGGAAATAACCTTTGAATGAAGTCGGCGATATGCGTTCGTACTCTGCAGGGGGTAAGCTTCCAGAATCTACTGGGGAGGATGATTCAAACTTTCCTGGGGAAACTTCTCAGACTGTACTGGGGAAGGGGTTCCACTGGGGTGTCTGTATTCCATTGGGGAACAATCTTACATTAAGACTGTCGGGGATGCTTGTTAAGGAATGTCTATACTCCACTGGGGAATGTTGAGACCTTCTGGGGATACCCAACTTCCTTAAGGCTGACCGTAGACTAACTCTGCTTGGGGAGAGTATCGCTGACTTGCTGGAGATACTATGCCTTTTCAGGGCTGATGGGGGACCAACTCTGCCTGGGGAGAGTATTGCTGAAATCTGGTCTTACTCTGTGGGGAGTTGAGGTAACTTGGTTACGTTATTCAGCCGAACCTACCTTGGTACCTTGGTGGACAGAGCAATTAGATCGCTTAGACAATTCTAAATTGCCCCTGTTTCTGATGTCATCTGTAATTAGTCCTTTGTTTCGCATGCAAATATTCATGATTAGCAATTAATGTCAAATGCATATATAAAAAATGAACATTGGACGTTCTTTGCAAAACAAAACAGAAAAAAGGAAAAAACGATGGGTAATTTGTCTGAAAAATTGAACTTGTATTGATTTTGAAATTTGCCTGTAAATAGGCGTTTTTGTACAAGAGGCTGACGTCCTAGTAAGAGAACGCCGCCGATCAAAATAGAGTTTATACAATTTTGTGAAAAGGAAACAAAACAGCTATGTGAAAAATAATCCCACTGTGTTCCAACTCTGCTATCGCCTTTATGTCTTCAAGCGTCTCATCACTTTGCTGCTTAGTTGAGGATGAAGCTGATTGATTTGTGTCGTCTGAACCCGATAGTTGATGCCGAATTCTGGATGCAAGGTGATCCAAAGAGACATAGTATTACTCTTTATCCCTAACTTTTTCCTGGACCGCCCTTTCGGGTTTTCAGTCCACCGGGATACCCATTTTTGCCCAAGCCGCCTTTTCAGGTTTTCGACTTGCCAGGTGTACAGATTTTTTTTCATTTCGTCCCTTATTTTTTCCCGAACCCTTTTGGTTCGCCGGGAAGCCCTTATTTTTGCCTAGGTGTGTCAACCTAGCGGGTCTTTAGTTCATGCGTAGTATCTTTTTACTATGTCTGTATTGGCGGGGTGAGGAAGGTCGTCACCATCCATGGTGGTTAGAATCATAGCTCCTCTTGAGAAGATGTTCTTAACCACAAATGGCCCTTCGTACGTAGGGGTCCATTTTCCCCTAGGATCACCTTGAGGTAGAATGATGCGCTTGATTACCAGGTCTCCGACTTGATACTCTTGTCGTCTGACCTTTTTGTTAAACGCCCTGATCATCCGTTTTTGGTACGTCTGACCATGACAAATAGCAGTGAGTCTCTTTTCGTCAATCAGGTTTAATTGATCAAGCCGAGTCTGGATCCAGTCATCTTCGCTCAAACCTGCATCCTTCATTATCCAGAGAGAGGGTATCTGGACTTCAATAGGCAAGACTGCCTCCATGCCATAGACCAAGGAAAAGGGAGTTGCCCCTGTTGACGTCCGTGATGAGGTACGGTACCCATGAAGAGCAAACGGTAACATTTCGTGCCAATCTTTGTAGGTCACTGTCATCTTTTGCACAATCTTCTTGATATTCTTATTTGCCGCTTCTACAGCCCCATTCATCTTTGGCCGGTAGGGAGAAGAGTTGTGGTGTTGTATCTTGAATTGCTCGCAGAGCTCAGTGATCATCTTGTTGTTAAGATTGGTACCATTATCCATAATGATCCTCTCAGGTACACCGTATCGACAGATCAGGTTGTGCCGAATGAACCGTGCCACGACATTCTTGGTTACGGTAGCATAGGAAGCTGCTTCAACCCACTTTGTGAAGTAATCAATCGCTACTAAGATGAAGCGATGCCCATTGGATGCCGTAGGTCTGATTTCACCGATCATATCAATGCCCCACATTGCAAAAGGCCAAGGTGCTGTCAAGACGTTCAGAGGAACCGGAGGAATGTGCACCTTATCAACATAGATCTGGCATTTGTGACACGTCCGAGAATGTTGATAACAGTCGGCTTCCATTGTGGACCAGAAATATCCTGCCCAAAGGATTTTCTTTGCCATGGTATGTCCACTGGAATGTGTTCCGAAGGTACCTTCATGTAGCTCTGCCATGATCCTTTCTGCTTCAGTCTTATCCATACAACGCGGTAAGGTTGAATCATGGTTTCGCTTGTAGAGAATGCCATTGCTGAGGAAGAACTTTGCTGCGAACCTTCTCAGAAACTTCTTGTCATTAACGGATGCACCCTCGGGGTATTCTTGAGCTTCAAGGTACCTCTTCACTTCATGATACCAGGGTTTTTCTGTTACCTCTTCGGTCTCGAGATCGCAGCAATGTGCGGGTTCTTCCAACTTCCAGATAATGATCTGGGGCGCCTCGTTGTCCCATTTGACTTTGAACATAGAAGACATCGTAGCCAACGCGTCTGCTAACTGATTCTCCTCTCTTGGGAAGTGTTCAAAAGTTATCTTCTCGAAATGGGGAATCAACGTCATCGCATACTCTTTGTAAGGAAGAAGATTTGGGTGTTTCGTATCCCACTCGCCTTTGACCTGATTGATCATGAGAGTGGAATCTCCGAAGACACTCAGAAACTTGATCCTTAAGTCAATTGCAGCTTGAAGACCCATGATGCATGCCTCATACTCCGCCATGTTGTTGGTGCATTTGAAACATAGCCGGGCGGTGAGTGGAGTATGAGTGCCTTTAGGGGATATGATCACAGCGCCAATACAATTACCCAAAGCGTTCGAGGCTCCGTCAAAGTGCATAGACCATCGGGATCCTTCCTCAGGTCCTTCATCCGGTCCAGGTACTTCACAATCAGTCACTACCATGATATCCTCATCTGGAAATTCAAAGTTCATCGACTGGTAATCCTCCACGGCCTGGTGTGCCAAATGGTCTGCCAATACACTTCCTTTGATTCCTTTTTGAGTCGTGTACTGGATGTCGTATTCCATCAAGATCATCTGCCATCTTGCTATTCTTCCGGACAAGGCGGGCTTTTCGAAGATGTACTTGATTGGATCCAATTTTTAAATCAACGGAGTAGTGTGAGTCAACATATACTGTCTCAGCCGGTGAGCAGCCCATACCAAAGCGCAGCAAGTTTTCTCGAGCAGTGAGTATCGGGTCTCACAGTCGGTAAACTTTTTGCTAAGGTAATAAATGGCGTGTTCTTTTCGGCCAGACTCGTCATGCTGCCCTAGCACACAACCCATTGAGTTGTCCAGTACTGTCAAGTATAAGATTAGAGGTCTCCCTTTAACCGGCGGCATAAGAATGGGTGGTTCTTGGAGATACTCTTTGATCTGTCGAAAGCGGCCTGACATTCATCGTTCCAACGTACTACTTGATCTTTCTTCAGCAGCTTGAAGATTGGTTCACAGGTAGCAGTTAGATGTGAGATGAATCGGGCAATGTAGTTCAATCGTCCTAGAAAGCCTCTGACTTCTTTCTCTGTCTTGGGAACTGGCATCTCTTGTATGGCTTTCACCTTGGCCGGGTCCACTTGAATACCTTTGTCGCTCACGACGAAGCCTAGCAATTTTCCAGATCTCACCCCAAAGTTGCACTTGTTCGGGTTCAACCTCAGCTTGTACAACTTCAGACGGTCAAACAGTTTCTACAGATGGTCAAGGTGTTCCTCCTCAGTTTGGGACCTTGCAATCATATCGTCGACATACACTTCAATCTCATGATGGATCATGTCATGAAACAAAGCAACTATGGCATGTTGGTAGGTTGCCCCAGCATTTTTCAACCCAAAAGGCATGACCTTGTAGCAAAAGGTGCCCCACTGAGTAACGAAAGTGGTCTTCTCCATGTCTTCAGGAGCCATCTTGATCTGATTATATCCGGAGAAACCGTCCATGAAGGAGAATACCTTATGCTGAGCGATGTTGTCAACCAGGACGTCGATATGAGGCAGAGGGAAATCATCCTTGGGGCTTGCCCTGTTCAAATCCCTGTAATCAACACACATTCTGACCTTACCATCTTTCTTTGGCACTGGAACCACGTTGGCGACCCACTGAGGGTAAGAAGTCACTGCTAGAAACCTAGCATCAAATTGTTTCATAAACTCAGCTTTGATTTTCTCGGACATTTCTGGACGCATACGGCGGACCTTCTGCTTTACCGGAGGGCACTCTTCCTTGGTAGGCAGGTGATGAACCACAATGTCGGTATCCAAACCAGGCATGTCTTCGTAAGACCAGGCAAAGATTTCCATATAGTCTTGTAGCATCTGAATCAACCGTTGTTTCACACTGAGCTCTAGATTGGCACCAATCTTGACTTCCTTTCTGTCTGTCTCGGTTCCCGGATTTACCGTTTCCACTGGATCTTCATGTGGCTGAATGGCCCTCTCTTCCTGGAGTAGCAGTCTTGCGAGCTCACCCGGAACTTCGCAATCATCTTCACCTTCGTCTTCGGCTAAGTTGATTGGATTTTCGAAGTCATAACTGGCAGTAGCAGAGTCGTTACCAGTGAGATCCAGAGTGGATTGGAACCTGTATAGGTGAGTGTGTGTAAATATAGTTGTTTTGCAATATATAATAAAGAAAGAAAAGGAGCGCAAGATTTTGAAATGCAACAAACATCCAATGTTTTTATTAATGATATATGAAAATGACACACAAAAGCCCTCACAAATGAAGCCACGGTGCCCCGGGTAAGACACCGAACCATAAAAGTTTCAAAATATTGTCTGTTATAAATTCAAAACAAAAGAGTTCATTACTGAGTGACAAAAGTAATAGGTGTGAAGTCTTTGGCAGTCCAGTTGCTTGGTCCACCGTCGGTTGTTAGGTAGATCCAACTGTCGAATTCAGATTCCTCCACGTCGTCTTCAATAGCATTTACTCTCGGGTTGGTGATGAACACAGGAGGTCTTCCAACCCTCGCCTTACGAACAGCCCTCTGAGCTTCTGCAGTGAAACCCAAACCAAACTTGTCAGTCTTTGGAGTGAAATCAGGAAGTCGGCCCCAGTTTGCGCACTCACCCTTCTCAATAACAGCCCGGGCATCCTTTAAGGAAGCCATCTTCAAAGGAGAGTCTTCTTCAGTCACAGTCTCTGCTGACGCCAATGTCTGAGGAACCTCTTCAAAATGTTGAAAGGGGGTTTCAATGAACTCCCCATCCATCTCTATGTATCGGAACGAGTTGAGGTGGCTGACCATATACTTTTCCTCCCCCTGAACTGTCATAATTTTCCCCCTGACCGGGTACTTCAGCTTCTGATGTAGTGTGGAGGTCACAGCTCCAGCCTTGTGGATCCATGGACGACCCAGCAAACAAGAATAGGATGGTCGGATGTCCATCACATAGAAAGTAGAATCAAAAACTTGAGAACCAACCCTGATTGGAATGTCAACTTCCTCGTGCACCATCCTTTTCGAACCGTCAAAGGCCCGGACCACAATGTTACTAGGCTTGAGCTCTAAACCCTCACAATCCAACCTGTCTAGGGCCCTCTTGGGTAATACATTCAATGAAGAACCGGTGTCCACCAACACATGGGCAAGAGTAGTTCCCCTGCATTCAATGGAGACATGCAGGGCGTCGTTATGGTTCTTTCCTTTAGCAGTCAGATCAGCGTCAGAGAAGCCCAACCCATTATCGGCAGTCAAGTTGGCCACACAATCGGTAAATTGATCAACAGACGTTTCTTGTGGCACATGGGCCGTCTTCAGAAAGGAAATCAGGGCCTTGGTATGGGCCTCTGAACACAACAACAGTGATAGCATAGAAATCTTTGATGGGGTGTGCCCCAACTGCTCAACTACATTGAAATCACTCTTCTTAATGATCTTGAGAATCTCTTCCATCTCTTGTTGGGAAGCTTCAACATTGGTTGTCTTTGGTGCCTCCGTCAGGGCAGGCAAATCAGTAGCAATCCCTTTGCCCCGAGCGTCAGATGACTCGGTAGCAGGGGTAGAAACAGGAACTTGATCAGGAAGGGAAGCAGGCACACTTGCAGGTGTGATGACAAGAGGTCTCTGAATAGCTGGTGGCGCAATATCTGGTGAGAACAGCCTACCACTGTGAGTAACTTTGGCAGGCCCGGTGATGTTACTGACACCGGTACTAGTATCAAACTCTTTCTTTACTCCAAGAACATAAACATTTGCCCCATAGTGCCATGGGACAGCTTTGTCGGATGTATAAGGGAGAGGCCCCGGAACAGTGATGATGATAGGAGCAATCTTATGAGTAGACATGATTTTGACAGGCTTCTTTGAAGGAGCCTTAGGATGGTTGTTGAAAACAGTAACAATAGACACTTCTTCAGCAGGGACAGCAGGAACAGCAATCTTCTCGAACAAGATCTCTTTTCTATCCATCAGGTTTTGGACGCCTGACTTCAGCAAGGGACAACCAGCAGGTGAAACAGCACACAGATGGCAACCTTTACTACATCCTGGAAATAAATCGGCTAGCAACAGGTTCCTTTTGACGGTCAATAACGGAGTAACAATCTCTTCCACGGAGGCTACATACCGGTCTTCTTCCACAGCATTCACTCCATGCTGGGGCATGGGAGCAGTCACAACATTGGGCCTTTCGGGCACCTCGAACTGTATTTCTTTAGCATCAATAAGGTCCTGAACCTTATTCCTCAGAGCCTAACAATCGTCCGTAGTATGCCCCGGGCTATCAGAGTGATAAGCGCAACGGGTGTTGGGGTTGTACTTTGGAGAAGCTGTGTTCACTACCTTTGGAGCTTCTTTGACAGTTACCAGATTGGTCGATAGTAGTTGCGGCAAAATCTGAGACAGGGTCATGCTGAGTCGAGTGTACTGCCTTTTGGGTCTCTCACCCCTTGGTTGGTTATACTGCTGAGGAGCAGCAGTTGGTTTTGAAATTACCAACGCGTTGACAATTTGGCGGCATTCCGGTTTAATTTGTCTTCTGAGACCATAAACAGCATTGGCTTCCTTCTTGAAGGGCTTCTTTTCAGTACTCGAGGAGGCACCTTTCTGTATCTTCCCCGACTTGATACCATCTTCTATCCTCTCACCCGTTAAGATCAGGTCTGTGAACCCAGCAGAAGAATTACCAATCAGGTGGTTGAAGAACGGACCAGACAGGGTCCCCAGGAACATGTCCACAAGTTCGCGGTCAGTTAAAGGTGGCTGCACCCTTCCAGCCAGGTCTCTCCACTTTTGCGCATACTCCTTAAATCCTTCGCCCGTCCCCAGTGACATACCCTGGAGTTGGGTACGCGTGGGAGCGAGGTCGGAATTGTACTGATACTGCTTATAAAATGCAGTAGCCAAGTCCTCCCAGTTTCGAATACTGGCTCCATCCAGCTGATAGAACCATTCGAGTTGAGCCCCTGAAAGGCTATCCTGGAAGAAATGGATCCATAGGTTCTTGTCTGCAGTGTAAGGTTGGATCTTCCTTACATATGATCTGAGATGCATCTTCGGGCAGGACAGCCTGTCATATCTTGCAAAAATTGGCACTTTAAACTTCGGGGGGATCACAATTCCAGAAATTAATCCCAAATCTTCGAAATCTAAGCCGGGAACTCTCTGCAGCTCCATAGCTGCCAACCTGTCTTCCAAGCTTTTGTACTTATCGTCGGCGGGCGGGTATTGTTTCTCTGAGTAGTCTTCGTCCTCTTCAGCCTCTTCTTCTTCAACTTCGGATTCATAAGGTACCGCATCCCCTTTTCCTTTACTGGTTCCCTCTTCAGACGTAGGGGGAAATTCAAGAACTCTTCTGGCTTCACCCTCAAACCTTCTTCCGAGGGTAGCCACCCCGACTCTTTTCTTCTTCTTTTTCACTTGCTCTTTGTTCCCAAGCAGGGCTTTTAGATCCTCCTGACCCTTTGCCAAGGTCATCAGGAGATGTTGAAACTGTGAGTTTTGAGACTGCAAATCCTTGACCGTCTGTTCAAGATCCATCTTACTGAAATAAACAGCAGAAAGATAAGGAAACCTGGTGTGGAGACCTGCTTATGCGCATGATGAATGATATGCTTATTTATGCAATGCATTCAAGGATTTAGAAAATTCAAAATTGTTGCAAACAAAAAGAACACACGTCATATTAATAAGAAGAAATTTTGTTAGTACATAAATGCCCCATGGGCCAAATATTACAAAAAAACTTCTCAAGGTAAAAAGACGTTGCGCATCCTCTTTGGTGCGATGTAGGTGTTGAGGGTCTCTTCCTCATGGAGTCGGCGGGTAAGCTCCAAAACCTTCTTCTCACTGGCGTAAAAGCTGGCTTCAAAAGTATTCCGTTCCTCCTTGAGTTGGATCCAACTCTTCTGCATCTCCTCCCATGATGTTGGCATGTCAGGGTATAGGATGGTGTAGGGAACCTCTCCTTCCTTAACGGGCTCTTTAATCACAGGGAGAACATGAGGGTAAGGCATCATTAGACTCTGGGCTCGGGTTCGTACCCACTTGAGATAAGGCTCAAGAGGGATGGAGTTCTTGTGCCCCAGTGTCTTGTTGTCTACCTTGTTAGGCATCCTCCAAGCTCGGATGAATCTTTGGCGAAGTCCTTGCGCATCGTTGTCGAAGTCAAAAACTAAGTCAGGAATCAGCATGTCATGAGGGCCATCCCTCCGTGCATATCCAAACTGTCTCAAAGCTAGGAAAGGGTTGTAGGTAATGCCTCCTCTAATGCCAAGCAATGGAACATTAGGGAACTCTCCACAACGATCGATGATGATGACATTTTCTCTGGACCGAGAACACCAATGTACATCAGAGTGTGTGAGGGTCATCAATCGTTGTGACCACCTTAAGCCTTGGTCATTCTTCAAGACATATTGTGGAAGGTGTGAAATAAACCACCTTGCAAGGAGAGGAGTACAGCACATGAGAACACCCCTCTTTCTCATTGTTCGTGTGTAAAATGAGTGAAGGATGTCCCCAAGCAATGTTGGTATTGGATTCCGGGATAAGAAGATCTTGACGGCGTTGACATCTACAAGCTGGTCAGGATTTGGGAACAGGACAAACCCATAAATGAGGAGTGCCACAATTTCTTCAAAGGCTTGTAGATCCAATGAATTCCAACACTCTTGTGCCTTCCCAAACAAGAATTTTGCTAAGAAGCCTTTGACACCGCTTCTAGTTTCCCAATGCCCCTTGATGTCAGATGGTTGCAAGTGTAGTGCTTGAGCAACATCTTCAGAATTTGGTTCTTTTTCCGTACCGTTGTAGGGTAGTTGATTAAGAATAGGAATTCTCAAGAGTTGAGAAAATTCCTTCAAAGTGGGTACCAACTGGTAGTCGGGGAATGTGAAACAGTGGTGAAGGGGGTCAAAGAACTGGAACAACACCTTTACCATGTCCTCTTCAATGCTGGTGCTGACTAGGCTAAGCAGTCTACCATGTCTTTCACTGAAGGGAGAGCTTTCCGGAATTCTGGATGTGAGCTCCTTGAGTTGAGGAGGGATTCTCACAAGGTTGACTTGGATAGTTTTCCTGCGAAGAATTTCCATGACCTACAAAACAAGAACAAAGATGAAGATCCAAACCCTTGAAATGGTTAGTGGATGCATATGATGCTTTATGATGTTCATGATGTATGCACAAACATATGTACAAGAAATTCACACAAAACCCTAGTTTCAGGCTTGCATGGGGTTTCATAGGTAAGTACCCTCTTAAGTGAAGTTGGCTTAAAAACCTGTCCTATAAATAGTAATCGGGTTCTAACGAGCTCAATATCATTGGATTGTTTCCATGTTCATTGTTTTGGTTTAGCCACTTAACTAGCGACCAAAATATTCCAAGAAAACAACCCTCAATGAGTGTAGTATCGAGTATCTACCAACTTTGGACTGCACCAAAGCCAGTCATCTCACTACCCCTAATGAAAGGCCAAGATGGTCAAGTAAGGTTCTAGGTCATTAGTGCTTAGTGACATCACTCAGCGGCCTCGTACTCTCCTTGATTGAACTCAAGGGTTACTGGTACTCACAAATATGTCGCACTAATATAGCTATTGCTTCAACCGTGTCGGTATACCCCGCACAGTTTCCACAACGTATTGCTATCTATGAATGTTTCCCCAAATCCGAGTGTAGGATTTCAAGCCCAAACAAGAGAAACAAGATATAAAGCAATCAAAGCAAACAATTAGTCATGCAAGAGGGTGATCTAGGCCCTAAGGTTACTCCACTTTTAAAATTTTCCCCAGCAGAGTCGCCAGTTCTGTGATACGGTGGGAGAAATGACTTGGGTTTTGCGTTTGTTTTCGCAAATGTTTCGGTTGAGCAAGAGTCGCCACCGACTTTTTATTTTATCCTAAGGAAAGGTTAAAAAGCACAGCAAAAACCTTTGAGATGTTTTCTTGGGTTCGGGGAGTAGATTATAGAAAGGGAAGGTATTAGCACCCTTTCTATCCATGGTTATCCATGGGCTCTTAGTTACTTGCTTAGATCACTTGCCTTGCATTTTCAATTGTTTGAAATGGTGCTTTCAATTGTTTGAAATGGTGCTTTGTGTGTGGGTTTGAAAATGTTTTGAAAAGAGGCCATTGTGGTGGCAACCTTTGTAAGGATTCATGTTTGAATGTATACAAAGATGTTTTTGTCTTTTGAAAAAGTTTTCAATGTTTTTTGAAAGTTGTTTTGAAAGTGTGTTGTGATGTGTGTTTTGAAAAATGGAAAGGATTGTTTTGCAAGTTGGTCAAGTAACCAAGAGCTATCTACCCTAAATTTCTCAAAGATTTTTCCTATGTTTTAACCCTTTTAACAATATTGTTCCACCATTGTATTTTGTGGGAAATCTCGTGTTAGGATATTAACGAGACGGGCGCGGTTCATCGTTTAGACCATGATTGCAATAGTGCCAAGTGTCTTTGGCAAATTTTCCTTTAAGGGACTTGATCATTTTTAGGCAACTTTCGAAAGCGTCATCGAGGGACTATGATCATTTGAATTGTTTTAGTTTTGCCAAAAACACCCAACATGCAACATGGCCCATTATTGAAGGCAACAAGTGGAGTAATCCTAGGGGTGCAAGTGTGATTGGTGTTGTCCATTTTCATGCTTTGTTGTCTTTGAATTAGGTCAAGCTATTTGTTTGGTTGATTTTTGCATACAAACCCTAAGTCTATCATGGCATATTTAGAAAGCTTTAAAGTGCGGAATTTAAAGTCCTAAATTATTACAACATAATTATGGGATGGGGGTACAAATGTTCAAATGGGGATATTTAGCAAGAAATTTAAATCTAAATTATTACAGTCCAAATTGAATATACAAGTTATTTAATTGTACAATAATTGAATAAATACAATAAATATGCAAAATGCACAAAAATGGTTTGATATGTATGTAAAAAGTATTTTTCATGTGACATATAAACAAAAATAAAAAAAGGTTAATTTTTGGGTATTTTCATGGTTTAGGGTAAAACCCTAATTTGCTAAATAAAAAAGTATTTATTATTTATTATATTCAATATTTATTAATTATATACAAAAATAAATAAAAGAGAAGTATATTATGAAAAATTAATTTTTGAGGTCAAATATTAATAAAAATAAAAATGTATTATTTTTGTATTTTTATCCTAAATATTCTAATAAATATATAAGTATTTATATTATGTATTAAATATATTAAATATATACAAAAATAAAAATATTTATTATTTACAAAAAAAGTATATTTTTTAGAAAATGTTTTCAAAAGATAAAATAAAATAAAATCAGAAAATAAAATGTATTTGTATTCTTTTTTAGTATTTTAAATAAAAGGATATATATGTTATTTTATATGTATAAGTCTAAATAAAGTAAATAAAATCCAAATAAAATGCAAAAATGGGTGGAAAAATATTTTTTATATTTTTTATATTTGAGCAAAAAATAATAAGTCAAAATCAAAAAGAAAAAAAAAAAGAAAAAATGATAAAAATAATACACAATGGGCCAAGGGGGTGTAAGTTGAAAATGAGTGGTGTAAACAGAAAAACAAATCAGGCCCAGCCCAAGGAACTTTGTCTTCAACCTCCAGCAACCTTCCAAACAAAAAACGCGTGTTTCCTTCTCCAACTGCTATCTCTTGATTCTTTGACTTTTAACAAAAACTTATAACATCAAAAATGTAGAGCATCAAACCACGAATTCATACATATAAAGAACTTGATCTAATTCTCAGAAATGAGAGAGAATTTCTTCTCCCCCTATTCCTGACCTAACTTTTGTTCAATGTTCAGGTTCAAAATTCTCTCAGCACACACAACATAAATGAAAAGTAATGATATGGGTAGCTTTAGGGCCATGAGTAGGACATACTTTCTTCACAAACCTAAGCCTAGATATGCCTGGATTGAGAGATAGAAGTTCAAACTTTTACCTGTTCAGCTTGAATCGTGTACAACAATGGAGGTACTTTCAATGAAGTGTGAGGACTTGTACAGCTTGCTTGAGGTCCAAGGATGCTCCTCCAATGCTTGGTGTGCCATGAAACTAACTGAATCGAGCTATGTAACTCAACCTGCACAACTGAAAAAATGAAAATGGTGAACTTGGTTAGAGGTGTTACAGTTTGTAGCTAGCGCTTGGGATAGTTTGTATGGATGTTATGAAGTGTGTATGAAGTGGTTTTGGCCAAGGCGCACGAATGGATTGAGTTGTGGACCTCAATCTGCAGCAGGTGCCCTGTTTTGCCACAAAACTGTGTTTTGATGAATGAGAAGGTTTGAACTCTGATTGATTCGTGCTTTAGGTTAGTTGGATAAAGTGAAAAGTGTTTGCAAAGTTTTTTTTTGCTCTTGCTTGCAGGAATGTGAGTTGTTGTATAAAATGCAAGCTTTCTTCTCTTTTAAGCAAAAGTTGTCAACTTAGATTATAGGCTACCACAGGCCCCCCAAGCATGCTGCCTCTTCTCTCCTAGATCAGTGGAATTTGTTAATGAACTTTTGCCTCAAAGATTTCCTTGTACCTCTTTGATTTGGACTTTGACATAAAGCATTGCTTTTTCAAAATGGCAAACTTGCTTTTTCCATTTAAAGGTTAATTCTTTGTGTAATGACTATATGAACAAAACAATGCTAGAACACAATGGATTGGCATTTAATTATTGAGTGTGAATGGGATTAGAGGCCTGTAATCTAGCTTGAACCATGCTGAGTTTGAAAATGCAAAGTGTTATGAACATGAAATTGGCCATGAACAAAGTGACTTTTGCCCATCTTCACAAATTCGATTCTCCCTAACCACAAGGGTGTTTGAGAAGTTCTTGGACAATTTGGAAAGCTTGGAATGTGTAATAGAATCCATATTTGTAATGCAAGTTGAAATTCCAAGTGGAATCATGTGAAAAGTGGCCATGAAGTTAGGCAAAAATCCTGCCTAAAATAGGTCAAAAAATTTCTAAGTTAAGAATGTTTTGCACCCTTATTCCAAAAATCATAATTTGAGATACAAGCTTCTTTTGAGAAAACTTTGTGACTCAAAGTTGTAGATTTTGCAATGGACTACAACTTTCATGTTTTGAGTTTTGTTTGAATCCAAATGCATCTTGATAAAAAATGGGACAAAGTTAGGAAAAAATTAGGAAATTCCATAACTTAGAAAATTTCTAAGTTATGAAATTTCTTCATTTCAAACCCTAATTTGTAATTCTTGGTTTCTTGATGAACAAGTTTCATAATTTGACATGTTTTGATGAAAGATGAATCTTGACACTTGATTTTGACCAAAAAGTCAAAGTTTGACTTTTCAGTATACAGTCAAATTTTGATCAGTTGACTGGAAAATTCATCTGTCAATCTTGTGCATTTGGGATCTTTTGAACTTGTTGAATATGTCAAGACCATGTCATTGAGTCCTTGAGTCCATATGTGAGCTTGGTTTGCCATTTGCTAGGTCAAACAGTCAAAAATTGCCTTTGTGCAGTCAAAACCCTAAAAATGACCATTTTGCCCTTTTGGTGATCTGATCAAATTTCTTGTGGAATTGTGATCCAAACTTGATCAAATGGTCCATATGAGTTCATAATGTTGATGTGGGTCAAAAATCATGAGGTTTGACTTTCAATTGACCACAGTTGACTTTTTCCCCAATACAGCTGATTTCTAGGTCAACTGTCCAATTGACTGGGCAAAGATTGGAATCAAGGCTTGAAACTTGGTATGGATAAACTTGTGAGTCCAACATGAAGCATGAAAGTCATTTTGGGAATTTTAGGTCAAAGGATCTTTGTGCAAACTCAAACCCTAATTTGGGTCAACAGTGCAAGGAGGAGTCTTGAGCAGAGAAAATCCTAACTTGTTC
This sequence comes from Vicia faba, assembly GCA_948472305.1. NCBI lineage: Eukaryota > Viridiplantae > Streptophyta > Magnoliopsida > Fabales > Fabaceae > Vicia > Vicia faba. The sequence continues at coordinate 1,029,638,407 of OX451738.1, forward strand.
TTGAACTCCAAGGGTCTAGTGATGAGGCAATGTTGAGAAAATGGGAGGGCAAATTTTGGGGTACAACAAATGGTAAGATAACAATGTCAAAGGAAAATAAAATGAACAAGAAATACTTTTGAGTAGGTATAATGCTCCTAATTACTTGCTCCATTTCAAAACAAAACATCCTTGCTATTTTCAAAACAAACACCAACACTTTCAAAAAAACATCTTTCAAACTTGAAAACATTTTCAAAAGATCAATATCTTTGTGTACATTCTTACGAATGAGAATCATTACAAAGTTTGCCTAAACAATGGCCTTTTTACAAAATACTTTCAAAAATCACACAAAGCACAATTTCAAACAAAAGTAAGTGATCTAGCAAGTAACTAAGATCCCATGGAAAACCATGGATGAAAAGGGTGCTAATACCTTCCCTTTCCATAATCTACCTCCCAAACTCAAGAAATAATCTCAAAGGTCTTTCTTGTGCTTTTTCATCTTTCCTTTTGGATAAAAGAAAAGTCGGTGGCGACTCTTTCTAACCGCAACATTTGCGATCAAATGCAAAACCTTCAAGTCAGTTCTCCCACCGTATCACACGTACAAAGTGTTTAAACTTTTGAAAATGTTTCAAAGGAAAGTGTTGGTGTATAAAATGTTTTTGTTGTGAGCAAGTAAGAAACTATGAGCGTCCTACCTACTCAAAAGGTCTAATGTTCTTTCCCTACTCCTTTAGATACTTTTATCTTACCATTAATTTGGTAAGATGACCCATCGTTGGATGTGAAGGGACGGGCGTGGGTCGTTTGTATAGTCATAGAAGGTAACCTATGGGACGTTTTAGCAATGTCGTTTAGGGACTAGATCGTTTACCAAAGGAAACATTGAGGGTCGTCAAGGGACTATGATCTTTTATCTAGGGTCTTTGCTAAAACGCCCATATTCGAGGGACATGACTATTTTTCGAGGAAACAAGTGAGATTACCCTAGAGGTGCATGTGTGCATAGTGTGTTTGATTGCATGCATTTGTCTTTGATTTTTTTAGGTTGTCTACTTGTTGGTTTTATCTTACATACATCCTAATTACTAACGTTTGTACAAAAGCAATAAAAAAGTATAAAATAAATCCTACACTATTACAACCATATTAAATAGCAAGAAAATGTAAAGACAAAACAAAATAAAAGGAGGAAAAATGAGCTTTCGATCTAGGCAGAAACACCCTTTAATTCTGCTTCTCTGGCTCCTTCCGAGTTGGGATTAGCATGAAGCATGAGGTGCAGCCTTCGATTCTGCCTTTCTGCTTCCTTCGATTGCAGGAATATTAGGGTAAGCAAGTAAGTTTCGACCATGCCTTTTGTCCTTCTTTTGATTGAGGCCTGGGAGTCAATATGGACATATTTCTGGCTGTTTCTTTCGATTGAGGCCTGGCAGTCAGCATGGATAATTTTCATTTCTCCTTTTTTGCTCCTTTGAATAGCCTAGAAGTCAGTGTGTGGCGAAGTCTAAGTTCATACTCTTTGTTCTGCTTACAACTGTAAAGCAGCCAGGGGTGAAGCCTAAAGCTTCAATTCACACCTCCTTCCTCCTGTTTTCTTTTGTTTTGGATTTAAATAGTAACATGGCCTGAGGCCATGCTAGTATTGTCTCATGGCCACGTTAATTCTTAAAACCGTTTGATAAACCAAGAAACAAAACCAAAAGGTTAGCAATGAAAAACAAACTGAAAAGGGAGAAACGAAAAGGAAACAAATGTTATGTATATGCTTAAAACAAAAAGTTCAAGGTCAGAGTGACTTAGCTTGCTTGAAGATGGAACGTGTGTTGGACCTTGAGTGGCTGCCCTGAGTGCTCCTGGACTCGAAGGAAAGAAACATGGGTTATGCTTCTAGTAATGGATTCGAAAGAGGAACCAAGCGCTGGATTACTTCATATTCGAAAGAGAAAAAGAAACAAGTGTTGTATTTCTTTAGATTCGAAGGGCCAAGGAAACAGGTGTGGTGTTTCTTCTAGATTCTGGGTTTGTGTTTAGTGTTTGACAATCTTAAGAGTTTCTGATTTTTGAGAGTTTGATGATTTTTGAAGATTCTTTCCACCACCCAAAAGTCTTCCTTCATCTTGCAAATTGTTTCTCTATTTATAGAGAAATGGTTAAAGGCGTTTTTGTGGTCAACTTTGCAAAATAACCAAAAAATGAAAACGAAAAAAAATAACAAGTTAAATCAATTTTCAAGTACAAGTGGGGGCCTGTTGTTTGGTAGGTGCTGGGAATTTGACTTATGCTTTTGTCATTGCTTACGTTCAGACAAAAATCATATTGGGAGCTGTTTTGTGACTAAAGTACTCTTTATGAAAAAAGGGTATGTAGCTTTTTGCTATTTTATCCAAGAATAGTATTATCCAATATACAAAGCTTCGAACCTTTGTGTAAGCCTCGAATTATGTAAATATTTAGAAGCAACATAGTCTGACAAGTGAGATTTGGAGGATAAGGCTATGAGATTTGCTCAATGTTCTTCAAACAAGCTTGCTCGAAGGATCCAGAGTTAGATTCAAAGTATATTGATTCGAAGGGAACCAAAACTCCAATCGAAGCTTCGTGTGAAGGTGGTTCTTGTACAATCAAAGGCTTGCCTTCCAGAGGTCACATAGCCAAACGAAAGGGTGTATGCATGAGGTCCTTGCATTGTGCCTGCTGGCATGAAGGAAATCCTGCCTTTCTGGTGTCAAAGGTAAACATGGAAAACCAGTGGCTTCTGATTCGAAGAAGAGCTGCAGGAGGCTATTGCTTTGTGACTTCAAGCAAACATGCAAGAGGTTTTTCTCAAACAAAATCTTGCATGAAGGGAGCCACATGCCCAAATGAATGGTGTAACCAAAACTTGCATTGAAGGAATCCACATGCCCAAATTAAGGGTGTAACCAAAGCTTGTATTGAAGGGGGCCACACGCCCCAAACGAAGAATGTATGCAGAGCTTGTATTTGAAGGAAGCCACACGCCCCAAACGAAGAATGCATGCAGGAGGTAAAGGCTACAATCGAAGGAGACCAGAAAATAGGCCTTTGCCTCTTGAATCGAAGGAAACTAAACAGAAGTCCTTTGCCTTCTGAATCGAAGAATATCGACAAGAGGTTTTTTCCCTTTGGATTGAAGGACATCAGTAGGAGATTTTTCCTCTTTGAATTGAAGGAGGCTACATGAGCCTTTTTGCCTTGTTCCTGCTGGCCTGGTGGGAGCCCCTTTCTTTGAAGCATGCAAGAAGGAAGTTATTTCTCAATCGAAGGCTACATGCAGCTAGCCATCACTTTGTGAATCAAAGAAAACATGAAGGGAATTATCCGTCCAATCAAAATAGGCATGCAGGCATTAAATGTTCAAACTAAGCAGGCATGCATGCAACCATTGAATTGTGAACCATGTGAGGCTAATTGTGCAATCGAAGGTTGTATGCAGGAAGCTCCTGCTTTGTGAATCAAAGCCAGCGTGTTAGAGGTTAATGCTTAATCGAAGGATGCAAGCCAAGCTTGCGTCGAAAAAGGCCAAAAGTCCAATCGATGGATGTGAATCGGAGAAAACTTGTTTTTTTCTTCAATTTTGTCAAAAAGATTATTTTTATCTGCTTTTCCCTTTTTAACAGTTTCTTCTTTAACTTGATGCTGAAAAATCCAATTGTACTTGTGTAAGCTTGAATTTTTGAGAATCCTTGTGAGAAATACCTTAAGAAAAAAGAGGACAAATTTTCAGGTACAACAGTAACAGTTTTTGGTGTGCTCTGGTCGTATAGTGAGGATCGGGAACGAATGAACCTGAGAGTTCATAATTGGTACCATATGCATTGAGTCATAAAGTTGAGTCTCATTGCTTTACATATATGTCGTATTATAATATTTGGACTGTACGTAGTGTGAGTTGTTTAATGGATGATTATCTATGTGATAATTATGTGCTTACATATTATTATACAGTTTCATTATTTGATTGTGATTTTCACCCCTTCTGTTTAAATATTGTCTTTTCATGGGTATCGTGCAGATAATCTGCAGTAGAGGCATGGAAGTGAGTGGAAGAGATTACTCTTCTTTATACTTTTGTTGAGTTGGTGTCTGCTCTGACATGTGACACTTGGGAGATAGTATTTGCTCTTTATTTTATGTTGGGAAGAAACTATTATGTGAATCTCTGATGTTTGATAATTCTTTACAACTACATTTTATTATAATTCATGTTTGAGGATTTAGAACTATTCAGTTGTTGATGTTTTCTGTTGCTAATAAAATATTGGAGTTCATACTTGCATTATGATTCTTATTATTTCTAAATCCATAAATGTTACGTATCCTATTATATGAGCTAGTTGAAGTTGAATGTGGCATCATAATCACTTAATTGTTTTAATTTGCTATTTATTTTTATTTATAAATTATGCAAGGGAAATTAGGGTGTTACATTTTTTGTGAATCAAGTCACATTACATGATTCATGACTTGAATAAAAAAATAAAAACTTTAGTTATTTTTACCATTTGATTCGTTCATTGGACGCTATTGACTCGGATCATTTATGACTTTTTACACTTTATGCTATTTCTCAAGCACATATTAAAAGATTTATTGTCATTTGTGACGGACGACAATTATGTCACTAATATTTTATGACATTGAAATTCGATACGAAATTTTGATCATCACAAAATATGTCACTAAAAGTGTTTGTGAGGAATTTTTAACACATTAGTGATAGATTTCTACCCTCTCTATATTCAGATTTTTTAGTAGTGTATACTGTTTTGGACTCCAGTTCGGTTCATTTTGACGGTTCAGTTCAATTTATAATTTTAAAATGATTGTTAAAGTATTGATATAATTGGTACAATTGTCTTGATACTCTTAATCATAACAGATCTTATTGTCATAGTAGTTGAACATTACGGTACCCTTAAATTTAATTAGGTATTGGTACCCTCATTCAATTAAACAAAGTTATTCATTGTAAAGCCACCTTTTAAATTATTTTATTTTAAAACAAACTATATTTTTTTAATTAATTTGCACTAAAGATACTGGTATCCAATTACTTATTATGGGTACCTAAGAAATTTCCGTCATGTTATACCTAAAAGAAAGTGTGTACAACTAAATATAGCATTTAAGCAACTCCAATGGGAGAATTTTTTTTAGTTGCTTGTGTCATGTTTTGCGGGTCTAAATTGCCACATTGCATTTAAGAAATTTCAACTACTTTTACTCTAATAGTAATTGTAAATAAGCAACATATATTTCACCCCACCAATTTATATTATTTTATTTGTACTATAATTTAATAACCACTTTACAATTTAATTGGTTCAAAAATAAAAATACTCAATATTAAGTTCTACACTTTTAGATTGATTCAGGAAGCTCTATCTCTTAAATTTAAGCAACAATACTGTTACGTCAATACACTCCAATGATTAAAAAAATAAACAACGAAACTTAAGGGTTAAGGAATCAATATATTCCCGCCATTGAAGATGCTCTTAGAAAGGCATGGAATGAATAACTCGAGACTCTAGCTTTAGAAATGTCGTTGCCATTATGTAAAGTGTACACCTTGTCCTACTTGAATTGTACGCCTTGTCATGTTTCATAAATTCTCATTATAGGATATAAAAAAGTGTTTTATGGGAAACATAATTTAGGGGAACATATAAATATATCCTTGAAATTCTTCAAGGAATCCATGCATACTTCAAAAAATCATGACCTTGTTTTAAAGAGACCAACCCTTCAGACTGATTGGGTTCAACATACTTCCTCATAATATAGACTAAATGGAAGAACGAAAGTAGAAAAGGATGACTCTTCTTAAATTTGAGAAAATATAGATTTTTTTCACATACGTCCATCTAGACAGATGCAATTCAGAGGAGGCGACTTCGAGTTTGTTTTAGAGTTTTGTGGGGAGAAGAAGAGAGGGCTTTGGGGGAGGAGATTTTAAAAAATAGAGATATCTTTAACATTTTTTTGGAAATTGTGTTGTTGTATATAATGATAAATGAATTTTTATCATTACTATATTTTTAATTTTCATAATATTATAAAAACATAAAATATATTTGAAGAATTTATGTAAATCTTTCAAAACTCTCCAAAAACTCTCGTCTAATACAAATTTTGAGTTCCTCCAAATTAGGTGGATTTCATGTTATGAATAAATAGAAATTTCCAAATTCCAAAACAAAGCCTAAGTGGTTAAGTACTTCAAACTCAAAATCTTTTAAGGGAATTGTAACTTGCACCCGGAAGAGCAAACATTTGTACATAGGGAGGCCATATACCCTTATACTGACTACAAATTATCATTTTGACACTAAGGAGAGTTACCTGTCAGTTCAACTCGACACTGCAACTTAGTATGTCATTTGTAATTTGTCCTCTGAGCAATAAAATGATCAACGCCCCTAATATTTCATCATCCTACCAATAATAGTCCTAGGTTATCCATGTTTAAACTTGTATAAAATATCATAAACAAAAATAAAGTTAAAGAGACAAATAAATTATATTTAATCAATTTGATAAATGAAATCAAGTAAGAACTAGTTGATAGAATGGGACAATTAACTCGATCAAAGAAAAAACGATATTAAGTTTTATGTGAAGAAGATCTTTGAATAAGGAAGAATATGAAAAGTGTGAAGAGGATACAAGTCCCCATTTTATAGGAGAAGTAACAATCTTGTTCAATGATCACAATTCAATGAAAGATCAAAGAAGTCATCTAACGACCCATATCATTTCTCAAAACATTAACTATACTTGAGTGTGCCTAGGCATGTCACCTTTTCCCCCTCTCATTGTTGGGTCATCATGGGAAGCACCCACGTTGGGTCAAGAGCAACACACAAGTGAAATATATGCCACACATTCACCAAAAACCTTAAGGTGATAGGTATATGGGTCTTCTCACTTATAAAGTGCTCGACCTCTACTATTTTAAGCAATGTAGGACTAACAACTCACACTTGTACAGAACAATCTCCCCCCAAGTTTGAATCAGTCCATTATACTCCCCTCTTAAGCAGAAGCTCTTTCATCAACATGAAATTGTACCACTATTACATGCACTACAACGAGACACGCTGCCTGAACACAACCATGTTAAGAATACTTTTGATACAATGAGTTGGTCACTTAGTTAAACCATCGGCTCTGATACCACTATTGAGTTATCATGAAGAGCATCCATATTGGGTCAAGAGCAACACATAAGTGAAGAGACACCATATATTCACCCAAAAACTTAAGGTTTTGGATGAATATATCATGTCTCTCTCACTTTTGTGTTGCTCTTGACCCAATATGGATTCTCCCCATGATGATCCAATAGTGGTATCAGAGGAGATGGTTTAATTAAGGAATTGACTCCATGTATCGAAAGTCTTTCTGACAATATGGTGGTAAGGTGGTGTGTCCCGTTGTAGTGCTTGCAACGATGATACAAGTGTATATGGATGAAAGAGCTTCCACTTGAGGGGGAGAATAGTGGATGGACTCACACTTGAGGAGGATACTTTTGTGTATAAGTGTGAGTTGTTAGTCCTACATTTCTTGGAAAAGTGAAGGTTAAGAACTTTATAAGTGAGAGAACCCACACATCTATCTGTTGTACCCCAATTTTTTCCCCTAAGATCCCTTCATCATACCATGTTGGTTCAATCACAACAAGATCACATTAGGACTTTTGGTTCTTCTCCCTATCATTTAGCTTTGCTCTTTTGGAGAAATTACCAAGCACATTGACTTGTTTTCTTTTGTGACCATAAATATTTTGCTTATATTTTTCTTTTATTAATAAAATGCAATGTGAGTTTGCCTTACTTGTTAATAATGTAGGTAAAGGCTATGAGGTTTAGCAAGTTACTACATGGGTTCATGAGTTTATTTCCATGCCCTAGTCAACATAGCTTGAGGATTTCAAACCTCACCATTGAAGTTGTTTTGGAAGAAATGGCATGACAAGGCATATTTTGGTTCAACATGTTTCAAAGTTATCAAAATTTATTCAAAAGTATAAGGGGTTAAGGGAAGAAGTTGTCATGATTGGACAAGGTTTTGTTCCTATTAGTCACAAGAGCACATTTCTCTCAAATTTCAAGATATGTAAGTAGTTTTAGTGGCTATGAGACCTCATCATCATCCTCAACAACTTCTATTCACAAATAAAGAATGTTGGCACAAGAAGTTTGTTCAAACTTGTCAAAGTTCCTCAAAGCATTCTCTTGATCTGGAGGCTAGGGTTTTGAACTTCAAAGGAGCATATCTTGCTCACCTTTTGGTATTTTTGAGTGATTCCAAAGACATCTTTCTCTTCAAAGAGTTACCAACAAATCAATTCAAAAGTTCCAAGGAGTTTTCATGTGGAAAGAACTTGGTGAAGAAGAAAGATTACAAGTCATCCAGATAAATCCCCAATTTTCCATATGTGACTTCAAATGATCATAACTTGGTCAATTTTTATCACCTTGAGTCCATTCTTTTTCCATGATGATCTTGAAGATGTGTACTTTTTTCCTTCTTTTATGTGCAAAGTGAGAAAATGGATGGAAGTTATCTTAAGAATGCAAAAGATTATAGGTCATTTCATGATGTTTGGCCAACTTCAACAAGTCATAACCTGCTCATTTTTTGGAGATTTTGAGTGGTTCAAATTTCAAAATGTCATTCAAGAGATCTACTTCATTCCATATTTTTTGGTTAAGAGCAAATTCTAAGTGGAAGGCTATGTTTGGATACAAAAGATTATAGGTCATTTTTGAAGAAGAATTTGAAATATTTCTAAGTATGGAAAGTCAACTCTTTTTCTTCAACTTTGACTCCATGTAACTTTCATATCAAGCATAAATTTGATTCTATTCTTTTTCCATTGAAAAGCTCGTAAACTCGTCTTTCCAAAGCATCAAGAATTATGCCCTGAGACCCCTTGAGTTGGAAATGCCATGGATTTGAATTTGGTAATTTGAAACTGAATTTTTCACAAAGTCAGGATTTTGAAATCTTTGTTTTGGCTTCTAATCACAAGTTTTCCACGCGTTTTTGTTTCTAAACATGATTAAAAACTTGCCAGAAGTGATTAGCATCATGAAACGCACGATTTAGCTGAGTTTTGATCAAAATTGAGTCACACTTTCTTCATGATGCAAACCCACATGAATTCCCTCCAAAATGCATCATTCACTCTTCCTTTTGATCCCATTTGCTTCCCTATAAATAGAGGGTCATCTCCCATCCATTTCCCAAGCTTAGAGAGCCAAGAACACCCTGCTAAAACTTCACACAAACCCACTTTTGTTGAATTCAATTTTTGAAATTTAAGCTTCCTTTTCCGAAATTCTTTGTGCATTCATCATCCTTGAGCATCATACAAACTCTCCAGCACTTAAACCAATCAAAACGACCCATAATTCAAGCTACAGGAGTCCAATTTCAGAGCTTTTTACTTGAACTTCAAAAAGGTAGAATTCTCCACCATTTGGATCCAAATCAAACACTAATCTGTTCTACTCCTTTGTCTGATTCTAATGCTGCTTACAATTTTTAAATCCATTGAGAATTGAGAGAGAAATCCCAAATTGAAGGTGCTCGCTATTTTCTGAGTTTTTGATTCATAGCTCTCTCCATACCTTATATAAATTTGGCGTGATGGTTGTGTTAGAATCGTCTTGAAGAGACGAGTTCAATGATGCTAGCCACAGATTCTAACTTTTCCATTTGAAGGATCTCACAAAATCCCCATTGTAGGGTGTCTGGAGGTTGAAGATGATGACATGTCTCGTATCAGCCAATGATAGCGTGCCAAGCGTTTTAATTTCATTGGTTGCCCTTTTTCTGATCCTATGTGTATTTCACTAAGGTCCATATCAAGCACAACGCGTCTGGTCCATTGGATTAGCTTACTAACGCGTTTTGACTATAATCTGATGGTCCACTTCTTTTTGGTTTTATTTTATTTTCTGATTTTATATTTTATTTGATTAAATTTTCAAAAAATCATAACTCTTTTATTTTTTATCCAAAAATTATGAAAAAATTTACAAAAATACTTTGAATTTTATTTCTGATCTCATGAATATTTTTTCACATTTTTATTTTAAAATTTGGTATTTTTTATATTTTTTGTATTATTTGCTTTCTTTTAATTACTTAAAAAATACTTTCTGATATTTTTTTAATTCTGGAAAAATTCATTAATATTATTTTGCATATCTTTGACTTTATGAAAATTTTATGGAATTTTATGTTGAGGTTTACTATTTTTGATCTATTTTATGTTTGTTTTAGCAATTTTAAATAGCTTAAAAATAGTTTCTGACTTTTAAAAATTACCAAAATTTTTATAAAAATATTTGGATCTATCTCTGATTTTTCTATGGCCTTATTTTTCATTTCTTGATTAATTTGAACATAATTGATATTTTTCCTCATTATTTTCTATTTTTAAACATTTTAACCCTTTTATTGTATATATTAAATATATTATTATTTTGTGATTATTTTCTGGATGTCTTGAGTTGATTTTTTTATCATGACTTTATTAACATCATTAGATCTTGGGTGTTGAGTTCAACTCCGCCAAAATGGATGAATGATTTTAATAATAGTTTGATTAAATTTTTAATTCAAAAATGGTTTATTCCTCTTTTTGCCCTAATCCTCTTCATCTCATCCCCTTCTTATTGCACTAAGTGTTGTTGGAGCATGATCTCTATATCATGTCTCAAAACAAATGGTGCATAGATTGCTATTGACCGGCCTCAAAATAGGTGTGACTTCTATATAAGTCCACTTACGATTGCTTAACATAGCGCTAAATTTTGTCCCGATTCGAATAAGTGATCATTCGTGGCCCAAACTTATAATTGCAAGCCCAAGTATGTTAATTTGATCTCTTTGATCCAATAACCTTGAGATTCATTGTGTGGAGGCTTTGGTTCTACCCATCCTCTAATGGATCTACAACACCTTTGGTCAACGCGGATCACTTAAACATCGTTGATCATTAAATGATACTTGTGAGAATTCCAAATGGATGATATACTTGACAAAAAGCAAATGCAACGTGTTGTGTGGAGGCTTTGGTTCTACCAATCCTATAATGAGTTCCAAATGCAAGTTTCAAGATGGTCATCCAACTAACCACTAATTATTGACTTGTTTTATCTTATGTTTTTATTCTTTTTATGCTTTATGTACTATTTATTTATTTATTTTTAGCATTTACATTTCATGCCATTTTCATCTTTGCTCATTTGAGCATTGATTTCCTTGTCATTTTTACTTTTCTCACTTGAGCTTTTCTTTTCCTTTCTTAAGATACTTAATAATCAACATAAACCCTAAAAAAAACTCTTAATGGTACTTAGACTATTTGGTTACTATCCTTGGCATGATGGAGTATGGGACTTTTTCTTGGACTTAGGATTAGAAACCTTGGCCTATCTTGAAGACCTTGTGATCTTATCTGATTATTTTGTCTGGAGTTCTTGAGGTTTACCTCAAGACATTGGGTTGCTTATTTGTTTTTGTGTGCAGGTTTTTGTGATTACATTCTCTGTTTGTAATCTGGAATTCACCCGTATACAGCTGTTACTCTACCCAATTTTTGTGAAGACTTAATACACTTGAAGAGGTCTAGTATCTTTGCTTGCTTGGTTTCAATCCAAAGAATGGGAATTCTATCTTGGCTCATAATGTCAAGCTTTGGCTTCTTGTTGGTTAGATGGTCCTTATCCTTAGCTTTTACCTTATGCTTTAGGATAGCCCCTTCTTCACCTCCCATTTTCTTTAATTTCAAAAATATTCTCCCTCCTTTTGAAAACCCTTCTTGTTTTGAAACTTGAAACACTTTCATAATAAACTTGGACTTAGGTCCATGCATTTTCAAAACATTTTCATCATTAAACTTCAATCGACTTAATAATACCTTGATATTTTTTGTAAGAAGACTAAAAGTCAATCAATCTCATTTCAAAACATTTTGCCACTTTGGCTTTTATCTTTAAACTTTTTCTCAAAAGACTAGACTCTTGTCAATCCTTGTAGTGATGCAAACAACTATACTTCTATAATATGAAGTGAAGTGAGATATTTTTTCCACTTGGGTGTTGAGTGAGGCATTGTTGATTTTTAAGATCCAAGCCATATCCTCCATTTTGAGATAATGCAAATTCTCTTTTCTCATGATTGTGGGTAGTAAGTATGTTTTCCACACGGACAATAATGATGATGTCTTATCTCTTAAAATTAATTAACACACTTGTGTTTCAAATTTTTAAAAGAGGAACTACGTGTACCCTGATCCCCTATTGCACGAAAGGTGGTACGTAGGCACTAAAGGTTCGCAACCGCGGCGGGTGCAAAAATCATAAAAAATACATTTCTCTTCTCACCTCCACCATGCATTTTATATACAACATATTTTTATAGCCAAAATTTACAGATTTTTTCAAAGAGGTTCCTGCGAAGTACCGTAGATGTTTAGGGTGCTAATACCTTCCCTTTGCATAACCAACCCCCTTACCTTGAATCTTTCCACCTCTTTTTGGGTTATTCGCTCTTTTCTCATTCCTTTGGAAACAATAAAGCACGGTGGCAATTTTTTATTTTGCTTTGTAAAAAGTCTATTCAATCCAATGGCTTAGTCTTGAACATTTCTACCGCTACAGAAAAATGGTGACTTCACTAGGGAAAGATTGACCTCTTGTTGGTCCATCCCTAAGTGGGTTGAGCCTATCTTTGTTTATATCTGTATATGTGCTATTGTTGTTTATGTGTTATATTTTGTATATATGTTTGTTTGGATTTTCCCGGTTTTCAGGGTGCTTGGTGATTACTCATAAGTCCTATACCCGAACTTGGGCAAACTTTAAGATAGGACGGGCGGTATAGTCATGTTAACTTTGAGGGAGTAATCCCAAAAAAGGAGACATGAGATCCCCCACTCAGTGAAGGCCCTTTTGACTGTAGTGTCATTTACCGAGTAATCGGGAAAACGTACTGCTTTCGACCTGGGAGCCTGCTGAAACTGAGGACCGTAGAATACCAAACCCATCCTTGCCTTTTAAGTGTAGTGCGGAAGCTATGACGGAGTAATCCAGAAATAGTTGTCACGTGATATTACGCTCGAACGAGTCTTTCTTGAGAATATTACTAATTACCGAGTTAATCGGGAAGTTGGTAATATCCGAAGGAAGGATGTAGACTCTGGGAACCTCTAGAACCTTGTTCGGCAGGTGATAAATTTTTAGACCAACACCTTATGGGTAGTACCTTCGACTTCATGCTCGTGAAATTGAACCTATGAACCCTATATGTGTGATCTTGTGTGTGATTGTTGCATCATGGATCTGTGATCGGTGGAAATAGAACTGACTATTTTAAAACTGGTTCGCGAAATGTCGCGGTAAGCAAGAGTCGCCACCGTCTTTTATTTTCTCCAACAAGGAAAGGACAAAAGCACAGCAAAATTCCTTTTCGAGATGTTTCTCGGTTCGGGAGGTAGATTATAGAAAGGGAAGGTGTTAGCACCCTTTCTATCTGTGGTTATCCACGGGCTCTTAGGTACTTGCTCACTATGTTTTCAAAAATGTTTACTTTTCTTGTGTTTGTGGGTTTTGAAAAAGTTTCGTTTTGAAAACTTCTAGGTAACTCTTGTATCAGTCCTCAAGAGTGTATGAAGTGTTTGTTTGAAAACTTTTTTAAAAGTGTAGGTGCGAAAAGTTGTTTTTTTGTTTTGAAAGAGCAAGTACCCAGGAGAAATCTACCTACTCTAAGGAATTAAGTTGTGTAAATATCCTTTAGACAGTGCTATCCCACCATTGAGAGGTAAGTAGCACCATCGTTGGAGTTTTTTCGGGTCAATTCGATTATAGGGACATGTGGTCACCGAAGCAATAGTAGGACACCTTAGAAGTAACCCTAATGTTCTAGATCCTTTTTATCCGAGGCAACCGTTTCGAGGCAACTGGATCTTTAGACAGGAGGGCGACCTCTAAAACACCTTATACTTGACGACCACGTTCGAGGCAACCAGTGAGGCGTAACCTAGGAGTGGCATGTGCTTGTATGTTAAATTCAGTTAAATTGTCTTGTACATGTTATTTGGTGATCTACGAGTTGTTTTTAATTTTCAGGCAATCTTGTCATGCATAATTAACAGTTTAATAATTTGCGGGAAGTAAATTGTGGGAAATTAAATCTAAGCTATTACAAGGCGTCAGGTATTTACATCGCCAAAAACAAACCCTTTAATTTAAATTGTGGAAAGTAAAATAAAGCGGTAAATAATTAAAGTCCTAATTAAAAGCTATTACAAACCGGGAAACAGATACAATAATATGATAAAATGGATCGCATGCGGGAAATTAAATCGGATGCGAGTTTTTTGGGGTTTTGACCCTTTTTTGAAAGAAAGTGGTTTTTTTTGGTTATTTTTGGATTAAAAGAAATTAAATTAAGTTACCAATTAAATTAATAAACTAATTAATTAATTAAAATATTTTTGGAGTTTTTGATATTTAAGGAAATAAAAATAAATTTGATCAAAGTTAATAAAAACCTAATCGTCTAAATTAATTTTAATTATTGCAAAAAATATTAAAGTTATTTCCTAATTAAACTAAATTAATTGAATTAATATTTATTTACAAAAATAAAGTGTTGAATTTAATTTTAATAAATAAAATATATTTTTTTGTGTTTTTGATTTTATTAGGAAAAAATGTTAATTGGTTAGTGATTAATAAAAATAGTAACGATTAATTAATTAAAGGAACATAATACAAATAGAGAGAGAGTTTAGGAGTATACGAGCCTGATTGGAGGGGTGAAACAGTTATTGGCGTCATGTGTAAACTGTTTTGTTTTGGTCATTTGTGTTTTGGCTTTTGGCCATTTGTGTTCTGGCCTCAACGTTCCTTAACCTTCTCAAGATGTCTGCCTCGCCATGTATTGGTGTCATGTGTAAGCTGTTCTGTTTTGGCCATTTGGCTTTTGGCTTTTGGCCATTTGTGTTTTGGCCTCAACGTTTCTTAATGAACCTGCATGGGATCCTATCTAAAATCTACAGTGTTGAATCTCATGAACACATTAAATAAAATTATAAAATGCAAATAAAGCCAATATATGAAGAAATTTAATGTTTAGGCACAATATGGCATGTATGAATGATTATACCATTTTGATCATGGAGATCAAATCAATCTTACCCTTACTGGAAAAGTAGTGACATGAATGCTTTTATGCCCTTTTGATCATGGAGATCAAGCCAGCCTTACCCTTACTGAAGAAGTAATGAGATATTGGTTTGTAACTGAGATGCCTTGTTTGTAGTGAGAGAGGGATTTGTAATAATGATTACAAGGTTTTAGGATTCTTGAAAGAATTTGATATTCTAACAGTGTTGTGGCAAAGTTTTTTTCTCTTTTTTTCTCCTCTGGTTTGTGTGAAAAGAATGTGATTATATAATGGAAATTAGGGTAAAGAAAATGGGCTTTGAATGTGCAATTGGGCCTCCAATGTTCACTTGAGTTCGTCACTTTCCAGGCTAAATCGCAGGGACTTAAGTGCAATTTTTGAAGTTGAAATTTGAAAACAAAATGTAGCCGATATCGAGAACTAACTCCTGTCCGAAAATCGGCTCAATCGGATAAACGGTGAATTAGTTATGAATTTTTGAAGTTTAAGCTCAGACAAACTTATTTTGGGCTCCAGTGTCGACTCTGACACGTTCTTCAATAAAAAACTGGTATTGATCGGAGCATAATCCGGTCTCGACTTTTGAAGAAAAGTTGTAGATCTATGAGTCAGTAACCTTGTGTAAAAATATGAGCCCAATCCGATAAAAATTGACCGAGTTATGAATTTTCGAAGTTTCGGCCCAGATGAAATAATATTCAGCATTCAGGATTTTCGGTGTGTCATGCACTCTGAGCAAAAAACGAAGGCCTTTTGAATACCGTTTGAACTCAATACCTTCTGCAAAAATGTAGCCAACTCACTTTGTGAAATTTTGGCGCCAGAACCAGCTCGATACGATGAAAATCGACCAAGTTATAATTTTCTGAACATGACGCAAATAAACTTCTGTCACAAATTTTCTGTACGAAAGTACTTGATAAATTCGCATTTTTGAAGACCTTCTGATTGTAATTGGCTTCCATCCGTGAGATATGAAAACATAGATAACGTCAAGACGGAATTTTGGCCACCGGAACGGGTTCAAAACGAGCCACGATCTTCAAGTTATAAATTTTTTAGCGCGTAAAAACTGCACTTTCAGCACACTTTTTTCACCATATTTCTTCGAGAAAACTCACACATTCGGATACCTTCTTTAAAGAATTGACCCTTGAGCCGAACCTGAATTTGAGAATACGTTATCAGAGATATCTTGGTGAAAGAACACCTGAATATGACGCGCCGGGTTGGACTTGTGAATTTTTCTTGAAATGTTTTGAGAAATATGGGAGGGCAAATTTTGGGGTACAACAGTTGCCCATGTTCAATCTTCTTAAACCTGAGGATGTAGATTGGCTTGCGTGCCTTTCGTGATCCAAAGGTGGAAGATGATTGAACACTAAGGTGCCCAGAAATTTGCACTCACATGGTGTAGTATCAGCATGGTGATGTCGGGAATGGGCTTACAGATGCCATTTGGAGAGATGATGGATAAGAGGATGCGCTTATAGATGCCATCTGGAGATGTGACAGAATCTTATCGGGGATGGGCTTATAGATGCCATCTGGAAATGCGACAGAATCTTGTCGGGGATGGGCTTATAGATGTCATTTGGAAGTGTAATGGATAGTTGAATCTGAATAAGAAATAGAATGGCTTCCGTGTCTGGGGCATATCTAGTCTATATCTGATTGCTGGCGTCTGAATAAATAAAAGAATGACCTCCGTGTCTGGGGTATATCCATACTGTATCTGAGTGAGTGTCAGAGTGTCATCCGAATCTGGATCGTATCTGGAATGTCTTTTGAATGAATCTGGACTAAACAATAGAATAGCATCCGGGTCTGGAGCATATCTAGTCTTTAGAAGTTTGAATCTGAATAAGCAGTAGAATAACATCCGGGTCAGGAGCATCTCTAAGTTATATCTGAAAGGAACTCTGGAATAAGTATCAGAAAGTCGCCATGCCTGGGTCGCAACTGAACTATCTCTAGAAGTAAATCTGAATAAGCAATAGAATAGCATCCGGATCTGGAGCATCTCTAGGCCATCTCTGGAGAGAAATCTGAATAAGCAGTAGAATAACATTCGGGTCAGGAGCATCTCTGAGCTATCTCTGAAAGGAAATCTGAATAAGCAAAAGAATAGCGTCCATATCTGGAGCATTTCCAAGCTATCTCCGAAAGGAAACTCTGAATAAGCAAAAGAATAGCGTCCATATATGGAGCATCTCTAAACCATTTCTGGGAAGAAACTCTGAATAAGCAAAAGAACAGCATCCATATCTGGAGCATTTCCAAGCTATCTTTGAAAGGAAATCTGAATAAGCAAAAGAATAGCGTCCATATCTGGAGCATTTCCAAGCTATCTCCGAAAGGAAACTCTGAATAAGCAAAAGAATAGCGTCCATATATGGAGCATCTCTAAACCATTTCTGGGAGGAAACTCTGAATAAGCAATAGAATATCATCCGCGTCGGGAGCATCTCTAAGCTATCTCTGAAAGGGAATCTGAATAAGCAATAGAATATCATCAGCGTCGGGAGCATCTCTAAGCTATCTCTGAAAGGGAATCTGGAATAAGTATCAGAATGTAGCCATATCTGGGTCGCATCTGAACCATCTCTAGAAGGGAATCTGGAATAAGTATCAGAATGTAGCCATGTCTGGATCGCATCTGAACTATATCTAGAAGGAATCTCTGAATAAACAATAGAATAGCATCCGTGGTTGGAGCATCTCTAAGTTATCTCTGAAACGAAACCCTGAATAAGCAAAAGAATAGCATCCATATCTGGAGCATTTCCAAGCTATCTCTGAGAAGAAACTTTGAATAAGCAAAAGAATAACATCCATATCTGGAGCATTTCCAAGCCATTTCTGGAAGGAAATCTGAATAAACAATAGAATATCATCCGCGTCGGGAGCATTTCCAAGCTATCTCTGAAATCTCTTTAATGTAGATATGCCCTGGCTAGATACAGGTATCGAATCCACAATCAATCGCTCACAGATATGCCCTGGCTAGATACAGGTATCGAATCTGGAATTGCGATAGTTGATAGTAATCATCTTTGGATTGACCTTTTTCTTGAAAAGGTAAAACATCAGTTGTATGCAATGTCATGATGTATGAAATGCATGATGTCATGATGTTCAAAATGAGATAGTGTCATATGCACTTTATCATGTATGTAAGCAGGATGTATGAAATGTGAAATGTCTATGAATGTATTTTCATCTAGGAAAATAAATCCTTGACGAATGTCGGGAGCTTGTTGAATCCTGGGCTGATGTTTGAAGAGTAAAGTTCTTCATTTCCGTTGGGGATGATGATTGCAAGAATAATCCGGTAGGAGAAGATGACTCCATTGGGGAATAAACTTGTTGAAGAGATTACTCTACGGGGAATTACTCTGTGGGAAGAGATACTTCGCTGAGAATTTGATGATAACTCCGCTGGGGATTCTATTGATAAGTTATGTTGGGGAATTTGATGAACTCCGCTGGGGGATAGGAATGAACTTTGCCGAGGACGGTCTTTCCGTGGTAATTAGCTGAGGATAACCCAGTTATAGGCTCTGGTAGGGAATAACCTTTTAATGAAGCCGGGGAGAGATACGTTGGTACTCTGCAGGGGACAAGCTTCCAGAATCTACTGGGGATAAGCTTCCAGAATCTACTGGGGAGATTGATTCAACTCTCCTGGGGAGACTTTTGGAATGTACTGGGGAATGGCTCCACTGGGGTGTCTGGTATTCCGCCGGGGAACAATCTTAGATTAAGACTGCCGGGGATGCTTGTAGAGGAATATCTGTATACTCCGCTGGGGAATACTGAGATCTTCTGGGAATACCCAACTTCCATAAGGCTGACAGTAGGCTAACTCTGCTCGGGGGAGAGTATTGCTGACTTGCTAGGGAATATTGTGCCTTTTTAGGGCTGATTGGAGACCAACTCTGCTTGGGGAGAGTATGGCTGAATCTTGTCTTACTCTATGGGGAGTGAAGGTATCCTGGTTACATTCTTCAGCTCAACCTACCTTTGTACCTGGTGAGCAAAGCAGTTGTACAGTTTGGACAATTTTATTGCCCCAGTTTCTGCGGGAGAAGGTACCTATGGAGGTGCTTGATAACTACCGATTGACAGATCTTCTTCTGGTAGGCAAGTGACGAGATGCCGGGACATAGTCGTACGCTTGGATCCCTAATTTTTGCCTGGACCGCCCTTTCGGGTTTTCAGTCCATCGGGATACCCATTCTTGCCCAAGCCGCCTTTTCAGGTTTTCGACTTGCCGGGTGTACAGATTTTTCATTTTTCATCCCTTATTTTGCCCGAACCCTTTTGGTTCACCGGGAAGCCCTTATTTTTGCCTAGGTGTGTCAACCTAGAGGGTCTTTGGTTGTGCGTAGTATTTTTTTCGACTATGTCCATGCTCTCAGAATGTAGGGAGTTGTCACTGTCAGTAGTGTTGCGTTGCCAGACTGCCAGAAGATGTTTGATCGTCCAATGCCCCAAGTGACTCTGGCGGAGATTTGCTCCTGGCTATTTGGCATTTGAGAGATTCTCCGAATCTTGACTTGGCTGCCCCAGATGATGGACAATGATCATGCCGTGCCCCTTGACTGGAAGTGTTTTTCCACCTGAGATTTTTGTTCATCAAATATTCGTCGTGCGAATTTCTCTACTGTTCGAACAAATAGTCATATGCAAACAGTGTTATTTCAAGAATGCAAAGCTTATGTTTGTCTTGAATTTTTTTTTGAAAATGCAGTTTTTTTCATAAAAACAAGTGAATTTTTTTTTGTAAACTGTGTTGTCAACTCGTTATTTTACCGCAAGCCTTAAGGAGTCAGGATACCTTTCGTAACAGTATGCTTTCGAACTAACCCGTGCTCCAGCTAGGACTTTTAAGGGTTATAACGTGGCCTGGTTCATGGTTTAAGAAACAAAGGATAAAGGCTCAAATTTTATTTGTACCCACCCGCTCTTCGTGATGTTCTTCAAACCTAAACTCAGTTGATCGTGCGTTAGACCTTGTTTAAGTCTTTGTCCTGATATTCCAATGATGGTTCGGATATTGACAACTTATTTTGATTAGGCAGTCATTCCCTTTTTTAGTGAGGGTTTGTAGGACCTCTTTCTTTTCGATTTCGTTATCCCTGTTTTTTGCCTGAACTGTTTCTTTTATGATTACAGTCAGCGGGATGCCCCAGTTTTGTAAGTCTCCTTCATAGGTTTTGACTTGTTGGGCTTTAGTTTTTTTTTGGTAATGACTGCCTGTCCTTACGATTATTCGGAACCATCACTGTCTTTTGTTTTGTAAGGATTTCTTTGGTGCCATTCGTTGTGCACCTGGATCAACTGAGAGAACTACCCTGCCCCAGGTTATGATTAAGGGTTTTAATTTTCGAAAAGAAAAACTCCAACTTCTTTGGCTCAGAGGGGTTGACTAGGGATTATCTTCCTTATAACTCCAGTGTTTAGGATTTGAAACAATGCCTGTACCTCATCAGCGGGGTCTGTTCAAAAGCATACTGTAATGATCGTGGTATCGTTTTCGTCATCCTCCCTCAAGAGGCTTAGAATTTAATCGAGAGTTGACATCAAAAAATGACAGCAGTTTGAATATAGCGAATGTGAATATATTGATTCAAAACAGACATATGCGATGCATTGATAAAGTAAAAGAATTTGACATGACTAAATGTTTGAACAATCAAAAGAAAATTACAACTTGAAAATTTTAATGATCAAAAGTCTTCTAGTCTCAGGACTTGTCACTTCAAATGGTGAATCTCGCAGGGATAGTAGAAGAACTCGACCTGACCATCTTGGGTGAATTCCACTGCTCCTTCATCAATCAGGTTTTGGATTTTGTACCTCAACTTCCAACAGTTGTCAGTATCATGCCCCGGGCTGTTAGAATGGTATGCGCACCTGGCCCCAGGATTATAGTTGGGTAAAGAAGTCTTAGGATTAGGGTGAGGTCCTATCAACGTCACCAGATTCAACTTCAACAGGTGTTGCAAAGCTTGGGACAGCGGCATGTTGAGCTTGGTGAATGGCCTCAGAGGCTTGTTCTGATCAACCCGTTGCTCTGGGCGAGGTTGTGGTTGGACCTGTGAAGTGGTAGCAATTTGAAGAGGTCTATTCTTCACCATACCAGACTCTTGTCCTCTTGGAAGCTGATCAATGACCTGGTCCCTGACTTGGACTATTTGCTTCATGTTGTATCTCTCTTGGTGAAGCTGGTTGACCATGGTTCTTAACTCTTCTTGCTCCCGAGCCAAGCCTTGGATAAGAGCCATTTTCCCCAGCATCTGGGTTCTCATTGCATCCACCTCAGCTTGCAGATGTTTCCTCCATTCGTCCTTATCGTCCTCAGAAGTGTTCCTGACCAAAGTCCCCATGAGGAGTGTTCTCAACTCTTCCTGCCCCTTGGATAGGTTTAGGAGGATTTCCCTGAACCGAGTCTCTTGGGTATGACGATCCTGATTGTCTTGTTGGAAAGCCATGGCTGAAATAAATAGCGACGAAGGTAAGTGACCTGTAAAAAGGGTACCTGTTATACAATGATGTGTATGTATGCATGCAATATTTTCAAGGATCTCGCGGGGTAAACAAGAAAATTGTTAGAATCTGGTAGCTTGATTGAGGGAACTTCATGTTGTTGAGAGTCCTTCTTCAAGAGTCAAGGCTCACCATATCGAGTGGGTCATCGCCCCTGACTCGAGCTATCATGTTTGATCTCCACACAACCTTGGCTAGAGGAAAATAAATCCCCTTTGCCCCTTGCTAGACATTGGATTCATCATGACCTGCATCACAAACCTTTGAGATCCTTGAAATGGGTTAGTCCTTATGTAGGATGTATGCAATGGTATGATGGTATGCTATGCATGGAGTGATGTGAGTAAACTCTGTTATAAGCCCAGATTAAGGGTTGTAAACAAAACCTGCAAGAAACTCATGTTGTCAGATAAGAATATGCAAGTAGTTCAAGTTTTAAGGCACACAAGTCACACCAGAAAGCCCTTAGAGTTTAGGCCAACATGAAGTTTAGGTACTACCCTCTTTCAGTTTCGTTGGTTAAGACCTGTCCTAGAAAATAGTAATCGGGTTCTAGAGGATCCCAATATCACTGACTACCCTCAATCGGTCATAACTCCAGCATCGCAATCTTTTCTTGCAGCCAGAACCATCGCGAGAGTTTAGCCTCAATGGGTGTAGCATACTGCTACTGTTCTATGGCCAAGTTGGGTCAAATTAGGGTTCTAAGGTCGGTTGGTGCTTAATGACTCCTCAGAAGACCCATATTCTCCTTGTTGCGACACAAGGGATATCGGTACAGACTAATGTGCCACACCAATGTAGCCACTGCTTCACCCGTGTCGGTCTACGCCGGACAGGTCCCTCACAGCTTATGCTACCTAAAAGGGTATTCCCCAGATCCGGGTTAGGATCTATGAAACTCCAATTCAATGCCCATAATATTAAAGCAAACAAATCAAGCAATTGAAAACAGAAGTATGGTCTAATCCTAAGGTACACCTCACTTTAAAAATCCCCAGCAGAGTCGTCAGTTCTGTGATCGATGGAAATAGAACTGACTGTTTTAAAGCTGGTTCGCGAAATGTCGCGGTAAGCAAGAGTCACCACCGTCTTTTATTTTCTCCAACAAGAAAAGGACAAAAGCACAGCAAAATTCCTTTTCGAGATGTTTCTCGGTTCGGGAGGTAGATTATAGAAAGGGAAGGTGTTAGCACCCTTTCTATCTGTGGTTATCCACGGGCTCTTAGGTACTTGCTCACTATGTTTTCAAAAATGTTTGCTTTTCTTGTGTTTGTGGGTTTTGAAAAAGTTTCGTTTTGAAAACTTCTAGGTAACTCTTGTATCAGTCCTCAAGAGTGTATGAAGTGTTTGTTTGAAAACTTTTTTGAAAGTGTAGGTGCGAAAAGTTGTTTTTTTGTTTTGAAAGAGCAAGTACCCAGGAGAAATCTACCTACTCTAAGGAATTAAGTTGTGTAAATATCCTTTAAACAGTGCTATCCCACCATTGAGAGGTAAGTAGCACCATCGTTGGAGTTTTTTCGGGTCAATTCGATTATAGGGACATGTGGTCACCGAAGCAATAGTAGGACACCTTAGAAGTAACCCTAATGTTCTAGATCCTTTTTATCCGAGGCAACCGTTTCGAGGCAACTGGATCTTTAGACAGGAGGGCGACCTCTAAAACACCCTATACTTGACGACCACGTTCGAGGCAACCAGTGAGGCGTACCCTAGGAGTGGCATGTGCTTGTGTGTTGAATTCAGTTAAATTGTCTTGTACATGTTATTTGATGATCTACGAGTTGTTTTTAATTTTCAGGCAATCTTGTCATGCATAATTAACAGTTTAATAATTTGCGGGAAGTAAATTGCGGGAAATTAAATCTAAGCTATTACAAGGCGTCGGGTATTTACATCGCCAAAAACAAACCCTTTAATTTAAATTGTGGAAAGTAAATAAAGCGGTAAATAATTAAAGTCCTAATTAAAAGCTATTACAAACCGGGAAACAGATACAATAATATGATAAAATGGATCGCATGCGGGAAATTAAATCGGATGCGAGTTTTTTGGGGTTTTGACCCTTTTTTGAAAGAAAGTGGCTTTTTTTTGGTTATTTTTGGATTAAAAGAAATTAAATTAAGTTACCAATTAAATTAATAAACTAATTAATTAATTAAAATATTTTTGGAGTTTTTGATATTTAAGGAAATAAAAATAAATTTGATCAAAGTTAATAAAAACCTAATCGTCTAAATTAATTTTAATTATTGCAAAAAATATTAAAGTTATTTCCTAATTAAACTAAATTAATTGAATTAATATTTATTTACAAAAATAAAGTGCTGAATTTAATTTTAATAAATAAAATATATTTTTTTGTGTTTTTGATTTTATTAGGAAAAAATGTTAATTGGTTAGTGATTAATAAAAATAATAACGATTAATTAATTAAAGGAACATAATACAAATAGAGAGAGAGTTTAGGAGTATACGAGCCTGATTGGAAGGGTGAAACAGTTATTGGCGTCATGTGTAAACTGTTTTGTTTTGGTCATTTATGTTTTGGCTTTTGGCCATTTGTGTTCTGGCCTCAACGTTTCTTAACCTTCTCAAGATGTCTGCCTCGCCATGTATTGGTGTCATGTGTAAGCTGTTCTGTTTTGGCCATTTGGCTTTTGGCTTTTGGCCATTTGTGTTTTGGCCTCAACGTTCCTTAATGAACCTGCATGGGATCCTATCTAAAATCTACAGTGTTGAATCTCATGAACACATTAAATAAAATCATAAAATGCAAATAAAGTCAATATATGAAGAAATTTAATGTTTAGGCACAATATGGCATGTATGAATGATTATACCCTTTTGATCTTGGAGATCAAATCAATCTTACCCTTACTGGAAAAGTAGTGACATGAATGCTTTTATGCCCTTTTGATCATGGAGATCAAGCCAGCCTTACCCTTACTGAAGAAGTAATGAGATGTTGGTTTGTAACTAAGATGCCTTGTTTGTAGTGAGAGAGGGATTTGTAATAAGGATTTCAAGGTTGTAGGGTTCTTGAAAGAATTTGATATTCTAACAGTGTTGTGGCAAAGTTTTTTTCTCTTTTTTTCTCCTCTGGTTTGTGTGAAAAGAATGTGATTATATAATGGAAATTAGGGTAAAGAAAATGGGCTTTGAATGTGCAATTGCGCCTCCAGTGTTCACTTGAGTTCGTCACTTTCCAGGCTAAATCGCAGGGACTTAAGTGCAATTTTTGAAGTTGAAATGTGAAAACAAAATGTAGCCGATATCGAGAACTAACTCCTGTCCGAAAATCGGCTCAATCGGATAAACGGTGAATTAGTTATGAATTTTTGAAGTTTCAGCTCAGACAAACTTATTTTGGGCTCCAGTGTCGACTCTGACACGTTCTTCAATAAAAAACTGGTATTGATCGAAGCATAATCCGGTCTCGACTTTTGAAGCAAAGTTGTAGATCTATGAGTCAGTGACCTTGTGTAAAAATATGAGCCCAATCCGATAAAAATTGACCGAGTTATGAATTTTCGAAGTTTCGGCCCAGATGAAATAATATTCAGCATTCAGGATTTTTGGCGTGTCATGCACTCTGAGCAAAAAACGAAGGCCTTTTGAATACCGTTTGAACTCAATACCTTCTGTGAAAATGTAGCCAACTCAATTTGTGAAATTTTGGCGCTGGAACCAGCTCGATACGATGAAAATCGACCAAGTTATAATTTTCTGAACATGACGCAAATAAACTTCTGTCACAAATTTTCTGTACGAAAGTACTTGATAAATCCGCATTTTTGAAGACCTTCTGATTGTAATTGGCTTTCATCCGTGAGATATGAAAACATAGATAACGTCAAGACGGAATTTTGGCCACTGGAACGGGTTCAAAACGAGCCACGATCTTCAAGTTATGAATTTTTTAGCGCGTAAAAACTGCACTTTCAGCACACTTTTTTCACCATATTTCTTCGAGAAAACTCACACATTCGGATACCTTCTTTAAAGAATTGACCCTTGAGCCGAACCTGAATTTGAGAATACGTTATCAGAGATATCTTGGCGAAAGAACACCTGAATATGACGCGCCGGGTTGGACTTGTGAATTTTTCTTGAAATGTTTTGAGAAATATGGGAGGGCAAATTTTGGGGTACAACAGCATCCATGCACTCATAAGCATCTTTTGAAGAAAAAACAATATTTCAAGGGATTTAAAGGTTGACCATTTGTGAATATCTCAGGTACTATTAACTATGGATTCTGGAAAGAGAAAGACTGGGAAATACAATTTCAAGGATCCCAAGATAGATGAGTTGGTCAATCTAATTCCAGAGATCGAATGTTCTGTAGACTTTCGAAAGAAGTATGGATCCATTATTCCTCTCATGAACCTGAAGATGAAGGAGGGTATTCTCTCGACCTTGGTCCAGTTCTATGATCCAGTGTATCACTGCTTTACTTTTCCCGATTATCAGTTGATGCCTACACTGGAGGAATATTCTTATCTATTAGATTTACCTGTTACCGATCGTGTTCCTCTTACTGGTTTGGAGGGTGAGCCAAAACCACATGAGATTGCTGCTTTGATTCATCTGGGGAAGTTTGAGGTGGAAGCCCATATGACTACTTTAGGAGGGATTAGAGGATTACCAGCTCAGTTCTTATTAGAGAAAGCTCGTTACTTTGCCAGAATGAAGAGTACGATTGCTTTTGAGGCCATCTTTGCTCTACTTGCTTACAGATTGTTCTTATTTCCTAATGTGGACAAGTTTGTCGACATTAACACTATCAGGATTTTCATGATTGGAAACCCGGTTCCTACACTGTTGGGTGATGCTTATTACTCTGTTCATCTTCAGAATTCTTATCATGGGGGAATGATTATCTATTGCACGCCTTTGTTGTACCGGTGGTTCATCTCTCATATGCCTCATTCTGATGCTTTTTGGGATATCAAGAAGGAACCCTGTTGGGCTCCTAAGATCATGGCACTTACTCACTTGGATATTGATTGGTATCATCGAGCTTACCAGGATGTAGAGATTATTGACAGTTGTGGTAGTTTCCCCAATGTACCTCTTCTTGGTAAAAAGGGAGGAATCACCTATAACCCTGTTCTTGCACGGTGACACTTTGGTTATTCGATGAGGGATAAACCGAATAGTATTCATTTGAGTAGTTTCTTTCTGAAGGAAGGAGAAGACCATAGGGAAGCTAGGGAGCAGATTGCGAAGGCCTGGCGTCACATTCATAAGAAGAGTAGGAAGGATTTGGGACCTAGGGGTGTTGTTTCTTTAGAGCCATATCTTCAGTGGGTCTGATCGAGAGCCATTCAGTTGAAGATGTTGTATACTCGGGAGACACCCATGCCTGACCTATTTGTGAAGACTACCCCTCCCTTATTAGATGATTTAGAAGAGCTGCAACTCGCTTTGGTTAGGATGCAATAGGAAAGGGATGCTTGGAAGAACAAGTTCCAGACTTTAGAGAGTTCATACAGAGTAAACCTGAAGGAGAAAGATGATTTGATCGAGATCCTTGAGAGTCGAGCGGTGGAGTCTATGGAGAGGCAAGGGGATTTATTTTCCCCTAAGCCTCAAACATATTTTGATTACTCACTTTCTGATCCAGATGATTGGAGGGAGGTTGTCATCAGACATATGGAATAAAACTAGAGGCTGAGGGCTCAGATTGCCAGGCTCACTGGGAATCACCAGCGTACATATTGATCTCCATCAGTTCCTTTTCTCAGGATTTTAGATTGTATTTTCATCTTGTATTCGGGATCATTGAAACTTTAATCCATTTTGAAGTTATTATAATAAAAAATTTCAGTATTTCAAAAGCTTTATTACTTTGATGTTCGCAATATGTCTATAAATCGTAAATCCCTTGAAATATTAAATAATGAAGTAAAAATAATCATGTGCATTGCATATCA
The DNA here is from genome assembly GCA_948472305.1 of Vicia faba. Lineage (NCBI taxonomy): Eukaryota > Viridiplantae > Streptophyta > Magnoliopsida > Fabales > Fabaceae > Vicia > Vicia faba. The sequence continues at coordinate 1,029,666,132 of OX451738.1, forward strand.
TGCATCATATTGCACATATTTCATGCATTTGTTGTGCATACCCAGGTGTCTTACCCAGCTTCTTTACTTCATTCAGCAAGTTGACTCATCACTACAACACTCGAGCTAATTTCAAAAAGAAGATGGACAACTTAGAACAAGAGAATCGCGAGTTGCACGAAGAAGTTTCTGCTTTGAAGGCCAGCATGGCCAATCTGACTACTCTGGTGGAAGCTCTGGTGGCTGCACAGAATCAGCCACCGAGTGTTCAACCTCAACCAACAAGGGCAAGTACTGAAGTTCTGACTGTTCCTGTATCCGCTACTCCGACTGTTGTTTAAAACCGTATGCCTCAAGGTTATCCATGGGGAATGCCAGAGAATTTTGCACCTGAAGGTTTCAATCTTGGCCCTCAAGATGCTCCAGTGGTTCAGACTGTTGTTACTCCTGCACCTCCTGTGGTGCATATTGTTCCTGCTGCACCTCCTTCAATGAACTTGGTTCCGTTTGTTAATGAAGATGTGTGTCGTCCTTTCCCTCCACCGAGTGAAGACTTGGGTCTTTATGACAGAATGGATGATTTTCAAGAGCAGTTTGATAGAATGCAAAGAGTGATGAAAGCTCTTAGGGGAAATAGCTATTTGGGCAGAATGTGAATGAGCTGTGTTTGGTCCCGAATGTAAAGATACCTGCTGTTGTACCCCAAAATTTGCCCTCCCATATTCTCCAAGAAATTGCCAAGTCAAGCTTCAAAATCTCCCCAAGGGTTGCACAGTCAAAGATCTCCTAAACAGTCAAGATTAGGGTTTTTGTTTTGATCAAGAAAATGAAGTTTCCAAAGTTCCAATCAAGTCTCACATGCCTACAAATATGGTCAAGCATCCTCATATCAAGTTTCAAGACATTCAGCACAAAATTGCTCAGTCAAAAACCCTAATTGCACTACAGTCAACTGTAGGGGCAAAATGGTCATTTGACAGTCAAAAGTTCAAATTTTTAGTCAACATCTCATTTTGAAGCCACAAACATCATTTGATCAATGCTTGATCATGATTCTCAAAGCTTGGCTCAAAAATCATCAAGATGCAAAAGTTTCCTTATTTGGACAGTTGAAAAAGTCAACTGTAAATTGACCAGGGCATAACTTTCACATGGATTATCAGAAAAATTCCATTCAAAGCTCATTTTGAAGAGAAAGACATTTCCTACAACTCATCTTCATACTTCAAGTCCAAGAAATGCTCTCACAAAAAGTTATCAATTTCAACATTATAGGTCATTTTCAAAAGTCAACAAAAAGGGACTTTAAGTCAAAGGCCATAACTTGAGATTGGTAAATCAAAATGACATCGGACCAAAGGCATTGGTTAGAGGACTCAAAGACCTTTCCAAAATGTCCAAGAATATGAGAAAAGCTTAAAAATTGAGCAAGTTATGCCTTGTGGAAGTTGGGAAATTTTTGGATATTTTGAAAAGTCAACATTGATTCAAATGACCTAAAAATGCTAATGGGCCCATTTTTCTTCCATAATTCATCATCCATGGCATGTGCACGACCACTTGGCCCAAAGGGAAGTATTTCTTCATTTTTTATTTATTTATTTGAATTTTATTTATAATAATTCATTTAAATCAAATTAAATACATGGAAAATATTTAGCCTAACTTTTTCAATCTTTTTTGTATGAAATCTACTCAATAATTCGTGCATGATTCAATATGGAAAGATTTAGATTGATTGGATCATGATTTGAACAAAAGCACATGGAAAATATTTGAAAAATAATGCTTGGAAATCAAATCTCAAAAGTCATGAATACAAGAGATTTTGATCAAATTTGTTGACCTAATCTATTCTATACATAAGCCTGAATGAAAACCTAATGCCTTAGACCACGCAGCTGCTCAAAAACCAGGAAATCAAACTTGAAAATTTGGCAAGAAACTCAATTCTGAAAACCACATTCTAGGGCGATTCAAGGCACGATTTTTGTTTCATTAGCTTGCTGAAGGTTCACTGAATGTTTTCCAATCACAAACACTCATCAAAATGCCCAGAATTGGTACCATGGATTCAAAAAATTTCATGAAAAATGCAAAATTGTGTTTCATATTTTAGGCATTTTCATTGTGTTTTCTTGATGCATTCACATTAATTAGCTTGTTCTGAAACTAACCATATGCCTGGATTGGATTATTACATGCTATATGTGATTTCACCATTATTGAATTTTAGGGTTTACAGGACCTTAGATTGGGGTTTTTCACATAAGAAAAAATTGGCGTTCAAGACCTAGCCTACTGAAATAAGCATGGTTGGACGATCTTAAGGCAACCCTCGCGCTCAATTTATGAGCGTCACAGGGCTAATCGCTATTTTTTAATAGCTGGCCTAAGAGAACACATGAAAAACGTTGCCTAATGTATTTGTGTTTCAGGAACATGAAGAAGATGATATCGTGGCTGCCAACGATTGGCTAGTTTGAAAACTCGCGCGCGAAGATTCATTAACGTTTTTGTTTCTTTTATAATATTTGTTGATTGTTTAATATTAACAACGCGCATCTGGCTCCACTGGCAAGCATAGAGACTGGTAAAGTGCATGACCTGGGTTCGAGCCCCAGGTCTTCAATATTCCCATATTATTTTGCAATTAATGTTCACATGCAGGCTCAACATCAAAGCACACCATACACTTCCAAATCCAGCATGCCACGCGTTCAGTTTCAGGAATTCAAAGGCATAGATTGGAGGAACACCATAAGCTTGGTCAAACGTGCCGCATGTTACTCAAAAAAGTCCACCAGGCTTTGCAGTTAATGGGCCAGATTTCTCAACTTTCACCTCCATGTTGGGGACTACAACCCCCCTAGGTTTGCCATATCTTTTTTTATTTAATTCTATTTCTTTTAATTATTATTTGTTAATTTAATTATTATTTTCATAAAATCACAAAATACCATAAAAATCAGAAAAAGAGGAAAAAACAATAAATATTTTATTCTTAGTATTTTCATAAATAAATGCATATAACTAAATTTAGTGTAAATTAGGTTTTAATTTTAATACTTTTTAATAAAAAATCTAAAAAAACATAGAATTAGGGCTTAATTAATAATTTATTCCTTTTTTTCTTTTTCTCTCACAATAATTAAATAATCAAATATTTATTTTTATAATTAAATTTGTATATAAAAAAATTAGGGTTAATATAGGTTAAAATTCAAGGTTTTCTTAATAAATTAAAAGCCATTAGAATTAGGGTTAGTATTTATTTTAATTAATTCTTTTTTCATATTAAATCCTAAAATACTAAAAAAATACCAAAAAAACAAGTTAGTTCTTTCTTTTTAATTAATTAATTCCTCATTAGTTTAACTTTGCAAAAAGGGTCCAACGCCCTCGTTTCGATTTAATTCTTATTCGCATATTTATTTTATCTCGTTTAAATATTTATGTATCTCTCCCAAGGCCATGTAACCTTTTAATTTTCTCGCACTTTTCTTTTACTTTCTTTATTTTCTGTCAAATCGGGTCCTGGTTTAATTTTGGCGATGTGGACCCGCGCCTTTTGTAATAGCTTAGAATCTTTTACTTTCTCGCAATATTTTAACTGTTAATAAATGCATGCAAGAATGAATGATAAAATAAAAACAAACGCATAGATCACCTTGACATGAACAAGACAAAATAACTGAACATGACACACAAATCACACACCACCCTTAGGGTACGCCTCACTGTTGCCTTGCCTCGAAAGGTGATCGTCGAGTAGAGGATGTCTTAGTAAGTCCTCATGATCCGGGAACCTGGCATGAGGGTAGCTTCTAAGGTGTCTTCCCATTGCTCTGGTGATCACCATGTCCCTAACCTCGAATTGACCCGAACACCTCCAACGGTGGTGCTACCTACCTCTCAATGGTGGGATGGCACTACTTTAAGGACATTTACACAGACGAATTCCTTAGGGTAGGTAGGTTCTCATAGATACTTGCTCTAATTTCAAAACAAATTCAAAAAAATACTTTTCACACCAACACATTTTCAAAAAGCTTTCGAAAGCAATTTTTCAAACACTCTTGAGAACTGATACAAGAGTCGAACTGAAATTTTCAAAGAAACTTTTTAAACCCACAGTTGAAAAGCAAACAAAACATTTTTGAAAACACAATGAGCAAGTATCTAAGAGCCCATGGATAACCATGGATAGAAAGGGTGCTAGCACCTTCCCTTTCTATAACCTACCTCCTGAACCGAGAGCAATCTCTTTAAGGAATTTTTCTGTGCTTTTGTCCTTTCCATTTGGAGAAAATAAAAGACGGTGGCGACTCTTGCTTCCGCGACATTTCGCGAACCAGCGTTAAACAGTCAGTTCCAGATCCACCGATCACAGAACTGGCGACTCTGCTGGGGACCAAACTTAAAGTGAGGTGTACCTTAGGGTTAGTTCATAACTGTTTTTTCAATTGTATTGACTTGTCTGCTTTAAATTTGTGGGTTGCATGGGAGTTACATAGATCCTAACCCGGATCTGGGGATACCCTGTTTAGGTAGCATAAGCTGTGAGGGACCTGTCCGGCGTAGACCGACACAGGTGAAGCAGTGGCTACGTTGGTGTGGCGCCTTGGTCTGTACCGATATCCCTTGTGTCGCAACAAGGAGAATATGGGTCTTCTAAGGAGTCATTAAGCACCAACAACCTTAGAACCTTAATTGACACAACTTGGCCTTTAGAATCGTAGCAGTATGCTACGCCCATTGAGGCTAAACTCTCGTGATGGTTCTGGCCGCAAGAAAAGATTGCAATGCTGGAGTTATGACCGATTGAGGGTAGTCAATGATATTGGGATCCTCTAAGAACTCGGTTACTTTTGATTAGGACAGGTATGAACCAACAAACTGAAAGAGGGTAGTACCTAGACCTCATGCTGGCCTAAACTTTAGGGGCTTGCCTTGTGTGACTTGTGTGCCTTACCATGTTTGCCTTTGTATCTATATGTGGTGTGCTTTATCATAACATCATAGCATCATGAGCATTGCATGCATCCTGCATAAGGACTGACCATTTCAAAGACAAGAGGGTTTCACCTTTGCTCTGTTTTGTAGGACATTATGATGCCTGTGCGAAGGAATACAATCCGGTTCAACTTTGTTCGTTCACCTGAGTTGCTTGATGAGTTGGTTAGCAGAATTCCAAATACCACTTCCTTCATTCAGAGGCATGGTTCCCTTCTCAGTTTAGTCACTGCAAAGCGGGATCAACAGTTGATGAGTGTTCTGACCCAGTTCTATGACCCTCTGTACCAGTGCTTCACCTTTCAAGACTTCCAGCTGGTCCCTACCCTGGAAGAGTTCTCTGATTTGCTTGGTATCCCTATCTTGGATCAGACTCCCTTTACTGGTTGGGAAAAGACCCTCAGGCTTGAGGATGTTGCTGCAGCTCTTCCTTTGACCCATCAAGAGGTAACAGACAACTGGGTGACTAGAAGCGGAGTTAAGGGTTTCTTGGCCAAGTTTCTGATTGGTAAAGCTAACAGTTTCTGGAATGACCTGGACTTTAGGGCATATGAAGACATCTTGGCTCTCCTAATCTATGGGTTAGTCCTGTTTCCTAATCCTGACAACTTCATCAATGTCACCGCCATAAGGATCTTTATGTCTCAGAATCCGGTGCCCACTCTCTTGGGTGACATCTTGCAACAACTTCATGCCCGTACTATCCGAAGACGAGGAACCTTATGGTGTTGTATCCCTTTGTTGGTGAGGTGGTTTATTTCGCACCTCCCTAAGTTCGTACTGAAGAATCAAGAAGGAAGAGGTTGGGCTCATAGGTTAATGTCTCTCACCGACAAAGACATCATTTGGACTTGCAGAGGTTTGGATGAGATAGCTATTATTGATCGATGCGGGGAATACCCTAATGTTCCTCTGATTGGTACCCAAGGAGGGATCTCTTACAATCCATGTCTAGCACTCCGTCAGTTTGGAAGAGCAAGAAGAGCAGGTCCCCATGAGATGTTAGTGCCTCACATCAGTTTTGAATTTCAGGTGGATAGTGACGAGCTACGTCGTAGGTTCATCAAGGCTTGGGACAAGGTTTATAAAGCTGACCCACAGGAGTTAGGGCCAAAGACTTCTTTACCTATGGAAGCCTACTACAAATGGGTTCGCATCCGTGCTCAGAAGTTAGGTATGCCATATGAAGCTGTCAGACCCGTCATTATTGAGTGTCCTGGCAAAGATGGTGTTCCTCCAACTGTCCTTCCTCCTCAGATACCTGCTGATTATGAGACATTGAAGAGATCTTGGTCGCAACTGCGAGAAGAGCGGGATTCTTACCGGGAAAAGTTCAACGAGCAGGAATTAAAGATCCAGAGGCTGACAAAACAGTTGGAGAATGAGAGAGCTCTGAATGCCTACATCCGTACTGAGAAGAGGAGACCATGGGATCAATAAGGAGCTCCAGATGGGTTCTCACAGTTTATTTCCTTTTCAGTATTTCCTTTCATGTAACGCCTAAGGGCAACCTGTTGAATAATTTCAGTTTCAAAGTTGAATCTAATGAAGTGTGTTCCTTTTTGTTTACAAAGTTGATTCCCGATTGTCTTTGAAAACATAATTCATACGCATTTCATACATCATGTGCATAGCAATTTTTTCCCTTTTTCAGGTTGCTTACAGTTCTTCGCTGTTTATTTCAGCATCATGAATCCTGACTCGTCATCAACTGAGACATCCATCAAGGTTCTTCAGGCGCAGAATGCGCAGTTTCAGGAATTAATCAAGGGTTTGGCTCAAGGCCAAGAAGAGCTGAAGGCTATGCTCCTGAAGAAGGAGAAGAAGAAGAAGAGAAGGACTGTTCTGTTCAACTCGGGCCGAAGGTTTGGCAATGCTCTGCAACAGGAAGAGGCTGGTTCTTCTGTTGGCAAGAGTACTCCTCAGGCAGAAGCAAGGGTTCCTAGTCCGGTAGTCTCCGACAACGAGACTGATTTTGATGAAGAGCAATATCCTCCTGCAGAAGACCGTTACAAGCAGCTGAAGGATAGGTTGAATGCTATGGAAATACAACAGGTACCTGGGTTGGATTTCAGAGATCTGGGTTTGTCTACTGGTGTGATTATCCCTCACAAGTTCAAAGCACCATCTTTCTCTAAGTATGACGGGGCGTCTTGTCCCAAGCTACATCTCAGGTCCTATGTTCGGAAGATCCAACCGTACTCGGCAGACAAGAATTTGTGGATCCACTTCTTCCAGGAGAGTCTTTCAGGGACTCATCTCGAATGGTTCTATCAGCTGGATGGGACCAAGGTTCGTAACTGGGAGGAGTTGGCTACTGCTTTCTACAAGCAGTATCAATATAATGCCGACCTTGCCCCTACACGTACCCAACTCCAGGGTATGTCGTTAGGTTCAAGTGAAGGTTTTAAGGAGTACGCTCAGAAGTGGAGAGACCTGGCTGGCAGGGTGCAGCCACCATTGACTGATCGGGAGTTGGTAGACATGTTCTTGGGGACCCTATCTGGGCCGTTTTTCAACCATCTTATCGGGAATTCGTCTGCAGGGTTCACTGATTTGATTCTGACTGGAGAGAGAATCGAGGCTGGGTTGAAGTCTGGAAAGATTCCGAAGGGTGCATCGTCTAGCTCTGAGAAGAAACCCTTCAAGAAGGAGGCCAGTGCGGTGTATGGGCCTAGAAGGCAGGATAAACCAGAGCGCCGTCAATCTGTCAGTGCATTAATGATTGCCAAGCCTGCAGCCGCTCCTCGGCAAGCTAACCAACCAAGGGCTGAGAGACCCAGAAGGGAATTCACCCGTTTGAGTATGACTTTGTCGCAGATCTTACCACAATTGCTCTCAACCAACTTAGTGATTGTCCGAGAGGCGCCGAAGTTCCCAAATACTGCATCTCCCAAGTACAACCCGAATGCTCGTTGTGCTTACCATTCAGATAGCCCGGGGCATTCTACTGATGACTGTTGGGCATTAAGGAGTAAGGTGCAAGACCTTATCGACGCGAAGGAGATACAGTTCGAAGCGCCTGAGAGGCCAAATGTAGTTACTGCTCCTATGCCTCAGCATGGGGTAAATGCTGTTGACGAAGATGCTTATGCTGTTTCTGTGGATGATCTAGCCACTCCTCTGAAGATTGTCAAGAAGAACCTGCTGCTGGCCGGTTTATTTCCGGGTTGCAGTGAGGGTTGCCTGTTCTGTGCTGTGTCCCTATCTGGTTGTCCCTTGCTGAAATTAGGCATCCAAAGCCTAATGGATAGCAAGGAGATTCTGTTTAAGAAGTCTGTTGTTCAGTTGGTTCCGGTGGAAGAAGTTTCTGTGGTGACTATCTTCAATAATCCAATCCCGGCTCTCCCGAAGAAGCCCGTTCAAATCATGACCGTTGCACCTGTTGTTATCACTGTTCTGGGGCCCCTGCCCTATGTATCTGATAAAGCTGTCCCCTGACATTATGGGGCAGATGTGTATGTGAATGGGATTAAACAAGAGTTCAACGCTGGTGCCAGCATCTGTGATATCACTGGCCCAGCCAAGGTTACCCGCAGTGGCAGGCTCTTCTCGCCTGACATTGCACCTCCTGCTGCTCGAAGACCGCTTCTCATAACTCCTACAAGTGTACCTGTTCCTGCTGCTGATCCAATTGTTTCTCCTGCTGCCGAGTCATCCAATGCTCGGGGCAAAGGAGTTGAAGTAGAGCCTGCCCAGATGGAGGCACCTGTACCTATAACTGCTGAGGCCTCCCAACAAGAGATGGAGGAGATTCTGAAAATTATAAAGAAGAGTGACTTTAATGTTGTGGAACAGCTGGGGCACACGCCCTCCAAAATCTCCATGCTTTCTTTATTGCTGTGCTCCGAGGCCCATGCTAAGGCCTTAATCTCGTTCCTCAAGACGGCCCATGTGCCACATGAGACATCTGCAGTCCAGTTCACTGATTGCGTAGCAAATATGACAGCAGACAATGGCTTGGGTTTCTCAGATGCTGACTTGACCGCGAAGGGAAGAGACCATAATGATGTTCTGCATGTCTCTATCGAATGCAGGGGCACTACCTTGGCACATGTGTTGGTGGATACGGGTTCGTCTTTGAATGTGCTGCCCAAGAAGGCTTTGGACCGTTTAGATTGTGAAGGCCTGGAATTGAAACCCAGCAATATCATCGTCAGGGCCTTTGATGGTTCAAAGAGGATGGTCCATGGAGAGGTTGACATTCCGATTCGTGTGGGCTCTCAGGTGTTTGACTCCACATTTTATGTGATGGATATCCGTCCATCTTACTCTTGTCTATTGGGTCGACCTTGGATACATAAGGCTGGGGCAGTGACCTCTACCTTGCACCAGAAGCTGAAGTACCCTGTCAGAGGGAAGATCGTCACTGTGCAGGGAGAGGAGGAGTATATGGTAAGCCACCTGAATTCCTTCAGATACATTGAGATGGATGGGGAGTTTATTGAAACCCCCTTTCAGCATTTCGAGGAGGTGCTCCCAATTGCAGCAGCAGCAGAAACAGCAGCAGAAGAAAGTGTTCCTTTGAAGATGGCTTCCCTGAAGGATGCCCGGGCTGTGGTTCAGAAGGGTGAATGTGCTAACTGGGGCAGGCTCCCAGACTTCACGCAGAAGACTGATAAATTTGGGCTGGGTTTTACTACAGAGGGTCAGAAAGCTATGAGGAAAGCGAAGATCAGAAGACCTCCTGTGATCATCACAAATCCGGGAGTGAATGCTGTTGGGGAAGACAACGAAGTGGATGAAGCGGAATTCAATAGCTGGATCTATCCAACGACTGAAGGAGGATTGAACAATTGGATTGCAAAAGACCATACCCCTGTTACCTTTATGACGCAGTAATAAATTTCTTTGTTTCGTTATTTTGTAATAAACAATAAATAAACTCTATGGCCCGGTGTCTTACCCGAGGCACCGTGGTTTCATTTGTGAGGGAATATAAATTGTCATTTCATATATCATAAATGAAAATCTTGGACGTTTTATCGCATTGCAAATCTTATGCTCCTTTTCTGTCTTTCTTTCCTTTACATATATTTCAAAACAGCTGTATTTACACACACACTCACTCATACAGGTTTCAATCCACTCTGGATCTCACTGATAACAACCCTGCTACTGCCAGTTATGACTTCGAAAATCCGATCAACTTAGCCGAAGACGAAGGTGAAGATGATTGCAAAGTGCCTGGCGAGCTTGCAAGACTGTTGCTCCAGGAGGAGAGGGCAATTCAACCCCATGAAGAGCCAGTGGAAACAATAAACCTGGGTACAGAGACAGACAGGAAAGAGGTAAAGATTGGTGCCAACCTAGAGCTCAGCGTGAAGCAACGGTTGACTCAAATGTTGCATGATTATATGGAGATCTTTGCCTGGTCCTACGAAGACATGCCAGGGTTGGATACCGATATTGTGGTCCATCACTTGCCAACTAAGGAAGACTGCCCTCCGGTTAAGCAAAAGGTCCGTCGGATGCGTCCAGAGATGTCTGAGAAGATTAAAGCCGAGGTTATGAAACAGTTTGATGCTGGGTTCCTTGCAGTGACTTCTTACCCTCAGTGGGTTGCTAATGTGGTGCCGGTACCTAAGAAGGATGGTAAGGTCAGAATGTGTGTTGACTACAGAGATCTGAACAGGGCTAGCCCCAAGGATGACTTCCCCTTACCTCACATTGATGTCCTTGTTGATAATACAGCTCAGCATAAGGTGTTCTCTTTCATGGACGGTTTCTCAGGCTACAATCAGATCAAGATGGCACCTGAAGACATGGAAAAGACTACATTCGTTACTCAGTGGGGCACCTTCTGTTACAAGGTCATGCCATTCGGGTTAAAGAACGCTGGGGCAACCTACCAACGGGCCATGGTTGCTTTATTTCATAACATGATCCATCATGAGATAGAAGTGTATGTTGACGACATGATCGCAAGGTCCTAGACTGAGGAAGAACACCTAGATCATCTGCAGAAGTTGTTTGACCGGTTGAAACTGTACAAGCTGAGATTGAATCCGAACAAGTGCACCTTCGGGGTAAGATCTGGGAAGTTGCTGGGCTTCGTGGTCAGTGATAAGGGAATTCAAGTGGACCCTGCCAAGGTCAAAGCTATTCAAGAGATGCCGGTTCCCAGGACAGAGAAAGAGGTCAGAGGCTTTTTAGGACGCCTGAATTACATTGCCCGGTTCATCTCGCACCTAACTGCTACCTGTGAGCCAATCTTCAAGCTGCTGAAGAAAGATCAGGTAGTACGTTGGAATGATGAATGTCAGGCTGCTTTTGACAGAATCAAAGAGTATCTCCAAGAACCACCTATCCTGATGCCACCGGTTGAAGGGAGACCTTTGATATTATACCTGACAGTGCTTGACAACTCAATGGGGTGCGTGCTGGGGCAGCATGACGAGTCTGGCCGAAAAGAGCATGCCATTTATTACCTTAGCAAAAAGTTTACCGACTGTGAGACCCGATACTCACTGCTCGAAAAAACTTGTTGCGCTTTGGTATGGGCTGCTCGCCGGCTGAGACAATATATGCTGACTCACACTACCTTGTTGATCTCAAAGATGGATCCGATAAAGTACATATTCGAAAAGCCTGCTCTGTCTGGGAGAATTGCAAGATGGCAGATGATCTTGACGGAATACGACATCCAGTATACAACCCAGAAAGCCATCAAGGGAAGTGTATTGGCAGACCACTTGGCACATCAGGCCGTAGATGATTATCAATCAATGAACTTCGAGTTTCCGGACGAAAGCATTATGATAGTAACTGATTGTGAAGTACCTGGACCGGATGAAGGACCTGAACCAGGATCCCGATGGTCTATGCACTTTGACGGAGCCTCCAATGCTTTGGGTAACGGTATCGGCGCCATCATCATATCACCTCAAGGTACTCATACTCCGCTCACGGCCCGGCTGTGTTTCAACTGTACCAACAACATGGCAGAGTATGAGGCGTGCATCATGGGTCTTCAAGCTGCGATCGACCTAAGAATCAAGTTTCTGAGTGTCTTCGGAGATTCCGCTCTTGTGATCAATCAGATCAAAGGAGAGTGGGATACGAAACATCCGAACCTTATTCCTTACAGAGAATGTGTGTTGACCCTGATCCCCCAATTCACCGAGATAACCTTTGAACACTTCCCGAGAGAAGAGAATCAGTTGGCGGACGCGTTAGCTACAATGGCTTCTATGTTCAAGGTTAAATGGGATAATGAGGCTCCCCGGATCATCATTTGGAAACTGGACGAACCGGCATACTGTTGCGATCTCGAGACTGAATTGGTGACTGAGAAGCCTTGGTACCATGAAGTAAAAAGATACCTAGAAGATCAGGAATACCCTGAAGGTGCATCTGTCAACGATAAGAAATTCCTGAGAAGGTTCGCGGCAAAGTTCTTCCTAAGCAACGGCATCTTGTACAAGCGAAACCATGATTCAACCTTACTGCGTTGTGTGGATAAGACTGAAGCAGAAAGGATCATGGAAGAGTTACATGAAGGGACCTTTGGTACACATTCCAGTGGGCACACCATGGCTAAGAAGATCCTACGGGCAGGATATTACTGGTCCACAATGGAAGCTGACTGTTACCAACATTCCAGGACATGCCATAAGTGCCAGATTTATGCAGACAAGGTGCATGTTCCTCCGGTTCCCCTGAACGTCCTGACTGCGCCTTGGCCGTTTGCAATGTGGGGCATAGACATGATCGGTGAGATTAAACCTACGGCATCTAATGGGCATCGCTTCATCCTAGTGGCGATTGATTACTTCACGAAGTGGGTTGAGGCAGCATCCTATGCTACGGTAACCAAGACTGTTGTGGCACGGTTCATTCGGCATAACCTGATCTGTCGGTACGGCGTCCCTGAGAGAATTATTACAGATAACGGTACTAATCTGAACAACAAGATGATCGCTGAGCTCTGCGAACAGTTTAAGATACAGCACCACAATTCTTCTCCTTACAGACCGAAGATGAATGGGGCTGTAGAAGCAGCAAATAAGAACATCAAGAAAATCATGCAGAAGATGACAGTGACTTATAAAGATTGGCACGAGATGTTACCGTTCGCTCTACATGGGTACCGTACCTCAGCTAGGACGTCAACCGGGGCAACTCCTTTCTCTCTGGTTTATGGTATGGAGGCAGTCTTACCAATCGAAGTGCAAATACCCTCTCTCCGGATAATGAAGGATGCAGACCTGAACGAAGATGATTGGATCCAGACACGACTTGATCAGCTCAACCTCATTGATGAAAAGAGACATGCTGCTATCTGTCACGGTCAGACGTATCAGAAACGGATGATCAGGGCATTTAACAAAAAGGTCAGACCACAGGAATATCAAGTTGGGGATCTGGTAATCAAGAGAATCATCCTTCCTCAGAGTGATCCAAGGGGCAAATGGACCCCTACGTACGAAGGGCCATTTGTGGTTAAGCATGTGTTCTCAGGAGGAGCAATGATATTGACCAACATGGACGGTGACGACCTTCCTCACCCCGCCAATGCAGACATAGTAAAAAGATACTACGCATAAAAAAGACCCGCTAGGCTGACATGCCTAGGAAAAAATTAGGGCTTCCCGTCGAACCAAAAGGGTTCGGGCAAAATGAAGGGATGAAATGAAAAAAACTGTACACCCGGCAAGTCGAAAACCTGAAAAGGCGGCTTGGGAAAAAATGGGTATCCCGGTGGACTGAAAACCCGAAAGGGCGGTCCAGGCAAAAATTAGGGATAAAAGCGTAATACTATGTCTCATTGATCACTTTGTATCCAGAATCCGGTATCTACATCAAGTTCAGACGGCATTGATCAGTCAGCTTCACCTTCAACCAAGGTCATCAAGTGATGAGACGCTCGGAGTTATAAAGGCAATAGCAGAGTTGAAACCCAGTGGGATCATTCATTTCACACAGCTGTTTTATTTTCTTTTGTACAAAACTTGTATAAACTCTTTTGTTCGGCGGCGTTCTCCTACTAGGACGTCAGCCTCTTGTACACAAAACGCCTATTTTCAGGCCATTCAAAAATCAACACAAATATATTTTCAGTTAAAAGTGCCAATTGTTTTTCTTTTTCTGTTTTGTTTTGTGAAGAACGTCCAAGGTTCAATTTGTGATATATGCATTGACAATAATTTGCTAACTCATAAATATTTGCATACGAAACAAGGGATTAATTACAGGTGACACTAGGAACAGGGGCAATAAAGAGTTGTCTAAAAGCAATCTAATTGATCTGTCCTCCAGGGTACCAAGATGGGTTCAGCTAAAGAACATGACCAGTACATCTTAATTCCCCAGAGAGTAAGTCAGCAAGTCAATACACTCTCCTCAAGCGAAGCTACTATCAATCTTAAGGAAGTTGAGTATCCTCCAGTAGATCTCAACATCTCCCCAGCAGCATATATATTCTTAACAAGCATCCCCGGCAGTCTTGGTCTAAAGATTGTTCCCCGGCGGCATATCAAATATTCAAAGGAATCACTTCCCCAGCATATCAAAACTTCCCCAGAAGAGTCCAATCCAGGAAGGTTGGGATTCATATCCCCAAGCAGTAAGCTTATCCCCAGTAGATTCTGGAAGCTTATCCCTCGCAAAGCGCGAACGCGTCGACCGGCTTTATTTAAAGAGTTATTTCCTTAATAGGATATAACTGGGTTATCCTCAGCCAAAAGCCATGGAAAGGTCATCGTCAATACAGTCTTCTTATCCCCAGCGAAGTCTATCAACACTTCCAATACAACAAGGATATCCCCAGCAAATTATTATCAACAATTCAGCAAAAGTATCTCTCTCCCCACAGAGTATCACTCCCCAGCATGGTCGCTAGAGTATTTTTCTCCCCGCAGAATTTTCCATTCGCCAAGTTTATTCCTCAACGGAGTCATCTTCTCCTACCGGTATTCTTGCAGCTATCATCCCCAGCAGGAGTAAAAGCTTATTCTTCAATATCAGCCCAGGAGTGACTTCCCGGCACCCGTCAAGGATTTACTTTCCTAGACGAAAGCATACATAAAACATCACATACATCATTACAGCATGCATAGACACATCATACAAATCTCATTTATGTTGAGAACATCATTGCTTAATCCATATCATGCATTGCATATGACTGACCTCTACCTTTCAGGAAAGGTTCAGCTAAATTCTCAATCATATTTCAAGACCTAGACCGGTTCAGTTAATCGACTCCAAAGATTTCTTATCCAGTCCAAGGCCTTCTCTAGTCCAGCTAAATCGACTCCCAACAGATTTTTCTGATGAAGACTCAGTAGAAGTTATTTCAGGTTATAATTTCCATGGTTCCCTCCCCGACGGTGCGTGGGGTGATAATTCCATTTGAGATTATAATTTTCTATGGTTCCCTCCCCGACGGTGCGTGAGGTGATAATTCCTTTTGAGATTATAATTTTCTATGGTTCCCTCCCCGACGGTGCGTGAGGTGATAATTCCTTTTCAGGTTATAATTTCCTATGGTTCCCTCCCCGACGGTGCGTGAGGTGATAAGTCCTTTTGAGATTATAATTCCCTATGGTTCCCTCCCCGACGGTGCGTGAGGTGATAATTCCTTTTGAGATTATAATTTTCTATGGTTCCCTCCCCGACGGTGCGTGAGGTGATAAGTCCTTTTGAGATTATAATTTCCTTTGGTCCTCTCCCCGACGGTGCGTGAGATGTAATTCCCTTTCAGGTTATAATTTCCTTTGGTCCTCTCCCCGACGGTGCGTGAGATGTAATTCCCTTTCAGGTTATAATTTCCTTTGGTCCTCTCCCCGACGGTGCGTGAGATGTAATTCCCTTTCAGGTTATAATTTCCTTTGGTCCTCGCCCCGACGGTGCGTGAGATGTAATTCCCTTTCAGGTTATAATTTCCTATGGTCCTCTCCCCGACGGTGCGTGAGATGTAATTCCCTTTCAGGTTATAATTTCCTTTGGTCCTCTCCTCGACGGTGCGTGAGATGTAATTCCCTTTCAGGTTATAATTTCCTTTGGTCCTCTCCCCGACGGTGCGTGAGATGTAATTCCCTTTCAGGTTATAATTTCCTTTGGTCCTCTCCCCGACGGTGCGTGAGATGTAATTCCCTTTCAGGTTATAATTTCCTATGGTCCTCTCCCCGACGGTGCGTGAGACGTAATTCCCTTTCAGGTTATAATTTCCTATGGTTCTCTCCCCGACGGTGCGTGAGATGTAATTCCCTTTCAGGTTATAATTTCCTTTGGTCCTCTCCCCGAAGGTGCGTGAGATGTAATTCCCTTTCAGGTTATAATTTCCTTTGGTCCTCTCCCCGGCGGTGCGTGAGATGTAATTCCCTTTCAGGTTATAATTTCCTTTGGTCCTCTCCCCGACGGTGCGTGAGATGTAATTCCCTTTCAGGTTATAATTTCCGTTGGTTCTCTCCCCGACGGTGCGTGAGATGATAATTCCAACCCAGGTTTTTTTTCAATGTTTGCTTTTGAGATCATAATTGCCTATTGGTTCTCTTCCCGATACTGCGAAGATGGTAATTCCCACCAAGATTTTCTCAACGAGCGCTGTTGAAGTTAAAGTCACCCAAGGTTCTCTTACCGTTCATGCAAAGGTAGTAACTGCTCCTGGTTCATTCATCATCTTATGAAGCTCCAAGACTCAGCTCCTGTAGCCAGTCAGGACATATCTATACCAAGCATCTGAAAACCAGTTCTTGCAACGTGTCAGGTACTCATTTTTCTTTTGCAGGTATGTAGGTTCTCGCTAAGGAATCTCTTATGCGATCAACATCCAGATGGAATCTATAAGCCCATCATCCTATTCATCAACCTCCAAATGGCATCTATAAGCCCATTCCATCATCACACTGCTATTATGTGAGCGCAAATTTCTGGGCACTCTAGTGTTCAATCATCTTCTACCCTCGGATTACGAAAGGCACATCAGCCAATCTACATCCTCAGGTCTAAGAAGATTGAACAGGGGCAACTGTTGTACCCCAAAATTTTCCCTCCCATATTCTCCAAGAAATTGCCAAGTCAAGCTTCAAAATCTCCCCAAGGGTTGCACAGTCAAAGATCTCCTAAACAGTCAAGATTAGGGTTTTTGTTTTGATCAAGAAAATGAAGTTTCCAAAGGTCCAATCAAGTCTCACATGCCTACAAATATGGTCAAGCATCCTCATATCAAGTTTCAAGACATTCAGCACAAAATTGCTCAGTCAAAAACCCTAATTGCACTACAGTCAACTGTAGGGGCAAAATGGTCATTTGACAGTCAAAAGTTCAAATTTTTGGTCAACAGCTCATTTTGAAGCCACAAACATCATTTGATCAATTCTTGATCATGATTCTCAAAGCTTGGCTCAAAAATCATCAAGATGCAAAAGTTTCCTTATTTGGACAGCTGAAAAAGTCAATTGTAAATTGACCAGGGCATAACTTTCACATGGATTATCAGAAAAATTCCATCCAAAGCTCATTTTGAAGAGAAAGACATTTCCTACAACTCATCTTCATATTTCAAGTCCAAGAAATGCTCTCACAAAAAGTTATCAATTTCAACATTATAGGTCATTTTCAAAAGTCAACAAAAAGGGACTTTAAGTCAAAGGCCATAACTTGAGATTGGTAAATCAAAATGACATGGGACCAAAGGCATTGGTTATAGGACTCAAATACCTTTCCAAAATGTCCAAGAATATGAGAAAATCTTAAAAATTGAGCAAGTTATGCCTTGTGGAAGTTGGGAAATTTTTGGATATTTTGAAAAGTCAACATTGATTCAAATGACCTAAAAATGCTAATGGGCCCATTTTTCTTCCATAATTCATCATCCATGGCATGTGCACGACCACTTGGCCTAAAGGGAAGTATTTCTTCATTTTTTATTTATTTATTTGAATTTTATTTATAATAATTCATTTAAATCAAATTAAATACATGGAAAATATTTAGCCTAACTTTTTCAATCTTTTTTGTATGAAATCTACTAAATAATTCGTGCATGATTCAATATGGAAAGATTTAGATTGATTGGATCATGATTTGAATAAAAGCACATGGAAAATATTTGAAAAATAATGCTTGGAAATCAAATCTCAAAAGTCATGAATACAAGAGATTTTGATCAAATTTGTTGACCTAATCTATTCTATACATAAGCCTGAACGAAAACCTAATGCCTTAGACCACACAGCTGCTCAAAAACCAGGAAATCAAACTTGAAAATTTGGCAAGAAACTCAATTCTGAAAACCACATTCTAGGGCGATTCAAGGCACGATTTTTGTTTCATTAGCTTGCTGAAGGTTCACTGAACGTTTTCCAATCACAAACACTCATCAAAACGCCCAGAATTGGTACCATGGATTCAAAATTTTTCATGAAAAATGCATAATCGTGTTTCATATTTTAGGCATTTTCATTGTGTTTTCTTGATGCATTCACATTAATTAGCTTGTTCTGAAACTAACCATATGCCTGGATTGGATTATTACATGCTATATGTGATTTCACCATTATTGAATTTTAGGGTTTACAGGACCTTAGATTGGGGTTTTTCACATAAGAAAAAATTGGCGTTCAAGACCTAGCCTACTGAAATAAGCATGGTTGGACGATCTTAAGGCAACCCTCGCGCTCAATTTATGAGCGTCACAGGGCTAATCGCTATTTTTTAATAGCTGGCCTAAGAGAACACATGAAAAACGTTGCCTAATGTATTTGTGTTTCAGGAACATGAAGAAGATGATATCGTGGCTGCCAACGATTGGCTAGTTTGAAAACTCGCGCGCGAAGATTCATTAACGTTTTTGTTTCTTTTATAATATTTGTTGATTGTTTAATATTAACAACGCGCATCTGGCTCCACTGGCAAGCATAGAGACTGGTAAAGTGCATGACCTGGGTTCGAGCCCCAGGTCTTCAATATTCCCATATTATTTTGCAATTAATGTTCACATGCAGGCTCAACATCAAAGCACACCATACACTTCCAAATCCAGCATGCCACGCGTTCAGTTTCAGGAATTCAAAGGCATAGATTGGAGGAACACCATAAGCTTGGTCAAACGTGTCGCATGTTACTCAAAAAAGTCCACCAGGCTTTGCAGTTAATGGGCCAGATTTCTCAACTTTCACCTCCATGTTGGGGACTACAACCCCCCTAGGTTTGCCATATCTTTTTTTATTTAATTCTATTTCTTTTAATTATTATTTGTTAATTTAATTATTATTTTCATAAAATCACAAAATACCATAAAAATCAGAAAAAGAGGAAAAAACAATAAATATTTTATTCTTAGTATTTTCATAAATAAATGCATATAACTAAATTTAGTGTAAATTAGGTTTTAATTTTAATACTTTTTAATAAAAAATCTAAAAAAACATAGAATTAGGGCTTAATTAATAATTTATTCCTTTTTTTCTTTTTCTCTCACAATAATTAAATAATCAAATATTTATTTTTATAATTAAATTTGTATATAAAAAAATTAGGGTTAATTTAGGTTAAAATTCAAGGTTTTCTTAATAAATTAAAAGCCATTAGAATTAGGGTTAGTATTTATTTTAATTAATTCTTTTTTCATATTAAATCCTAAAATACTAAAAAAATACCAAAAAAACAAGTTCTTTCTTTCTTTTTAATTAATTAATTCCTCATTAGTTTAACTTTGCAAAAAGGGTCCAACGCCCTCGTTTCGATTTAATTCTTATTCGCATATTTATTTTATCTCGTTTAAATATTTATGTATCTCTCCCAAGGCCATGTAACCTTTAAATTTTCTCGCTCTTTTCTTTTACTTTTTTTATTTTCTGTCAAATCGGGTCCTGGTTTAATTTTGGCGATGTGGACCCGCGCCTTTTGTAATAGCTTAGAATCTTTTACTTTCTCGCAATATTTTAACTGTTAATAAATGCATGCAAGAATGAATGATAAAATAAAAACAAACGCATAGATCACCTTGACATGAACAAGACAAAATAACTGAACATGACACACAAATCACACACCACCCTTAGGGTACGCCTCACTGTTGCCTTGCCTCGAAAGGTGATCGTCGAGTAGAGGATGTCTTAGTAAGTCCTCATGATCCGGGAACCTGGCATGAGGGTAGCTTCTAAGGTGTCTTCCCATTGCTCTGGTGATCACCATGTCCCTAACCTCGAATTGACCCGAACACCTCCAACGGTGGTTCTACCTACCTCTCAATGGTGGGATGGCACTACTTTAAGGACATTTACACAGACGAATTCCTTAGGGTAGGTAGGTTCTCATAGATACTTGCTCTAATTTCAAAACAAATTCAAAAAAATACTTTTCACACCAACACATTTTCAAAAAGCTTTTGAAAGCAATTTTTCAAACACTCTTGAGGACTGATACAAGAGTCGAACTGAAATTTTCAAAGAAACTTTTTAAACCCACAGTTGAAAAGCAAACAAAACATTTTTGAAAACACAATGAGCAAGTATCTAAGAGCCCATGGATAACCATGGATAGAAAGGGTGCTAGCACCTTCCCTTTCTATAACCTACCTCCCGAACCGAGAGCAATCTCTTTAAGGAATTTTTCTGTGCTTTTGTCCTTTCCATTTGGAGAAAATAAAAGACGATGGCGACTCTTGCTTCCGCGACATTTCGCGAACCAGCGTTAAACAGTCAGTTCCAGATCCACCGATCACACCTGCTAAGTTCAAGGTCCCAGAATTTGAGAAGTTCAAGGGAAACACTTGCCCTCGTGCCCATTTGGTAATGTACGTGAGGAGAATGTATACCCACACTGATGATCAGCTCTGCTGATTCACTTTTTTCAGGATAGTTTGACCGGCGCAGCATTGAAATGGTATATGAGCTTGGACAGCGCCAACATCCATACTTTTAATGATTTGGGAGAAGAATTCATCAAACAATACAAGTACAATGTGGACATGGCTCCCGATCGTGACCAACTTAAGGCCATGGTTCAGAAAGACAGGGAATCATTCAAAGAGTATGCACAGAGATGGCGCGAGGTAGCTGCCCAAGTGATTCCTCCCATGGAAGAGAAAGAAATGACTAAGATTTTTCTAAAGACGTTGGGTGCTTTCTACTATGAAAGGATGGTAGCAAGCGCACCAAGTGATTTTAAGGAGATGGTAGGAATGGGTGTCCGCCTAGAAGAGGCTATAAGAGAAGGTCGTTTGACGAAGAGTGAAAGGTCAGGAGGTGTGAAGAAGCCATCTTATGGGTTTACCAAAAAGAAAGAAGGGGATACAAATGCTGTTATATAAGAGAGGAGGGGAAACACTCCTAGAAGGAATTATCAGCATCACCAGTAAGTCGCCTCGGTTACTCCTATTATGAATGCTGCTCCGATTACCGTTGCTTATCAAAGACCGTCCCAGCAGGGGAACCAAGGGAATAATCAGAGAATGGAGAACTATGACCCTATTCCCATGAGCTATGCAGAGCTACTACCAGCATTGATTCAGAAAAAGTTGGTCCAGACACGACCACCTCCTGTCGTATCATCACCATTACCTTGGTATTACAAGGCAGACCAAACGTGTGCTTTTCATCAGGGAGCACCAGGGCATAGTGTTGAGAATTGTTATCCTTTGAGGACTGAAGTGAAAAGGTTGGTGAAGTCTGGAATTCTATCTTTCAAGGACATGGGACCTAATGTGAAAGACAATCATCTACCCAAGCACGTGGAATGAATGCTGTAAATATGGTGGTCGGTTGTCCAGGCGACTTCCAGACTTTTGACATTAATCTGGTTATAGGAGATTTGGTGAAAATGCACGCATACCTCTGAATTCAGCTATTATACGCATGACCACGCCGGTTGTGCTGTTTGCAGTACAGGCATACAGGGTTACGAGAAGATAAATGATGATTTACAGGAGATGATGGATGAAGGCTTAATCCATATAATCAGGCCTAGGGCAGAGTATGAAGAGGAAGTGAATATGGTTTTTGGATGTCCTGGTGAATTCATAATTTTTGATGTGGAGTACTTGAATGAGGATCTCGTGCAGTTGCATGCTACCTTCTGTCGTACTGCTGGTCAGGTGGAACACCAATATGGGTCTTGCATAGTTTGTTGTTGATACCTACGAGGATGTTCAATTGTAAGGGAAGGTGTTCAGTTGCTGTTAGACAATGGGACTATCAAGATCACAGGTCAGAGAGATGATTATCATGAGGTTGATATGGTTGAAGTTTGTTTAATGGAAGAAGAGTCTGAGGAAGAGTATGCCTCTGTGGATGAGTATTTCTCTTCAGACGAAGATTTGTTTGCCAGGAATGACTTTGTGATGCCTGATCGTGTTGAGGGAGGGGTAAACATTATTGTACCTTATTTTGGTGCACCCGCTCATCTTGAAGTGGAGTACCATAGCAAACCAGATGTTACCCCATTGGTAATTAGTCTGCCAGGTCCTATTCCTTACAAATAAGATAAGGTTGTGCCTTACAAATACAACGCTACAATCTTAGAAGATGGGGTGGAAGTTCCCATCCAACCAATGCCTGATATTGGAAATATAGCTGAAAATAGCAGGGTGACCCGTAGCGGTCGTGTGTTTGCGCCGGTTGTTCGAAGAGATGTTGTTGCTGGAAAGAAAATTGGTGAGAACGATGAGCCTAAGAAGGCTACATGAGAGACTAGTGAAGCTACATTAGAGAAATAAGTGGATGATATTTTGAAGATAATTAAGATGAGAGACTACATAATTATAGATCAGCTACTGCAGACTCCTTCAAAGATATCCATCCTAGCTTTATTGATGAACTCCTCTGCTCATAGAGAATCATTGATGAGAGTACTAGACCAAGCTTTTGTGGAGAGTGACATGCCATTAGATCAAATCAGCAGCGTAATTGGAAACATTACCTCATGTAATAACTTGAGTTTCTGCGATGATGAGTTACCAGATGAAGGGAGGAATCATAACCTGGCCCTCTACATATCTATGAACTGCAAGAATGATTCGATGTCCAATGTGCTAATTGGTAATGGATCCGCGCTAAATGTTATACCAAGGAGTACTCTCAAGAAGTTAAAGTATCAAGGAGCACCTATGCGCCCGAGTGGCATCATTGTGAAGGCATTTGATGGGTCGAGGAAATCTGTCATCGGTGAAGTGGACTTACCCATCCATATAGGACCATATTTGTTCCTGATAACCTTCCAGGTCATGGACATTATTCCCGCATATAGTTGTTTGCTAGGACGGCCATGGATACACGAAGCAGGTATTGTCACTTCAACTCTGCATCAGAAGCTAAAGTTTGTCCGTAAAGGGAAGGTAGTGCTCATAAACGGGGAGCAGGCGTTGTTGATATCCCATCTATCCTCTTTCAGTATTGTATAAGTGGATGAGGCTGTTGTTGGAACCCAGTTCCAAGCCCTATCCATTGACAACATAAGGAGAAATGAGAATTCAGTGGTTTCGCTGAAGGACGCATAACAGGTTGTACGCAATGGTCATAATACAGTTTGGGGACGACTTGTGGATCCACCTGTGAACAAGAACAGAGTGGGTTTGGATTTCTCTTTGAAGATTGGCAAAGGCGAAGGTTTGAAGTAAAAGTCTACTGTGAACAGTTATCAGGATGTTTTCTGCAGCAGAGGCTACCTCCATCCTATTGGTTATGGAATTAATGTTCTCGGAGAGGATGAAGCAGAGTAGGAAGTACCGAATTATGTGACGCATGGAGTCCGAGTTCAGAACTGGGTCACCATTGATGTTCCTTCTTGCATACATGTTTCAAAATTAACTAAAAAACCCGTTGAATACAATGACCTTGCACCCTCTCCCAACTTTGAATGTCCTCTGTTTGGGGCTGAAGAAGAAGATTATGATGAGATTCTAGAAGAGGTCTCACGGTTGCTTGAGCACGAGGAAAATACTATTCAACCATATAAGGAGCCTTTGGAAGTGATTAATTTGGGTTCAGAAGAAGATCCGAAGGAGGTCAAGATTGGAGCATCGTTGCATCCCGATGTGAAGAGCGGGTTGATTAAGTTGTTGAAAGAGTATGTGGATATTTTTGCTTGGTCCTATCAAGATATGCCTGGGATAGATACAGATATTGTCGAGCATCGCTTGCCGTTGAAGCCAGAGTGTCCACCAGTTAAACAAAAGTTGAGAAGAACCCACCCAGATATGGCAGTAAAGATCAAAGAGGAGGTCCTAAAACAGATTAATGTTGGTTTTCTTGTGATGTCAGTGTATCCTCAATGGATTTCCAATATTGTCCCAGTACCGAAAAAAGACGGAAAAGTCCACATGTGCGTAGATTACAGAGATCTAAATAAAGCTAGCCCAAAAGATGATTTTCCATTGCCTCACATCGACATGTTAGTGGACAGCACAACAAAATTCAAGGTATTCTCGTTCCTGGACGGATTTTCCGGGTATAATCAAATAAGAATGACTCCAGAGGACATGGAAAAAACAATGTTTATCACACCCTAGGGAACATTCTGTTATAGAGTGATGCCCTTCGGGTTGAAGAACGCTGGTGCAACGTACCAGAGGGCTATGACAACCCTATTCCATGATCTGATGCACAAGGAAATCGAAGTATATGTTGATGATATGATTTCCAAATCCCATACTGAAGAAGGGCATATAGAAGATTTGTTGAAGTTGTTTCAGCGTTTGAGGAAGTATCGTCTCCGCTTAAATCCAAATAAATGCACCTTCGGTGTTAGATCGGGGAAATTGTTGGGTTTTATTGTTAGCCAGAAAGGAATTGAAGTTGACCCTGATAAAGTCAAATCAATTCAAGAAATGCCAACACCAAAAACTAAAAAGCAAGTCAGGGGTTTCCTCGGGCGTTTGAATTATATTTCCAGATTTATTTCCCACATGACTGCAACATGTGAATCGATCTTTAAGTTGTTAAAGAAAGATCAAGGTTGTGTGTGGACGGATGACTGTCAAAAGGCATTTGAGAGCATTAAATAATATCTGCTTGAACCTCCTATCTTGCTCCCTCCCGTAGAAGGAAGACCGTTGATTATGTATCTAACGGTGTTAGATAAATCCATGGGTTGTATTCTGGGACAACAAGATGAAACAGAGAAGAAGGAGTTCGCCATTTATTATCTCAGCAAAAAGTTCACTGGTTGTGAGTCGCGGTATTCCATGCTAGAAAAGACATGTTGTGCTTTGGCTTGGGTGGCAAAGCGTTTGCGGCAGTATATGTTGAATCATACCACTTGGTTGATCTCCAAAATGGATCCAATCAAGTATATTTTTGAAAAGCCTGCTCTTACTGAGAGAATTTCCCGATGGCAGATGTTGTTATCTGAATATGATATCGAGTACCGCACTCAAAAGGCTATTAAAAGTAGTGTGTTGGCAGATTACCTTGCTCACCAACCGGTGGAAGATCATCAGTCTGCAGAATATGAATTCCCCGATGAGGATGTGATGTTTTTTAAAGTGAAATATTATGATGAACCATTTCCTGAGGAAGGCCCTGACCCTGAATCTCATTGGATTATGATTTTTGATGGACCGGTGAATGCTTATGGTAAAGGAATTGGTGTTGTGATTGTCACTCCACATGGATCGCACATTCCTTTTACTGCAAGGTTAACATTTGATTGCACTAATAATATGGAAGAATATGAGGCTTGCATCATGGGTCTTGAGGAAGCTATTGATCTCAGAATCAAAATTCTAGATGTGTATGGTGATTCAGCTTTGGTAATAAATCATATCAAAGGAGAATGGGACACTCGTCACCCTGGCTTAATCCCTTACAAAGACTATGCAAGAATATTATTACCCTTCTTCAATAAAGTTGAATTCCATCACATCCATAGAGATGAAAATCAAATGGCGGATGCTCTGGCAACTCTGGCTTCCATGTACCAAGTGAATACTTGGAATGATATACCCCGAATTACAGTTCGGCGGATGGATAGGCCTGCTCATGTGTTTACGACAGAGGAGGTAGTAGATGAAAAACCTTGGTATTATGATATCAAGCATTTTCTTCAGACTCGGGAATACTCGATTGGTGCATCGAGGAAAGATAGAAACACACTGAGAGGATTGGCAGGCAGTTTCTTCCTCAGTGAAAATGTGTTATACAAGAGAAATCATGACATGGTCTTGCTCAGATGCGTGGATAGACACGAAGCAGACATATTGATGCATGATATTCATGAAGGTTCATTTGGCACTCATGCTAATGGATATTCGATGGCTAAAAAGATGCTAAGGGTAGGTTATTATTGGTTGACAATGGAATCTGACTGTTACAAATTTGCAAAGAAGTGTCATAAATTCCAAGTTTATGCAGATAAGGTCCATGTGCCTCTGACACTTCTCAATGTGATTTCCTCCCCATGGCCTTTCTCTATGTGGGGGATTGACATGATTGGGATGATAGAACCCAAAGCTTCGAATGGGCACCGTTTTATCTTAGAAGCAATTGACTACTTCACCAAATGGGTAGAGGCTGCTTCATATGCCAATGTTACCAAACAGGTGGTCGTGTGTTTCATCAAAAATAATCTTATATGTCGGTATGGTGTGCCGAGCAGAATCATCACTGACAATGGCTCGAATCTGAACAACAAGATGATGACAGAACTCTGTGAAGAATTCAAGATTGTCCACCACAATTCGTCTCCATACAGGCCAAAGATGAATGGGGCTGTTGAAGCTGCTAATAAGAATATCAAGAGAATTATCCAGAAAATGGTTGTTACTTATAAGGATTGGCATGAAATGCTCCCTTTTGCTCTGCATGGATATCGAACATTTGTTCGCACTTCAACAGGAGCAACCCCGTTCTCCCTGGTGTATGGAATGGAAGTTGTACTCCCTGTCGAGGTAGAGATTCCCTTGTTGCGTGTAATAATGGAAACCAGGTTGACAGAGGCTGAATGGGTCCAGAACAGGTTTGACCAATTGAATTTGATTGAGGAAAAGAGAATGAAGGCTTTATGTCATGGGAAGTTATATCAGAGAATAATGAAGAAAGCTTTTGATAAAAAGGTCAAACCTCGTGAATTCAGAGAAGGCGACCTCGTGCTCAGGAAGATCATGTCTTTTAACACTGATTCTAGGGGCAAGTGGACTCCTAATTTTGAAGGCGCGTATGTTGTCAAGAAAGCCTTCTCTGGTGGTGCATTAATTCTTGAAACTATGGATGGCGAGGAGTTCCCACGTCCCATGAATGAAGACACAATCAAGAAATACTTCGCCTAAAGAAATAAAAGAACAACTCGCTAAGTTGAAAACTCGAAAGGGCGGCTTAGGCAAAAAGGAGCGTCTCGGTAGGCTGAAAACCCGAAAGGGCGGTCTAGGCAAAAATTAGAGACATAAACAGAATAAATTTCCTTCTAAGTTGAAAACCTGCAAGGGCAGCTTAGGAAAAAGTTAGGGATTCTCTTGGTAATTAACTACGTCGGACAAGACTTGATCGTTGAAGCAACAATCTTCTCGGATCCTCACCATACTTCAACAAAAGCTGCTGCTCAGGATTTCAAAAGTTGATAGGGGGAATAGTTGTCATTGTATCTCAATGTATCTTTTCCATTATATATTACCATTTCCCAAACTTTGTAATCATCCATGGAGTCTCGCCATTCGCGGACTACCATTCTATTAATCAAATTCGAGCTTTTACCCAATTATTTGTGTTCTTATTTTATTTAGCTTGCAAAGACTCCATTTATTACTGATAATAACTTTCAAAGCAAAAAGATTAAAAAGCAAAATTGACTTTTCAGAAAAAGAGGAGAGATTTTTACAATTCAATTTACTTTGAGATTTGTGATGACACAATGACAACAAAAAATGGTGATCCCAAGAATGAACAAACTCCAGTTGTTTTGAGAAGATTTACTTCCTTCTTGAAGGTTCTCTTAGGTCATTTTGCTGGTATGTGCATGATCTTTATATGTTTCTCAGATAGTTAAAGACAATAACAATCAGTGTAAGATGCAGTATTGGGTTCGTGATCCCATTGGCTCCAGTCAAGTCTTGGTTCACTTTTGATTTTGGGTTTGTATGGTCAGAAGCCTCTGTCCCAGATTCCCCAGTGTTGTACCCCAAAATTTGCCCTCTCATTTTATCAAGATTCTCCTTACAAGACTTCTTGGACTCAAGACCAGATTAGGGTTTGCTCAGCTCAAGACATCTCCTTGCACTGATGACCTGAAATTAGGTTTTGGATTTGCACATGGATTTTTGGACTTCCAATGCCTCATGTGACTTTCATACTTCATGTTGGACGTCTAAGATTGCTCATACCAAGTTTCAAGCCTTGAATCAAATTTTTGCTCAATCAATTGGACAGTTGACCCAAAATCAGTTGTATTGGGAAAAAGTCAATTGTGGCCAATTTATAGTCAAACCTCATAATTTTTTATCCACATCAACATTATAGAACCATTTGATCAAGTTTGGACCATAACTCCTCAAGAAATTTGATCAGATCATCAAAAGGGCAAAATGGTCAAAATTAGGGTTTTGACTGTAGAAGGGCAATTTCTGATTTTTCACCTAGCCAATGGAAAATTTGGCTGAAGCATGGTTTCAAGGACTCAATGGCATCATCTTTACCTAATCACAAGGTTCAAAAGATCTCAAATGCATTGGATTGATAGATGAATTTTCCAGTCACTTGATCAAAAATCAACTGTACACTGAAAAGTCAAACTTTGACTTTTTGGTCAAAATCAAGTGCCAGGGGTCATTTTCATCAAGATGTGTCAAAACATGAAACTTGTTCACCAAGGAACCTAATTTTGGAAATTAGGGTTTAAAATGGAAAATTTTCATAACTTAGAAATTTTCTAAGTTATGAAAATTTCTTATTTTTTCCCAACTTTTTCACCATGATGCAATTGGATTCAAACAAAACTTCCGACATGAAAGTTGTAGTCCTACACAAAATATACAAATTTGATTCACAAAGTTTTCCCAAAAGATGATTGTATCTAAAGTTATGATTTTGTGAATAAGGGTCCATGAAACTTTTAACTTAGTGAAATTTTGCCCTAGTTTAGGCAGGATTTTGACCTATCTTCATGGCAATTTTTCACATAGTTCCAAGTGGAATATCAAAATTCATTTCAAATATGGATTGTAAATAATGTTACAATATTTCCAAAATGTCCAAGAACTCTCCAAGATCATTCATGGTTAGCGAGAATTGAAAGTTTGAAAATGGAAAATTATCACTTTTGTCCAAGGCATTTTGCACATTGCTACAACTTGCAAATCTGTCCAAAGCATGCTTGTACTTGGTTTACAGGTTCTAATACTTTCTAAACTCATAAATTAAATGCAAATACATTGGTTAGAGGCTTTGTTCTGAGCTTTAGAACATTACACATTAAATTAATTTATTTTTGGCAAAAAGATAACATTGCCACTTTGATAAAGCATGCTTTATGTCAAATTGTTTATCTTGAGCCATGGACCAAGCCTTTTGCTGTAAACAAAGTTCACTAATATCAGGAAAGGTGTACCAACTATCAGCAAGCCTCAAGCTAGCTTGTACAACCTTGGCATTGTCAATTCCAACTTTTGCTTCAAAAACAAGTCAACTTGCAAAAGGTCCATAACTTTGGTATCTGCTAAAACCAAGCTTGGTGAACATTTCAAACAAGTTTTACATATTGTATAAGGACAGAAACACGAGCTCATAGCATTAAAAACACCCTTAAACACAAAAACACCAAGTTCTTGTCAAAACAGGGCAAGCCCTGCATAACCACTTCCAAAACCAATTCCACTCGTGCGTTTTGTCCCAAACCACTTCAGACACATTGCATACATCCTATCTAAGCTACCCAAGTCCTTGTCCAGCCACTATAACTCCATTTTCACACTTCACCATTTTCACTTTGAAGCTTTGCAGGTTGAGTTCTACTAGCACATGCAGGCAAGTTCAAGGCAAGCCAAGCATTGGGAAAGGTTAAGTGAACTTCAGGCAAGCTAACACGACCTTCAGGCCTCATCCAAAACTCCTGCATTGCCATATTCGAACTTGACTGAAACAGGTAATTTTCAAACTTCTATCTCCCTATTTGGGAATCATTAGGCTTAGGTTTGTGAAGCAAAAATGTAGCCCTTAATGTCCTTGAACTGTACATATGCATAGCTTGTATTTATATTAACTAAGCTAGGAGAATTTGGATGATGAATATGCTGAAAAAACTAGGTTAGAATTTAGGGCTAAGGAAATTCTCTCTGGTCTTTGAGAGTTAGATCAAGTTTTTTACATGGTTAGAATCGTGTGATCATGAGCTATAACTTTCATGTTGCAAGATTTTGTTTTTGAGCACGTATGTAGGAGTTACAAGTTTGTATATGGCGCGCGCGTTTTCTGATTCAAAGGACAGGGATGAAGTGGAAAGTGGGTTGGGCCTGATTTGTTCTGCTTTTGACAACCCCATGCTTGCTTTTTGCACCCCTTAGCCCATTTCTTTATTTTTGCATATTTTTCATTTTCTTTTATATTTTCTGACTTTTATTATTTTTTCTAAATATCAAAAACCATCAAAAATATTTTCTTAATTTTTACATTTTTATTTTTTTTTTATTTTGGGCTTAAAAATAGTTTACTAATAATATATACTTTATTTTTCTTAAATAAATTGTAAATAATATTGAAATACTTAAATATTTTATTTTTATTATTTATACACTTAAAATATTATTTTTTCACAAATATTATTTTTTAACATTTTTGTATATATTTTTATTTATTTTCTTGTACATAAATAAATGAATAATTAATATAAAGCATATTTTCTTTAAAACTAAATTAGGGTTTTCACCCTTTCCAAAAATAATCATTTTATTTTCTTATTTTTCGGCCATAAATAAACTTATTTTTACATACATAAAAATAAATACAAAAACATTTTGCATATTTATATTTATTTGCATATTTAAGTATTTGCTTATTTATTTATTTGTACAAATAAATTCAATATGGTTGTAATAGTTTTAGGGTTTTTATTTTGTGCAAATATCCCCTATTCAAACTTGTATCCCCCTCCCCATAATAATGTTGTAATAGTCTTAGATTTACTTTTACGCCTTTTATTGCTTTTAAATGCCATGATAGTAAATTAGGGTTTGTATGCAAAAGACCAAAATCAAAACAAATAGCATGAATAATACAAGACAAAAATGCATGAAAAATGACAACACAATGCACACAAGCATCCCTAGGGTTTCACCCACTTGTTGCCTTAAAAATGGCCATGATATGCATGCTAGGTATCTTGGCAAAACAAAACAAAAACAAAAACATCATAGTCCCTCGATGATGCTATCTTGGTTGCCTATACAAAAATGATCTAGTCCCTCAAAAAAGCTTGCTAAGATACTTGGCACAATTGCTATCATGGTCATACGATGACCCACGCCCGTCCCGTTTAACATCCAAATACAAGGTTGTTTACCAAATACAATGGTAAAACAACAATGTCAAAGGGTTAAAAATATGTAGGAAAGATCTTTGAGTAGGGTAGACAACTCCTAGTTACTTGATCAACTTGCAAACATCCTTGCTATTTTCAAACAAACACACATACAATTTCAAAACATTTCCCAAAACAAACTTTCAAACATTGAAACATTTTTCAAAAGACAAACACCTTTGTATATATTCAAACAAGAATCATTACAAAGGTTTCCTAAACAAAGGCCTCTTTTCAAAATATTTTCAAAACCACACACAAAGCACCATTTTAAACAATTGAAAAGCAAAAGCAAGTGATCTAAACAAGTAACTAAGAGCTCATGGAAAACCATGGATGAAAAGGGTGCTATCACCTTCCCTTTTCATAATATACCCCCCTGAACCCAAGAAAACATCTCAAAGGTCTTTCCTGTTCTTTTTGACCTTTCCTTTGGATAAAATAGAAAGTCGGTGGCGACTCTTGCTAAACCGAAACATTTGCGAACACAAACACAAAACCTCAAGTCAGTTCTCCCACTGTATCACAGAACTGGCGACTCTGCTGGGGAAGATTCTAAAAGTGGGGTTACCTTAGGGTTTATATCACCTTTACATGCTTACCTTGTTTGCTTTGATTGCTTTACATTTGGTTCTATTGTTTGGGTTTGAAATCCTCTACCCGGATTTGGGAAACATTCATAGGTAAATAGCAATACGTTGTGGAAACTGTGTGGGGTATATCGACATGGTTTAAGCAATAGCTATATTAGTGCGACATATTTGTGGGTACCGGTAGCCTTTGAGTCAATTAAAGAGAATACGGGGCCGTTGAGTGATGTCATGAAGCACTAATGGACTTTTAGAACCTTTACTTGACCATCTTGGCCTTTTTAGGGCTAGTAAGATGACCGGCTTTGGTGCAGTCCGAAGTTGGTAGATACTCGATACTACACTCATTGAGGGTTGTTTTCTTGGAATATTTCGGTCGCCAGTAAAGTGGCTAAACTAAAACAATGAACACAGAAAATAATCCAGTGATATTGAGATCCTTAGAACCCGGTTACTATTTATAGGATAGGTTAAGCCAACTAAACTTCAAGAGGGTACTTACCTATGAAACCCCATGCAAGCCTGAAACTAGGAACTTGTGTGATTTGCTTGTACATATACTTGTGCATACATCATGAGCATCATGAAGCATCATATGCATCCACTAACCATTTCAAGGGTTTAGATCTTCATCTTTGTTCCTATTTTATAGGTTATGGAATCACTCCGCAAGAAAACAATCCAAGTCAAGCTTTTGAGAATTCTTCCTCAACTCAAGGAGCTAGCTTCCAAGATCCCAGAGAATTATCCATTCACTGAAAGACATGGTAGACTTCTCAACTTGGTCAACTCCAACATAGAGGAAGACATGGTGAAAGTTCTCTTCCAATTCTTTGACCCCCTACACCATTGCTTCACATTTCCTGATTACCAGCTAGTGCCTACTTTGGAGGAATCTTCTCAACTCTTGAGAATTCCTATTTTTCATCAACTACCCTACAATGGTACGGAAAGAGATCCAAAGCCTGAAGATGTTGCTCAAGCCCTACACTTGCAACCATCTGATGTCATAGGTCATTGGGAAACCAGAAGTGGTGTCAAGGGTTTCTTGGCAAAGTTCCTATTTGAGAAGGCCTGAGACTATTGGAATTCTCTAGACCTGCAAGCTTTTGAGGAGATTGTAGCTCTTATCATCTATGGGTTGGTCTTGTTCCCAAACCCTGATCAGCTTATAGATGTGAATGCTGTCAAGATCTTCATATCTCAGAATTCTGTGCCTACATTGCTTGGGTATATCCTCCACTCATTTCACACACGAACAATGAGAAAAAGAGGTGTTCTCATGTGATGTACTCCTCTACTGGCAAGATGGTTTATTTCTCATCTTCCCCAATCAGTTTTGAAGAATGAGCAAGGCTTAAGGTGGTCACAACGATTGATGACTCTTACACATTCAGATGTTCATTGGTGTTTTCGATCAAAAGAGAATGTCATCATCATTGATCGTTATGGGGAATTTCCTAATGTCCCTCTACTAGGCATTAGGGGAGGAATTACCTACAACCCCTGCTTGGCTATGAGACAGTTTGGGTATGCCCGAAGGGATGTCCCACATGACATGCTGATTCTAGACTTGGTTTTTGACTTCGACAACGACGATCAAGGACTTCGACAAAGGTTCATTCGAGATTGGAGGATGCCCAACAAGGTGGACAGTAAGACCTTGGGACACAAGAATTCCATCCCCCTTGAGCCTTACCTCAAGTGGGTACGAACACGCGCCCAAAGTCTTATGATGCCTTACCCCTACATTCTACTTGTGATCAAAGATCCTGTTATGGAAGGAGAGGTTCCATACACCCTCCTACATCCTGACATGCCGATATCACTCGAAGATTTGCAAAGGAGTTGGATACAGCTCAAGGGAGAACGCAATACTTTTGAAGCCCAATTCTACGCCAGTGAGAAGAAGGTTTTGGAACTTACTCGTCAACTTCATGAAGAGCAGACTCTCAACACCTACATTGCACCAAAGAGGATGCGCAGCGTCTTTTTACATTAGAATTTTGTATTATTTTGCCCATGGGGCATTGATGTACTAACAAATTCTATCTTATTAATATGACGTGTGTTCCTTTTTGTTTACAACAAATTTGAAATTCAGAATCCTTGAATGCATTACATGAATACATATCATTCATCATATGCATAAACAGGTATTCACATCAGGTTTCCTTATCTCTCTGTTGTTTATTTCAGCAAGATAGATATAGAACAGACGGTCAAAGATTTGCAAGCGCAGAATTCACAGTTCCAACAGCTACTCATGACCTTGGCAAAGGGTCAGGAGGAGCTCAAAACCTTGTTGGAAAAGGAAAAGGAGAAAAAGAAAAAGAAGAGAGTTGGTGTGGCTACTTTGGGTAGAAGATTTGAAGGTCAAACCAGAAGGATCCTAGATTTTCCATCAACTTCTGAAGAGGGTGAAGGAAAGGGTAAAGGAGTTGCATTACCTTCTGAATCTGAGGCTGAAGAGGAGGAGGATGAAGACTATTATGAACAGCAGTATCCTCCTGCAGATGAGAAGTACAAAAATCTGGAAGAACGTCTGGAAGCTATGGAGGTGCAAAGGGTGCCTGGTCTGGATTTTGAAGAGCTGGGTTTGGTTTCTGGAATTGTAATCCCTCCCAAATTTAAGGTGCCATTATTTGCTAAGTACGATGAGGTGTCTTGCCCAAAGATGCACCTACGATCTTACGTCAAAAAAATTCAACCACATTCTTCTGACAAAGACCTGTGGGTCCATTTCTTCCAGGACAGTCTTTCGAGGATTCAGTTAGATTGGTTCTATTAGCTAGAGATGTCTGACGTGCATAATTGGGAGGATTTGGCTGCTGCCTTCTACAAGCAGTATCAATATAATGCGGACTTAGCTCCAACCCGTACTCAATTATAGAGTATGGGCATGGTCTCAAATGAAGGCTTTAAGGAGTATGCCCAAAAATGGAGAGACTTGGCAGAACGAGTACAACCACCTCTATCTGAGAGAGAGCTTGTAGATATGTTCTTGGGTACACTGTCAGGTCCCTTTTTCAATCACCTGATTGGAAGTTCGTCTGCGGGGTTCACCGAGGTGATTCTAACTGATGAAAGAGTTGAAGCCAGAATCAAGAGCGGGAAAATTCAGAAAGATACATCTACTTCCGCTGCCATCAAAAAGACTTTTCCAGCAAATAAGGAAGTCTCAGTTGTCTACTCCCAAAGAGGTCAAGGAAGAGTTGAGCGTCGGCCAGCGGTGGGGGCCGTAATGATTCAAAAGTCTGCAGCTGATCAGCCCAGAAACAATCAACCTAGAACTAACCAGTAAAGGGTAGAAAGGCCTGCACAGCAATACACCCGGATAAACATGACTCCTGCTCAGGTTCTACCCCATATCTTGAAATTAAACCTTGCCAGTTTGAGAGAGGCCCCGAAGAATCCGAATACTTCTTCACCATACTACCATCCCAATGCCAAGTGTGCTTATCATTCAGAAAGCCTGGGGCACGACACCAACAATTGTTGGGCCCTCAAGAATAAGATTTAGGATTTGATAGATGCTAAAGAAGTTGAACTCAACGCCCCTGAAAAGCCGAACGTAATCTCTGCTCCAATGCCAAAACATGGTCACAATGCCCATGTTGTTGAAGAGGATCTGTATGTTGCTACTGTTGATGATTTGATGACTCTGCTACCGATAATCAAGTTGAATTTGTTGAAGGCTGGGATTTTCCCAGGTTGTGAAGAAGATTGCTGCCTTTGTTCATCCTTACCAACCGACTGTCCATTATTGAAGTTAGGCATCCAACGCCTAATGGATAACCAAGAAATCCTTTTTGAGAAGACTCCTGTTACACCGACTCATGTCAATGATATTTCAATAATTACCATATCCGCCAATTTTTCCAAGGTCTCCAAAATACCTGTTAAGATTACATCCGATCCGAAGATTGCACCTTTAAAGATAACCATGTCAGGGCCCATCCCGTACAAGTCCAACAAATCAATACCGTGGAACTATGGTGGAGAGATCTTCTACCACGGTATTAAACAAATTGATTCAACTGAAGAGAGTTCCGATGAAGAGACTTCCGACATTAGAAACATTGTTGGAACGATTAAAATCACCCGCAATGGAAGAATTTTCTCTCCGGAGATTTCCCCTCCAAAGGCAATCTTCAGACCCTCAGCTGCTCCTGAGGTTACCCTTGTGTCGGTCAACATATCTGCAAGAACTCCAATTATTGAAGAAGTTGTAACTCCTGTGGTTACCCTCTGCTACTGCTAATGATATAGGGAAAGGGATCCAAGAAGCTCCCGTCAGGACGAGGGCTCAGCCATTGGTCATCCCTGATACCTCTAAAAAAGAAATGGAAGAGATTTTGAAAATAATCAAGAAAAGCGATTATAATGTTATGGAACAGCTGGGGCAGACCCCCTCAAAGATCTCTATGTTGGCCCTGCTGCTTTGTTCCGAAGCTCATGCTAAAGCTCTGATCAGATTCTTGAAGACGGCCCACATGCCACAGGAAACCTCCATGGATCAGTTCCAGGAATGTGTAGCTAGCCTAACAGTTGACAATGGTCTAGGATTCTCCGACGCTGATTTAACATCTAAAGGGAGAAAACATAATGACGCTTTGCATGTCTCGGTGGAATGCAGAGGGACTACTCTAGCAGACGTTCTGGTAGACATTGGTTCTTCGCTGAATGTCTTGCCGAAGAAGGCCTTGGATAGGTTGGACTGTGAAGGCTTAACCCTGAAACCCAGCAATATCATTGTCAGAGCCTTTGATGGTTCTAAAAGGATGGTCCACAGGGAGGTGGACATCCCGATTAAAGTGGGAACTGAAACCTTCAACTCCATATTCTATGTGATGGACATCCGTCCTTCCTACTCTTGCTTGTTGGGAAGACCTTGGATTCACAATGCTGGAGCCGTTACTTCTTCTCTGCATCAAATGCTCAAGTACCCTGTCCAGGGGAAAATCATAATTGTTCACGGTGAAGAGGAATATATGATAAGTCATCTTAATTCTTTCCGCTATGTGGAATTAGATGGCGAATTCATAGAGACCCCTTTCCAACACTTCGAGGAAGTTTCTAAAGAGATTGTAGCAACCAAAACAGTGTCTTCTGTACCATGGTTACCAAACCTTTGCCTCAGATGTCATCCCTCAAAGATGCAAAGGTTGTGATTGAAGAAGGAGGAAGCACAATCTGCGGGCAGCTTCCAGACTTTCCTTTCAAATCTGATAAATTCGGTTTAGGTTTCACTGCTTCTGCTCAAAAGGTTGTACTCCGCTCCCGGGCTGGAGGGCCACCAGTGAAGATCACCCATCATGGAGTCAATGCTTTGGAGGATGTTGAAGAGGAGAGCAATTTGGAAGACTGGATTTTCCCTACTGTTGACGGAGGACTGAACAATTGGGAGGCAAAAGACTTTGTTCCCATTACTTTCATAAATCAGTAATTTATCTTTCAAACATTTCTGTTGGTTTGTAATAATTCTTGAACAATTCGTACACTTTTAGCCTTGTGCCTTACTCGAGATACATAGGTCCATTTGTAAGGGTTTGATTTTTCATCTTCATATGCCATTTTAATGAATCATGGACGTTTTCACATATAAACTTTTGTGTTCATTTTCTTTCTTTTTACATTTTATTTGTTTAAAGGTGGCTATCCCTTACACACACCCACACTCACAAATGCAGGTACCCTTCCATTCCATATTCCATGGGTAACAATTCTGCTATGGCCTTCAGTGACTCTAAAGATCTGGTCTACCATGCTGAATACGAAGGTGATGAAGACTGTGAAGTGCCAGGAGAATTGGCTAGGCTGCTACAACAGGAAGAAAGGGCTATTCTACCTCACAAGGAGCTGTTAGAGACAATCAACTTGGGTACTGATGAAGACAGAAAAGAAGTCAGAGTGGGTGCCAACCTAGAGCCAAGTGTCAAAGAGCGTCTAGTTCAGCTGTTGAATGAATATCTTGAGATCTTCGCTTGGTCATATGAAGACATGCCGGGACTCGATACAGATATTGTGGTTCACCGTCTACCCACAAGAGAAGATTGTCCACTAATTAAACGGAAAGTCCGCCGCATGAGGCCCAACATGTCTGAAAAGATCAAAGCAGAAGTTATAAAGCAGTTCAACGTTGGGTTTCTTGTTGTTACTTCCTATCCATAATGGGTTGCTAACATTGTGCCCGTGCCTAAGAAGGACGACAAAGTGAGAATGTGCATGGATTATAGAGACTTAAACAAGGCCAGCCCTAAAGATGACTTTCCATTGCCGCACATTAACATCTTGGTTGACAATACAGCTCAACACAAGGTATTTTCTTTCATGGATGGATTTTCAAGTTACAACCAGATCAAAATGGCACCAGAAGACATGGAGAAAACTACTTTTGTTACACAGTGGGGTACGTTCTGTTACAAAGTGAAGCCATTCGGACTGAAGAATGTCGGGGCAACCTATCAACGCGCCATGGTAGCTTTGTTTCATGATATGATACATCATGAGATAGAGGTCTATGTAGATGACATGATAGTCCGTTCACAGACAGAAGAAGAACACCTCGACCATTTGCAAAAGCTGTTTGTCAGGTTGAAGGAGTACAAGCTTAGACTGAACCCTAACAAGTGCACTTTCGGAGTCAGGTCCGGTAAACTCTTGGGTTTCATTGTCAGCAACAAAGGTATCGAGGTTGATCCTGCCAAAGTCAAAGCTATACAAGAAATGCCTGCCCCTCGCACTGAGAAGGAGGTCAGAGGTTTCTTGGGATGCCTAAACTACATTGCTAGGTTCATTTCTCACCTGACATCTACCTGTGAACCAATCTTCAAGCTGTTGAAGAAAGATCGGGTGGTTAAATGGAACGATGGCTGTCAAATTGCTTTCGATAAAATCAAGGAGTATCTACTAGAACCTCCTATCTTGATGCCTCCTGTCGAAGGAAGACCACTAATCATGTATCTGACTGTCCTAGAGAATTCAATGGGGTGCGTACTGGGCCAACATGACGAGTATGGCCGAAAAGAGCATGCCATTTATTACCTTAGCAAAAAGTTTACCGACTGTGAGACCCGATACTCACTGCTCGAGAAAACTTGTTGTGCTTTGGTATGGGCTTCTCGCCGGCTAAGGTAGTATATGTTGACTCATACCACTCTACTGATATCTAAGATGGATCTGATCAAGTACATATTTGAGAAGCCTGCTTTATCTGGAAGAATATCTAGATGGCAGATGATCCTGACCGAATACGATATACAATACACGACCCAAAAAGCTATAAAGGGGAGTGTGCTAGCTGACCATCTGGCTCATCAAGCTGTCGAAGATTACCAATCCATGAAGTTTGACTTCCCCGACGAAGACATTATGACATTGGACAACATTGAAGACTTCAGACCGTATGACGGACCTGAACAAGGATCCTGATGGACCCTGTACTTTGATGGTGCTTCTAATGCACTTGGCAACGGTATCGACGCGGTACTCATCTCTCCAGAAGTTTTCCATACACCTTTCACTGCCAGACTTTGCTTTAACTGCACCAACAACATGGCCGAGTATGAAGCTTGCATCTTTGGACTCAAGGCTGCAATAGACCTGGGTATCAAATCTTTGGTTGTGTTTGGAGACTCAGATTTGGTCATCAGTCAGATCAAAGGAGAGTGAGACACTAAACATCCTAACCTCATCCCTTACAAAGAACGTGTCCTGACATTGTTACCTCATTTCGAGCAGATTACCTTCGAGCACTTCCTGCGAGAAGAAAATCAGCTAGCGGATGCTCTAGCTACAATATCATCCATGTTTAAACTTAACTGGGATAATGAGGCTCCCCATATCACCATTGAACGGATGGACGAACCTGCATATTGTCACGAGATTAATACCGAAGAAGTAGTGGACCGACCTTGGTTTCATGAAGTCAAAAGGTATCTCGAAGCTCAAGAATATCCTGAAGGAGCTTCAGTCAACGACAAAAAGTTCTTAAGGAGATTCTCAGCTAAGTTCTTCCTGAGAAATGGTATCCTATACAAGCGCAATCATGATTGCATTCTGCTCCGTTGTGTGGACAAGGTTGAAGCTGAGCATATCATGGCTGAACTGCACAATGGCACCTTTGGCACTCACTCTAGCGGGTATACAATGGCTAAGAAGATTCTACGGGCAGGCTATTACTGGTCTACCATGGAAGCTGACTGCCATCAACATTCCAGAACTTGTCACAAATGTCAAATCTATGCGGACAAGGTACATATACCTCTAGTTCCTCTCAATGTCTTAACAGCTCCTTGGCCTTTCACTATGTGGGGAATCGACATGATTGGGGAGATCAAGCCTACAGCATCCAATGGACACTGTTTCATTATGGTGGCCATTGATTACTTCACCAAATGGGTCGAAGCAGCTTCCTTCGCATCCGTCACAAAGAATGTGGTTGCCTGCTTCATCAAGCAGAATCTCATTTGTCGGTACGTATCCCCGAAAGGATCATCACTGATAATGGTACAAACCTGAACAATACTATGATCACCTCCTTGTGCGAGCAGTTCCAGATTCAACATCACAATTCATCTCCCTATCGGCCAAAGATGAATGGTGTTGTCGAAGCTGCAAACAAAAATATTTAGAAGATCATTCAAAAGATGACAGTCACCTACAAGGACTGGCATGAGATGTTACCATTTTCTCTCCACGGGTATCATACCACGGCGCGTACATCAACTAGGGCAACACCCTATTCTTTGGTATACGGCATGGAAGCTGTTTTACCTATCGAGGTTCAGATTCCCTCCTTGAGAATCATAAAAGATGCTAGTTTGAGCGAAGACGATTGGATTCAGACCCGGCTTGATCAACTTAACTTGATTGATGAAAAGCGACTTACTGTTGTTTGCCATGGTCAGACGTATCAAAAACGGATGATCAAGGCATTCAACAAGAAAGTCAAACGCCAGGTATATCAAGTCGGGGATCTTGTAATCAAGCGAATCAGATTGCCGCAAAGTGATCCCAGGGGAAAATGGACTCCTACTTATGAAGGACCATTTGTGATCAAGAACATCTTTTCTGGTGGGGCAATGATATTAACCACCATGGACGGTGACGATCTGCCGCACCCTGCGAATGCAGACATAGTCAAAAGATACTACGCATAAATGACCTGGCAATTTGAAAACCCGAAAGGGCGACTTGGGCAAAAAAGGGCATCCCGGTGAATCGAAAACCCGAAAGGGAGGTTCAGGCAAAAGTTAGGGATAAATTAAAAAATATGTACACCCGGCAAGTTGAAAACCCGAAAGGGCGACTTGGGCAAAAAAGGTTTTCCCGGTGGATCAAAAACCCGAAAGGGCGGTCCAGGAAAAAGTTATGGAATTAAAGCGTATGACTATGTCTCGTCGGATCACTTTAAGGACAATCTCTTCACAGACAAGCTTCGGGATTATGATCAACTCAATCATCTTCGGACGAAGCAACAAATGGACAGGATATTCAGAGTTACGAAGGCTATAGCAGAATGGGAACCCCATGGAATTTTTTACACATAGCCATCTTTCTTTGTATAAATTTTTCTCATTTTTTGATAACATTCTCTTACTAGGATGTTTGTCTCCTTTGTACAAAATACTTACACAAAGTTAATACAAAGATACTTCAAAGTGCAGAAAACTATTTACCTTTTCTTCTTTTACACTTGTGTTTTATTTGAAAACGTCCAATGATTTATTAATGAGCGTATGCATTTGAATATAATCATTGTTTACAAATAAACGAAATGGGAAAGAATAATTACTGACAGGTGGAAAGTATGGGAAAACATCTTTAAGCTATTCCAGGAGAAATCCCCTGCAGTATATCATCTAGATCCCCCAGTGGAGCTAAAACCTTGAAATACACATACCAGCGGAGCTAAATTTCAAATCCTTAATTACCATCATAGTTAAGTTTTCAAACTCCAAATTCCCAACGGAGCACAACTTTGAACTACAGACCCTCGGCGAAGATGAAACCTTCTTCCCCAACGGAGTCAAATTTCCAACTATCAATCTATAGCGGAAACCATTCAGTTTTCCCCAGATTTCCCAGTAAATTGTCTTAAAGTCTGAGAATCAACTAGATAACAGTTAACTTTTATCTTATCCCCAACCTAGGATAATTCCCCAGTAGGTTGGCATACAACCCTAACTCCTGAACTTTTTCCAAACAGGAATAAGCTTTTTCCCCAGAATCCTGAATTTACTCTCCAGCAGGATAACTTACTCCCCAGCAGTATAGCTATTTCCCCATAGAGTTTTCACTCCCCAACAGAATGAAGATTCTCATTCTTGATTCCCCAGTGAAGTTGCCAGAGTCTTCAGCATGAATTTGTCGGAATTTTTAATCCCCTGCAGATCGAAGATTC
The DNA here is from genome assembly GCA_948472305.1 of Vicia faba. Classification (NCBI taxonomy): domain Eukaryota; kingdom Viridiplantae; phylum Streptophyta; class Magnoliopsida; order Fabales; family Fabaceae; genus Vicia; species Vicia faba. The sequence goes on from OX451738.1 coordinate 1,029,708,573, forward strand.
TCATTCTTGACTTCCCAAGTGTGAAGTCCCCAAGGGTTCAAGTTCCCCAGGAGATCGAAGATTCTCATTCTTAGTTCCCCGTAGAAGCCATCGGAACCTTCCTTATTCTCCAGCAGATAAAGGTTTCCCTTTGTTTGATCCCCGGTAGAGAACACCAGAGTTTCCTTATTCCCCAGCCGAGTAAGGATTCCCATTGTGTAATCCCCAGCCATATTCGTCAAAGTTCTCTGGATTCCCCAAGCAGAATGTTTATCATCCTCCAAAGATTTGAAGGATCTCTGTATCCCCAGGAAGGTCGTGAAGGATTCTCACATCCCCACAGAAGTTTTCAAAGTTTTTGATAATCCCCGCGAGTTGCCAAGGATTCTCTATCCCCAACAGTAGTCAGCAAGGATTTCTCATCCTCAGCAATCAAAGATTTTGAATCTCCAGCAGTGGCCAGGGATTTATTTTCCCCGGCAGCAGTCAAAGATTTTATTATCTCCAGCCATCAAGGATTTATTTTCCTCAGCAAGACAGCTAATCAGCTTACATGCACATACATTACATTCATATATCATAAACATTGATAAAACACATTTATTGCATCATACATTTCATGCAACATAACTTTTTGTTTCAGCTAACATTTTAACCTTTTCAGGATAAGATTAACAGCTATCTTTAAAAAATATTCAAAGATTTCAGAAAATAGCTTAGAGATGCTCCAGACACAGATGCTATTCTATTGCTTATTCAAATACAGAATTCAGAAACAGCTTAGAGATGCTCCAGACACGGATGTTATTCTATTGCTTATTCAGATTCAAAGCTCAGAGATGCTCCAGACATGGATGCTATTTTATTGCTTATTCAGATTCAAAGCTTAGAGTTGCTCCAGACACGGATGCTATTCTATTGCTTATTCAAATACAGAATTCGGAAACAGCTTAGAGATGCTCCAGACACAGATGTTATTCTATTGCTTATTCAGATTCAAAGCTCATAAAACAGCTAAGAGATGCTCCAGACACGGATGTTATTCTATTTCTTATTCAGATACAGTTTAGAGATGCTCCAGACACGGATGTTATTCTATCGCTTATTCAAATACAAGATTTAGATACAGTCCAGATACGCTCTAGACACGGTAGCCATGCTGTCACTTATTCTGACTTTTTCCCCAGCTCAGAGATGCTCCAGACACAAATGCTATTTTGTTGCCTATTCATATTTCAGATTCAGATCCAATACAAATACACTCCAGACACGGAAGTCATTCTGTTATTCATTCAGATTCAAATATAGTTACAGCTTAGATACGTTTCAGATACGGATACCATTCTGATGTTCATTCTCCTGATTTTCAACAAACATTCTTGGATGGCATCTACAAGCCCATCTCCGACAAGATTTTGTCACCTTTCCAAATGGCATCTTTAAGCCCATCCCCTCAACTACATTTTGACGAGTGCAAATTTACGGGCACTCTAATGTCCAATCATCTTTTACCTTCGAGTCACGAACGACAAACTCGCCGATCTAACTCTTCAGGTTCAAGAAGATTGAACAGGGGCAGCTGTTGTACCCCAAAATTTTCCCTCTAATTTTATCAAGATTCTCCTCACAATACTTCTTGGACTCAAGACCAGATTAGGGTTTGCTCAGCTCAAGACATCTCCTTGCACTGATGACCTGAAATTAGGGTTTGGATTTGCACATGGATTTTTGTACTTCCAATGCCTCATGTGACTTTCATACTTCATGTTGGACCTCTAAGATTTCTCATACCAAGTTTCAAGCCTTGAATTAAATTTTTGCCCAATCAATTGGACAGTTGACCCAAAATCAGTTGTATTGGGGAAAAAGTCAATTGTGGCTAATTTACAGTCAAACCTCATAATTTTTTATCCACATCAACATTATAGAACCATTTGATCAATTTTGAAGCACAACTCCTCAAGAAATTTGATCAGATCATCAAAAGGGCAAAATGGTCAAAATTAGGGTTTTGAGTGTAGAAGGGCAATTTCTGATTTTTCACCTAGCCAATGGCAAATTGGGATCAAGCATGGTTTCAAGGATTCAATGGCATCATCTTGACCTAATCACAAGGTTCAAAGATCTCAAATGCATTGGATTGACAGATGAATTTTCCAGTCAACTGATCAAAAATCAATTGTACACTGAAAAGTCAAACTTTGACTTTTTGGTCAAAATCAAGTGCCAAGGGTCATTTTTCATCAAGATGTGTCAAAACATGAAACTTGTTCACCAAGAAACCTAATTTTGGAAATTAGGGTTTAAAATGGAAAATTTTCATAACTTAGAAATTTTCTAAGTTATGAAAATTTCTTATTTTTTCCCAACTTTTCCCAACTTTTTCACCATGATGCAAATGGATTCAAACAAAACTTCCAACATTAAAGTTGTAGTCTTCCATAAAATCTACAACTTTTATTCACAAAGTTTTCCCAAAAGATGCTAGGATCTCAAGTTATGATTTTGTGAATAAGGGTCCATGAAACTTTTAACTTAGTGAAATTTTGCCCTAGTTTAGGCAGGATTTTGACCTGTCTTCATGGAAATTTTTCACATAGTTCCAAGTGGAATATCAAAATGCATTTCAAAGATGGATTGTATATCATGTTATAAGCTTTCCAAAATGTCCAAGAACTATCCAAGATCATTCATGGTTAGGGAGAATCGAAAGTTTGAAAATGGAAAATTATCACTTTTGTCCAAGGCATTTTGCACATTGCTACAACTTGCAAATATGTCCAAAGCATGCTTGTACTTGGTTTACAGGTTCTAATCCTTTCTACACTCATAAATTAAATGCAAATACATTGGTTAGAGGCTTTGTTCTAAGCTTTAGAACATTACACATTGAATTAATCCATTTTTGGCAAAAAGATAACATTGCCACTTTGATAAAGCATGCTTTATGTCAAATTGTTTATCTTGAGCCATGGACCAAGCCTTTTGCTGCAAAAAAAGTTCACTAATATCAGGAAAGGTGTACCAACTATCAGCAGGCATCAAGCTAGCTTGTACAACCTTGGCATTGTCAATTCCAACTTTTGCTTCAAAAACAAGTCAACTTGCAAAAGGTCCATAACTTTGGTATCTGATAAAACCAAGCTTGGTGAACATTTAAAACAAGTTTTACATATTGTCTAAGGCCATAAACACGAGCTCATAGCATTAAAAACACCCTTAAACACAAAAACACCAAGTTCTTGTCAAAACAGGGAAAGCCCTGCAGAACCACTTCCAAAACCAATTCCACTCGTGCGTTTTGTCCCAAACCACTTCAGACACATTGCATACATCCTATCCAAGCTACCCAAGTCCCTGTCCAGCCACTGTAACTCCATTTTCACACTTCATCATTTTCACTTTGATGCTTTGCAGGTTGAGTTCTACAAGCACATTCAGGCAAGTTCAAGGCAAGCCAAGCATTGGGAAAGGTTGAGTGAACTTCAGGCAAGCTAACACGACCTTCAGGCCTCATCCAAAATTCCTACATTGCCATATTAGAACTTGACTGAAACAGGTAATTTTCAAACTATCTCCCTATTTAGGAATCATTAGGCTTAGGTTTGTGAAGCAAAAATGCAACCCTTAATGTCCTTGAATTGTACATATGCATAGCTTGTATTTATATTAACTAAGCTAGGAGAATTTGGATGATGAATATGCTAAAAAAACTAGGTTAGAATTTAGGGCTAAGGAAATTCTCTCTGGTCTTTGAGAGTTAGATCAAGTTTTTTACATGGTTAGAATCGTGTGATCATGAGCTATAAATTTCATGTTGCAAGATTTTGTTTTTGAGCACGTATGCAGGAGTTACAAGTTTGTATATGGCGCGCGCGTTTTCTGATTCAAAGGACAGGGATGAAGTGGAAAGTGGGTTGGGCCTGATTTGTTCTGCTTTTGACACCCCCATGCTTGCTTTTTGCACCCCTTGGCCCATTTCTTTATTTTTGCATATTTTTCATTTTCTTTTATATTTTCTGACTTTTATTATTTTTTCTAAATATTAAAAACCATCAAAAATATTTTCTTAATTTTTACATTTTTATTTTATTTTTTTATTTTTATTTATTTTTTTGGGCTTAAAAATAGTTTACTAATAATATATACTTTATTTTTCTTAAATAAATTGTAAATAATATTGAAATACTTAAATATTTTATTTTTATTATTTATACACTTAAAATATTATTTTCTCACAAATATTATTTTTTAACATTTTTGTATATATTTTTATTTATTTTCTTGAACATAAATAAATGAATAATTAATATAAAGCATATTTTCTTTAAAACTAAATTAGGGTTTTCACCCTTTCCAAAAATAATCATTTTATTTTCTTATTTTTAGGCCATAAATAAACTTATTTTTACATACATAAAAATAAATACAAAAACATTTTGCATATTTATATTTATTTGCATATTTAAGTATTTGCTTATTTATTTATTTGTACAAATAAATTCAATATGGTTGTAATAGTTTTAGGGTTTTTATTTTGTGCAAATATCCCCTATTCAAACTTGTATCTCCCTCCCCATAATAATGTTGTAATAGTCTTAGATTTACTTTTACGTCTTTTATTGCTTTTAAATGCCATGATAGTAAATTAGGGTTTGTATGCAAAAGACCAAAATCAAAACAAATAGCATGACTAATACAAGACAAAAATGCATGAAAAATGACAACACAATGTACACAAGCATCCCTAGGATTTCACCCACTTGTTGCCTTAAAAATGGCCATGATATGCATGTTAGGTATCTTGGCAAAACAAAACAAAAACAAAAAGATCATAGTCCCTCGATGACGCTATCTTGGTTTCCTATACAAAAATGATCTAGTCCCTCAAAAAAGCTTGTTAAGATACTTGGCACAATTGCTATCATGGTCATACGATGACCCACGCCCGTCCAGTTTAACATCCAAATACAAGGTTGTTTACCAAATACAATGGTAAAACAACAATGTCAAAGGGTTAAAAATGTGTAGGAAAGATCTTTGAGTAGGGTAGACAACTCCTAGTTACTTGATCAATTTGCAAACATCCTTGATATTTTCAAACAAACACACATACAATTTCAAAACATTTCCCAAAACAAACTTTCAAACATTGAAACATTTTTCAAAAGACAAACACCTTTGTATATATTCAAACAAGAATTATTACAAAGGTTGCCTAAACAAAGGCCTCTTTTCAAAATATTTTCAAAACCACACACAAAGCATCATTTCAAACAATTGAAAAGAAAAAGCAAGTGATGTAAACAAGTAACTAAGATCCCATGGAAAACCATGGATGAAAAGGGTGCTAGCACCTTCCCTTTTCATAATCTACCCCCCCCCCCCCCCCCCCGAACCCAAGAAAACATCTCAAAGGTCTTTCCTGTGCTTTTTGACCTTTCCTTTGGATAAAATAAAAAGTCGGTGATGACTCTTGCTAAACTGAAACATTTGCAAACACAAACGCAAAACCTCAAGTCAGTTCTCCCACCGTATCACACCCAGCAAAGTCTTCCCTCATATGATGAAAGGTTTTATTCCCTTGGTGTGATGAGGTGTCGCTCTTTCTGCAGTATTGGCATTATTGTTGGTATCTTTTTTTTCAGGCAACTAGACCAGGGCAGTATCTTTTCTGAGAAGTGTTGAAATGATTATCAACCTTTGGGTTTTCACCCACCAAGTGCTGGGTTGGATTTAAAATCCCCATGGGTTTGACCTTTTTCCATATTGATTACTTTCTGATTCCTTGGGAAGGTTATCCCAGGGCGTCTTTTGTTGGAATAAGTGTTCATGATGTAAAGTGTCAATCCGCATCTTTCTCCAGGGAGGTATGCTTGAATTCCCCAGTGAGGTCTGTTTGTTTTAGTGTCAGTCTTCTTTATTTAAGGTTGGTCTTGCAATCTCCAGTAGGTGTGTTACTTTTGAAGAAAAACTGGTTTCTCTAATGAATCCGGAAGGAGGATGTTCTATCTCGGTATCTGTTTAATTTGTCTATCTCCAAATTATATTTCTCTTTAGTAAAGTTAAAGGCAGGCAATAGGTTTGGTTTCCGCAGCTGGCTTTTACCTTTCTTGGAATGATCTTTCTGGTTGAAGTTTAACCAAGCGTTGTTAGTACCTGAGACGGTTTTATTTGTTTGTTCCTACTGTTTGTGTATCTGTTTTACCAGCATATGCACGATAACACTCATACATTCATACATACATCATGCATGGCTAAAATTGACAAATCATTGTTCATTGACATTGTGTTCTGACCTTCCTGCAGCGCTCTTTGCTTAGATGGATTTGGTTTTCCCTCTTGAGTTTATTTCTCATAGGATGTATCTTCACTAGTTGTCTTGCTCCAGTTTATATCTGATTTGGATCTATGGTTGCATGACTATATTATTTACTTTGGATTTCTAAAAACTTCGAGTTTTGGTTTGTGCATTTATTTTGCACGAGAAGACTTTATCTCCTCAGCAGGAATATCATGGCATTTCCCCAGGAAGTCATATTTCTATCCCTAGAAAGTCATTTCTTTTTGCAATTCTCCATGACAACAAGTAACAAGTCTCTTTATTTGAGATAGCTTATGTCTGACCCTTTCCAGGCAGATTCCCTTGGTTAAAGAAGAAGTTGAGACCCGTTCTAGGCGAAACACCAGAATTTTGGGGAAAACTTGATATGATATTTTCTCTTTCTACCTTCAGTGAACGTTGGTAGGACATCGGCAGTGAACGTCGGTGTTTATTATCTTTTTTCTATCTTCGGTGAACGTTGATAGTTCATCATCAGTGAACAACGATGATATGATATTTTCTCTTTCTACCTTCAGTGAATGTTGGTAGGACATCGGCAGTGAACGTCGGTGTTTATTATCTTTTTGCTATCTTCAGTGAACGTCGATAGTTTATCGTCAGTGAACGGCGATGATATGATATTTTCTCTTTCCACCTTCAGTGAATGTTGGTAGGACATCGGCAGTGAACGTTGGTGTTTATTATCTTTTTGATATCTTCAGTGAACGTCGATAGTTCATCGTCAGTGAACAGCGATGATATGATATTTTCTCTTTCTACCTTCAGTGAACGTTGGTAGACCATCGACACTAAACGTCGATGCTTGTTATCTTCCTCTCTGATTCAATTATTTCGGTCCACCAGTGATTTATTTTCCTGGTGGGGTTGCTCCTTTGTTTCTTCATTTTTTGGGGCATCCCCAGTGATACTTTGCGTCTCTTTGGTATTGTTCATAGGAATTCATATGCATAAGCATTTGCATGGCATCCTAGGGCCAAAAATAGGGCTTGTTTTATATTTAAGTATCTTCGATCACGTCGACACGAAGATTTTCAACCTTCGTATCTCTGGATAGAAGAAACTTAAATAAGGACAGTTGTTGTACCCCAATTTTTTCCCCTAAGATCCCTTCATCATACCATGTTGGTTCAATCACAACAATATCACATTAGGACTTTTGGTTCTTCTCCCTATCATTTAGCTTTGCTCTTTTGGAGAAATTACCAAGCACCTTGACTTGTTTTCTTTTGTGATCATGAATATTTTCCTTAGATTTTTATTTTATTAATAAAATGCAATGTGAGTTTTCCTTACTTGTTAATAACGTAGGTAAAGGCTATGAGGTCTAACAAGTTGCTCCATGGGTTCATGAGTTTATTTCCATGCCCTAGTCAACATAGCTTGAGGAGTTCAAACCTCACCATTGAAGTTGTTTTGGAAGAAATGGCATGACAAAGCTTATTTTGGTTCAACATATTTCAAAGTTATCAAAATTGATTCAAAAGTACAAGGGGTTGAGGGAAGAAGTTGTCATGATTGGACAAGGTCTTGTTCCTATTAGTCACAAGAGCACATTTCTCTTAAATTTCAAGATATGGAAGTGGTTTTAGTGGCTATGAGCCCTCATCATCATCCTCAACACCTTCTATTCACAAAGAAAGAATGTTGGCACAAGAAGTTTGTTCAAACTTGTTAAAGTTCCTCAAAGCATTCTCTTGATCTAGAGGCTAGGGTTTTGAACTTCAAAGGAGCATATCTTGCTCACCTTTTGGTATTTTTGAGTGATTCCAAAGACATCTTTCTCTTCAAATAGTTACCAATAAATCACTTCAAAAGTTCCAAGGATTTTTTATGTGGAAAGAACTTGGTGTAGAAGAAAGATTACAAGTCATCCAGATAAATCCCCAATTTTCCATATGTGACTTCAAATGGTCATAACTTGGTCAATTTTTATCACCTTGAGTCCATTATTTTTCCATGATGATCTTGAAGATGCTTACTTTTTCCTTCTTTTATGTGCAAAGTGAGAAATTGGATGGAAGTTGCCTTAAGAATGCAAAAGATTATAGGTCATTTCATGATTTTTGGCCAACTTCAACAAGTCATAACTTGTTCATTTTTCTGAGATTTTGAGTGTTTCAAATTTCAAAATGTCATTCAAGAGATCTACGTCATTCCATATTTTTTGGTCAAGAGCAAATTCTAAGTGGAAGACCATGTTTAGATACAAAAGATTATAGGTCATTTTTGAAGAAGAATTTGAAATATTTCTAAGTATGGAAAGTCAACTCTTTTTCTTCAACTTTGACTCCATGTAACTTTCAGCTCAAGCATCCATTTGATTCCATTATTTTTCCATTGCAAAGCTTATAACCTCATCTTTCCAAAGCATCAAGAATTATGCCCTAAGACCCCTTGAGTTGGAAATGCCATGGATTTGAATTTGGTAATTTGAAACTGAATTTTTCACAAAGTCAGGATTTTGATATCTTTGTTTTGGCTTTTATTCACAAGTTTTCCACGTGTTTTTGTTTCTAAACATGATTAGCAACTTGCCAAAAGTGATTAGCATCATGAAACGCACGATTTAGCTGAGTTTTGATCAAAATGAGTCACACTTTCTTCATGATGCAGACCCACACTAATTCCCTCCAAAACGCATCATTCACTCTTCCTTTTGATCCCATTTGCTTCCCTATAAATAGAGGGTCATCACCCATCCATTTTCCCAAGCTTAGAAAGCCAAGAACACCCTGCCAAAACTTCACACGAACCCACTTTTGTTGAATTCAATTTTTGAAATTTAAGCTTCCTTTTCCAAAATTCTTTGCGCATTCATCATCCTTGAGCATCATACAAACTCTCCAGCACTTAAACTGATCAAAAAGACCCATAATTCAAGCTACAGAAGTCCAGTTTCAGAGCTTCTTACTTGAACTTCGAAAAGGTAGAATTCTCCACCATTTGGATCCAAATCAAACACTAATCTGTTCTACTCCTTTGTCTGATTCTGATGTTGCTTACAATTTTTAAATCCATTGAGAATTGAGAGAGAAATCCCAAATTGAAGGCGCTCGCTATTTTCTGAGTTTTTGATTCATAGCTCTCTCCATACCTTATATAAATTTGGCGCGATGGTTGTGTTAGAATCGTCTTGAAGAGACGAGTTCAATGATGCTAGCCAGGGATCCTAATTTTTTCATTTGAAGGATCTCACAAAATCCACATTGCAGGGTGTCTGGAGGTTGAAGACGATGACATGTCTCGTCTCAGCCAATGATAGTGTGCCAAGCGTTTTAATTTCATTGGTTGCCCTTTTCTGATCCCATGTGTATTTCATTAAGGTCCATATCAAGCACAGCGCGTCTGGTCCATTGGATTAGCTTACTAACGCGTTTTGACTATAATGTGATGGTCAACATCTTTTTGGTTTTATTTTATTTTCTGATTTTATATTTTATTTGATTAAATTTTTAAAAATTCATAACTCTTTTATTTTTATCCAAAAATTATGAAAAAATTCACAAAAATACTTTGAATTATTTCTGATCTCATGAATATTTTTTCACATTTTTATTTTAACATTTGGTATTTTTTATATTTTTTGTATTATTTTCTTTCTTTTAATTACTTAAAAAATGTTTTCTGACATTTTTTTAATTCTGGAAAAATTCATAAATATTATTTTGCATATCTTTGACTCTCTGAAAATTTTATGGAATTTTATGTTGAGGTTTACTATTTTTGATCTATTTTATGTTTGTTTTAGTAATTTTAAATAGTTTAATAGTTGTTTCTGACTTTTAAAAATTACCAAAATTTTTATAAAAATATTTGGATCCATCTCTGATTTTTCTATGGTCTTATTTTTCATTTCTTGATTAATTTGAACATAATTGATATTTTTCCTCATTATTTTTTATTTTTAAACATTTTAACCCTTTTATTGTATATATTAAATATATTATTATTTTGTGATTATTTTTTGGCTGTCTTGAGTTGATTTTTTTATCATGACTTTATTAACATCATTAGATATTGGGTGTTGAGTTCAACTCCACCAAAATGGATGAATGATTTTAATAATAGTCTGATTATTTTGTCTGGAGTTCTTGAGGTTTACCTCAAGACATTGCGTTGCTTATTTGTTTTTGTGTGCAAGTTTTTGTGATTACGTTCTCTGTTTGTAATCTGGAATTCACCTGTATACAGCCGTTACTCTGCCCAATTTTTGTGAAAACTTAATACATTTGAAAAGGTCTAGAATCTTTGCTTGTTTGGTTTCATCCAAAGAATGGGAATTCTATCTTGGCTCATAATGTCAAGTTTTGGCTTCTTGTTGGTTAGATGGTCCTTATCCTTAACTTTTACCTTATGCTTTAGGATAGCCCCTTCTTCTCCTCCCATTTTCTTTAATTTCAAAAATCTTCTCCCTCCTTTTGAAAACCCTTCTTGTTTTGAAACTTGAAACACTTTCAAAATAAATTTGGACTTAGGTCCATGCATTTTCAAAATATTTTCATCATTAAACTTCAATGGACTTAATAATACCTTGACATTTTTTGTAAGAAGACTAAAAGTCAATCAATCTCATTTCAAACTATTTTGCCACTTTGGCTTTTATCTTTAAACCTTTTTCTCAAAAGACTAGACTCTTGTCAATCCTTGTAGTGATGCAAACAACTATACTTCTACAATATGAAGTGAAGTGAGATATTTTCCACTTGGGTGTTGAGTGAGGTATTGTTGATTTTTAAGATCCAAGCCATATCCTCCACTTTGAGATGATGCAAATTCTCCTTTCTCATGATTGTGGGTAGTAAGTATGTTTTCCACACGGACAATGACGATGATGTCTCATCTCTTAAAATTAATTAACACACTTGTGTTTCAAATTTTTAAAATAGGAACTACGTGTACCCTGATCCCCTATTGCACGAAAGGTGGTATGTAGGCACTAAAGGTTCGTAACCGCGGCGGGTGCAAAAATTATAAAAAATACATTTCTCTTCTCACCTCCACCATCCATTTTATATACAACACATTTTTATAGCCAAAATATACAGATTTTTTCAAAGAGGTTCCTGCGGAGTACCGTAGATGTTTAGGGTGCTAATACATTTCCTTTGCATAACCAACCCCCTTACCTTGAATCTTTCCCCCTCTTTTTGGGTTATTCGCTTTTTTCCCATTCCTTTGGAAACAATAAAGCGCGGTGGCGATTTTTTATTTTGATTTGTAAAAAGTCTAGTCAATCCAATGGCTTAGTCTTGAATATTTCTACCGCTACACTATCACCTTAAGGTTCTGGATGAATATGTGGTGTCTCTTTCACTTGTGTGTTTCTCTTAACTCAATGTGGACTCCTCTTATGATGACCTAACACTTGTGTCACCGAATAAGAGTATGTCTCCCTTTCATTTTGAGCCACTGGATCATCATCAAACAGTTAATCGTGTCTTACGTCTGACAACTTGAAAATAGTTACAACATTTTTTCACAAATATATATATATGTGTGTGTGTGTATGTGTGTGTGTGTGTGACCCTAAGTCATTCTCAAATACAATTCATCATGTATTTTCCAAATTTCACCTAACCGTTTCCACTCCACCGAAAGCTTTATCAATAGTCTTCTTAAAAGCACAAACCTATCTATGCTCTAGTTCAAGAAATAATAAAAAAAATAATGAAGAATTCTTAAAAACCCTAAATGATTACAATGCTAAAATAGTTAACCTAAGATTTTTTAAAGATCGCGCTATGGACTTGTTTAAAAAGCATAAATATTTACTTCTAGAAATCAACGCTTCTTATGGTTACAGAAACACAACAGATGAAGAAGCAAATTTCAAATGATATATACGTGCTTAATGTGCAAAATAACATTGTTAGTAATGATGAAATTAAGGAGAAGTTGAGGGATAAACAATGCATGTGTAATCAATCTATTATGGAGGATCTGCGGGTCGATCATAATATGTTTGTTAATACTGTTAAAACAACAATAGATAATGATCCCATAATAACGAATCAACAGGCCAGCCTTTCATATCATTGTGCACTGTCAAATGTCACCAATGAGATAGAGGATGCATCTCTATATTCGGATCGAAATAAATGTGTCTTGGAATCAATTCTTCAACAAAATGAAATTATGTATGAGAATGAAAACAATGGTAAAATGTATTTGGATGTCGCTGGAACTGAAAATATTATCAAGTCGTCGTCAGATGTAGCAGCAAATGTTACGGTTTCAAATGATGTTCTGGGCTCTGATATGGATAAAAAATAACTAGTGGAACAATCTATTGCAAATTAGATTCATCTTCCTTTGTTGGGGTTGGTTGAAAATATACATGTCGAAGAAGTCTCGCATTGCTTAGTTTTGTAACAGGAGAGGGAGTTCAAGGCTATATATAGGATTAAAGTTTTCAAAGTCTTGCATCACTTAGTTTTGTGAAGGAAGAAGAAGCCCAAGACTATATATAGGATTTAAGTTCTTTGTTACAAGATGCACCAGTTAAAAACACTTTAAGTTTGTATTTGACTTTCTTTGTTCTCTTATGATCTTGTATTAAAGTGTTGTGGAATGTAGTTAAATATTTGTTTTAGAAGGCGTGGGTTAATTGGGATCCTCAGTTAGTTGAGGATATATTATGTGTTGTAACAATTTTCACATAGTTTTATTCTCTGGTTGTCTATTGACAATGGTCGTGGTTTTTTTCTCAGATTTCAGAGTTTCCACGTTATGTCCTTGTGTTGTTATTGTGTTCCTCTTTTTTCTATAATATGTTTTGTTTTTTCATAACAATTGATATTAGAGCTTTTGGTTCGACCCGAAGATAGGAGTTTTTAGTATGCTCTGTGGTGGAAGCTTTGTCTGATCTTCCACATTAGAAATGAAGGGTAGTGTTGTGAAAAAGTTGTTGAGTTACAGTCACAAATTCTATTGTGCAGTTTGGTGCTAGAGAAAATTGATGGAAGATTTCTTTTGACTTGTGAACAGTTCAAGTCAAAGATGTTTTGATACAATCAAGATTACATAAGGTGAAAGATTATGTCGGTGGTTTAAGAGCTTACTCCTAACAAGAAAGGTACACCATAAGGTTTCAACCTAGTTTTTGACATGTGAAATTTTTGGAGTGGTTTAGCTTCAAGTGAAATTTATTCTTCATGATAAAGTATATGATTGTCGGTGATGACAATATGAAATTCTTGAAGTGGTTGATCTTCAAGTGAAATATATTCTTCATGAGAGAGTATGATAGTTTTTTAAAACTATGATTGTCGGTGAAGACAATGTGGAAATTCTTAGACTGGTGTAGCTTCAAGTGACTATACTCTTTATGGTGGAGTATGATTGTCGGTGAAGACAATGAAAGTTAATGTATAATTTTCAATCAAGGTGGAGATTGTTGCAATTGCTTGAAAATATACATGTTGATACTCTTTATTATGGAGTATGATTGTCGGAAGACAATGAAAGTTAATGTATTATTTTCAATCCAGGTGGAGATTGTTGGGGTTGATTGAAAATATACATGTTACAGAAGTCCCACATCGCTTAGTTTTGTAACGGAAGAGGAATTCCAAGGCTATATATTGGATTAAATTTTTCAAATCCTCACATCGCTTAGTTTTGTGAAGTAAGAAGAAGTCCAAGGTTATATATAGGATTCAAGTTCTTTGTTACAAGATGCACCAGTTAAAAGCACTTTAAACTTGTATTTTACTTTCTTTGTTCTCTTATGCTCTTGTATTAGAGTGTTGTGAGATGTAGTTAAATATTTGTTTTGGAGGGTATGAGTGTATTGGGGGCTTGGATTAGTTGAGGTTATATTGTGTGTTATAATAATTTTCGCATAGTGACATTCCCTGGTTGTCTATTGACAAACGATCGTGATTTTTTCTCTAGTTTTGGAGTTTTTATGTTATGTCTTTGTGTTGTTATTATGTTTCTCTTTTTTACCTATGCTATATTTTGTTTTTTCCTAACAATTGTGCAAGATAATGAAAACAATAGTAAAATGTATTTGGATGTCGCTGAAACTCAATATTATTAAGTAGTTGTCAGATGTAGCAGCAAATGTTACGGTTTCGAATGATGTTCTGGGCTCTGATATGGATAAAAATTAACTAGTGAAACAATCTATTGCATATCAGATTCATCTTCCTTTCTTGGTTGTGATGTCACAAAATTGCCTCATAATCACGAATGACTTGGTTTTAATTCAACAAGCATTAGACAATGAAAGTGAATGAAGACGATAACATCTTTAACTTTTATCTGAAGACGATAACATCTTTAAATATGTTTTTGGTCCTCATAAATATCTCATCTTTAACTTTTATTCCCTCTAAAAATTTTCTTTAAAGAATGGTTATCCTAAAAAATTAATTTTAACTTTTGGTTCCTCCTGTAAACTTAGCGACAGAATTAGCGACGGTTCTAGCAACAGTTTTTTACTTAGCGACAATTTTAGCAACGATTTTGACAAGATGGATCAAAAGTTAAAATTATAATTTTTAGGAGGACCATTATTTGAAGGAAATTTTTGGAGGACTAAAAATAAATATAAGATGTTTAGGAGGAACAAAAACATATTTAACCTTTTATATAATAGTTTATTATTTTGCAGGTTTAATGATTTTTATTATGAGAAAATATGACCAAGTTATATTGGTAGTCAAATTTCTATAACACTCTTAAAGATTTATTTTATTTTTTGATTAAACTCTAATTACAAAAATGATCGTGAAAAGAATATTTTTATTGGTTTATGAAACTCAACCAACGCAGATGCATTGTTAATAACGTCAATTCTTGTTGGTGCACAAAGAAGAGATGAAAGGCAAAAGGAATATATTTAATGACGGCTACAAAAATAAGGAATAATGATTTACAATGAATTACATTGAGCTACCTCACTAGGCTATTTATACACAAAATAAAATCCTAAATATCCTCTAACAAAGATATAAAAAGATATAATAATATCTTCTAAAAAGATATTTCTAAAATATAGATTAATATCCAAAGATATTCCTAAAATATAAATTAAATCTAACACCATCCCTTAATTTATATTTTATCCAAAACTGACGATACCAATTTCATCCCTCAAGCGAAGAAATTGATCAGTCTTGATAGCCTTTGTTAGAACATCTTCTAGCTACTTCTAGGTGCTACAATGCACAACTTCAAATATTCCGCTTTGAACTTGATTCCTCAGAAAATGATATTTGGTCTCAATATACTTGCTTCTCCCATGCAGCACTGGGTTCTTGGCAAGATTGATTGCAGAATTGTTATCAATCATCAACTTCAGAGGTTTGGCTACTTCAATCTTCAGATCTTGCAACAAGTTCAGAATCCACACAGCTTGACATGTAGTTAGAGCACCTGCAATATATTCAGCTTCACAGGTTGACAGCGTAACAACAAGTTGCTTCTTGGAACACTAAGAAATAGGACCTCCCAGAAATTTGAATAAGTACCCAGAAATACTTCTTCTGTCCACTCTATCTCCGCACCAATCAGAGTTTGAATAACTCAGAAGTTCTGATTCGGTCTTTCTTCTAGACAGAAATAACACTCCATACTTCAGAGTTCCCTTCACATACCTCAGAATCCTGACAGCAGCTTGGTAATGAGACCACTTTGGTTTACTCATAAATATGCTAACCATTCCAACTACATAGCAAATATCAGGTATGGTATTACACAAATACCTTAGAGAACCAACCATTTGTTTGAAGGTTTTAGCATCCACATCCTTTCCATCAGAATCAGAGTCCAACTTTTGATTCGTATCAGCAGGTGTGATAGCAAATTTGCAATTCTCTAGATCAAATCTCTTCAGAAGCTCAAGTTCATACTTCATCTGATGCAAAATGATTCCTTTCTCAGAGTACATAAATTCCATCCCTAGAAAGAAACTCATTTTACCAAGATCTGTCATCTCAAACGCATTCATCAAAACTTTCTTGAACTCAGCTATCTCTTGTTCAGAACTTTATGTGAGTAATATGTCATCAACATATAAACAGACCAGGATCATATTACCTTCTGAAGTGTGTTGAACATAAACACCATACTCCATCTCACACTTCTGAAACCCTTGTTCCTTGAAAAACGAATCAATCTTCAAATTCCAAGCTCTGGGTGCTTGCTTCAATCCATACAAGGCTTTGTGTAATTTGAACACAATCCCTTCCTGAATATTTTTCTCAAATCCAGGAGGTTGTTATACATATACCTCTTCTTGTAATGGACCATTCAGAAATGCAGATTTTACATCTAAATGCATCAGAGGCCAATTCCTGTTAGCAGCTATTGTAATAACTAGTCTGATTGTTTCATGTCTCGCTACAGGTGCAAACACTTCAAAGTAATCCATCCCAGGCTTCTGTAGAAAGCCTCTTGCTACTAATCTTGCTTTGTGTTTTCCAATTGATCCATCTGGCTTTAGATTCTGCTTGAAAACCCATCTGACACTGATGTCTTTCTTGCCTTTTGGAAGTTCTGTCAGCTTCCAAGTCTTGTTTCTCTCTATAGCATCAAGTTCTTCTTTCATGGCCTGTAACCAAACTTGCTGCTTAAGAGCCTCTTCTGTACTTACAGGTTCAAAGTATACTAACATTGCACACTGGATAACTTCTCCTTCAGAGTCTACTTTAGTGTCTTGCAACATGTCAAACTCTACAAATCTTCTTGGGATGCTTTTGACTCTTTGTTTCCTCTGAACTGGACCTTTAGAACTTTGGACACCATAACTTTCCCCTTCATAAGCACTTGCTTTAGAAGTTGGACTTTCTCCAGAACCTTGACTATATTCAGTGTTTGAATCACCATCAGAGTCAGATTCAGAATCATGTTCCCCTTTTGTATCCTCTTCAGAGTCAGAATCTTTACCAGCTTCAGAAACATGTGTTTCTGACTTTTCTTCAGGAGTTTTCTCATCAGAGTCAAGATGAGACCTTTCCCAATTACAAACTTTTGATTCCTTTATAATAATGTCTCTGCTGAACTCAACTATGTTAGTTTATGGACAATAAAGTTTGTACAAACCTGTACTGTGGTACCCCAACAACAACATCACTTTACTTCTATCATCCAACTTCTGTCTTCTGGCTTCTGGAACATGTTTGTAACAAACAGAACCAAACATCTTCAGATGACTAACATTTTGCTTATCTCCAGTCCACTTCTGAATAGGAACTATTTTCTTCAATTTCTTCGTTGGACATCTGTTGAGCACATAACATGCAGTTGCAATAGCCTCTCCCCACAGAGTATGAGGAAGCTTCTTCTCTTTCAGAATGCTTCTCACCATATCAAGCAAAGTACGGTTTCTTCTTTCAGCAAGACCATTGTGTTTATGAGTATAGGGAGCAGTAAACTCATGCTCAATTCCATTCTCCTCACAGAATCTTCTGAATTCTGTGGAATTATACTCACCACCATCAGTTCTAAGAATCTTCAGAGTTTGGCCAATCTAATTCTCAACCTTCAGTCTGAACTTCTTGAATTCAGCAAACACCCCGTGTTTGAACTTTATGAGAGATACCCATGTCATTCTGGTGAACTCATCAACAAATGACACAAAATATGTATTCCCTCCAGTTGATGCTACTGGAAAAGGATCACACACATCAGAATGCACTACTCCCAAGGCATGTTTTGCTCTTGGAGCTACTTCTGATGCAAATGGTAATCTTGGTTGCTTCCCTTTCATGCACACCTTGCATGACTTTTCAGGCTTCTTGATTGTAGGAATTCCATGTACCAGATTCTTTGATTTCAGATGCCCTAAACTTCTGAAATTCGGATGACCAAATCTTCTATTCCATAGCTCACTCTCCTTGACAACACTTGTTGCACTAAGACATTCAGAGTCTGTTGTTCTAACATTCACCTTTAATGTTCTGTTCCTTCCCTGTTCTGACTCTATAATCAGCTTCTGATTACAGTTATACAGCTTTAGAAGATTGTCCTTCATGGTAACTGAAAAAACTTTCTCAATTAGTTGTCCCACACTCATCAGATTGCTTTTCATGCCAAGTACATACCATACATTCTGGATCACTGCTGCTTTTCCATTGTTTAGAATGATTCTGACATTTCCCATATCTTCTGCATTGAGGTATTTATCATCAGCACATCTGATCTTTGTACTCTTACCAGAGTCAAAATCAACCAACCATTTCTTGTTTCCAATAAGATGTTTGAACACCCTGTGTCCATATACTACCATTTTGATGAATTTATATCATCAGGTTCAGAAGCCAACAATAGCACAGGTTCATCATCTGACTCTCCTCGGGCTATATTTGCTTCTTCTGACTTCCTTTCTGTGTTTGACCAGTAATCTTTGGTGTAGTGACCAAAGTTCTTGCAACAGTAATATTGTACCCCAAAATTTGCCCTCTCATTTCTTAAAGAATCACCCTGGATCCTCAAGTTTGGCTTCCATCAAATTTCCAGGCCTTGAATTATTAATTTTTCTAAGCAAGTCATTCACAAGGGCAAAATGGTCATTTGCACACTGAAAAGTCAAACTTTGACTTTTGGATCAAAATCAAATCTCAAGAATCATATTTCATCAAGACATGTTGGAATATGAAGTTTGTTTCATCAAGAAATTCAAAAGCCAAATTTTACTTTGGAAAATTCAAATTCTAAATACTTCGAATTTTTCTAAGTGTTTAAGAAATATGACTAGCTCGGAACTTCTGACCATATTATCACCATAACACTCAGGAAATTCTGGACACTCTCAAGGCAGAGTTTGGTCAGAACTTCTGGGCTAGTTTTCACAAAAGCTCAGTTAGAGTTTGCCAGGGTAATTCAAAGAAGGTTAAGGAGCGTGATGTAAGCTTTCTAGAAAGTCTGAAAGTTCCTTCAAAACATGCTGGAGCCAGAAGATAAGAGGATCAGAAGATTAGATGCTACGCAAGCTCAGAACTTCTGATCCAGAACTAAGCCTTGGTGTAGAATCTCACGTTGCAGGATTTCTGGTTGTGATAAGTCTCATCATCATTTAATGCTCATTTAATGCTCACAACCACCTTCTGAGTCTTTATCCAAAGGATTTCCACCACGTGTACCTCTACTGTCTTGGGACGGCAAACTTTGGTACTACGCACATGCTTTGTTTTGCTTTTCCTTAAATCCTGCTGGAAACTCCAGCTTAAGCATGGTTAAAAGCTGCTAATCAGCAGCTAAGTTGAGCCTACGCTTGCATCCCATAATTACACCAAACTAGCATACGAAAATTGTGATGAAAAAGCAAAGGAACAGGATGCCAAAACATGTTCAAATCCCATATGTTTTCCCCCCAAAATCACAACAAATTCATCTATAAATACTTGGCTCCATCACACGTTCAAGGGGCTGAAGGCTGGTTTTTAAAGAGAGAGATTGGCCAAAAGAGAAAAAAGGAAGTTGTGAAACCTTCATAAAAATCCAGATTCCTCATACACAAAAAACAAACCTTTGTTATTCCCTTTGAACCAAAGAACACAACCACTCTTCTATTTCTCTTGCTGACTCAGAACATCCAAAGGCAGCCACTCAAAGCTCCAAGCACGCTCCAGGATTCAAGGTAAGTCTCTCTGACTTTGCTTGATTTTCATTCTGAACATCATTAACATGTAAATATCATAGTATTAATATTGTTCATACCATTGCATAAGTAGAAAAAACTATGGATCAGAACTTCTAGAATAATGTTAGGCTCAGATTTAGGATCAGAACTTCTATAAATTGTTGTGTTGATTTGTTGTTTGTTAAAAGATGGATAAGTTATTGTTGTTATGATTAAAAGTCAAAATGTAATATAGAACTTCTGATTTTCACCTGTTGATAACACACAGAACTTCTATGATTTTTTCTCATTGTTAACACACACTGAACTTCTAATCCTTATATGCTGATAACGCACTAAATTGCTAACGTTCACTCATTGGCTCAACACAACATTGAACTTCTGATGACTCACTCACTGTTCTAACACAGCACAGAACTTATGAGTTCTCCTCACGTGTCAAATACACTGAACTTCTGATGTTTCCATCAACTATTTTCAAACACTCTGAGTTTCTGATTTTCACATGCTGATAACACACAGAACTTCTATGATTTATTCTCACTGTTAACACACACTGAACTTCTGATCCTTATATGCTAATAACGCACTGAACAGCTAACGTTCACTCATTGGCTCAGCACAACACTGAACTTTTGATGACTCACTCACTATTCTAACACAGCACAGAACTTCTGAGTTCTCCTCACATGTCAAATACACTGAACTTCTGATGTTTCCATCAGCTGTTTTCAAACACTATGAGTTTCTGATTTTCACATGCTGACAACATGGAACTTCTGACTTTTGGTTCACTAGCTGAACACCACCCAGAACCTCTGTGTTTTGCCTCTAACATTTTTGCAGGACCTCAGAGTTTACCAATCTAGAACTTCTGATTCCACTGACGTCTCCTGCTGAGTCATCACGCGCCTGGCTTCAGAACTTCTGATCCTAGTTGTTCTTCTTGCAGCAGCACGCTGTTTCTATCTTGCATTTATTTTACTTTTAATCATTTAATATTAACATAAAAAACATTATAAAAAATTCCTTTTAATTTATTTCCTTAAGACAAAAAGCATTTTCTAAACAAGTCCATTTCTTTCTTATATTATGTATTTCAATGTGGTTGTAATAGTAACTTAGGATTTAATTTTACTTGCAATCCCCATTCATAAATATGTACCCCTATCCCCTAAATATTGTAATAGCGTAGGACTTTACATTTATGCAATTTATCTCTTTCAAATGTAAATGCTAGTAATTAGGCGTGTATGGCAAGATAAAATTAACAAGTAGACCACCAAATATCAAAGACAAATACATGCAATCAAACACACTTTGCACACATGCACCCTTAGGGTAATCCCACTTTGTTTCCCATCGGAAAAATAGTCATGTCCCTCGAACATGGCCGTTTTAGCAAAGACCCTCGATAAACGATCGTAGTCCCTCGATGACCCTCGATGTTGCCTTCGGTAAAACGATCTAGTCCCTAAACGACATTGCTAAAACGTCCCACATGTTTCCTTCTATGACTATACAAACGTCCTAACACTCGTCCCTTCACATCCAAAGATGGGGCTTCTTACCAAATCAATGGTAAGATAGCCACGTCTAAAGGAGGAGGAAAAGCATATCTAAGACCTTTTGAGTAGGTAGATTCGCTCCTAGTTACTCGCTTTCTCACAACAAAAACATTTTTTACACCCACACTTTCATCTTTGAACTATTTTCGAAACAAACACTTTGTAGGCGTTCTTATAGAAACGAGAATCATTACAAAGTTACATTTTCAAAATACTTTCAAAAACACGTCTCACAAACACATCTTTGAACTATTTTTCGAAACAAACACTTTGTAGGCGTTCTTATAGAAACGAGAACCATTACGAAGTTCCATTTTCAAAAATACTTTCAAAACACACACCACAAGCACATTCAAACAAAAGCAAGTGATTTAGCGAGTAACTAAGAGCCCATGGAAAACCGTAGATGAAAAGGGTGCTAATACCTTCCCTTTTCATAATCTACCCCCCGAACTCAAAAACATATCTAAAGGTCTTTTATGTGCTTTTTCATCTTTCCTTTTTAGATAAAAGAAAAGTCGGTGGCGACTCTTGCTAAACTGCAACATTTGCAAACACAAACGCAAAACCTCAAGTCAGTTCTCCCACCGTATTACAGAACTGGCGACTCTGTTGGGGATTGTTATAAAAGTTGGGTTACCTTAGGGTTAGATCACATTTACTTGCTTATATTGTTTGGTTTGTTTGCTTTACATTTTGGCTCTTTGTTTGGGTTTGTTTTAAATCCTACACCCGGATTTGGGGACACCTTTTAGGTAAGTAGCAATAGACTGTGAGGGAACTGTGCAGCATATACCGACATGGTTGAAGCAGTAGCTACGTTGATGTAGAACTTTGGTTAGTACCCGTAACCCTTGAGTCAGTCAAGGAGAGTACGGGGCCGCCGCGTGGTGTCGTGAAGCATCAACTGACCTTAGAACCTTACTTGACCAACTTGGCCATTAGGAAGTAGCGAGATAATTGGCTTTGGTGCAGTCCGAAATTGGTTGATACTCGATGCTACACTCATTGAGGTTTGACTCTTGAGTTTTGTTTGGTTGCGAGTCAATCGCCGATTGAACGAAGCTTGGGGGAAAGATCAGTGATATTGAGATCCCTAATGTTGTACCCCAAAATTTGCCCTCCCATATTCTTCAAGAAATTGCCAAGTCATGCTTCAAAATTCCCCAAGGGTTCCACAGTGCAAAGGCCTCTTGAACAGTCAAAATTAGGGTTTTGATTCTGATCAAGAAAATGAAGTTTCCAAGGGCCCAATCAAGTCTCACATGCCTATAAACATGGTCAAGCATCCTCATACAAAGTTTCAAGACTTTCAGCACAAAATTGCACAGTCAAAAACCCTAATTGCACTACAGTCAACTGTAGGGGTAAAATGGTCATTTGGCAGTCAAAAGTTCAAATTTTTGACCAACATCTCATTTTTAAGCCACAAACATCATTTGATCAATGCTTGATCATGATTCTCAAAGCTTGGCTCAAAAATCATCAAGATGCAAAAGTTTCCTTATTTGGACAGTTGGAAAAGTCAACTGTAAATTGACCAGGGCATAACTTTCACATGGATTATCAGAAAAATTCCATCCAAATCTCATTTTGAAGAGAAAGACATTTCCTACAACTCATCTTCATATTTCAAGTCCAAGAAATGCTCTCACAAAAAGTTATCAATTTCAACATTATAGGTCATTTTCAAAAGTCAACAAAAAGGGACTTTAAGTCAGAGGACATAACTTGCGATTGGTAAATCAAAATGACATGGGACCAAAGGCATTGGTTAGAGGACTCAAAGACCTTTCCAAAATGTCCAAGAACATGAGCAAAGCTTAAAAATCGAGCAAGTTATGCCTTGTGGAAGTTGGGAAATTTTTGGATATTTTGAAAAGTCAACATTGATTCAAATGACCTAAAATTGCTAATGGGCCCATTTTTCTTCCACAATTCTTCATCCCAAGCATGTGCACGACCATTAGGCCCAAAGGGAAGTTTTTCTCCATTTTTATTTATTTATTTGGATTTTTTATTATTAATAAATCATTTAATTAAATAAAATACATGAAAAATACAAAACTAATGAAATCAAATCTCTTTGTGCAGAAAATACTCCCATTGGACATTCAAGATTCGTGCATGATCATTTTGGAAAGTTTTGGCATGATTTGGTATCAAATTGCATGGAAAAGATTGAAAAAATAATGCTTGAAAATCAAATCTCAAAAACCATGAATGCAAGAGATTTTGATCAAGTTTGTTGACCTAATTTATTCATACATAAGCATAGAACGAAAACCTAATGAAAAAAACCACGAAGCTGCGCTAGAAACCAATTCACAAACTTGAAATTTGTCAAAAAACTCCATAACTGAAAATAGACTTGCAGGTCAATTCAAGCCTCCAAACTTGTTCCATTAGCTTGCCAGGGTTGTCAAGAAACGATTCCAATCAAAAACATCAATCCTAACGCCTTGAAACGGTATACAGAAATCCAGTTTTTTTCACTTTTTCTCATAATCGTGTTTTACATTCTATGCACATTCATGGCATTTTGTTTATATATTCATGATCAGTGAAGTGTTTGCAAGCTAACCATATGCTTTGATTGGATTATTATGCGCTGTATGCAAAGATACCATGTTCGTGTTTTAGGGTTTACAGGACCTTGGATTAGGGTTTTTCAAATAAGGAAAAATTGGCCTTCAAGACTTGGACCATCGAATCCAGCATGCTCAGACGACCACAGGGCTACCCTCGCGCCTAATTTATGAAGCCCCTAGGGCTAGTCGCTATTTTCTGATATGTTGCCTAAGGGAACGGTGTAAAAACCGTTGCCTATGTTTATTATGTTTTCAGGAAGAACGAAGATGTGAGGAAGATGATGACGTGTGGAGCAATGATTGGGGCGTTTTAAATTTTCGCGCTAAAGCATCAACAATGTTTGTTTTTATTTTATATTAATTGTTTGATATTAAACGTACAAGCGCGTTGGTTGGAGCAGTTGGTAGAAGGCATTGTTGGTAACAATCATGACCTGGGTTCGAGCCCCAGGTCTTCATTATTCCCATATTATTTTGCAATCCATATTCCCGTGCAGTTTCAAGACTGGAGCGCACCATACACCTCCAAGATCAAGTCGTCCACGCGTCAGTTACATCAATCTAAAGGCACAGATCCAAGGAACATGGTAGGTCCTAGTCAAAGACGTCACACGGCGCCTGGAGAAAGTCAACAAAGCCATGCTTATTTGGGCTCAAATTCATGGGCTTAACCTCCACTTTGGGGACAGATACCCCCCCTAGGTTTGCCATTTTAAATATTTTCTTTTGCATTATTTCTATTTTTTTATTTTAATTATTGTGTTTAATTAATTTATTATTTTCATAAAATATAAAAAACATCAAAAAATCAGAAAAGAGAAAAATAATAACTATTTTTATTTTTTATTGTTTTCCTAAATAAATTATATTAATTCATAAATTGGTTAGTTTTAAATTAGGTCTCAATTTTAATTCTTTTAATAAAAATCTAAAAAAACATAGAACTATGGTTCATATTAATTTTTTATCCCTTTTTTCTTTTTCTCCCATAATAATTAAATAATTAAATATTTATTTTTATTGCATGTAAACAAATTAGGGTTAATTTTAGGTTAAAAACTTCAACATTTTTCTTAATAAATTAAAAATAATTAGAATTAGGGTTAGCATCTTATTTTAATCTTAATTAATTCTTTTTCATTAAAATCCCAAAAAATCATAAAATACAAAAAAAAACAATTTCCTTTCTTTTTTAATTAATTAATGTCACCATTTAATTTAATTTTGCAAAAAGGGTCCAACGCCCTCGTTTTTAATCCTTATTCGCATATTTATTTTATTTCGTTTAAATATTTATGTAACTCTCCCAAAGTCGTGTAATTAACTTTCTCGCATTCTTTATTTTATTTACTTTATTTATTT
The DNA here is from genome assembly GCA_948472305.1 of Vicia faba. Classification (NCBI taxonomy): domain Eukaryota; kingdom Viridiplantae; phylum Streptophyta; class Magnoliopsida; order Fabales; family Fabaceae; genus Vicia; species Vicia faba. The sequence goes on from OX451738.1 coordinate 1,029,734,010, forward strand.
ATTTTCTGTCAAATCGGGTCTTGGAATTTTGGCGATGTGGACCCGCGCCTTTTGTAATAGCTTAGAATTTTTACTTTCCCGCAATATTTTTAACTGTTAAATCAAGGCATGAAAGAATGTATGGACAAAAATAAAAACAAACGTTAGATCACCAATAACATGACAAAAGACAAAAATAAATGAAAACGACACACAAATTCACACACCACCCCTAGGGTACGCCTCACTGTTGCCTTGCCTCGAAAGGTGATCGTCGAGTAGAGGATGTCTTAGTAAGTCCTCATGATCCAGGAACCTGGCATGAGGGTAGCTTCTAAGGTGTCTTCCCATTGCTCTGGTGATCACCACATCCCGAACCTCGAATTGACCCGAACACCTCCAACGGTGGTGCTACCTACCTCTCAATGGTGGGATGGCACTACTTTAAAGGACATCTACACAGACGAATTCCTTAGGGTAGGTAGACAACTCTAAGATACTTGCTCTAATTCAAAACAAAACAAATCAAAAATACTTTTCACACCAACACATTTTCAAAAGGCTTTCGAAAGCATTTTTCAAACACTCTTGAGGACTGATACAAGAGTCGAACTGAAATTTTCAAAGAAACTTTTTTTAAAACCCACAGTCGAAAAGCAAACAAACTATTTTTGAAAACACAAATGAGCAAGTATCTAAGAGCCCATGGATAACCATGGATAGAAAGGGTGCTAACACCTTCCCTTTCTATAATCTACCTCCCGAACCGAGAGCAATCTCTTTAAGGAATTTTTCTGTGCTTTTGTCCTTTCCATTTGGAGAAAATAAAAGACGGTGGCGACTCTTGCTTCCGCGACATTTCGCGAACCAGCGTTAAACAGTCAGTTCCAGATCCACCGATCACAGAACTGGCGACTCTGCTGGGGACTATATTTTAAAGTGAGGTGTACCTTAGGACTAAGATCACTGTGTTTTCAATTGCTTTCTTTGCTTGCTTTAAATTGTGGGTTGCTTGGGAGTTCTATAGATCCTAACCCGGATCTGGGGGATACCTTCTTAGAAAGTAGCAACAAGACTGTGAGGGAACTGTGTGGGGTATACCGACATGGTTGAAACAGTCTGCTACGTTGATGTGGCACTTTGGTGTGTACCGGTAACCCTTGAGTTCAGTCAAGGAGAGTACGGGGCCTCCGCGTGGTGTCGTGAAGCACCAACAGACCTTAGGAACCTTAATTGAACTATCTTGGCCTCTTTAGGGTAGTGAGATAACTGACTTTGGTGCAGTCTGAGGGTTGTTGATACTCGATACTACACCCAATTGAGGGTTGCTTTCCTGGAATATTTCGGTCGCCAGTTCAGTGGATCGAAACGATGAACAATGAAAGCAATCCCGTGATATTGGGACCCTTAGAACCCGGTTACTCATGATAGGACAGGTTGAACCCACCAACTTCAAGAGGGTACTACCCATACCCCATGCTGGCCTTAAACCTTAAGGGCTTGTCTTGTGTGCCTTGTGTGCCTTACATGTTTGTCTTTGTAAATATCTGTGGTGTGTTTAATCATAGCATCATGACATCATCCAGCATCATATGCATTGACTAACCATTTCAGGGGTTCGAATTTTCATCTATGTTCTTTGTTTTGTAGGACATGGAAACTGTTCGTAGAAAGACAATTCAAATCAGTCTTGTAAGGATCCCTCCTCAGCTTAAGGAGCTTATATCCAGGATTCCCGAGAACTCTTCATTCAGTGAAAAACATGGAAGCCTCATCAGCTTGGTCAATACCAACATTGAGGAAGATATGATAAAGGTCATGTTTCAGTTCTTTGACCCTCTGCATCACTGTTTCACCTTCTTGGACTATCAGCTGGTACCTACATTGGAGGAGTTCTCCCGGCTCCTGAAGATCCCTATCCTTGATCAGCTACCCTTCAATGGTACAGAAAAGGAACCCAAGCTTGAAGAGATTGCTAAAGCCTTGCACCTACCGTCATCTGACCTCAAGGGACATTGGGAAGTTAGAAGTGGTATTAAAGGGTTCTTAGCCAGGTTTCTGTTTGAAAAGGCCCATGAATGTTGGAACTTCCTTGACTTGCAAGCTTTTGAAGAGGTTGTGGCCCTCCTTGTCTATGGTTTGGTGTTGTTCCCTAACCCAGATCAGCTTATTGACATCAGTGTTGTCCAGATCTTTATGTCCAGGAATCCTATACCTACGTTGCTGGGGGACATCCTTCACTCATGTTACACTCGAACCATGAGAAAAAGAGGTGTCCTTATGTGTTGCACTCCTCTCCTGGGAAGGTGGTTTATTTCGCACCTTCCACAATCAGTCCTGAAGAATGAGCGGGGTTTGAGATGGTCACAACGGTTGATGACTCTTACACATGCAGATATACATTGGTGCCCTAGGTCCAGAGAGGATGTCATTATCATTGACCGTTGCGGGGAGTACCCTAATGTTCCTTTACTTGGAATCAGAGGAGGTATTACTTACAGCCCATGCCTGGCTTGGAGACAGTTTGGTTATGCTCGGAGGGATGGCCCTCATGATATGTTAATTCCTGACATAGTTTTTGACTTCGACAACGATACTCAAGGACTTCGCCAGAGATTTATCAGAGCCTGGAGGATGCCAAGTAGGACAGACAGCAAGACACTAGGGCACAGGAACTCCATACCATTGGAACCTTATCTCAAGTGGGTACGTGCCCGCTCCCAGAAGTTGGTAATGCCTTATCCTCATATGCTCCCTGTGATCAAAGAGCCAGTCTTGGAAGGAGAAATGTCCTATACTATTCAGCACCCTGATATACCCACATCCTGGGAAGAGATGCAGAAGAGCTGGATCCAGCTTAAGGAAGAACGGAATTCTCTTGAGACTAGTCTACATGCCAGTGAAAAGAAGGTCTTGGAGCTTACCCGCCTGTTGCACGAGGAGAGGAATCTCAACACTTACATAGCTCCAAAGAGGATGCGCAGTGTATTTTGGGATTGATTTGATTTTTGTATTATTTTGCCCATGAGGCTTTGATGTACTAAACAGTTATTTCCTTAATGATAACGTGTGTTCCTTTTTTGTCTACAACAAAGTTGAACTTTCGAACCCTTGAATGCATTGCATAAACACATCTCATTCATCATGTGCATAGCAGGTTTTCCCCTTTTCAGGTTGCTTACAGTTCTTCGCTGTTTATTTCAGCATCATGAATCCTGACTCATCATCAACTGAGACATCCATCAAAGCTCTTCAGGCGCAGAATGCGCAGTTTCAGGAATTAATCAAGGGTTTGGCTCAAGGCCAGGAAGAGCTGAAGGCTCTGCTCCTGAAGAAGGAGAAGAAGAAGAAGAGAAGGAATGTTCTGTTCAACTCGGGCCGAAGGTTTGGCAACACTTTGCAGAATGAAGAAGCTGGTTCTTCTGTTGGCAAGAGTACTCCTCAAGAGGCAAGGGTTCCTAGTCCGGTAGTCTCTGACAACGAGACTGATTTTGATGAAGAGCAGTATCCTCCGGTAGAAGACCGTTACAAGCAGCTGGAGGATAGGCTGAATGCTATGGAGATACAACAGGTACCTGGGCTGGATTTTGGAGATCTGGGTTTGTCTACTGGTGTGATCATCCCTCGGAAGTTCAAAGCACCATCTTTTACTAAATATGACGGGGCGTCTTGTCCCAAGCTACACCTCAGGTCCTATGTTCGGAAAATTCAACCGTACTCAGCGGATAAGAATTTGTGGATCCACTTCTTCTAGGAGAGTCTTTCAGGGACTCATCTCGAATGGTTCTATCAGCTGGATGGGACCAAGGTTCGTAACTGGGAGGAGTTGGCTACTGCTTTCTACAAGCAGTATCAATATAATGCCTACCTTGCCCCTACACGTACCCAACTCCAGGGTATGTCGTTAGGTTCAAGTGAAGGTTTTAAGGAGTACGCTCAGAAGTGGAGAGACCTGGCTGGCAGGGTGCAGCCTCCTTTGACTGATCGAGAGTTGGTAGACATGTTCTTGGGGACCCTATCTGGGCCATTTTTCAACCATCTTATCGGGAATTCGTCTGCAGGGTTCACTGACTTGATTCTGACTGGAGAAAGAATTAAGGCTGGGTTGAAGTCTGGAAAGATTCTGAAGGGCGCATCGTCTAGTTCTGAAAAGAAACCCTTCAAAAAGGAGGCTAGTGCTGTATATGGCTCCCGGAGATCAGAGAGACCTGAGCGCCGCTAATCTGTCAGTGCGGTAACGATTGCTAAGCCTGCTGCCGCTCCTCGGCCAACCAATCCTCAAAGGGCTGAAAGACCCCGGAGAGAGTTCACCCGGTTAAGCATGACCCTATCCCAAATCTTGCCACAGTTGCTCTCAACCAACCTAGTGACTGTCAGAGAGGCGCCGAAGTTCCCAAATACCGCATCTCCTAAGTACAACCCGAATGCTCGTTGTGCTTACCATTCAGATAGCCCGGGGCATTCTACTGATGACTGTTGGGCATTAAGGAGCAAGCTGCAGGATCTTATTGACGCCAAAGAAGTACAGTTTGAGGCATCTGAGAAGCCTAATGTAGTGACAGCTCCCCTGCCTGCTCATGGAGTGAATGTTATTGGGGACGAAGACGAAGTGGATGAAGCTGAGTTTGATAGCTGGATTTACCCGGCAACCGACATTGGACTTAACAATTGGAGTGCAAAAGACAACCTATCTGTTTCTCTTGTTACTAAGTAATGAATTCCTATGTTTTTGGTATCTGTAATAAACAATAATAAACTCTATGGCCTGGTGTCTTACCCGAGGCACCGTGGTTTCATTTGTGAGGGCATATAAATTGTCATTTCATATATCATGAATGAAGATCTTGGACGTTTTCTCGCATTGCAAATCTTATGCTCCTTTTCTGTCTTTCTTTCTTTACATATATTTCAAAACAGCTGTATTTACACACACACTCACTCATACAGGTTTCAATCCACTCTGGATCTCACTGGTAACGACTCTGCTACTGCCAGTTATGGCTTCGAAAATCCGATCAACTTAGCCAAAGATGAAGGTGAAGATGATTGCGAAGTGCCTGGCGAGCTTGCAAGACTGTTGCTTCAGGAAGAGAGGGCAATTCAACCCCATGAAGAGCCAGTGGAAACAATAAACTTGGGTACTGAGGCAGACAGGAAAGAGGTAAAGATTGGTGCCAACCTAGAGCTCAGCGTGAAGCAACGGTTGACTCAGATGCTACATGATTATATGGAGATCTTTTCCTGGTCCTACGAAGACATGCCCGGGTTGGATACTGATATTGTGGTCCATCACTTGCCTACTAAGGAAGACTGCCCTCCGGTTAAGCAAAAGGTCCGTCGGATGCGTCCAGAGATGTCTGAGAAGATTAAGGCAGAGGTTATGAAACAGTTTGATGCCGGGTTTCTTGCAGTGACTTCTTACCCCCAGTGGGTTGCTAATGTGGTGCCGGTACCAAAGAAAGACGGTAAGGTCAGAATGTGTGTCGACTACAGGGATCTGAACAGGGCCAGTCCCAAGGATGACTTCCCCTACCTCACATTGATGTCCTTGTTGATAATACAGCTCAGCATAAAGTGTTCTCTTTCATGGATGGCTTTTCAGGTTACATTCAGATCAAGATGGCACCTGAAGACATGGAAAAGACTACATTTGTTACTCAGTGGGGCACCTTCTGCTACAAGGTCATGCCTTTTGGACTAAAGAACGCTGGGGCAACCTACCAACGGGCCATGGTTGCTTTATTTCATGATATGATCCATCATGAGATAGAAGTGTATGTTGACGACATGATCGCGAGGTCCCAAACTGAGGAAGAGCATCTAGATCATCTGCAGAAATTGTTCGACCGGTTGAAACTATACAAGCTGAGATTGAACCCGAACAAGTGCACCTTCGGGGTAAGATCTGGGAAGTTGCTAGGCTTCGTGGTAAGTGACAAGGGCATTCAAGTGGACCCTGCTAAGGTTAAAGCTATTCAAGAGATGCCAGTTCCTAGGACAGAGAAGGAAGTCAGAGGCTTTTTAGGACGCCTGAATTACATTGCTCGGTTCATCTCACATCTGACTGCTACCTATGAGCCAATCTTCAAGCTGCTGAAGAAAGATCAGGTAGTACGTTGGAACGATGAATGTCAGGCTGCTTTTGACAGAATCAAAGAGTATCTCCAAGAACCACCTATCCTTATGCCACCGGTTGAAGGGAGACCTCTGATACTATATCTAACAGTGCTTGACAACTCAATGGGGTGTGTGCTGGGGTAGCATGACGAGTCTGGCCGAAAAGAGCATGCCATTTATTACCTTAGCAAAAAGTTTACCGACTGTGAGACCCGATACTCACTGCTTGAGAAAACTTGCTGCGCTTTGGTATGGGCTGCTCGCCGGCTGAGACAGTATATGCTGACTCACACTACCTTGTTGATCTCAAAAATGGATCCTATAAAGTATATATTCGAAAAGCCTGCTCTGTCTGGGAGAATTGCAAGATGGCAGATGATCTTGACGGAATACGACATTCAGTACACAACCCAGAAAGCCATCAAGGGAAGTGTATTGGTAGACCACTTGGCACATCAGGCCGTAGATGATTATCAGTCAATGAACTTCGAGTTTCCGGATGAAAGCATCATGATAGTGACTGATTGTGAAGTACCTGGACCGGATGAAGGACCTGAACCAGGATCCCGATGGTCTATGCACTTTGACGGAGCCTCCAATGCTTTGGGAAACGGTATCGGCGCCATAATCATATCACCTCAAGGTACTCATACTCCACTCACTGCCCGGTTATGTTTCAACTGCACCAACAACATGGCAGAGTATGAGGCGTGCATCATGGGTCTTCAAGCTGCGATCGACCTAAGGATCAAGTTTCTGAGTGTCTTCGGAGATTCCGCTCTTGTGATCAATCAGATCAAAGGAGAGTGGGATACGAAACATCCAAACCTAATTCCTTACAAAGAATGTGTGTTGACCCTGATCCCCCACTTCACAGAGATAACCTTTGAGCACTTTCCAAGAGAATAGAATCAGCTGGCGGACGCGTTAGCTACAATGGCTTCTATGTTCAAGGTCAAATGGGATAATGAGGCTCCCCGGATCATCATCTGGAAACTGGACGAACCGGCATATTGTTGCGACCTCGAGACTGAATTGGTAATTGAGAAACCTTGGTACCATGAGGTGAAGAGATACTTGGAAACTCAGGAATACCCCGAAGGTGCCTCTATCAATGATAAGAAGTTCCTGAGAAGGTTCGCAGCCAAGTTCTTCCTTAGCAACGGCATCTTGTACAAGCGAAACCATGATTCAACCTTACTGCGTTGTGTGGATAAGACTGAAGCAGAAAGGATCATGGAAGAGCTACATGAAGGGACCTTTGGTACACATTCCAGTGGGCACACTATGGCTAAAAAGATCCTTTGGGCAGGGTATTACTGGTCCACAATGGAAGCTGACTGCTACCAACATTCCAGGACATGCCATAAGTGCCAGATTTATGCAGACAAGGTGCATGTTCCTCCGGTTCCCCTGAATGTTCTGACTGCGCCTTGGCCATTTGCAATGTGGGGCATAGACATGATCGGCGAGATTAAACCTACGGCATCCAATGGGCATCGCTTCATCCTAGTGGCGATTGATTACTTTACGAAGTGGGTTGAAGCAGCATCCTACGCTACGGTAACCAAGACTGTTGTGGCACGGTTCATTCGACATAATCTGATCTGTCGGTATGGTGTCCCTGAACGAATTATTACAGACAACGGTACCAATCTGAATAATAAGATGATCACTGAGCTCTGCGAGCAGTTCAAGATACAGCACCACAATTCTTCTCCTTACAGACCGAAGATGAATGGGGCTGTAGAAGCAGCAAATAAAAATATCAAGAAAATCATGCAGAAGATGACAGTGACTTATAAGGATTGGCACGAGATGTTACCGTTCGCTCTACATGGGTACCGTACCTTAGCTAGGACGTCAACCGGGGCAACTCCTTTCTCTTTGGTTTATGGTATGGAGGCAGTCTTACCGATCGAAGTGCAAATACCCTCTCTCCGGATAATGAAGGATGCAAATCTGAGCGAAGATGATTGGATCCAAACACGACTTGATCAGCTCAACCTCATTGATGAAAAGAGACTTGCTGCTATCTGTCATGGTCAGACGTATCAGAAACGGATGATCAGGGCATTTAACAAAAAGGTCAGACCACAGGAATATCAAGTTGGGGACCTGGTAATCAAGCGAATCATCCTTCCTCAGAGTGATCCAAGGGGCAAATGGACCCCTACGTACGAAGGGCCATTTGTGGTTAAGCATGTGTTCTCAGGAGGAGCCATGATTCTAACCAAGATGGATGGTGACGACCTTCCTCACCCCGCCAATGCAGACATAGTAAAAAGATACTACGCATGAAAAAAGACCCGCTAGGCTGGCATGCCTAGGCAAAAATTAGGGCTTCCCGTCGAACCAAAAGGGTTCGGGCAAAATGAAGGGATGAAATAAAAAAAAATCTGTACACCCGGCAAGTCGAAAACCTGAAAAGGCGGCTTGGGCAAAAATGGGTATCCCGGTGGACTGAAAACCCGAAAGGGCGGTCCAGGCAAAAATTAGGGATAAAGCGTAATACTATGTCTCATTGGATCACTTTGCATCCAGAGTCCGGTGTCTACATCAAGTTCAGACGGCATCGATCAGTCAGCTTCACCTTCAACCAAGGTCATCAAGTGATGAGACGTTCGGAGTTATAAAGGCAATAGCAGAGTTGAAACCCAGTGGGATCATTCATTTCACACAGCTGTTTTATTTTCTTTTGTACAAAACTTGTATAAACTCTTTTATTCGGCGGCATTCTCTTACTAGGACGTCAGCCTCTTGTACACAAAACGCCTATTTCCAGGCCATTCAAAATCAATACAAATATACTTTTTAGTTAAACGTGCCAACTGTTTTTCTTTTTCTGTTTTGTCTTTCGAAGAACGTCCAAGGTTCAATTTGTGATATATGCATTGACAATAATTTGCTAACTCATGAATATTTGCATCCGAAACAAAGGATTAATTACAGGTAACATTGGAAACAGGGGCAATAAAGAGTTGTCTAAACAATCTAATTGTTCTGTCCGCCAAGGTACCAAGGTAGGTTCAGCTAAAGAACATGACCAGTACATCTTAATTCCCCAGAGAGTAAGTCAGTAGTCAGTGCATTCTTCTCCAAGCAGAGTTATCAAATCTTAAGGAAGTCGGGTATCCTCCAGCAGATCCCAACATTCCCCAGCAGCATACATATATTCTTAACAAGCATCCCCGGCAATCTTGGTCTAAAGATTGTTCCCCGGCGGCGTACCAACATTCAAAGGAATCACTTCCCCAGCATATCAAAACTTCCCCAGAGAGTCCAATCCAATTCCCCAGGAAAGTTGGAATTCATCTCCCCAAGCGGTAAACTTATCCCCAGTAGATTATGGAAGCTTATCCTCGCAGGGCACGAACGCGTCGTCCGGCTTTATTCAAAGAGTTATTTCCTTAACAGGATATAACTGGGTTATCCTCAGCCAAAAGCCACGGAAAGATCGTCGTCAACACAGTTCTTTCTTACCCCCAGCGAAGTCTAGTAACACTTCCAATACAACAAGGGTATCCCCAGCAAGTTATTATCAACGACTCAGCAAAGCATCTCTCTCCCCACAGAGTATTGCTTCCCAGCAAGATCGTCAGAGTACCTTTCCTCCCCGCAGAGTTATTCCATTCGCCAAGTCTATTCTCCAACGGAGTCATCTTCTCCCACCGGCATTCTTGCAATTATCACCCCCAGCGGAAGCGAAATCTATTCTCCAACATCAGCCCAGGAGTGACTTCCCGGCACCCGTCAAGGATTTACTTTCCTAGACGGAAAAAATACATTCCTAAAACATCACATACATCATTATAGCATGCATAGACGCATCATATCATACAAATCTCATTTATGTTGAGAACATCATCGCTTGATCCATATCATGCATTGCATATGACTGACCTTTACCTTTCAGGAAAGATGCAGTTAAATTCTCAATCATATTTCAAGACCTAGACCGGTTCAGTTAATCAACTCCAAAGATTTCTTATCCAGTCCAAGGCCTTCTCTAGTCCAGTTGAATCGACTCCCAACAGATTTTTCTGATGAAGACTCAGTAGAAGTTATCTCAGGTTTTTCTCAAACGTCCGCTTTTTAGATTATAATTTCCTATGGTTCTCTCCCCGACGGTGCGTGAGATGATAATTCCATTCCAGGTTTTTCTCAGACGTCCGCTTTTGAGATTATAATTTCCTATGGTTCTCTCCCCGACGGTGCGTGAGATGATAATTCCATTCCAGGTTTTTCTCAGACGTCCGCTTTTGAGGTTATAATTTCCTATGGTTCTCTCCCCGACGGTGCGTGAGATGATAATTCCAGCCCAGGTTTTTCTCAAACGTCCGCTTTTGAGATTATAATTTCCTATGGTTCTCTCCCCGACGGTGCGTGAGAGGATAATTCCATCCCAGGTTTTTCTCAGACGTCCGCTTTTGAGATTATAATTTCCTATGGTTCTCTCCCCGACGGTGCGTGAGATGATAATTCCATTCCAGGTTTTTCTCAGACGTCCGCTTTTGAGATTATAATTTCCTATGGTTCTCTCCCCGACGGTGCGTGAGATGATAATTCCATTCCAGGTTTTTCTCAGACGTCCGCTTTTTAGATTATAATTTCCTATGGTTCTCTCCCCGACGGTGCGTGAGATGATAATTCCATTCCAGGTTTTTCTCAGACGTCCGCTTTTGAGATTATAATTGCCCATTGGTTCTCTTCCCGATACTGCGAAGATGGTAATTCCCACCAAGATTTTCTCAACGAGCGTTGTTGAAGTTAAAGTCACCCAAGGTTCTCTCACGGTTCATGCTGAGGTAGTAACCATCCCTGGTTCATTCATCATCTTTTGAAGCTCCAGATCCAGCTCCTGTAACCAGGCAGGACACATCTATACCAAGCATCTGAAAACCAGCTCCTGCAACATGTCAAGTAATCATCTTCTGTTTTACAGGTACGCAAGTTCTCGCTAAGGAATCTCTTACGCGATCAACATCCAGATGGCATCTATAAGCCCATCATCCTATTCATCAACCTCTAAATGGCATCTATAAGCCCATTCCATCGTCACACTGCTATTATGTGAGCGCAAATTTCTGGGCACTTTAGTGTTCAATCATCTTCTACCCTCGGATTACGAAAGGCGCGTCAGCCAATCTGCATCCTCAGGTCTAAGAAGATTGAACAGGGGCAACTGTTGTACCCCAAAATTTGCCCTCCCATATTCTTCAAGAAATTGCCAAGTCATGCTTCAAAATTCCCCAAGGGTTGCACAGTGCAAAGGCCTCTTGAACAGTCAAAATTAGGGTTTTGATTCTGATCAAGAAAATGAAGTTTCCAAGGGCCCAATCAAGTCTCACATGCCTATAAACATGGTCAAGCATCCTCATACAAAGTTTCAAGACTTTCAGCACAAAATTGCACAGTCAAAAACCCTAATTGCACTACAGTCAACTGTAGGGGTAAAATGGTCATTTGGCAGTCAAAAGTTCAAATTTTTGACCAACATCTCATTTTGAAGCCACAAACATCATTTGATCAATGCTTGATCATGATTCTCAAATCTTGGCTCAAAAATCATCAAGATGCAAAAGTTTCCTTATTTGGACAGTTGGAAAAGTCAACTGTAAATTGACCAGGGCATAACTTTCACATGGATTATCAGAAAAATTCCATCCAAAGCTCATTTTGAAGAGAAAGACATTTCCTACAACTCATCTTCATATTTCAAGTCCAAGAAATTCTCTCACAAAAAGTTATCAATTTCAACATTATAGGTCATTTTCAAAAGTCAACAAAAAGGGACTTTAAGTCAGAGGCCATAACTTGAGATTGGTAAATCAAAATGACATGGGACCAAAGGCATTGGTTATAGGACTCAAAGACCTTCCCAAAATGTCAAGGAACATGAGCAAAGCTTAAAAATTGAGCAAGTTATGCCTTGTGGAAGTTGGGAAATTTTTGGATATTTTGAAAAGTCAACATTGATTCAAATGACCTAAAATTGCTAATGGGCCCATTTTTCTTCCACAATTCTTCATCCCAAGCATGTGCACGACCATTAGGCCCAAAGGGAAGTTTTTCTCCATTTTTATTTATTTATTTGGATTTTTTATTATTAATAAATCATTTAATTAAATAAAATACATGAAAAATACAAAACTAATGAAATCAAATCTCTTTGTGCAGAAAATACTCCCATTGGACATTCAAGATTCGTGCATGATCATTTTGGAAAGTTTTGGCATGATTTGGTATCAAATTGCATGGAAAAGATTGAAAAAATAATGCTTGAAAATCAAATCTCAAAAACCATGAATGCAAGAGATTTTGATCAAGTTTGTTGACCTAATTTATTCATACATAAGCATAGAACGAAAACCTAATGAAAAAAACCACGAAGCTGCGCTAGAAACCAATTCACAAACTTGAAATTTGTCAAAAAACTCCATAACTGAAAATAGACTTGCAGGTCAATTCAAGCCTCCAAACTTGTTCCATTAGCTTGCCAGGGTTGTCAAGAAATGATTCCAATCAAAAACATCAATCCTAACGCCTTGAAACGGTATACAGAAATCCAGTTTTTTTCACTTTTTCTCATAATCGTGTTTTACATTCTATGCACATTCATGGCATTTTGTTTATATATTCATGATCAGTGAAGTGTTTGCAAGCTAACCATATGCTTTGATTGGATTATTATGCGCTGTATGCAAAGATACCATGTTCGTGTTTTAGGGTTTACAGGACCTTGGATTAGGGTTTTTCAAATAAGTAAAAATTGGCCTTCAAGACTTGGACCATTGAATCCAGCATGCTCAGACGACCACAGGGCTACCCTCGCGCCTAATTTATGAAGCCCCTAGGGCTAGTCGCTATTTTCTGATATGTTGCCTAAGGGAACGGTGTAAAAACCGTTGCCTATGTTTATTATGTTTTCAGGAAGAACGAAGACGTAAGGAAGATGATGACGTATGGAGCAATGATTGGGGCGTTTTAAATTTTCGCGCTAAAGCATCAACAATGTTTGTTTTTATTTTATATTAATTGTTTGATATTAAACGTACAAGCGCGTTGGTTGGAGCAGTTGGTAGAAGGCGTTGTTGGTAACAATCATGACCTGGGTTCGAGCCCCAGGTCTTCATTATTCCCATATTATTTTGCAATCCATATTCCCATGCAGTTTCAAGACTGGAGCGCACCATACACCTCCAAGATCAAGTCGTCCACGCGTCAGTTACATCAATCTAAAGGCACAGATCCAAGGAACATGGTAGGTCCTAGTCAAAGACGTCACACGGCGCCTGGAGAAAGTCAACGAAGCCAGGCTTGTTTGGGCTCAAATTCATGGGCTTAACCTCCACTTTGGGGACAGATACCCCCCCTAGGTTTGCCATTTTAAATATTTTCTTTTGCATTATTTCTATTTTTTTATTTTAATTATTGTGTTTAATTAATTTATTATTTTCATAAAATATAAAAAACATCAAAAAATCAGAAAAGAGAAAAATAATAACTATTTTTATTTTTTATTGTTTTCCTAAATAAATTATATTAATTCATAAATTGGTTAGTTTTAAATTAGGTCTCAATTTTAATTCTTTTAATAAAAATCTAAAAAACATAGAACTAGGGTTCATATTAATTTTTTATCCCTTTTTTCTTTTTCTCCCATAATAATTAAATAATTAAATATTTATTTTTATTGCATGTAAACAAATTAGGGTTAATTTTAGGTTAAAAACTTCAACATTTTTCTTAATAAATTAAAAATAATTAGAATTAGGGTTAGCATCTTATTTTAATCTTAATTAATTCTTTTTCATTAAAATCCCAAAAAATCATAAAATACCAAAAAAACAATTTCCTTTCTTTTTTAATTAATTAATGTCACCATTTAATTTAATTTTGCAAAAAGGGTCCAACGCCCTCGTTTTTAATCCTTATTCGCATATTTATTTTATTTTGTTTAAATATTTATGTAACTCTCGCAAAGTCGTGTAATTAACTTTCTCGCATTCTTTATTTTATTTACTTTATTTATTTATTTTCTGTCAAATCGGGTCCTGGAATTTTGGCGATGTGGACCCGCGCCTTTTGTAATAGCTTAGAATTTTTACTTTCCCGCAATATTTTTAACTGTTAAATCAAGGCATGAAAGAATGTATGGACAAAAATAAAAACAAACGTTAGATCACCAATAACATGACAAAAGACAAAAATAAATGAAAACGACACACAAATTCACACACCACCCCTAGGGTACGCCTCACTGTTGCCTTGCCTCGAAAGGTGATCGTCGAGTAGAGGATGTCTTAGTAAGTCCTCATGATCCGGGAACCTGGCATGAGGGTAGCTTCTAAGGTGTCTTCCCATTGCTCTGGTGATCACCACGTCCCGAACCTCGAATTGACCCGAACACCTCCAACGGTGGTGCTACCTACCTCTCAATGGTGGGATGGCACTACTTTAAAGGACATCTACACAGACGAATTCCTTAGGGTAGGTAGACAACTCTAAGATACTTGCTCTAATTCAAAACAAAACAAATCAAAAATACTTTTCACACCAACACATTTTCAAAAGGCTTTCGAAAGCATTTTTCAAACACTCTTGAGGACTGATACAAGAGTCGAACTGAAATTTTCAAAGAAACTTTTTTTAAAACCCACAGTCGAAAAGCAAACAAACCATTTTTGAAAACACAAATGAGCAAGTATCTAAGAGCCCATGGATAACCATGGATAGAAAGGGTGCTAACACCTTCCCTTTCTATAATCTACCTCCCGAACCGAGAGCAATCTCTTTAAGGAATTTTTCTGTGCTTTTGTCCTTTCCATTTGGAGAAAATAAAAGACGGTGGTGACTCTTGCTTCCGCGACATTTCGCGAACCAGCGTTAAACAGTCAGTTCCAGATCCACCGATCACACCTAAGAACTTGGTTACTATTAACTAGGACATGTTGAGCCAACTAAACTTCAAGAGGGTACTTACCTACAAAACTCCACGCAAGCTTGAAACTAAGGATTTGTTTGCTTTGTGTGAATATGATTATTTGTATATAAACTCGCTTACCCCGCATATCTGTACATAACAACATCATACCATAGCATTTTCAATAACCATTTCAAGGATCTCGAGGGTCTTTGATGCAGGGTCACGTTGAACCAGACATCTATCAAGGGGCAAGAGGATTTATTTTCCTCTAAACAAATGCCATCAAAAATCAAGTACAACAAACTTGAATCAAGGGCTATGACCCACTTGACATGGTGAGCTTGATTCTCGTGGATGGACATCCACCAATACAAAGTTCTCCAATAAAAAATGTTGACCAAAGTTCAACTTCTAACTTTTTCTTGTGTTTACCCCGCGAGATCCTTGAAAACATGCATCCACTTATCATGCATCATATCATGACAGGTTTCTCCCATACAGGTCTCCTTATCTTCCTGTTGTTTATTTCAGTAAGATGGATATGGAACAAATGGTGAAATATCTTCAAGCTTAAAACGCTCAATTCCAACAAATGTTCCTGGCTATGGCTAAGGGGAAATAGGACTTGAAAACTCTCCTTCTCAAAGACAAGAGGAAGAAGTCCAAGAAATCAGTAGGAATCTTGAACTCGAGAAGAAGACCTGGAGGACCAGTCAAGAGAGCTCTAGATCTTTCAACTCCGTCCAACATGGGGGATAGTCTTGAAGAAGACCACAGTCTGGAGATTGGTGAAGCCGAAGCTGACTGCTCTGAGGAACAATATCCTCCCACTGATGACAAGTACAAACAGTTGGAGGATCGCCTCAGTGCTATGGAGATTCAACAGATACTTGGCTTGGATTTAGGAGACATGGGTTTGGTTTCTAGAGTGGTCATCCTGCCAAAGTTCAAAATCCACGCCTACTTGATTGGTTTTATCAGTTAGAAAGAGCCAATGTTCATAACTGGGAAGATCTTGCCACTGCCTTTTACAAACAATACCAATACAACGCTGATCTTGCGCCCACCCATAATCAACTCCAGAGTATGGCCATGGTTTCAAGTGAAGGCTTTAAAGATTACGCGCAAAAATGGAGGGACTTAGCAGGAAGAGTCCAGCCTCCCCTATCTGAAATAGAGTTGGTAGACATGTTTTTGGGCACCTTGTCTGGTCCCTTCTTTAATCACTTAATTGGGAGTTCATCGGCAGGCTTTACTGAGTTGATATTGACCGGAGAAAGGGTGGAAGCCGGGATAAAGAATGGGAAGATTCAAAAAGATGCATCATCTGCTGATGTAAGGAAACCATTTGGAAATAAAGAAGTTGTTGTTGTATATCCTTAGAGAAATCAAGATAGGGCTGGACGCCGTCCAATGGTAGGGGCTGTCATGATTCCTAAACCAGCGCCTACTCAACAAAGAAGCAACCAGCCAAGAATTGAAAGACCAGTCAGACAGTTCACTCAAATTAATATGACATTATCTCAAGTATTGCCACATTTGTTAAGATCCAATCTAGTGACTTTGAAAGAAGCTCCAAAGAATCATAACACAATCTCTCCTCACTATCATCCTAATGCCCGCTGTGCATACCATTCTGAGAGTCCCGGCCATGACACTAACAATTGTTGGGCTCTGAAGAACAAAGTACAAGACCTTGTTGAAGCCAAAGAGATTAAATTCTATGCGCCGGAAATTCCCAATGTCATTACTGCCCCTATGCCCAAGCACGGTCGTGATGTCAACACCGTTGAGGAAGATATGTTTGTTACTTCAGTTGATGAACTTGTGACTCCACCCCTGACTATCAAAAAGAACTTGTTAAATGCCGGTGTATTCCTAGGATGTGATAAAAGCTGTCATTTTTGTTTGTCCTCACCAACCAGATGTCCTTTGTTAAAAGCAGGCGTTCAGTGCCTAATAGATAACAAGGAAATTTTGTTCGAGAAGACTTCTATTCCAACTGTTTCTTATAATGATGTTTCCATCGCGACCATTTCCGACAATTCTTCCAGGGTCTCCACCAAAAGACCCGTTAGAATTACATCAGTTCCTAAAGTAGCTCCATTGATAATTACAATGCCTGGACCAATCCCGTATTCGTCAGACAAAACCGTCCCATGGAATTATGGAGGTAATGTCTACTACCACGGTATCAAGCAAGATTGGCCAGCTGCTGAAGTTTTAAGTTCTAAGAAAGTTGACTCCGATATCAGTAACATCGCAAGGACTATTAAGATAACCCGAAGCAGAAAGGTTTTATCTTCGGAAATTACTCCTCCAAAAGTTGTTTCTGGACCCTGAATCATTCCTGTTGTTGTTGCTCCTCCAAAGGCTATTCCCAGTCCTACAATCATCTTTGCTAGTACCCCAACTGACAAAACTGTTACAATCCTTGTTATCACCCTTACTGACATTCCTGCTGCCGAGTCAACCGAGACTCGAGGTAAGGGTATTCTGGTCGAGCCTGTCCGGACGAAGGCACAATCAGTAGCTATCCTTGAGACCTTCCGGAAAGAGATGGAGGAAATTCTAAAGATCATAAAAAGAAGCGACTACAATGTAGTCGAGCAACTGGGGCAAACTCCATCAAAAATTTCCATGCTAACTTTATTACTATGTTCCGAGGATCATGCAAAGGCCTTGGTAAAATTCCTTAAAACTGCTCACGTACCCCAAGAAACATCTGTCGATCAGTTCCAAGACTGCGTAGCCAGCTTGACTGCAGATAATGGCTTAGGTTTTCCAGATGTTGATTTAACGCCAAGAGGGAGGAAGCATAATGAGGCATTACATGTCTCAGTCGAATGCAGGGGCACGACGTTGGTTCATGTCTTGGTTGACATTGATTTGTCTCTAAATGTGTTGCCTAAAAAGGCTCTTGATAGGCTTGACTGTGAAGGATTGACATTGAAACCAAGAAACATAGTAGTGAGGGCCTTTGACGGCTCAAAAAGGATGGTGCATAGGGAAGTGGATATCCCCATAAAGGTTGGAACCCAAACTTTTGATTCAACTTTTTATGTAATGGATATTCGCCATTCATATTCTTGCTTATTAGGATGACTGTGGATTCACAATGTTGGCGCTGTTACTTCTACGTTGCATCAAATGCTAAAATATCCAATTCAAGGGAAATTATCACTGTTCATGGAGAAGAAGAGTATACGGCCAGCCATCTAAATTCCTTCAGATATGTGGAATTAGATGGTGAATTTATTGAAACTCCATTCCAGCACTTTGAAGAAGTCTCACAGACTGTGGCAGTAACCAAGGTTGTGTCTCAAGTCCCCAAGATTACAAGGCCTCCGCTCAATATGTCATCTTTGAAGGATGCCAAGGTAGTGATAGAAGAAGGTGCGTGCATTATTTGGGGTTAACTCCCAGATATCCCATACAAATATAACAAAATTGGTATGGGTTTCACTTCAGGTGCCCAGAAGGCTATATGTCGCGCTCGTGCCGGAAGACCACCCTTGAAGATCAGCAACCACCAAGTCAGCACCGTGGAGGATGATGAAGACAGCTACAACTTGGAGGATTGGATTTTCCCAACTGCCAGTGGAGGGCTCAGCAACTGGGAAGCTAGAGATTTTGTCCCAATCACTTTTATCCCACAGTAATTTGTCTTTACATTTTGTCGGATTTGTAATATTAAAACAATTCAGACTCTTAAAACCTTGTGTCTTACCTGAGGCACAATAGTCCATTTGTAAGGGTTATCATCTCATTTCCATATGACATCAATGAATCAATGACGTTTTTGCATACAAACTTTGTGCTCATTGTTTTTCTTTTTTTACATTTTCATTTCTTTCAAAGATAGATATACTCTTACACACACTCACACTCACAATGCAGGTCTACATCCATTCGGGATCCCATGGGTAACGGTTCTGCTATGGCCTTTTGTGACTCTGAAAATCTAATCTACCAAGCCGAAGACGAAGGTGAGGAAGGTTGTGAAGTTCTAGGGGAACTCGCCAGGTTACTACAACAAGAAGAGAGGACCATTCAGCCCCACGAAGAGCCAGTGGACACAATCAACCTAGGTACCGAAGAAGACAAATGAGAAGTCAAAGTGGGTGCCAATCTGGAACCCAGTGTCAAAGAGCGTCTGATTCAGTTGCTACACGATTATGTTGAGGTCTTTGCCTGGTCGTATGAAGACATGTCAGGACTTGATACAGATATCGTAGTACATCGTCTACCTACAAAAGAGGAATGTCCTCTGGTAAAACAAAAGGTCTGTCGCATGCGACCAGACATGTCAGAGAAGATCAAAGCAGAAGTCATGAAACAATTCAACGCCATATTCTTGGCCGTCACTTCCTATCCGCAATGGGTTGCCAATGTTGTTCCCGTGCCCAAAAAGGACGGCGAGATACGAATGTGCGTGGACTACAGAGATTTGAATAGGGCAAGCCATAAGGATGATTTCCCACTTCCCCATATTGATATTTTAGTTGACAATACGGCACAACACAAAGTGTTTTCCTTCATGGACGGTTTCTCAGGCTACAACCAAATCAAAATGGCGCTTGAGGACATGGAGAAAACAACCTTTGTCACACAGTGGGCACATTCTGCTACAAGGTTATGCCATTCGGGCTGAAGAATGTTGGGGCAACCTATCAGCGTGCCATGGTATCTCTATTTCACGACATGATACATCACGAAATAAAGGTCTATATGGACGACATGATAGCTAGATCTCAAACAGAAGAAGAGCATATTGATCATTTAAAGAAACTATTTGAGAGGCTAAAGAAATATAAGTTGAGGTTAAACCCAAATAAATGCACATTTGGGGTGAGGTCTAGTAAACTCCTAGGCTTTGTCGTCAGCAATAAAGGTATTGAAGTAGATCCTGTTAAGGTGAAAGCGATACAAGAGATGCCTGCTCCTCGTACTGAGAAGGAAGTCAGAGGATTCTTGGGACGTTTAAACTATATTGCCAGATTCATTTCTCACCTGACAGCTACTTGTGAACCAATCTTCAAATTACTGAAGAAAGATCAAGTAGTCAAATGGAATGACGAGTGCCAAACAGCCTTCGACAAAATCAAAGAGTACTTACAAGAGCCTCCTGTTTTGATGCCACCAGTCGAGGGAAGACCATTGATCATGTATTTGACTGTTTTGGAAAACTCAATGGGGTGTGTGCTAGGGCAGCATGACGAGTCTGGCCAAAAAGAGTATGCTATTTACTACCCGATCAAAAAGTTTATCGATTGTGAAACAATATATTCACTGCTCGAGAAAACTTGTTGCGCTCTGGCATGGTCTGCTCGTCGGCTAAGACAGT
The DNA here is from genome assembly GCA_948472305.1 of Vicia faba. Classification (NCBI taxonomy): domain Eukaryota; kingdom Viridiplantae; phylum Streptophyta; class Magnoliopsida; order Fabales; family Fabaceae; genus Vicia; species Vicia faba. The sequence goes on from OX451738.1 coordinate 1,029,754,382, forward strand.
ATATGCTGGCCCATACTACCTTATTGATATCTAAAATGGAACTGATAAAATACATCTTCGAGAAACCTGCCCTCTCTGGGAGAATAGCGAAATGGCAGATGATCTTGATAGAATATGACATACAATATACTACCCAGAAAGCAATAAAGGGAAGTGTACTAACTGATCACCTTGCTCATCATGTTGTGGATGACTACCAATCCATGAGGTTCGAACTCCCAGATGAAGACATCATGATGGTAAACAACTGTGAAGAATTCAGACCATATGACAGACCTGAACAAGGATCCCGATGGACCCTGGTTTTTGATGGGGCGTCTAACGCACTCGACAATGGTATTGGTGTTGTACTCATATCTCCTGAAGGATGCCATACTCCTTTTACTGCAAGACTCTTCTTAAACTGTACAAACAACATGGCGGAATACGAAGCGTGCATTTTTGGTCTCAAAGCTGCCATAGATTTGGGATCAAATCCTTAAGTGTATTCGGAGATTCAGCTTTGATCATCATCCAGATCAAAGGAGAGTGAGACACTAAACACTCTAACCTTATCCCTTACAAAGAACATGTGCTAACATTGATCCCACATTTTGAGAAGATTACCTTCGAGCATTTCCCGCAAGAAGAAATTCGGCAAGCAGACGCACTAGCCACAATGTCATCCATGTTTAAACTTAAATGGGATAACGAGGCTCCCCAGATCACCATTGAACGAAAGGATGAACCAACTCACTGTCACGAGATTAACACTAAAGAATTAGTGGACCAGCCTTGGTTTCACGAATTCAAGAGGTATCTCGAGGCTCAAGAATATCCGGAAGAAGCTTCAGTCAATGATAAGAAGTTCTTAAGGAGATTCTCTGTTAAGTTCTTCCTTAGTAATAACATTCTCTACAAACACAACCATGACTCTGTGTTACTTCAGTGTGTAGACAAGGTTGAAGCAGAAAAGATCATGGTTGAGTTACATGAACGCGCTTTTGGTACCTATTCCAGTGGGCATACGATGGAAAAGAAGATCCTATGGGCAGGCTATTACTGGTCTACCATGGAAGCAGATTGCTATCAACATTCTCGAACCTGCCACAAGTGTCAGATTTATGCTGACAAGGTGCACGTACCTCCGGTTCCTCTGAAAGTCTTGACGGCTCCTTGGCCCTTTGCCATGTGGGACATCGATATGATTAGGGAAATCTAACCAACAACCTCTAATGGACACCGCTTCATCTTGGTGGCCATTGACTATTTCACAAAGTGGGTTAAGGCGGCCTCTTTCGCTTCAGTTACCAAGAATATTGTAGCCCAATTCATCAAACAGAATCTCATCTGTCGATATGGCATCCTGGAGAGGATCATCACAGACAATGGTAAGAATCTAAACAATACTATGATCACCGCCCTGTGCGAGCAATTCAAAATCCAGTATCACAATTCCTCTCCTTACCGGCCAAAGATGAATGGTGTTGTTGAAGCCGCAAATAAGAACATTAAAAAGATCATACAGAAAATGACAGTTACATACAAAGACTGGCATGAGATGCTACCATTCACTCTCCACGGGTATCGTACCACAACAAGCACTTCAACCGGGGAAACACCCTACTCTCTGGTATATGGCATGGAGGTTGTCTTGCCTATTGAGGTCCAGATCCCCTCTCTGAGAATTATGAAGGATGCATGGTTGAATGAAGAAGATTGGATCCAGACTCGACTTGATCAACTAAACTTGATTGATGAGAAAAGGCTTACTGCTGTCTATCATGGTCAAACGTATCAAAAACGGATGATCAAGACTTTCAACAAAAAGGTCAGACGCCAAGTATATCAAGTCGGGGATTTGGTGATCAAGCGCATCATACTGCCGCAAGGTGATCCCAGGGGAAAATGGACTCCTACATATGAAGGACCATTTGTAATCAAAAACATATTCTCTGGTGGAGCAATGATCTAGACCACCATGGATGGTGACGACCTGCCACACCCTGTGAACGCAGACATAGTCAAAAGATACTATGCATAAAGAGACCCGCTAGGCTGACACACCTAGGCAAAACAAGGGCATCCCGGTGAACCAAAAAGGTTCGGGCAAAAATTAGGGATAAAACAAAAAAAAATTATACACCCGGCAAGTTGAAAACCCGAAAGGGCGGCTTGGGCAAAAAAGGGTATCCCGGTGGACTGAAAACCCGAAAGGGCGGTCCAGGCAAAAGTTAGGGAACTAAAGCGTATGACTATGTCCCGTTGGATTACGTTATGGATAACCTGAAAACTCGATGGTTCTGATCAATCCAATCAGCTTCGGACAAGGTAACAAATAGATAAGGCGTTCAAAGACACGAAGGCTATAGTAGAATGGGAACCCCATGGGATTATTGCACATAGCTATCTTTTCTTTGTATCAAATTTTCATTTTTTACAACGACATTCTCTTACTAGAATGTTTGTCTCATTTTACAAAAATACTTACTCAAAGTCAATACAAAGATATCCCTTTGAAAGTGCAAAACTATCTATTTTTTCTTTACTCTTGTGTTTTGTTTACAAAAACGTCCAATGATTTACTTTTGAACATATGCATTTGAACATAATTACTGTTTACAAATAAACAAAATAGAAAGACAATCACTGATAGATTTAAGGTAGGGAAATCTCTCTAAGCTATTTCCATAATCCCCTGCAGTGTGAAGTTTAATCCCCAGCGGAACAAAACTTCCAGTTATCAATCCCCGGTAGAAGTCACCAAAATTCTCAGGATTCCCCAACAGGATTTCACAAGCAATACACGGCGTTTCCCTTACAACAGAGTTTATTTCTCTAAAAGGAAATTCGTCAATACTTCAACTTCACATCATGAAGACTTACACTCCATATCCTCAGTAGCAGTCAGGGATTTATTTTCCCCAATCCAACAGCAGTGCAGTAGATTAGCTCACATACGCATACATCGCATCCATATATCATAAACATTGATAACACGAATACATTACACTATGCATTTCATACAACATGGCATTGCATATTAACTAACATTTTACCCTTTTTCAGGATAAGGTTAATTAACAGCTACCATTAACAATGTTCAGAGGTTTCTCAGATACAGTTCAGATACACTCCAGACACGGACGCTATTCTGATACTCATTCAGAGTCTCTTTCAGATACAGTTCAGATACGCTCCAGACACGGATGCCATTCTGATACTCGTTCAGAATCTCTTTCAGATACAGTTCAGATACGCTCCAGACACGGATGCCATTCTGATACTCATTCAGATTTATCTTTCAGATACATTTTAGATACGCTTCAGACACGGATGCCATCCTGATACTCATTCAGATTTCAATCTTCAGATATGAAATTCCGGGAATGTCACAGACTCAGAATGTCTAATGGAATGTTAAGACCTCTGATCTGACATTAAGCGCTGTACAAGTAGAATAGGTTGTACTTTTGATATCTGTTCTACAACATTCACTGGACTAACATACCAGAGCCAGTAACACGCAGGTTCTGATTTACTGAAGTTCAGAACAGTTAAGGTTAATCTTATGCATTGATGTTACGAGGAATGGTGTGACATCAAAGTAAATGACCAATACAGAAAGTAAATAACACACAGAATTGTTCACCCAGTTCGGTTTAACCAACCTACATCTGGGGGCTTCCAAGCCAGGGATAAAGTTCACTATTAGTAGTATCAATTCAAAGACCCTACAGCCAACATACCCGTTGACAGCCTTCTCACTTAATCACTACCCAATGACACTTTTACCTAAGATCCAATCCTAGATATGAGACCCCTCTCACTCCCCCTCAATCACTTCAGTGATAACTTTCTATAGTACTTAAACTGTTCAGAAGATACACTTCCATTACACATCTTGATCATGCTTAAAAGCTTCAATCAAGTACAATGCATACATCCTTTAACCTACAGGTTTCAAGGAGTATGGTGACCATCCCACAGCCCGGGTGGTTCACAACTAGCCCTAAGTGATTACATCTTGTCAATCAGCGAACTCCACTTAAATTAGGTTACAATGCTTCTATTTATAACCCTCTTTACCCAGCTGGATTTGAGCCTTCACATAACAGCAATGCAGCTCTAACAACCTGCATAAAATAAGCAGAAAACTTCTGCTACAAGTTAGGTCTTCAATCGAGCTTTTCTCCTTATCCTTAGCTTCTGATTGAATCTTCTAGGGCTCCACGTATGCCTTCAATTTTCGCTACTTGTTATGCATTCTATTTGGCAGAATATTCTGCATAACTTTAGGAACAGAACTGCATCAGTCTTGACAGTTCAGTAGCTTGATGTCTGGTATGATGTTATGACATCTCTTGAGACATGTTGTTCCAGAGCATGTTTAGGCATTTACAATAGAATTTTCAGGCTGTTCCTATTGTACATTACATTATATTATTGTTGCTATTTGTTTTACAAGAGATGAGCCAATCCCAAACGAAGGCACTTACAATCTCCCCCTTTGGCTAATTTTGGCTAAAACAAATACAACAATAATACTCACCATTCAGGACCTCTTGTGGCACAGGAGGAAGAGGATGCACCTTATTCCCTTTTAGACCACGAACCATTTCTTGTCACTGATGGTGGAAAAAGAGGACCGTGGGAGATAAACTATCCTTTCAGAGGCATCAGAGAACCTTTAAGGAGTGACCAGAATATCTCCCTTGTAACTCAGAACACAGGTCACAACTGTGTTCATAACTCAGATCACAAGTCACAAAGAAATTCACGCCATTTGAATTTCTGCTGAGTTTGTGACAAGTCTTTGTGATCAAAATTTTGAGTAGTAGCTGCTGCAACAACGAGGATAGTTTCTAACAGTACTCCTTTCTCCCCCTTTTTGGCCAAAAATTGCCAAAGAAAGCCCTCACAAAACCAGATCCAAGAACAGTTTTCCCAAATCCGTATAAACCCCATGATGGTTGTGAGAGAAAAGAATGTGTGACAGGAGGTTATATAAGGAGATACCAGGTTAAAAAAAAGATGGTAATATAAAATCTTGGTCAAGGATACCTGTTAGAGCATGTGCACATTTCAGACTGACTGTGCATGTATTGTTTGTTTCTGTCAATACCACAAAAAAGATCCAGTCCTAATACATGCATAAATTTTGGTCAAAGTAATTCCTGAATAAAATCAGCCTTTGACCCATTTTCGGGACTGAAGATTTATTCCTTCTAGGAAACGGACTACCAATGACGTGGCGAAGTTATTTTCCCGTATTCTTCTTGATTTCCCCAAGGTTGCAATGTCGTTGATAATGTCATGACACTTACTTAGACATTACCTTGCATTTTTCAACAGCAGCCTTCTTTTTACTTCTCTCATTTAGGCACAGAGAGGGGCACTTTAACCAGCTAGTAGCAAGAGATTTTAAGCATGGCCATCACTCATGCTTTGTGTTGCTGAGATTCAATACACCCAAAAGACTCTAAATTCTTCTGATCTTCCATTCACTAGTAGTTGTTGGAGTTAGTGAAGTCTGATTTGCTAGACCAATTTGCTATTGATAAGAGCAATTCTTCAATCTCCTGTTGTTGAGACATTATCCATGACTTCTCACATAAACATCAGCATACCACTGCCCTCTTCTGACTTCTGATCTTCAGATTAAGTCCAACATTACAGAATCTCCCTTCAATGTATATTGTAATTGGAAAAGTGCAACACTCAGTGACTTCCCTTGTTAAGGCCAATCAAAACAGTGGCGTGGAAACCAGTAGCACTAGCTCTGAGGTGGTAACTTCAAGCACCCTGAACTAGTTTTAGAATAGTAAGAACATCTCTGATTCATGCCCTTGCGCTTCCACACTTATCATGTCTCTCATGTAGCCATAGTCTGAAACCAACCTCCAACCTTCTTAGTGTGCTTACAAGCTTTACTAAGATTTAGACTTTCTAGAAGGATTATCCTTTGATCATATATTTACTAGTAGTTGCTAATACTAGTAAATTTCTTCAGACCACAACAGTAGTTATGCGTTGTTAAGCATACTTCTTCTAAACACAAGTAGAATCTACTTATTCCAAACCAACAATAAAACTGCCACACTAGAATATTAAGATTCACAGTTCCAAGTCTCTGCCACGGACTTCTAACAATAAATGATGTTACAGCATGAACCTATCTGCTTGGATTCTGAAGTTAACATCCAGGGGATTGATGCCCTTTTATATTCCCCATAAGAAAGGTGTGATTACTCACCAGAATATTCTTAGAGAGAAATAAACTCTCTACCAAGTTCTGAGTAATAGGTTCAGAATACAGCCTTGCATACATATTAGACAAACAATTAGCCTTGCATATATATCTTTATGCAAGATCCTAATGAATACTTAGTCTCCCGTCAAAGTATTCATTATTAGTTAGATTATGCCATCTTCTCAAGGTAGGATAATTATTCTAACAATCTTCTGCTCCATGCATGAAAAAAAAACCAACTGCTGAAGCGGCCCTTCGTTTGAGATGATGTTGCACCATCAAATCTGACATTGATCTCAACCATATGAACCTGGCTTATACTGTGGTTTTGGATGAACATCCAAAGCAATCAAAGCACACTTTTCTTGATCAGACCCACAACAACCATATAACCATGCAGCAACTAGCATGAATCACCTTCACCTTGACACTTGAACAGTACAAGGAGTTAATCGTACCATACTCAACTAACAAGTGCATCCTAGGTGATGGGGATGACTTGTCAAAGTGTAGATATCCACCATTTGACTTTGTAGAGACTTAAGTGAATTCTCCTTCACATGCTGCAGTTTATGTGATTGGTAGACATACCCTGTTCTATTCCTATCCTCTTAGGAAATCACTAAGATCAAGAGAAATAAACTCAAGCATCTTATAGAACAAGGTAAGATGAACTCCCTTTCATATCAGCTTGATCATACAGTGTTGAGCTCTTTACTTTAGACACATAGTAAGTACTCTTCATTTGGAATTTGTCACAGGTTTCAAATTAAGAGTCCTTAGTTTACTTGCTGTACAAGTTTCAGGTTGCCACATTCTGTAACTTGTACTAGAAGAAACTTCATTATCAATCATGAGGATGTTCACTAAATCTGGAACTTATCTGTCTTTCCTCAACAACTGATGTCTTCACATATTTATCACATAAAGATTCTGCTTCCATTATCTAATCATACTAGATGATCATGACTGATTACTTCTTCATATTTGTTAAGTATATTTACTTGGCTGAAGACACAGAAATCATATGAGGGGAAACCTGGATATCACACTTTAAAGTCCTTTTAAGTGCTTTTAGCTCAGTACATATACTCCCTTGATCAATTATTTCAAACCAGATGTCTCCTCTTCCAGATCAGGAGTAGGTTCCAAACATATGTATTCGTACTACAAGTGTTTAGCACCCAGAACATCTGTTTTTCAACTGGCAGTTGCATGATGTTCTAACATCCTCAAGCATATCAGTTCCATCTCCTTGGAACACATCATCCTTGATAATCTTCAAGCAGCTTGTAGATGTATACGAGAATCATTGATCAATTGATACTCATCAACACTAATAATCAATGCCTTGCCTTTATGAGTGGACTTGAGGACATTATTGATAGATTGCAAAATCTGCTTACAAATTCTGTTGAAAATAATAACCCTAGAGTTCTTCTTTCACTTTAGGCGTTGTATCAGAAACTATGCAGCGGAATAGCAGAACTTCAACAGAACCTACACAATGCTTACTCCATATAGCTAGCATGACACATAAGGATTGAAAATAAATCAATCCTACAAGTTGTTTGCTTCTTCACCAAGCAACTTCCTAGACCCAACTCTACAGTCTGGTTAAAAGGAAGCTTTATACACACAGATGATACCTTATCAATATCTTCACTCCCGCATGAAGGTTTTGATAATATTCTTCTTTGTACAGGTTGAACAATGCACTCCAAAATCTTCACTTCCACATGAGGTCTTTGAATTTGTTCAAACACTTTCATCTTCCTTCAACATTGCTGATCAGATTGATCTACTTTCTCCCAAATTGGTCCATCCTCCACTCCTAGAGACCAAACAATATGAACACTACTGGTTCAAACAATATTCTACCTTGTACACAACCGGAAAGTATCCCCCATGGATCTCATCCAGAGACAGACAGGATGCCTGCTCTGATACCAATTGAAATTCCGGGAATGTCACAGACTCAGAATGTCTAATGGAATGTTAAGACCTCTGATCTGACATTAAGCGCTGTACAAGTAGAATAGGTTGTACTTTTGATATCTGTTCTACAACATTCACTGGACTAACATACCAGAGCCAGTAACACGCAGGTTCTGATTTACTGAAGTTCAGAACAGTTAAGGTTAATCTTATGCATTGATGTTACGAGGAATGGTGTGACATCAAAGTAAATGACCAATACAGAAAGTAAATAACACACAGAATTGTTCACCCAGTTCGGTTTAACCAACCTACATCTGGGGGCTTCCAAGCCAGGGATAAAGTTCACTATTAGTAGTATCAATTCAAAGACCCTACAGCCAACATACCCGTTGACAGCCTTCTCACTTAATCACTACCCAATGACACTTTTACCTAAGATCCAATCCTAGATATGAGACCCCTCTCACTCCCCCTCAATCACTTCAGTGATAACTTTCTATAGTACTTAAACTGTTCAGAAGATACACTTCCATTACACATCTTGATCATGCTTAAAAGCTTCAATCAAGTACAATGCATACATCCTTTAACCTACAGGTTTCAAGGAGTATGGTGACCATCCCACAGCCCGGGTGGTTCACAACTAGCCCTAAGTGATTACATCTTGTCAATCAGCGAACTCCACTTAAATTAGGTTACAATGCTTCTATTTATAACCCTCTTTACCCAGCTGGATTTGAGCCTTCACATAACAGCAATGCAGCTCTAACAACCTGCATAAAATAAGCAGAAAACTTCTGCTACAAGTTAGGTCTTCAATCGAGCTTTTCTCCTTATCCTTAGCTTCTGATTGAATCTTCTAGGGCTCCACGTATGCCTTCAATTTTCGCTACTTGTTATGCATTCTATTTGGCAGAATATTCTGCATAACTTTAGGAACAGAACTGCATCAGTCTTGACAGTTCAGTAGCTTGATGTCTGGTATGATGTTATGACATCTCTTGAGACATGTTGTTCCAGAGCATGTTTAGGCATTTACAATAGAATTTTCAGGTTGTTCCTATTGTACATTACATTATATTATTGTTGCTATTTGTTTTACAAGAGATGAGCCAATCCCAAACGAAGGCACTTACAAGATACATTTCAGATACGCTCCAGACACAGATGCCACTCTGATACTCATTCAGAATCAACTTTTCAGATACAATTCAAATATGCTCTAGACACAGATGCCATCCTGATACTCATTCAGATTCAGCTTTCAAATACAATTCAGTTTTTAGATACAATTCAGATACGCTCCAAATACGGATGCCATTCTGATACTCATTCAGTTTCAGCTTACAGATACGGTTCAACAATCATTTATGGATGGAATCTACAAGCCCATCTCCAACAAATTTCCATAATCTCTCCAAATGGCATCTTTAAGCCCATTCCCTCAACTATCACATCACCGAGTGCAAATTTCTGGGCACTCTAATGTCCAATCATCTTCCACCTTCGAGTCACGAATGGCAAAACTCGCTAATCTAACTCTTCAGGTTTAAGAAGATTGAATAGGGGCAGCTGTTGTACCCCAAAATTTTCCCTCTCACTTATCAAGAGCTTTCTCATAAGATCTCCTTTGACTCAAGACTGCACTAGGGTTTGATCAGCTCAAGACACCTCCTTAAGCACTGATGACCAAAATTAGGGTTTGAGATTGCACAAGGATATTTGAACTTACAATGCCCCATATGACTTTCATGGATCATTATGGACCCTCAAGATCACTCATGTCAAGTTTCAAGCTCTGGATCACACTTTTGCTTAGTCAATTGAGCAGTTGACCTAAAAATTAGTTGTATAGGGGAAAAAGTCAACTATGGCTAATTTATAGTCAAACTTTATAATTTTTGATCCACATCAACATTTTAAACTCATATGTATCATTTGATCAAGTTTGGATCACAATTTCTCAAGAAATTTGATCAAATCTTCAAAAGGGCAAAATGGTCAAAATTAGGGTTTTGACTGGGAAAGGGTAATTTCTGATTTTTGACCTAGAAAATGATCAATTGGTTTAAGGTATGATATCAAGAGTCCAATTGCATCATTTTGACCTAATGATATGGCTCAAAACATTGCTCAAGTCCAATGGATTGACAGATGAATTTTCAATCAACTGATCAAAAGTCAACTGTATACTGAAAAGTCAAACTTTGACTTTTTGGTCAAAATCAAATGCCAAAGATCAAAATTCATCAAAAGATGTCAAAATATGAAACTTGTTCATCAAGAAATCAAAAATTCAAGATTTTATTTTGAAAAGTCAAAATTTTCAAACTTAGAAATTTTTCTAAGTGTTGAAAATTTCATGTTTTTTCACAACTTTGAACAAATTTTTCACCATGATGCAAGATGATTCAAGAGAAACTTCCAACATGAAAGTTGTAGATATCCATGAAATCTACAACTTTTAATCATACAACTTCTTCCAAAAGTGCTTGGATCTCAAGTTATAATTTTAAGAACATGTGGTCATGAAACAAAACACTTAGTGAAATTTTGTCCTAATTTAGTCAGGATTTTGACCCAACTTCATGACACTTTTTCATATAGTTCCAAGGATAATATTCAAAAGTGATTCAAATATGGTTTGTAGAGCACATTGCAAGATTTCCAAAATATCCAAGAACTCCTTGAGATCGTTTTTAAGTAGGGAGAATCGAAGAGATGAATTTAGGGTTTTATCACTTGAATTACAAGTCATTTTGTGATGAACAAATTCAAAATTCAAAGTTATGATGCATAACCTCTACTTTGCAGGCCTCAAACTTGTTAGGCACTCCATAATTAATTGCTTGCACAACTGTTAGAGGTCTCATTTCAAGCATTCAATGCAAGGCCATGCTTTATATCCATTTTTGGAAGAAAGTGTACATTGTCATTTTGATAAAGTTCTTTTTTACACAAAACTTGTTCTTGAGCCTTGTACTTGTTCTCTTCTGATCATACATGTCTCATAACACAAGAGAAATGGTTTAGACACTTACAATTACCCAGCCCATGCTTGTACTTTACATCGAAACTTGTTTTTCCACTTTTCTTGAAAATCAAGTAACATAGAAAAAGCTTGTAACTGGTACTTTTGACTTGCCAAACCACTCCAATCCTTTTGCTTATAGATACACAAACCATTTGCCACAAAATACACGCATGCTTGACCCCTAAAAAACCCAAGATCTCAGAACTGTTTCACATACCTCTATTGTTGCCCAACCTGACCAAAAGTTTGAAACTCACATCTCCCTCGTGCGTTTTCAAGCCTTTTGGTTCCTAAAGTTTCTAAACATCATTTAGAACTCATCCCACACCCTGTTACAGAACTGTAACACCATTAACACCATTCTCTATTTTCAAAAATAGAGCTTTTCACTTGGACTTCTCCAGAACTCCTCAGGTACTTTCAACTCAAGCTAAGCATCCCATTAGCTTCCTAAGAACTTGAGGAAGCTAACCCAATAATTGGAACTCACTGAAAGCTGCTCAAACTCCAAACCCGATACCTTCTTGCAAGATAAGTTTTCTAACTTTGGAACTTTTCATACAGGCATCATCAATGATTTATTAGTGAATGAAACATGTAGATATCATTGCCCTAAAGCTAACCATGTCCATAGTTTCCATTAATTTTGCCCGAGCTTAGAGAATTTTAAGATTGAATTTTCTGAGATTTTTAGGGTTCAGATTAGGGCCAATGAAACTCATGTTTGTCTTTGATCTATAGTTTTAATGCTTTACATTTCTGAAATCGTGAGGAAGTTTGCTATAAGTTTCATGTTTACAATTTTCATTTTTATTGAGATTTGAATGAGATACAGAGCTTCTGGCTGGGCGTGAGGTTGAAGATGAAGTTGGCCTCAGGAACGTGTTTGCCATATATATTTATGGTTTGATTTATATAAACGGATGTATAGCCACCCTAGTGGTAGAAGCGCGCGCCTGTAACCAGAGGGACTTGGGTTCGAGCCCCAGTGGTACGCTTTTGGTTTTTTCACATTTTTTGCATTTCTGACTTTCTTTTTGGCAGGCGCTGGGCCTCCCTTTGGGCCTTATGTTTTTTTCTTGTTGTTAACCCCCTTGCAGGCTATTCACACCCCTGGCCCAATTTTATTTTTTTTTTCTTATTTTTTTATTTATTTGTTTTCTTAAATATTTTCCCAATATTAAAAAATCATAAAAAATATAATATAAGTAGATTTATATTTTGACATAGTTTATTTTTTTTCCCACAAAAATTATTCTATTTAATAATACTTATTTATTTTACTAATTATTCTTGAAAATTTAATTAAAAATAGGATTTTAGTGATTTCCTTTTACAACATTTTAAATATATTATTTTAAAACATAAAAAGACCAAAAATATTTTATAATACTATAATTTATTTTTTAAGACAAAAAAATACCAAAAAGATATTCTTCTTACAAATTTAATTTTCTTTTTTTATCAATTAAAAATTAGGGTTTTGTTTAAATTCTTTTCCTAGTAAACTTAAATTTCACTTTTAATTAATTATTTTTCTTTAGTTAATTAGGTTAAAACAAAACCATTTTCCTTCTAAAAAATCCAAACAAAAACATCCATTTTTTTACATTCACACTGTTATACAATTGTTCATTTTTGTACATTTATTCATTCAATTCTTGTATAAATTCAATATGGTTGTAATGATTAATTAGGTTTATTTTCTTACAATCCCTATTCATAATTTGTACTCCCCCTCCCACAAGTATTGTAATAGCGTAGTAACTTTAAAATTCCGCAATTTATCACTTTTATATACAAGTGCTAGTAATTAGGGTTTGTATGGAAAGACTAAAACCAATGCTTAGAAAATCCTAATCAAAGACAAAATCAAACATGAAAACAATACACTTGCACACAAGCACCCCTAGGGTAAACCCACTTGGTTGCCTTTACAAAATGGCCATATTACGCATGTGAGGTATCTTAGCAAAAACAAGCAAATATAAGATCATAGTCCATCGATGACGCTATCTAAGTTGCCTTTCAAATGATCTTAGTCCCTCAAAGAGAATGTTAAGATACCTTGCAACATTGCTAATCATGGCTATACGATGACCCTTGCCCGTCCCTTTTACATCCAAAGATAGGGTTATTTACCAAATCAATGGTAAGATAACAATGTCAAAGGAAAGAGGAAATAAACATGAAAGACTTTTGAGTAGGTAGAATGTTCCTAGTTGCTTGCTCATTTTCAAACCAAAACATCCTTGCTATTTTCAAAGACAAACACCAACGCTTTCAAAACATCTTTCAAACTTGAAAACATTTTCAAAAGATCAACACTTTGTATACATTCTTACAAACGCGAATCATTACAAAGTTTTCCTAAAACGATGGCGCCTTTTCTAAATACTTTCAAAAACCACACAAAGCACATTTTCAAACAAAAGCAAGCGATCTAGCAAGTAACTAAGAGCCCATGGAAAACCATGGATGAAAAGGGTGATAATACCTTTCCTTTTCATAATCTACCCTCCGAACTTAAGAAATAATCTCAAAGGTCTTTCCTGTGCTTTTTCACCTTTCCTTTTGGATAAAAGAAAAGTCGGTGGCGACTCTTGCTAAACTGCAACATTTGTGATAAAATGCAAAACCTCCAAGTCAATTCTCCCACCGTATCACACACATGTCTATGTGAAATAGATCCAAATACCTTCAGATGACTCAAGCTAGACTTCACACCAGACCAACATTCTTCTGGAGTAATTCCTTCTAGCTTATTCGTAGGACATCTGTTCAAAATGTATGTTGCAGTCGAAACAGCTTCACCTCAAAACTCTTTAGGTAAATTCTTGCCTTTCAACATACTTCTCACCATATTCACGATGGCTCGATTCTTCCTTTCTGAAGTTCCATTATGCTGTGGAGTATAGGATGGCACCACCTCATGAATAATCCATTCCTTTTCACATAACATGTCGAAGTCTTTCGACACATACTCTCCACCACCATCAGTTCTCAAAACTTTGAGTTTTTTACCACTTTGTCTTTCGACCATAGACTTAAACTTGGCGAATACCTCAGTCACTTCACTTTTCTTCTTGATCAAGTAAGTCCACAACTTTCGACTAAAATCATCTATGAATGTAACAGAGTATTTGTTACCTCTCATCGAATCCACCTAGATTGGTCTATATACATCAAAGTATATGACTTCAAGAATAACCTTCGACCTGCTTCCTGCATCCTTGCTGAAGCTATTTTTGTGTTGCTTCACCTGCACACATTCCTCACATACCTCGTTTGGAATGTCGATTTTTGGAAATCCTGAAACCATATTTCTTCTCTTCAAATCTTTGATGTCTCTGAAGTTGAGATGACCTAGTCGATAATGCCATATCCACTCATCTTTGCTAACTGTAGTCGAAAGGCACTTGTGCTCCATCACATTTAGTTCGATCTTGAAGGTTCGATTCTGAGACATAGGAGCCTTCAAGATTAATCTTCCATTTGCGTCGACGACTCTCATTATCTTATCTTCAATCGACACTTTATAATTCTTTTTGACCAACTGCCATATACTGAGCAAACTGCTCTTCATGCCTGGTATGTACAACACATTGGAAATTACTGACCTCTTGCCATCTTTCCTCATAATCATAACATCACTAATACCTTCAGCTGCTAGGGTATTGTCATTTGCAAATTTTATCATATTTTTCATTGAGGGCTTTATGTTGACAAACCAGTCTTTCCTTCCAGACATATGTGATGAGCATCCTGAATCCAAGTACCATTGGCCCTTGAATCTATCTTCATCTCTTGTTGTGACCATCAGTATCATCTCTTCTTCTTCATGTTTTGCAAACTTTGCATCACTTTCTTGATTCTTTTGTTTTTCTGGACAATCGCTCGAATAGTGACCATATTTCTGACAATTGTAACATTAAATGTGACTCTTATCAGGTTTTCGACCACCACCTCTTCCTCTATTTGCAACACCACCTCTTTGGTTGCCTTGGTATGGTCTTCTTTGATTCGACACGTTTTCTTCGTTCTGGTTTCCTCTACCATTCGATTTGTTGTAGCCGCCTCTACCTATGTCAAACCATTTTCCTTTACCTTTGGTTTCTTTTGCTGAATGTGCCTGCAAAGCCACATCACTCTTCGATTTGCGTGCAGCTCTTTCAGTCATTCTTTGTTCATGAGACTCAAGCGTCCCTTGAAGCTCTTCCTTTGTCAATTTCGACAATTCTTTCCCCTCTTATATAGCCACCACTACATGGTTGAACTTAGGAGCCAAAGATCTCAAGATCTTCGAAACAACAACTCTTGTTGTTAATGTTTCTCCACATATCTTGATTTGATTCACTAGTTTTGTAACCTTAGTGAAGAAATCAGACATACTCTCACTATCTTCCATCTGAAGCAATTCATACGTTCTCTTATGAGTTTGTAACCTTACTTCTTTCACCTTTTCTGCACCACCAAAAGACTTCTCAAGTACATCCCAAGCTTCTTTTGCGGATTCTGAATCACTCACTTTTTCAAAATTTTATGGACTCATACATTGATGAATTATAAAGAGTGCTTTATAACTCAGATTCTCAATTTCTGGGTGTTTCTTCTTTTCTTCTTCTGAAGCGTTTTCTCCAAGCGCTTCAAATCCATCTTTTATAAGATCCCAAAGACCTTGACACCTGAACAAAATTTTCATCTGTTTGCACCAATTCTCATAGTTGTCTACTTTTAGAATTGATAGAGTTGCTGGATAATTTGCATTCCGATAATTCGCCATCTTGAATTCTTTTTCTTCCTCAATCGTTCTTGATCGATACTTCCCTTGAATCGAAACCGAGCTCTGATACCAGATGTTGGAAATCCACCAAATATCTATGATGAATTTCTATCAATCTTGATGGACAAGATTGATATCACCACACAATGACAATGAATTATGAGAAAAGAAAAGAAAGAAAGAAGACAATTATTTTCTGCAGAGTTTCTCTCTGCCCACAAACTGTAGAAAACTTTGTTATTCATTTGCAACTGCAAATTCTGTGAATACAAGTTAATTGACTTGATTGTCTTGATTACAAAACTAGAGGTTACTCCCTCTATTTATAGATTTAAGTTAACCACAATCCAAAACTATAAAAGCCCAAAATATCTATTTTAGATCTAAATCAAATCTATCTAAATCTAAAACAAATCAAATATGTGTGTATAACTTGTTTCGATCCACAAGCTCTTCGACTAGGCAACTTTCTTTTGATACACACACTGTTTTGACACTCCCTTATCTCTGTCGAACAAACTGCTTCGACACAAAAAATTACTTTCGATAATTCTTGATTGAATTTTCTTTTATCGAAAATATTTATATACATGCTATAATCTAATTGAAATCAAGGAAGTTTAATTATATATTAAACTTTAAAGCCAAATATTTAAAGTTAAGGATCTTTATTCTATAAAATATTAAATTTTTAACTTAAAATGAGTTTTTTTTAAATAATTTTTATAATTTTTTATCCCAATCTCCACCTCATTAAAAATTGACACATTTAAAATTAAAAGAGAACCTAAAAAAGTCGAGAGAAGTAAATTGAGGGATAAAATATGCAAGGTATTTTAAAATTGAATTTAATTGTCATTTTATTATTTATTAAGTAACATTAGTGAATGATTATAATATATGGTATAAATTTTTTTACAATAACGATACATAACAATTAATCTCTTTAAAATTTTACTCGAATAAATCTTAAACGACAGGGAGTAGCTGAAAAGGGTATAGGGTTTTTCTCCGATTTGGGATCCATCCAAAATCTGGATATTCTAATCGCAAAATTCACAATCAAATCGCTAATCTAAAGCATTATCAACTGCTATGGTGTGCGAGAAATGTAAATCTCTCATCTTTTTCTGCAATCCATTCATATTTTTTTCTCTGTATTTGAATTCTGGGTTGCAGGTCAGAAGAAGTTATCGAAGGTGATAGTACCCGACAAATGGAAAGAAGGAGCCAGCAATACTACTGAGAATGGTGGCCGCAAAATCAACGAGAATAAACTCCTATCCAAGAAGAACAGGTTCCCTTTAACTTACACCTTCAATTTCTTGTTTATTTGTTTTAAATTTTGTTTCATAGCTTTTAAATTGGTGATCAAGTTTGAATGCAATATGCTGAATTCCAGAATTAGAAAACCATTGACCAATCAAAAGGCTCTCTAGGTTCATATGTAGTTGTTTTGTTGCTTTATCTTCCGATGGATATGAGCAAGTAGGACCTTCTTATATCTTTTTCATTCTCAAGTTTTAACTTGAGGACAGTCACAAGAGACCCATGCGCTAGAAAAATAACAATTAGTGTGTTAATGAAATGATACGGCAATGAAATCTAATGATAGATACAATCAATTCACTTGGATGGTAGTAGCCAATTTGTGGAATGTGTGTTAATACATTAGTGGACCCAAGGGAGAACGAGAGGATTTCATCAAATTTTTCATCACTTTTCTTGCCAACCATTGTTCCGTATTGTAGAAGGTCCGGAGGATACTGTTAGCTTTATTATGAGAATAAAATAAGTGTAGCAGAGATGAGGATGTTGTGTTTGATGTGTGGTAAGACCAGACGGGATAAAATTAGAAATGACAATATTAGATTGTGTTGGGGTAGCACCTATAGTAAAAAAGATGGTGGAAAATAGACCTGGATGGTTTGAGCATGTAGAAAGAAGACCTATAAATTATGTGGTAATGAGAGTAGATCAGGTGGAGTGAAGTCAAACAACTAGAAGTAGAGAAAGACCTAGAAAAACTATAAGAGAAGTTATTAAGACCTCGAGATTAACGATTTGGATAGAAGCATGATCCTGAATAGAACATTATGGAGAAAGTTGATCCATGTAGCCGACCTCACTTAGTGGAATAAGACTTAGTTGTTGTTGCTCTTGTAGTGGATTAGCTTATGGTGTCTTTGTTCTCTAACCAAGTTGTTGACTCTACTTTGATGATTTGGTATTTTCTTGATTGGTATCATAACATCTTCGACTTCTTTTTTGGACCAATGTTTTTTATTTGTAGGTTTGATATGGTTAGTTGTATTGTACAAGTTGTGACTACTCTGACTTATATACATGATTCTCAGTACCATTGGCAAGTTTTTTGTCCAATTATATACTGTACTTGACCTGTTGTTTAAAAGGCTCCTTTTTTTTTTCTAAACTGTAACTTGTCATTTATCACACACCCTACGTTTTTTTATTACGTGAAGATTGTTCTTATTGTAAATTAATTCCTTGCAGATGGACCCCTTATGGAACTACTAAGTGCATCATTTGCAAGCAACAAATGCACCAGGATGGCAAGTACTGTCACACCTGTGCCTACTCAAAAGGTGATATTTTATGTTCAAGTGTTTTGTATTTGCGGCTATACTGTATCATGAAAGCAGTGTTGTTAAATATCCGGTATAGCATTGGTATACCGGTATTGCATATCAGAATTTTGGCTATCCGATGTGAAAGCTGGTATAACATTTCAATTTCGCGATGCTCGCGATATCGGTGATTTTCTGGTATACCGGAATATCGGAAGCCATATTTTTTCTATTATTATTTTATAATAATAAATCATTTTTAAAAACATTAAAGAGAGTTAAGGTGAAGAGGTGGAAAAGTAGAATTTAAAGAGGTGGAAACATTGAAAAAGGAAAATGTGGGCTAGTGAGTCGGTGTATAGTATTATATATACCTGTTCATTCTTCCTCTTCTTTCGTACTGAAGAAGCCGCCCTTGATGAAGGGTCTAGAGAACTTCATCAATAATTTTACTTTTCTATTATAGTTTCTTTCTAGTTTCTACAACTAGTATAGTGAATTGTTAAATTTTTTAATGTTACAAATTCATTCTAAGAAAAGGAATAGGCTAGAGCATAAGAGACTACACAACTTGGTGTATGTTAAATATAATCAAACTTTACTACGGAGATACAACTATAGGGATGAAATTGATCCAATTTCACTTGGTGAAATAGAAGACTCGTGTAATGAGTGGCTGGTTAGAAGAACTACTAGTTATTAGTTCGAACTATTTAACTTTTTGAGTTTTAATTCCTTTTAAATTTCGGGTTGTAGCTTTTTTGTTTTAGTTATTGGAATTGAAATTTTCAATTTTAAATTTTCAACTTTTTTAGATTTTGTTTCTGTTTTAACCGCTTTACGGCTTCCGATATTTGCCCGCTATGCGATCCGATATTTCTCATATCATTTTTTTGGTGATCCGATATTGATATTTGACAACACTGCATGAAAGTCCATAACTCAATTCCTGATGTGCTTTGTATTTGCAGGAGTTTGTGCGATGTGTGGCAAACAAGTTCTTGACACCAAGTTTTACAAGCAAAGCAATGTGTAGGGAGGAAGTCAGTGCTTCATTTTGCATCTTCTAGGTGCATAATAGCATTCCCTTTCTATCAAATATAGTTTAATTGGGTGTGTTGCTAACACTGTAACTGAAGATGTAAAAAATAAATACTGTGAGAATGAGTGAGTTTTCTATTTTCTGTGCCATATGTAATTTCCTGACTGAATGTTAACTCTGGATCTAAAAGCACTGCACCTTTAAATTCCTGTTTCCTTGAGCTTTAATGAATTTGATTATCTTGCTAAAACCAACTGAACTTGGACCAAATTGATTTATTTTGATAGATATTTTTGGGACTTTATTATTCTGGTCTATGAGTCCAACAGAGAAATATGGACCTCCTATCGTATCGACTAGAGCATTAATTCCCTACACATTTCATGACATTAGATCTTTCCGTGATATTTCAGGGATATTATCGAAAACAATGCAATAATTGTTAACATTGCATATTGAGATATGGGGAATGAGACTTCAACTTCTGAGGATTTGCTTTGGCCTAAAGATGACTTGTTTTAATTGCTTATTTCTAGGCTTCCTCTAGATGCCGTGTGTTCATAATGAAAATTCTCTATTATAATGTTACAGGTTTGGGCAGATTGCTAAGAGGAAAGGTTTAAATTATATGGTAAGAGAGAAAATGCATGATATTATGTGCATTCAAGAGTTCTAAGGATATGGACATCTCCTTCGATTGTCACTTCATGAGGATTTTTTACTCTTTGGAATCTTAATTTTGTTTTTGTTGACAACGTTTTTTAGCTTCAATCATGTTCTTATCATCAGCCGCCAAGATGTATTAAGAATAAGGTGACAACTTTGATGGAAAATGTTTACACATTGGGTGATTGTGTGATAGTAGAAGAAAAATTAAAGAAGTTCGAAGGATTGGGACAAACTACTCATTCTTACAAATTCTTCACTAAGTTGACAAATTAATCTACATGCATGAAAATGTTTTTTTATTTGGGCTAAAAAAGGTTAAATAAAGATGTCCATAAAATGATACAAAATAATTAGGGTTCAAGAAAGATTAGGAGAAATTGGAGAAAGAATTTAGGAATTGAAAAACCAGAAGACAAGGAAGATCAATGAAAAAACGATTGGAAAAAGAAGGCTTTAGAGCTTAAAGTATTATCATCATCATATAACAAGGTGGCTTACTCAATCATTTTGAAGGAATTTGCAATTAAGGGAGAGTATTTTGAAGCAGAAGTCTGGAGTTAGGTGGATCAGGGAAGGCAACTTAACCTCCAAATTTACTCACACTTCACTAAAGGCAATGACTAGAAGGAATACCGATGGTTGGAGTCAATATTGAAGCTAGTAGAGTCGATAGGGTTGAAGGGGTGAAGAGTGCAGTGAAGATTTTCTTTGAAGCAAGATTTGTAGAGTCAAGTTTAGAGAGGCCGGTGTTGGATGGAATTTCATTTATACAGTTGTCTATGGAGGAAGCCTATCAATTGGAGGAGGAGCTCACAGTTGATGAAGTAAAATGTGTGGTGTGGTAATGTGATGGCGATAAGTGTCCATGTCCCGACGGTTTTAATTTCAGTTTCATTCGAAGATATGCTAGAACTCTTTGTCAGTTGATTTTAATTTTGTTTCGGAATTTCATAGCAAGGCTAATATACCAAAAGACATATCTGCCTCTTTTATTGCTTTGATCTCCAAAGTGGATAATTCTCAGGTGTTGGATGATTATAGACCCATAAGTTTAGTGGGAAGTTTTATACTAAGTCATTGCGAAAGAGGGTGGTGGGGAAACTTGTTTCTAGCTCATAAATGTTCCACGTAGACAAATTCAAGATGGAATTGTTGTTCTTAATGAAATTGTTGACATGGCCAAAAGAGAGAGGAGGGAATATTTGTTGTTGAAAGTGGATTTCGAAAAAACATATGATAACGTCAATTGGAGCTTTTTGAAGTATGTTTTGAGGAGGAACAAATTTGGGGAGAAATGGGTCAGATGGTTGGATGCTTGTATTTGTCATTGTTCTCTATCTGTGTTAGTGAATGGTAGTCCAATGTTAGATTTCGCGATGGGCAAAGGACTTAGACAAGGCGATTCATTGTCACCATTTCTATTTTCTTTAGTTTCATAAGGCCTAGCAAAATTGGTGTCTAAAGTCGTGGAATGTGGTAAGTTCAAGGGCTTCAAGGTGAACAATGAGCTAGAATTTCAATTGTTACAGTTTGATGACGATATAGTCCTAATTAGTGAGAGTCTTGGAGAAATTTGTGGTGTATCAAGGCTTTGTTGAGAGGTTTCGAGTTGGTGTCCGGGATGAATGTCAACCTCTTCAAAAGCAGACTGGTGGGGATCAATTTGGGGAACTCTTTCATGCAGGTTGTTACTTCTTTTCTAGGTTGTGATAGAGGTAATGTTCTGTTAAATTTCTTCGGAATACCGTTGGGGCCAATCATCGTTCTCAACTGATATGGAAACTTATTGTGGAGAAAATGAAGAGTAAGTTATCTTCTTGGAAGGGTCGATTTCTGTCCATTGCGGGTAGAATCACACTAATCAATTATGTGTTAAATTCAATCCCAGTATATTTATTGTCATTCTTCAAAATTTCCAAAGTAGTGTTGATAGAACTTATTAGAATTCAGAGGGAGTTCCTGTGGTGTGGTGGGGTGGATAAGAGAGGGATAAGTTGGGTAAAGTGGGATGATGTCTGCAAAAGCAAGAAATAAGGTGGTTTAGGTATTAGAAGTATTACTTCTTTTAATGAGGCACTATTGAGTAAGTGAAGATGGAGATTTTTAAATGACAAGGTTGCATTGTGGAGGTTGTTACTGTAGCATAGATATTGCATACTAGAATTATGTGTTTTGGGCAATTTAATCGCTACTAGTGTTAAGAAATCGTCATTGTGGTGGAGAGACTTGAGATCTTTATATTGTGCAAATGAATATGAGAGCGATTGTTTTCTAAGAAGTTTATCCTATAGGTTGCAGAATGGGAATATTGTAGCTGCATATCCCTACATCCTCATCATATGCAGAGGGAGAAATCTCGATACAGTTATATTTTGATTGTTTGTCTTATCACTTCCGTGTTTTATCATTCTTGAGTCTCTCTCAATAATTGCTCACACATGATTCATATATTTTAGCATACATAGAACTTTTGGTTACATTTGATCTTGATCAAAATTTTAATAGTCAAGTGTATGAGTTGTGGAATAAAAGCATTGCGTACAAAGGAATGTGTTAAAAGCATAAAATTTTGGTTTTTGAAATCTATGATTCAAATCATATAAGTTGCACTTGAGTTCTGATTCGAATCAAATGAGACAAAGGCTCCCAAAAGATTTTGAGAAGGATCTGATTCAAATCAAGCTTTATATGTGATTCTAATCACGTGAAATTTCGGATCTTTCAAAAGTCTTTGTTGTTGTTGATTTGAATCACACAATGTACTTGATTCTAATTATGCACTTTTCTGGTTTTTCCAAAAGGCTCTGGAGTAATTGATTCGAATAACAAAATGGACATGATTCGAATCACGTCGCCTATGATTCAAATCACACAATGCACTTGATTCGAATCAACTATAAATGAGTCACTTTTCCATATTTTCTTTTATTCCACTTACTTGCTCATTTGACACATTACATGGTTTGACCTTGATTGAAATCTAACCAACTTTTTTCAGTCTTTTGTGTGCTTCATCTCAAGAATTCAACCTTTTTAACCAAGAATTCAATAATCATCTATGAAGTTTTCATAACTCTTGCAACTAGGAATCTTTCATCTTTAACCTCATTTCTTAATCACATCTTAATCATGAGTGGATGTTAATTGAATGGGGGAGACATTGTATTGAAACTAATAGTTCTTAGAGATTTGCTCAAAGGTTTTTAGATTCCTGTAAGATTGGGGTTGTTGTCACTGGTGCTGGCAAATTTTAGTGAAAAGAAAAAGATTCTCTCTTCAGAATTGCCTTAGTAAGGACTGTGTGAAAAGTTACGGATAAGATGAAGTTCTTTTTACATCTTCAGACAATTTCATCGCTCAAAGTATCAGTAGGGTCAAGGGGTTGATTTCTACAGACGAAGGCTTGGAGTAGAATTGGTGTTATTGAAAGATTGGAAGTGTTGATCGAGTAAAAAATACGCAGAAGAGTGTGACAGTCGTTCATCTATACACGTCAAGATACGTAATCAAAATTTTATTGTCTTCAACATTATTAAGGATAAGTGATTGTATGAACTTTTTATATATTTGTCAAAAATTATTGAAATTATGCTTATACTTTAAACAGTACACATAGACTCACGCGAGGATGAAAGAGTCGAAGCAGTTTAAACCAATGAGTCATCTCTCTCACACTTTTATTTTCATTTTGTAGAATTGATTGGTTAGGTTTACATTTTGGCAATAGTGATTTAATTTGTAAAGCTTAGGTTTTGTTGGATTTGAAAAACCATTAAGAGCGTGGTGATTAAAATCTAAGAAACATCGTGACTTTAAAATTCTAATTGTTAAAACATTAAGTAACCACACCTCATGAATTATTCAAGTGATTCAATTGCATACTTAGTGTTTCTTTATTAATTCATTACGATATTTGTAAAATGATTTGAGTTGTTATCTTATAATTGTCTATTGAATAAAAATGTTCATTTCAGCTCTATAATCTTTCGCGCACAAACTCTGATAAAAACCTCTGATTACTCTTATTTGAAGAGTCGATTGAATTTTGTTTTTAATTCTATTCATCCCTCTATAGACTATTTTCTATTGACATATTCACACCCAACAAATAGAATTTTATTTTGGATGAGCATTTGGATTGGTGGGACTCATTTGCAGGTGTAGTTTCCTCTTTTGTACGAGATGTCATCAAAGCCAAATGGGAAGGTTACCGAAATGGGGAGTTTCAATGGTAGTATGTGGGATTGGAATTTCAGTTCAGATTATACAACGGTGGTTGCAATTGTTCTATTTCAAGTCATAAAATTGGAAATATTATTATTACAGATTGCTCCATGTATGTGTTTACCGTGAAAATTGGTAAACAACCACTGGTCTTTTAAAAAGGGTAATTTTTGATTACTTGCAGGATCGATCTGTTTGATCCTAGGACATATGCGAAATATTTGTGTTGTTTTGATAAAAATGCTAATTTTAATAAAGAACACAAATGACTGAGAAAGGTAGAGGTTTGAGATAAATTTAAGTGTAGAAATCTGGTAAAAAATGCAAGTAAAATGCAAGGAAAAATAAACTTTACAAGTAAGATAAAAGGTTGTAAGCAAGAATGACAAGGAATGTAAAAGACTTTGATTATAAAATATGGTATTTCAAACGTACATTCTCAGTATTCTTTCTCACATAGCGGGTACTCGAATAGTATTGAGTGACTTATACAATTAGTTGAACAGATGGAAATCTACATAGAATCCCTATATTTATATTAGAAATAGGTAACTGTCGAGGAGTTTCCTTGCTCTAAGATGAGGACAAGTGTCCTCTGCATACACTTCGACTTCTGTCCTTATGCCACGTTTCTTTCTTCAACTGCCATGTGAACTGTTTTTCCCTCCTTTCTTCAGATTCAAAATCACTTATTGCTGATACGAAGTTTCCTAGTCGAAGGGCAAAGGCTTCTTGGTCGAACACCCCTTTTAACTTAGAAAATTTATCTAAGTATTTCTTCTCTTCTTAGAATAGCTTCGACACAACTAACATCACGAACTCTTCTATCGAATCGTCTTTAAATTTAGATTTCTTCAACCTATTCTTGGCCAGTAGGACCAACATGTGTAGGTATCGAATTCAGGAGCTAACAAATTGCCCCCCAAGAATGTCAATTTCGACGCCAGAAGAAATGGTCATTCTTTGATATTCTCATTCGACACCTATCTTCTTTTTGGCCACAAAAGTCAATCGTGCGCTTTTCGCCTTCTACCAACCACTGCTGGTATTCAGAGTCATCATTACCTTTTTCCCAAGACGCCACTATCAGTCATCCGTTTGCACGCTGCCATGATGGTCATTATCTCCAAATTAAAGCCAATCTCCCATTTTGATTTAGACTTCTTTATTTGTAAAATGATGTTTATATAATGACTTATAGCCATTTTGGCTGCTTAATGCATTTTCCATTTTGGCTCTTTACTTCGACTGAGATTAAACATTGGTTATTTTAACCTCTTGAAGTACAAGTCTATACTTTTTCAAGTATTTACCATTTACTCTCAAAAGCCTTTGATCTTCATTTAACTCTTCAATCTCATAGGCACCACCAGACAATGTTTGGATAATCTTAAAAGGTCCTTCCCATTTAGGAGACCATTTTCCCATATTTCTATCCTTTCGATCCATTGGGAGAATTATCTTCCATACCAGATCCTCAGGCAAGAATGTCTTGGGTTTTACTCTTTTATTGTAAGATTTTTCCATTCTTTTCTTCTGTATCCTTAAGAGATCTAAAGCTCTCGGTCTTTCTTCGTCTAACATCATATTCCAATAAGCTTCGGAAGGGATATCTTGATGTTTCTGAATTCTTGTTGACTGCAGACAAATTTCTACTGGAAATACTGCGTCATGGCCATAGGTTAATCGAAATGGTGTCGTTCTGGTAGCTTCCTTAGGAGAAGTTCGACATGCCCATAAGATTTGGTCTAACGTTTTATGGCAATTCTTTGGATTTTTTCCTACATGCTTCTTTATCAAGCCAATTACTACCTTATTTTCTGCTTTAACTTGTCCATTAGCTTGCACATAGCAAGGCGTAGATGTTAACAATTTGAATCCCATTTCTGTAGCAAATTCTTACACTTTACGACCAGTAAATACTGATCCTTGGTCGGTTGTTATTGTCTCAGGGATTCCAAAACTATATATAATATTCTTTTGAATAAATTCAATGACATTCTCTTGGTCTACATTGACTAAAGGGATTGCTTCAATCCACTTAGTGAAATAGTCAATGTCCACCAATATATATTTCTGGTTTTTAGACGATGCTGGTCGAATCTCCCCAATAAGATCCAAAGCTCATCCCCTAAAAGGCCAAGATTTCACAATTGAGTGAAGTTCGCTTGCAGGTACATGCTCGATGCCTGTATGTATTTGACATTCTTTGCAGCCTTTTGTAAACTCCACGCAATCTTTCAGCATAGTAGGCCAATATAATCCTTGTCGAAACAACCATAATTTCATTTTATGGCCTACTTGATGTGCCCCACATGCCCTATCACGTGTAGTTGAAAGGGCTATGTATGCCTCTGTTTCACTTAGGAATTTTAGTAGTATTCCTTCAAACGTCTTTTTGAATAACTCATTTCCTATTAGAATATAACTTAACGCTCTGTACTTTGTCTTTCGTTCTGTCGAAGCCATTGGATTTTGCAAATAATCTACTATAGGCTTTCTCCAATCTTGTTCTGCTAGATTGTCTATGAACGAAATTTCGAAGTTTTCTTGGTCAGCGTACCCCAGTTTTGTTGTTTCCAAATCTGTTGGAGACAACTTAGTTGATGTTACTCTTCCTCTAACTTCAATTGCTCGTTGTAATTTTCCTTTCGAAATTTTATATCCAGATGCAATATGTTCTAAGTCATTAGCCACTTGATTTTATAATCTTGGTATATGTCGAATGTTGATCACTTCAAAGTTTTTCAACAAACGATTGGCTATTACAAAATACATGATAAGATTTTCTCTTATACATTTGTATTCTTCCGTAACTTACCTTATGACTAACTCTGAGTCTCCCATTATTTAGACTCGAGTTGCCCCCAATTCCAACAAGATTTCAAGGCCTACGATTAGAGCTTCGTACTCAGCCTCATTGTTAGAACAAGAACCTTTTATCTTGTACTTGAATGTTGATGGAATTTTATTTGGAGAAATAATTAGAACTCCTACTCCAGTTCCATGTTTACGACTGGAACCGTCGAAGTATAACTTCCAGGGTTCGATCTCCAAGTAGTTTAATGATTCTTCATTTATTGAGTGGTAAACTATAAAGTCTGCTACCACTTGACCTTTTACAGCCTTGAGCGACATAAAGATTAATGAATACTCAGTTAATGCAAGCTCCCATTTGCCTATTCGACTATGTAAAATGAGTTTCAACAACATATATTTGAAAACATCAAAATGAGACAATTCTATATTACAGCCATGCTTATATATATAGTATACGTGTAATGAAATAATAATAAATGAATGAATGAAAATAATAAGTATTATTCATTTCCATTGAGTGTTAACACTCATTCCTTTCAAAGTATACTAATTTAGAACAAAGTGACTACTGCTAAGGCATCCTTTTCACTTGACGGCTGGTTCAAGGATAGATTTCTCAATAGGACCAATTTGACTTGTTGGGGTAACTTCAACTCAAACTCCACTAATTACCGTTTTTAATTGGCTAGAGCTCTCCTCTACATTGTCCAACAATTTTATAAGCCACATAAATCAATTTTTGAGACTTCTTTATCACTCAAAAGGAATCTTTTGATTGTTTTCAATCTATTTCGTTGGCTGTATTCGCCCAATATAGATCAAATACAATAATAGATTATTTGACTATGATGCATAGGTACGTGTTAGGTAAGGATACCGTGTGGGTATTGGTATCGATACACCATTTTTATAATAATCAAGATAGGGTTAGATACGGGTATCATACCTAATGTAGGTATTATATCGATACATTGTTTTTATAATAATCAAGATATGGGTGATATGGGTACACCGATAGAAAGAGTCCTAAATTATAAGAAAAAATTATTTTTAAAATTTATTAAATAATTGATATATTTAACTTATATACATCAAATACATTAATTATTTAATGAAATCAAAATAGAATTTCTCTTATAAGAAAGTGAAAATAAGAGTTTTCTATAAAATATATATAAATAACTAAATTGTTAAATTCTCAACAAAACATCACTATAAAAGGTTAAAAAATTAAAAATAATGCTAAGATACAACAAGAAATAAAAATACATAAATATACTACTGAAAAAACAACAAATTTCACGTGAAAAAAATAAATCACTATAAAAGGTTAAAAAATTAAAAATAATGCTAAGATACAACAAGAAATAAAAATACATAAATATACTACTGAAAAAACAACAAATTTCACGTGAAAAAAATAAATCACTATAAAAGGTTAAAAAATTAAAAATAATGCTAAGATACAAGAAATAAAAATACATAAATATACTACTGAAAAAACAACAAATTTCACCATATTGTAAAGACCATGCTTGAGCTGTTCGATAATAAATTGTTTTCTTCCACAAATTCTAGATCGGGTGAAAATATTATAAGTGTGGTGGTGGATTGTTGAGATTAAAAAATAAAAATCTCCATGGTGGTGGTGCGCATTTTAGCGGTGTTGGTTTCGCTGTAGTACAATTTTCTTAATAATTGCTTGATAAAAATAAAATCTTTTTTTATTAAAAAAGGTTTCTTTAAATACATAGTGTTGGTTACATTAGGTAACAACTAGTTGAGCTGGTTTGATGGATTGGAAAATTAAGTTTGGAGTGATAACGATTTTTAGCTTCACCTATTACCACTAATTTAGCACGGATTGCTAGTTAGTGATAAATATCATTTACACACATCTTAGCGAGTTGAAGCTTATTTGCCAAGCAAACAAACAGGGTCTAGTCACCAAGTTCATATTTGCTTCCATAGATAACATATGAACATACCATTGTTGAACTTTCATCTAGCAAGGGATGACCCAGCATACATAAAACAAAATATAAGTAGTTAATATTACTAGAAAGTATATCTGTTTCCCATGAACAACCATACATACTCAATCATAATCATAACATAATACCATAAAATAAAAAGAACACCCATTAGACCAAGGTAAAGTACTCTAATTATTCACACATTCCATAAGAAGATCACATACATAAAACCAAATTTATTCTAACGGGCCTCAATATAGGACCCTAAATCATCATCAGTTCCCAAGTTCCATTTCAAAACAACCAACATCACAAACACGAAACAACACCAACAGCAGCTCAAAAGCCACCCCTCAGACGCAGCACAAGGTGAAGGGTCGACTCCTTCTGGATATTGTAATCAGCAAGAGTCCTTCCGTCTTCCAGCTGCTTACCCGCAAAGATCAACCTCTGCTGATCCGGAGGAATACCCTCCTTATCCTGGATCTTAGCCTTAACGTTGTCAATGGTGTCTGAGCTCTCGACCTCGAGGGTAATAGTTTTACCGGTAAGAGTCTTCACAAAGATCTGCATACCACCACGAAGACGCAACACAAGGTGAAGAGTTGATTCCTTCTGGATGTTGTAGTCAGCCAAAGTCCTTCCATCCTCGAGCTGCTTTCCGGCAAAGATCAACCTCTGCTGATCCGGAGGGATTCCTTCCTTATCCTGGATCTTAGCCTTCACGTTGTCGATGGTATCAGAACTCTCAACCTCGAGGGTGATGGTTTTCCCGGTGAGCGTCTTAACAAAGATCTGCATACCTCCACGGAGACGGAGGACAAGATGAAGGGTTGATTCCTTCTGGATGTTGTAGTCAGCAAGAGTACGACCGTCCTCGAGCTGTTTTCCGGCGAAGATCAGACGTTGCTGGTCAGGGGGAATTCCTTCCTTGTCCTGGATCTTAGCCTTGACGTTGTCGATGGTGTCAGAACTCTCGACCTCGAGAGTGATGGTCTTTCCGGTGAGGGTTTTAACGAAAATTTGCATCTGGAAAATCAAAAAATCAACAAAAACAGAATCAAAACATCGTAACTGGAATTTGAACGAAATATGACAGATCAAAACCAGCGTTTAACAAACGGATCTGAAGAATTACGTTCAAACGCTATTTATTTCGTTCATACAAATCTCACAGAAGAAAAACAGCTTATAACGATCGGATCTGAAAGTTTCGCGAGAAACATGAACTGATTCGTTAATTCATCAAATTAGGATCAGATCTGAGAGATATTCATGAACAGTTCAGCTATACAAAACTCTTATTACATAAATTTCTAAAAGATTGTAAGATCTATATGATCTTGAGAAAAGAAAAACGCAAAATCGAATAGAGAAATTCGAGAAACGAAAATGGAAAATACCTTGAGGAAAAGTTAGATCACGAATAAGAGAAATGAATTGAATTTGTTCGTTTGAGGTTGAACTGTGATATGATGAATGTGAGATAGGGTGGTTTTATAGCGAAAGGGGTTGAAATCTTTACCACTAAATTTGTGACACGTGTCTTGTGACGGGTCATTCGGTGTAAGTTGTTGGCTGGTTTGTTATGGACGGCGAAATTTAGTATGCCGATGCGTTGGGGCGGTTATTCGCGGAAACTACTAAAGAAATTGCAATTTGGAAGGTACTAGTTGGTGTTAGAAATTAACAGAGGAAAATGTATGTGGTCTACTTTTGGATAAACGTTATCACGGGGTTACTTTTTGGATTGTTGATTTTTATTTGGGCCCACGTTTCTTATATGGATCACTCTACCATTGGAAGCGTGCTGTTATATAAAATTTTGAGACTTGATATATTTTTACAATTTTTTTTTGAGATTTTTGACGAAATTTTTATAATATTTTTTTTATTTTGATATGTATATTTAAATTCATCATATTTTATAGATAATCGAAATTATATAGATAGTAGAACATAAATTTAATATTATATATTGTTGTAAACGAGTAGTTGAGGACATTACAATATTTTGATTTTTCTTTCGATTTTTAGAGTTTCGCATCCACTTCAATCGGACTCTTAGTAAAGTATCGGTGAAAAGTACTCTATATAACATTCAGGAAATGAGAAGATATTTTGAAGCCTCAGCCAAAGACCTTATTTCCATCAACATTCAACCTCAAACGACCACCGGGACTGCACTGCCCTCCAACTCCGAAGAAGCCAAACCACTACCTAAGGTCGACGCCATCGACCTCGACAGCCGCTTCTCCAAAGAAGATCGTGCAGAACAGATAAAGAAGGGGAAATAACCCAGGGTCAAAGGCGAAGGTTCAAACTCATCTATAAATAACGAGGAACTCTCAGATCTTGTGCGACCTATCCCGAACAAAGACTTCGAGTTCGTCTCCCTCAAGAACGACCACACCAGAGGAGTGAAGATCGAAGCTAACCTCCCCGACTTGGCGAAGAGGAAACTTAAGGCTTGCCTGGGGGAGAATGCTAACATATTCGCCTTGAGCGCGACTGAGATGTTTGGATAAGATCCAGAAATCGCATGCCATCACCTGACCATAGATCTTGCGCTCAAGGCGGTCGCCCATCGTAGGAGAAAATAGTCTCCCGAAAAAATAGAGGTTGCTGAACTAGTTGTAAAAGACCTTCTAGAAGCACATTTTATTTCTGAAACCCAGTACACAACCTGGATCTCAAATGTAGTTCTTGTGAAAAAATCTCATGGAAAATGGCGCATGTGCATTGATTATACTAATCTTAATCGAGCTTGCCCGAAAGACGCTTATCTCCTCCCCAATATTGACGAATTGGTCGACAACTCAACCGATTTTAAACTGCCATTGTTTATGGACGCATATTTTGGTTATAACCAAATTCAAATGGCGAAAGCGGACAAAAAATATATCGCTTTCATGACCGAGTCTGGTAACTATTACTACAACATAATGCCCTTCGGTCAAAAAAATATGGGCGCTACATATCAGCGCTTGGCGAACAAAGTTTTCTGCAACGAGATAAGAGATATGCTCGAAGTCTATATGAACGACGTGATCGTTAAATCCACAGAAGAGGTCAACCATGCCTTCCACTTAAAGAAAGTGTTCGAGTAGGCCAGAAAGTGTCGGGTGTGATTCAACCCAAAAATTGTACCTTTGGCGTACGAGCAGGCAAGTTCCTCATATTCTACTTAACAGAACGAGGCATTGAGGCAAACCCCGACAAATGTCGAGTATTTTCCAAATTTCCAACGCCCACCTCGAAAAATTCCATCCAAATCTTGAACGGCATACTCACTTCTCTCTCTCGATTCGTGGCAAAATCCGCCCAGCACACGCTTCCCCTCTTCAAGCTCCTATGCAAGGAAGCTGCCTTCGAGTGGACACCCGAATGAGAGCAAGCCCTCACCCACTTGAAATAAGCGTTGTCACAACTGCTCGTCCTTTCTCGACCCGAGAAAGATGAAATCCTCTAACTCTATCTGGCCGTCGCCTCTGAGGCGATAAGCGCGACACTGATAAGAGAAACCCCAGAAGGACAAAGACCAATCTATTTTATGAGCAAGGCCCTGCAAGGTCCAGAAATAAGATATCAACAAATTAAAAAGGTGGCCCTAGCCCTTGTTAACGCAGCGAGAAGGCTCAGACACTTCTTCCTAGCGTATACCATAGTCATCCGAACAGATCAACCAATAAAGCAGCTGGTCGGAAGACCTGACATGGCCGACAGAATGCTCAAATGGTCCTTAGAACTTTCCGAATTTGATATCCAATATGAGAGCAGGAAAGCTCTTAAGGCTCAGGCATTGGCCGACTTCGTGGCTGAAATGACTTCGCCCGCACACCCAGACGGATCATGTCGATGGACGATCTCCATCAACGGTACCTCCAGTTTAACAAGAAGTTGCGCTGGCATCATATTAGAAAACGAAGAAGGAACCTTAATC
The DNA here is from genome assembly GCA_948472305.1 of Vicia faba. Taxonomy (NCBI): domain Eukaryota; kingdom Viridiplantae; phylum Streptophyta; class Magnoliopsida; order Fabales; family Fabaceae; genus Vicia; species Vicia faba. Next base: position 1,029,787,634 of record OX451738.1, read on the forward strand.
AAAGTCTCCCTTGTATTATCTTTCCCAACCTCAAACAACCAGGTCGAATACGAGGGATTCCTGGCAGGTTTGCGCCTGGCCGAAGATCTGGGAGCTAAGGAGGTGAAAATCTTCAACGCTCTCAGTTGGTTGCGTCCCAAGTCCGAGGGGAATATCAGGTGAAAAATGACCAACTCGCAGAATATTAGGCTCTGGTCCAGGAGAGAGAAAAGAAATTCAAATCCATGGATGTGCATCATGTTCCACGCGAGCATAACGTCTGTGCATACATCTTATCCAAACTGGCGAGCACGAAGAGGAAAGGGGGGAACAAGTCGGTGATACAGGAAATCCTTCCTCGACCAAGCACCTAGAAACCCCCCTCTACCATGGAAGTATTCTCCATAGGGGATAGCGACTGTTGGATAACCCCCATACACAACTACCTCACTAAAGGAAAGTTTCCCGCAGATTCAAGAGAAGTGGCCATTGTTAGACGGAGAGCTTGCTCGTACGTCTTGGTCGAAGGTAAACTTTACATGAGGGGATTTTGCATTCCCCTCCTCAAATGCATTGACCGAGGCAGCACATATTATATCTTGCTCGAAATCAACGAGGGGATTAGTGGCCAGCATCTGGGCAAAATATCCCTCGCCAGGAAAGCCCTACGAGCAGGATATTATTGACCCACCATGCAGCACGACGCAAAAGAACACGTGAAAATGCGATAAATTCCAGCGACACAGGGACATGCATTTAGCTCCCCCAAATGAGCTCAGGTCCCTCTTCTCTCGTTGGCCTGTCGCCTGGTGGGGATTAAATCTCCTCGGCACATTTGTGGTAGGGACCAATCAAAACAAATATTTGATTGTGGCGGTCGACTACTTCACAAAATGGATAGAAGCCAAAGCATTGGCCAAAACCACTGCCCAAAACGTCATTCGCTTCTACAAAAGAAACATCCTCGCTTGATTCGGCATCCCACGAGCGATAGTCACTGACAACGGGACCCAATTCACAGATCACACTTTTCAGGAATTCGTCACAAAGTTAGGGACCACCCAACACTTCACCTATGTTGAGCATCCCCGGACGAATGGCTAAGATGAATCCGCAAATAGGGTAATACTCAGGGGCCTCAAGCAAAGATTAGATGAAACCAAGAAAAGGTGGGTCAAGGAGTTACACAGTGTATTTTGGGGATACCGAACAACGGCACATTCGTTGACCAGGGAGACTCCTTTCCGACTAACTTACGGAACATAAGTCGTCATTCCTGTGGAGATCAAAGAACCCTCTAGACGAACCAAATCTCCCTCATACAAGGAGATGAACGACATCGCCCTGCGAGAGGAGTTAGATCTGGTCGAAGAAATCAGAACAGGAGCGGCCCTACAAGAAGCCTCTCTCAAACAAAGGATAGCCATGCGCTATAACACCAAAATCATACAACGAGAGTTCGAGGTCGGTAACCTTGTTTTAAAGAGAAATCGTAAAGAATCATGCGAAGGCAAGCTCGTAGCGAACTGGGAAGGCCCTTATCGCATCTACACTAAAACGGGGACCGGGGCGTATTACTTAGAAAACTTACAAGGGGAACAACTCGTTCGATCATGGAACACTGAAAAGCTAAAACAATATTATAGTTAAAACACTAAATAATCGGCGAGTCTCGTCAACAAGACAAACTCATTTGGGCTCGGCCACGCGTGCATGCCTAGGTACAAGCATAAGCACCCAAATTATATTGAAGGGGCGAGACCCCGCTCTTTAAACGAGCGTGTCCTCGGCCCAACATGGATAACTCAATCGAGCTACATCGTCCCCGTACCATGACGGAAGAACACCCGGCTCGCGACGATAAGCTCACGCCGCCGAGCTCAGGTCCTTGAAACGCAACCAGAGTTCCGGCCCACATCTGGCATTTGCCCTGGCCTTTTGTTTGGTTAACCCACACCGGTGAACACACGAACCAAAACAAGCAGTTCCTCGCTACAAGCTCATAGAAAAACAAAATATATCTCGAGCAGACAAGCATCACAACAAACATGCAAACACAAATATTTAAAGTAGAAACAAACAACTGTTAAGGCCGCCATTGTATGATTTTTTTACAAAAAGAGGCCCATGGCCTAACATCCAAAGAAAAATTATGGTTGCAAGAACCACATCTGTTCAAAAATTACATAAATTGGAACATGCCTGGAAGCAAGATTACATGATAATAACACGCAGGCCGGAGTGTACTAAGAAAATTGTCAAAGCATTATTCTTCTGTTCTTTCCTCGGCCACAAGCGATAACCGAGAAGGTTCCCTCGCATGCTGGGCAGCAAGCTCTTTGAGATAGTCTGGGAACCAGGATCTTACAAGCAGCCACATAATAATTAACCCTCATGCCGGAGGTGTTGAACTCGACCCCAGGATTCAATACGCGAAGCTGCTTCAGCGCGTTCTCGAAACTCCCCTCTGAGGCAGCCTGGGCGTCATCCAACGCCAGTTGGAAACGAGCAACCAACTCGGCCCAGTTCTTCAAATCCTTTGTGTCCTCTGGCTCTTCTTCAACAAGCGTAACCTCGGCAATCAGGATCGCTACCTTTTCCTCCAAAACCCTCTTTTCTATCATCCAGGCTTTGCGTTCCTCGGAAAGCCTCCCCAAGTCCTCCTCGGCCAGCTTCCGAGCCTTCTCCTCGTCACTCTGCCCCTTCTCAACTGCGGCCAGTTTAGCCCGTAGCTTCTTCAGCTCAGCTTATTATGAAGAAATCCCCTCGGTGTAAGCGACACCCATCTTTAATATCCTCATTATGCCGCCAGTATCCTACGCCAGCACTGCCCTCTTTTCCGAGTGATCCAAACCCTCGAGGTGAAGAGACTCAGCCCCGGGAAGTTAAAGAGCAGCGCCCTTGAAGAAAGCCCTCTCCAGCCAGCAGGGGGATGTCGTACTTCCCTTTCCCCTTCTCCCTAGTCAGATCGACACTACCCTCACACACGTGGCCTCTTCACCTTTGAGGATACTTGAATGGGAGAGAGAGCTACGGTAGCTTGGCCCGAAGATGAATTTTCCGACCATGATGTGTGAGCAGCCCCCAAATCGGTTTAAGCATCCTTCAAGGCTTTCTTCGCTTTAGCAGCGAAATTCCTGGATATACGCTCTTGAGCAGGATTCATGCTATCTGCAAAACAAACAAATAAATCAGAGTTAGCAAACGAAGACCCAAAGAGCGTCAACCACATACAACTAATCAAAGCATAAATACCCAAATATTTGACAGGATCCTCGCTCTCGAGAAGCTCCTTAACAGCTATCAAACCAGGCTCGTATAAAGCCTCCCCGTTCTTGTCTGTTACCGGTTTGCCTCCCCGACCCACTCACTAGACCCGAGGAATTCGGGCCACAAAAGCGGTAAAACGACAAAGCTCTCCTGGCCCTCGACACTGAGCTCCCCCTCTTTCCATACATAGGAACCTAGTTTGTTATCAAAATGTTTCCTTGTCCACTAGAAAGGGAACTTAAAAACCAGCTTATCCACATGCTCCCCTAACTCGTTCAAAACGGGGGCCTCATTTTCATCATATACCAGTGCAGTCCTGAAAACATTCAGCATCGCTCTGCTCAAGAGGGGTTGCACCAAAATATATTTATCCTTAAAATGCCAGACAAACTCTGTAACGCCCCGGTATTTAATTATTTATTTAATTAAATATTTTTGAATATTTTTTTATTAATTCAAATTTTTATCTTCGAAGTCGGAATTATTTTATTAAGTTAGAATAATAATTAATCGGATTTAATTTGGTAGAATCAAGTTAAAGTGTTATTTTATTATTAAGCTTAAATATGATATTGAGCTTAATTGGTGGTGTTGTGTAGTAAAAGTGGGGTGTAGCATTTAGACCCAATTGGATTTATTTGGATTAATATAATAATATATTAATTTAGAATTAGAATTAGAAGAATAGGAGAGAGTTTTGTTATCAGGAAGAAGAACAAGAGGAAAAATAGGGTTTGTGAGAGGAGAAGAAGAAAAAGAGGAAAATTACTTCTAGTGCCAAATTCTCAAAAAATTCAGTTGAAGTCTCTTAGAGCTGCTCTTAATCCAAGGTAAGGATGGGGTTCTGACTCTATAATAGGGTGTATGATTAATAGTATGTGAATTTGGGTTATAAAAATTATTTCTGATTGTGTTTGAAATTGGTATATTGATCAAATTGAGAGATGATTTAGGATCCAATATAACTAGATATACACTTAAATAAGTGTCTTAGTATTTTCTGTGCAAAATTCCATAGCTGCTACTGTTGCGTGAGATGAAGTGGCAATTGGAAGTACTTGTTTGGCTTACTGTAGCAATTATGGGAAGTAGTGTTTAAAGGCACTTGGAGTATTAATTTTCTTGCTGTAGCGATAATTGAGAAGTAGTATTTAGGATATATGTTTGATACTGTAGCATAAAATGGAATAGTATATAGGAGAAGCACTTGGTTGCTTACTGTAGCGTAATTTAAGAATTAGTATTTAAAAGCAATGTTTCCTATTGTGGCTCTGAGGTGGAGTATTATTTAGAAGCAATTAATTTGCAATACTGTAGCATGAATTAATATTTAATAGCATATAACTTGCATTCTGTAGCGCAAGGATTGAAGTAACATTTAATGGCATGCTACTGTAGTGCAATATTGAAATGAATTAGTACTTAAAGGCATATGCTTGCTACTGTAGCATTAGATAAAGTAGTATTTAGGAGGATTGTCTTGCTTACTGTAGCGCATGATTGAAGTAGCATTTAGAGCAATTAATTGGCATATTGAATTGATACTGTGAAGTAGCGCTTAGGAGTAGTGGCTTGCAATACAACGAATTTTGAAGTAGTACTTAAGAGGAATTGCTTGTTTTCTGTAGCGCATGGAGTGATGTAGCAATGAAAGGCATTTATTTTACAATATAGTGGCATAAGGTAAAGTAGCAATTGGAGTATTAAATTGTTTTGTTACTGTAGCGATACAAGATTGAAGTAGCATCTAAGGTAATTGTTTTGTATACTGTACTCTGATGCAAATGATAAATTGGTATAGAATAAACGTTAGATATACCGTAGCTACTACATTCCGGTTTACAAATACAAAATATTTAATAATAATGATTTAATATCTTTAATAATTAATTTTGTAGTATTTATAAAGTATAATTAATAGAATTTTTGGCCGATAATTAATTAACCGATTTTAGCCAAAATAGTCTGAATAAGTATGCGATTTATTGTAGTAATTTTTAGTTGATCTGTTGGGTGGCAGTTTTGTTGAAAAATGTGAATTAGTAGGTGATTTTATTGTTTCTATTTATGGGCAAAATATTAAGTTGCAGGCTTATGGCCAATGTTGAATTAAGTTGAATTATTGTTGTTGTTGTTGTTATTACATTCATGTTGTTAATGCATACATAGCATATCATGTTGGAGCTGATGCTCGTCAAGTTGGCCTGGATTGGAAAATATAAAGTTGAAGGCTTATGCCTTATTGATGCCTCTATTTATTGACAGATTTCTAAGTTGGGAGTTCTGCTCTATTGGTACCACATACATGTGCATAAAGACGAGTCGCATTTCATGTTGCATTCTGAGTTGCCGTGTGGATGAATTAATTATGTTGAATGTTGATAAAAAGCTGTGAAGTGGTGAATTGTATGATCTAATACTAATATATCATTTATTGTATATCTGATTATATGGTTCGATATCTCACCCCTTCTGTTTGAATGTTGCCCTCTGTTGGTAACGTGCAGGTAATCAAGAAGGTTAGTTGTTACCCTCGTTAGTTCGAGTCGGTGTTGTCTCTCTGATACGTAGCACTCGGGGGGACGAACGCATGTTTTCCTTATTGTTGATTTTCATTATGTTGCTGAATTTTTAAGTTGTTTTCATTAAAAGACTTGTTGTCTTAGAATTGTTTTGAGTTGGATAAGATGTTATGGTGTTTTCAGCTGAATTTTGTGAATCCGCTGCGTGGTAATGAAAGTTGTTTTTATTTTTAAAGTTTAAGCAGGTTGTTATCGGTTCATCCGAAATTCATGTGTTATGTATCTCAACTATAGCTGATTGAATGTTGTAGTTTTAAGTTAAAAGTGTAGCATTCCATTTGTTTGTTGGAAATGTTTATAAATCTGATTTTATTTAACTCGTTGGGTAGAAATGACGTGTTACAAATTCCAGGTAAGCTTTGAACAGCTTCCCGATGCCTTGCTTCAAAGTAACCCATTCCCACTTGTCATCAATATTTCTCCTCTGGATATGGAAGTAGTAGAAGAACAACGGGATGGTGGCCCCAATCTTCAGATAGTCACAGACAATCTCGAACGCCCGCATGAAAGCGACCTCATTCAGATGCAACTGGGATGGATCCAGTCGACGATGACATAAAACGGCCACTTGGAAATCTGAGAAGGGGAGTCGAAGGCCCATCTCCTGAAACACGATATCATACATAGGGATCCGCTTCTTATCGTATTTAGAGAAGATCTGACTATCTTTTATGGGGATCCAATGTAACCACTCTCCTCGACCTCCATCATCATACGCGTGCACCTCGATGAAAACCTCATCACGGTGTTCGAAGAAATAGGAAACCCAATCCCAAGGGTCTTACATGACCCGAGTCCGTGGGCCTTCATCATCGTCGGGCAGAAATAGGCCACCCTAATCAACGAGCGCCATCTCCTGCCCCCTGAATGTTGGTCAGACCTGCTCAATTCATCCCCAAATATCTCCCGGATGCTTGATGTATTGCAAGTATCATCCGTAGAGCTCTGAGAGGATCGAGTCTGCCCATCTGAAAAATCGTCTCCGGTATTATCGGCCATAATACCTGAAAAGCAGAGGATAAAGGTGAGTTCGACATCAATGCCAAAACCACCCTTCCACCACTAATCAAGTGAAAGGGCGCTGATAAACTAGGATTGTGTCCCCGACCAGAACCCTCACTAAGGTATCTCAACAAACAACCGCTTTCTCAATAAGCCTGACCATGGTGCATCGTGAATATCAGAAGAAAATTCATGGCAGCTCCGGCATTTCTAAAAAAATACAAAACCATCGTCCGTTACTAACACTCACCTAAAAACGTACTAACTAACAAGATCCTAACCCTAACTGCATGCATTCCTAGGGCAAAAATTGTGAAAGTATGAACTACAAAAGCCAAATGACAACGAAAACTTGAAATTTTACCAATTAAAGAAGAAAGAAGGCTGAAAAGAGCGGCAACGAGCGGTGAATCTCAAGAAACGATGGTGGTCAAAAGGAAAGCAATAACAAGCAGTATGAGAGAAGAATGAAAAGTACAGAACACCTTACTCCTCTCGTATTTATAGCTGGGACCATCCGCGTGTGGGAGACACATGCCTAGGGAACCCTAGGGCCATCATCATTGCACCCTAGCCCCTAGGCTATCACTGCGTCGCTTCATCAGTGTGCTACCTGAAACACGCTACCTCTTCAAATCTGAATCTTTGAATGACCAACTCATCATCTCCCCACGAGAAAGGCGCAACGGGCAATGCCCATGCTCCACGTAAGATACGCCATGTCCCACAAGCAGGTATTAAAGTCATTACTCCTACGCCCATAAGCAACGACTTAGGGGGCTATTGTTCTGGACTGGCCCGATAACCAGAGTTGGCCCAGTCTAACCCTCTCCTTCGGCACGGCTCGTACAACCATGGCTTAAATCTCCCCCACCCTTCGTCGGGCACCATCGATCGTTTCGCCTCCTGGACTGGCACTGACCTATGATGATTGACAAGCACCTCTTAGTCTGCCCAACCTAAAGTCGCCCAGACAACCAGGAATTGACCAGTCTGCCGCCCGTAATCTACCTCTTCCTCAGAACCAACAACTAGTTACGAGCACACTTGCCCGGTACGACCAAGTCTTGGCAGTTACCTATTCTTGTGGACCCGCATATTCAAGCCCAAAAATAGGAACCAATGGCCATGCGCCAAGGGCATTATATAAACCCTCACATACGTGAGGGCCAAATATTGAATATTCATTATTCACCACTAAAACCCTAATAATTTGCTTGTATCTCTTTACTCCCATGCTTACTTGATCATTGGAGTGCCTTTCAGGTAAAACCCCTTTTTTCTCCTCGACTTTCCAACCCGACATAAGATCATCATCCGACCACCTTACATGTTCTAATCAACCGATAAGATCAATTTACATTTTGAATTTTCATTGAGAAATGAGAGAGAAATCGTGTCATGAACATTGCTTGATGAAACTGTTAAATGTTAGGGTTTTAGTTCATAGGACAGGGACGATGAGTTGGCGCATTTTGGTTCGTGCATGCATAAGGCTTTTTGCAGTGCTTATTGCTTAGAACAGGTGTAATAGATTTCAATTTATTTGAATTTCCTTTCATTTTTAATTGTTTTCTCCAATTATTTTAAAATAGTTTATTTGATTTAAAAACCATCATAAAAACATTCTAAAATTCATTTTTATTATATTTTTGTATTATGAATTTTATTTAATATTTTCATCATTTTTGCATGATTAAATAATTCAATTAGTATAATTAGGATTTTAATCATCTTTTAGGTTTTAGAATTTTATTTTCTAATTTTCATCGACCTAAAAAATCTACAAAAGTTTTCCCGTGTCTCTTTTTGAGTCTACTTCATGAAAATAATTTTGTCTTATTTTTATAAAAATTTGTGGTATGCTAATTAAATCATTTGATCAGTGATGTCATCCTTTTTGCTAATTTTGGTTCATTATGCCAATATTTTCTGTTTTAATTTTTCCTTTCAAGATAAAATTTCAGAAAAATATGCTTAGTGATCCTTAAATACTTAATATGATTTTTAATTTGATTTACATTACAGTTTGCTTGTATGTAAAATTTTTGGAAGTTAATTGTTGTTTTTTATTCTCTTTCTTGCTTAGGCCTAATGAAATATTTAATTCTCCAATTTACTTGACTTTTAAAAATCAAAGAAAATATTTTTGAGATTCTTGGATAAATTAAGGTCATGAAAACCATTTTTGCAGAATTTTAAACATTGATCTCATATTTTTCACAATTTATTTTGTCAAGCCTCTCTAGTTTGAGCCTTTTGCCAACTAGTTTTGATAGTTTCAAATCATTTTCACTTTTACAAGTTAATCCAAGAGTTTTAAACCATGTTTATGACTTTTATAAGTCTTTAGGAAGTTAGGATTTAATTGGCATATTTTTACAAATCTTTTTCCTATTTTTAACCTAATTTTGACTTAGAGGTGTGCATAGGATTTTATCTTGACCAAAATGCTTGTATTTGAGAACTTGTGTACATTATTTTAGGCTAAACTTTTTTATAGGGTATGATATTGACTTGGTATTATCATTGTCCATGTCTTTCATTTTTATCATGCCTCTAACCCTTTTTTCTTTGATCAACAATTGTGTGCTTCTTATGGCCCCTTTCTTATGTGCTTTGTGCATGATCTTCTTGCATTTTGTGTGATTGTAGGTGTTTAGGTATTGGCTTGCATTTTTGGTAAATTCCAAGTGTATGTGTGAATGTCATGACTGATGTCATAACATTCTAGTTCAGGTTGTACTAACTCTTTAGGTACATGTGCAGAAAAATATTGTAACTCAAATACTGATGTTTATAAGTGTGTATCTGAGCATGTTTGCAAAATGATCACATTTTGCTAATCAGTAGACAGGTTTTCTCAGATGTCATAACAGATGTTATGACATCCTGTTCTGAACTAGCAGGATTACAGGATTGGATAAGTCTGAGTTTTTTCAGGAAATAACTCAGTCCTTCCTAAACAGAATCCTGCGTTTTCTGAGGAGTTACCTAGCTCAATCCTAACCTGATCAATAAAGTACTGTGACCTGGTCTTAAGGTCAAACGGAATCAACCCTAGGTTTTTGGAAACCCTAACTGAAGTTGCAGCTGCTATATATTCAACAGAGCTGCGGTTTTTTGAAGTGACCCCCTGCTGATTGATTAGAAGATCAAGTTTGTAATCTGTATAGATTTGTTTATTGTACTCCAAGCAATTATCATTGTGATAAGTGTCTTGGAATAGGTTTCAATTGTAAGGGTTGTGTAGCACTCAAAGCTTTGAAGCAAGAGTGTTTGAATGTTACTTGACTAAAGCTGTGAAGCAGAGTCAAGTTAGTTGTGTACATCACTCAAAGCTGTGAAGCACGAGTGATTGTGTTACTTGATTAAAAAGCTGTGAAGCTTAATCAAGAGTGTGTTTTGAAGAGTGTCTTCATCAATTCTCAAGTCAAATTGGTTTATGTATCACTGCTGTGATTGAGGGGGAGTGAGTAGGAACTCAGGTTTAAGTTGAACTTAGATTAGAATTGCATTGGGTAGGTCTTAAGTGAAGGAGATAAACTGGTTGGTTTATTCCTGAATTAACATCTCTTATAGTGGATTCTCTCCCTGGCTTGGTAGCCCCCAGAGTAGGTGTTGTTGCACACTGAACTGGGTAAACAATTGACTGTGTTATTTACTGCTTTTGTATTTACTGTCATATAGTAAGTCAGATACGGTGTCATAACATCGGACGTGACATTAAGTATCTGTAGCCAGAATTTCAATTGGCATCAGAGCAGGCACCCTGCCTGTATTACTGGGTGAGATCTAGGGATATCACTTTCTGGCACTATGGACAAAGAAGGAGTTTTTGGAAATAGACCACCCATTCTGGATGGAACTAATTATGACTACTGGAAACCTCGTATGATTGCATTCCTAAAATCTCTGGACAAAAAGGCTTGGAGAGCTGCTGACAAAGGATGGATTCATCCCACCATAACTGAGGAAGATGGGACAATCAGTCTGAAGCCTGAGGAAGATTGGAGTAAAGAAGAAGATGAGCTAGCCCTGGGAAATTCCAAAGCTCTAAATGCCTTGTTCAATGGAATTGATAGAAATATTTTCAGATTAGTTCATCAATATGAACTGGCCAAGGAAGTTTGGGACACTCTCAAAACTACTCATGAGGGAACTTCCAAAGTAAAAATGTCAAGGCTTCAGATGTTGACCACTAAGTTTGAGAATCTAAAAATGATGGAGGATGAAACCATTCATGAGTTTCACATGAACATCTTGGAGATTGCCAACACCTCAGGAGCACTGGGAGAAAAAATGTCAGAAGAAAAACTGGTGAGGAAGATTCTCAGATCCTTGCCTAAAAGATTTGCAATGAAGGTGACTGCCATAGAGGAAGCCCAGGACATTAGCAAGTTGAAAGTGGATGAACTTATTGGGTCTCTTCAGACTTTTGAGATGGGAATCACTAATGATGATGTCAAAAAGAACAAGAGCATAGCACTTATGTCCAACACTGATGTTGAAGAAAACATTTCAGAAGCTATAGCCATGCTAGGAAGACAGTTCAACAAACTCATCAAAAGAATAGATCCAAAGTCAAGGTCTAATGTTCATAACATTTCCTCTGACATTGACAGTTCCAGCAGAAGACCAAGGTCAGATGAGAAGGGAGTTCAAGGCAGAGGAATTCAATGCCATGGTTGTGAAGGATATGGGCATATTCGAGCTGAATGTCCTACCTTTCTTAAGAAACAAAAAGGAATGACAGTTACTTGGTCTGACTGTGATTCAGAAAGTAATTCTGAAGAAGAGACTGCCAAACGAGTTAATGCTTTAACTGGTGTTTGTACCTCTGAAAGTGATGAAGAGGTGACTTTTGAAGAACTGGCTGAAACGTACAAGGAACTGTGTATCAGAAGTACTGAAGTCTGTGTGCAGAATAAGAAACAATCAAAACTCATCATAAAGATGGAGGCTGAAAAACGGGCAAACCTTGAAACTATAAGTCTTCTAGAAGGAGAAGTTCAATTGCTGAACTCACAACTGAATCAAATGACAAAATCTGTCAAGATGTTGACAAATGGAACTGACAAATTGGAAGAGATCCTACAGATTGGACAAAATGTGGGAAATAAATCTGGTCTAGGATTTATGAAAGCAACGAAATCTGGTTCTGGTAGGCAAATGTCAAAACAGATGTCTCAACACAACTCTCGACATCAGGAACAGAAACATATGAGGAAAAGGTACCAAAGATGGAAATGTCATCATTGTGGTAGATATGGCCACATAAAGCGTTTCTGCTTCAGATTACATGGATACCCTAATCAGAATTCAGGTGTCAAACCTAAGTCTACAAAGGTACCACATGCTCCTCAATGGAAGAAAAAGGCTACTGCACTAATAGCTCACACTTCCCTGAGGGTCTCTGCAAAGGAAGACTGGTACTTTGACAGTGGATGTTCCAGACATATGACTGGAATCAAGAACCTCCTCAATAATGTTAAGCCTCACACCACCAGTTTTGTGACCTTTGGAGATGGTGCTAAAGGAGAAATCAAAGGAGTTGGTGATTTGAACTGCCCTGGAGTTCCAAGTCTAAATGAAGTACTGCTGGTGAAAGGACTGACCGCTAATCTCATTAGTATCAGTCAACTGTGTGACCTAGGATTCAAGGTCAATTTCTCAAAATCTGAATGCCTTGTAATCAATGACAAACAAGAGATAGTAATGAAAGGAGTCAGATCCAAAGACAACTGTTACTTATGGGAGGCTGAGAACACTAACTTCTCATCTGTGTGTTGCATTGCAAAAGAAGAAAAAGAGGTGAAACTGTGGCACCAAAAACTTGGGCATCTTCACCTAAGGGGTATGAAGAGGATCATCTCCTTGGAGGCAGTCAGAGGGATTCCAAAACTGCTAATTGATGAAGGAAGAGTTTGTGGTGAATGTCAGGTGGGTAAGCAGACGAGGATGTCACATCCAAAGTCAAGACATCTGACCACCACTAAGGTTCTAGAACTCCTCCATATGGATCTGATGGGACCAATGCAAGTAGAAAGCCTTGGTGGTAAAAGATATGCCTATGTGGTTGTGGATGATTTTTCCAGATTCACCTGGATTAATTTCATTAGAGAAAAATCAGATGCATTTGAAGTCTTTAGAGAACTGTGCAAAAGAATTCAAAGAGAGAAGGAAGGATGTATTGTCAGAATCAGAAGTGATCATGGCAAGGAATTTGAAAACAGCAAGTTTGATGACTTCTGTGCTTCAGAAGGAATCAGTCATGAGTTTTCTTCTCCCATAACACCTCAGCAAAATGGAGTTGTGGAAAGAAAAAACAGGACCATACAAGAATCTGCCAGAGCAATGTTACATGCCAAAAGACTTCCTATGTATTTTTGGGCTGAAGCTATGAATACAGCTTGTTATGTTCATAACAGGGTCACCTTGAGAAAGGGAACCTCATCCACCATATATGAACTCTGGAAAGGAAGGAAACCAACTGTGAAGTACTTCCATGTGTTTGGCAGCAAATGCTATATCCTGTCTGATCGGGAACAGAGAAGAAAACTGGACTCCAAAAGTGATGAAGGCATATTTCTAGGATACTCCTCAAACAACAGAGCTTATAGAGTATTCAACTCCAGAACCAAAACCATGATGGAATCAATAAATGTCATAATCGATGACTATCATGAAGAAACAGATGTTCCTTGTACTGTTGAGACATTCTTTGAGACTTCAACCCAACAGGATGATCTACCCAACTCCACCACAACAGAATCAGAATCAAAGGAAGCTAGCAAGACTCCTTCCATCAGAATTCAGAAGGATCATCCAAAAGAGCTCATCATAGGAGATCCTAATAGTGGAGTCATCACAAGATCTAGAGAAATCATCTCAAATTCTTGTTTTGTGTCCAAAATAGAACCAAGAAATGTCAAGGAAGCCTTAACTGATGAATATTGGATTGGTGCAATGCAAGATGAACTGAACCAATTCAAGCAACATGAAGTTTGGGAACTGGTTCCTAGACCTGAAGGAACTAACATCATTGGGACAAAATGAATATTCAAGAACAAGTCAGATGCTGAAGGAGTTGTCACCAGAAATAAGGCGAGACTTGTTGCTCAAGGATACACCCAAGTTGAAGGGGTTGACTTTGATGAAACCTTTGCACCTGTAGCCAGGTTGGAATCAATCAGACTCTTGTTGTCAATTGCTTGTCTTCTGAAGTTCAAGTTATTTCAGATGGATGTGAAAAGTGCCTTTCTAAATGGGTACTTAAATGAGGAAGCTTATGTGGAACAACCTAAAGGTTTTGTGGATCCAACCCATCCTGATCATGTCTACAAATTGAGAAAAGCTCTATATGGGCTGAAACAAGCTCCTAGAGCATGGTATGACAGGTTAACAAAGTTTCTCTCAGACAAAGGCTACAGAAAAGGAGGCTTGGACAAAACTCTATTTGTCAAAACTGAAGGAGGGAAGCTGATGGTTGCCCAAATATATGTTGATGACATAGTGTTTGGTGGAATGTCAGAACATATGGTTAAACACTTTGCTGACCAGATGCAGGCTGAATTTGAAATGAGTCTCATGGGAGAACTAACTTATTTTCTTGGACTACAAGTCTCACAGATGGAGGACTCAATCTTCTTATCTCAAAGCAAGTATGCTAAGAATATTGTAAAGAAGTTTGGTATGGAGAATGCAAGTCACAAAAGGACTCCTGCTCCTACTCATCTAAAGCTCTCCAAAGATTCAAGTGGGGTTAAGGTGGATCAAAGTCTGTACAGAAGCATGATAGGAAGCTTGCTGTACTTAACTGCCAGCAGACCTGATATTGCCTTTGCAGTTGGAGTTTGTGCTAGATACCAGGCTGATCCCAAAGTCAATCATATCAATCAGGTAAAGAGAATTTTGAAGTATGTAAGTGGTACTTACAACTATGGATTGTTGTATACTCATGGCTGTGAACCGACTCTGACTGGTTACTGTGATGCTGATTGGGCTGGTAGTGCTGATGATAGAAAAAGCACCTCTGGAGGATGTTTCTTTTTGGGAAGTAATCTGGTTTCCTGGTTCAGCAAGAAACAGAATTGTGTGTCTCTTTCCACCGCTGAAGCTGAATATATTGCAGCTGGCAGTAGCTGCTCTCAAATGTTATGGATGAAACAGATGCTCACTGAGTATAATGTCACACAAGATGTTATGACATTGTACTATGACAATCTGAGTACAATCAACATATCCAAGAATCCCATTCAGCATAGCAGGACCAAACATATTGACATACGACATCACTTTATTAGAGACCTTGTAGAAGAGAAGACCATCAAATTGGAACATGTTGCCACTGAGCTACAGCTGGCTGACATTTTTACCAAGGCTTTGGATGCAAATCAATTTGAAAACTTAAGGGGTAAACTGGGTATTTGCCAACATGAGGAATTGTAGCAATTAATTTTGCTTAAAACAAAGACCAAAGGACTTATGCCTGTTCTGATTGGTTTAAAATTATATTTTCTCATTTCCTACAACTGTTTTAGGAAGTTGAATAGGCACTCCTTTGCTTCGTTCCTCTCTCGTCTTCTCATCAATCAGGAATTTCTTCTCATTTGCTGTTGGTCCTTCAAAACTGACAAAATGTCTCAAACGCCATCATCATCCAATACGACCATCTCAACCTCTTCATCTGATCAAGATTCTGGGACAATCTCTTCCTGTCTGGACTCTGATGTTCTGGAGATCTGTTCTCATAGAATTAACTCCACCAAGGCCAAAGAGTTGAGAACAAGACATACAGGTAATCCATCTCATCCTTCCTCTTCAGTTCCCCCTGAAATTGCAAATAGGGAAGGGACAGCCTATGTTAATCAAGCAATAGCAAAAATTGTTTCCCGAATTCTGAACGAGAACCACTCAGTTCCTGGCATTTCTGTTCCTCTGAACCAAGAAAACTCAAATGCTGAAACAAATCCAAATGTCTCTAAGAATGTTGAGACATCAAACAAAGAGAGAAATGCTGACATTGCTCACAAGAAAAGAAAGAAGCCTGAATTCTCTGGATCTGATGACAGTGCTTGAAGGATGATTGCTGCTTGGTGATGTTGCTGGTGGAGTTTGGAAGTATGTTCTGCTATTGTCTGCTGCTGATCTCATTATTTTGTCTTGGATAACTGTATAACTTTATAAACATGTAATCTTTGGCCCATTTGTGGCTAAAGTGGGGGAGAATACTTTTGGTACTGCTTAATTAGTACTTAACACTATATTTTTCTGCTGTCACTTATTTCTGCTGCTATCTATCTATCTCTGATTGTTTAGGGACTTTAGCCAAAAATCTGCCAAAGGGGGAGTTTGTAGGTGTTTAGGTATTGGCTTGCATTTTTGGTAAATTCCAAGTGTATGTGTGAATGTCATGACTGATGTCATAACATTCTAGTTCAGGTTGTACTAACTCTTTAGGTACATGTGCAGAAAAATATTGTAACTCAAATACTGATGTTTATAAGTGTGTATCTGAGCATGTTTGCAAAATGATCACATTTTGCTAATCAGTAGACAGGTTTTCTCAGATGTCATAACAGATGTTATGACATCCTGTTCTGAACTAGCAGGATTACAGGATTGGATAAGTCTGAGTTTTTTCAGGAAATAACTCAGTCCTTCCTAAACAGAATCCTGCGTTTTCTGAGGAGTTACCTAGCTCAATCCTAACCTGATCAATAAAGTACTGTGACCTGGTCTTAAGGTCAAACGGAATCAACCCTAGGTTTTTGGAAACCCTAACTGAAGTTGCAGCTGCTATATATTCAACAGAGCTGCGGTTTTTTGAAGTGACCCCCTGCTGATTGATTAGAAGATCAAGTTTGTAATCTGTATAGATTTGTTTATTGTACTCCAAGCAATTATCATTGTGATAAGTGTCTTGGAATAGGTTTCAATTGTAAGGGTTGTGTAGCACTCAAAGCTTTGAAGCAAGAGTGTTTGAATGTTACTTGACTAAAGCTGTGAAGCAGAGTCAAGTTAGTTGTGTACATCACTCAAAGCTGTGAAGCACGAGTGATTGTGTTACTTGATTAAAAAGCTGTGAAGCTTAATCAAGAGTGTGTTTTGAAGAGTGTCTTCATCAATTCTCAAGTCAAATTGGTTTATGTATCACTGCTGTGATTGAGGGGGAGTGAGTAGGAACTCAGGTTTAAGTTGAACTTAGATTAGAATTGCATTGGGTAGGTCTTAAGTGAAGGAGATAAACTGGTTGGTTTATTCCTGAATTAACATCTCTTATAGTGGATTCTCTCCCTGGCTTGGTAGCCCCCAGAGTAGGTGTTGTTGCACACTGAACTGGGTAAACAATTGACTGTGTTATTTACTGCTTTTGTATTTACTGTCATATAGTAAGTCAGATACGGTGTCATAACATCGGACGTGACATTAAGTATCTGTAGCCAGAATTTCAGTGATGATTAATTATTTTCTTCTATATTCTTTATGCTACTGACTTGCATGTCAACATATCATTTAATAATGCTCTCTCTCACCTAATCCCCTTCTCGATTCTTCTTTTGCTTTAGGGTTGATTTAGGATATTATTTTTAACCTAGTTTGTATGCTTTGGTGTTTGTACCGTGATCTTCATGACTAATTGAGTTTTATCTTGATTACTTGGTATGTGTTGAATGTATAACATGTCAATGTATGCTTTCTCTTATTCACATCACCTCTTTCATCTCACCTCTTTCATCTCACATATTTGCTCGTTAGCATTGCATGAGGACTTATGTCCACTTAGGGTTTTCAAACCAACTTTCCTTGCATGATTTGATTGTGAATCTTTCTCAAGTTTGATTATGTGATGATGATGAGTATTATGTGTGTTCACTTCTGACTTTTATGATACTTCATCTATTTCATCTCACCTCATCTTCTTATGCTCCCTTGATTGCTTATTTTTGCTTTCTACTTCTTCTTCCCCACTTCTTTTGGTGTGTTTAAGAGTTTCATCTCTTGTATGTGTTTTGTCACATAAATTTTCTGTGCTTGATGTACTGTGATCTTCATTTTTCTATTTTATCATCTTTCTCATGCTACTTGATGTATTGCCATCTTGATGCATACATGATGTTTTATCATCTCATTCTTAGTATGATTTTCTATCATCACATCTCTGTATGATGTTTTGCCATCCTTGTTAGATGTTTTGTCATCTATACTTGATACATACTTCTTGATGTTTTATCATCTTTGTGGGTGTTTTTTTATCATCTCTCTCCCTTATTTATTTGCCTATCCTCTTGTATGCTCCCCATAGGATTTTCAATTCACTCTTTTCTAAGTTTGAATTGAATAAACCTTAGGTTTGTATCCATGTATGCCAACATTAGGTAGATGTTTTCCTCTCATATCCTCAACTATACGATCAAAAATGCATGACAAATTTAGGGCTATTTTGTTAGTTTTCCTTAGTCTTTCTTTTTTCTTCTGCATCTCATTAAGACTAAAATCTCTTTCCCTTTTCAATTTCTCAAAATATTAATAATTGCGGATGAGAATCACATATTTGTTAAGTATGGGAAATGATAAGTGAGTTTCTTCTCGATCTTATTGTTCTTTCATTCTTGGTTTTGGATGTGGTTCAAGTCTCAAAGACTCCTTTTATGGATAAGTGGAGAAGTGGCTAATATCTCTCTCTCTTGAGATCAACTAGTTATTATCCTCAATAAGAACACCAAACAAATCAAACTCTTTTATCTTCAGACTTTTTCTTTTAAAACCTTTTTCAAAAGGGCATGCTTCGCCAGCATTGTTCATTAAAAAACACAAAACAAATGGAAACTTTTGATCCGAACTATGGCGCTCAGATTCCTTAAAAGGGATACGTAGGCATCTGGTCACAGGGCTCAGTCGAGCGAAGTTTGTAATCTTTCCTTCTTTTCTATGTGTTTTCTCTTTTGAATGCATTCCCCCTTTGCATATTTCTTTTTAGCTCTTAAGCTTTGGACTTAGACTCTTAGACACCCTTAGATTAGAACAAGCATAAGTGGTTCCTATGGAGTACCACATACATTCGGGATGCTAATACCTTCCCCTCGCGTAACCGACTTCCTTACCCGATCTCTACAGTCGCAAGACCGTGATTTCACCCTTTAGGTTTACTCGATGTTCACCTTTCCCTTTCGGAGGGATAAAAAATGTTTGATGGAGACTTCATTTAGTTTATTTTTGATGATTTGTCCAGTTGTTTCAATTGGCGACTTCATTGGGGATAGGTTGACCTATTGTTGGTCCATCATGTACCAGTCAGTCCTAGCTCGTGTTTGTTTTCTTTTCTATTGGGTGTTTATTTGTTTATTTCTTTCCAACTTTATTTGTATGCTTTCATGCATTGAATTTTATTTTACTTTCTCTTTTACTCTGGATACTACTATTGTGTTGTTTCTTTGTGGGTTGGGATGATACTTTTTGAGGTAAAATACCTAGTACCCAGGACAAAGTTGTAAACCATTAGGAACCCTAGGAATAAAGTGGGGACATGACGACTACTGGATGAGGTCCTACTAGTGCAGTTATGTATACTGATCTTACCGGTTGATCAGAACCTACAAGTTGGGCGGAGGATGAGCTTTGACGGGCTGGAAAGGTCGACGAGAAGGAGGGGTTTGTACCTGTAAGGCACTCCGACGATCAAGTAAGTGTGGGATCCAAGAGGTACAAGAAAAATATTAGGGTTTCAGAGATGAATAGTGAATACCTAGCACTTACAAGTGTGAGGGTTTATATAATACGCCTGACGCGTAACCATTGGTTCCTATTTTTGGGCTTAGATATCCAGGTCCGTGAATATAGGAATTGTCAGGACTTGGTCAAACCAAAAAATGTGCCCGCAACTAACCATTAGTTCCGAGGACGAGGTAAATTACGGGCATCGATCTGGTTGGCTCCTAGTTGTTTGGTCGACTTGATATCGGGCAGACAGAGAAGTGTTCGTCGGACGTAGCTGGTCTCACTGGTTTGGAAGATCCATTGACCCGTGGTTCCCAACGGAGGGGCGGGAGATTTCGGGCCATGGTCGAATGGGTCGTGCTGAAGGTGAAGCATAGATGGGCCCTACTCTAGACATTGGGCCAGATCAGAATAGTATCCCCTCAAGTCATTGCTTCCGGGAAGAGGAGTGATGACTTTAACACCTGCTCGCAGAACGGGAGTGTTCCTCACAAGGAGTATGTGTAATGCTTATTGTGTTCGATTCACAGGGTGATGAACAATTGAGCGATTGGACTTTGAGAGTTGAAGAAGTAGCGTGTCATGCGTGTCTTGGGCCATGTGCAGTCACAACAATGCAATGATGATAAGCCTAGGGACTATAGTGTAATGATGACGACCTTAGGAATCCCTAGGCGCGTGCTAGCTTATGAACGGATGAGGCCAGCTATAAGTAAGAGAGAAGCATCATACTTTGCATTTTTCGTTCTTCTATTCTCTTTCTCATTGGTGCTCGGCTGTCGAACTACGGAGTTTCTTACTGATTTCTGTCGTCCACCATCGTCTCTTTTGTCTTCCTTCCTTCTTCAACTGGCAAGCTTTTAGATTTTTCTTGTATTTAGCTAATTTAGCCTTTGTTGTAATTTAGGTTTCGAAGTTTTCCTCTTAGAAATGTATGCGGTTAGGTTTAGGGTATTATTTATTAGGAAGTTCTTGGGAGAGTGTTGGTGGTTGACGGTGGTCCTATGGGTTGGCATCTTCAGAGCCGCCGTAGATTATTCCTAGACGAGCCTGGAATAGTAGCAGTGTTTATGATGAATCATAGATGATTCTTGTTGGTGACTTTGAGCGTTTCTATTAATCTCAACTCATTCCATCAAGGGGGAATGATTGTCTGCTAGACACCTAAGTGAGGGCTTTGGTCGGGGATAGGGTCCTTGTTCCTTAGTGCCCTTTCACTTGATTAGTGGTTGAATGGTGGTTTTGAAATTGATGTCAAATTCACCTTTATCCTCTGCTTTTCAGGTACTATGGGTGATAACATTGGAGACTACCTCTCGATCGAGCCCGTCAAATCTTCCTAGAGTTCTACTGAAAAGACCTCTAGCGAGTCAAGCTCCTCGGAGGTATCTGAGTTTGAGTCGAACAACCTTAATCAGTATGTCGTGAAGGAGGATGCCAAAATAGTTCCCACCGACTATGGGGGCTTATTCGTTTGTGAGGATGACGATGATCTGAAGACTTGGGCCGCGACAGACCCATGGGAGCATGTATCCTATTTTGTCAAGCATCCAGCTGATGTTTTACTGAGGTGGATTCGTACATGGACGGAGGGGACGACCAGGAGCAATGGTCGATCTGGATTCCCAGAAAGAAGATTCGGATCTGCTCGAGGTATGACGAGCGGCAGATCCATATGTATGATATCTTGTTCCGAGAGATGGGCCTTCGTCTCCCCTTTATGGACTTCCAGGTGGCTGTTTTCAGGCACCTTCGACTGGCTCCCTCTCAACTGCACCCAAACGGGATTTCCTTCATGTGGGCATTCGAGATTGTGTGCGATTACTTAAAGATAGGGGCTACTATCCCTTTGTTCTTCTATTTCTTCCATCTTCAGAGGAGTAAGGTTAATGGCCTGCATGGATGGGTCGCTTTGAAACAGGCCAACGGGAAGTTGTTCAAGGCTTACCTGGAGTCTGTAAGATTTTTTAAATACAAGTACGTGCTCGTCCAGCCTGTTTTGGGCAGGGCCATGTTGAACATTTTACAGGTCACCCTAGAGTATGATAAGGACGGAGCTCCTGTCTGGAACGAGTTAGGGGAGCATCTTACCAAGTTGGTTCACAAATTTCCCTTCCAGTGGACCAAGAAGCATTTTGATAAGAAGTTGGAGACATATGTGTGGAAATAGGGACAACTTGGCGAAGAGGACCAGACCAGCTTTGCCCGTTTAGCAGCCTTTGTCGCGAGGATTCCTCGTGTTCAACGCACGGGTCGAGGAGAAAAAATGGTTAAAGACAAAAACGGGGAGATCGTTTATGAGTCGAGCCTGATAGGCTTTGATGAGCTCCTAGAAAGCGACGACCATGTTTTATACTTGGGTATTTGCTTTATGTTTCAAATAACTTTATATGCTCGACATTTATGCCCTCGTTTGCTAATGTTGATTTATTTGTTTATTTGCAGATGGTATGAATCCCGCCCAGGAGCGCATGGCCAAGAATCTTGCCTCAAAGGCGAAGAAGAAGTTGAAGGATGCCCATGCTAGTACGGGGACGTCTCCAACATCCGGGTTGGGTAATTCATCATCGGGCCCAACTGCGGCACTCTCTCCCGCTCCAGTGTCTTCAAAGGAAAAAAGGCCGCGTATCGAGGGAAGCATTGATTTGACTGGTGAAAAGGGGATGGGGAAGTACGACCTGCCTCCTTATTGGCTGGAAAGGGCCTTCTTCGAGGGTGCTGCTTTGCAACTCCCCCGGGCTGAATTACTTCATCTTGAGGGATTGGATCGCCGGAGAAGAGGGCGGCATTGACACAAGACACAAGGGGTTTGATGCGGATACTGGAGATGGATATGGCCTACACCGAGGGGGGTCCTTCTCAAGAGGTCGAGCTAAAAAAGCTGCAGACCAAACTGGGCGAGGTCCAGAAGGGGCGCACTGAAGTGGACAACGCTCGTAAGCTGGCCGAGGAGAACCTTCAAAAATTGTTCGAGGAGCACAAATCGCGGTCGCTCGATAAAAAGGCCTTTGAGGAGAAGGTAGCGACCTTAACTACTGAAGTTGCGCCTATAGAGGATGAGCCCGAAGAGGCAAAGGTTCTGAATTCTCGGGCCGAGCTGGTCGACTGACTCCAACTTGCGATAGATGACAACTAGGCCACTTCTAAGGCGAGCTTTGAAAATACGGTGAAACAGATCCAAGTCTTGAATCCCGGTGTCAAGCTCAATATTTCAGGGATGGGGATCCACTAATATGTGGCTTCCAGAAAGATTTTGGTCCCTGAGTACCTCAATGATCTTGTTGCTCATCCAGCGGAAGGGGTGCCTCAGTTGTCGGCCGTTCCCGAGGAGGTGTCTCTGATAGATGATTGATAGTTGTGTTTTATTCTACTCCGTCTTGTGTGCCGTAATGTTGTAATTTGTTTTTTCGGGCTTTTTCCCATTTATGTAATTCTCGGGCCTGGATGAGTTCGTCTTGTCGACAATGCTCAATGACTGCTTAGTGTTTTAACTGTAATATTGTTTTAGCTTCTCAATATTCCATGGTCGAGCAAGTTATTCCCCTTGTAGATTTCCTAAGTAGTATGCCCCGGTCCCTATTTTTGCGTAAATGCAATAAAGACCTTCCCAGTTCTCTATGAGCTTGCCTTCACGAGATTCTTTGCGATTTCTGTTCAAGACAAGGTTGCCGACTTTGAACTCTCATCGTATGACTTTGGTGTCGTAGCGCATGGCTATTTTTTATTTAAGAGAGACCTCTCGTAAGGTCGCCTTTGTCCGAATTTCTTTGACCAGATCTAGTCTTCCCATAGGGCGACATCGTTTTTCTCCTCGTTTAGGGGAGCTTCGGTTCGCCTGAAGGGCTCCTGGATATCTACTGGGATGAAGACCTCTGTTCCATAAGCTACTCGGAAAGGAGTCTCCCCGGTGGATGAATGCATTGTCGTTTGGTACCTATAGAGTATGTTGTGCAACTCTTCTACCCATCTTTTCTTGGTCTTATTTAACCTTCATCTGAGACCTCTGAGTATCACCCTGTTTGTGGACTCGGCCTGGCCGTTTTTATGGGGATTCTCGATAGAGGGAAAGTGTTGGGTGGTGCCCAACTTGGCGATGAATTCCTGAAAGGCTTGGTCTGTGAACTGGGTCCCGTTGTCGGTGACGATTGCCTGTGGGATTCCGAATCGGGCAAGGATGTTTCTTTTGTAGAAGCGCATGACTTTTTGGGCGATTATTTTTTGTCAATGTTTTTGCTTCTATCCATTTGGTGAAGTAGTCGATGGCTACTATCAAATATTTGTTTTGATTTGTACCTACCATGAATGGACCAAGAAGATCTAATCCCTACCAAGCGAAGGGCCAGGGGGAAGAGGGGGAACTAAGCTCGTTCGGGGGAGCTAAGAGCATGTCCCTGTTTCGTTGGCACTTGTCGCATATCTTCACGCGCTCTTTTGCATTGTGCTGCATGGTGGACCTATAATACCCCGCTCGCATAAATTTCCTGGTGAGGGATCTTCTGCCCAGGTATTGGTCGATTATCCCTTCATAGATTTAGAGCAGAATGTGATCCGCATCGCTCTGATCAATGCATTTGATAAGGGGAATGGAAAACCCTCTCCTGTACAATATTCCTCCGACCAGGACGTAGGAGAAAGCTCTTCGTTTGACTACGACCGCCTCTTTTGAGTCGGCGGGTAGCTTCCATTTTGTGAGGTAACCGTGTACAGGGGTCATCTAGCAGTCGTTGTCTCCTATGGCGAATACTTCCAAAGTCGAGGGGGGTCTTTGGGTTCTCGGTCGAAGAAGAATTTTCTGTATCAATGACTTGTTCCCCCTTCCTCTTCATGCTTGCTAGTTTGGACAAGATGTCCGCTCGGGCGTTATGTTCACGGGGAACATGTTGTAAATATACAAATTTGAATTTATTCTTTCTTTCTTGGACCAGGGCTCAATATTGAGCGAGGTGATCGTTTTTCACATGATATTCCCCTCGGACCTAGGATGCATCGAGTTGAGAGTCAGTGAAGATCTTCACCTCCTCGACTTTTAGATCTTCGTCAAGGTGTAACCCCGCTAAGAATGCCTTGTATTTGGCGTGGTTATTGGAAGTCGAGAAGGATAACGCAAGGGAGACTTTGATTAGGATCCCCTCCTCTTTCTCTAGGATGATGCATGCCCCACTTCCCGTTGAACTAGAGGCACCGACGAAGATTTTCCATCGGCGCGTCCCGTCCGAGGGTGTCAGGGAAGTCACTTCAGCCACAAATTCGGCCAGCACCCGAGCTTTGAAGGTTTTCCTGCCTTCGTACTGGATGTCGAATTCGGAGAGTTCTAACGACCATTTTAGCATTATGCCCGCCATATCAGGTCTACCGAGCAATTGCTTTATTGGTTTCCCTATTCAAACGACTATGGTATGTGCCAAGAAGTAGTGTCTAAGCCTCCTTGCTGTATTGATGAGGGCTAGGGCCATTTTTTCGATTTGCTGGTATCTTACCTTGGGACCCTACAAGGCTTTGCTTGTAAAGTAGATAGGCTTCTACCCATTTGGAGTCTATCGGATTAGTGCAACGCTTATTGCTTTAGAGGTTACGGCTAGATAAAGGTAGGGGAGAATCCGAGGAACTTTCCTGCCTGTATGCCAAAAGTGAATTTTCTAGGTTAAAGCGCATTTGACATTTCCTGGCCTGCTCGAAGACTTTCTTCAGGTGGAGGGTGTGGTCGACCTCTATTGTCGATTTAAAGGTCTTGTCGTCCATGTAAACTTCGAGCATGTCGCCTATCTCATTGCGGAAAACTTTATTCATCATGCATTGATATGTAGCGCCCGCATTTTTTAGACCGAAGGGCATTACATTGTAGTAATAGTTTCTCGATTTGGTCATAAAGGCGATATATTTTTTGTCCGATTTTTCCATGGGACTATGGTTATATCTAGAATATGCGTCCATGAAAGATAATAATTTGAAACCGACCGAGTTGTCGAGTAGTTTATCGATATTGGGGAGGGGGTAAGCATCTTTCAGGCAAGCCTGATTGAGATCGGTATAATCAATGCACACATGCCACTTTCCATTAGATTTTTTCACGAGGACTACATTTGAGAGCCATGTTATGTACCGGGCTTCAGAAATAAAATTTGCCTCTAGGAGGTCTTTGATAGCCTGCACGACAATGTCCTCTTTTTAGTAGACTGCTTCCGTCTATGCTGAGCAACTGCCTTAAGCGCAGGATCTATGGTCAGATGGTGACATGCAATTTCTGGGTCCAATACGAGCATTTTTGTTGTGTAGCGGTAGAAGTGTTCAGACTAAGCTATTGAGTTGACTTGACTCACACATATCAAATAAAAATCACCATCGCGTGTGATACAATGGGAGAACTGACTTGGTTGTTTGCGTTTGTATTCGCAAATGTTGCGGTTAGCAAGAGTCGCCATCTACTTTTCTTTTATCCAATAAGGAAAGGATGAAAATAACATGAAAGACCTTTAGAGATGTTTTCTTGAGTTCAGGGGGTAGATTATGAAAAGGGAAGGTGTTAGCACCCTTTTCACCCGTAGTTATCTACGGGCTCATAGTTGCTTGCTAGATCACTTGCTTTTGTTTGAATGTGCTTATGGTGTGGATTTTGAAAGTATTTTGAAAACGTCTTTGTAATGGTTCTCGTTTCTATAAGAACGCGTACAAAGTGTTTGTTTTGAAAATAGTTTAAAGATGTGTTTGTGAAATGTGTTTTTGAAAGTGATTTTAAAAAGGTGTCTTTGTAATGGTTCTCGTCTCTATAAGAACGCGTATAAAGTGTTGTCTTGAAAATGTTTTCAAAATGAGAGTGTTGGCGTATAAAAGGTTTTTGTTGTGAGCAAACGAGCAACTAGGAGCGAATCCACCTACTCAAAAGGGTCTCAGGTGTTCTTTTCCTTCTCCTTTAGATATGGCTATCTTACCATTGTTTTGGTAAGAAGCTCCATCATTGGATGTGAAGGGACGAGCACGGGACGTTTGTATAGTCATAGAAGGCAACCCATGGAACGTTTTAGCAATGTCGTTTTAGGGACTAGAATGTTTACCGAAGGTAACATCGAGGGTCATCGAGGGATTACGATCTTTTATCGAGGTTTTTTGCTAAAACGCCCATGTTCGAGGGACATGACTATTTTCTGAAAGGCGACAAAGCGAGATTACCCTAAGGGTGCGTGTGTGAAAAGTGTGTTTGATTACATGCATTTAGTCTTGATTAGGGTGATTTATTTGTCGATTTCACATATTGCCATACACGCCCTAATTACTAACATTTATATTTGAAAAGCGATAAATTGCGGAAAATATAAAAGTCCTACGCTATTACAATATTTTAGGGATGGGGGTATAAATTTACAAATAGGTGGTTGCAATAATTTAGATCCCAATTAATTATTACAACCATATCGAAATGTACAATGCAAGAAAGGATTTGTTTAGAAAATAGTTTTTTTGTCTTAATGAATTAAAAAAAGAAATAAAAATTAATTATTAAAAGGAAAATATTTTTATGCCTTTTTTATATTGATGAAAAGAGTATTAATATTGAAAGTGACAAAAAGGAAAATAAATGAGATACAGAATCAGCGTGCAGCTGCCAGCAAAACAAAAGGGATCAGAAGTTCTGATGTTAGGAGTGTTGTGACTCAGAAAGAAACGTCAGTGGGCATCAGAAGTTCTGGATTGGCATACTCTGAGGTCCTGCAAGAAACGTTAGAGGGAAAACATAGAAGTTCTGGGTTGTTACGTGCTAAAGTTCTGAATGTGAGAGTAGTCAGAAAACCTTAGAAGCTCTGTACGTGTTAAAACAGTGGGAAGAACTCAAGTTCTGTATTGTGCTAAAACAGTGAATGAACATCAGCAGTTCAGCGTGTTATCAGTGTGTGAAAATCAGAAGTTCTATGTGTTAAAATAGTGAGTGGAAACATCAGAAGTTTAGTGTTTTTAACAGTAAGGAGAACCAGAAGTTCTGTGTTGTGCTAAAACAGTGAGTGAGCATCAGAAGTTCTATGTGTTAAAACAGTGAGTGGAAACATCAGAAGTTCAGTGTTTATGTTTCAACTCTTTTCTCATATTAATCAACCATCATCAACTTATTCAGTTCTTAATCAAACAGCAAGTCAGAAGGATAAAAAACACCACAATTTATAGAAGTTCTAATCCTAACCCTAAGCCTACCCTTAATCAAGAAGTTCCGACCCACAATTTTTTTCCTACTTATGCCATGATATGGACCACATAAATATTTTGATATTTACATATTTAATGAGGTTCTGAATGAAAAGATGCAAAGTCAGAAAGAATTACCTTGAACCTAGAGCGTATGCTTGGAACTTGAGCGGCTGCCTTCAGATGTTCTGGAGTCAACAAGAACAATGGAAGAGAAAATGCTAAGTTCTTTTGATTCAAAGGGAAGAACAAAGGTTTTGTTTTCTGTTTGGGATTTCTGGATTTTCACGAAGGTTTCACAGCTTTCTTTTCTCTCCTTTTGACAATTCTCTCTCTCCCACCGCCAGCCGGCCTCTTGAACGTGTGAAGGATCCCATTATTTATAGATGGGTTTGCTGTGGTTTTGGGGGGGAAAACAAATGGGATTCAAACCTTTTTGGTATATTGTTCCATTGATTTTTAATCACAGTTTTGTATGTTAATTTGGTGAAAATATAGGGTTTGATAAAAATGAAGGCGTGGACTAGATCAGCAGCAATTTGGAGTGTTATGGCAGCTGGTTGCAGGACTGTGCTATAGCAGTGTAGCAGGCTGTTCAAACAAGGTTTTAGGGCTTTGTGATGTTCTGATCGAAGCATATGCTGAAGAGACATGTTCTGACCAAAGAGCATCGCTTCCACATGTTCTGATTGAAGTATCATGCTCTGAGTCATGCTTGCAAATTCTGATTGCGCTTGCGTGTGGGGGGGCTGGCCCAGAAGTTCTGAAGTATCATATCCTCTTAACACTTAGAGAATTTTCTAAATGCTTAGAAACTTGATTTTT
Source organism: Vicia faba (assembly GCA_948472305.1). Classification (NCBI taxonomy): domain Eukaryota; kingdom Viridiplantae; phylum Streptophyta; class Magnoliopsida; order Fabales; family Fabaceae; genus Vicia; species Vicia faba. The sequence continues at coordinate 1,029,816,181 of OX451738.1, forward strand.
TCAGAGTAATTTCTGACTTTTGTTTTTTTGATAAACCAATTTCACGTCTTGATGAAATGAAATTGTTGAAACTTGATTTGATCTGAAAGTTAAAGTTTGACTTTTTAGTGTGCTTTTGACCATTTTGCCCTTGTGGATGACTTTCTTGGAAAGTTTGTAATTCAAGATTTTAAACTTGATGGGAACAAACCTGAGGGTTTAGGGTGATCCTTTGAGAAATGAGAGGGAAAATTTTGGGGTACAAGAGCATCCCCTGTTCAATCTTTTTATACCTGAAGAGTTAGATTGGTAAATCTGTCATTCGTGACTTGAAGGTGGAAGATGATTGAACACTAGAGTGCCCAGAAATTTGCACTCGACAATGTGATGGTAGAATGAATAGGCTTAAAGATTCCATTTGGAGAGGTGATAGAAAGTTGTTGGAGATGGGCTTGTAGATGCCATCCAAGAGTGATTGTTGAGTCGTAATTTATAAGCTGAAAGAATGAGTATCAGAATGGCGTCTGTGTCTAGAGCGTACCTGTACTGTATTTAAAAGAGACTCTGAATGAGTATCAAAATGGCATCCGTGTCTGGAGCGTATCTGAACTGTATCTGAAAGAGACTCTGAGTGAGTATCAGAATGACATCCGTGTCTGGAGCGTATCTGAACTGTATCTAAAAGAGATTCTAAATGAGTATTAGAATGGCATCCGTGTCTGGAGCGTATCTGAACTGTATCTGAAAGAGACTCTGAATGAGTATCAGAATGGCATCCGTGTCTGGAGCGTATCTGAATTATATCTGAAAGCTCAGCAAGATGATGAAGGAATCTTGGATGGTTACTACCTCAGCAGGATGATGAAGGAATCTTGGACGATTACTACCTCAGCAGGATGATGAAGGAATCTTGGATGATTACTACCTCAGCAGGATGATGAAGGAATCTTGGATGATTACTACCTCAGCAGAATGATAAAGGAATCTTGGATGATTACTACCTCAGCAGGATGATGAAGGAATCTTGGGCGATTACTACCTCAGCAGAATGATGAAGGAATCTTGGATGATTACTACCTCAGCATGATGATGAAGGAATCTTGGGCGATTACTACCTCAGCAGGATGATGAAGGAATCTTGGACGATTACTATCTCAGCAGGATGATGAAGGAATCTTGGATGATTACTACCTCAACAGTATGATGAAGGAATCTTAGACGATTACTACCTCAGCAGGATGATGAAGGAATCTTGGATGATTACTACCTCAGCAGGATGATGAAGGAATCTTGGACGATTGCTACCTCAACAAGATGATGAAGGAATCTTGGACGATTACTACCTCGGCAGGATGATGAAGGAATCTTGGATGATTACTACCTCAACAGGAAGATGAAGGAATCTTGGACGATTACTACCTCAGCAGGATGATGAAGGAATCTTGGACGATTACTACCTCGGTAGGATGATGAAGGAATCTTGGATGATTACTACCTCAGCAGGAAGATGAAGGAATCTTGGATGATTACTACCTTAGCAGGAAGATGAAGGAATCTTGGACGATTACTACCTCAGCAGGAAGATAAAGGAATCTTGGACGATTACTACCTCAGTAGGAAGATGAAGGAATCTTAGACGATTACTACCTCAGCAGGAAGATGAAGGAATCTTGGACAATTACTACCTCAACAGAATGATAACCTTTATCTATTGATTGATCTTTCTTGAAAAGGTAAAGAGTTAGTTGTATGCAATGTCATGATGTATGCATTGTGTAATGATGTTCACAAAATAAATGAGATTCGTGTTATATGTATTTTGTATGCATATGCTATGAATGTTGTTGAAATGTAATTTTGTCTTGGAAAATAAATCCTTGACACACGCTGGGGAGTTATTAAATCCCGGATTGCTGTTGAAGGGTAAGTGTGTCTTCAAACTTTGCTTGGAATGTTTCCACTGAGGATCCCTGTTTTTTTGGGGAGAACTCCGCTGGGGAAAGTTGAAAACTCTGTGGAGAGTGTTGATTCCTGCTTGGGGAAAAGAGTTTTGGAGTCTCGGTTGTCCGTTGCTCTTATTGGTGGTCGAAGTTGAACTGATATCTGGTCGGTTCCAGGTTTCATAGTAACTTGCTGGGGATTGTAGAGTAGTCTACTGGGGAAGAGGAGTTGTGGTCCTCTGATTTGTAGTAATTGGAGAGGCAAACTCAAGCTAGAGAATCCTGCCGTTTATTGGGGAAATAAACCCTGTTTCTTACTCTGTTGGAGAGGCGGCGACTTCATTGGCAGAAATCCTCGAGGATTCTTGAAGTCGACTCAGTTGGGAAGAGGTTTTCAGAGATTGAAAGTCTGGCTGGGGAATCATCCTATGAGAAGGATTTTGGGGAGATTTGTCACTGCCCCTAGTAGCAAGTGTTTGTGGCACTGTCAGGAACTAATTGACTGTACGTAACCCTTTGTTGGGATTTGCATTCAGTGCCCCAAGTAATGGAGATGGAGGCCTGCCCTTGGTTATTTTGTACTTCTTGAGAGATTTCTTGGAATCTTGACTGGACTGCCCCAGGTGTTCTTAGATAGTGACATGTCATGCCCCCTTGTTGATAGGAGATTTGCCATTGTAAGTGTCATCCCACTCGAAGTGACTTTGTTCATTGAGAGAGCTTTCGTTCATTAGATATTCGTTGTGTGAATTTCTCCGTTGTCAAACAAATAGCCATATGCAAACAACGATATTCAAATAATGCAAAGTTTATGCTTGTCTTGAAGTTTTGAAAATGCGTTTTAACAAGTAAAGAAATTTTGTAAGAAAATTCAAACTTAGGATTTAGAATAAAGCCTTACAGGAGTCAGGATACCTTTTGTAACAATATGCTTTAGAACTAACCCATGCTTTAATTAGGACTTTTGAAGGGTTGTAACGTGGCTTGGTTCACGGTTCAAGAAACAAAGGAAATGGCTCAAAGTGTACTTGTACCCACCATTTCTTCGTGATTTTCTTCAGTCTTAAATTCAGTTAATTGTACGTTTGAACTCCAATTGAGTCTGGAATGACGTTTTGGTGATGGTTCAGACAAGTTAAGTTTGTCGGAAGGCAGTTATTTTTGCAACATCTTTTTTTTCTCATGTTGTTGAGGATTTGTAGTGACCTATTTCTTTTGATTTGTTATCCCTAATTTTGCCCGACTGTTCTTGTTTTGAGATTACGGTCAGCGGGATGCCCCAGTTTTTCTTAAGTGTCCTTTGTAGGTCTTGACTTAGTGGGCTTTTCTTTTTGAGAGATAATGACTGCCTATGTTGTAGGAAATCATCATTTGTATTTTGATTTTTGATGTTATTTGTTGTATTACGAAGTGGAAGTTTGCGACTGAACGCGCACTTGAATTAACTGAGAGACTACCCTACCCCTGATTTTGATTTAGAGGTTTTAATTCGTGTGTGTAAAAAAAAGAAAACTTCTACTTGTTTGGCTCGAAGGGGTTGACTAGGGATTATCTTCCTTATAACTCCAGCGTTTAGGATTTGAAAGAACGCATGTACATCGTCAGCAAGGTCTGTCCAAAAGCATAATGTATTAAGACATTGTTTTCGTCATCCTCCCTCTAAAGGCTTGTAACTTTTAGCAAGAGTTAAATGTCATAAGGAGAGTAAAAAAAGCATAGTTTAGATATAGTAAAAAAAACGAATCGATGAATTCAAGACAAACATATGCAATGCATTAATGAAACAAAGTTTGACATTAATAGATAATTGTTTGAATAACAAGAGGAATTACAAATGAAAACTTCAAAATGAACAAGACACTCTCAATGATTTAGCATAGGAGCAGTGATCACGTTTGGAGTCTCCGGAGGGTCAAACTCGATCTCCTTGGCATCAATCAAGTCTTGAATCTAGTTCTTCAAAGTCCAACAACCGTCAGTGTTATGTCTAGGACTATCAGAATGATAGGCATATCTTACGCTTGGATTGTACTTAGTAGAGGAGGTGTCAGGATTTTGAGGAGGATCCTTTAGCGTGATCAGCTTCAACTTTAGAAAATGTTGTAACGCTTGAGACAAAGGCATGTTGATGTTAGTGTACTTCCTTTCTTGATATCTTACCCTACGCCTATTACTCTGTCTTTATTGAACAGGTGCAGGATTAGAGATCAAGATTTCCCCTACATGTTGATCATGATGACTCTTTTGACCATACACAACATTGGACTCTTTCTTCCCACCGTATGGCTTTTTCTGAGCATCAGAAGGTGTAGCTCCTTGGATCTTTCCACTTTTGATGCCAACTTCGACCCTTTCGCCGATTAGTATTAGCTCGGTGAACCCGGCTGAGGAGCTTCCGATCAGGTGTTTGAAGAAAGGCCATGTCAAAGTTCCCATGAAGATGTCAATCAGCTCCCTGTCAGTTAAAGAGGGTTGTACCCTACTAGCCAGATCTCTCCACTTTTGGGCGTATCCTTTGAAGGTATCGTTGGAACCCATGGTCATGTTCTGGAATTGCACACGAGTTGGTGCAAGATCAGCATTATACTGATACTGCTTGTAGAAAGCAGCGGCTAAATCCTCCCAGGTGTGGATGCGAGAACTCTCCAATTGATAGAACCATTCGAGTTGAGTCCCTATTAGGCTCTCTTGGAAGAAATGGATCCAAAGCTTTGGATCAGTTGTGTACGGTTGAATCTTGTAGACATAAGACTTTAAGTGCATCTTAGGGCAAAAGACTCCATCGTACATGGCAAAGGTAGGGATTTTAAACTTTGGAGGGATGACCACTCCAGAAACCAAACCCATGTCTCCTAAATCCAAGCCAGGTATCTGTTGAATCTCCATAGCATTGAGGCTATCCTCCAACTGTTTATACTTGTCATCAACAGGAGGATATTGTTCCTCAGAGTAGTTAGCTTCGACTTCATCAATATCCAGACTGTCGTCTTCTTCATGACTATCCCCTATGTTGGATGGAGTTGGAAGATCTAGAGCTCCCTTGACTGGTCTTCTAAGTCTTCTTCCAAATTTCAGGATGCCTACTGACTTCTTAGGCTTCTTCTTCTTGTCTTTGAGGAGGAGAGTCTTCAGGTCCTCTTTCCCCTTAGCCATAGCCAAGAACATTTGTTGGAATTGAGTGCTTTGAGCTTGGAGATCTTTCACTATCTGTTCCATATCCATCTTACTGAAATAAACAGTGGGAAGATAAGGAGACCTGTATGGGAGAAATCTGTCATGATATGATGCATGATATGTGGATGCATGTTTTCAAGGATCTCGCGGGGTAAACACAAGAAAAAGTTAGAAGTAGAACTTTGACCAACATCTTTGATTGGAAAACTTTGTATCAGTGGATGTCCTTCCACAAGAATTTAGCTCACCATGCCTAGTGGGTTGTAGCCCGTGACTCAAATTGTTGTACTTGATCTTTGACGGTGTTTGGTTAGAGGAAAATAAATCCTCTTGCCCCTTGCTAGACGTCTGGTTCAATGTGACCCTGCATCATAGGCTCTTGAGATCCTTGAAACGGTTATTGAAAATGCTATGGTATGGTGTTATGTACAAGTATGCGAAGTAAGCAAATTTATATACAAATAATCATATTCACACAAAGCAGACAAGTCCTTAGGTTTAGGCTTGCATGGCGTTTATATGTAAGTACCCCCTTGAAGTTGGATTGGTTTAACCTATCCTATAAATGGTAACCGGGTTCTAAGGGATCTCAATATCACCGATCTTTCCCCCAAGCTTCGTTCAATAAGCAATTGACTCGCAACCAAACAAAACTCAAAAGCCAAATCTCAATGAGTGTAGCATCGGGTATCTGTCGACCTTGGGAATACACCAAAGTCGACCATCTCGCTACGTCCTACTAGCCAAGTTGTGCAATTTAAAGGTTCTAAGGTCAGTTAATGCTTTATGACACCACGCGGAGGCCCCGTACTCTCCTTGATTGACTCAAGGGTTACCGGTACCAGCCAAAGTGTCACATCAACGTAGCTACTACTTCAACCGTGTCGGTATACCCCACACAGTTCTCTCACAGTTTATTGCTACTTACCTAAAATGTGTCCCCAAATCCGGGTGTAGGATTTTTAACAGTAACCCAAATAAGGACCCAAAATATAAAGCATATAAGTCAAACAAAGAAGACAAATAAATGTGATCTAACCCTAAGGTAACCCCACTTTTAGAATTTCCCCAGCAGAGTCGCCAGTTCTGTGATACGGTGGGAGAATTGACTTGGTTGTTTGCATTTGTATTCACAAATGTTGCAGTTAGCAAGAGTCGCCACCGACTTTTCTTTTATCTAATAAGGAAAGGATGAAAAGAACAGGAAAGACCTTTAGAGATGTTATCTTAAGTTTGGGGGGGTAAATTATGAAAAAGGAAGGTGTTAGCACCCTTTTCATCCGTAGTTATCTACGGGCTCTTAGTTGCTTGCTAGATCACTTGCTTTTGTTTAAATGTTCTTGTGGTGTGGATTTTGAAAACGTCTTTGTAATGGTTCTCGTCTCTATAAGAACGCGTACAAAGTGTTTATTTTGAAAATAGTTTAAAGATGTGTTTGTGAAATGTGTTTTTGAAAGTGATTTTAAAAAGGTGTCTTTGTAATGGTTCTCGTCTCTATAAGAACGCGTACAAAGTGTTGTCTTGAAAATGTTTTCAAAATGAAAGTGTTGGCGTATAAAAGGTTTTTGTTGTGAGCAAGCGAGCAACTAGGAGCGAATCCACCTACTCAAAAAGGTCTTAGGTGTTCTTTTCCTTCTCCTTTAGATATGGCTATCTTACCATTGTTTTGGTAAGAAGCTCCATCATTGGATGTGAAGGGACGGGCGCGGGACGTTTGTATAGTCATAGAAGGCAACCCATGGAACATTTTAGCAATGTCGTTTTAGGGACTAGATCGTTTATCGAAGGCAGCATCGAGGGTCATCGAGGGATTACGATCTTTTATTAAGGGTCTTTTGCTAAAACGCCCATGTTCTAGGGACATGACTATTTTCCGAAAGGAGACAAAGCGAGATTACCCTAAGGGTGCGTGTGTGAAAATTGTGTTTGATTACATGCATTTAGTCTTGATTAGGGTGATCTATTTGTCGATTTTACATCTTGCCATACACACCCTAATTACTAACATTTATATTTGAAAAGCGATAAATTATGGAAAATATAAAAGTCCTACGCTATTACAATATTTTAGGGATGGGGGTACAAATTTACAAATAGGGGGTTGCAAGAATTTAGATCCCAATTAATTATTACAACCATATCGAAATGTATAATGCAAGAAAGAATTTGTTTAGAAAATGGTTTTTTTTGTCTTAATGAATTAAAAAAAGAAATAAATTAATTAGTAAGAGGAAAATATTTTTATGCCTTTTTTATATTGATGAAAAGAGTATTAATATTGAAAGTGACTAAAAGGAAAATAAATGAGATACAAAATCAGCGTGCTGCTGCCAGCAAAATAAAAGGGATCAGAAGTTCTGATGTCAGGAGTGCTGTGACTCAGAAAGAAACGTCAGTGGGCATCAGAAGTTCTGGATTGGCATACTCTGAGGTCCTGCAAGAAACATTAGAGGGCAAACACAGAAGTTCTGGGTTGTTACGTGATAAAGTTCTGAATGTGAGAGTAGTGAGAAAACCTTAGAAGCTCTGTACATGTTAAAACAGTGGGAAGAACTCAGAAGTTCTGTATTGTGCTAAAATAGTGAGTGAACATCAGCAGTTCAGTGTGTTATCAGTGTGTGAAAAATCAGAAGTTCTAAGTGTTAAAATAGTGAGTGGAAACATCAGAAGTTCAGTGTTTTTAACAGTAAGGAGAACTCATAAGTTCTGTGTTGTGCTAAAATAGTAAGTGAGCATCAGAAGTTCTATGTGTTAAAACAGTGAGTGGAAACATCAGAAGTTCAGTGTTTATGTTTCAACTCTTTTCTCATATTAATCAACTATCATCAAATTATTCAGTTCTTAATCAAACAGCAAGTCAGAAGGATAAAAAACACCACAGTTTATAGAAGTTCTAATCCTAACCCTAAGCCTACCCTTAATCAAGAAGTTCTGACCCACCGTTTTTTTTCTTCTACTTATGCCATGATATGGACAACATCAATATTATGATATTTACATATTTAATGATGTTCTGAATGAAAAGATGCAAAGTCAGAAAGACTTACCTTGAACCTTAGAGCGTGTGCTTGGAACTTGAGCTGCTGCCTTCAGATGTTCTGGAGTCAACAAGAACAATGGAAGAGAAAATGCTAAGTTCTTTTGATTCAAAGGGAAGAACAAAGGTTTGGTTTTCTTTTTGGGATTTCTGGATTTTCACGAAGGTTTC